>CM060990.1:491330302-492636745 GCA_030765065.1 Deroplatys truncata
TTTGTGGCTCCCTCGGTCCCCTGACCTAACCTCCTGTGATTTCTATCTCTGGGGTAACTTAAAACATAAAGTATACAACATAAAACCACACACCCTGGAAGAATTAAAACAAAATATCCATCAGAAAATTGCCAGCATTTACGTGAATTACGGCAAGTGATGGATAGTTTACTAAAGAGATTCCAAAAATGTATGGACAATGATGGTGGCCAGTTTCAGCATCTCCTTTCATAAAGTTGGTAAGTAAAGCCTTTAAAAGTAGCTTTAAAAATGTTGTATGGTTCATCCGCGCCTTTCTACGATAGCGGCAGATGGCAACGAGCACCAAGGACTCGAACAGGAAAAACACAGCACAGCCAGTTCGTAGTTTGTTGGCTCTCCGTGTATTATGGACATGGAGAAGAAAAATGTTGTTAACCAGTTTAAACGACATTCATCAGAATTATACAGAAGAGATCTGTAAGTAGAATTGGGAGAGAGAGAAAGACAGATGTGGGAGGGGGAGTGAGTGGATTTGTGTGTGCAAGGATGAGAGTTATAAAATTAAGGTGGCTGAGAGAGATATTGGATGTGAATGTTTGGACGCTGTATTGAATTCAAATGAAAAATTTCACTGTGCTGTGATGTAGAAGAGAACAATTACACAGGTGAGAACTGAGGGTTAGCCTAGAGAATGAAGAATAACAAAAATAATTTTCAATAAAAAGAGAAGGATTACTACAGAGCTAGGAAAATATATGTAAAAGGAACAAGCAAAATGGTTTAGAATTGAGGGGCTGAGAGCACAAAGCAGGTGACAAATAGTTTTGACAAGCAAGTTCATTTTACTATAAATATTATACTGCAAACGGATTTATCTTCAAATTTTTGTACTTATTAGAATGCCATTTAGAATTAACTGATTTTTTTTCAAAGAAATATGCTTCTGAGTTGTCACAACTTTTATATAACTCGCATAACTAACTTTCTCATGTAAGACCATTTACTTAATAAGGTTTTCTTGGCACTTTTGTTTTAGAAAGAAAAAGGAATGACGAAACAAGCATAAGTGATATAATGAGGATTGGTGATGGATGATGGATTCTCTTCTTCTGTGTGTGGGTGTTGATAATTTCTAAATAAATAAAGCCCCTTTGTGCACCACACCAAAGTGCACCATGCAACACAGGCAGCACATGGTCAACAGTAAAACAAAGAGGGGTTTTAAACAGAAAATGCAACAAGCTATGGACATAGGTAGTTCCTTTAGAGAGGGAATTTAGAAAAATGTCAAGCTTAAACCTCACAAAGTTAACTTTTCTTTGCTGATCCTGGCAACTAAAATTATATCTAGCCATATGTAATTCAATAATCCAAAATGGCAGTGGAATTCAGAGTTTGATTAACAGAATTAACCATTAACCAAACATTGCTGCATCTGTAAACAAGGCCAAGAACCAGTATTTATGTGCACCTATACAGGGTGTATCTTTATTGGTGTCGTATATTTGAGGGACGTGTTTCTGACATCAAAATAGTAAAAAAAAAAGTTCATATGAACACGGGTCTGAAAATCATTTATTTCAGAGTTACAACACAAAATCGAAAGTTGCAAAAATTGCTCGAAGTGGCTTCCTCTTGCTTTGATGCATGCAGTAAGCCCGCGTTCCATGCTCTGGCGTACTCTGTTGAAAATTCCTGGTGTGTTTCGTATTTGGTCAAATCCAGTTTGAATATGTCCTCTCAAAGTGTCAACCTCAGGTACATGAGTCGCATAAACCAAGGACTTCAAATGTCCTCAGATGAATTCCACTGGATTCAAATCAGACCATGCAATGGGTCCCCCTCGACCAATCCATCTTTGCGGAAATCAATCATTCAAAAACTTATGAACTATCATACTGAAATGAGCTGGAGCACCATCATGTAAAAACCACATTTGTTGGATGATGTCCAGAGGCACATTATCAGTTAAATGATGCAGCTCATTTCTGAGAAACTGGAGATAGGTTTGTCCATTCAGGCCCGGAGGGAAGAAGTAGGGACCAATAAGGTAATAATGAATGATTCCACCCCAAACATTGAGAGAGAACCTCTGGCGATGGTTGTCCTGTCGTACTTCATTAGGATTTTCAAATGCCCAGTTATGAGTGTTATGAAAATTGAAGATGGCATCGCTAGTAAAACCAGCCTCATCCGTGAATAAGATACAGGCTAGGAAATTGATGAACACAGCGTACTTCTGTAACATGAGTTGACAGAAACTTCTTCTTAGCTCAAAGCCCGCCTCATTTAATCCTTGCACATGTTGAAGGTGATACGGGTACAGAAGATTTTCAAACAGAATTCTCCAGATAGTCAACTCTTTCCCTTACAGCCATACGTCTTGTGCTTTGTGATGGGTCTGCATCCACTGCAGAAAGGATTCATTCTTCAAGCTCAAGGCCTCGTACCGCTCTTGGTCTCCCAACAACCCTAGTACTCCTTTGAAATGTGCCATTCTCGCTCAAGAATTCGTGAATTCGTGTGAATGTTCTTGCACATGGTAACAGCCTGTCAGAGTACTTTTCTGCACAAAGTTCATGTGCTCGTGCTGCATTGCCGTCTGCATGGCCATACATGTAGTGCATATCCTTCTGTTCACTGATGGAATACATCTTCTTTGACCTATAACAACGAAACGGTTGATTTTCATACCCATTACATGTGAACTTTTTTTACTGTTTTGATGTCGGGAACACGTCCCCGAAATATATGACACCAATAAAGATACACCTGTATATGTGTCTATGAATCTATTTCAATAATTTCAGCCAGTTCAAAAAAATAAATGAATCAAAACTTACTTGTTACAGAGACTTCATTGTGAATTATCATATTGCACTAGAGGAGCTTATAGAAGTGCTTCAGAAAACCTCACAGTTCTACAATGTGATTCCTACATGTGCCAAATCAGCAATATCAATGTTCATTTTGGAACTACTAGAAAATGTTGCTGGCCTCATATCACAGGGTATGTACTACGTAATATGTAATGTTTGGAAGATTATTTGTCTGCATTTTAACAATTATTTAGTGCTTTGCTTTAATTAAAAATCAACTGCTTCCTTTTTGCAAATACTCTCAATCATGTCTGATCAGAAGTGACCAACACCATTTAAGAATGGGTTGTCACTACCTGTAGTTCTGTGTGTGTCTCTCTCTCTTGCAAAACTTTCATTGTGAATGCCTCTAAAACAATAAATAGATATTGAGAAACATCTTTCACAGGTATGAAGGTAGGGGAAGGGCTGATTAAGTAACTAATATGGGCCATTCAGGAACTTGACAAATATGATTTTCAGCATTTTTTTAATGGGCACCCTGTATTATTTATGACACAATTAATAACATGGAAAATCACATTAACAGTGACATTTGTTGCATTGTGATAGGTCATTTACACCCCAAGAAATTGTAACTTGAAGTTGACGCTTGAGATGCAAAACATACACAATAGTTGCAGATTCTCAGGTTCAAGTGCAAACTCCATGTTGTAGCTAATTGCAGTTTGATTAACGTTCTTCTAAATTTTTTCACTATTATCAAGTGCGCTAGAAATAATACAGTTTTCAGTCAAGAAATGGAATATCCAGGTTTTTCTCCTTTGTTTTTTATTTAGCTCTACCAGAATGTGTAAAATGTACTAGTTACTGTAATGAAATTGAATGTCACCAGTCAGAGTAAACATAATAAATGGCTGACCAAGCATCTAACAGAAGCAGGAAAATGCTGATTAAAGTTGTACATCACGACAATTACAGCACATGTTACGGAATATTAAAACTGAATTGTTGCACATGGTGAAGTAATGACATAAACATCTATAGGTACATACGAGGGCTGATCAACAAAGACTGAGACTGATTTTTTCCTGTAGCTTCCATGATAGTTTCGTATCTGTAACATAAATATTTGAAAAGAACGGGTTCTTATGTATAATGTTGGTAGGCGGCAGCACTCTCGTATTGGTAGGTTGGTAGTAATGCTCTATTTTGTAGACCCTACGTGCATTTCGCATACCAGACAATAGAGGTGATGCGAGAGGAGCAGTACAGCGCAATCAAATTCTGTTTTCGTTTAAACCATACAGCCACCGAAACTTATGAAAAGCTGAAGCAAGCGTACAGTGAAGATGCACTGCCTTGTGCAACAGTGTTTAGGTGGTTCAAGGACTTCAAAGAAGGCCGACTTGCCAGTGTTAAGCAAGATGGACCTGGTGTTTCGGCTTCTTCTGTGACTGAAGTCAACATCAACACAGCTGCTGTGATTGTCCGAGAGGATCAGCGTATAACATTACGTAACCTCAGTGAAGTGTTGAGAATTTCATATGGCAGTGTGTTTACAATTATGCATGACCATCTCCATATGACCCGAGTTTGTGCTCATTGGGTGCCACGTCTGTTGACTCCCGAACAAAATGCTGTGCGAATGGAGACAAGCCGTGAGGTGTTGCGTCTCTTTGCTGATGGAGGGGATGCATTTTTTAAATCGATTATCACCGGTGATGAGTCATGGCTGCATCATTATGATCCTGAAGGAAAACAAGCCAGCACAGTGTGGAAATCGCCAGGTTCTCCAATACCAAAAAAGGCAAAAGTTGTTCCATCTGCAGGGAAAGTGATGATCACATTTTTTGACTGTAATGGAATGATTTACCAGCATGCAGTTCCCCCTCACACTACTGTTACAGCAGCATACTACACGTCAGTATTGGCTACACTGACGAAGCACATTGCAAAGAAACGACCAGAGCTTTCTCGGACTGGGTGGCGACTTCATCATGACAATGCACGGCCTCACGTCGCAAATCAAGTCAAGTTTCTGGCTCGATTCAACATTACCTGTGTACTACATCCACCTTATAGCCCCGATCTTGCACCCTGTGACTTTTTTTTATTCCCATCACTAAAGGCAAAGCTTAGGGGTATTTGATTTGAGAACTCTGAAGCAGTGCTCAAGAAAAGTGAGGCGATTCTCAAGGACCTGACAAAGAATGGTCTGCAGCACATGTTCAAGGACTGGCAGAGACGCTATAAAAAGTACATTGAAGTAGGAGGGGACTACTTTGAAAAAGATCATGTAAACATTGAATTGGAGTAATAAACATCTGTGAAAAAAAATCATTCTCAGTCTTTGTTGATCAGCCCTCGTACAATATGTGCAAAACAAACATACTACTTCTCTTCAGAAACAAACAGAAATGTACTGTATCTCCAGTGTGCAATCAGGTTTCTCACAGCAAACATTTATAATTCATTTTCGAAGAGATGGCCATTTGCATGGCAACCCCTCTGTGCACACCCCTCACTGATTGACTCACCTCTTGTCAGTGTTTCTGGTGTTATTGCAGCGGTAATACAATCATTTGTGTTTTCCACTATTTTTGGAAGCTGCTGATATACCACATGTTTCAAATGTCCCCAGAGAAATAAAGTTGAGGGATCAAGGTGGGAATCTCTGACCAGGACTGCCTTGACTGTCCATCAATTTCAGAATTGCTGGTTTGGTGCATTTCTTACCACTATGGCATTATGAGTAGGGCATCCATCATGCTGATACCACATTATTTATGCAAATGCAGCAGTAGCTCTTCCATCAGGACAGGTATGGTACATCTCAAGAACCATCTATGTTTTCACCTATTAAGGGTACCATCAATGAAATACAGGTCAATGATGTGTTGTCCCACAATACCACACCATACATTCCTGCTCCAATGTTTATGTTCTACCTGGCAAAGCCAATGTGGGTTTTCTGTTTACCAGTAATGCATATTGTGTAAGTTTACATTCCCATGATCTGTAAACGTGACTTCATCAGTAAACAGTACACTACTCATAAAGTCATGGCCTTGCTGCAGAACCCACTGGGAGTATTCCTGATGAATTTGAAAGTCATTGCCATGAAGCCCTCAATGTAGTGACAGGTCATATGGGTGGTAAGTATACCTGTGAAAAATGTGCAGGACTCTTGTTCAAGATCACAATCTGTCTTTCCATTTTGTGAGAACTGCCATGGGAGGATATTGTAACAGCTGCCAGAACAGCTACTTCTGCTGCCTCATTTGTCACTCTCTTGCTTTGAACCTGCTTTTGTGGAGACAAGCTTCCAGCCTCATGAAGTTTAGTAACAATATTAGCAAGGTAGTATGGGTTGGATGATGTCTATAGGTAACATTCGGCCTACAGCTGTGCTGCTCATGTGCCAGTTTAGCTACATTCTCCATAAAGTAATAACATGACAACCATTTCTTCATTGGTGAAAATCATTTCATAAGCCTAGATATGATGAACAGGTTAAATTAACTTCACCTTTCAGCCATTGATACCAGTTGCTGTGTACAGTACACTAGTGATATTTAGCTTAATGTCTCCACACAGGTCAACTTTCTACATAGAGAGCCATTCCCAAACACAGCGCTGATGTATTATTGTTCTGCTGTCCCGTACATAACTGAAAAGAAAGGGGTTGTATTGGATAGTGTATGGGTGAGTTCAACCTTCAATAATTGTAATGTCAACATTCTGAGCTGGACATAAGGACAGGTGCATCAGACATTGTTTATGTTTACTTATCAGTGACATTTAGTTTCATTACAAAAGCATTGTTGTAAAACTACATATATTCTAGTAGATAAATAAAACATGAAAAACAAAAACCTTTATGTATTTTCAATTTTTTGTGAATGTAAACCCTGTATTATTTCCAACCCACTTGATAACAGTGAAAACAACATTATAAACAGCTTTTGTTGCACTGTAGTACATCAATCACATTGCAATTAACTGCCACAAGAAGTTCATGCTTGAACCTTGGATGTGTAACTGATGCGCATTTCATTGTATCCCAAGCATCAACTTCAAGTTACAATTTCTCAGGATCTAGCTGACCTATTGCAATGCAACAAACACCATTCTTAATGTGATTTTCAGTGTTATCAACTGCATCATACATAATACAGAGTGCCCATTTAAAAATACATAAGTTGATGCTGAAAATCATATTTGCTTAATTTTCTGAATGGCCCACATTATTTAGCTTAATAAGTCCCTCCCCTGCCTCGATACCAGTGAAAGTTGTTTTTCAATATCTATTGTTGTTTCATAAATATTTACAGTGAAAGTTTTAAGTGGGCCTACCTGTATATGAGTTGTTCCACATCAAACCGAATACACAAAAATCACTTTCTCTGAATTTTAGTTTACATGTTCTACACACAAAATAAATAGACACGTATTTTATATTTGCAGAAAATCAAATTGTTTTAGGATTTACAGCATACTTAATGTTGTTCTTATATGCGCAAAATGTTTCATAAAAACAATTTATTCTCGGAGAATAGAATGGTCAGGGATAAGAACAACACGTCATTTTGAAGATAAAAATATTGTGGTTTTCTTTATTCAAAATACTATTTATTCAGAATAAAAAACAACCATTTTTTTAATTACGGATATTTTAAACCGCAGTATCCAATTTTAACCCCCTAATATTAAAATCTGGAAAAAATACAAAAGGAATCCATTATATATCTTCCTTACGCCTGTTAATATCAGGATAAGATCTTCATTAGAAGTATGCTTTTAAACACTTACTTTATGTTGGTGCATAGCGTTTCTGAACATAAAACTGCTGACAGAGCTTCATGCCACAGCGGTGTGCCTGCCAATGCGTTAAGCAGTATGAACATCATAGGCTATCACATCTGGTGTTTGAAATAACTTAGCAACTGGAAACTCGTATTTTATGAAGCCTCTCTGTGCTGTTTCATTTTAAATGCTACTTTGTGTTAGAAGTACATATTTAAATCTGTGGTTTGTGAAGGTGCATAATGAGTAAACTGAAGAAACGTTACGACTATTGTTTCAATCCATTTAATGTTTCCAAACATAACACAAAGCATAAATCATTAAGATTAGTTACCTGCAATGTGCTTATAAACTTAGAAATGGAGAACATAGCTTTATCACCAGACCTAAAGATATGTGATGCGTGTCGAAAAAAAGTTCCCAAAGTACCATCCACTGCTAACAGTGATTGTGTGCTACAAAGCACCAGTGCTGTGAATAATCCAGAAGTGGTTTTGAGTACTGAAAGTGACACTGAGAGTTCATCTTCAGGTGGTGTTTCTAATTTAAATGTAAGTGTTTCTTAGCTGAATGAAAGCTTAGTGGTTTTGGGTGAATTGCCCATTAAGAAAAGGAAACTAACCCAAGTAGAATATCCACAGCAAATATTGAAAACTATAGAGATATCCTTTAAAGAGAAAATATTTCATACAGAGCAAAAGCAAAGTTCAACCTCCGATGAAAAATCAACTGACAGTTCCACTATCATACAGCAACTGTCAGACTCCTACCATGCAACTGATGAAAAGAATTTAAAATTACAGATACTAACCATTTTTAAAGACTAGCCATATAAAAAAATTCAGCAACACTTTGATGCATCAGTTCACATGATTAGAAAGGTGATGCGGTAATTTGTACCACAAATTACTTAAATGTGGATAATGATTGTAATATGAATGTGCATTTTTATGTGACATTGATTTCGGATGTTTGTTGGTTGTGATTATTGTTGGAAAGTAAATTTATACGGCTTTACTGAAACTGTCAATAATGGCGCAATAGTGCAGCGAGGGGGTGAGCTGTTTATCATTGCTGGGAACGGGGAAGTTGCGTGATGTTCGCGCATTTTCGGTGGAACCTTCTGGAATGTTTCCCTAAAAGCAATATGTATTCGTGGTTTTCATTGGATATTAAAATAGACGCTAATGTTGGCGCGTTTTATTAGCCAATGGCAGTTCATTTATAATCTTTAGGCGTATCTTGATGCAGGCGTATAAATAGGGTAGGTTCAAGGTAGATCGCCCCCAGTTCAACAAAATTCTCAATACATTACACGTCGGTCGCTCAGTTCATCAAGATTTCTAGCACATTACACGTCGTCTTCAGTCAGTCAATTCGTCACAAGTTACGCGCAGCAAAATTATTAAAGATCTAAAGTATTATACAGTTAAATATACACAAAGTTGAAGTACGTGAGTTAAAAGTGATAAGTAAGAAGTTATTACAAACAGTTTCAGTTTGGCGAGTATCTAAATCAATCTGTAAAGGTGTTAGTGAACGTGTTCGACAATAAAATATTATAAAACAAATTTCTTCATTAAGTGTAATTTCTGGATAAAAGATTCCTTTCCATTTCACAACCTGCATAGAGATACATGTTCGACCCAAACAGCTAGCCGGAGGACATATGAAATAAAATCATACACAAGCTAATACTGCCACAAATTGCTAATGCCAGATGGAGCTACAAACCAACTAAATGAATGACGTCATAAGATGGCTTCCACTCACATGAAGTAAACACGATATAAGATCTCCAAGTCCTAATAATTTACGCTACACAAATTACGTAAGAAACATTATTACTTCAAATTGGCTACCAGAACGTGGGGCTAACAAATACAAACAAATACCAATATTACGTAAACACATTCTTTCTATCGCAAATTGGCACCCAGAACGTGGGGCAGAGTGACCAGGAAAGGATCAGAATAACCAGGAAGTAGCAGAATTAACCAGGAAAGTAGCAGAATTAACCAGGATGTGGAACGAATGCAGCAGTGAAATGATCTACAAGACGCAGATTCCAGAAACAACAAAAGGGACGACAGACTACATGGATGATTGGACATCGTAAGTCCGAGATTACAAGGCAACAGGGTAATTTAACTACAAAACAACAAGACGACGTAGATTCATCACAACACAACGCAGAAGCGACATACAAACATAGGAGAATGGGGCAGGAAGCTGGACATCAAAGTAACAGCAACAGACAGCATCATAAAGGTCAGAGTATTGTAATATTTTTTTTAGAAAACGAAAACAATGGCTGCTAGTAATATTGAAGAAACAATGATGGAAGGGGATAGTGTAACAGTTAGCTGTAATTCAATACAGGTTACAAAAAAAAGCTCAAACGATGTAGTATTGGAGGGAGGAAATGTTAGTGTAGAAAGTAAGAATAGAATAGCAGGAAATGTTAATCTTGATACTAGAATGATTATGGAGATGCTGAAAAAGATTAATGAGAATATGGAAAAGAATAAGAGGGAATTGAGGGAAGAATTAAGGGAAGATCTTAGTAAGAAAATAGATCAGAGTTTTGAGGAATTGAGGGAAGCTATGGACAGGGATCATAGGAAATTAATAGAAAGTATTGGTAGGAGGAATGTGAAATTAGAGCAAAAAGTAGATCAAAGTAGTGAAGAAATTGAAAAGAAAGTTATGAAGCTAGATAGTAGTATGCCAGAAATGAGAGATGAAAATGAGGAAGTAATAGTAAGTGAGACAGGAGAAGTTTCAAAGAAAATGCTAGATATGAGCATGGAAATAGATAACAAAGAAAGTGAGGTTAATACTAAAAGTGAGGTTAATGTAGAATGCACAGAGTTAGGAAGTCAAATGATTAGTATTTCAAGTGAGATAAGAGAGATAAAAGAGGTTAGGAATGTAGATGTAAATCAGGTGCAAGTTAATTTCAGAGGGGAAATATCAGAAATACAGAAGGAGTCAATAATGCAAAGAAAGAAATTGTACCAAGATTTCAAAATGAAAACTCCAGTCCAGTACAGTTTAGTACAGATTTGTTAGAGTACTTTCAAATTAATGAGATAGTAAAAGAATTGAAAATGAAAGTTGTTAAAAGATGTGTTGTTCGAGAAACTGTAGATTGTTTTCAAATGTTATCATGTGACGAAATTTCATATGAATACAAGAGGTTATTCATGAACAAAAATTTGAAGGTTAGGATACGGCTACGAGTAATGTTTAGCCACACACAATTTGATCCAGGAGGGTAAATAGCAATAAGATGTAAAGTAAATGCTGGATAGGTAAAGATGACTTGCAGAGAAATGTATTGGAACGTAAGAGGGTTAACTAGATATATATAATGTCATGAGAAAACAGAAATAAATTCAAAAAAAAAAAAAAAATAGAAAAATAAAAAGAAATAAATATTTAAAAGAAAAAAAATAACATTTTATTAGTAACTGAACATGTGAAATAAAGCATGATGTTATATTAAAGTAAAGTACATAAATACTATTCCAAGAGTATTGTTAAGATAAAGTACAAAATAACAAAAATTGGTAAATATAATTAAAAACAAATATTTATGTAGCAAATAGAACATGTGAATCAGTGCCTAGATTTAAGAGATGTAAATATATATAAAGGGTGAATATTTTGGTAAATATGTATAATAATTACAAAAATCTTAAATGTATAAATTTTTGTCAACAACTTAAGAAAGTAAACTATTTGGTAACAGTTATTAAATAATTTAGGGTACAGTATTTGCTATAAAAAAATTTGTGATGTCAGATTAACATCTAAATTAATTAAACTAGAGCCAGTAAGTAGTGGCGAGATAAAAAAAAAAAAAAACATATGTCGTGTGTTAAATGCGTGTGAAGTGTAAAGTGAAAGTGATAGCGTGTGTTCCAAGATTTAGGAGACTAAAAACCCAATTATAAAATTTCCAAACAAGTTGTAAATATTTACAATTATGTTTCTAGTGGGGCATATGATGCGGTAATTTGTACCACAAATTACTTAAATGTGGATAATGATTGTAATATGAATGTGCATTTTTATGTGACATTGATTTCGGATGTTTGTTGGTTGTGATTATTGTTGGAAAGTAAATTTATACGGCTTTACTGAAACTGTCAATAATGGCGCAATAGTGCAGCGAGGGGGTGAGCTGTTTATCATTGCTGGGAACGGGGAAGTTGCGTGATGTTCGCGCGTTTTCGGTGGAACCTTCTGGAATGTTTCCCTAAAAGCAATATGTATTCGTGGTTTTCATTGGATATTAAAATAGACGCTAATGTTGGCGTGTTTTATTAGCCAATGGCAGTTCATTTATAATCTTTAGGCGTATCTTGATGCAGGCGTATAAATAGGGTAGGTTCAAGGTAGATCGCCCCCAGTTCAACAAAATTCTCAATACATTACACGTCGGTCGCTCAGTTCATCAAGATTTCTAGCACATTACACGTCGTCTTCAGTCAGTCAATTCGTCACAAGTTACGCGCAGCAAAATTATTAAAGATCTAAAGTATTATACAGTTAAATATACACAAAGTTGAAGTACGTGAGTTAAAAGTGATAAGTAAGAAGTTATTACAAACAGTTTCAGTTTGGCGAGTATCTAAATCAATCTGTAAAGGTGTTAGTGAACGTGTTCGACAATAAAAAATTATAAAACAAATTTCTTCATTAAGTGTAATTTCTGGATAAAAGATTCCTTTCCGCTTCACAACCTGTATAGAGATACATGTTCGACCCAAAAAAGCTAGCCGGAGGACATTTGAAATAAAATCATACACAAGCTAATACTGCCACAAATTGCTACACCAGATGGAGCTACAAACCAAACAAATGAATGACGTCACAAGATGGCAACGCGTGAAGTAAGCAGCACAATATAAGATCTCCAAGTTTTAATAACTTACGTAAAAACATATTACGTAAGAAACATTCTATTACAAAGGTAAAAGAACTTGTTGCAGAAAAGGGAATATTGTCAACACCTGAATGTAAAATTGGAAAAAACTGGAACTATCAGCAGTGCAAAAGGTCCTCGAATTTTACAGTTCAGATGGAGTAAGTAGAGTGATGCCAGGAAAGAAGAATTTTGTTAGTTTGAGAGAGAATGGCAAAAAAGTACAAAAACAAAAGAGACTGATGTTATGCGCTCTGAGAGAAACCTACAAGCATTTTAAGGAGGAATATCTGACAGTGAAAATTGGATTTTCTAAATTTGCTGAGTTAAGACCTAAACAGTGTATTTTCCTTGAACCTCATGGAACTCATAACGTGTGCATCTGCGTTACCATGAAAATGTTAAGTTGATTATTGATGATGTAGACATTCCTAAACTCACTGAAGAAAGCAGAATAGTCATAAATAATTATAAAGATGCCATAACGCAAATAATTTGCAATCCTCCATCTCAGCATTGTTAAATTTTGGAATGCCCTGTTTGTCCTGAAACTGATAACTTCACTACATACTTACAAGAACGATCTGATGCAGAAGTCATACAATATATTAGATATAAGCAGTGAGTTACTGTGGACAGAACAAATTTGGAAACTTTGGAATTTCCAGTACAAGAATATTTGAAGAAATTAGCAAATAAACTAAATAGCTTAATACTTCACATGTTTCTATCACAGCAACAGTATTTGTTTCTGGCAAATCTTAAGGAGAAACTTGTGGAAGGAAATTGCATCATTATTTCTGATTTTTCAGAAAACTATGCTTTTGTTGTGCAAGATTCAGTCCAAGGCATACATTGGAATAACAACCAAGCTATAGTACACCCATTTGTTGTCTATTTCAAGCAGTACAGTGAAACGTGTCACCTGAACTTTGTTTCAATTTTAGAATGCCTGAAACATGACACCAGTGCTATGCATCTTTTTCAGACAGAACTGATAAAGCTTTTAAAAAAAGAAATTAAACATTTGAAGAAGATGAACTTTTCTGATGGTGCCAGTACTTAGTATAAAAATAAGAAACAATTTTCTAATTTGTGCTACCACAAGAATGACTTTGGTATTCGTGCTGAGTGGCATTTCTTTGTGATATCACATGGAAAAGGACCTTGTGATGGTATCAGAATTGCTACTAAAAGATTAGCAATGAGAGCCGGTCTACAGCCCTCTCAGGATCCGATTACAACTGAGGAAAACCTATTTATTTGGGCAAAAGAACATATTCCCAACATAAGGTTTATGTTTTTCATGGAACGTCAACATCAGGAGCATAGTGACCATTTTAAGGCAAGATACAGCAATGCGAAAGTGATCCTTGTTACATTAAATCTACATTAATTGATTCCATCAACCAATAATGCAATAATAAGCAGACGGTATTCATTTGAGCCTGATGGAAAAAAAAGTGTGCATTTAAATTGTAGTTATATTTCATCCCATAGGACAAGATTGAAAGTTCAAATGTTTCTCAACTGTATGTGGCAGATTTAACAGTTACATGTAAACAAACTAGAGTACACCTAAATTGCTGTGAATATTGACAAGGCATCCAATGACAAGACTGCTGCTACTGCCACCGCTGCTACTGTGAGTACTATTACTCTGCAGCTGCGCCTCGCTGGAATCCCCGCTACTCAACGCTTTGTAAGTTATTTTATTTAAAATTAACTAAACAGGATCCCATTCTTGGTTTGTGTAAATATATACAAAAAACATTAAGGAATTTATTTATACTTTTTATGGTAAAAGACTATATATATTAAGTTTTGTCTTGAGCTTTATAACATAATTTTATCACTTAGCATCTGTGAGATATTCTAATTTAAAGCAAAAGAGGTGTGCTGCTTTTCACAAGTAGCATTGTACAATATTTTTTAATATATTGGATTTTAAAAAAATTAAAATTTACAAGATAATTCACTTTGTTTTTGCAATCCATGGATAAAATTTGCAGTGAATCGGAGACATGATGGTCAAATTTTGTGAAAATTTGTGCAACTTGACGTGGAATGACTCATACTAGGTTTGTGATAGTGAACCTCATTGCATTTGGATAAGGTTAATAAAGAAAGTCAATGAAAAATGTTACCAAAACATTAATTAACAAAGTTGACAAACTTCTGTCAACAAACTTCAACTGATGTACATGCCAAAGCAAGCTGTTTGTGAAGTTAGGGTGGACAGGAGCAAGAAGAACAGATACAGGTGTATCAGTTACTATTGTAATCAGCAGGCATAGGAATTCTTAAGCAGTTGGCTTCAAGTTAGCTATACTCAAACTACCACCAATACATAGAACATACACAATGGCAATCATGAGTCACTGGTGGCAGGTAAAATGCTGTCTTGTGTTTGGTTTGCACATGCCATCAGACTGTATGAGAGATGGGGGTGGTTTGTTATCTATGATGTTACAGCATAAAGTTTAGTAACAGTTCAACCTAATTTCCTTTTGTCCTGGTTTTAATATTTGGAAATTCCTATGCCTGGAAATTAATAAGCATAAAGGAAAGCAAAATGTAAAAGGTAGCAAAGAAATAGATTTCGCGATAAAAATAAACCTTCACATATGCATATTGTGTTTAACATTGGTAGATGCAAATAGTTGTTTTCCGGGATTACCCATGCATCTTCAGCAGTTGGTTGGTGGTTTGGTTGTGATGCAGGTAAGAGGGGGAAGATGTGTCATGGGTATTATGGTATCAAATAGGGTGTGGGATTTGAAGTTCGGATGGCTGTTCAGTATGGAATCGGGAAATAGTTTTTGTGTGTTTATAAATTTCAAATTTTTGAGGGTGCTTGGTTTCTGGTTTTTCTACATGGCATTTTATGTTCTTTGTATCTGGTGTTGAATGATCTTCCTGTTGGCCAATGCAGAAGTTGAGACATTTGAGTTTTTATGTTTCTGTTTGCTGGTGAGGTATTTTTCAAATGTGTTGTTTGTTTTATATGCAACTTTATGTTTAAGTTCCTTGAATGCAGTGAGAGTTTGTAGATGTTTTGGTTGTGGTAGCTGTGGCAGCATAAGGTGCTCTAGCACCTTTGTGATTCATCCTACTAAGTCCTTTCCATGCATGTTTCAAGTCTGGGAGAGGTATGTGGGTGACATTTTTGCCATTGTACCAAAGAAACCATTGGATGATGCCCTGAAACGATTAAATTTGCAAGACTAAACCATAAAATTCACCTTAGAAATAGAAAAAGACACATGGCTACCTTTACTAGAACTCAAAATTAGGAGACATCAGAACAGAATTGCATTCAGGATATATTGAAAATGCACAACTATTTAAAAACCAATAACTACAATTCTTAATCACATCAACATGCAATATTCCACAGCTTAACCTACAGATTGGTAAAAATAGCACTCCATGAAAATTAGTATAACAGGGAATGTAACCGACACTGGTGGCCAAGCTCATTAAAGCACAAATCTGAATGGGAGGTGTGTAGTTCAAATCCTGCCAGAACTGTCATCCCTGACTGAGGCTTTCTCCAGATTTTCCTCAGTCCTTATAACTTGTAAATGTGGGAAAGATGCATTTATGCCTGGAAATTTTTGTTCCCAAATTTCCTTTCCCAATAATTATTTCATGTATCATCAGTGTCCACCACCTGTGGTGCCACATGCAATAAGAATGTGTGTTAAACACTACAAAAAAAGAAATAGGGAATATCAATATTGTGACAAATGTTAACACCAGTTACTGCGAAATCACACTTTATTTATCACAAAGACTCAACATAACGCAAACGTTACACTTGAGTCACTTTGGCACACACTCAATTACAATATAACTGATCCGTCAAATCGAATCACAACTGAACTGCATGACTCACAACTGACTGCTCAGTTACAAATCACAATTAAACTGCACTGTCATTTCTAACAGAACGCAACACTCAACTCAATTCAACAGTGACTCGTCCTACCAAAAGCAGTCTCTTATATAGGCCTCGCACACAAGGCAGAACTTCGAAGAACAAGATCCTAATAGAACATGCCGAAACGAGGTTCCGGAACAAGTAGCTGCACATAAAGAGGGTTTTATTCCATGCTGTCTATTGTTTCCGCGCTCGCTATTGTTCCGACGGCCCATCCAGGTATCGGGTCGTGAGGCACTACCGGCCGGCGCAGATAGCGCCACGCGCGCGGTCGCACTGCTCCCTCAGGGCTGGTCGTCCCGGGCTATATGGTCTAGGTGCATCACCAGCATTTTCCCTCGGGGCAGCCTCTAGATGCGGTAGACTACATCATTGATCCTCTCCACCACACGGTACGGTCCTTGCCATGGTTGTTGGAGCTTGGGACAACGCTCCTTGGTCCGGGTACAGCGAGACAGCCACACCAAATCACCTCGCTGGAAGCCTTGGATGTTGGCCTGGCGGTCCTAACGGGTCTTCATCCGATCGCTCGTTACCTGGATGTGTTGACGGGCCATCTCGTGAACGTCGTGAAGGCGGTCCACGAGGTTCCCCACGTCTAGAGGGGCTCTCAAACATGAGGTCGTATGGAAGACGCAACTCCCCGCCGAAGACTAAGCTGACTGGTGTCAACCCGGTGGTGTCGTGAGTCGACGATCGGTAAGCCAGCAAGAAAAGCGGCACCCTGACATCCCAGTCTCTCTGATGATTGTCCATGACTTTCCTGAGGTGCTCCTCTAGAGTCTTGATTTACCGCTCGACCATGCCGTCTGACTGCGGGTGGAGAAGCATTGTACGCGTCTTGTGTACCCCAGGTCTCTCCAGTGCTTCCCTCATCAGGTTCTACTCGAAGTTTGTGCCCTAATCGCTGTGTAGCTCTAACGCTACCCCGAATCGGTAGAAAACTTCTTCCACCTGGCAATCCGCGATAGTCTTGGCCTCCTGGTTAGGAATGGCGTACACCTCCGGCCACTTGGTGAAGTAGGCCATGACCACCACAGATACTAAAAATAAATGATGCATGATGCTCTTTAACTACTATGGAATCCATGCTACGGATTTTTACTCCCGAAAACATCCATCGCCGTCTGCCGGGTTTGAACTCGCGACCTCGGGAACTAAAGGCTAGCATGGTACCCCTATACCACGGAGGACGACCCCCATCACAGATAGTCATTACCGATGTCGGGCACAGGGAACGGTCCAGCTATATCGATAGCAACGGGTTCGATGGGTGCTCCCACGTTGTACTGATGCATGCGATCCCGGCTCCTAGTCTGTGGACCGCGACTTGCTGCACACACACTGACACTGGCGGTACCACCTCTCATCGTCCTCCCGTAGTCTCAACCAGTAGTACCTGGAACTTGTCAATCCTTCGGTTGGATCCAAGATGTCCTCCTGAAGTCCCCGTATTACTTCCTCCAGGACTTCCGGAACTTTACTCCGAGGAAGGATCAATTGCTCTCCGTTTCTTCCCGTCAGATGACTCCCAAACTCTGAACAACACACCTTCCTTGGTCTTCCGTGAGTCCGATTGAGCCAAGTAGGACTTATACACACTACTCCCGGATGCGATGTCCTCCCAGCTCGGCCTAGTTCCTGCCTTCACTTATCTCAGGAGCGGTCCCAAGTCGTGTCCTCCAGCTGCTCTCTCCTCAGGCCTGCGCTATCCCATTCGTTTGCAAGCACCGCCGAAATCATAAGGATAGCTGCGGCACGCTCCTTCTCCAACCTAGGGCAACCTTCTCCGGGTAGGATCTCCTTGACATGGCATTCGCAATGGAGTGGAACCTTCCTTTCCGATGTGAAGTTGTATTCCTGGAGCCTCTGGACCCAACGGGGTGTCTTGCCCTCCAGGTTCTTGAAGCTCAATAGCCAGGAGAGGGCGGAATAGTCAGCCCTCAGGTGAAATGGCTGACCGTACAGGTACTTACAAAACTGTTCCAGTACCTTCACAACTGCCATAAACTCTCGTAAGGTAACGCAGTAGTTCTTTTCCGCCTTGGAGAGCGTCTTGCTGTGGTATACTGTTACCCACTGCTGCCGATTCTGGACCTGTGATAGCACGGCTCCAATTCCACTGTCGCTGGCGTTGGTGTCCTCAATAGAATCGCCACCCGGTTGTGAAATACCTCGAGCAGGCGCACTGTAGAATGCTGACTTAAGTGCCTGGAACGCTTCCTCGGTCTCTGCTATCCACGTGTAAGGCCGGTGTTCTTCTGTCAGACGGGTGAGGGACTTCTCGTCATTGGAGAGGCATCTGACGAACCGGCGGTAGTAGCTGCATAGACTCAGAAAACTGCGCAATTCTTTTTTATCCTTCGGGCTAGTCCAATCGCTCACATCCTGAGTCTTCTCCGAATCCATAGCCATTCCAGTTAAATTAAATTAAATTGAATTTTATTTATGGCTCTGTAACTGCTGTGGTCCTTAGCGTCCCATACTATATTGGGCGTGAAAGTCGAAATTTTGCTCAAATGCCTCTATCAGGCTTGAGGTTCTTTTACGTGCCATAAATCTACGACACGGGACCACCGTTTTTACTTCCTTTTTGAAGGAAATCATGCTAAGGATTTTTACTCCCGAGAAATCGATCGCCCTCCGCCGGGTTTGAGCCCGCGACTTCGGGAACTAGAGGCTAGCATGGTAACCACTACACCACGGAGGACGACGCCATTCCAGTTGAGACTATGTGGCCTAAGTGGTTAGCCTCCTTGCAGAAGAGTTGAGACTTCTCTTCGCGTTCAGTTTCAGGTTGACTGTTTGCAGCCTCTGTAATACCTTGGTCAGGTTCTCTAGATGATCTTCGAAAGTGCTGTCAATGGTGATGATGTCCAGGTATAGCAGACAGGCGTCGTATGTCAATCCCCTTATCACTGATTCCATCAAGCGCTGGAAATTGGCTGGCGCGTTGCAGAGGCCAAAGGGCATAACCGTAAACTGCCAAAGCCTTTGGCATATCGAGAATGCGGTCTTTTCCTTTCCTCTGGGATCCAGAGCCACTTGCCAATATTCCAATTTCAGGTCTAAGGTCGAGAAGCACTGGGCACCAACAGGAGTGTCCAAGGTGTCCTCAATTCGGGGTAAGGGAAAACAATCCTTTCGGCTGACAGCATTCAACTTCCCATAGTCCACACAGAAGCGTAGCTTGCCGTTCTTCTTCACCAAGACCACAGGGGAACACAAAGGGCTGTTGGACGCTTCGATGATGCCCCTAGATCTCATGTCCTGCAGCATGTCTCGTACCTCCGCTTGCTTCGCCAAAGAAACACGTCTTAGTGGTTTCCGGATAGGCTGGGCGTCTCCGGTGTCGACGTGGAGGAGTATTCGGTCGATGCGGCCGTAATCGCCGTCTCCTTGGCTAAAAGTGGACTGGTATTGCCTAAGGTGGTGCTGGATCTTCTTCAGTTGAGCCGCTGTCAGATGGTCGGCCACCCTCTTCAACAAGTCTTCCAGCCGGAGCCTCAGATCATGAAATAGTACTGGCTCCGCGGATCCGTCGCAGGGCAGCTGACTCGCATTCACCTAACTCCGTATCGGCCTGTAAGTCCTGTTCGGAGTTGAATGGAATCAGGGTGTCACAAGCACTTCTTCCCGGCAAGGCAACAATACCCTGGCAACGCATAATCTATCCAATGGTGTATTTCGGTCCTAAACCAGGTTCCTTGAGCGTTGGCCTTCCAGACGCGCCTTCACTGCCACCTCGCTTCTTGCGGCACAACCATATCCGTCAGGATCGTCCTGCAGATACCCGGATGTTCTTTGGGCTCCGGACCGCCACCTTGTCTTGGCCGAGTCTGAAGACCCTCCTGCCGAATTCGGTCGTCGCCTCGTGGCTCCTGCGGGCATCCAGTCCCAGTATCACATTTACAGCCGATCCCGCGACGAACAACTACAGCCTTACGATGTTCCGCCCTAGGGCCAACCGCAGCAGGGCCTCCACAGGCCAGCTATCGCCCGATGCCGTCACTAGTTGGTAGGGTCGATTCGGTTTCCTCGACGTCAAGCCCTTCGCCGCGTCAGGTCTGATTACGGTCACGACTGCACCTGTGTCGACTAGTACCTTACACAGCTTCCCCTATCCAGCTCCCCGCGACGAGGCTATCATCCATTCTTCTGCTCAAGGCACGCAGCGTCACTCGAGGGTGTGGTGAAGAGGGCTCGACGTGCCCCTCACCACGCCGGTGCTTATTTGTTTCCCGCCTGCTCGTGGTGTGTACAGTCCTTTATTAGGTGTCCTGGCTGGCCACATCCCAACACACACCACTTGAAAATCTTTGTCTGCGTCCTTGTGTTTATCCTCTGTCCCCGCCGTATCGAATGCTCCTGGTCTTCGAGGTAGGTGCCGCTGTTACCTTGGCCACCTCCATCTTCAACGCGGCCGTTAGCGCCTCGTGCATGGTCTTGTAATTGCGGAGTATCACACGCTCTCGTATCTCGGCGATACGCACCCCGTCGACAAAGCAGCAGACAGCGGGGAGGTACGCTGGGCGGGAGGTCCACCAAAGCTTTATTCACTAGCTGTTCAACTGCCCGGACGAACTTCTGCTGCGTCTCCCCTGGCTGTTGCAGCTTTGACTTCAGTGGACTACGATAGGCTGATGCCAAACGATGGTTCCCGAACCGGTTCTCGAGGGCCTTCCAGATGTCTCCGGGCACCGCCGACGTTGGAATCGCATTCAGAATTTCTGCTACCTGTCTCTGGAGGCTGGCTATTAGCTGTGTGGTTCACTCCTCTGCTGACCATCGGTTGTGGGCAGTGACAGCGATTTCGGCGGAAGACTCCAAAAGTTGACGTACCATCGTATTTGGGTGGCTTGATGCCCGCAGATGCGTCGCGTCCAGGCGTCTCAACTTTCAAGTTCTTAAGTCTTTTGCTAAGCATTTCTTCATTCATAGCATTCAGTTCCTTGGCGCTATTGTCGATCCTTCCAGAATGCCAACCATTCCACGATGTCCTCCAGGGTGTTAACATGTTGGCCAAAGTCTTTCACTTTTGTGCTAAGCTCTTCCACATCTTTCTTCACATTGGCCTGTTGTTCATGAAGTTTGGTCAATAGCTCCATCTTCATCCTGGACATTTCTGTCTTAATTTCTTCTCTTACACCCTTCATTTCTGTCTGCATCTTCTTCATTCCAGATTCCATTTTCTCCTCCATCTTCTCCATTGCGGAAGTAACTGTCATTATTTCACTTCCCACGTTGTCATTTAACTTCTCATCTTGTCCATTGCAGAGTTTACATTCTTTATTTCACTCTGATCCTCTCCATTCTGGATTTCATTGTCCGTATTTCACTTAAAAATTTTGAAGTAGTTGCTCCATTGAGGCATTTGTATTCCACTCCTGACACTAATGTAACAAATGTTAACACTAGTTATTGTGAAAACACATTTTATTTATCACAAGGCGCTAAGTGTAACACAAACATTCCACTTGAGTCACTTTTGCATGCACTCAAATGCAACACAACTGATCCATCGAATCAAATTACATCTGAACTGCATGACTCACAACTGACTACTGAGTTAACACTCAACTCAATTCAACACTGACTTGTTCTGCCAAAAGCAGTCCCTTATATAGGTCTCGCATACAAAACGGAACTTTTGAGAAGAAGAACCTACTAGAACACGCTGAAACGACGATTCTGGAGCAAGTAAGCAGCACATAAATAGGGTTTTATTCCACACTCACTATTGTTCCATCGGCCCATTGCAGGCTCCGCCCACCTATTGGGCGGGAGGCACTACCAGCTGACTGCAGGTAGCACCACGCATTGAGTCACGCTATATTCAGAAACTATCCACACAGAATGGATTCAGCATACATATAGTGGACAAACTAATACAAAGATATAAAAGAAAAGAAAGGGGAAAAAAAAGTAGCATATCACCACTCTCAAGAGCAGAGATATCCAAAAAGATGTAGTGAATTCACACACTATCCAAAAATTCATAGCAAATTCAATACGTCATTTCTAGAATATGCTTAAAATTGGCTCCAAACAATAAACACAACCTAGAAGAGTTACTTCATCATCTGCTAAAGGACACTATACCAAACACTAAGAAATCAGGAATTTACCAGATTGATTGTAAAGACTGCCATGAAATATACGTAGGAAAAATCTACAAACCACACTAAAGGAACACCTAAGAAATTGAAACTTAAACAAATAGACAAATCTGCTATAGCTCACAATTTTTGGCAGGCAGAGCACAACATTGAATGGGAAATGAAGCTTTTGGAATATGTCTAACACCAGCATAACTCACAGTATGGGAAAAAAAACCGTATCCGCAAAAATGTACAAAGAGTAATGAATTTTGAAATTCTGCTGAGAGACGACATAAGGAAGTTTTCCAATACTGAGTTAAATAGCAGCACAACTGATTGAATTAGGCGATCCTCTTCCAGATGCCAGTGAACATAAGGCTGACAATGGAGATGAACGTCTTCGAAAATGTTCTATGAAAATTTAGTAAGTGAAAATAAACTGTCTCCACACCACTCACAGTTTCAATTAAATCAATGAAGCTAAACATTAGCTAAACATTACAAATACATGAATTATAAAGCAGAATTTGAATGTGAGAATGAGAGGTGTGAAATTATCTGATAATGCAATTGATAAATGATCTTACTTTAGAAACTGAAATAACTATACAAAACAAAACAAAATGTTGAATCAACAAAATCCAATATTTTGGAATGATAATCACAAAGTAGATTTAAACATGGAAGTGAACTGCATCTTAATGGAAAAAAGGTGCAGTGAAGATGTTTTACCAACAGAAAGCTCAAACAACAAAACAGATCTGTGAAGCCATTAGAAATTTTGTTACTGAATTTTCAAATAATTGTCATAAATGAAGTTTAGGATTGTATTCTGTGCATCCAAAATGGTGGGTGGCAGGGCTACAATAGCAATTATAAAAAATCTGCTTAAACGATATCTAGCAATAGGGTAATGAAAATAGATACAGTGACATGAAAAAAGTCAAAAGATGACGTATGTGATATAAACAGGCAGGAAATAGAATCTGAATGTATACAAAGATCAGCATTGGAGCTACAAAATGAAATAAAAACTGAGTGGGGTAAGGAAACATATTTTGGAATTGTTTATGAAACAGAGAACGTGATTAGCTGACTTAGGTTGGGAGGGTGAAAGATTGTTGACGATGCTGGTAGGAGTATTTGCCCATTATGCAGGAAACAGGAAGACTGGTCACATATTTTGGCAGCATGCATGCAGACGGACGGTCTACCACCACCACATTTTTTCCAGCTAATAGAGCTACGTGTTTCAAATGTGATTGTTTTGAATGCTGGAACTCACATAATTGATGCAGAGGAAGCTAATGAGAGTAGTAACTTATTTCTGGGCACAATGTATGCAGAAGAAAATGTAAAGTCTGTTGCTATTTGAAACTGTATTAATACCAGCATACATTTAATAATAAAGAGTCACAAACACAAGCAGAGTTTTTCCAAGCATTAAAAGGGATTTTTGGGAAGTAAATATACAAACTCTGAATACATAATTACTGCAAGAAATCAATGCAGGAATTGGTTAGTTGCATTTCATCTGATACAGTGAGTTCTTCAGTAACTTATGTATTCATAAACCAGAGAGAAGATTATATAGTGTAGAATGTAATTAATGTGTTCTCCAGGTTTCTGTCCTGAACATGCATTATCATGATAAATAATGCAATACTGAGATTTATGCACTTGATGGGTTGGAAAGAACACTCTTCATGGAATCACATATGAACAACTTGGAATAATTAAGAGAATGGATGATCAAGTTATAAGTCCAACAGGGGTAGAAACAATGTCATTTGATCATGTCAGTATACCCCAAGATATTTCAGGGTTTGGGAAATTTAAAAATTCCATATAAGATACATTTGAGGGTTAATGCTGTCCCTGAAACCTTATCTATTACACATACAATTACTCTCCCATTAATGGATGAAATCAATCTAATATTGATTATATGGTTGAAATGGGAGTGTTTGGAGCAGTAAAAGAGCCAACTGTTTGCTGTGCCGTGTTAGTGCTGTTTCCTAAGCCAAGTGGTAAGATACACATGTGTGTTGACTACATACACCCCAATGTGTACTTTCAGTGGTAAATACATCCAATGGCAGCTCTTGAGAATGTGTATGGAAAATTAGGAAACTCGAGCTACTTTTCCAAAATGGGTGCCAATGACGATTCTGGCAATGTGTGCTGGATGAAACTCTGTTACTAACTACTTTTATTATACTATTTGGACAACATAAATATCTCCCATTTGGTATAAGTGCAGCTTCAGAATTTTTCTAGAAAAATGAGTCATATATTAGATGGTTGAAAGTACTCCGTATTGAAATATGACAACAATGGCCAAACATGAGCATTTACATGCTGTTTTGAAATGCTTCCAGGAAGCACAAGTAACATTAAACCTTGAAAAGTGTATGTTTGGTGGAACATAGGTGAAATTCATTAAGCATACAATTGATAAAATGGCTTACATATTGATGACAATAGAGTAGAAGCAATACTAAAAATGGAAGCTCCACAGAATGTAGTTGAAGTGAGAGGCATTTTGGGATTAATTAACTATTTATCAAAGGTTATTCTTAACTTGTCATCAATTACTCATTTGCTGAATGAACTACTGAATCACAAAAAACTATTTCATTCAGGGATGGCACACATTCAGGCTTTCTATCACCTAAAACAAGCTTTCACAAAGGCAGCTATCTTAGTATGGTCTAATGCAGCTGTTGTTTCTTCATATGGGATTGGAGCAGTCATCAAAGAACAAGATGGAATTTTTTCACCCAGGCTGTGTTTGCATTGTACCAGTTTGTATGCGCCCCCCCACAGTTTGGTACAAGGTTTTTCAATTATGGCAGCCATTTTGGTGACCATAACAAATTGGTCACATCTCCAGAACCTTCTGCCGCAATGAACTCTCATTGGACACATCATCTACCAATCCCATGGCGGCAGCTTGGTGGTGTGTTTTGTAACTGAATTACTATGAGCAGGCCCTGAAGTATGTTGGTGAAGAGAGAGAGTCTTTTGTAGACAGAGAGAATGACCAGCTTGAATCTGGTAGTGGTGCGGGCAGGAGAATGCACTCGTAAAAATGTAAATTATTTCAGCCTAATCTAAATTTGTGAAATACATCCTTTCAGTGAATAAATTAATCCAAATTATTATTTATCTTCACACTCGGTACCTTGAATCTGTTGTACAGGTCAAAGAAGAGATTCACACAGAAGGAGGGAGAGGCAATGTGATTATAAATTATTATATTCAAGTATGTGGGGAAATAGTTGAATTTAATATCAGAGCTAATTAATGGTTAAATGTCAATCTATTTATTGATTGTTAAAATCTCTTAAATATTTAAAAGAAGAAACTGTTCATACATCTTGCAACAAAGATACTGTACTTCATATAATAATAATTCTTCACTGATCAACGTAACTATGTCATGTATTAGTAAAATACAATAAATTTACCTAAAGTATATATTTAGTGTTCAAATGTAATCCTATGAACTCCCAGATATATTGCTGAGATAGGGTGTGATTCATGTTGCCTAACCATTCATTTGCAAGATGATAGTTTTCCACTTAGTAAATGCCAGTATAAGTAATACTTACAAATTAATGTGTATATTGAACATCTTACAAAGAGTATATTTGGAGAACAGCTTGGTTAATTTAACACTGAAGTGGGAACATTGCAAGTCTTATAAAAAGTCACTAGCAAAAAAAAAAAAAAAAAAAAAAAAAAACCATAACACCAGCATCCAAAATATCAAGTTAGTATCAGAGAAGTGGGCACCCGCTGGTTTACAGTACTAATGAATCATAGATAGCGAATGGATTTGTATGTAAATAATTTTTTTTCTTATAGATAAAAGGCTGTAACTAAGACAGAAATTCCAAACTAGCACATTTCAATTTGTATACAAAACTCTTTTTCACATAAAAATGCATATTTTTATGTAAATAAGTATTTAAAATAATTTTGCTGAAAACACATAATTTGTTATTTTTCTTTATAATTTTTGAGTTTAATTAAAAAACTCGTGGATTGTCAAATGCAATTTGAATGAATTTCATTTGTAAACATACTGCATAGTGAGTGTCCACTGCACATACTGTCTGAAAGGGGAATCCCTCATTTATGATGAAGACAGCTGATGCAATGTACACAACAGTGTTCAGTCAGTCATTGCCCTTGTCTTGTTTAAAACAGAGTGTTTATACAGTACCAATATTGTAAGTGAAGTGATTGGCTATTTAATGCCAAAAGTAATGTCAAGTGTTTGTTGTCATTTGCAGCAATATGTTGCTGAATTTAGTGGCATCTTTACAAGTGATGAAAAAATTCTATTCTTTTAAACATGTGGGAAATCAGAAAATGCAGATCAGCAATCTCGTCTTGCAGCATATAAGCAGATAGTAAACATAGAATGGCTGCTTCACTTACAACTTCTAGACAAGTTCTTTTAGGTGAAGCAGCTTCCTCTTCACATACTCTAGTTGCTAAAAGTTCCAGATATTATGCAGATTTATGCAAAACTTTTCTTTCATGTGATATACCTTTGTATAAATTGAAAAGTTCAGATTCAGAAATTTTCTTACAAAATACAAATTTTGAAACACCAGAAGAATCAACATTAAGAAAATTGTATGTCCCTGCCTGTTATGAAGAAATACTAAGAAAGATCAGAGCAGAATATGAAAATAAAAAAATATGCGTAAGCATTGATGAATCTCCAGACTCTAGTGGTGGAAAGTGGGAAATGATGAAATAGTTTCCAAGCTAGCATGTAGAGAAATGTCGGCATCGAATCATGTAACAGTATAGTTTACACAGAGTATGTGAGAATATATGTACATTGTATCCTAAAGTGGACAAATTAATCTCAAATGGCAAAAAGCTGTTTGTGAAAATGCCAACAAGAATTAATTTGTTCAGAGCCAGCAATCCAGGTCTTCCACTTCCACCTAGACCCATAGTTACTCATTGGGGGACATGGTTGGAAGCAGTAGTGTATTATGCAAACAATTTTGAAAATTTTAAATCAGTTATTGATGAACTAAGTAAGCATGACACTTCATCAATTGAAATTCTTCAGAACTTACTCAAAGACAGTATGCTAAATCATGAATTATCTTACATATCTGCAAATTTGAGTTTTTTGTCACTCTATAAAAAAATTACAAACATCAACCAACCTGTTAACTGAGACAGTTAATGAAGTGCATGACATTGAGAAAAAGAAATAATTTGCTCAGAGGTCCCAAAGTGGAAGGTATTAAACAGAAATTTAAAACTGTGTTCGAAAAAAATTGCGGATTTCATACTATGTGTAAAATTATCGTCTTGGAAGGGCAAGCAGACATTGGTGAAATTGAAAATTTATGTGCCAGTGACATTCCTTTGATGAAATATGCAAGACTATCTTCATGTGACGTTGAACGGTCTTTCTCCTGGTATCATGCAATGTTCTGAGACAACCGACATTGGTTTGTGATAGAAAACTTGGGAAACTTCTCGTAGCTCACTGCAACAGTGAGTTGTTTTAATCCACCACTGCCTCAGCATGGTTGGTGAGTGATTTTTAACATAAGTATTTAAATTTTGTAATATTGAAGCAAAATATTTTTTGCATTTTTTATGCATATTGTTCATTTTTCACTACATTAAAAATAAAATATTTTCAAGTTGTTTAGCACATAAAAATCTGTTCCCTAATCATAAGCCTCAAATATCAATTTTCTGTACAAAGACTCTGGATGATACTCCATCCAAGTTGCAATGAATGAGGTTGTATTTAGCTCATTAGTCATATAACATGAAGCACATACCAGGCAAAGAGTTGGGAATGGCACATTCTGTCTTAAAAATCTCTCAACATATTAGAAGAAAGTGATTTTGATGAACTAGTTGCATTTCTACAAGAAGTAATTACTCAAATACCAGTATCTGACTCTCATTTACAGAGTGAGCCAAAAGACTCTGAACCGCCTGTGCAGTGTTTTTCCTGTCCGTGTCCTCGGCGCTCGTTGCCATCTGCCGCTATCATAGAAAGCTGCAGATGAAACCATACATTTTTAAAACTACTTTTAAAGGCTTTACTTACTAACTTCACGAAAGGAGATGCTGAAACTGGCCACCATTGTTGTCCATACATTTTTGGCATCTCTATAGGAAACTATCCATCGCTCACCATAGTTCACATTGAGAAATTTCCTGGCGGATATTTTGTTTTTATTCTTCCAGGGTGTGTGGGTTTGTCTTATACACTTTATGTTTTAAGTTAACCCGGACGGGTATTTTATGAACAATATTACCGGCTGCGTGGTGTTTTTCCACTGGGCATGTGGAAATATAAAAACATGATAACGCACTGCTGCTAGAAACAAAGTCACGCTGTTGCGGTTTTTCTGTGCAGTATGAAGTGCAGTTTTGAGTTGACGATGTGATGTAGTTCAGTTATTACGAGTTATTTATTATTTTGTCCTGTACTTAGTCGCAAAGTATATTGTGGCTCAGTATGTATTTTCTACTGCACAGCGTATATTTATGATTCGTATGTGTTAACTCGGTCAGCTTGCCAAGTGAAAGTACGATTTGCAGAAAGATTTACAGGTTTAAATGTTCCAGGTCGTACAACAATCCATGAACTTTACAGTAAATTTCAGGCTAAGAAATCTAAAAGGCGGTGTTCGGTTCTTACCGAAGAAACATTAGACGACATCGGTCATTGTTTAGAAAATTCCCCCCAAAAATTCCATGATGAATAGTTTCTTAAAGAGGCGCCAAAAATGTATGGACGACGACAGTGGCCTGTTTCAGCATTTCCTTTCATAAAGTTGGTAAGTAAAGCCTTTAAAAGTAGTTTTAAAAAATGTTCATTTGCGCCTTTCTATGATAGCAGCAGACGGCAACGAGCGCCGAGGACGCAGACTGGAAAAACACTGCGCAGGTGGTTCGGAGTCTTTTGGCTCACCCTGTAGAAGAAAGTTGCAAAGCGTCAACCAATGTCTATATATGAATTGTTGTGCCAATATAGCAGCTCGGGATGGTTGAAGAAAAATGAAGTGGATGCAAATGTGTATCTGATTATTGGCCATGCAGAGCTAAAATTGTTTATGAACATGGATTATTAATAAAAGGATCCCAATTAATTATATCTGCCTTATTGAGACAGAATATTGGAAAAGATATATGAAGGGCATTTAGGTATCGCCAAATGTTAATCCAAGCACAGCAATCTGATATTGCAAAGCTTGCAAATCAGTGTCAAAGATGTATATAACATGCTCAAAATCATTATGAACCTCTACAATAAACTGTTTTTCCTGAGAGACCATGGCAGAAACATGCAATGGATTTATTTTATTGATAATGCCAGTGTATTTGATTGTAACAGATTTTTATTTGTGGTTCCCTGAAATTGCACAACTAGAAAGTTCGCAAATGAATGAAGGTACAGGACTTTGAAGTCTATTTTTGCTCATCATGAAACTCCAGATATATTGTTAAGTGACAATTGCACACATTTTCCACCGCTGTCTTCATCAGAGTTTTCTAAATTTCCATAGACATGGGGTTTCACACATCTCTCATCAAGTCGTCATTATGCACAAAGCAATGGATTGGGTGAAGTGACTTTCAGAATTATTAAACACAGCTTCAAGAATAACCAGGATCCTTACTTAGCACTTCAAAATTACAGGACCACACCTTTGTTTAATAGGTTATCCCTGCAGAGCTACTTATGAGCAGACATATATCAACATCACTAACAATGCTACCAGATGATTTTGAATGATACTTACCAGAAAGCAGCATTTAATAAAATTCGAAACTCAATGAGTACACCGGAAAGTGAATTATGAAGGATGACATCAAAACAAAAATCTTTCACATTTTCATCCTTAAAGATTATTTCTCAATTACTGTACTGCAATTATAGAAAAGTGCACAAGAAAGATAATCCAAGGTCTTACAGTGTCAATATATTGAAATGCAGTGTCCATTACAACAGATTTCATTTAATAAGTGTGAGAGGGGAAGAGATGGAAGAGAAGACTTCTACACTAGATGGAAAAGGAGTAGCACCTGAGGGAGAGCATCTGTCACAGAAAGAAAAGCATTCTGTTATCACCAATGAAATTGAAAATACAGCTGCAGATGCACCTCAGGGAGTGAAGAGAAGTAAATATGGCAAAGAAATTAGGAAACAAAAAAATCCTTGACTTGTGAATTGTTTTCTTCATTTGTTTACACATTTTTTATATTTATTTATAAACCTATGTATAAAGGATATCTATGTTTGTTGCATGCTTCAAAGTTTTTCTAGAGTAAATCTCCCTGAGTTGCTTGAAATATTTGTTTTTAGCTACTTGTGCATCATTAGACATCTGTCCTATGGGAATAATTGCTGCAGCATGGACAAAGGCAGATATACAGTACCAGGGATGAAGGCATACAAATGGCTTGGGAGTTTTCTTGGTGTGAATCTCAAACGTATCACTGTCAAATGAGAACTAACTTGATATTCTTAATATAACTCAAAATTTGTGAATCACATCATGATCAATACTTGTCAAAAATTATTCTTGATGTCATTGTAGGAGCCACTCCCCCTATTTGGTTACAGAGAGTCCTACTTGTTTTCTGTATTTTGTGCTTTTTTTCAGTTTAAAATTTTAATTTGTAGCTACTCTATTTTCCATTGCCTTATCTCCAGTCTATTATAATGAGAATTCAAAAAGTTGTATCCAAGCATGAAGGGATGAAAGACATAATTGGAATATATAGGAATCCACTTCTTTTCTTCCTAAAATGTCCACTTGATTCATAATTTTGGAGTGGCTTCACAAGACTAGCAAATCTGTATGGATTATAAAGTTATGACATTGCACACTTTTCCATCTACCATACTTAGAGATAGACATTGACCTAATTGAATTTGCTTGCCATTTATTTGAATTATTTCGCTTTTCCTTGAACTTGTTCAACTTCGGAAGCTTTTTGTTTTATAAGTATCTGAGGTTCTTATTGAACTTATTGAAGAGGAGAGTAGTTGGTTTAGGACTTTTGCAAATTGCTGCTTCTTAAGGTTTTTCATTCATGGAATAGATTTGTAATGTCACCAAAGAAAGAAAAAAAATACTGAATTGAGAAGCCATTTCTTTCTGCATTTTGCTTATACTGAAACTGCCCACTACTTCCATCAAATCCCCATTTGTAAAAAAAAAAAGGATCAAAGAATTTAAATTTCTTTCATAAATTTGTGTTAATACTGATTGTTGCACTTCAGAAGCATAGTGGCAGTATGATACAGTAAATCTTGAACCTTGATTTTGGCACGTTCTTCAGCTGCATCACACTTTGTGGATAGTATTCGTTCTTAGCAGTCACAATTCTCTCATGTGGTAAGCATATGCTGGCATTAAGATTTTTTTGTAGCTTGTCTAAGCAAGAGAAAGGAATATTTGGTATCAGCTGTTTTTAGGAACAAAGCAAATGCGTTGTCATCAGTATAGCACCTCAAGAACAGAACTCAAAGTGGACTGCCAAGCATTCCTGATTTAAACACTGTAGTAGACAATATCTGCATTTCCCCAATTAAATTTCTCAAATCAATGTTATCCCTTTTCCTCTATTTCATTGTTGCAATGAAAGTTAATGGTTCCACACTCTCAGAAACCAGCAACTCAATTTTTCTTCTCTTTGATCTAACACTATTTGCTCAAAGCTCATCTGAGGTTGTCCTCTTTTGGAAATAGTTTGCAGTTTTGTTGTACAGATGAAGTCTCCATCTAAACAGTTTTCATTGGCATCAAGAAGCTTCTGCAAATTTCTGTCAGCATTGTCTAAACAGTGGAATTACCTTGCTAGGGAATTGGGAGACATCCTTTTATAACATTTTATAGTTTTCTTCAGAATCTTCCATCCTTGTCTTATTTATCAAGTGCTTCAACAAGAACGTCTGTTGTTATTTTCAACTGCCAAAATATTGCTTAAAATGTTTCTTGTTGCCTTTGGTAACAGTAAGGGATTTAAAACAAATTGTGAGGTATCTAACTTGAAAAATTTATTAACTGTATTTTATTATGCTAAAGCTTTTAAGCTTTAAAAAATTAATAAATATGTAAATAAAAATAACAGGGAATGCTTTTGTTTTTCCAATTTTGGTCCATGCATTTTCGATTTAATGTAAAATGAAAATTCACATGATGACCAGTTTTTATTTTGCAGAGTCATTACTGTGTAGTTAAATAATATTTTAAAATTAATTTTAGCATTAGGAAATATCAAGAAAATCTTAAGCAATTTTAAACTTAAAACTTAATCTTTAACTGAACGCAGAGCTGTGAACTGAAGTCTAGAATAACACCTATATGACTAAGGGCTTGTATTATGATCTCCAGTTAAAAGTAGAGGTTTTCTAACTGGTAGCTATTGCTACCTGTTGGTTAACCAGAGTGTCCCATATATCAAATGCAAGTAACTGTAGGATAGCTAACAATTTCGTATGGTTGGCAACACTTTTGTGCACGATTTCTTACCACCTAGTTGGAAACTTGTTACATTATATCTTTAAAATAAGCTTTCTGCTGTAATTTTCTTGAGTTAGCCATCTGATTTCTGTGTATAATAAAATCTGAAGTTTCTATTAAATTAGTTTGAGAATTTTGTGATTAATATGGACCATTTCTGGCGGCTGGATGCACTCAGGAAAGTAATAAAGCATACTTGTAAATATTACGATTTGTATAGGTTAGGTAGTGGCACATTTCTAAGGTTTATGCCGTTTGTTTAGTTCACATCAGAATATGTTAAGTGCATTTCAGTATGTTTAAAAAAGAATGATCTGCCATTAACATAGTTCTTGGAGATAGTGTGAAATAGGGTAGCTATTCATGAAGCGTAGTTTGAAAATAAGTTAGAGCTTTATGGGGTATTAGGTTATGTGGAATTTCACACTCAGTATGATTTAGGTTGATGGAAAAATAGATTTTGGATATAATATAAGAACACATTGGTAGCAGAGAATGCTGGAGTCTGTCTTGATTCTAACATACGGTAACACATATTGCATTAGTATTGCAGTTAAAACATTCAAAAGTGGTTAGAGCAGGAATGAAATGGTTTACCTGATGTACATTAGTATCATACTTATTTTATTTCTGCCAGGTGCTTGATGGCATGGAGGTATTAAACGTAAGACTTACTCCACTACATTAAAATTTGTGACTTTTAAGAAACAATTTCGACAAGTGTATTGAGTTAAAAAAGGACTATAAACTCAGGAAGAGGCTGTGGTGCTGCTACAAATTATTACAGAGCATAAATGTGATAGAAAATGGAGCCATAGCGCAATTCTCATTAACCTGAATCATTTCCCAGCTTCCTTATCCCTCTTTTGGAATTTATTTTTCCAATATCTTATTCCTTTTATATAAATTATGTCTGAGCATTCAACTCGGCATTGCTACAAAAGGATAATGTAGGGCTTTCGCTAGATTAAAACATTTCAGAGTATTAAATTATTTAGGTTTTGCTGTTAACATGCTCTTTGTAGTGTGAATGAACTTATTAATAAATACTTACATTTAGAAGAAATCCCCACAGACAAACAAAAACTGGAAAGCCTATATTAAATGTCTAGGAGTTCACCATTAATATACTCTTGTAGATTAGTGTGGAAATATGTTGGGTGATTTTGGAGTATTAACTTATATGGATTTTTGTTTTTGGCTTCCTATAGGTTAGTAGGAAAGTAAAACCTTTTGGAATGTAAGGTTAGGTTTCGCTGTTATTTTGTAAAGGTTATTTGCAAAATAGGTTAGACACAAATATTAGGTTAATATGAGTTACATTATATATTTAAACATTATATATTTTACACTATCATTCACATTAAAAAAAGAAAAATAAAATAAAACAATATGCAAACTATGTCTAAGAATAATGCTGGATGTATTATGCAGCAGAAATGTAATAGAACTTAAAGGAAAGAGTGCAACATTCGACAATCCAATAACATTTACAAAATTCACTCTCGTCACAAACCTGGAAATTACTGTACATACTGAGGCTTTCACGGCCGGCGTCATAACTAATAAATGAATTACAACTATCCGGGCTTGTAGGCCGTGGTCTAGAAGGCATCGTGGATACCGACGTTTCGCCAAGTACAGCGCTTGGCATCTTCAGGGTGAAGTGATTCAGTGTCTGCGGTGGTCGTAGTCTGAATGCGAAGGTGCTAAGGTTATTTATTAATAAAAATTACCTGGTGCCGGTACATTAGGCCCGGCTGACAGGCTTATATTTACATCTGGGTTACAATTTACTCGTTAGCATTCGACTATGTTTACTTTTTTTTTTAAGGAAAAACCCATGCGGTGGCCAGTCTTAGGCCACCGAGAACAGTTTTTGTGTGTAGTCTTTTTCAGTTTTTGTTTTCTAATTTGTTTTGAAAACACACATTTTTTTTTTCATTATATACATATGTACACACACACATACACACGCACACACTCGCTCTCACACACATACACACATCTGGCCATGCGAAGCACGTCCCAGGACTAAAACTAAACACTATCACTCGAAATATATACACTAATTACACAACACTTCACTATTTACACAATATTTACAGTCCGCGGTTTTGCTGTGCGGCAGCTTGTAGCAGGATGGTTGTTTCGTGATGACGGCCTCTGCAGTAGTTGGGGTGGCCTGGGGCCTGGTGTGATGGGCGCGCATAATGGCGAACTGTTGTGCCGTTAAAACATTTTAATACGGCTGTGTTTTCTGAATGCGGAGACCGGAGGATGGCGCTCTTATATAGTGGGGGTGGGCGGGGCTTACTGTGAGGTGCTGTGCTGTGATTGGCTCGCGTCTCTGGGAGTGGGTGGGTTTGGCGAGGTATTATTATATCTGCTATTTCTGTGTATCTGTTTCTCCAAGATAGGTGTCCAGGCTTTATGCACACGGAGAGCTTCTTCTTTCCGGTTAAAATTGTTTTTGTGTTTATATATTTCAATGGCCGCCCTCTGTAGTCAAGCATGGCGGAACACTCTCTATTATTCGGCCATGATATCAGCTTCAAAGAAACCAAAGTTTTATCTACAACTACACACTAAATTGTCTATTTATGTCTTTTATATAAGAATGGATATAGATAAAGTGTTTTAAGCATTACTTACTCACTTTAAAAATGAAACAGTATTGAAGATTGATTTAGCTAATGAATAACACCACTACTGAGGAGAAAAGCACAAACAGCCTTCCACTTTGAACTGTCAACCCAGACTGACAAGAGTATCTATCAGTTCATGTCCTTCAGTCTTTTTTACTCCTAGGCACTTAAAGCAGGGAAGAGAAACAAACATTCTTGAAGTTTAAAAACTGTGTTTTTGGCAAGGATTTGAGGCTGTTGGTAATTTGTCACACAAGGCCAACAAAAGATGACCTCAGTGTCACACTAATCATTGCAGTAGAATAATTCATCTTAAATATGCTCCGTACTGGCATTATTTGTACTCCCATGCCACACTGAGTAGAATAAATTCTGCTCCAAATGGGATACAATTAAAGTGTCTCTCCAATATTTTGCCAATGTAATTAAAAGTGGTTCTACAATATATGCACAAAGCAGAATCTAATCAGAGAGTTACACTTGTTGGTATTTCCTTGTTGGTGCAGTGATTAGCAAAATAATTACACGTTTGAATAATTTTAGCATTAATTTGATAATTTTAAGCATACTTGTTTATACTATAACTAATGTCATAAAATGTATTCTCGTAAGATCTGAAGTTTTCATGGCATTGACAACTAATTATGGCTTTGTGAGGAATAAGCCAAGCTACTTGTCAGCTTGCGATATTCCTACCTTAGTGCATTGTTATCTAATGGCTTTGAGGGTTGGGAGTCTAAATTGGACTTAATTGCAGACCCCAATCTCTGTTGAAGTGTTTATATTCCATTCTTGTTTCAATGACTTCTTAAATGGTTCTGATACTTACCAGTATGGTGGATACCCTCGTTTCATTAAAAAGATTTTATGTACTGTTTGAGTGTTCTGCTCCTGCCAATTTCATGGAATGAAGGAGTGTGATGTACCTTTACTGATTTCTGCACCTTTCTGCAGTTGTTCTAGGAGCACCAGGGTCCTAAGTTGCAGATCATCCTTAACTCATTTCAAGAATAGCTTCATTTTCATTGGTGGAAAGTAAACAATGGTTATTTTGTATGGTAACGGATGAGCACCGTTGATGAAGCAAGTTCTATTTGGTCACAGCTGCCAGACTGTTCATCTTTCTTGGTTATTCTGTGTTTTTCTTTCTAATATTCCTCATGGAACACACATTCTCCAAGGGCCCAGAGAACTTATTTCAGCTAGTGATAAGGTGTTCCTATGTCCTTTGGTTTTAATGATGGCAAAGCTAACTTGGATTTCATTGGCACTGTTAACAGGGAGTTTTGAATGGCCTGTTCTACTTCATTGATTATTTCTTCTGCTGTAGCAGTGCAGAACAGCCAATCAGCAGGTGCCTTCCACTTTGAACTAGTGCCACAAATTGCAAAGTGTTTGCTGAATTAGCAGTTGCTGTTGAGCTGCCCGGGGATCCATTCCTCTTGAAGATGGCAAACAAAGTGTTGCTCAAAACCTTGGGTGCTTTTACTTTAACCCTTTGCTGCGCATAGAGTATTAGCTAGTTGTTCTCCAAGCAGAATTGTGTCCATTTAAATTCTGAGCTGCTACTACAGATGTTAAACTAAAAGTGGCCTATATACACGCCTAATTATATGTTTTAGTAGCTAAATGAAATTGATTAATTAATAACTCATTTAAAATTGGTTTGAAGTAAATAAGATTAAATATTATTTCAATAATTTAAAACTGCAAACATCAACCCCTTTGTAGACAAACAACACTTATATACATGCACCCCTTTGCAATGCATCTTTATAACTCCGCAATATTAATGGCAATGGAATTCGTTACTTTAGGGTATTAAAAACCGGAATAAAATCTGCTATACTTAAGTAAAATAAATGCAATAATTTCTGCAAAATTATTATGGTACTCACCCTTAAAATGTTTACATCCCTGCCATTATTGCAGTGAAGATATTGCAGCATGTCCATAAAATGTTAGCTAGACTATTCTCTTGCACCATACAAATGTTATATATACACTTAAGATTATTAATGGTTGCGTATGTATACCCTTGTATTAGTTTTGAATTTCCACCCCCTTTGCCTCATGATAATTGAGGAAGCACCCAATTCTACACAATGCAATGTCACACTGTTTGCACTTGTGTTGTGACTGTATGCCACGACCTGATGGTGTTTTCCTTTTCTTCACTATGCACTGAGCACACGATTTCACCCGGCCTTGAATTTTGACGAGGGTGTGAAGAGAACTTGGTGCAGGAGTAGCAGAAGGTAGGCTACGCTGAAATCCCGCTCGCTTACGCGACGTGAAGTCTGCGATTAACTGTTGCACTAAGTTTTGCCTGTAGTAAAGAAGCCTATTGCCATGAGCTGTAGAAGTAGGTCTGTTCGAAATGTCGTATATAATAAAACTATTAACAATAGCAACATTCACTACAAAATTGAACAAATATTTCCACCCTTTTTTTAGGGTCGGCCGACACCATAATACTCCCTCCTTTGGTCTGCCAGATCAATCCCTGTCATATTATGAGTTTGTAGATAATAAAGAACGTCCCTGTTATCATGTCAAACAACCGCAGTTACGCCTTCATGTTGCAGTTTGCGAGATTAGCCCCTTTTCAATGTCAGTTGTTTTGGATTTGAAAATTGTTTTGGCCAGTCTTTCCTTCCAGCACGAGTTGTACCACACGCATACATTTTACTGTCCAAAAGTAATTTCATTAGCCGCCTCGAAGTAAAAAAAATTATCAAAATATACGTGATGTCAAAACCCTGTATATTTTTAACGCATGTCTAAAACAACCTGTTCCCCAAGTAGAAGATCGCTGTTTCTCTCCTCCTTTTTTCCCAGATAGATTTTACATTCCAATAAATACCCACTTTTACTGTCTGCAATACCCCATGCCTTTATCCCCCATTTTGTACATTTAGCAGGCATATATTGTTTTAGAAAGACGCGTCGTTTGAAGCCTATCATCGCTTCGTCAACAGAAAGTTCACGATTTGGTTTGTAGACACTCGCAAACGTTTTGATTATGTCCAAAGCAGGTTGTACTTTATACAGATAATCGTAAGAATCTACCCCTAATCGTGGCCTTGCAAATTCGTTATTAAGGTGAAGGTACTGCGATATCTTTTGAAAGCGGAGCAACATCATTGCTTGTCTTACAATTGGACAAATGCAAAAATCCCCCAAAAAGTAATCTCTGGTTTCAGGTAAATGCATCATCCCCATATATATCAAAATACCTAAATAAACCTGTATCTCCCTTGAATTTGTAACTTCCCATTTTGGATCCGCCTTTTTAGCTTGAATCTGAGCTGCATATGTGTTGGTTTCCTCTGCTATTTTTCCGCAAAAGTTGGAATCTATAAAAAGTTCAAGATAATCTATTTCTGGACTTCCTGTAGGAATAGAATGATTTGCACCTGTAGGGGATGAAAATGTTTCTAACTTATTGAAAGTCAAATTAGAGGTCCACTGTGCCGATACTGCTTTTGTTTTAATTTTTCTTTCACTAGCTTTAGCCCCCTGTTCTACTGCCTGTCTCTCAGCACTCTCACTGTCACTTTGTTCCTTATCACTGTCTTGTACTAACTCACCGAACCAAGATTCGTCGGAGCTACTTTCGCGATCTAATTCCTCGTAAACTGCTGCAAGTATTTCCTCGTCTATTACCAATACCTTTTCACTACAACGTTTTCTAGACCGTGATGTACTTGGAACAGCCTCCATGGTACTGATATGGCTATAAATGCGACAGGAAACTGCTTACTTACACAACTGCACCCTGCTGTAAACAGTGCTATTTATGGTTTGGTATTACATTCTGGCTTGCGAAATCGCTGGAACAATGCAGCAGGAGTATGTTTACATCAACACAGCTCCTAAAAGCTGAGGTCAGCATAAGCAGAACCTATATGAAACGATAAACACATTTACTACGTTCTACTACGCTTTACTACGCTATGCGTCGCAAAGGGTTAATGAATGTAATTCTTCCCTCATAAATAGTGGAGAAATTTCGAGATGGCTATGCTACTTCATTCTAGATTCAAGATATTTTAATGGCATTGATTGTGTACTGTGTGCATATGTTCTATGTTATCATGAGTAATACAAGGAGTCTTCTATAGGGTAGTTTAAAATCACAAGTTACATTCATTAAAATTAATCAATGGATAAAATGTAATAAATGATATGAATAGTGTGCATTATTGACAAAAACATTAATAAAATGTATACCTTTGAATAGCAGCTCTGTTGTTTAAAATTTTACAGAAGTTTATGTTGTTAATAAACAAGACTATTATATAGCAAACAGTCATTCTAATGCTCCCCACATAGCCCATGACCTTCAGGGGTTACCTCATTCCACTAAGCAATGACTGGACCTATTTCTGAGGTGGAGACACCCAGCGGGTGGAATCCGTTGCCTTCAATCAATGGTAGGATAGTGAGAATGACAGTGGAATGAGAGGATCTACAGCTTTTACCATGGACTCCGAACCACGTTGGGCCTTGGGGATACTTCACATGAGCAAATCAGAAGTGAAGGCATGGATAGGGCCAACTTAAAATCACCACCCCAGAGCCGGGAATCAAACCCTGGACCCTCAGTACAAGAGTCGGAAACAAAACCATTGTGCTATCCCGGCACCCGTATAGCAAACAGTTAATGTCAACAGAAGAAACTGAGAACATCCTTAACTTCAAATGTAAAAAAAACTTAAAACTTTACATTAAGAAATTAAAATACCAAAGCTATGCAAGAACTATATATAGGTTTTCCCTAATCTTGTGCATCTACCAACTAAAAGTAATTGCAGCAGATATTTGTTTTACATGATTAAAGTTAAAGAAAAGAGATTACTACCTTCATATAAGTTATCACTCCTGAAGTGCTGTAATTGCATTGATTTGTGGGTAATTTGTGTTAATATAATTTAATTTTTTTTATGTTTTTTGCAATGTCTTGCTTTTCACTAATGACTCTGTGCTGACCAATGAAAATAAAATCCATTTTGAACTAAAAAAAAAGAAGAAGAAGAAGAAGAAGAAGAAGAAGAAGAAATATGTAGTATAACTTGTTCAAAAACATTCATACTGTAACAAAGAAAAATGGCAGACATGATTATGAATTCACTTTCAGAAAATTATAGGATACACAACCATAAGGAAGCCTGATAACGTGTATTTTTAAAAACAAAAACACACACACAAGGCATGTTACTAATCACTGTGACAGACCTTCTCTCAGAGCAGTGACATTCTTCCAGTGAGTCAGTGGTTATGCTTTTGGTTTGGTTGATATTTGGAAGTAACACTGACTTTACTATGCCTGCTGCACAAGACACGTAGAATGTATTCAACAGAAGTATTACAGATAGAAAAATCATGTTGATTTTTTTATAATTTTTTGCAGGTGTTTTATAGATACACATATTTTTTATTATAAGCATAAATTTTGTTCATGGTCATTATTGTAACTCAAAATATCTCCTCTTTTGTATCCAAATCCAAGTCTCAAAATATACTGTATTCTGAACATTACACTCTCAGTGATGAGCGGTCTTTATGACCACATCATGGTAGTGGTGTCCCAAACATACTACCACACTAATTAAAGGAAGTGATAGAAGTTCATCTCAGAGGCTTGAGAATAGAATTGCTAAAACAGTAACAGAGGTATTAAGAATCTAAAAATATATCAGTGGAAGCAAATGAACTAAATGCAAAATTACAGCAACAGTATATACTTGATGGATTTTTATACTTAATAGAGTTAGTGGCTTTCAGAAGATTTTACCCTTGGAGTTAGTGGCTTTCTGACAGATTTAACCCTTTCATACAAGCTGGAGTACATTATTCCAACAATCCTTGAGGCATTATTTTTCACCTCCTTCCACTGATTATAATTCACTTCATGTGTATGTCTCTTCCAAATTTGCATATTTTACCGCCTCTTCACTGGAGACCAAGATAGCAGCTCCACCATTTCTTTCAGTTGTGATGTTTTTACACTACATGAGAAATTCCAGGTCAGAAATGGAGTTGAAATAGTGCAGAAAAGTACCAGCAGGTGGTTTATTAAGATGAGGATTCTCATATGGAACATTTTTATCACTTGTACAAATTTTGTTAGTTGAAATTTCCTTAAAGGCACTCTTTCATGTTTGTTTCGTTACTTATCGTCTGAGTTGAAGCATCTAAGAGTTCATTACTTTCATTTAGTCAGCATATTAATCTGTGTAATATTGTTATAGTAATCTCTAAAAATTAAGGTAGTACAATCAGAATTTCTTTTCTTCCAGAATCTGCTGCGGCAACTTCCTTAATATATTCTGTTTGCAGAATTGCAAGAAAAGATCTGGATCATTTACCAGCATTAATTTATTTGGCAGTAGAATCTGATAAGACTTTGGATAATGATGATGGACCCAAAGAAAGGAATGAAGAAGCAAGCAAAACAAAAGAATGGCAGAAAGAAATTAAAGTATGCAACCTCAGTTTATCAATTCTACGACAACTTTTGTTGATGCTACAAAACAAGAGTGAATTGAGTTCATATATACAGAGAAACAAAATGTTTTCCATATTACTTGCTAGTACTGGTGATGCTCTTCAGGTATAGTAATTAAGCATTAAAATATCTAATAACATTAACCTTATATTAACTTTAGTATTAAAGTAACAGTATTTATTTTTTTAATTTTTGCTAAAGAAGTTAGTGCTTGCAAAAAAACAAAATTCTTAATCATGTGTACACCAAAGGGACTTTTGGAGTTTGGAACCTTGGGATCTTGAATGATTTCCTCAGGTTCTTTGAGATGTCTTTAATCTCTCATAGCAGTTTATAGCAACACTGATCAACTCATTTTATAAGGATTGTAGATGTTGTTTCTTTCTTTCTTCTGTATCTGTGGATTTCGTATTTCGTAGTTCTCTCTCTCTCGCGCTCTCGCTCTCTCTCTCCCTCTCCCTCTCTCTCTCTCGATTTCTCTCTCTCTCTCTCTCTCGTACCGTGCTAGCCTTCAGTTCCCAAGGACGCGGGTACAAACCCGGCGGAGGGCGATGGAATTTTTCGGGGGTAAAAATCCTTAGCATGCCTTCTTTCGGATGGGAAGTAAAGCCGGTGGTCCCGTGTCGTAGATTTACAGCACGTAGAAAGAACCTCAAGCCTGATAAAGAGGCGTGTGAGCAAAATTACCGATCTTTCACGCCCAATACAGAATGGGACGCTAAGAACCATAGTAGTTAAAGAGCATCCATAAATAAAACTCAATTTAATTTAATATATCTCTCTCTCTCTGTGTGCGTGCGCGCGCAGTGGGTGGGTGAGTGACATAGAGGACAAATTACATACACCAGAGCCATCTAGCTCAGGGAGCCTCAACTACAAAATTGAATGAATCTTAGTTACCATATGCATACAATAATGTCTGGTCAGGTAAAATGAATGACAAAATAGGAGCATTTGATTTTTATGTTTTAAAAAACAGTCATCTTAATTCATGTTAGATCCTAAAAATGGAAATATCAAGCACAGCAATAAGTCACAAGTGAGTTAGGTGTGGAATGGAAAGCACATTACTCCTTTGAGTACAGATGGATCTGCAAGTGATCCAAATACTAGTAAGATCACTGCAAGCTCGATTGAACAATACAGGAGTAGGGGTGATGATTTTGAACTTTTTGAAATCAGACATTTCCCATTTTGATGTGAACATTTAGCATTTTGTAGAATTTATGAATATGCAATTTAGTATTTTGAAGAAAAAGCATATAATTGAGTTAATTGTGATAAACAAGCCTTTTGAAATAACATTAATGTGAAATTAACATTTCATTGTAAAGGGTTTGTAATGAGATCAAATTGCATAAATTAAATTTTGAATTTCTTTTGACCTAAAATAGGTTAAAGCAACACATAAAATAGGACAAATTGATACGGCTAATGCATAATACAGAAAAAATCAATTTATACTGATGCAAAACCAGAATAATAACAATAAAATACACAAAATCAACTTAGGTCATGCAAGTTAATGAATCGGTAGCACTGCTGAATGAAATCATAGAACATACCTCAACATTTTGTTCTGTCATGCACGTTCTCATGTTGCTTATAATTAAATTGTAATTACTGAAAGGTATTTCAGCAACTATGCAGAACTGCTTGGGCAAGCTCTTGAGTACTTGAGCTTAATAGCAGTCATCTGGGAATGAAAGTAGTTATATCCCTCAACAAAACGATCCATTTTAACCTCAAAAAATTTTGTCTTTCTTTTCTTTCGCTTAAATCTTTCAAGTCTATTAACCATATCCTACCAATAGTGTCAGGATTAAAAGGCTTAGCAAACTGTTGTTGAATTTTCCTCCGTGTAACTGCTCAGCTTTTTATTGCACAAACTCCAGTAAACACGCTTTTTCTTTTTCATTTTCATTTTCATATGAAAAAGAGTCCATGAATTGTAATACATATGTGGGTAACCATCCTCCAGCACACCTTTTAGCACCATGCCTAGAATTAGAAAATCATCCACACAACTTATGTGCAGAAGGGTACAAAGAGCCCTCCAACTGTGTTATCAATTTACTGTAACTGAGGCTTAAGTCACAAAATTAGCCTGACACTGTACTTAAAAATAATTATATTGTGATTAGGATCACAGCTGAAATTGTTTACCTTATGCCCGACAATTGAGATTTTAAATGGACTTAATTTATTGTAAATGTCATAATGGAATAAGTAAAATGTATTAATTATGCTAGTTTCACTGAATAAAGGAAACTGCTCCCTCTAACAAAATACCATTTCACCTTCCATAACACTGGTCAAGTGCATCATAAACATTCCAAGAGTGTACAAACTGTGCAGTTGAATTTTTCAGTAAAGAGAAAAGGTTTTTGTTTGAAAAAAAATTGGGATTTCCCATTTATATCACATTTTAGTATGATTTTGTATTGTGAACCAATTTTGCATTTTATCAGATTTTCAAAACAGATTAAAAATTAATTTATATGTGGTGAAAATTGAAAATTCAAGAGTACAAGTCTTTATTAAGCATTTTGAGCTATATTGCATTTATGAAAAATCACCATCCCTATACCTGAATAATATTCATCCAAATGAACATTGGTGTGTAAACACAGGCCAGATTAAATGTTTAAATTCACAAACATAATTGAAGAAAATAAATAATTTATGGGTACTTAACCAGAGGTAAATATCAGTTTCCACTTAATAGGAAGAGCAACCTCAAATTTTGAAGAAGATTAGTTTCATCATTCATCATATTAACTAACTCAATTTTAAAATGTCACTTTTTGTAAAACATGTGTTGCTCTGGAAGTTTGTGACTTAGGGATTGGCCTCCAGCACCTTGTAAAACTTGTCACACTAAAGTTAGACAAATGGAATAAATCAGTGGATTAGTTCAATTCCCATGAACATAATAAATATTAAAAAAAATGTATTGCAGTGCTGAAAACATAACAGGCTGTAATTGAAATAAGGTCTCACACTTTCCATAAATGTGCCAGAATAATGTCCATTATTCCCAGTACTAGCCTTTTATTAACAGAAACAGTGAGTTACAGTGTGGAGCAAACAGCTACAATTATCCTGATAACACTAGGCCCTTGGATACATTACAAATATGTTAGCAACAATACCTAACTTGGTTTTGGGCAACTACAGACCTTCCTCAATTTCACCACTATAACTACCTTTTATCAGCTATACTAGTAGACTCAGATTAATTTAATTTAGTCCTAGAGAACTGTTAACAAAGCAACCATAAGTTACCTGGAAATGAGTTGCACCCAAACACAATTACACTGTAGTATTATATTGAAATGGCTTTATAACCTTCAGGAAATTGACCAAACTCTTAAGTGTTTTACAAAAATATTGGACTAGTATCCAATAACTCAATGGGATTGCTCTATTTTAAACTCAGTTACGTATGCCAATCAAGTACAGAGGATGTTACACATTACGTTGCTTAGTAATTTTAGCACCACTAGGCCAAAAGGTCTGAACCAGTGTAATATAAATTGTCCAGACATGAGACATGTCACATGTTAAACTAGTATTATGATTCTAGAAACATTAACACAAGGAATTTAGTCTCCCAGCAAAAGTACTGAATGAGTATCCAATGAGATTATGCAATTATTTCACTTGAATTGAAAGTAATGCAAACCAGCAAGAAATGAGATATGTGACAATGTTAAGTTACTTTTATAATTCTAGAAAAATTATCCAAGGGAATGTAGGCATCCACCAAAAGTAGTGATTCAGTATGCAATGGGGTCATGCAATTATTTCACTTGAAACTGAAAGTAAAAGTTGTAAAGACATGAAACATGTCATTTGTTAACTTACCCTTATAATTCTAGAAACATTAACCCAAGGGATTTAGGCCCCCAGCAAAAGTACTAAATTAGTATGCAATGGGATTACCTATGCAGTTATTTCACTTAAATTGAAACTAATGCAAGCTAGCAAGACATGAGACGTGTGACAGTGTTAAGTTTGCTTTATAATTCTAGAAACATTAACCAAAGGAATGTAGACTCCCAGGAAAAGTACTGATTCAGTATGCAATGGGATTATGTAATTATTTCACTTGAAATTGAAAGTAACATAAGCTGTAAAGACATGAAACTGCCACATATTAAGTTACCTTTGTAATTCTAGAAACTTTTACCAAAGGGAATCTAGACTCCCAACAAAAGTATTGAGTCAGTATGCAATGAGGTAGTGGAATTATTTAATAAACTTGAAATTGAAGGTAAATGTAAGCACATGAGATATGTGACAATGTTAAGTTACCCTTATAATTCTAGACAAATTAACCAAAGGGAACTAGACTCCCAGCAAAAGTACTAAATCAGTATGTAATGAGATTATGCAATTATTTCACTTGAGATTGAAAATAAATGTAAGCTAGCAAGACAGGAAACATGTCACATTTTAAGTTACCTTTCTAATCCTAGAAAGATTAACCAAAGGAATCTAGATTCCCAGCACAATATTGAATTGGAATCCAGTGATACTATGCAATAGTTTTCACTTAATATTTTAAGCAAACTAGCCCAACATGAAATATAACTATTTTAGGTTGCCTGTAAACATCTAGGGTTACTGAATGAGGAATATGATTTCCTAGAGGACAAATTTAAAGCCTGCAACATGCAAATTTATTATCTCTCAAAAGTTTATCTAACTCGCATCCCATTCAATCCATATACCATTAAGGGCAGAATGCTGCCAATTTATTTAACACAAACCTATAAAATGCCACTAAAACAAAAGGCTGTAAAACTTCTAAGACAGTCCCATAACTGTGACACACAAATGTAATATAAAACAGGCAAACAGACAAGTCGCCCTCTGTAGTGTAGTGGTTACCATGCTAGCCTCTAGTTCCCGAGGTCGCAAGTTCAAATCCGGCGGGAGGCGGTGGGTTTTTTCGGGAATAAAAATCCTTAGCATGGCTTTCTTCGGAAGGGAACTAAAGCCGATGATCCCATGTATATTTATGACACGTAAAAGAACCTCAAGCCTGATAAAGGGGCCTCTGAGCAAAATTACCAGTTTCACATACAATATAGAATAGGACGCTAAGGACCACAGCTGTTAAAGAGCGTCCATAAATAAAACTCAATTTAATTTTAGGCAAACAGAATTTTAAAAAAAAATATATACGAACCCATTTGGTAGATTCTTCCACACCACTAAGGAAGACCACGAGCTATCTCTAAGCAAATCTCCCCTCTCATCCGCTCTCTCATTCCATGTAAACCTCATGCATACGTCATGACAAGGTATGTCTTTGCCCCAGGTGGGAAGTCATGACAACTATAAAACCAGAAAAACAGTCTACAGGCATAAAGAACCATTAAATTGAGTTTTATTTATGGACTCTCTCTAACTGCTGTAGTCCTTAGCGTCCCATTCTATATTGGGAGTGACATACCGGAAATTTTGCTCAGAGGTCTCTTTATCATGCTTGAGGTTCTTTTATGCGCCGTAAATCGATTTTTACGCCCGAAAAAATCCATCACCCTCCGCCGGGTTTGAACCCGCGATCTTGGGAACTAGAGGCTAACATGGTAACCACTACACCATGGAGGGCAACATAATACATGGTAGCTCCATGAAACATTACTTTGCATATACCAGGAAAGTGGAAAAGAAGTTAAAAAAAAATAGCGCCTACAAAAAAGGCGCAAACTCCCCCCAAATACAGGGCCAGGAATAAGTAGAAAAAGAAACTTATGGAAAGGGATAAAAAGAACACATCCAGGAAAAAGAAAGGTGACCGCAGCACTGCACACGAGTGACCGAGATCGAAAACGTTCAGGTCAAACAAGCAGAAGTGGAGCACAAACTGGCGACCAAATATGTGGTAAGTCTGGTGTGGAGCTAACCTCAGCGGAGAACTGCTCCCAGGAGGTGACCAGGAATCGTTGAAAAACTCCCGGTCTCCACCGGTCACTCGCACCCCAACATGGCAGGGCCACCTGCTAGGAAGGTGTGAAAAAAAGGGAAAAAACCACCCTGCAACAACAAAAAAAAGAAAAGAAACGAGAGAACCCAAAACAAGAATTGACAAGGTACCAGAAAGGGCCCTTTGGGGGAGAAAGTACCTAAGAAGAAATATGATAATACAGATAAGAGTAACCAAGGGAAACCAAAAGGAGTACAGAGAATACAAAAATACAAGCAACAATAAAAACAAATAACTACAATGTAGCCAAAAGTAATAAAACATATACATATTTATAGAGCTTAATTAGATTTTTGTTTACTTTTCAATAACAGTAGTATATATAACGAGGAGATAAGCTCAGCACATAACCCCCCAGAAAGCCTGAGGAATGGGGTAGGACATTAACAATATCAATGATATTAATATCAACAAAAACATAACCACACCTTAAAGGTCCTCCCTTCCACGGCTTCAACTAGAAATGTGCGCATGTTTGAGCTCGCCAGTGGTGGGATGACTCAGGTGGACGAAAACTTTAAAAATGCTCAGGATACGATATACGGGCCAACAAATCTAGACGCAAGCTTGGCAGCGTAGGCTTCATTCCTCTTACAAATAAGGTGAAACTTCAACACTAACAACTGGCTCACTGTAAACGGAGACGGAAGCATGTCCCGTTCATACTTTTGTTTGCGAAGATAATGTGAGCGTCGCAGATTGTTGAAGGCACGTTTCCAGTTCGCCTGAATGGTTTCCTTAGAAAATGGTTCTAGCAATAAATCCCCCAATGCCCACATATTTGCCAAGTCGAATTAGGTGTATATGAGAAGTTTAAACGGCTTCATGCCGGGAGGAATTAAATGCAATCTGCCGAAATTAGAATCCCACATATTATGCTGCTGATAATCCAAAGCAACCAACGCAAATTTCAGGTTTTTATGAACCCGTTCAGCCCATGACAGGTTAGGATAATGCGGGTTGGTAGTAATATGGTGTACTCCCCAATCACAGCAAAAAGGCTTAAATAAACGGGCAGTAAATTTAGAACCATTGTCGGAGACTAAATTGCGAGGAGCACCTGAAGCCGCAAAGGTGTGACTTAAGATCCTAATTACAGAAGCGGCCGTGGCGGAAGAAACTGACGACAACCAAACAAACTTGGAAAATACATCCGTAACGACTGCATAGGTGTTGCCTAACGCAGATATCGGGAACGGGCCTATGAAATCTACAAATAACTTTTCCATAGGTTTCGTCACCACCTTTGAAGCCAGCTCATCCCACTTCAACCTTTGCGCGGGCTTCGATGACGCACACAAGCGATAAGCCTTAACTCTAGTAGTAATATCTCCCGGTTTTTCTGAATTCCCTAATGGCCACCGAAAGGAGATCATGGAAATAGGTCATGGAAAGAGCATCAAATTCAAGTTGTCAGGTACGACTATCTTAAATTTCTTATCAAAAGCCGCACGGGCCTGTAAGACCCCATCATACATACGGTACGGGTCGAGGCGTTGACAATCCTGATTAGCTATAATCTCCCTTAACTTACAATCCTGTCACTGGTGTTCACGGCCAATCCGGTAAATAACCCAGGAAAGGAAAAACAAGATTTTACCGCAGGAGGTTCCTGAGGCAGCATAGGCTCAAGATCTTCATTGAAACACCCGAGTTAGAGCATCAGCAATTACATGTTCTGAGCTCTGTATGTGTACGGGGGTATGCTTGAATGCGCCATTACGGACCCCAGCGCACTAATCTCCCAGTTTTACGAGGACACGCCGAAGACCACGTCAAAACCTGGTTGTCACATTTATGATTAGATGAGACGTGTTCCAAGTATGCTTTATACCTTTCCAAGCGAAATAAATAGGCGAGTCTCTAGCTCGTGAACTGAAAAATTTCGTACGGCTGAGGACAAAGTCCTTGAACTAAAATTTATCAGCTTACGACCTTCCGGAAACTCCTGTAGCAAACGGCTGTTAAAGAATAACTAGCATCTCTTTGTAACACAAATCCTTTCAAAGTCTGTAAAGACCACAACAGGTGGATTAACTAAAATTAATTAGTTAAATTGAGTTTTACGAGGGCGGATCGAAAAGTAACGCACAATAATATTTTTACAAAAAAACTTTATTAAAACAACAACAACAAAATCACAAATGAATTTGCACCTTTTACCTACTTTTCGACATAATCACCGAGTTTCTCAACACATTTCTATCATCGTGATACCAGTTTCAATATGTCTTGTTCGTAGAAGTCCGTTTCCTTGGGATATAACCATCTGCCGACTGCTGATTTCACTTCCGCATCTGTCGCAAAGCGTTGGCCGGCCAGGAATTTCTTCATGGAACCAAACAGATGAAAGTCCGACGGTGCAAAGCCCGGACTGTGTGGTGAATGCTGGAGCACCTCCCAACCAAATTTGGTGATTTTCTGACGAGCAGCAGCAACATGGGGCGAGCATTGTCATGAATTTTGACATCGTCAGCATTCATGTTGTGGCGTTTGTCACGAAGGGCACGACACAACTTCACCAAAATTTTCATGTAGACTGCAGCATTCACAGTGGTCTCGTATTCAGCAAAGTGCACCAAAACAACGCCATGCATATCCCAGAACACTGTCGCAAACACTTTTCTAGCAGATTGAGTCACTTTGAATTTTTTATTCACTGGGGAACCAGCAGGTTTCCACTCCATACTTGCCTGCTTGGTTTCGGGCGTGTAGTGGTATGCCCACGACACATCACCAGTGACGATTCCTTTCAGAAAGTCATGCCCTTCTGCGGTGTACCGCGTTAGGTGATCCAAACTCGTCATTATTCGCTGGTCTTTATGGTTTGTCAGGTTCTTAGACACCCGGCGAGAACTAAATTTACGAAATTTCAACGTGTCAACAATATCGTACGCTGCACCATAGGAAATGTTGAACTTTGCGATAAGGTTTGCAGTTGCACACGCCGGTCGTTCAAAATTGCCGCCTCAATACCTCTGGCATTCTGCGGGGTTGCAGCTGTTACCGGTCTCCCGGAGCGTGGCGAATCACTAAGGTTCACACGGCCCTCTAGGAAGAATGCACACCACCTGGAGACATTGCTACGGTCCATACAATCATCCCCTTACACGCCACGCATGTCCCTGTGAATATCACTCGGTTAATGCCGTTTGGCTCACAAGTATCGAACCACACCTCTGCTCTTCACACGTGGACGACAGTAACATGCGCGCCATCTTTGTTGCGTAGTTCACGCTTCTCTCGCTAGAGCTGTACATGAAACAAAAAATACCCTCTGTAGTGAAAACTTCAAAACTATATGTGTGAAATTGCAACATTACAGCTGCAATACCAAGGCAGAAAAAATTATTGTGCGTTACTTTTCGATTCGCCCTCGTATTTATGGACGTTCTTTAACTGCTGTGGTCCTAAGCGTCCCATTTTATATTGGGCTTGAAAGACCGGAAATGTTTCTCAGAGGACTCTTTATCAGGCTTGAGGTTCTTTTACGTGCCGTAAATCGACGACACGAGACCACCGGCTTTACTCCTCTTCCGAAGGAACCCATGCTAAAGATTTTTACGCCCGAAAAAATCTATTGCCCTACGCCGGGTTTGAATTCGCGACCTCGGGAACTAGCGGGTAGCATGATTACTACACCACGGAGGACGACGGTGGATTGACAATCACCGCCTTTACGTCGTATACAATTTAACAGTTCCGCTCGGTCCGAAAAATTATGTATAAATTTAGAAGAAGAAAAAATAACCATACCTGCAAAACGGGCCAGAGCCCGAAGTTTTTTCGGAGGGGAAACTGACGTATGGTCTCAGTACGATCAGGGTCGATAGTAATACCCGCCGGAGAGACATAATGGCCCAGAAACGAAATTTGGAATGTAGCGAAACGTACTTTAGATGAAGATGATTTTACGGTCACTACGCAACCTTCGGAAAACCTTCGTAAGTGCAAAAATGAGTGTCGAAATCGGATGAATAGATAACCAAGTCATCCAAGTAATGTTATAAAAATTTGATCGTGACATCGGAAAAGAAATTATCCAAAAGTCGTCTCCCGACGTAGGCCCCCGTTGCGATCCCAAACGGAACTCTATTGAAATCATAGGGTCTCCAAGGAGTGGCAAACACGGTAATATGCTTACACTCCTCAGTTAACGGGATTTTATGGTAGGCGTTATTAAGATCTAAAGTTGTAAATATCCTGGCTTTAGAAAAATGATGGGCAGCGATATGTAAATCAGGTAGGGGTTTCATTCAATATGTAGCTTCTTTTTGAGCAACCGATAGATGACAACCGCCAGATGCCAATTCTCGGCTTTAGGGACAAAAGACAAAGTCGAAGGCCCGATTATGTCCTTGTCCAACATATTAATTCTAGATTTAAGTATAGACATCTTAGGGGGTGTAAGACTATAAGGTGAGAGTTTAAGTGGGTGGAATCAGTCAACTGTAAATCACAAATAAGGTCGGTGACCCCAATCTGTCCGAAAACAAGGAATCGAACTCCTGCAAAATCTGCCGCACACAGCTGGCCTGAGAGTCCATCAGATGACCTAAAAATTCAACTTCCACCTGCTAGTTAAGTAATTGAACGTCCCCCAAATTTAGACCTCGAATACATGGGCACAATGAGCATTGGATAGGAAACACCCGCTCAGGAGCAAAGGAAAACGAGCACTGTTGGGTATTGACATTTAAACACAGGCGAGAACGGGTCATAAAATCAGCGCAGCAAGTATGACTGAACAAGGATGTTCAGGACTAGTATAAACTTATGCTTCCATTAAAATGCAGAAAACCTATGGAAAACAAAAATTGTTAGGAAACCTGAAACAATTTCCCATTAATGGCAACACAATCGACTAAGCAACGAAAGGGTTTATGACAGGATTTAACCAAGGAGCATTGAAAAAACTCAGCATTCACCAAAGACAAGGAGCTACTCGAGTCTTAAGTGTTAAAACAGGAACCTTACCCACTACAATTTGAAACAAAGGTTTGTATGATGATTGTAAACCAACTTTCTTTTCTGTGACTGACAATGCCACGTGCGTCCTCCAGACCCCTTGGGTATCATAAAGGCAAATTAATCTTTCCCTATCCGAAGTCCTTGGAAAGACTTGTGGCATATAGTACACTGCCTCGCTAAACGGCCATTTTGTCCACAGTGGAAACAGTTGTGCTGTTGCGAGCTTATTGTCTGCAATGCCCTATGTTGAGCATTATACTTTGGCCCGGCTGAAAGAAGTGGAGGGGGCTGGCAAATCCCATTACTAATCTTACAACAATCAGCTGTAGGATACTCCGTCAATGTTGGAATCAAACCCTGTAACTCAGCAAAAGTAATTCATTTATCAACAAAAACTAAGCTAGATCATGCTTCTGGATTTAACCCTGAAAGAATAATATTACAAATTTTGTGCTCCGAATCAGGCAAATGCAAAACTAGTGCATACCTTCTTACGCGAATCATATAATCTCCAAATGACTCTGCCAAACCCTGCGGAGCCAAGGCGTATGATTGTAATCAGTGTATACGGTCACGGCGGAAAATAAAGTAATCCAGAATTGCCTCATGAAAATGGTCCAAAGGATCACTAGCCATCTTTACATGCAAAGGTAACTGGAGAGGAACACCCTATAGTTTAGAAATTATCACCCCTAACAATTGCTGTGAGCACTCCACATATTTTTGAGCAATTTCCCTAGCCCACACCCAAAAGGAAAGAAACTCGAAAACTGAAGTAGTATCTTTCACCTCAAAAACTCCCAGAGCCTCTACCCTTTGTTGCAATAGATGGAGTATTTGCAGCTCTTTAAAGGGTGACTTGACTTGTACCTCATGAGCCATATCCGTGGGCCCCATAGTCTGGAGAAGGTCACTCGTATCAGTGTTTACCCTCAGTGAGGGATCCCCTTCCAAACCCTGGAATTTAATCAGTTGTTGAAATTGAGTCATACACACCTCCCATCTGTATGCACTCTCAGCCTGGGGAAAATAACAGGATAAGTAATCTGAGCAAAACATATAATGTGCAATAGGAGCTCCAATTTGTGTCAGTTGGTTTTTGGACAGGGCTGTATCTCAATCCATATCCTGTTCCCACCAATTCTGCCAAGACTTGACAACTATGTATAATACAATCATGTTTGTAGTTAGCTTGACAACTAGTGCCCTTAATCGATTTTAGAGCCTCCAAGACTGCTGCAAAATCTGCTGAAGCTGCAATAGACCTAACCTATACAGCGAGTTCAAACAAAAATTTCTGTTTTCTTAACAGTGGAAATTGTCCCAATTGTAGAGCCATACTGGAAAACACAAAAATAAATTCTGTCCAAGAAAGACTTTAAAACCCATATCATTTTCCACATTCTACATGGAAGCATGCTTGGGCCATAGCTCAGAGGTCTGCGGATCGAAACTACTCTCTGCTACCACTAAAATGGGAGGATAGCAGGAAGCAAGGCCATAATTGGAATAAGGTCTGACACTTTCCAGAACTGTGCCCAAATAATGTCCCTTATTCCTGATAATAGGTCTTTATTAAGAGAAACAGTGAGTTACAGTGCAGAGCAAACAGCTCCTATTATCTTGATAACACTAGGCCCTTGGACACATTACAAACATGTTGGCAACAATACCTAACATGGTTTCGACCAATTACGGACCTTCCTCGAGTTTACCACTCTAACGCCTTGCATCAGCTATACTAGTAGACTCAATTTAATTTAGTCCTAGAGAACTGTTAACAAAGCAACCATAAGTTGCCTGGAAATGAGTTATACCCAAACCTAATTACACTGCAGTTTTATATTGAAATGGCTTTATAACCTTTGGGAAATTAACCAAAATCTAAGTGTTTTACAAAAATATTGGACTAGTATCCAATAACCCAATAAAATTACTCTATTTTAAACTCCAGTTATGTATGTCATTCAAGCACAGATGATGTTACATATTATGTTGCTTTAGTAATTTTAGCACCATTAGCCCAAAAGGTCTGAACCTGTTCGAAAGTTTTGAATAGGCATGTAGTAACCCTACACAATTATTCCACTTGAACAAGAGTAATGTAAATTGTCCAGGCATGGGACATGTCACATGTTGAACTAGTATTATGATTCTAGAAACATTAACCAAAGGAATTGAGGCTCCCAGCAAGAATATTAAATGGGTGTGCAATAAATTTATGCAAAATTTTGGTTGTATAATCATTGATCTAAGTTCATGGCACCTTGATCTAAGATCAAATCTGACTAGTGAATTTTCTCAGGTTAACTTGATTGAACTTAAATCAGCAGAATACAGAAGCTACATAACAGCTGCTTTTTTAAGGAAGAAATAAATAGCACAGCTTTAAATAAAATGGTAAGTAATGAATTTTTTGTAGTTATTTGGATAATTGAATGCCTGACAAAGAAGGGGTTATACCACACAATTTTCAATATTGATTTACTTTTGTAAAATGTTATTCCATAAATTTGGTTTTTAACAATTTTTCCAAACACCCATATTACTCTTTCAAGAGGAAATAAGCCATTAGTTAACATGTTATGTATTTTGTACTTCAATGAAACTCTTGAGTTTTTTCAAAACTCAATTAACCTCTTTATTTCACAATTGGCTTGGTAGGATGCATTGTTTTGCATTTATAACCTATGCTTACATGTTATTATTTTCAGGTGTCAGATTACTCTGATATCTCCGACAATGAGGATTTTAAACTTGAAAGAGCTCCTTGTGTTTTCCAACATAGAAGGACTCCCATCTTAGAACTTAACGAGAGACAATTTAAAATTAGGTTTCAACTGTCAAAGCCTGTAGTCGAAGAACTGGAGCATAGGCTACATGCACAATTAAGGACACAAACCCTGAGGAATTATGCACTTAATCCAATGTTTATGCTCCTTCTCACATTACGGTTCTATGCAACTGGGAGCTTCCAGATGGTGATTGGCGATATCTTTAATGTGAATGAAGGAACTGCAAGTAGGACTATTCACAAAGTTACAAGTGAGATTGCAGCCTTAGGACCTTATTTCATCAAGATGCCTAGGGAAGAGGGTGAAATAAGAAGGGTTATGCGAGAGTTCCATAATATATGTAATTTCCCAGGAGTTTTATCACCTGGTGGGAATAATCCTGAGATTTACAGAAATCGCCATGGTTGGTTTTCTTTAAACGTTCAAGCTGTCTGTGACTCACAACTTCGCTTCCAGAATGTTGTTGCTATATGGCCAGGTTCAGCACATGATAGCAACATTTTTAGAAATTCTAAAATTCATGCACAGTTTGAAGCTGAAGAATTTCCCTGAGGTGTGCTCCTAGGAGACAGTGCCTATCACTGCTGTCATTACTTACTCACACCTACAATGCATGAAGAAACTCCTGCAGAACGGGCATATAACAGGACTCGTAGACAAACAAGATCAGTTATTGAAAGGTCTTTTGGCGTTGTCAAAAGACGATTCCCATGTTTAAGAATGAAATTAGCTGTGAAATTACTTCGAGTTCCTCCTATAATAGTAGCAACATTTGTATTACATACCTTGGCCATTAATGCAGAAGACAACACTCCTGACGTAGACGGTGCTGTTTACAGAGGAAGGAGAATTTACCAGGAACTGCCTATACCTGATTTAAATCAGAGAGATAGAAGGGAAAACACAGGACTGAGAGAACTGCACTAATTAACAACCTTTCAGGTATTCACTTAACTTTATTATTACGTAACCTGATTTTCAACCTTTTACATTTTTTGTGATTTCTTAATTTCTAGTTCCAATTTTAGAATTTTCATTTTCAGTTCATGTTCTTCTAAACACTCCAACCTCCTTTTGTAGAACTTCTCCTTAATGTCTTCTTTCCTCTTCTTTCCAGGGAATGACGTGGATCTGGGTGTACCCGCAGTTGAAGATGTTGAAGGACCTGGCTCCACAAACTGCATTTCTCCCTCTTGTGAAGTGCAGACCTCCAGTTGGGCACCATTTACATCTTGTGCTGAACTGCAGATGACTTCCATTCCTACATTCACAATTTCTTCGGCATGGAAGCCCACATCATCATCGAAATCGCAAGTAACCGGTACAAATTGCGGCTCCAGTGCTGCAATTAGTTTGTGGCCAGTTTCGTCTAAGGAAGATGGCACAAACATACCACCTCCTGTTTTATAAATTTTAACTTTGTCTTCTGCGTTTATTTTTTTTCTGCGCTTTTTAATGTTTTCGTAGCACAGTTTCAAACATTTCCAATCACGTGCAATAAAACTTCTTAAATTGAATTCCGAAGTTATTTCCTTGCACGCCTCTTCCTTGTTCCTTGTGGTGTTGCTGTCTGTTTTTTTGTTTTCTATTACATCTTTATATTTTAAAACAATGTCTACTAGCATATCCTTTTCTTCGCTTTTAAAATTGGCAGAACGCGCTTTTTTCTTCCCCTGAACCTCCATTTTATGGTTATGTAATAATCTGTGGGTTATGCTTTCTAAGTCACAGTATTGCAAACAAACGAAAATAAAAAGAGGTACATTACACGTTTAATGGAGATAAAGTAACCAAAATAACTTTTTTTTATGAATATTATTTTAATTTTGAGTAAATTTTTATACTTTCCATTAAAAGCCATAAAGAGAAAGTTTAATTTAGTTTTTGTTATGTCTATTGGCTACCCTGTGCAGTTGAATCAAACAGAGTCGAATAGTTCCGATTATTCTAGAATCCTTTCGATACAATACGAAAGTTGCCACATGTTTGGCGATGTTGCCGCATTTGTTTTTGTGTTCTCGGATCAACACTGAATGGAGTTCAACTGACCTAAGATCAGCATTATACAACCCGTGCTGAGAAACAAACTAAGTTCATTTCTGATCTTCGGTTATAACTGAACTGCAGTTAGCAGTTTTTATGCAACCGGGCCTTATAATTCTAGAAACATTAACCCAAGGGATTTAGGCTCCCAGCAAAAGTACTGAATGAGATTATGCAATTATCTCAGTTGAAATTGAAAGTAATGCAAACTAGCAAAACATGAGGTATGTACAATGTTAAGTTACCTTTATAATTCTAGAAAAATTAAGCAAGGGAATGTAGGCTCCCAGCAAAAGTACTCATTCAGTATGCAATGAGATTATGCAATTATTTCACTTGAAATTGAAAGTAATGCAAGCTAGCAAGACATGAGACATGTGACATTGTTAAGTTACCTTTATAATTCTAGAGAAATTAACCAAAGGAAACTAGACTCCTAGCAGAAGTACTAAATCACTATGCAATGAGATTATGAAATTGTTTCTCTTGAAATTGAAAATAATGCAAGTTAGCAAGACATGAGACTTGTGACAATGTTAAGTTACCTTTATAATTCTAGGGAAATTAACCAAAGGAAACTGGACTCCCAGCAAAAGTACTAAATCAGTATATGAGATTATGAAATTATTTCTCTTGAAATTGAAAATAATGCAAGCTAGCAAGACATTAGACATGTGACAATGTTAAGTTGCCTTTATAATTCTAGAAACATTTACCAAAGGGAATCTAGACTCTCATCAAAAGTATTGAGTCAGTATGCAATGAGGTTATGGAATTATTTCACTTGATATTGAAAATAACTGTAAGCTAGCAAAACAGGAAACATGTCACATGTTAACTTACCTTTATAATTCTAAAAAAATTAACCAAAGGAATCTAGACTCCCAGCACAATATTGAATCAGAATACAGTGATATTATACTATTGTTTCACTTAACGTTTTAAGCGAACTAGCACAACATGGAATATAACTATTTTAGGTTGCTTGTAAAAGTCTAGACTTAAACTAAATGAGGAATATGGCGTTTTTGAGGATAAGTTTAAAGCCTGCAACACTCAAATTTATTACCTCTCTAAAGTTTATCTAACTCACGCCCCATTCAATCCATATACCATTAAGGGCAGAATACTGCCAATATATTTTACCCAAACCCATAAAATACCACTATAACAAAAGGCTCTAAAACTCCTAAGACAGCCCCATACCTCTGACATACAATTGAATATAAAACATGCAACAGTAAATCAACAAAGAATTAAAATGTGTGTGTTTGCACATGTGCTTGTGTGTGTGTGTGTGTGTGTGTGTGTGTGTGTGTGTGTGTGTGCGTGCGTGCGTGCGTGCGCGCGCGTGCGCGCCATTTAAGTTGAGACTACATTATCTCCAGAACTAAGCTTTGTAGAAAGATATGTCTTTCATAAAAGTTTCTTGATAATATGATTTTTTTTAAATGGGAACCTACAATTAGTTTCAATTTAAATTGTCTCTAAAATGACCATCACATCATCCTCCAAATAAAATACGACTAATGGCATTTACTTTCCCCCATAAAATCAGGCAACTTTTATTCAAGACATTTCTTTCTGTAACGCTTAGTTTTGTAAATATTGTACAGTCCCAACTTAAATGGTCCACCCTATATATATTTTGACCTTGGAAATGTGCCTTCAAGCGAAAGCGAATTTAGGAAAAGCAAAACCCAGCACTGCCAAGAATCTAGCAAAATTATTAAAAGACCCCAAAAAAAACGTTTACATGGTCCAAAAGGAGTTTGTCCTGCCTTATCTCAGACCCACGCTATGACGAACCTGTCTGGTAGACATAGGTGCCAACTTTTGATTTTAAACATGGGGCAGGAAGTGGTGCACATGGTTAGATTTGAGGGATAGTAAAAAAGTTTCCTTAAACATATTTTAATAATATTATTTATATGTTTTACATCATTTATATCTTGTAATATAATATAATTGTGATTGGTTTTTAAATAGGTATACATTATTGATTGCAATCAAAATTGTGCCATTACAGGTTGAAACAAATTTAAATTAATTACACATAGTAAAAGTATTGCGCGGAACTGTTGTTTACTCTATGAATTTATTTCCTATGTTATTTAAATTAATTTTATCTACTTCCTCATGGTGTGGTTAATAATCGCAAGTGGTTCAGCCTTTTTTGCATCATGGTACTTCTTAAATAACTTTTCACTCTTCTCAGCATTGAAAATGAATGCTCTGTGGTGCAAGTGGAACTGTTAAAATTAAGTGTATTAGTTTTGTTACTTCACTCAGTTACTCAGTTAAATTTGGCTGAGTCTTACAGATGTTCAGAGCATCCATAAATGAATCTACCTGCAAATTTTTACTCTGGATAATATCTTGAAACGCATGCAGTTTTCTATCTGTGAATGCCTAAATCATCTTTATAAAAGTCACAGATAGTGTTAGGCAACACATGTATTAAGTAGGAACTCCTCTGCATCTGTGAGTAGTTGCTGGCAGTCAGAGTCAAACCTGAAGTCAAGGCCAGTGATGATAACATAAGCAATTTCTTTTGAAGATTCTGTCGTAATGTTCCTTTGGAGTGAAATTGTAACTATCAGTAGAACCATGATCATACTTTCATGCTAAGTCCCTTTTCCTTTGAACCTGAAGCTCATCCAGTTCTAGAAGTTACAATTCATCCTCAATATCTTCCCATTTAAACGTATCTCTCAAACTTAACATTGTGTTTTTCAAATCATTAATTATGTCCATACAATTTTTCAAATGGAAACATTTGCTCTGAATTGCAGTGTTAACCTTTTCCAAATACTTTAAAAGGTTACTTAAAATTTTCAACATAATGAATGTGTTGCTGCTGGAATCCACTGACTTTAGATCCTGCAACACTTTTCTCGGTTGGTGAAAAATCAGAAAGAAATTCTAGTAGTTGTAAGTAGTTATCCAAGACCGATGCTACTGATGTGTATCTCAATGTCCATCTTGTCGGGCAGAAAGGTCTTAAGGAAGGATTCTCTTTTTCTGAAATCTTTTAAACCATGAAAGTCTTCGGGGATTCATGTATGAAATTAGTTAAATCTCTCATGGATTGCAGAATGTTTCTTGTCTTGTTTACATTTTTCATCGAATCTTGTGTTATAAAATTCTACAAATGTGCTTGCAATGCACCAATAATGCTCGAGGTTCAATATATCTTATTTTAGCCTGCAGATCATTTTGGACACCTAAAACATTGCTGGCACCATCAAAACACTGCCCTCTTAAATGTGTTATGGGTAAATTAAATCTGGTAAGCATATCTTCAACAATTTTGAAAGGAGTCTCAGAATCACTTCTATCCGTAGAATAAAATCCCATAAAGTACTCATCAACATGAAATACGTCACTATCAACCATCCTTATAAACTACGAAATCTACATACTAATAGAAATATAAGATGTTTCATCTAACATGATTGAAAAATATGTTTCCTTCTTGATTTTAGCAATAATAGCCTGAATTACTTCATAGGACAACATTTCTATTGTTTCATTTATTATATCATGGAAAATCCACCTATATGTGCTCCTCTCCAACCAATTTTTCAGTTCTGGAATATCCTTGCATCTAAACTGTAATAATTGGTTCAAGTTTGATTCACTGTTGGTTTTGCGTCATAGTGATAGTCCTTGTGTAGCCAGAATAATGACAGTAGATATGATTTTATTGAGTGCTAACCTCGATTCTTGCATCTCTTTGCTGTGCGCAGACACGATTTGTGCACTTACACTTACTCCCTTACTTTTGAAAGATTCTTTTGTTATGTTTTTATGATGGACATCTGATTTCTCATGAATACAAAATCTTTTGATGTCCCTTTTCCAGTTATTAAACCCATCTTTCATGAACACAGTAATTACAGCTTTTTCAAATGGATTTCTCTTACAAATTGAGCAGTAAGCTTTATCTGAATCCTTATCATACTCAAGCCAAGAATATTCGTTAATCCATGAGTGCAGAAGCCTACGACTTGTTGAAATGTTATGAGCTGGCATTGGTGATTCAGTTGTCGCAGTGCCGGTAGACACTGCATGCGATGACCCTGCAGCTTCTTGACTTGTCGTAATTGTCTGGAATTCCGTCTGAATAAATAAATGAATGAAAAAGAAAGGTTTTAAGAAGTGTATCATTTTATGGTACGAATATTGTGCTTATTTATAATAATTTATTCTGTGAATAAATATGGTATATAGGTACCTACCAGTTTCTTTGAACTGCATTCTTCATCATATGCTGTAGCTGAATCAACTTGTGCATTTTTTTCATTGTATTTTATTAAGTACTGCCACATTATATTTATCATACAACACACAATCATTTACTCTTGCACATTTGCAGCCACAATAGTAACTGAAGCATATTATGCATGCAAGGAAATCTCGAGTGGAGATCAAGACTTTGAAGTGAAACAGCTTTTCCATTGTTGTCAGGTGCAACTTATATTAGTTACAGTTCAACAACAAGATCTTGAGTCGATTGTTGCGCATTCAAGCAATAGCCTTATGTTATAAGTGTGTTTTTCAATTAACACCATCAGACATTCCTTTTTAATTTCACGGGGGTGAAATGATATGTTCACTCATACAACCATGGGGGCAACAGCCTCTGTGGAGTCTGTGCTTATGCTGGTAGATTCTTCCACACCACTCAAAGAAGACCAGACCACAAGCTTCTCTAAGCAAAACCTCTTGTCTCATCCGTTCGCTCACTCTCCATAGACCTCATGCTTGCATCATAACAAGCTATATCTGTGTCCCAGGTGGGAAGCCACAATAACTGTAAGACCAAAATAGACTGCAGGTATAAAGAACCATGCCATCTATGAAGGAAGGATAAACCCACAACTGCAGTTAAAAGGGTACATCTCAGAACTTGGCAGCACCAGTAAACATTACTTTGCACATACCAGGAAAGTAGGAAAGAAAATTAAAAAAAAAAAAAAAAAAGCACCTGTGAGAAATGGTGCAATTGTTAGCAGAGAAAAAAGTTTATAGATGTTCGATTTGAGTCAGCTAAAATTTCACAATTAATTGAAAATCAAAAAATTTCTGAAGCCTATACTTGATGGAGTTATTTTACATGGAAGGCATGGGCTAGCAATACGATGACATAAACATGGTGAAAAATGACACCTTGATACAGATGTGAACCAGAAGAGAATGAAGGGAACTTTTATGCCTTATTGCTATTTCTTGCATTTGTTGGTGATAGTGATCTAAACCATATACAGAAGAACACAAAATGAAATCTTTGAAGCCTGTAATAATTTAATCACACTAAATGCTTTGTGTTATTAGTAGACAAAACTTCAAATATATTTAGAGCTGAGCAGATTTGTATAAGTGTAGATATTAATTCTTAGACTTGCTAAACAAAACAAAACAAAAAAAAAAAAAATATATTTCTTACACTCTTTACATGTCATAGAACCAACTGGTCATAATTCAGCTTATGCTGTTCTTGAAACTTTAGCAAAATTAAATATATAGGCTGCTATGATGTCAGGGTTACAGTGGAGTGGGATACATAACAGAGAGCAAACTTATGTGAAGGAAACATTTCCAGCTGTACATACACTGTGCCTCACACTGCCTCAGTCTAACACTATCTGATGGATGCAGCATAGCTCCTGTAAGAAACTACATTGGTGTAATTCAAAAGACTTGACTATTTTCAAACATGGAAGAGGCAATCACTTCCAGATATCAAACCAGAGGAAACAGTTACATCAGCTACTTGCTTAAAGTGGTGTGTTCACCAAGGTGTATACAATACCAGAATTCAATAAGCAGTTTTTTAAATTCTTGGGTACTGTTTTAGCTACAATGGAGGAAATGGAGCATGGAAAAATAAATATTTAGGATCTCCAACCCATCAATACTTTGTAGCATTACCAAGATCTGAATTTTTACTTGAAATGTATGTTACTGAGAAAGTTCTCAATTTTTAGTGTTCAGACGATGTGAATTCAGCAGTATAATCTCTCAAAAGTGTTGGGGTGGAAATTCTGAGAATTTGAGAAAAAGCAGATACAGAATTTAGTTGTATTTTCACTTCTATGACAAAAGTAGTAATGAAATGTGTATAACTGTTCCCCATCCATAGACTTAACCTGACAAATACAGTGTTGTAATATGCCATACACTTTATGTAAGACTGTTACAAAATACCTGCTTTTCTGCCATATGTGTATACCTTATCAAATGATGATATTTAAACAGGATGTCCTAAGTGTCTTTCAGTGTGTATATACTAAGATGTCTGCACCATCAGCAGAGCACTATGACCAATTTCAATGCCTGTTGCATTTCTCTGCTACTAACGTGAACCTTAATGAAGCTGGTGCGGAACTAGAATTCTGGTGGAAGTAAAATGACCACTGCGCAAGGTGGCACCTCAGTAACATGTGTGACTGGCATTTGGGAGGTCTGGATTCAAACCCCTGTGGCCAACCAACCTGACAAATTTTTTTGCAGTTTTCCTCAGTTGCGAGGTGAATACTGAATTTGATACTTCATTTTATTTCCTTCTTCCTCACCACCATACTGGGCATTGGGCTGATCACCCATCCGGGATATGCTGTGATCCAAAAGTTTGCTTGCTCCTCAACAGGCTACTGACCCACGGCATTGGTTAGCAAGTCCATGGGGGTGTAAATCCTACAAAGAGGAGGGTAATTCATTGAAGAAGAAGAAAAATGACCATAATATTGTAAGTTTAAATGCAGCCAACATCTGTATCCCACCATTTACAGGCTTTTTTCCAGTATCTACAAGTACTTCGAAAGATTATTTTCTATTGTAAGGAGACTCAAGTCTTATATTTGGGGTACAACAGGAAAAAATATACTTAGTGGTGTCTGATAAAGGTACCTACTTAGGGATCTGAAAATCATTACTGAGCAATATTACTGAATTTATAAAAATGGAAAGATAACTTAGTTTCAGAGACAATAGGTGATATAAATAAAACTTAGCAGTTGTTCGAGAGCTACTGCTAAATGAGTAGGTCAGAAATCAAAACACCAGCTAGCAGTTTTATATAAATTAAAATGTTCCCTCTTTGCTGAGCAACTGGTGTTGACCGGCTCTTGCTTCATGACCCTCATCACTGCATGTCAACTGAGTAAAAAAGACATGCCTACTCTTTAGCCTGTGTGGCAATTTAAATATTTGCTGCATGTTTATATTAAGTGTACTTATATTTAATAAAGCCAATAGAGATGCAGATTTTAAGTTATAGAAGTAAAATCTGAGTTTGGTAACTTAAAAACAAATTATGATTTGCACAATTTTCACTGAAACCTGTCCGAACTCAATTATGAATTTCCTTAATTCAATAGTAGTAAGAACCATGTCATCTACCAATTGAAATAGGAAGGGTGGTTTTCTTGTGCTTGTATTTGTTGCATCATTTTTATTGGTCTCTCTAGTAACTAGGCAGTGAAAATCTCAATATACAAAACTATCAAAATTAAAACTCCACTCAGGATTATCATGAATTAAATATCTATGTATGCAGGAGGTTCAGTACTTAGAAAATTAAATTAAGGGTCGGTTTTATGGAATTTATTTAGCATTTGCTGGGTTTTGGGTTGTAAGAACATTCTGCTACATACTTGCTCCTCATTTGTTGTTCAGGACAAACCTAAACACCTCAACTATGTTGCACACCTCAACCTGAATCCACTTATTAATAGTGCATTGGCAGTATTACCAGTCATTGAGGTTTAAGTGCCTCAACTTTTGGAATTGTGGACAGAACCACGCTATCGAGCTACAACACAGTAAATCTTTTATTGCAATTCAATATGATGTTATACACGATTGAAACCAGTCAGAGTAAACTAATACAGTGTTATATATAGTGAACGGTTAACAATAAGTAAGACCATTTATAATTTGATTTATACACAATTTACAGAATACAAAATCACTAAAGTATTCAGCAAAAGGAATTAAAAAATTACAGCTAATTTACTATTTACAGAATTATTTATACAGGTATTCATCAATACTATAGAAAGATTTACTAATCAAAAACTGTCTGAACAGTTGTTTAAATTTATTGCAATTATTGATGTAGGTACACATCTCCATCTATATTGGTTACCTTATTAACACATGAGTAGAATCTACTGCCCCAGTAGCATTAGGGAATGTATATGGTTCTGCACTTTGTCTTGGCTTCCCCAAAAGTGCTAGCAGTTGTAAGAAAATGTGCCCAGCTCTTGCTTTTTCCTTGATAACACTATAACTTCCCAAAACGTATTTGAGAGTAACCTGGGTAGTACCAAATTCTCACCAATGCTGACTTCAAAACTAGGATCTCCTACATATCCTTAAAAAATCTGATGTATTATATTGACATGACCTCCTCTATCCATTGTTCTAGAAACTATTCTTACAAAGGCATATTATTTTAGCTAATCAAGAAGGAAATTTGCATAAATGGTTTAATTACACATTTCCTTGTAGGTACAATTCGGATACAGGAGGCTGAAGCGATAGTCATATCTTTTAAAAGTGGGTCACTTTGTGATGGTTTTAAAATGCCACTCTTTGCATGACCATGAGGAAGGGAGGACAAAAAACTAATAGTGGCTTAACACTTAAAAAATGCTGGTGTGATACATTTACATGACTTTCTCTACCGGTGGTAAACTTGCACATTATAACTATAGTATTCATAAAAATAGTGATACTTATAATCACGTTACATTACTCAACATACATTTTTACCTAGGAATAACTTCAAATGAAGCAAGAAGTACTTAATTAAAATATGTAGAAACAGTATTAAAATGTTTGTAATAACAAGCTTTTGTGATGGAAAAAGAAGGAAAAGCAGGTCACTATATGCAATCTTTGAAATTCTGTACTCTTTCCATGACACTGCGAGAAACAACTGAATGGTGAGAGCCTTTCAAAAAATGACAAAAGTATTGAAAAACTTGAACCAATATCAACAAATATCTAAGAAATGGCTGATGCCACAGGAAAAATTTTATTTTATGTATGCTTTAACAAGATCTGCATGTTTTGTGGAATAAGTTTTAGCCTATCTCAATGTTCTGCAACCGGTATACCCTGCCACACTGGTGTGCCAGCAAGAGATGAAAGGTTGACAGGAACTTTTACATACTCATTGCATTAATTGTAAAGTTTTATTTACAAAAAAAAAATTAATTATTTGTCCATAGTTGTATCATAGCTTATCAATCTGTTTGTATTATTTCTTGCCTTTACTTCTTGTCTCTTATTACTTGATTTATATTAACATTGTTTTGATACACTTCACCCTGTTTGTTAGTGCTCCTTCAACTTTATTGCTTTCTTTCTACCGATTCTTGGACTCATTGTCAACCTTTGAAGAGTATGTCCTCCGTCTTGCTGTTATTTCAGTTCCATCATATCTATGCTCTGAAGTAGTCCAAAAATTGATTGTGATCATTCTTAGCTTTTTCAATCTATCACTACATTAGATTAGATTATTTTTTGGGGAGGGACAAATTTCTTGTATGGAGTGTTCTGTAGTTCTAGTACAAGTAATAAAAGCTTGAGTATGAAAAAATAATACTGCACCAGCAGTACAGTGATAATTATTTTTCTAATAGCTTCTTTTAGTGTGGTAGTAAAACATACCCAATCATCAAGTGTACAATTTGTGGCAAAAAACTCACTAATAATGCTATGGTTCCCAGTAAATTGAAATGACATTTGTCAACAACAAAACCACCTCTGTCGAGCAAAGATATCAATTATTTTCTTCGGTTGTTGGAACAAAATAAAAAACAAAAACATTCATGACTGCAACTGTATGCATTTTGGAATAAGTACAGGAAGCTAGTTATAAGTTAACTGAACTTATCGCAAAGGCCAAAAAAAACCACAAACAATAGCTGAAAATTTATTAATATCTGCATGTAAAGAAATGCCGAAAATAATCCTGGTTGCAGAAGCTGCTAGTGAAATTTTCAAACTTTCTCTCTCTGCTGACACAATCAGTTGCCATGTCTAGAACATAGAAGATGCTATGAAGGAGAAAATCAACAGTAGTCATAAGTTCTCCATTTAGATCGACAAGCCTACAGGTACAAGTGGCCATGCACAACTTCTTGCTTATATTTGGTGCATTGATGAGATGTAATTGCAAGTAATTTCTTTTTTTGCAAAGAACTTCCTGAGCAAGCCACTGGCAAACATATATTTCGTGTCACTAATGAATATTTACTCCAACATGAATTAAAATGGAAGGATCGTGTTTGTGTTTGTACAGACAGAGCCGCTTCTATGACAGGTCAGGTGAAAGGTTTTGTAGCTTAAGTACACAAAACGAATCCTAACATATAGTGTGGTCATTGCCTTATTTACCGCAAAGCCAATTTTGCTAAATCTTTGCCACATTCTGTTGAAGTTGTGCTTGACGAAATAGTAAAAGTCAAGAACTTCTTCAAATCCCAACCCCTAAATTTGCGGTTATTTTCTGTTTTGTGCCAGGAAATGGAATCAGAACACACTACACTCCTGCCACATACATTAATACGATAGTTATCATGAGGAAAAGTATTAAAATAAATATTTGAACTTAAAAGGAGGTACATACATTTTTGATTGTTGAGGGGCATGAATACATGAATTTATTTACAGTTGACATATTCTTCCGGTATTTTTGTACACTTGAATGAACTGAACAGAAATATGCAAGGTAGCAATGAAAATATTCTTACTACTATGGATAAGATTCAAGGGTTTGTGAAAAAGCTGAATTTATGGATACAGAGAATTGAAAATGGTTCAATTGAGATGTCTCTGACTGTATGGCCACTTGCTTGCAGTAATAGAGTGATAGTAGACATAATTAAAGAACACTTAGAAATCCTGCAGCAGAAGTTCAAGAAGTATTTTGGAGACAGTGTTGAAGATTTCGACTGGGTTTGCGAGCCATTCGTTGCGAATTCAGAATCTCTTCCAATTAATGTACAAGAGGAACTCACAGAATTAAAAGCAGATAGGACATTAAAATATCTTGAAGTGCCTTCAGGTACATTTTGGTTGCCAATAAGGAGCGAATACACAGAGATGGCAGTTAATATGAATTGCCGTTTTCAACTACTTATTTGTGTGAACTGGGCCTCTCTACATTAACTGAATTTAAAACAAAAGAGATGGAGAGACACAAATACTTTGATGAAGAAATAAGACTTACATTGTCAATGATTCTACCAAGATCAGCCGCCTGTGTGCAGCTAAGCAGGCACAATCATCACATTGAAAAGGTATGGGTGAAAGTCTTCAGAGAATTTTAATAATTGCAAGCATCTATTTCTGTTCAATAATAAAAAAATAATGGGTTGATTACAACAAGTATTTATATTAATAGTGCCGTATCATACATTTTTGAGGTGAATTACATTTTGTGAACTGTGTCTAATCGCTCATAATATATGCTGTGCCATGAGTAATGCAGATCTGATGTGATACATTCACATGACTTTCTCTTCCCTCTAGCACTAATTATTAGTGGGTATGCAAATTATTCTTATGAAAGTTTATTTTCCTATCTACTTCATTTTAATTGAGATAAACCTTTCCGGAAATAGCCGCATTAAATTTTTCGTGATACATTTAAAGGGAATAGTGATAGTTCAAATGTTTTAGAACTGGTTGCTATATGCTGGCCGTAAAATTCCATATTCTTTCCATGACATTGCGAGAAACAACTGAAAATCAACAGAACTTTAAAATAATGGTTAAGTATTGAACAATTCAAACCATTAATAACAGATATCCCAGAAATGGCTGATGTCACAGAAAAAGTTATATGAAATAAATTGTGTGTTTTAAATGATTACATTTTATGTGTAGTATGGTTTTGCCTATCACTTAACGTTTACCAGTTGTGTAAGATTATACAAAATTCCTTCCGAATGAAGACTTCACAGGCTATTCCCAGAAAATTCAAGGTATACATTTTATTTTTCATGTAAATAGCTTTAATATATGGTATTTTAATCAGTATCATTGCAACCATTTTTTAGAAAATAAAAAAATTCTAAAAAATATTCCATGTAAAGGTAGTTTGTGGTGGGGGTATTCTCTTGAAAATCTTTTTTTCGCATATTTGGAAGGTGCTAAACCTAATTACCAAGTTTGGTATTTATCTGACTTTTTTGTTTTGAGTTATGCTGTTCACAGACACATACACACTAATTTTTTTTTATTAAGTCTTAAAACATTTACTTCTGGTGAAATCTTGGTATAAAATTTTTGGGTGGAATGCAGTACCTTCTCTACCTTCTTTGTACCTGGTAGAGAAAATAAAAATACTTTCTTTTGGATTCAAGCAGCCAGGTATTTCTGGTGAAAACTCAGTATCAGATTTTTGGATGGAATGCAATCTCTTCTCTACCTACTACGAATGTGGTAGAGAAAATAAAAAGCTTGCAGAACCCTGGTCCATCTCTTATAGTTGGCCAGTTACACAAAATTACACAAAACTCATTCTGAATGAAGCAGCCTTCACAGGCTTTTCCTGGAAAATTCAAGGTATATGTTTTATTAGTCATGTAAATATTAAATGTATGGTAGTTCAATCAAATTTGCTTTAGAGATTTTTGAGAAAATCAAAACTATTGAAGCTTTTTCCGTGTAAAGAGTAGTGGGAGATTTTCTTTAAAATCTTTGTGTCACATTCTTGGAGGATGCTGAACTTAATTAATACCAAGTTGGTATTTAACAGACTTTTTTAATTAGGCTGTACAGAGAGAGACATGTACACACAATTTTTATAGCATTGCCTTTTTTTTTTGGAAATTCAGAGAATTCAAAAATGTGTATTTCTGGTGAATCTCGATACCTAATTTTTGTGGAATACAATACTTCCTCTCGCCCAAGCGGTTTGAGGAAAACTGTTTTTATTTATATGATGCAATAAGGACGATGTTGACCACATAATACTTGATATTTTCATATTTTGTAATATTAGATTTTTTTATATATATATACAGTAGCATTACATATAGAATGTTACTGCGTGAAGCATAAAAACATTATTATAGAGAAATGTAATATTAGATCAGTAATTTAGAACAATGCACTCGTGTTACAGAGATAAGTAATATTTTAGTGAAAGATGTTCTTTTTATGAGTAATTGTTATACATATATTTCACTGTGATTATTGTAAAATATTGTCTTATTTAAACTCATGGCTACAAATTTCCCAGGTACACTTATATTCATGTTCCTTTATCTCATATTTGCATTAGGCACACAGCTATAACAGTTAGGAATTCCAAGCTCAAGAAAAAGCACAATATGAGCTGATAGATTTATTTTTCTGTTTCTATAATGAGAGAGATTTTTTTAGTTACATAACAAGCAGGCTTACACCAAAAATACAAACAAGAAGACTCATACAATCAGAAACCTATGGTCTCCTACATCCCCACCTCCCATCATAACTTTGCAAGAAGGAAGTTTTTTCCACTGATACATTCACATAATGTTTTGCTAAACAGTTAATCCAGTTACAGTCATCTCAGAGATTGTCTTCATTGACAGCAATGGTTACAATGTTAACATAACTCAGCAAATCTCAAGTTTTTTCATTGGAGGAAATACCTATGCACTGACAGAACAATGAAATTTGTCTTGAAATAAACATCCTTGTCTACCTATAATAAGTAATTTCACTGTTAAAGTTGTCAATTGTATCACTGGACTGAATTTGAAAAGTAATTCTTTGCATACTTACAAAGCAAAGGATAGGCTTTGATGTTTATGCAATAGGCAAATAGATAAAATATAGTGTACAGTAAGTTGCAAAAGGACTGTATTAACTCATGGGCATTGCAACACAATGCATTTGTTTTAAGTAAACCCTTTTTGTTACTAAAGCTACATTTTGGTAACTAGATGCATAAGTACTATTGTTGCCTGAGCATCTATAAAACTAAAACATTCTCTATTTTACTAAGTACAAAGTTATAAAAAGCGTATTTTCAAACCAGAACTAATGCATCATAATAGTTTACTTAAATATATAGGTAAACATTTTACTCCTGATAGGTGTATGTGCTATTTTAATAGATTTTAGTGAATTTCTTGTTAAGTAAGATTACCAAATTACAACTTTAGAACCTTTTATTTGTAATAACTTCAGTTATTTTTTTCTTTATATGCTGTTTAAGTTTACTTGCAGTGTGCAGAAATATTGAAAATTAGGTTTGTTTTTCAGCAACCAATTTTCTTTGACATAGCTGTTACTTTGATGGATATTCTGTTAATTTTGGCTACCACACCATTTTCTCGGGATATGGTTTCCTCCAGGATTATGGAAACATTGGCTCTCAGTTTGCTGCCCCAGTATGATAAACTGAGCTACACAGCTGTTCTGACAGGTGGATTTCAGAAAGTAAGTACATCAGTATTTTTATAGTTTCTATTTACTGTGTTTAAGTATAAATGCATCATAAAATTATGTTGAATTTGTTTGCAGGTTTAACTGTGTTGCCCATATACATCTCCCTCTCCCTCCCCCTCTCTCCACATTGCACTTTATGAGACAGCAGTTTGTTGATACTGTTTTAAAATACAGCATGAAATGACAAGTAACATGATACAAAAATAGTTTGCCTCAGAATGTGTTAGCTAAAATTATTACTTGCATCTGTGCAGTGAACTCTGTATAGCTCAGAATGTTTGTTTCATGCGAGTTGGATCCTCTGTTAAATGCATCTAGACCAGCCCTAACAATTTAAGTGCCATTATCCTCTGGAAATACTTCTTATGTTTTGGCAGACTTCTATCAAATATTTGCATAGTTTTGGCTATTTAATTTTGTCAGACATACAGGGTCTTCGGTATAAAACCTGACCGCTCGCACACAGCTTTGCATCTTGTTAGCACCATATGCCTCAGCTGGCTGTGCCAGCACTCTGTCTTTGCTTCTTAAATCAATTTTCCTTTAAACTTATACATAAAATATAACAATATTAACTCTTACCACAGATAAACAAGCATTGTATCAAGTAATTATGTTTAGATTGACACAATTTAGCTTGGTCACTGTAGTATTTCATATTTCAGTTCATATGTTTTCCATAAGTTCCTCCAATGTGTGAGGATTTGTTTGGTATATGTTGTCCTTCAGGGTACCCCACAGGTAAAAATCACAGAGCCCTAAGCACTTCCGTCAAACACTTCCATAATTGTATCCATGGACTCCTCTGCTGTATGAGCAGTTGTGGAATCTTGCTGAAATCATGAATGTTATTTTTCTTCTTTCATTTGCTGGTTGAAGAATGGGGCAAGAATGTTATTTCCGTACCGTTCTCCATTTATTGTATCCTCATAAAAAAATCCAACCAATTATACATGTTGCATTAATCGCACACCAAGCTCCAATTTTCCTACTATAAAGAGGGAATTCCTCTATACAATGTGGATTTTCAGAGCACCAATAGCATGTGTTTTGAATGTCCACATGCCTCGTTAGATGGAACCATGTCTTGTCTGTAAAGAACACAAGCTGAGGGTCAATTAATCCTGCAGTCACTGATGACAGAAACCACTTGCAATAACGCACACATGCTGTGGTATCACCTGGTTTTAAATTATGAACACATGTGCATTTGTAAGGTTTGAGTGTTAACAATTTTACTGCTCTATGTGCAGAAGTCGCTGAAACCCCAACTTGTTGTGGTATCTTTGATAGCAATTTTTGTGGTGAACATTCAAAATTTTTGCCAGTTTTGTCTGTTTCTTCTGTAAACACTGTATCTCTTTGCATGTGTTTCTTATTTTGCACTGAACTAGTAGTCTCAAATTTATTCACAAGATTATGAATTGAAGTTTTGGAAGGGGCAATTGTGCAGCAAACTTCAGGATGAACTCTTCATTAACGCAATGAGCCAATTCATATTTAAAATAACATTTACATACAAATGTAGGTTGTTCCCATCTTTGCAAAAGAAAGTGGACTACTGATGCTAATGACTATGTGGTAACTGAAGGACAGAAAGCCTGTCAGGAGTGTGGGGTGTAAGGATTTGGGGAAGCCAGCCGGCATTGGCTCTGATGCACAACACTGTGCGAGCAGTCAGGTTTTACACTGAGGACCCAGTAATATAATTGCATTATTACATTAATATTTTATTATGTATCCCTGAAAACAATATTTCAAATGAAGTAAAATCTTTCTCATAAAACTATAATAAACTGAAAAATATGTGTTGAATTCTTCCCTTTTGGGAAAATACAGTGAAGTTGTTTCGACATTTACACACACAAATTGAAATTCTTATTACTTTAGCTTCACTTCCTACACCAAAACTTATTGGAACATGTTTCGGAGATTGTTGTCTCCATCAGCCTAGATTCACTGCAATACTTCCTGCTGTGGCTTGTAGATGGCACTTTCTGGCTGGACATACTGTATGGTGAGGTCAATTACATATAGAACATAAAAATTTAGTATATTTGCTTATTTTATGTATCAGTTATTTTTTCCAAATAGAGCCCCACCAGTTTTTTTAAAGGCATTTAAAAGCTTAGGTTTCACTTTCAACCGATGATCTGTGGATCAAGAAGCTCTGCAGCTGCTGATTTCTCAGCTTATTTATATTTCACATGTATTCTTCATACCTTGTATCTATGCTCCCCTTTGTCTTCCCTATGCAAGAAAATATACATACAGGAAACACCATCTACAAGCCACAGGAGGAAGCATGGCAGTGAGACAACAGTCTCTGAAATATTATGTTTCAATAAGTTCTGGTGTGGAAAGTGAAGCTAAGAGTAGTAGAAATTTCGATTTGTGCATGTAAATAATGGAATGGAGAAGTCAATAATGAAAAATAAGGAGTAGAATTAAAATATTTTAAATGTATTAGAATAGTAGACAGTATGATAAGTTTCTAATCATGTATATCTGTAGTATTTTGATTTAGTTATGGCTTTGGCTAAATTACTAGGGTTAAGACAAAGCCATAACTTTGTGTGTATATAGTACTTGAATAAATAAATTAAATTATCCAAACAGAGACTGGCTTATGACAGGTCTTGTGTGGACTTAAATGATCAGATAATTTTGCAAACATTGGAAAAGGAAATACACTATAGGACACCAGATGCATCCTCATAATTCCTTACACTAAACATTATTTTCTCACTCTTTCATTGTTTTCTAGCATTTCAAATAATTTATTATAAAGATTATAAAGACTTGATGAACCCGGAGGAGTAGATACTCTTCTTTTATCCTTAACTTGTTACTCAATGGCTATTGAAATTAGCTTACCCCAGATACCCAATAAATAATGCCAGGCATTTAAATTGACTGCCAGTTTGTTTTTCTGCTTTTTAGAAAATATTTATACCTTACTTGTGTATCAACATGTTTTAATGAAACAATAAGTGTATGAAAAAACATTAAATACAATATACACTGAACATATGAGGTAAATATAATTTTTATGTATAAAATGCTGAAACACTTTTAAATATTGGTGTCTGTTCTTACATAGTTTTAATTTCAGTTCAGAAAGCTAGAGTTTGTCGATTTTCTCTTAATTTGTTCCCTTCTTTTCTTTTTGTTTTATAATTTTAATATCCTTTAATCAAGCGGTCACATTGAGCAGTAAATGAAGGATTGGGGTAAAATAAATGTTGAAATGAGCCCATTGTCCATAGAGCTTAGAATTACTGTACAGTCATCTTCTTAGGATAAGAGAAAACGTCAGAAAAATCCTTATTCAATTAACTCTTAGCCATTGAAATGTGAATTGGAACCTTCTAGAATATGAGACAGAAATGCTACCAGCACACCAAGAAATTAGGCTACTTCTCTTTTGGACTTAGCACTCATATTGAGCATAGGAAACAGCTACTGATGGCAGCAGAGATCTCATTACTTCAAGGTCTCTGCTCAACAGATTTAAATAATGTCCTTTAGGGGAAATGTATTTGATGCTATTATTGTGCACACACATGTACTCATTTTACCCCATCCTCCTGTGCAAGGGGGCTAGAGGACATACATATTTTTCATTGCTGTGCAATTGCTTAGTCAATTTGTGGATTTAAACTCCTAGAAGTCAAATAAAGTTATTATGTTTGTATTGGTAAGTACAGTTTGTTATTTTAAGGCTAGTGATAAATCTTACAGCGTTTTACAGAACTAAATTTTCAACTTAGTTTTAGAATTTGTTCAAGCCAGTAGTTACCTTTTGTATTCACCATTTATATGTCAGGATTTGGAGGCCAATATTTCCACTTCACTTCAGCTGAAAACTAGGGACCTTTGATATCAGCTGAGGGATGACCCAAGAACATTGGCATTAGGGGCAGTGGCTGGATTAGATGTTTGGCACCAAAGAGATCTTAGTGTAGTTTCAACTCTGGGTGGCAGTATTGTGCAAGTGGAGGGTGCTATGGAACAGAACAGGAAAAAAGAATGGCCCTTAGTAGGACAAAATTAGACCAATTCCATTTTGAGAAAAAAGTTTGGTATGGAACAAACCTTTGATGGTGTTATTTTGGAATGTTGAGGTTCTATTGGATAAAATGAGTAGTGGTGAAATCAAGCAACTGTTAAATGTAACTGATATAATTGCGATAGTGGAAACTTGGGTATGGAAAAGTGTAAAATTTGCCATGGAGGGGTATGATTATTTCCGTCAAGTGGCAATGAGAAGTAGGCAGATAGAGCATCAGGTGGATTAGGGTTTTTATAAAGAGAGAAATTTTCAGGTTAAGGTGTAGTGGATATTAGCAATGTACCTGATACAAAAAACAGACAAATTGGCCTGAGGTATTATATATTACCCACCAAGTTTGTTGGAAGTTTATGAATCTAAATTATTTTGTAAATTAAATTGAGACATAGAGATGTTATATAATAAGCTTCCAGAGATTAAAATGGTTTTGATAAGTGATTCTAACATTAGGGTAGGGCAGAGGTGGCGAAAACATGACTCGCGAGTTATTTTGACTCGCAGGCGCCATTCCCTCTTTGCCACATTCCTGTTTGCTTTTCACGTGCTGCTGAGTGATGCAGTGCATGTTGCATATTTGGTGACTCGCAGAAGGAAGGGTTTTCGCCACCCTTGGGATAGGGTATGAGCAGCCTCAGATAAAGTCAGAGGAAAATAATAATATAGGTCAGAAAATAGATAAACAACAAAGAGATAAAATGGTATATAAAAAACGTGAAAAGCTACTGCAATTTTGTGAAGAAAATAGGGATTTTTCGTATCCTGATTAGAAATCTGTGTTAGTCTTTATTCTTACACCATTAATTTCGCATCCAATCAGAGGCCAGTGCATTTAACCGCTAGGCTAACAGAGTGCTTAATCTAACAACCAGCTATGGTTATATGGGCAAGAATGACATGGCCAATAACACAAGTGTGTTAACATTTACTATTGTGGCTACTATCAGACTACGATTTACAATTAGTGATGATAATATGTCTTCTTCGGGAAGGATTACACTCTGTGAGGTTTAACTTGGCAGGTTTTCTACTGTCTTTGTCTCACACAGAGTGCTGTCCTTGTCTAGCACAGGGGGTGGAACAGCAACCACTTCTTTCTTGCGATTTGTGGAAATTCCAGACCCGCAGAAGCTCGTGTCCCTCCCGCTTCTATTGTATGCTGACTGAAGGTTACAGTGGCGTATGAGCTGCGGAACTGTGAGTTTGGAGTTTTGTGGTTTTACACGATACGCAAGATGTTTTCAGTGTTACAGCATATGGATATAATGTTGAATTATTTTCTAGTAGTTTTGGCTGTATTTGTATTGTATCAAATTGGGTCTCGAGGGAAAGTTCTAAAATCAGATGGTAGGGAAATGGTAGTCAAAGTTCACAGTTTCTTCAGTGATGAATGTGACGCGTTCAAATGTGGAAAGCCGACTATTTCAGTGACTAGTATAGTTGAGAGAACTGCTGCTGCTACAGGTATTTCTGCTCGTTCCGTCCGGCGAATTTTAAAAGAACATAAAAATACTGAAGCTAGTGGCGGTAGATTGCAAACTCCAGACAAGAAGTGCTCGAATAGGAGATCGCAAAAAACAGAAAGACTCATTCACGACAGCTGTTATTAAGCGAACAATCTATTCGCTATATCGTACGGACTTTCTGCCTAGTTTGCAGGACATTTATGAGGCTTTAAAAGTTCAAGACTTACTGAAAGGAAGCGTGTGGTCGGTAAGAAAAATTCTTAGAAAGCTTAATTTCAGTTATAGCAAAAATTCGCAAGGAAGACGTTTTTTAATGGAACGAATGGATATTGTTTCTAAACGATTTCAGTTTTTAAGACGAATGAAGGAACTGAGGGCTACTGGTAGGTCTATAGTGTACCTTGACGAAACGTGGCTAAATATAAACCATACGAGAAATAAGGTGTGGAAGTGTGACGGTGATGAAAATGATTTCCCTCTTAAAACACCAATAGGCAAAGGACAGCGATTTATAGTTGTACATGCTGGATGTTCAACAGGGTTTATTCCTAATGCCTTGCTAACTTTTAAGTCAAAATCCAGTAAAGACTACCATGAAGAAATGGATAACAATATTTTCAAGGATTGGTTTGTTAATAAACTGCTACTTAACATTCCTTCTAATAGTGTCATCGTTATGGACAATGCCCCTTGTCATTCCATAGAAATTAATAAAGCACCCACTTCATCTTCACTCAAATCCCATATGCAGGAATGGCTGCGTAATAGAAATATTGAGTTTTGATCCCCGAGCGACAAAACCAGTGCTATATGAGCTAATTAAATTGAAAAAGGACAATTTCAAAGTTTATGAAATAGATACACTAGCAGAAATGCATGGACATACCATAGTACGGTTGCCACCTTATCACTGTGATTTTAACGCTATAGAACTTATATGGGCGCAAGTCAAGAACGATGTTGCCAAACATAATATTTCATTTAAAATTGGTGATGTAAAAGCGTTGTTTGATAATGCGATTACAAAAGTGACTCCAGACAACTGGAAAAGGGCGTGTGAGCATGTACAAAGCACTGAACAGTTTTACTGGGAGAAAGACAGTCTGGTAGATGAAATTACGGACAGATTAGTCATAAATTTAGAAGAATCGGAATCGGAAGATGAGTACGAATATTCGTTTGAAGTCTCTGATGGTAAATCGGAGAATGAACAACAACCGGTCGGAGAGGAGGAGGGGCATCCCGCCACTGATGCTTGTTTGGCTGGTGTATCTGCTTTGCCTGCGTCACCATAGAGCGAGAGCGAGATGGTGAGTATTCCTTTCTCTGTCTAAAAGGGACACGACAACTTAAACCTCACGGACAGTAGCAAGTAATCCCTATGAAGATAGCAATAGGTGGAACGATATTCTCAATAAAGTTTGCGAGGGAACACAAAAAAATGTCTGCCTTCGTACAGTAAAGGACCATCTGCAGTATCTGTTGAATTGTGGAAAAAGTAAGACAAAGCCTATATAAGGAAGTAAGTATATAATTTTATACATTATTTAAATATATATATTTTATATATTATTTAATGTAGCATGAACAAAAGGTTTAGTAAACTATGATTATTCACCAAATGTTTTCTTACACAGTTTTTTCTTAACCTCTTTTACATCTGGTACAGAGGAACAGTTTGGGAAAAATGAGCAATTGCTACAACAGATTTCAGATATGGCAATGAATTTTCCAAGTAAGTCTTCAGAATGTGCCCCAAATGATGCTCAAGAGAAAGGCATGGAAGAATGGGATGTTGCTCTGGCAAATTTTGAGGTTATAATGCCCTCAACCTCCAGTGGAATCAGAGGCTTCATCTGACCTATTTGTTAAAGAGACTCTGAAAACTCTGAGGGAGAAAGATCTAGAACAGGCCTGTCCAACATGCAGTCTACAGGCCACATGCGGTCTGCCACCCATAGCTTCCAGCCCACGGACTCTTGACTATTTCATCAATCTTAACTAAATATTTCAACAACTTTACACTACCATTTTTAATGCAGACCTCACATATTAGAACAATTTTCCTCTAACAATTTCAATTTTTGCGCTTTAAGGCACACATACTAGCAACTGTGGTGGGTTCATTCAAGATTATAATTATGAATATAGCATTGTAACTGGGGTCCAATAGGCCATGTCAGATTCATGGGGAAATTTTTGTTTTTGCTTCACTAAGTGCAAGCCTATTTACTCGCTCTCTTCATCATTTGCATGTGCAAGGTTATGTACCCTTTTGAATAGGTTTGTACTTATGAGTAAAGTACGAATAATTTTAGCAAGAAGAGAGGAATCCAAGATGAACATAAGAGTTTTCATAATACATGGGAGTTGGATTATTTCATCACAAATAATAACAGTAAATTGCAATCTGTTGTATGCATGCAAGTAATCGCTGCTTATAAAGAATACAATGTTAGACATAACATTACTTCACATGAACAACCGTTGAAGAAGTACACTAAGGGAGCAGCAAGAGCTGCAATTTTGCGTGATTACAAAAAAGAATCTTAAGCATTACAGGCAGTTTTACAAAAAATTTATGTACCCAGAAAGCTGCATTAACTGCTTCCTAGTCGTCCTCCGTGGTGTTGTGGTTCTCATGCTAGCCTCTAGTTCCTGAGGTAGTGGATTCAAACCCGGCAGAGGGTGATGGATTTTTTCAGGCATAAAAATCCTTAGCATGACTTCCTTCGGAAGGGAAATAAAGCCGGTGGTTCCCATGTCGTAGGTTTACGGCACGTAAAAGAACCTCAAGCCTGATAAAGAGGCCTCTGAGCAAAATTACCGGTCTGTCATGCCAAAGATAGAAGAGGTCGCTAAGGACCTCAGCAGTTAAAGAGCATCCATAAATAAAACTCAAAAAACTGCTTCCTATTATTTAAATTGTACATTAAAATTTTAAGTTTAATTGAAAAGTTTAAGAAAAATGACTTAATTAGTAAAGTGTGAATTAATTATATTAATAACTTTGGAGCTTCCAAAAGTAAGAAAAACTTCTGGTGATGGTGAAATGGTTAAAATATGTGCAATTGTTTTGGCAAATGCATTTGGTGAAAATAGTTCATGTACAAAATTGGCATTTGTCCACCTACATACCAAACAATTTCAAGAAGAGTACAGAGTATGGCGGAACAAGTAACAAAAGAATTAGGAGAGGTGACAGCCAGTTGCACCTACTTTTTCTTATGCTTGAATGACAGTGTCGACCAAACTGACATCAGCCAGCTTTTATTTTCTTACTCATGATCTTCAGTGATTTTACAACGCAAGAGCAACTTGTGTTCCTTAAATGCCAGGGAGTGTTAAGCAAGCAGGGGAAGAGAACAGTCATGTTTGCTGTAAGCTCCGTAAGTGAGAGGAAGAGTGATATTATCAGCTATGGGAGTGGATTTGGCAATGTATAGGACAAGGATCGAACTTTTTGTGCAGGCAAAATTTAAAAAAAAAAAAAAGGACCCTGGAGGTTGTATGGTGACAAGCTGTGCACTAGTAGGGAGCGTTGTTATGATACTTTAATGATAAAAGGAGTGGAACTAAACCCGGAACTGGGAGATATCCAGACATTGTTGGAAAATCTCATGGACAAAATTAGATTTATTGATGGAATGGAACAATGGATAAGTGATGGTTTGAACAAAGTGGCCAGGGAAATAAAAGAGTACATGAGAGAAGAAATCAAAGAAATAAGGAGAGAGGTAAATGAGGTGAAATTTGAAATGGAAAGATTAGACCAGAGGAGACAAAGATTTAACATGCTCTTTATAGGTATAGAAGAGGGGGGAGGGTTTGGTCAGTGGAAGAGGTTAAGCAAGTGTTGGTTCAAAACTTGGGAATGGAGCTGAAAGGTTGAGAGATAGTAGAGGCATACTGGGTAGGAAGGAACACCGGAAAAAATACCAGTTGTGGCTCAATTCACATCATCACAGTTAGTTTACGATATCCTAGGGAAAGCTAAGATGCTGAAAGGCTCCAATATTTTTATTAATAAGAATTTGATGCCAGCTCAATGGGAGATAAAGTGAAATTTAATATGAAGAATGATGGAAGCGAAAGCAGCCGGTAAGCGATCCTACATTAGGAATTTACAACTCTGGGTAGAAGGAGCTGGAGAGAAAAAGGACATATAGAGCAGCAAGCACATGAAGAAGGAAATGACTTTGCAACATCAGCAGGAAATTGAATCAGGGGCATTTGGAGGTGAGATACGCTCCACAGGTGAAGAGATAATCTGGAACCCAGTGCCTACATCAAGGACAGGAGTTATGTCATCAAGAAAGTGAGCTGTTGCATCAAATGCTGTCATGGAAGGAGGAGGGAAAGAAGCAGTGAGAATGTCAGATGGGTCGACAGGAACTGTTAGCAAGACACAGAATGATGACGTAAGAACAGATGAAAGAAGAATTGTGTCTCCGAGGAAGGCAGAGCTAGAAGAATGATGCAAATTAGCGGAAAAGGGGAAGAAGGCATGTTGCAGAGTAGTGGGGAGAGTGTGGGAGAGGGAGTGGCTGTGAGAGAGAGAGAGAGAGAGAGAGAGAGAGAGAGAGAGAGAGAGAGAGAGAGAGAGAGAGAGAGAGAAGAGACTTTTGTCCTCGGAGCACAGCAGTATTTTGGTAGTGGATAAAAATAGAACAACAAGAATGGGGTATGAACTTAGGAGGGGTACTCTTGATAGGTTTACATTTAATTATTTGGGAGTAGCTGAAACATGGTTAAAAGAAGAGGATCTTGTAGTAAAAGATTTTATATACACGGTATAAAGGGACAGAAGATAGCAGTCAAAGGGAGAATGTCTGGCGGTATAGGGTGTTATATAAGGAAGTCTTTAAGCATAGGAATCAAAGAACTGTGGTCTAGACAGCAAAACACATGCTGGGTAATACTGGATGACAAATATTTAGATGACTGTATAATTTGTCTGGGAATAATTTACAATCCATCTGTATCCTCGCAGTTTCACAACCCTAACCTGTTTAATCAGCTGGAAGAGAATTGTAAAAAGTTAAGGGAGAAGTATGTGAATACAGAATTCATATTAATATGGGACTTTAACATCAGATTAGGAGAAAGGGATGCGGAAATAAGAAACTATTGGATGAGTGATGAAATAATGGGTAAAAGAGAAGTGGGTAGGAAAAGTAAAGATAAAATTACGGACAGTTCTAGTGACAAGTTTATCGAATTTTGTGAATATAATTCACTGAATACCTTAAATGGGAAATATGGAGTGGATATTAATGGAGATTTTACTTTTATGAATAAAAATGGACAAAGTGTAATTGATTATATTTTGTGGTTGATTAATATGGAATGTGTTCTTAACAACTTCAAAGTTCTTAATTTAAGTTCCAGCAGTAGCCACTTCCCATTGATAGTGGACATTAAAGTGCAAACAGAGCAGATAAACCAGGATCTAGGAAGTAGGAAAAATGATTGTAAACAGTATGTGAGATTTAAGCGGAAAGATGATTATTGTAGTGAGTTTAAGCAAGTTTTGGTTTCGTGCTATGGGCAGATATGCCAGAAAGGGGTTAGTTTTATGTCAAATGAAAATGAAAAAGAGAAAGCAATAAATATGTTCAATGGTGTGCTGCAGGTGGCAGGAGAGGGAGTGAGGGTGAGAAAGAAAATATTTAAACAATGGGAGAATTGGTTTGTCGAGGAATGTAAAGTATTGAAAAAGCTAGTGAAGTAGATGCTGAAAAAATGGAGAGAACAAGGAAATGTAGAAGCAAATGAGGAGTATCTACAGGGTAGGGTGTTTCATAATCAACTTCTAGAACAAAAGAAACTAAGGTGGAGGGAAAAAAAAAGAGTAGTTTAATTCAGATGCTGAGGGAGGAGAATGTCAGCAAGATATGGAAGGCTATAAAATCATCATAGAGTAAATATGTAGATCAGCCAAATATTGACCCAGAAGGATGGCTAGCCTACTTCAAAACTTTTTAGAATGTGGAGGCAGTAGAATGACATTAGACCTCGAGATCAGTAAAAGGTATGTGGAAATTCTGGACAGCAATAAGGGATGAAGAAGTAATTAGACAGGTTAAAATAATGAAAAGAAATAAAGCAACTGCCCTAGATGGGATTCCCACAGAGTTTCTTAAAGAATGGTACAGTGACAGATAGAGTTAAGAATTTGACAGGTCTGTTTAATTTAGTTAAAGGAAAGGGGTATGTACCAGTGAACTGGAGAAAAGCAATTATACACCCAATTTATAAAGGGAAAAGTAGTACGTCCAAACCAAACAGCTATTGTGGGATTGCACTACTATCTAATGTAGGACAAATCTTTACTGGAATTTTGGCAAATAGGATACAGAATTGGGTAGAAGGAAATAATATCCTTTCAGAATTCCAAATGGGTTTTAGAACTGTCGATAATGCCTTTATAATAAAAACAGTAAATAAATATCTTAAGGAAAACGGGGGAAAATTATACATGGCATTTATTGACCTAAAGAAAGCTTATGACAGAGTGGAGCCACAGTTCCTATGCCATGAACTAAAGTCAACACATGATAAATATTCTGATAGCCCTGTACAAGAACACCTTTTGTGTGAGGATGGGGGAAGGAGTAGTATCTAGGGAGATAACACAAGGGAAAGGTTTAAGGCAAGGATGTAAATTAAGTGTAATACTCTCTAGTTATTTATTGACAGTTGTATTCCTGTAATAAATAATATTGTAATTCCTGGGCTACTGTTTGCTTATGATCTGATAGTAGGATCAATTACAGTTAGTGAGTTAATGGTCTGAATCAAGCGCTTCAGGAAGTAGATAAATATTGTAATGAATGGAACCTAACTGTGAATCAGGAAAAAACCCAAATAGTAGTATTTAAGAAGGGAGCAAAATTGAGTAAACATGAAATGTGGAAGAAGGGGAACAAGGAGTATGAAGTAGTACACAATGTATTTACTTAGGCATTAAAATACATGGGGTTGGGGGTGAGAAAAACAAAAGAAACTAGCACTGACAAAAGGAAAAGAAGCCATGTCATTAATCAGAAGTTCTAAGTACAAAGTACCAAAAATTGAAGTTAAGTGGTTGGAAAAAATTTATAATATGGTAGTGGAACCTAAAGTGCTATGAGGAATAGAAATATGGGGACTGAATGGTGGGGAGGAGTACTTTGATATGGTCCATAGGATGTTTTGTAGGGAAGTATTGGGCTTGCCAAGTGCGGTGGCAAAAGAAGTAGCGCAGATGGAGATGGGATGTATGTCAAGGAGGGATATGATTATGGAAAGAGCACTGAAATATTGGTTTAAGTTCCTGAATTTAGATAAGAATAGTTTGTTAAGGCAGGGTGTACAGTAACAGGAAAAGAGTCTTAGGAACTTTAGATGGACTAGTAGCATACGAAAGAACCTGGAAGTGAATGGGATGGGGGAATACTGGAGGAGAAGACAGAATAATCATAATAATTTTTGGAAAATAATGAGAAGGAGATTTGAAGACATAGAAATCAAAAAACTTTTTGGCGGGATAATGGAAAAAAGGTCTCTGGTATACTATATACCAATGAAGGATACATGGGAAAGGGAGACATAAGGTAATAAGGTAAATAACGAGCAAAGGGAGGGAATAGCATAATAAAGAACTAGTGTTTGGAGATCAAGAGGGATAAGAAAGGACATCCTACAAAGTCAGCATCCCATTTGTGGAGGGAAGGAAGATCTGAAGGTATATAGTATTTAAATGTCAAGGAACAGATCTATGGAGGAAGGAATTTCTGGAGCAGAAATGGGCTAAGGTCTGTACAAAGGGAATCTGAGATAACATAACTTTTTGTTAGCTATTAATACCTTTTCTGATAGTTAAAGAGAATTATAAAATGTGTGTAGAACTAATTATGTTGGGTGGGTATGACAGGTAAAGAGCCTGGGCTGAATGCCTTGTGATACTCCAGTATGTATTAGCTTAACACAAGTAAATAAATAAATTCCAGCACCAAGGGAGAAGATATATTTAAAGTAGTTAATACTTCAGTGCAACAGTATGGCAGTTTTGAAGTGTTCTTGTACTGTTACTGATGGTGCACCATCAATGTGAGGAGTCAAAGGATTAGTAGGACCAGTCAGAAAAGCTAGAATAGATTGTCCAATGTTTAATTGTATAATTCACCAGTAGGTCATATGCGAGAAGTCAGTGAAACAAAGTGAAGTAATGAATATTATGGTGAAGATTACCAATAAGATTCGAGGTGGCAATAAGGCACAACAGCACTGCAGGTTCCAGGAGTTTTTGGGCAAGATACAAGCTCAATATTCGTGCATACATATGCTGGTTAAGTGCAGGTAGATTTCTTTAGATAGTCTTTGCATTAAAAAGTGAGATCCCAGTATTTATAAAAGACAATTTCAAAGAGTGTGAAAACTTGAAGGATCGGGTTGAAGAGAGAGACTTTCTAAGGCAGTTTACTTTCACGATTGACCTGACCTGATATTTGAATGAGTTGAACTGGAGACCTCAGAGCAAAGGTTAAAGTGCATTACAGTTATTTGGTGATGTTATTGGATTTCAAAATAAGTTGAAAGTTTTGAAATCAGCAACAAGTAGAAATTATTTGACACATTTCCCATCCTGTGGAGAGCTGTCAAGAGATATTGAAGATGAGGACTTCTCCGAGTTTTGTGAAAACATTGAAGTTATAACTCAACAATTTAATGAAGGATTATTTGACTATGAAGAGTAACCTCTTCTTTTCAATGATCCAATGAAAGTAAACATTGAAGATCAGCTATCTAAATGCCAACTACAATAATTGTGTGATATCCAAATGGATCCTTTTCACCAAATAAGGACAGAGAAAGGACACACAATTTTCAAGCTTCTTTCAAAGGAGAGACTTCCTAAGCCTAGAGATTTTAGATTACAGATTACCTCCATGTTTGGAAGCATGAATCTATGTGAAAGTAATTTTTCCTAATATAAAATGTATAAAAAATAAGCACAGGAACTCTCTTAAGTGAGATTTCTTTGTTACACTATTAAGACTGAAAACAACTTATAATAGAAGTGGACATACCTGCTTAAGCGAAGGAATGGATCGTGCTCAAGTGTTCCCATTAATTTCACCAGTTCATTCTAGTTAAACTGGATACTCTTTCAGCATTTATTTTGTAAACAGTGTGTTCTGAACTTCGTGATTGGAATTACTCATCTAACATAAAATACTTTGTCTGACATGCTATTAAAAAGCACAGAAACGTTTTCACTGATGACTCTGTTACACCTAAGATTAGCAACAACTAGTACAGAAGTGGACATCCCTGCTTTAGTGAAAGATTCTGACAATTCCCAGTTGACCTTTTGTTCTCTACAGTTCAGTGTAGTAAAATTGGATACTGTCTCAACAATCCTTTTAGTAAATAATGTGTTCCACGCATTTTTTAATCTTTTTAAAATTTAATTTAAAATATAAGGATAGGAAGTTAAAATATTTTGGCAATGCACTACCGATTTGTTAGAAGATCAGTACTAATGCGCAGGCATAGGAATTCTTAAAGCAGTTGCTTCAAGTTATCCACAAACCATTATCACTACAAGGAATGTAGGATAGGACCTCGATACCTTGATGCTCTCAATACTCAGTGGTAACAAAGTGTGTAATACTGTGAGATAAATCTTCAATACTTTTAAATTTTTAAGTTTTGCATTATTGAAAGTTGTTGTGTTTAACCTTATGCTAGACAAGGAATGAAAGGAGTCGAGACTTCACGTTATTGCCTCGCATGTGTCCCCAAAGAGTTGCTGGACTATAGTTCTTGATTAACCTTGATTGTGTTTCCTTGGGTGAATGAATGCAACCTTACATAGACTCTTGTGTCTAAATGAAAACATGCAAAACAATGGGGGAAGGAGTAGGGGTACTCATGTAACCTGCAGTGTTAAGCTTTAACTAAGGTGTGAATGAAGTTGATTTAGCTGACGCACTAACTCACATTTCTGCAATATTCTGGCTTGGTGACTCACTCTCAGTTATTACATATACCTATTCTGGTGACCAAACTCTGTGAATCCAGCAGAAACAAATCAGAGCTTAAGACGTGAGATAACACAGTGCATGGAAATATTTGTTCTTTCCTTCCATCTGTTAGTTTGTGTCTACGCAAGTCAAACTTGCGTTACGAGCATAGCTTATAGGTAAATTGTACGACTAATTTCCATAATATGGATAGAAAATCCTTTAAAAGAAAGTTTTCAGCACAAAATATAATTACATTAAAAGGGAAGCAAAGAAATTACATTATTATTATTATTATTATTATTATTATTATTATTATTATTATTATTTATTGCTTGACTAACAGTATGGTATATATAACTTGTGGCATTATGAACATAAAAAAATTGCTGCCAAGTGGAGAATATCAAACAGGAACAATTTCAGAATTAGCATATAATAGAAAATTGATTGCCTGCATTTATACACAGAAAACTACTTATAAGAACAAACATGATTCAGTAAATAAGTTATTGCTTTTACATTGTTTTTACAAAGTAAGCGTTGAGTATCGGTGCTCAAAAATCGGTATTAGTATCGAGAAATAGTGGTTACGTCCCATCACTAAAAGAATGCAAAACAATAGCGGACAAGGATCACTGACAGACAGTTAAAACCAATACAAGTGCTGTGTGCAAATACCAAAATACTGTAAGAGGCTGGTTTGTCACCTGTGATGTACCTGCCTACAGTCCAGTAACAGTTCAACCTTATTTCCTTCCATCCTAGCTTTAATGCTTAGAAGTTCCTATGCCTGCTAATGTGTAAGTAAAATATTTTGACATGTGGCCCTAAGTTTGAACTGTATAAGTAATTTTGGCCTCCAGTGTCTTTGAAGTTGTACAGGCATGATCTAGAAGGTAAATATAGGTATGCATATTTAGATTATTTAATGATTGCATTAGAATCTGCTAAGGATGAGTTAAATTGCATATAGAATTATTAAGCTTTTTACGCTTGTATTATTTATGTGTAGACAATTTCACCCTGTGTAGCTTTTAAATCATTGTGCAATAGTTCAATTACCTTTTGTAGAGAAGTGACTATCTCTTTTTGCCGTGTCGTGAGTAGAGAACTACCCTCATGCGGTACTTTGGTGTTAGTCATTAAAACTTCACTATAGATTGCACGAGAGTGCTAAGCAAGCAGTGGAAGAGAGTGGACGTGTTAGGAGGAAGCTCCTGGAGTGGATGAAAGAGGGGCTTAAGTAACCATGGGAATTGGCATTGAGGTGTATAGAGCAAGAATTGGAACATTTAACAAGTTAAAGTGGAAGGATTCAAAAACAAACAAAGGTGTAGAAGAGATGGCAAACATGTTTCTGCTCACTTGTATAATAGGTATACTATTGATAATTGGAGTTGAAATCAACCCTGGGCCAAATGGGGATCAGAACGTCATGGAACAAACTTTGGCATATATTAAAGATATAGATGAGAGATTAGGAATTAAACTCAATGGGATGGAAAAGGAACTAATAGATATCAAGGGAGAGATCAAAAATGAAATGCAAGATATACGAAATGAGGTACAGAAAGTTAAAAGAAGAGTTGAGCTGCTGGAAGAGAGACACCGCAGATTCAATCTGGTTATAGCAGGAGTGAAAGAAAGGAACGGAGTATGGCCTGTAGATGAGGTCAGAGAGATTATAGAAGGAAAGCTTGGTTTGAAGTTACAGGGCTGGGAGATTAGAGAAGCATTCAGAGTGGGGAGAGCAAGAGGATCCAGAATGATAGTTGCAAGATTTACGTCAGTGCAGTTTGTGTATGAAGTATTGAAGAAATCAAAGTTACTAAAAGGAACAAATATCTTTATAAACAGAGATTTATCGGTGGAACAACGGGCCTTGAAGAGGGATTTAATTCAGCAAATGATCTTGGCAAGAATGGAAGGGAAACGGGCCTTCATAAAGAATCTACGACTGTGGGTCGACGGGCGCATGGTGACGGGATACGAAAGTGACTCAAGGAACAGTAGATGCCAGGAACAGGATATGGCCCAGCGAAATATATCCGAGACCAGAGAATGCAGAGGAAGTCCAAAGAGAGATCGGAGACCAGAGGACAAAGATCGACGCATGGAAGTTACATCACCGATACGTGGAGCTGGTGGAAAGAAGATGACGGTATCGGAGACAAGGCGTGGAGATGACGTAGCTAGAACGTCAGATCAGAGTGACGCAAGGACATCAGCTGGCGAAACAAGGAAACTGATTTCACCAAGGAGGGAGGAAGCTAAACTGGCACGTGATCTGGCTGTGGGTAGGGCGGGGGCGTGGTCTCAGAGTGATGGAACGGAGGGAGAGGAAAGTATTGTGTCGACACCCAGTGGGAGTATACTGGTTTTGGACAGAAATTTAGCGGGTCCGTCAAAGGAGAAAACTGGAATAGAATTACGAAGTAGGAAAGTGTTGGACAGGTTTAGAAGTAGAACAGGTTCACAATAGGGAAAGGGAAAAGGAAGAAGGAAGATCGGGTTCTGGAATTGCGAGGGATTAAAAAATAAAATATTTACAGGGAAGTTGAGACATCTACTAGAAAAGGTAGATTATTTAGGGGTAGCAGAAACCTGGCTGAGGGAGGTAAACATAGAGGTTAAGGATTATACATATGTTGGAATAGAAGGGGAGGGGTTAGCAGTGAGGGGAAGAGCCTCTGGCGGAGTGGGTTTATTTGTAAGACAATCCATGGGGAAAGTAGTAAGAGATACTTGGTCCAGGATTAAAAATGTTTTGTGGATTGTATTGGAAGATAAACTGATAAATGAGAAAACTATATGTTTAGGTGTAGTGTATAATGCACCAGCTCCCTCGCAATACCACAATCCTGAATTGTTGAAGGCGCTAGAGAGAGATATAAATAGGTTAAGAGAGAAGTACGGGAATACGGAAGTAATAATAATGGGGGATTTTAATATCAGAATAGGTGCAGGAGATGTGAATATAGAGTGTGATATGTTTGTTGGAAATGAAACACGTTCCAGAAGGGAGCAGTTCAGGCGAAGTAAAGATAAGTGTATTGATAAGTCAAGTGATGGTTTTATCGAATTTTGTGAAGTGAACGCTTTAGACATATTGAACGGTAAATATGGAGATGATTTGGAGGGAGAGTTTACTTTTGTTAATATGAATGGGCAAAGTGTCATTGATTATATATTATGGCCGATTAGCAAGGCATATACAATAGAAAACTTTAAGGTACTAAACTTTGTATCTAATAGCTCCCACTTCCCGCTGGTAGTGGAGATTCAAAGGCGATCAGAGGAAGTACGGGAATTCAGACGGGAATGGGGAAAGAATACTAAGCAATATATTGAATTTAAATGGAGGGAGGCACAGAGGATAGAATTTAAACGAACATTAGATTCCAAGCATGGTCAAATATGTCAACAGGGAATGATTGTTATGATAAGGAACCAGGAAATAGAGAATGTAAACAATATTTTTAATATGTTAATGCAAAGAGCAGGGGAAGGGATGAGAAGGGGGAGAGGCAGGGTAATAAAGGAAATAGGGTGGTATGATGAGGAATGCAAAATAACAAAAAAGGTGGTGAAACAGGCATTAGTAAGATGGAAAAAGAGAGGGTATGAGGAAGATAAGAAGGAATACCTAAAGAGTAGGAATTTATATAATGCACTATTAGAAGAAAAGAAACAAGAATGGAGAAATAAAGAACAAAGTAATTTGATTAAAGTATTGAGGGAAAACAATGCCAGTAAGGTGTGGAGAGTGTTAAAATCCACGTATAATAAATGGTTAGCTAAACCAAATATCACTTCAGCAGATTGGATGGAGTATTTTAAAATGTTATTCGAGGAGGAGGGCTTTACCAAGATGAAGCCAGTGGCGGATTTTGGAGTGGGATACATAGATATATTAGATAGTGAAGTAACAGATGAGGAGGTAGTGAAACAAGTGAAGGTAATGAAAAACAATAAGGCAACAGGTATTGATGGAATTCCTCCCGAGTTTATCAAAGAATGGTGTAGCGATGAGACTAGAGTAAAGATGTTTACTGATTTGTTTAATGTAATAAAAACCAAGGGGTATATACCGAAGCATTGGAGGAAAGCAATAATTCATCCTATATATAAAGGTAAGGGGAGTGTTGATAAGCCCAATAATTACAGGGGAATAGCATTACTTTCAAATGTTGGAAAGATTTTCACAGGGATTTTAGCTAATAGGATACAAAACTGGGTAGAGGAATATAATATCCTCTCGGAGTTTCAAATGGGTTTCCGCAAGAGGAGGAGAACGGTAGATAACTTATTCATAATTAAAACTCTGGTGGATAAGTATTTAAAAGAAAAAAGGGGAAAATTATACATGGCATTTGTTGATTTGGAGAAAGCGTATGACCGCATTGATTTAAATTTGTTGTGGCACAAACTTTTGAGGAAGGGAGTAAGCCAACAGATGGTAAATTTATTTAAAGCTCTATACAAGGACAACACATTCTGTGTGAAAGTAGGAGTAGGATTGGTGACAAAAGAAGTAAATCAAAGGAAGGGGCTACGACAAGGATGTAAATTAAGTCCAGTGTTATTTAATCTGTACATTGATGATATCCTCACTGAGATAGGAAGGAATAATAGTTGGTTGCCTACGATAAATAAGGTATCAATCCCTGGGTTATTATTCGCTGATGATTTAGTGATAGGATCAGTTTCAACGATTGGTCTGAAGCAGTCCCTACAGCAAATGAATAAATACTGCGATGAGTGGAATTTGAAAGTAAATCAAGAGAAGACTCAAATTATAGTGTTTAAGAAAGGTGCCAAACTGAGCAAGTATGAAAAGTGGAAGAATGGAGAGAAGGAATATAAAGTGGTCAGAGACTGTATATATTTAGGGGTTAAAATGGATGGGGGCGGAAAATGGGAGAAACAGAAGAAACTGGTATTGACAAAGGGGAAAGGGGCAATGGCAGCGATTAGAGGGTGCAAATATAGAATACCAGATATAAATGTTAAATGGCTAGAGAAAATATATAACACAGTAGTTGAAGCAAAAATGTTATATGGTAGTGAAATATGGGGAGTAGAACAAGGCTGGGAAGAGATAGATATGGTACATAGGAGTTTCTGCAGAGAAGTTTTAGGCCTGCCAAATGCTACAGTTAAGGAATTTGCTCAAATTGAAATGCAGAGAGTGGGGGGGAAAGGGGTAATAATGGAGAGAGCTCTTAAATATTGGTACAGACTATTAAATTTAGAAGAGAAGAACTTGTTGAGGCAGTGTTTGGAATTCCAAGAAAGGAGCTTAAAGAAGAATGGGTGGAGTTATACTATACAAACTAATTTGGAAAATAGTGGTCTAGGGGAAATCTGGAGAAGGAGGGAAAATAATGTTAAGGGTTTCTGGAAAGAAGCTAGGCAGAGGTTTGAAGATATAGAGATACAAAATTTATTTAGCAACATTGGGAACAAAAGTTCCTTGGAATCATATATATTAATAAAAAATGTATGGGCTAGAGAACAGTACGTGGATAACACAAATAAGGAACAAAGAGAAAGTATTGCCTGGGCACGAGCAGGTGTATGGAAATTAATAGGAATGAGAAATGGGTTCCCACAGAATCAGTGCCCAATATGTGAGGAAAGAGAAGATTTAGAACATATCGTTTTTGACTGTAAAGGTACACAACATTGGAGAAAGGTAGCTATAAATGGGAAATGGTTAAATCGGGACAGGAAAGTAGCTTTAAGCAAGATTTTTAACAAGGATAGTAAAAAGGTAGGAGAATACTTGTCCAAAGTTAAAAAGAAATGGTTATGGACAATAAAAAGAGATGTAAATTAATTTCATCAAGTGATGTTAAGTTTTGTAATTATATTATTATTAGTATATTATTATTATTATTATTATTATTATTATTATTATTATTATTATTATTATTATTATTATTATTATTATATATTATTACTATATATTATTACTAGAAGATTATTATTTTGGTACCATTACTATTATTTTTATTACTATTATTATATATTATTACTAGAAGATTATTATTTTGGTACCATTACTATTATTTTTATTATTATTATTATCATCATTTTTTATGTTATAATAAGAGTGTAATATGGGTAGAATATGGCAAGATAACAGCTTGGGCTGATGTATAGCCATATTCTAAGGAAGATTGCTAGCACAAATAAATAAATAAATAAAATAAATAGATTGCACTTCATTACATTTTATATGAATATTACTTGGATTTACACATAGTCATCTCACAATCTATGTCCTTTAGATTTCTTGTACTGTGTATATGTTTTTTTCCATTATTTGCAGAGCTATTGCAATCACCATCTCTCTAGTCACCATCTTATAAAGAATTATTAATATACTTTCTCTTTTCATATTTATGACAATTAGTAATGAAACTTAAATGTTCATACTTTAACAGAAAATATGCCTTTTTTCATAAATGCTATGAAATTTTCAATGCAGTTCATAAAGTCATTCTTATATTAGCCTTTTTACAATGAGCTTAATGATGTTAAATATATATTATAATGAACTACAAATTAATACATTCTTTTGTTTACAATTGTGCAGACCCAGTTAGGTTCATGTAGCCATTACTTAATTAGTTCTTCCTTTTCTATGTAACTTGTACTTCCTATTATCAACAGTTTTATTAATCCTTTTCAATCATTAGCATTTTGTATTCAAACATACTGAATATTTTTCCATTATTTACTTAAGGTCACATTAACAGCTAGGTCATGAATGATATATATAATATACAGGTTGTAACAGGTAAGGTTGTAAGGTATGCCAAAGCTTTGGGGAAACATTCCTTGCATTTAGAGGGTGAAAGTATGTTACATGAACAAGGGTCCAAAATTGATTTATTTCCTTGTTAGAAACCTTTCTCTACACCTACCTGCATCACTTAGCAGAATACTCAAAAACAGAACTATAGAAAACAGAAAATCATATGAAATGGTATTAAAAAAACAGAACATTGGGTAACAAGAAATCAAATGAAATGTTCCAAATGTCCTCCATTAGCACAGATACATCCATCAACTCACCATCACATGGACTCCCTGATGCACTAATGTATCCCTGGAGTATCTGGTATTATCTGGCAGCCTTGCAGAATATGAGCACGAAGACACTCTACATCCTGCACTGGTGTTGCATACACAAGAGCTTTTAAATGCCCCCACAAATAAAAGTCTAGTGGATTCAGGTCAGGCAAGCATGGAGGCCAAGGAATCGGTCCACGGTTCATTTATCACAGAACCATCTATTCAGAAACTGATGAACAGTGAGGCTGAAATGAACAGGAGCTCCAACGTGCATGAAGTACATGTCTCGTCATATTTGTAATGGCACAGGTTGCAACAGGACAGCTAAATGGTTTTTTAAGAGTGCACTATACCTTTGTCCATTTAGACATGTGGTCCATGCCCATACCCAGAAAAAAATTTCAGGGGGGTTTTCCATAACTAGATCTAAACTTAACAGTACCCAACAGTTACCATGTACCTGTTCTGTAGTGTATAGATGTTATGGGGGTAAGAAAATTGCTTGGAGACATTATATAGACAGGAAAATCTCACCAGAATGAAGATATTCCCCCTTACAGCACAAAACACCAAGACTGCTTTGGAAACTGGGACGTATGGTCACCTTATCTATGCAAGGCAACAATAATAAGTTTCTCTTTTCCTTCTAAATGTGATACTAGCATAGACCTACTGTTATCTAAGGAAATTTTCCCATATTAGTGTGATATGAGAGTAAATAAATAAAACTGTCAGAGGTTTTTTTTTGGGGGGGGGGTTCCCTAAATATGGTCCTGATGTGGTACCATGAAACAGTCACCAATAATGCTGGCCAAATCTTTAACAGAGTCACTGTTGATGATTTGCTAGAACCATGCAGCTTCAAGTGAGCCCATACATGTTGGTTATGATAATTCAATGTGATCTTGTTGAAATAATGCCCCATCTGTAAACAGTACACTTTCTTTCACAAAAGTCAAGATTAGCACATTGGCTTAGAAACCATTTACAGAACACTGGTTATGCGGGATAATCAGCAGTTGATAATGCCTGCATGCATTGTGAATGCTAGGGATACAACAGGTACTCACGCAACACTATACGGTCATGTGGTCAACATTACGTGTTGCAGCTCATTGTTGATTGCTGACACTAGGATCTTCTTCAACAGCATCAAGAATCACCTCCTCCAGTTGTGGCATTCTCCTCCTTCTGGGTGTTCCTCAGTTGCAAATGGCAGGCTTGAAGGTTACATTTTCCTTAAGATAATGATCAATTGATTGAAACATCCTCCTATCTGGACACTGTCGATCTGGAAACCTCTCAGCACAAATGTCAAGCATAACTGCTATTACCTTAGGCTAATCTACATCAAATGGGCATCTGCCAACCTTGTATTCGAATACCTCATTTTACTCTTAACTGGAATAAGGTCTGTAAACATACAGAACTGACACTACATGCCTGGTGTTACATCAAGCAATCAAGTGAGTAGTATAACAGTGGACTATGTGTAAGGTGGCCATATTTTTAAAACAAGAAAATGGGTTATTTTAGTATTTGTCTCAATGAAAAAAGGATTTTGTCATAAATACTTAGGTTTGGAAACTAATATTAAATAATTACTATGTAACTTACATGCTGTAGTAGTATTGAATTCACTCCAGCCAAGCAATCCTTTAAAATTATTAGTACAGCATGCCTTAATATTTTGCTTCTTTAGTAAGTCCTTTCTGTCACACAGCATTTTGTAAAAGCTTACACAAGTGTGATTAAAGTTCACTTATTAATCAACATAGCTTTTAACATTTGTACTAAAAAAGCATTCTTGTTACTTGTCTACAAACCATTCATGTAAGAAAACACTCATACAGTGGGGATGTTAGTTCCAGATAAACAAAGAATAAAATCCATTATTTTAAGAAAATTGGAATAAGGCACATTGTTCACAATAAATGTGAAATAATTTCTACTCAGCAGTCATTACAGCTTCTTTCCAGCTTCCATTTTTCCAATATTTTCTGCGTTATGTATTGTTTATTGTTTAACAGTATCATCTATTATGGATGAAGGAGCCACTTAGCAAACGAAATCTTCTGTCTTTTGTATCCTTCCACTAGGGTATCCTTGCCTTAAGTGTTACCCAACTGTAGTCCTGCAAAGTCTCAGTGGGTGCAGTCCATTTATTTAAATATTCGACTGCAGTGTGATAAAATGTATGGACATACTGTTTAAATTTTGTAATCCCTGAGGATAAACCCCCCTTTTCCAATCAAAAAATTAATCTAACAGCTGATTTTATGAAATAATCTTCACCCTTGTAAACTACGTTAGTTTGTTTAATAATTTTACAGAGAAATTATGTCAACCTCCTGCTCTTTGAATTGCAGAGCAAAAAGTTGATGCTTAATTATGAAGAAAGTATAACCTTGCTTCTGATAAAGAATTTTCAAGAAATAATTTGATAATAAATGGAAATTTATTTTGAGATTCAAAATATGATTTCAGAGGAACAAACATGGTTGGAAGATGTTCAACAACAGGGAGTAAAGCAAGCCACGTTGTTTTGCTGTACCGTAAAATTTGTTTGTACTTCTGGTCTACAGATTCACAAAATACTTAAGGACTTTCAATCCTTACAGTATATACATAGAAATAAGAATATATTTAAGAAATTATGCCTTCAATAGCAGTAGGAAGGACATCAGTAGCCATCTGGATAGTATTGTGAATAGTATGAGGAAAACACTCAACCCCAAGTAAGTTATGCCATAAATTTCCTTTCAGTTTTGTAAAGACATTACATAAACCTGCACAAAGAGCAATTGTTTTTTCTTTAAAGTTAGTATTTTCCAAACACTCACTCAAAAATTTAGCAATGGTTTCTGAAGTTTCTTCAGAAAAAAACTTAATATCCAGTACACTATAGTCCTTAGCAGTCATTAAGAAAATGAAATGCCATTGATTGACATGACAACAAGATATTTTTCACTTTTAAGTTTTGTCTTCTGTCAGACAACACATTTTTCAGAACAGAAAATGATCTGTCCACGTCTACAGACATTATTGGAGCATATTTGAACAGTGCCACAGTGTTTGGGTCAATGTCAGTTGACACAATGTTTTTACCTCAGAGAATCATTCCAATGTCTTTCAACTGTTGAAAGTCCTGATTGTCAGCAAGGACCTGGTCACATTTTCCCGGCACAGTTTGGCCATCATACTTTGCAAAACAAGATTGACCCATCTGTTGAAAATACATCACCAAATTCTTTCACAAATTTATTTAGTTTTGCTTTCAATCGTGCTGGATTTTTGGCATAGTGAAACAACTGCCCAGTTTATCTCAACAAGAAACCACCTAACACTGCCACACTATTTCCACAAAATATCAGTCTTTAATGAATGAAAAAAGTGAACTGAGAATAAGGTCAATAATGTCCCTCCATCCTTTCCACAACCCAACATTCACACATGTTTACAGTTAGGCGACAGCTTAAGAAAAGAATGGGTGTGTTAATAGCACCACTTTTCTTTCTAGCTAAAGTGGTGAATGACTGTGCTTGGTCCATAAACCCCCTCCCACCATTCGCCAAGCATTCTACCCACTCAGGGGGGTCTCTTCCCACACCGTTTTCGCTTGTACTGCTTTCAGTCCGCCTGCTGCATGACGTCATCGAGAGTGAAGTTTTAGCTAGCCAGTATTCTGCACCGTACTTTTCGGCATGAAAGTTCGTATAATATTCTCGTTATACGATCTGTTTCGACCCTATACTACTTGAAACAAAATCGCATCTATAACTAGACTTAGTCTTGGAAATAATAAACACAAACCTGTCTTTTTACAGCTAAATACCCAACTGGCGCCAATTTCATTTCTCCTTGAAATATTCACTAAAACGCTGTCGATATATGAAATTTGGTCTTGAGGGATGACTTACAGCATACATGTTATTCAAAGAAAAAGAGATATGTAGATATAAAGCAGATATTTGTTATATTAAAGTTGTTCAGAAGCTCTAAGTTGCAAGCTTTAAAACCATTTTCTTAGTTTATGCTATTGCTTGACTTTAATTATATTATGTTAAAGAAAACCAATAACACATTATTCGGCCAATTTTAGCAACGAAAATAAAATACGTTATACGCTATATAAAATTCAACGTTATACGCTATCGGGTCTTAAACTTTGATTCAAAATTAAATTGTATTGTTTGTTTATGGATTGTGAAAAACGCAGCTTAATGAGAGAAACTGTATGTTGATCATGCTATTATGTAATATGACTTAAACATAGCAGTTTTAAAAGTCATGATAGCTGAAAACTTGATATATGTGCATGTTTTCCGAGACTTTTTTTTTTCGCGTCTAGGTAAAAGCATGAATAATCGACATGCATATTTAAAATAATTTTTTTAAAAAGAATTTTATTAATATAACTATTTTGGCAGAAGAGAGTAACTCCACAAAATGAATTAAATTCACATAACATTCGACTACTTGAAGTAGATAATGGACACATGCTGAAAAACAGTTATCTGCACAGCAAGTCTTGCAAATATCCTCCAATTTTCAAATAAACCGAATTTACAGAGTAGTGTACATTCGAATGATGTGTTCAGAATTTGTATATTTTGGCTTCATTATTTAGGCTGAGAATGTGCTTATATAAACCCAGTTTCTTAATTATTTCTAGTATAAAGTTGTTTTAATTTTTTAATTAATGATTAATTAATTGTACATAGTTCCCACTTGATCCTTCCTACTTGAAAGAGTAAGAACAAGGATGCGTCTAGCCTTAATATTTTGGAGATATTAATTTTAGAACAACCTTTCCTGTATGCTTTAGTATACGCTCGCAACCAATACCCTTAAAAGCACACAAATGTAATGCTTTCACCCACGGGAAAGTGGGTGTTGTTAAAAGGAGGTGTATTGCACTGGCGATCATTGAAACATATTACACTGATCTTTTTAAAAGGAGGTAGATCTAAGGAACTTGCCAATTGTAATTAGGTGCCTATATTATTTAGTATTTATGCAAGGAAAGTGTAATAACTTACTCGTATCTTAGTTTTCGTTATTTTTTATAAAACATGGACACATTTCACACCAAACTGGCAGGAGAGGCTTTACGAAACAAATCAATATTATGTGAGCAAATACAGGGGAGATGAATGTAAATACATGAGAGAAAATATCAGAGCGGTGTTTTATAAGCAGAGCGCAGGTTTTGATGATTATTTTTTTTAAATGACTACATTTGTTTCAAAATGACTTTGTAATTACAAAAAATTATCTAAAATGAGATTTATTTGATTTACTAAAATTAGTGTACAGAAAGTTATAAATTAATTTATATATTGATATAACTCCTATACAAGAAGAAAAAATAAGTAAAAGAGCAGTGAAAATGTTCTTGTTCAAAGAATCTGAAAAGAAAAGAAAATTTTCTGACTTTCCTTTTCAGATTCTTCAAACAAGTAAGAACATTATTTTCTTTGCTTTTCAGATTCTCCAAACAAGAACATAGAACAAATATATTTTCAATTAATTTTCTAACTTATTGTGTTTTTAAACAGGTCTTACAGAAGTGTAGCATTAACTCTTTTGAGAACTCAGAATATGCAATGTTTATTGCAAATGAAGAGGATTTCACAGTCCATGTCATACATAAATAAGAGCAATACGCACTTATTAAGCAAAAAAGGGAAAACTGACCTCCTCATCCCTAATTTTGGACATGAATTCATAACAGTAGTTATACCTGTTTCCCTGACAATAACCATCTCTCCACCCACAAGCAACTCTTTCCAGACCAACCAATAATCTTTATATACTCTATACTTATGCAAGGAAGTTACCAAATAAAGTGGCAAAGGACAAAGAAATTACAAATTAATGATGTAATATCGAAAAAAACATTATCCAAAATAGAAAACTTGAAACTACCAAAATGACCTAATATATATTCTTAATATGGGACCCATGATAAGGATTTATGTACACTTAAGCAATACCTTTATTGCAAGAATTAAAAGATGGCATGTCATCAGAATCCGGATCATGCTTATATGATACTTGGTCTTCAAATAGCTTCTGCTCACAATAATATACTGTTTAATACGCATTCCTGAGGAATATAAAGAACTTACTTTTTGGCAGGTAGGCCGACTCATAACATGAAAACAGATGTAATGCGGGCCAAAGGTATTGTTCCCTGAAAATGGCAAGCTTTTCCAGGTATATAATCCTTTACAGAACCACAGTGAACGGAAAAAGGTTGTTAAACTTTGGCTGTAAGAGCAAACAGCATTTCCTTTGAAATAATTATGCCGCTCAACTGCGTAAAAGGCAACAGATATTAATCTGAGCTTCTCTTTGCTTTAAAAGTCACGTACAATTATCCTACTTTATCTCGCTATGTTGGCGGAAACTTCACAACTTAACAACAGATGTACGAAAGTACATGGTTCCTTATCACTCAGTCATATACCCCCCCCCACTTCAACAAATAAGTTGCACACACATATTTAAACTAGAATCTTGAGTATAGATTCAGTTTTCTCTGCTTTGGTGAAGTGTTTAAGTCGGTGTGCAATGAGTAAGAACGTTAAGAGTAGAATGTATTGTGCTGTAGCACAATACCGTAATTACAGTTTTAAAACGGTTGGTGTGAATTATCACACATTTCCAAAACAAAAATGAGCAATTAAAGCGCGTGTGGGTGTCTCGCTGTAAGCGTACTGACAAATTTAACGCTGATAATTCACGTGTATGTTCAGTGCACTTTCTTCCTAGTAACTATAAACGGGATTTGAAGAGTGAACTTTTAGGTTTGCCGGTTAAGAAAATTCTGCTCCCAGATGTAGTTCCGTAGCAGTTCATTCCCGATTGGCATGGATATGCACTTAGTGAAGGTCCAAGTACAAGTGGAATGTTGCAGGTATGTCTTTTTCATTTTTACATCCTGTAACAGAATAATGCATTCTGGAATTATTGTTTTCATTTCTTACGGTAAAAAAAATACACCAGCATATCCATTTAGCGATTCCTTTAGAGTAGTTGTAAATTTTCCTTTAGTACTAAAGTAATGTATGTTTGAATCTCTTGTAGCGCCTACAGTTTACGTTGAAGTCCTGGATGTGTTCCAGTAGATTTGTTTATACGTAAATATATTACTAATGTAATGCAGTTTCCATTCGTTTTGCTTTATGTTTAGCCCACAATGTTTGTAGAATGCCCTGAAATAGTATACCTTTTAAAAAAAACTGGAAGAAGTGCTAATAATAAACAATTGGGAGTTAATCGGGAGGAATTTAGTGTGTTCACTGCGCTGTGTTTGTATTCCGCGCGCTCGTCTTCACTCTCACTTACATCACAAGCGGGCAGCCAATGGCAGCTCCCATCCCGGAGTGGCTCACCTTAGTTATCTAGCCACATTGCTACCCACTATGGTGCACAATAGAAGCCATGAAATGGGGAAAAGTACCTTTCAAGGAATAAGTTTGGCTCGCCAAAAGCTAAGGAAAAGATGTAATGGAATTTTATGATACAGAGTAAAAGTAAGGTATAATGCATTCAGAAAATATTGGTCAGCAGCCAAACTTACCTTTCCAGTTTGTTTTAATGCAATAAAAGTTAATTTTGAAAAATCAATAAAATAGGCATTTAGAGGCATTAAAAATGAAAACAGGCAAAAGTAAGCAAAATTATCTTTGATGTACGCAACCCTAATATAATATGAACTTATTTTGTCATTTTAGGACATCTGTAATAATAAAGTGTAGGTATTTTGCGTAACATCTGGGTCTCTAATGATTATCGAAAACTCCTTCAACAGCTACTAATTTCATATCTTTTTCACCCAAACTTTCACTTTAAAAAAATTAGTCAATACAGTATTAGAAAATGCATTTGCATGCACCATTCATTTATGTTTTTCAGTGTTTATGTGTAGTGATATATCAATCACCCCCATGGCTTATACTGAAAGTAGATGCACACTTATTGTATCGAATATCTGGGTCAGAAATTGTTTTTTAATGTATGAATATTCCTTCTGTGAGTCACTATTAAAAACGCACTTCCTTGTCGGTAGTGACATACTATTTTCTAGTGTTTTAGTACTAGCAGTATACCAGATTACCCACACTGTATTTTATTATCTCACAAATTCAGAACACAATACTGTCTACTACCAAAGGCACAACAGTAAATGAATTTCATTTGACTAAAGCATATGTGTATGCAGTTTTCAATATTGTTGGCTACATTCATATTAAACAGTGATTACAATTAGTTAATTGGCACTTTATTGCTGGTGTATACCGATAATATAAACCGTATATGTTTTCATGAAACTGAAACTGAGCACTATTGTTAACAGCATTTTATGTTGGTAAGTCATCACAAAAAAAGGAAATTTTGGCGTACTGTTTAGCTTTAAAAAAAGATAGGACAAAGACTAAAAAAAGGGACTGTCCATGCTAATAGGGATGTCTGGTCACCTTAACTCTGTGATATATACAGAACACCCACTACAATGATGAACCTACAAACTAAGAACAGCTACAACACCCTGACCCCATTTAACCAGAGGTAAAAGCGAATGTTTACCTACTGTGCATACTAAGCAACTGTTCTGTTATGAGTTATTACTACGTATTATTATTATTATTATTATTATTATTATTATTATTATTATTATTATTATTATTATTATTATTATTATTATTATTATTATTATTACTGTTATATTAATTTAGTATTATTGTTATAGTGTTGTTATATTGTTGTAAATGCATATGTATACATGCGTATACAATACTTTCATTTTAGCGTACACAATTTCAATAGGATTTACAATTATAAAAATACTGAATTCTTACTCACAATCACACCAGTTCATAGCTAATCCATTCCACGCATCTTTTTCAATTTCCTTATCTGTGGTCCATCAAATACTCCCTCTCTGATTTTAGCCTGTGACAATGATGGAAACTTTGTGCATAAGTACTCGAAGCAAGGGCAACTTTTGTCAAGTGCTTTCACAAATTCTTTCATCATGCCAAGTTTTATGTGTAATGGAGGGAGTAGAAATTTTTGACGATCAACAACAGGCACATTAGCAACATTTTTTTATCCAGATTCCAGTTACTTCCTCTCAGGTCATTGATCAGTTTCCTAATGTTTGTCCCTTGCCCTGCTATCTCATTTGCAACAAAAACAAGGGAATTTTGTGTATCCTCCCTGTTCTCCTAGTTACAGACCAATGACCTTCAAGTCACCACTCATGGTCACAGTACTTAATTTTCTTAAGAACACACTTCAGAGTTTCATAAAGCTCTCTTAGGTTCATAGAATGTGCAAGCAGTATTGAAACTAACTTGTTGTCATTATGAAGTACACTGCCTTAAGACTTCGTTTGGAAGAATCGGTAAAAAGACGCCAGTTACTTGGCTCATATGCTTCACTGCCCAACTATTGAATAAGATTACACACATCCACACAAAACACAAGTTGATCTTCTATGTAGTACTTGTGGAACTGTATTTTGCAATTCCTATACCATGAAAATGTAACACCAGATGATAACAAATTCTTCTCCTGTAGTCTTGAGCCCAGTAATTCACTTTTTTGTTTTGTGAGGCCTAAATCCCTCACTATATCATTTAACTCAAATTGATTAAACTGTTGTAGAATTGTCAAATTCTCCTGGATCAGAAACCAACTCATTGTCAGAAGTCGCGGAGCTGCTTTCAGATTCACTAAAATTGAGGTCTGCTGGTGGTTTGGGTCCATGAGGAGCCAGCAACTTTGCACATGCAAAAGTAATACTCGTCATGATGATTCTGCTGCTCTCTCCATATCATTGGTTTGGCAAACAACATTGCTTTCTGTTTTCCTTCATATCAATAACGTAATCCCTTTACACAACTATTACATGCAATATGAGTAATATAGTTTCTTTGTTTGTGCATCTATTTTACGTACCTTCCCGTCAAACACGTAACACCCACAAATGTAACAAAGCTTCTGAGGACTTTGTAGACACTGTCTTCTGTGTAATCCTAATGTAGAATCATACTTGAACTTTTATTTTAGCACTACGCATACAGAAGATGAACGTGCATATTAACACAAGTTTTTAGCTCAACTGAAGTTGAGATCTATGATAGCTGTAAATGTAAACATAAATACCTCACAAGAAGACAGACCTGACACACAGAACAAAACTGATAAGTGCTGGGAATATAAACATAAACATCTGGGTGATAAGGGAGGATGGATGAGCCGATTAGGTATAAAATCAACAACAGATTTTAAATACCATAATGAAACGTAGCAGTAAGCTGTATAAGCTGAATGAATTTAGCACCATAGACATATATGCACATATCATAAAACCTAGATGTGATAGCCAAAAACAGACTTCATTTTTGAAATCAGGGCACTGATTTCCATTAAAATCACATATTTTCCTTTATAACGCAGAATCAATGTTGACTAGTGTAACAGATGGTTAATTAATAATTTAAAATCCCAAAATAAAACATGGTACAATGGAACAGAATGCTTAATTTAACAGTGCCATTATGCAATATGAAATTCTCACTGACTGTTGAATAATATACAGTAATATCTTCTTAAAAGCCAGAATTTAAAAAGCCTTTGCAAGTTTTATTAATACTGAATGAATTACTTGGACTTTAGAATAGAATCTTAATGTTGATCCGGTAAGCTACCTTACATTGTTCAAATTTGTCAATAGGACAGCTGCCTTCTCATGAATAGTATATGTCACATGACTGCATACCATTGAAATGTAAGGGGCAGACAAACCAAACATATGCCCTAGATTGGTCAGTGTGTTAGGATAAGCAGGGTTTTAGAGAAAGACAAGAAGTACAATGGGTAAATAAGGCACTTGCAATTACCTGATAAGCTGTGATCTTAAGATCTTAGTGCAACCAGTATATTCAGAAGATCTGCTGGTTGATACAAGTCTTTCTTAGATCGAAAGCTTTCCAGGCATTGTTCAGGTGAGAAATGATTTATGTTAAAATATTTAAATTGCACCATTCTTAATCTTGAAACTTCTCTCTTGTTTGCTAAAACAGCTAGTATAATATCTTCAAAACCATTTAAAGTATCCAATAAACCAGTGGTTAATAAACCATCCATGATTTACATAGAATAAGAAATAGCTTTAAATGTGTAGAACAGCTGATACCAGACTGTAACAAATGCAAGCCAAGCTGAACAAATACCTGCAAACACCTCTGAAGGAAATAGCATGGTTTACGTAATGCAAAAGCAGTTTTAGGAGTCATCATATTAACTTTGTGTCATCACATTTTGACAAGATAATGTTTAACATCACAGGTGTGAAAACTCTGTAATAATATGGATATATGTAATGGTTTAAAAGCAAAGGATAAGATAGGTGAATTTACTTTTGTAAATAACAATGGGCAAAGTGTAGTGGGCTATTTACTTGGAGGATGCATTAATAGATTTTGAAGTAGTACATGGAGCTTCCCCTAGTTGTCATTTTCCATTGAAAGTTACTTTTAAAATTAAGCCTGAGGAATAACAAGATCAACGTGTAAGAGTGGGAAAGAAGATAGAAGTATTTAAGTAGAAAGGGGAACAAAATAGCTATATTCAGACAGGCTAAATTTAATTATGGGTGACCATGCAAAGGATAGTATTGTGACTTTGTCCAGTTTTCTCTGTTATTTTCATTGAGTTCTCAGTCACTTCACTAATGTGATCTAGGTCAATTCTCCCTGTCACTTCACTTTTCTTTGTGATTCTGCAGCATAATGAAATACATGTGAAGCAGCCTTGCCTCACTTCCATTCACTCACTAAGGAATCAAACACAAGATGTTTCTAAGCTCTCGCAGTAGCAGCGCTCACTTTACATCACAACTGTCGTCACAAGTGCACTTGATGTCACATCAGAAATGCACTCAATTCACTAACTCGCGAGCTTATATAGCCACTGGAATTTTCCAGAGTTCTAGAATGTTCGGAAGGCAGGGAGAAAGAAGGTTCCAGATCAATCCCGCCATCTCTCGATAGCACTTCTGGTATTTATGCTGTGCGAGGGCGCTACATGTATCTATTTATCTCTCCAATTGGCCAGTCGGTCTGCGCCAACCTTCCGATAAGCTTGGGTTATAGTCGCTGCGTCACAGCTCCCTCCTCAGAGCTGTTCAGCTCACATTTCCCCAAGACAGTCCCGTAGAACAGTTTCTGGTCCCAGTTGGTGGCATATTAAGGACCCTCACCAGCCGGAAGTAGCGTCCTCACGACGGGGTACTTCCTCTAGAATGGATATCTCTGCCCGCGCCTTCACCACTCTTTCACAACAGGCTGGAGCCATCTTTTGCTCTCGAAGCAATAGCCTCACTGGCTGCAACCTCTCCTCCGGATGGATCAGTAGGATTTCGTTGCGACTCAGGTGTAATATGAGGCGTCTGACGTCCACTTTGGAATCGGAGAACCTAAAGGGTGTCCAAGGTCCAGAAAGGCTTCCTCGGTGATTGCGGCAACGAAAACCCGCAACTGTAGCCTACTCCTGCGAAGGATGAACTCTAGGTAAGCTTACTCAGTCAAGGGCAAGGTTTCACCCGAGGCGATTCTTAGCTCATAGCACCTGACCGGCATCCTCTTTGATAGTCCTCACATCACATTGGAGTTGGGATAATTAGTGAGGCTCCGTGTCCACCAGCAACCTGCATGGACGGTCCCGAATCCATCCTCGCCGTTTCTAGCTACGGTGTTCAACGTGAAGTGAGTGGGAGGTGATGTCGGCGCCAACGTGTCCTTTTTACGCCAACCCTTAGTAGTTTTCCTGATCCTTGGCCAGGTTGCGGTCCGACCTTACGTGTAAGTAGTTAGGTACCGTTTCGGACAGACCAATTTTCAAGATCAGACAATTTCATAAGGGGTCCGTCTCGGACAACTCAATTTGGCAAGGTCAGACAATTTTTTGGTCAAGGTCGGACAATAATTTGAGGTGATTCATCTCGGACAACTCAGTTTGTGATGGTCTGACAATTTTTGTCAAGGTCGGACAATTATTTGGGTATGTCCGTTTGGGACAATTTTTTGGTCAAGGTCGGATAATTGTTTGGTGAAGGTCAGACAACTTTTTTTGTCAAGGTCAGACAATTGTTTGAGTGTGTCCGTTTGGGACAACTTTTTTGTGAAGGTCGAACCATGATTTGAGGGTGTTCCGTTTGGGACAACTTTGCGGTGCACGGGAAGGGTTAGCCACGGTTGGGGTAAGCGCAGGTGCCCGCGGCGCCGGTGTTGCGGGTTACGCCCCTGTGATGATATGGAGGGTTTGCAACCCCGTAAGAGGTAGCGACGTGTAGGTTGGGCGGGTGCACAACGGTGTACGGGAAGGGGTGGCGGGCGCGGCTGCCCCGCAGTTTTGGGTTAGGCCCCTAGGGCGCATCCCCGCTAGGGTGAGGTGGGACGAAAGTGGAATGTCGATGAGTTAGCTTGCAGTAGCGTAGCAAGGTCGACCCGTGAGGAAGTGTAAGGACAGCGAGAGAGGTGGCAGCGGAGCAAGGCCAGACAGTTTGGAAGCGAGCGGAAGGTGAGACAGTTTAGAAGCGAGTGCAAGGTCGGACAGTTTTGCAGGGCAGAGCAAGCTCGGACAGTTTGGAGGCGAGAGCAAGGTCTGACAGATAGCTTGAAAGAGCGTAGCAAGGGAGACAGTTTGAAAGCAAGGGGGAGCAAGGATTGTAAGGAAGAGTAAGGTCGGACAGTTTGAGAGGGAGGAGGAAGGCGAAACAGTGAGTGAGGGCGGAGGGACAGGTTAGGCGCTACGTGTGACGTGTGCTGCCCCTCCTTGCTGTTCCCCCGCCCATCACCGTGTGTCTGCCATGATACTTTTCCTGCACCCCTGGAGGAGTGCCGTGCGCTGCCCCACCCATCACCGTCTGTCGGCCATCATACTTGTCTTTTCCCGCCGCTTCCCCTGTTAGGCGTGCTGCTGACAGGTGGCACTTGCTGCTACTTGAAACTTGTACTGATGCGGCGGCCTGCTTTTGGGGAATTTTTGAAAGGGAAGTGTTTGAAGAAGGGGTGCAACAGGCTGACGCATGTGATGAAGGTTGCGATGCAAAGTTTCTTTATTTTGAGGATAATATGGTAATGGAATGGGATAATTGATTGAATGCGGATGAGACGAGAATTTGACTTGTTTTTATTGAATCGAAAAAAACTTCTATACATGCAAAGACATTAAGGCGGTGTAGATTTATACATGACGCAGTCGGAGACGAAGGGTGGTGGCCCGTCTATGTGATCCCTTTGATCCGTTTGGTTCCAATGCTCGGAGTACCTTTTAAATGGCGAGAAAGCATCCCTGGAAAATGCGTCCAAGGTTTGCCATACTTGGTTGACATCTATAGGTGGATATAGGGAAAGGAATCGATGACCAGATGTAGCAACGGCGAGCTGCTCCTCGTGCGATAGTTGTGCTTACTGACGATAGCATTGCAAGTATTTGAATAATGTGTTTGACATAGCTGAAAAGGATGAAATTAAATAACGTGAGAAAAAATAATTTGTTAGATGCTGGATTGGAACCGCCCCTTGGTATAAACCTTCTTAACCACAGGGCAGTGCAACTGGAAACGAATGCATAAATTTTGAGGCACACGGAGATCAGAGCTTACCTTGATGCAGAGACGAAGGAAAATATGAGAAGAGGAAAGGATGTAGGAAGGGAGGGGAATATAAAGCTGAAGAAAATGGATGGGAGTGGTTGAAATAAGGAAGATGGAGACTGGGCGAAAGGAAACAGGAAGAAGAGAGTGGGGGCGTTGTGGGTATAAAAGGGTAAAAATATGGGAGGGATGAGGACGGTACGTGGAGACGATTTGGTTTTTGGCGCTGTTTTTGGGACTGTGTCAGGAGGGGATAGTTGCGTGAGTTTCGGAAGGTGTGGGTTTACGGTAGACTATGTTACAGGGGAATTAAAGAATGCGACAATGTGCAAAAAAAGCACGAGTTAACGACAAACTGCACGTGCAAGTATGAAAAGGGTGTGGAATGTAGATACAATGCGACCATCATGAATATGGAGGATTTGAGAAACGTTTATAGGTACATGAAACCCGTTAACGAGATGCGATGTTGGTAAACGCTGCGGCTTTTTATATTATGGAAATGTGAAAGTGGGGCAGATGGAGTGCCCGGAAGGTTACGTAACGAGCGAATTATGCGAATGCACAAAAAGCGAAAAGGTTTGGAATGGAAGTTGACGCCGGAGGAAAGCGAACTGTTTTTGGCCTATAACATGAGCGAGGTGAACACTTACCTGACGGATTCTTCTGTGTATTTATTTGGAAAATGCGAGAGCCGAGAGTGGAATTTGGAGATAGGAGGTAGGAAGATGGCGGGTAGGGTAAAAAGGGGGGTCGGTATGCGGTGCGGAGGGTCATGAACGCCGCTGGCCTGGGCGCCGATGGGCCTGGCTGTACTGACCGCCGTTGTGCTGGGTGGGGCGTCTTTTGGCTGGGCCGGGCCGGGTTGAACGCCGCTGGGCTGACAAGGTGGGCTTGGCTGGGGCCGGGCTGGACGGTGCTGGGCATGGCTGGGCGACGCAGGGCGGGCTTGGCGACACAGGGCTGGGCCGCACATAAATGCGCTGGGCTGTACACCGATGGGGCTGGCTGGGGAGTCATTTGTCTGGACCGGACCGGGTTGAACGCCGCTGGGCTGAGCAAGTTGGGCTTGGCAGGGCGCCGTTTGACTGCGGCCTGACCGAGCTGGGCGACGCTGGGCTATGTTTTGCGCCATCGCGCTGGCCTGGGCGTTGCCGAGTTTCCTGATATGGGCCCCCGCTGGACCGGACTGGGCTGCCCTACGCGGGCAGAGCTTGGCGTGGATGCGCTGAGCTGGGTTGGGCGTCGCAGGGCTGGATTCGGCTGCGCTTAGCGCCGGTGGGTTGGTGGGCCGTGTTACGCTGGGTTTGGTGCCATCGGGCAAGGCTGGGCCGGGCCGGGCCGGGCCGTGCTATGTTGGGTTTGGTTCCGCTGGGCTGGGCTGGACGTCGCTGGTACAATTCGGAAAGAGCAAATATGTTCGATGAGAGGGTGGTATTCGGTCGAGAAACAAAATAATCTAAAACATTTAACTTTTCACTTCCACAAATCCAGGTGGAGATCGATGGGTCTTTTTATAGCGCTTTGATTCGAAATTCGAACGGAAATTTACATTCAGGACAAGTGATGTCAAGGTAGTAAACGCCGGGTTGCAGGAACCCACAGTCGACGTAATATTTAACGTTATGAAAATAAAAATTCCAATCTATATCGGTCCAAGGCGAAATGCGAGTTTCGGCAGGTTTACCGGTAATCATGGGTTTAATATCATTGCCAGCACATATCGAGCATTCGCATAAAGGACATGTGACGGTGTAATAAGGAGAACACCCTTTGGCCTCACGTTCATCTGAAAAACGCGTGAAAATGGGCATGCAATAAAAATGCGACACCGAAGAGGCATGGAGTTCCTTTTTTAATTTAAACTATTTGTAAAATTATTTTGAAATGCTTACGATGAAGGAGCACCACAGGAAAGGGTCTTCGGCGGCGGCACTGCTGGAAACGATCGAGGATCGACGATGCAGAATGTGAAAGATTTTAACTGGATGGCAAATAACGCACATTGTAGGAGTAAAAAAAGCTAATATGGCGCAAGTTAAGGTATATTTTAAAACAACTGTATGATACTTGAAACATTTAAAAAAGGTATCGAAAAATGCATCACTACCTGTGTGAGGCTGCTTGAGAGAATCCAATGGCTCCCAGTAGTAAAAAAAATTCGGAGGGAATGGCAGAAAAAATGCGTAGATTCTCAAACTGTAGAAGAAAAAAAATAAGAACGATAGGAAACCGTTTGTTTCGTGCTAATGACGTTTGATTGCTCGAGGCGAAAAAAGAGTTTGAATCAATGAGGAAAGTTTTTGTACTTACGGCAATGCTTCGAAAGCAATGGCTCTCAGTAGCAATAAAACTAGGAGAGAACGGCAGAAAAAGATGCGTAGGCTCTCAAACTAGAAGAAAAAAGAACGATAGGAAACCATTTCTTTCGTGCCAATGGCGTTTGTTTACTCAAAGTGAAAAAGAGTTTGAATCAATGAGTAGAATTTTAAAAAATGGAAGCGTGAAGCCTCACGACGGTCGTTAAGTGAGGAAGTGAAGAATTCCATTTTTGGTTAATGTATGGTTTCACATAAGTAATAAAACCTGACTTTTTCGACGGTCGTGGCTCACGGAAAAAAATAAGCAACTCCAGCGACGCGGTTCATGGAGTGCGATAAGGAATGGACACGATCGCTACTCGTGCCAACGCGGTAGAAGATACGGTCACGATGGTCACGATCGATGGAAGAAGACACTCACGATGGGGACGATCGATACTCGTGCGAACGCGGAAGCAGAAAAGCGTACTAGTTCTTTGCGAGACAGGTAACAGTTTGCAATAAGGCAACGTAGCGTGGTTTCTCGTTTTTTTTAAAAAAATGAAAGTGACAGTCGAGTTTCACGGCTAGAGCAACACGCTTGGTGAACATGAGGCGACGGTCTATTTAGCAATGAGCCGGAGTATTGATATCGATTGACAGCGGTGGGTAAGAGAAAAAAGGTAATGCAACAGTGATCGCTGGTGCCCATATGTGTTGTTTTTCTTTAAAAAGGCAAGTGCCGTGGTAGTGGAGATCATTCGAACATGGAGGAAGACGATCTATCTGCTTACTTTCTCGACGAGCACGATATCCCCGTTCCCGGGGATGCCATATCTTACATCGACGACGACGATGGCGGCTTAGCGGTAAGTACCGAACCTCTTTTTGATATTGTGCAGCACAGGCAGAGAACGGTGAAAAAGTTGTTTTCGGGGTATTCCGAAACGGACATCGTGGTGAGACCCATGCGCGAAAATGCTGATCCGCGTGGGTGGGTGCACAACATGTTTGAGGAAGTGTTAAAGTTTGCGAACGAAAATTTACTGGAAAACTCGCCCGGATGGATAGGTATGCCCATTTCAAATATGGGAAAACCCGATAAAGCGTTTAGCATTAGCGTTAGAAAATTCGATCAAGTGAATTCCGAGGTGATCATGCATTCCATAGAACGAGTCATGCAGAGTAACGAGGAGTTTTTCACTAGCGGGCCTGTGAAGATCACTTGCGTTTGGACGAAACAGGTTGCGGGTTCGTGCTTTAAACCGTGCACCTTGTACTAGGGGAACAAAGGTATCATAGGCATTCAAAACTCGGACCACTTGTGCCTGCCGAGGGCCATAGCGGTGTGCAAGGCTGAGGCCGATGGGGATAAGCAGTACCTCTTGGTGAGGCGCAGCGAATGCAAACAGAAGCAATCGGCCTTACACTTGTGCAACGGCATAGCGAACCGAGATTCGGCATTCTCGCTGGAAGACGTCAAGGCATTCCAAAATAAATTAAAAGAGTACTGTTTCATGGTGTTTGCCGATCACACCGGTAGGAACGTTCTGTATAAATCCGCTGGCACCTACAACAAACACACCGATCTGCTCTATCACGAGGGTCACTTTAATGCCATCGTCAACCTGCACACTTGTTTTAGATGCAAAACCTATTGCCGGCAATGCGATATGCCCTTTTCTACCAGGAGGGAGAAGCACAAGTGTCACAGCGAAACTCACGGTCACTTCAATGCGTTCGTGCAGTGCGGGAGATGTTATAGGGATTTTAATGGACGGGAATGCTACAAACAGCATCTGAGGGCGGGTGGGTTTTATGCCAAGACCTAGACCGTATGCAACGTGGAGAAGGTTTGCCTTTTGTGCAACAAGCTATACACAACAAGCTTGATGCACTAGGAGCCTATTATCATGCAAGATGGATAGCGAAACATATCTACTGCTTAAAAATGTACTTGCTTTGCTCACAGTTTCTTTTAGAAGATGAAGAATTACAGGGACTAAGGCAATTAACCTCTTTGCTATGGCTGTGTATTTGAGGGCTTGGTTTCTAAGCCCATCTGCAACATCAGCTCCACATCAAGATTTAGAACTCTTGAAGAAACCAGTAGACTGCAGACAAGTAGATGAAAGTGTCTCCAAAGTTGCTCCCAAAACATTTCAGCACCATTTATGGTATTTGAGTGTTTATTTAACTGGTGTGGCACTTTTTGAAGACAAAGTTCCATCTGAAGTGAAGTCTTCCATGATTAAAAACTTGAAGTGGTAAGGCCATCATGACCCATCTAAATGAGCTGAGGCGAAAAGCAGTTCAATTTTCTCTCTGCAACCTAGTGATTTTATAACATCAAATGCATGTGAATTGTTTGTGACATTAAACTTCTCAAAATTCCTTCAAAATCACCATAATGCTTGGCATGCAAATGATGAATATTTAGCATCTAAAAGTTGTAAATGGTGCTTCAGAATGTGGTACAATATCCTTAATTCAGTCCCATAGTGAGAGTCAATTAAATTGAGTTTTATTTATGGATGCTCTTTAACTGCTATGGTTCTTAGCATCCCATTGAATATTGGATGAGAAATACCGGAAATTTTGCTCAGAGGTCTCTTTATCAGGCTTGAAGTTTGTTTACATGCCGTAAATCTATGACGCAGGCTCACCGGCTTCACTTTCCTTCCAAAGGAAGTCATGTTATGCATTTTTACACCCAAAAAAATCCATTGCCCTCTGCCAGTATAGTGAGAGTGATAATATAGCCCATGATGAACAGAAACAGTTTTTTTGGAAACTGTGGAAGAACACAGTTGTAAATTGTAATATATAGCTATACTAGCTTATATTTAACAGCTTTTAATATAATAAAATCAGTTATTAGGCATATCAGCATACGAATAACTTATGATTTTCTACTTTCCCAAACAAATTGTAATCGTAATAATTACAAAAAAAATAATAATAACCTCTTAAACGACCTCTAAATCAACTGCTTTTGTACTGATTTTTTTTTTGTGGGCAAATTACATGCAAAAATTGCCATTTAAAGGAATTTATAGAATCTCTGTGAATTTTAAAACTTAGATTTTTGTTGGCATCCTAGTATCACTATTCCAGGTGGCATTTAGTAAAAAGGCAAGGGAACAGTCAACAATATTTTTATTAATAAATGAATTGTGGATAAATATAAGCATTAAAAGAGGCAGAATATATATGGCATTTATTGATTTAGAAAAAGCATTTGACACTATACATAGAGAATCACTATGGATTAAATTGAGAAACAAGAGAGTAAGTTCAAAATTTATCAGAGAATTCTAGAATTGATATATAAATAACAAGTGTTGTATTGGGTTAAAAGGAGATGAAGTAACTGAAAATATTGCAAATAATATGTGGTTAAGAGAAGGTTTGTAAACTCAAACCTGTATTATTTAACCTATTTATTGATGATAAATTGGATGAGCTAAATAAAGAAAACTTATATTAGCCTATAGTACATAATAGAGAAATACCAGGATTCCCTTCTTGGACGATTTTGTAATAGGCTCTGTCTTAAGTGAAGACCTATTAAATATTCTTCAAATCTTACGAACATTTTGCAAGAAATGGGGCCTGAGAATAAATTTTAAAAGGTCAAAGATATTTTTGTTTAAAGCAGCCATAAATTGAAAAAGGAGGAAAAGTGCCATGTGAAATGGAAAGAGTTACAAATATTAAGGAAATTTGATTATTTAGGGTCAGACTGTATAGTAGCGGGAGATGGAATGACCACAAGACCAGTGTTTTAGCCAAGGGAAAACTAGTGATGAATGCTGTAAGATCATGTCTGCAGTAAATACCAGAAATGTAGATTAACTGGTTAGAAAGGGTGTACAAAGCAGCAGTAGAAGTAAAGATGGTCTATGGGTTGGAGATTTGGGGAGGTGATGAAGAATGGTGCAGTGTAGATAAACTACATAGATCATTCTGCAGGCAAATATTGGGCTTACCTATAGCATCGCCAAAAGGAACAGCAATGTTAGGAATGGGAAGAGTGAATTGCAAGGATATGATAGTAGGAAGGATGGTGAAATGCTGGTATAGAATGAGATCACTGGATGATCAAAATATCCTCGGGCAATATTTAATCATGCAGGAAAAGTCCTGTACTGGGATGCATTGTCCACAGGGTTTGAGAGGAATTTTACAAGAAATTGTAATGGGTAATTTATGGGAAGAGAGAGATGGGAAAGTTAAGGGTTTCTGGAAACAGGTAAGGAATAGAGTAGAAGATATAGGAAAGCAAGAATTATTCAAAGCCATAGTGATAAGAAAAGTTTAATATTGTATAGACAACTGAAAATGGTTTTGGCCAAAGTGAAGTACGTAGACATACGTAATAGTTAGGGAGAGAGGGTTGGGCATGAGCTAAGAGGAGACAAAAAGGGAGTGAACTTAGGAAGATGCCCTTTATGTTGGGGGACAAATAATGACTTACATTATATAGTAAAAAGTGATGAAATGAGGATATGTAGAAAGCAGTTTATACTTAAAAAGTGGGAGAGTATTTGTTCAGAAGTTTCTAAAAATTAAGAAATGAAGAAGATATAAAACTGTTAGGGGAATTATGGGAAGAGCAAGGGGAAAATGGTTCAGGAAAATAAATGTAAAGAACATGAACTAAGCTAATGACCACTAAGCATTAACAACCATGGGTTGAAATGTATGGTGGCCTAATGGATAAGAAGCAATTCTTAGAATGTATAAGAAAACCATAAGATTGTTAACTATTAAAATCAGAAGCACTACAAACAGTGAAGTTTTCTTCATGTTGAATTAGAATGAGTCGTGCTATTTTTACACAATACCTTCACTTACTAAGTTAATAAAACTGGAACGCTTTCAAGGGCATTCGTCCTTATTATCAGCAGTTTGGTGGCACCAAGTGTGTGAAGGTTTTGTGTAAAAATAATGTGACTCATTCCTCATTCAACCATAAGATTGTATTGTACGATATTATGACAAATAAATAAAGGCAAATAGAAAGATATTTCCAAATTAAAATAATATAAACTTTGTAATAGGCGCATTTCTCAAGTAAGATTTTGATACTTTCAGTTCTTCTTGTTAGAATCTCTGGCTTTCTGATATCCTTTGATTTACAAGATATTCACTTTGTTTGGAAATATGAAACACAACTCTGAGCCTTTAATGCTTGCTTTAAGTAATGATCACTAAGGTTGGATCTTTGAGGGCCTTTATTACACTTCATAGCTGAAAATGTTTCACATTATACCAAACATTGTGATCGTAGATGCTGCATGCCTATGTTAATGAGGGAATCTTAATTTAGAACATTTACTGTAGAAGTTCAGCAAACTTCCTCTGTCAGCCATCTCAGTGTCACATTTCATAGTGATTAGGTGCAGTTGGGCTTCTTTGGGAATATCAATTTTCATGCTAAATGATGTATTGAATAGCTGAAAATGCATTTTTAGGTCCATCAGATGATGAGATCTTCCTTCAAACACACATGAAAGCAAGTGGAGATTTTCAATACAACATACCACCCATCCCCGTACCCAGAAAAAAATTTCAGGAGGGGGGAGTTTCCATAACTAGATCTAAATTTAATAATACCCTATAAAGTTACCATGTACCTAATCTGTATTATATAGACGTTATGTGGACAAGAAAATTGCTTAAAGACTTTATATAGACAAGGAAAACTCATCAGAATGAAGCTATTCCACCTTACAGCACAAAATACTGAGACTGATTCGTAAACCAGGACATATGGTACCTTACCTACGTAAAGCAACAATATTAAGTTTACCTTTTCCTTGTAAGTGTGCTACTAGCAGTAGACCTACTATTATCAAACAAAATTTTCCCATTTTGGTTTGATATGAATTTAAATAAATAAAACTGTCAGTATTTTCATGGTTTGAACCCTAAACACCCTCCCCCCTCTAAATATGGTCCTGATACCACCTCTAGAAAATATTAGTCAGGGGTCACACTTTCCAATTTGGGAAAAATTGAACATTTGAAGTTCCCTTAATTCCACCATATTTTTTAATGTTTAAATACTACAGTGCATCTGTGATTAATTTGTCTTTCTCTTGAAATGAAACATTCGGTATATAAGCCAAAAATCACATTTCTACTTAACATTTGCAAGTTATGCAGTAGGTTCTCCACTCATTTTCAAGAACAAAGATATCTCCTCTAGTAATTTGAAAAATCTGCCCAGTACTTAGTCTCAAATGAGCCACCTAACTTCTGTATGACATGGTGTATTACCATACTCATGCTCCAAATCTTCCAATTGCAAGAAGCTTTGAAATTGTCTAAGATTTAGACCATAGGACTGTAGCTCATTCACAACGTTCACTATCAGCCTTATATAAATGTTTACATTAACTGTTTTGGCATACAAACTCCAAACCACTATCCAATGGATTGTTATCATTTCATTTTATGTTTTAGGAGAGTCACAAAACTGTTTGTCAAATCAACCATAGCCAAAGCACTGTGGATGACTACACATACAAGTGTATCCAATGGAGGTCCTCGTTCTCTTCCACTACACATGTATGACAGACTTTTACTATAGTCGGCTCCAATCAAGAAAGGGAGTGGCAGTTACTAACCACGTGGCGGAAAGCTTTAAATGAGTGGGAGGGGATGGATACATCACAGCGGTCACCATAGCAACGATCAGAAGGACCAGTTAGAACTAAGACATTTCCATAACAACAATAGATGCAAAAACCTTGTTGCCGATATTGTAACATGTGATTAGCATGACGTACCTGGTGAGCGACCGTTGCTGTAACATGAACTCCACGTCTTATCTTCTGCTGTCGCTGCGGTTATAAACAGTGCCTTCCTTTAGCCACAACTTGCAATGTATTTGCATCAGTTTAGAGATTGCCTGTGTAGTGGCAAGTTATTTTGCATCATCCTATTTGTACGGTTATTTGCTTTGTGTTTATGTGTGTTTGAGTCCATGTGCTTGTGTGTGTGTTGTGAGCATTTGCAATTGAATTAGCATTTTTAATAGATATTTAACAATATATACAAATAGTGACAAAGACAGCGAGCCAAACGAAAAACTGAGTATACTTGGTAACTGAATAAAATGTATTTGGTTAAGGTATCCCAATTAAAGGACAAGCGCGGGAAATAATATGCTCTGTGAGAGAATCAGCGGCATTTTCCCATTAGATTAAGTATCAATATTTCACAGGTATGTCTCTCTTGTTAACACAGATCTTAACACTGATATATTCTTGCATGTTCTATCCTTTACATGTAGATTCATTATTTTATAATTGTCTTCATATACGAATATAAATAATACCTGCCCCTTAATGCAGGCGCAACCCAATCGCCTTCGTACATGTAATTCTAACACGCTCTCCACAGGTTGCAATAAGTGGCAACACTGCCTCTCTCTCTCCACGAAATGTCAATCCCTTTCTTCTTTGGCAGTGAGTATACAATGATTATTGATCACTGCTTCACAGGATATCAGCTGTATGAGTTGTAGGAACATTGAACTTTCAGCTGTCCTGACTCTGTGATCATCTTCAGGAGCTTATGAGGTGGTCTCTCTCCCTCTCCCCCCTCCCTCTCCCCTCTGTCCCCCTCTTTCCCCTGGTTGACTGAGAGCAGCCTGAATGATTTTGCTGCAAACCCACCCTTTTATGGTTTAATCACAGGATGTAGGTTAGGAAAGATATTGGCAGGATGATGGTTTTAGTTTACATTGCTGGAATGAATAGGAGGATGTGTATGTTTTGGAACACTATTTAACAGTAGTATTATGCTTATTACTAGTAACAAATTTTCAGAAATAGTATCCTCCTTGACATGTTTAAATACGGATAGTTGCGATGTTTTTATGTTAGAGACTTTGTGAATATCTCATTTGAAAGTTCAGAGAATGCACTTTCTTTCCATGTTATATAAATAATTTTAATTTAAACATATCTAGTTCTAAAACGGCTTTTAATTTTGGGGTTTAAATTCAAGAATATCAACTATTTAAAAAACTGAAAAAACATTCTGCTTGCTCCACATATTTTATAACAGAAGCCAAATATCATGAGGGTATTATTTCTGCTTCATTTTGAATTAATTATTTACCTAGTCATGTGGCACAGTGAACTCAACCCAGGGCTGGTGGACATCCAGAGCGCTGTGCTGTCAAGTTGAGCTGGGATCCACTGTAGATGACAAAGAATGGGAGGAATGATGCACAAAGCATTCAAGTTTGTTTCAAGGCACAATGCTCTCAGGAAACAATGTATAGTCCTAAATCACACCTAGCATGGTTTGTTTAAATGGAAACCTTTTTTCCTTTACTTTGAAATGAATACAGTTTCGCTACAGCTTCAGATATTGATAATGGTACGAAACAGTGTAGTTTTAACATGCCTGTTATTACTTTTTGGTTTTCATATCTTGCCTCCAAAATATCACTCTCTTGTTTGTGTTGATTAACAGTAAAGAAATTAAATATTATGTTTGTAACATTTGTAACATGTTTTAATTTCCCTAATATGGTAATAAAGGTTTCAAGTTTTAAGCCTTGTTTCCTTTAAAATTAATTACAAATGGATGGATTTTGTTTGGTTATTGTTCCAGTGTACCTCATGAACAGAACCATCTATGGCAAAAACATTCTTTAGGTTTCAAATTTTCTTTTTATTCAGACAAAATTGCAGGCTGTTGTTAGGCTATAAAGGTATGAGTTAAAAAAATCTAACCAATTTTGCTGACAATTTTTCCAGAAAGGCTTCAACAGGCATTCATATTATTTCTGAATTTGTGAGATCTAGGGTTGCCCATTGTTTATAAGTAACCTGCTCTATATTTTATTCTTTGAAAATGTCCCGAATATTATTGACAAAATTTTCAGTCCCTTGGCAGTTAACATATTTCCTTAAATAGCAATTTGGTGATGGAGGGTTACAAATTATTTGAAAGAGATGGTATTGATGATTACAGAGAACAATACCTGAATCTGCAATAGGAAGGGAAATCTTCATTCAATCAAGCATCAATTTTACATTCTCATGAGTACATACACAAATAAACAAAATGCATACCTTGTGTGCCTGGAAGTATGCACTGTTTAGGTCTCAGTTGAGCAAATTTTGAGAAGTGTATTTTTTATATTAGGATATTTACTTTTAAAACTGCAGAAGGTTTCTTTTAGATTGGACAAAATCACTCTTTTCTTTTTTTGAAATTTCTGCACTACCTCTTTAATGGAAACATAATTCTCTTTCTTCCTGCCATAACCCTGCTTACATCATCAGAAATGTAAAACTAATACTTTTGCCACCACAGAATATTCTAATGGTTTAACAGATTAGGTTTCAGAAGTTGAGAAAATGCTCCTCTTTAAAGCTAATGTTTTTGCCATCTTTATCATGTGGCTGTTTATTGCTAACAGTTTTCTTAATTTGTTTACAAGACCAGCTTTCAAAAATAGTCGAATCTCAATTTTTAAGTTCTTATCATCTGTACTATGAAATCTATCTTACAGCTTCTGAATTATTTCTGAATCCTGTTTTTCTTCTCGGACCACCTCACCTTCAATATGAAGTACCTTCTTCTTAAGGTTTCCTGTTACTTTTTGTAATTTCTGGGATGGATATTGTTTTTGAGACAGTTTTCTTTTCTTTATGGGTGATTCATCTAAGATTGATACTAAACTTCCAGGAGAGTCCATGAACTAAGACCTGGCTGTGCTATGTTTATCCTGTTCACGTTATCGGTGCTCATTGCCATTTGCGGCTATCATAGAACGGCACAGGTACAATTATACAACATTTTTAAAACTATTTTAAGGCGTTACTTACCAACTTAATGAAAGGAGGTGCTGAATCTGGCCACCGTTGTTGTCCATACAATTTTTGGCGCCTCATTAGGGAACTATGCATCACTCGCGGTAGTTCACATTGAGAAATACTGGCAATTTCCTAGCAGATATTTTGTTTTAATTCTTCCGGTGTGTGGATTTGTCTTGTACACTTTATGAAATTAAATTGAGTTTTATTCGTGGACGCTCTTTAACTGCTGTGGTCCTTAGTATCCCATTCTATATTGGACATGAAAGCCAGGTAATTTTGCTTAGAAGCCTCTTTATCAGGCTTAAGGTTCTTTTACGTGCCGTAAATCTATGACACGGGACCACCGGCTTTACTTCCCTTCCGAAGGAAGCCATGCTAAGGATTTTTACACCCCAAAATCCTGCCGGGTTTGTACACTTTATGTTTTAATTTACCCCAAAGATAAATATCGCATCGGTTTAGGTCGGGGAGCAAGGGGGCCACAAATCTCTAACTAATAATTCTGTCCTCACACATTTTCAATTGTTCTCATCAAAATATTGGCCATATGAGCTGTGGCAGAGTCTTGTTGAAAAAAACAAAATCATGCTCCCTGTCTGTTAATTCTCTAGACCAGGGAGAAAAATTGTATTTGCGTATAATGTGGCATCAACTGTTGAATCAAAAAAAATTGACCCTATAACTCTTTCTGCATTCATGGCGCACAATATACCAATGTTTTCATCATGGAGGGGTACTTCATGAAGAATATTAGGTTTGTCAGAGCTCCAATAATGATTATTTTGTGTACAGACATATCCATGAATGTGGAACCAAGCCTCATCCAAGAAAAATATTAAATATGGATTTCGCCATTGTATAACACTATTGAGACTTCACTCACAAAATGTGCACCTAATTACAGGATCACCTGGTTAAACAGCATGTGCCACAATTATTTTTTATGGTTTTAACTTCAACAATTTAGTAGCTCTTCATACAGAGCTATAAGAAATGCCTGCTTGTTGTAAAAGATGCCTAAGCAATTTTTTTTGGCAAGAACCCTACACTGTCTTTTAGGTTTCTTAGACAGAACACTCCCTGTGGCCTGAAATTAATTATAAAGTTTATGGATTGTTGTACGGCCTGGAACTTTTGCACCTGGAAATCTTTCTGCAAATCATATTTTCACTTAACAAGCTGACTGAGTTAACATATAGGAATCATAAATAAATATACACTGCACAGTAGAAAACATATACTGAGCCATAATATACTTTGTGACTAAATACAGGACAAAATAATAAATGACTCATAATAACTGAACTACACCATATCGCAGGCAACTCAATACTGCAGCACCAGAGCAGAGTAAAGTCAAGTTGCATCAGTAACATGACCTTGATTGCAGCAGCAGTGCATGCCCAGTGAAAAAACACTGCACAGTTGGTTCTTAGTTCATTGGCTCTCTCGATAGTATTAAGATTTGAACCATCTACATCTTCTTGGATATCATTCAATCACTACTCTGATCTGAAGGTGAGTTATCAATCTCTGAGCTACTTTCATTTACTTGATCTACTGGGATATTATAGGTAACATGTCCAGTAACACTAGATTCACAAAAGTCACTCTTGTTTTCACTCGTATATGCAATTTGGAAAATTCTTATACAACATGAGACACACTCTTGTTATGGGGACAGTTCTACATCCTTCATTTTCAGTTTTAAAAGCATTTTACGAGTAACTAGTTGCAAATTCTTTTTTCCCTTGTACATGCATTTGCTAATTTTGAAGGAGTTAAAGCAACAATCTTATCTTTTCTGTAGCAGTACTGGTACTATTCATATTAAATATTTAGCAAATATTCACAACTAAATTTAACAGATTAAACTCACAAATGATACAGACTGTGGTCTCTCCCCACAAACTAAATATTCTGGACTGGTCTTTGTGGAAGGAAATGCCTAATCTGGTTTGCCATGGTAACGGTTTGTTTGTGTTTTAAATCCATAAGTTATTCAGTTGAATAACCTTGGGCAACTCATAATAGCTGCCGAGTTGTCTTGCCCTCCCCTCCACTCTCAATCAAGAGGAGGGTTTCGGCTAAGAAAATATTATTTTATAAATATATTTGAATGACTTCCTGAAACTTTGCACATGCATACACTACTAACCGGAGAATATGTGCTATTTAACAAATACTTTTTGGCTGTCGGTATATATCACAAAATCAAATTTTAAAAGTCTAAATTTCTGTGATACATAACTAAACTGTTTAATCAGATTCAATCTAGCATATGTTTAAAGCAGATTCTATAAGCTTTAAAATTCATCCAATATAGAGGTTATATGAGAATTTGAATGGGAGATAAAGGCAGTTATGTATGGGGATGCACATACTTTTTCAAAATTGTTACTTTGGCTGGTATTCAAAATATTGATAGTGACCAAAAACAAATATGTATCCTCTATTTCAAAGTATCAAATGCATACGAAAAATTTCAAAGAGATTTGATGGCTTGGTGTTTTATGGGTTTTCGATGGAATCACTCATATGCACCTCTGGTGGAAAATGGGATTAATGTAATTGAGTTTCCTGAGTTCTTATTTTGAAGCTCAACACTTCTTGGATAATTAATAGAAGCTCAGCTTTTGCTAGGTTATCTGGTGTGCCCACTTACATCCAGGGAACCTAGTGTTGTCTACAGCATCAAGTTGTGGGCTCAAAAGACCTAACAAGGGTAGATATTGTGACAAAATAGTACCTATAGAATTTTGCAGCTTGGCACTCAATTTGATCTCCCACGTATGGAAGAGATGAGGATTCCTGAAGTAGTGTTATGGAGAAGAAGTGGCATACAGTATATATGGACCTAAATCCCCTATAATGCACCCTTTGTAGCAATAACAGCCGATTGTCTGCAGCCATGGCCCAGATTTCGCAGGCATAAATCATGGAGGAGATTATCAGTGCTTGAAAAAAGTTTTAGATTTAAACGGGTGAACATCCGGAAATTTAGAATGTTATACAAAGAAGCAATGCCCCCCTTATGCCATAGTAAAGAAATCTTGGATATGTGCCCTGAAAGTTAGCCTTTATCCAACTTCAGTCCTTTGGCAGTGGTATTGAACTGTGGGCAGCCTGCAGGGATGTGACACTTCCTTATTACTACAGCATGGCTTTTATTTCATTGATGGACATTTGCAAATGCCAGCACCATTCTCAAATGAGATAGAAGTGTCCTTGTACAGTGTTTGAAGGCTCTGTGGATGTTTATGTTGGCATAGTACAACAGTACATTAATGGCACACTGGACTATGTTGACATGCTGCTCCCTTGGTAGATCTGCTATGCACACGTTATATAGTGTGGGGATAGCACAGAGCCGTCGCCTCTGATTTGACATAGTCTGACTGAGAAGACTTGATGCTTCTGACTTTTTCCCACGGCTGTGACATTGAAGTGCAGTGTCTGAAACTATCTAGAATGTTGAATATCTGTATTGACAACCACAGTTGGATAGGTTTGTACAGGACACTTGCATTACAGGTCATTGAGAATACATTCTTAAAATCCAGAGACACAGCCACAGTGAAGGAACCTTCCAGGAAACCTAGGGCAGCTGCCTGAATCATACAAAGCAGCTGATGGGGAGTTGAGTGCCCAGCATGAAATTAAAATGGATGGTCATGTACAGCTTGAATCTCTCCCATTCCCAAGGTCGCGGGTTCAAACCCGGCAGAGGGCGATGGATTTTTTCGGGCGTAAAAATCCTTAGCACGGCTTCCTTTGGAAGGGAAGTAAAGCCGGTGGTCCCGTGTCGTAGATTTACGACACGTAAAAGAACCTCAAGCCTGATAAAGGGGCCTCTGAGCAAAATTACCAACCTTTCATGCCCAATAGAGAATGGGACGCTAAGGACCATAGTAGTTAAAGAGCGTCCATAAATAAAACTCAATTTCAATTTGAATCTCTCCCAGTGGTGGGGAAATGTGGGCTAAATCCAGGTTCTCAAAAGTCATCAACAGAGTGGAAAGGAAAGGACACAGGCAGAGTGGTAGTTTCCAGGATGAACGAGATCTTTTCCAGGCTTCAAAATATAAATCACCCATGCTTCTCTCCACTCACGTAGGAAGTGGTCCCAGGTGAGGCACATTTTGAAGACTCACTAGAAAGTGCACAGTTCTGAATGGAAGGATGCGGAGAATGGCTGTTGTCCACCCATCAGGACTCATCCCCTTTTTAGGATGGAGACACCGGAGTGAACCTTGAAGCTCACTTGGGCAGATGACAGGAAACCACTCTGTTTTGTCCTTTGCCAAAAGTATCGAAAACCTTTAGACAAATGCATTTGGAGAAGATTACATCCTAGTGATTGTCTCTTGGTGCCATAGTTCAAGATAACGGGCAAACATATGGGCTTTTGTTTGGGGATCATGGACCAGGAGTTGACTACCTTGGAGAGAGGAGTGTGCGGAACTTGATGACTTTGAAGGCTTTTCGCTATCCTTCATGCATAGCCACCTTCAACATTCAGTCTGGTTGGTGGATCAGGACTATAAGGTAGACTGGAAGAACGTCTGGACAAAGAGGGGCTGATGATTGCTTAAATTGTGGACAGTTCACACCACTATAGAGGTGAAGGAAGAGACAGTTGCCTCTAAGGAAAGGATGTCTGTGATTCTGGGGTTTGGTCATGAGTAAATTCTTTATGCTTTTGCAGTCAGTTTCTCGAGTTTTAAATGCAGTCATGGCTGTATAAGAATAAAGTGTATTGATTGACATGAGGGTAATGAAAACTGGGAAATGTTCAATGATCATGAATTCAATGACTGAGGGCAGTTCTCCTTGTGGATGGTGGATGGGTTGCTATGGACCCTGCAGTCTAAGCTGTGGGTCCACATCTCTCAGCTGATATATTTCATTTACTTCTTGCATTTTCATTTTTCAAACATTCTGTCACCACAGTGGAAACAAAGGAGCTGCTGCCAACTTTGTTTCTGGGGATATGTGTTTAAGGATAATAGAGCATTTCTTTCTATTGTATTTGAGCATAAGAGCTATGAATAAGTGGTGGTTATTCACCTACGCTGCAATTGGTTTTAAGCTTTGTTAACTCTGACAGCACAATTTTGTATCCGTGGGAAATCCACAGTCTGGTGAAACATATATCCTATTTCTGTGCCATGCTTGCGACTCCTGCTTGTATGGTGCTGGAAAAATGATTAAGCACTGTAAAACTTATGACTCGGTGCCAGCATTCTGGTTTGGAAGCTTTAGTGTGTTACCTGAAATGACAGTTTGAATCCGGTGATCTGAGTGTATTTTTTTTTTTTCATACACTTTCTATATAGTCACTTGGTATATTTATGCTAGTTGTGTTTATGATATTAGGTATATTCTTCTATGATGTATGAGCTATTTATGTTCTGTTCTCCAAAAATGTAAAAGAATAAAGCCCATAATTTTATATAGTAACCTTAACTCCAGTCACTCTTAAATGAAAAAAAAATCTAATTAAACTAAGACAATCAGAAAGAAGAACAAAATGCATATTTTGTGTTGCTCACATTATTTTCTATCACTGTCCTTAGTTTCGGACCATGTAATCTACCAGGTTCCTGAAATAATTGGTATCCTCTGCTAGAGTTTCCCAAGTGTCTTCTATGGCATACCAAAGCTGTGCAGCATTAGTAAACCTGGGACATCAAGAAAGCCTGTTCTTTATGTTTGCCCAAACATGTTCTATGGGATTTATATCTGGTGACTTCGGAGGCCATGGCTTCTGCTCAAAAACGTTCATGTGCCCCAAAAGCTAGTTTTGAATTCTGGCCGACCTATCAATCAAATGGTTATTCTGCTAGAATATAATAATTCCTTCAGGATAACACTATCAGACAGATGGGAAGAGAACATGGAGTATTTCAGTAAATGCTTCGTCATTCAGGTTTCCATGAACATGCTCCAGCATACTGCCCCATACTGCAGTATCCATACCCAAACAGTAACACTCATTCAACCACTTCCTGCACGAGTGGTCAGATAGCTTCTGTTGTAGCGAGTCCCACTTGGTCTGTAAACAAACAAAGCAGAAGCATTACTTGCAATACTGAATGTAACTTCATCCGAGAAGATTACTGCTCTCCAATCAATTTTCTCAAAAGTTCTGCAATCAATCATGTGAGCATCGGCTAGCTGTTCCGTAATTGCTGCACGTTCTATGCCAAATTCCGGCATCTTTGAAATGGTTGTTAACAGTCCATGCACTACCAGGAATGAAGACAAAGCCCTACATTTAGTGATGGTTCAAAAGGAATCCTTTTTCCACAATGAGAGACCTATCTTCATCCTCAGAGGCACGCGGATGACCTATACTTTTTCTTGCAGCAACCAGCGACCTCTAATGTGAAAAATTGCAACTTTGTGGTCTATTGTTTTTCATATTTCAGTATTTAAGCATTAGGAGTCGAATTTGTGACACATTTGCTTCACTTACTCTGTAATGTATACAGGACATGTTTCAGAAACTTTCGCTTCCATCATCAACTGTAGATCGACTGGTGGCGCTGATGCCCTCTTCATTCTGGTCTCCAGTAGATGGTGAGATGAATTTGGTATAGATGTCCGGAGGGGATTTCAAAGTTCATAACTCTGTATTTGTGATTTTGGATAAAAATTTTCTCCCATACTGCGACTTTTAGAGGATGGTTTACTTCTTTTAGTAGTTTGCAGTTTGTGTCTATTTCGTGGTTGGTTTCTCAAAAGTGTGCTGCAATGGCTGTTTGTATTTTATGTTCTGGATATGATCTTTGGTGCAGATGTTTATGTTGCTCTTGGTTTTTCCAATGTATACTTTATTGCATTCTTGCAGTAGCAGCACTCGCTGTACGTCATAATAGTCATCAAATGCACTCATCATCTCACTAACTCGTTTGCGAGAATGCTCGCTTATATAGTCACTGGAATTTTCCAGAGTTCTAGAATGTTCGAGAAGCTGGGAGAACAGAAGCTTCCAGGATATTCTAGTTATATCTCGATAGGTTTCTGTGTTTACGCTGGGCGAGAGCGTTACCACATCAACTTATCTCTATTTATCTCTCCAACTGCTCAATCGGTCGGCGCCAACCTTCCAGTAAGCTTGGTACATAGTCACTGCATCACATAGCTCCTTCCTCCAAGCTGTTTGTCAGTGATATGCATCAAGGCGAGCAAGATTAACCACCATCAGCTTCCCCCGGGGCCGACATGAATACCAGTGATTGCCTTATACGTTGTAACTTCGGCAACTTCCCTTTAGTCCTCGTGGGACGATAGATCCATACAACATCATCCTCTTGGAATCCGGCACTATTTGCCAGAAGGTTATAGCGTGCCTTCATCTGGTCACTTGCCAGATTCAGGTGTCTCCTGGCATGGTGGTGGTTATCTCCCAAATTGTCTGTTGATGCTCCAACATTATACTGTTGCACTCAGCCCCAACAGTGTGATGGGGGTCCCACAACCTGCAGCGCATATGTTGCGTTGCTGGCACCATCTCTCCAAATTTCTTCGCAGATACAACCAATAAAATCGGTGGGTACTTTCTTCCAGGTCTAATTTACACCCAGGGGCCTTCTGATAATATCGGCATGGGTCTACTCAAAGATTTCTTTCACCTTGCTCCTTGGGAGCACTAGTTGTACCACCGTGTATTTTCCGCTTGCGAACTCCCACACACTCAACATACCACTCCTGACCTTCAGGTAGTCCCACTGCGCCCAATAGCTACTATAGTTCTGGCCTCTGGGAACGACATTCATCCACGATGGTCATATACCAGATTCTTTATCCTTCAGGATCAGCCCTATGTCTCGAACCTCCAGTTGCTCCCTCCTCAAGGTCTCTTAATCCCAACTGAATGCAGGTTGCACCTTGATCAGGCGTAAGGCTGCAACACACTCCTCCCACAACTTCAAGCATTGGTTTACGTTTGCTCTGCACGGTCTTCGGAAGTGGGCACCTGCGCTAGAATGGCATGTTTCCACCTGGCGCTCCAAAGTGAAGTGAGGGAAGGTAATGGCGGAGCCAATGTGGTCATCTTCAAGTCGGCTCTTAGCAGTTTTCCTGATCTCTCACCTTTTGCCCTTAGGTGTCTAGGCTTTCCCAACTCCAACAAGCATGTCTCCGGTCCCCATTTCTACATTGGTTAAGCTGTTGTTAGTTATCGTCAATTGTGGCCGGCACCGGGGTGGCTCTTCCGGCCGTTATCTTTGCCACTTCATTGTGGAGGGCAGCCGCCAGGGCATCGTTTACTTTATAGTATTCCGCCAAGAGAAGTTACTGTTTTACCTCCCGTTCCCTTACAACACTGATGAATGCGTGGGCTGCCTCTCCGGAAATAAAGTCTGGTGGTAAATCCGTTAGAGCCCGGTGTGCCACTCTATCTCCATGGCAAATTCCTGTAAGGTCCGTTTGTTGCACTTTTGCTTCAGCTGGACCTGGTAGGCAGTGGCTAGTGATATTCTCCATAACACCCCTCCAACGGCTTAATTAAGTTGTCAGCTGAACATCTAGTAAGGAAAATTCAAAGGATTTTTGCTGCTTGTCCCTGTAGGGCAACAAAAAGTTGAGTCATCCTCTCTGCCGGTGACCATCCATTGTGGTTAGCAATGGCTTCGAACTGCCGCTTAAACACTGCCTAGGACAAAGTACTGTCAAATTTCAGTGGCTTCACAGTTTTTGTACTAGGTGGTCTGGTAACCATAGGATCTTCTAAACCTTCAGCACAGATCTTGTCTTCCAGGTTGAGGCACAGCTCTTCCACTGCAGTGTCCCTCATCCTCTTGCTCTCCTTTGCCTGCTGGTCCAGATGCTCGTCCATTGTGGCCTCTATCATCGTCTTGTTTACCTTCATCTGCTGGTCTAGCCGGTCTTTCACTGCTTCTCCAACAATGTCTTGTTTACCTTCGTTTCCATATCTAACAGTTTTTCTTGCTGATTTAGATGTTCTTCCACTACTTTAATTTTTACTTCCATGTTGAATTTGATTTACTGAAACTCCTTTGAAATGTAGTCTTTCAAGACTTTCACCATTGCATTTATCTCAGATTTTACAGAGTCATTGTTCACAACCGAGGTCAGATTTCAATTTATCCATTTCAGTCTTCATTTCTATTCCCATCTTAGTCATTCTGGATTTCATTTTTGCCTTCATCATCTCCATTTTATTCTTCATTTCAGCTTCTGTCTCCACCACTCCAGATTTCACCATCTTCATTTCAGTTCCTATCTTCACTGTTCCAGATTTGTTTCCATCCCTCTTCTACTTCTTGGTAGTAATTTTTTAAGCATTTTCTCCATTATGGCACTTAAATCCCACTCCTGACACCAGTATGACTTTGTCCAGTTTTCACTGTCACTTCACTTAGTTCTCTGTTACTTCACGAATGTGATTTAGTTCAATTTTCCTTGTCACTTTGCAACCCAATGAAATACATGCAAAGCAGCCTCTTTTTTCAGTCGTTTTTTTCACTGGGGAGTTCCACACAAGATCTCTCTAATCTCTTGGAGTAGCAGCACTCACTGGATGTCACAGCAGTCATCACAAACACACTCAATATCTCACCAACTTATATGCGACAGTACTCACTTATATAGCCATTGGAGTTTTCTACAAAGTTTAGAATGTTCGAGAGATGGGGAGAAGGGAAATTTCCAGTAGATTCTGGGTATTTCTTGATAGTGTTTCTGTTTTTTATGCTGGGCAAGAGTGCTAGTGTGTCTACTTATCTCTATTCATCTCTCCAACTGCCCAGTTGGTTGGCACCATCCTCTCGATAAGCTTGGGACACAGCCATTACATCACAACACTGTTGGGTAAGACTACTCACCTATCTGTCAAGCACTGAATATGGATCTAATTTGCAATGTTATCACAAAAACAGGAGGAATGTGTGAAGGGGAAACAAAAACAGTTCTGAAAATGTGCTGAGTTTGAATTCCTTGTTTGCAGACTGCAATAAAGTCTTCCAGCTCTAAACAAAAGATCCTCCACAGTATTCTATTACACCTGGTAAATTGGCCTAACATTCTTGACTAATCCTGAAAACATTTGCATGTGTACCCTTATATGTTTACTTTGTGCTCTCTTGTTACTATGAAGCCTCCCTTCCCTGAACAAGAAGTATCTCTTTCACCTCAAAGAAAATTTATTCTGATTAAAACTAATGTATTTGCTTGACACCTAAATTTGCTGTTGATTGGATATTCATTGTATTTTGTTTGGTTTGTTTTTTTTACAGTTAAGACACTGGACTTGCACCAGATGGCCACAAGTGTATGTTCCTGCATTGCAAATGTTGACAGCCCTTCTTCATGCTCAGAAGTTCTTTTTTCTTGAAGAAGTAATTACATTTGTGGACTGTCACATTGAGTACATTGTTTCCTCTATCATAAGCTTTCGCTATACGTTGTCTGCAGATCTTCCCAAAGCAGCTATTCATCTTGTACATGAACTATCAAAACAGCAATATAGAACAAGAACTAACTATTTTCTGAATATGGATTTACTTTTGGTAAGTATTTGTCATTTCATGCAGCTTAAAAAAATTTACTCTCTCTCTCTGTCCTCAGAATAATAGTTACCAATGGGAAAAGAAGTAAAGGAAAGATTTCACAGGAGAAAATTATAAAAGAATATAAATTATTTGCGTGAAGAACAATGTCTTTTTCTGTTTTCAATTGCTGAAATCAATGAATTTTTATGCAAAAATTGCAACAATACTATGGTGATTTTAGAAACATAATAAAAATGTGGCTAATGAGAATACAAACACTCAGGCCAGGAAAGTGATATCCCTACACAGTGGGATACCATGGGACAGACATCACGAAAAGAAAAAAAATTCAGTAGTTAAGAAAATAATAGTTCCGAACTACTAAAATAAGTGTAAACCATCCTCTAGAACTCACCACATGGAAGAAAATTTTTATCCAAAAACACGAACACAGAGTTATGAACTTTTAAATCCCACCTCTGGACATCTATATCAAATTCATTTCACCATCTACCAGAGACCAGAATGAAGAGGACACCAGCACCACCAGTCAACCTACAGTTAATGATGGAAGCAAAAACTTTTGAAACATGTCCTGTATAAATTATAGATTAAGTGAAGCAAACATGTCCCAAATTTGATTCCTAATGTTTAAATGCTGAATTTTACCTCCACTGTTGCAAAGCTTCTAAAAAATTATTGAATTGTGGCCTACAAGTCAACAGAAGCATAGATTTCATGGCATTCTGTAAGTAAACAAGATGGACAAAGAGGTAAGAGAAACATTTTCCTGTTTCAATAGTAATTTTGACAGAATTAAGAAAGAAATCAAAGCCTTTTGAAAACTCAAGCAAAAGAAGAGAAATATATTTGCAGATATTTGTTTCTTGGACAAGTCTTGAAGAATAAGTTAACCCCAAACTTTGTTAGGAAGATAGTAAAATACAACAACAAATGAGCAGCAGAAAAACATGTCATAGAAATAGAAAGGAGCCAATATTATAAAACTGCAGGATATAGAACTAAAATTGTATGAGCTACATTTAAAACTTTCAAGGTTAATGAACCCCATCATGTGAGAGAACCTTATAAACAACATCCTACACTTTCTGAGTTTCAAAATGAGCAAAAAGATGATGCTTGAAAGAAAATATGAAAAACTTCATCGCAAACAATTCATCAATAATAGACAAAAAGAAATTGTCAAACCACTATCAAACACAGACAATGTGATCAACCTATCAGCAAGTGCTTTCCCTCAAAAATAAACTGACTTTCTAAACAAAGGCTTGAAAATGTGCATAGATTTTTCCAACAAAGTAGAAGACTATATAGTCATTGTAGAAATAGCTAGTTTTGGGTTACCAGATAACCATAAAATGATAATTAAATCACAATGTGAAAACATATTAGATAAAATAGCTACATCTGAACACAAACGCACAAGAAACAGACAAACTTTAAAATCCTTAAATAGCAAACCAGTATTGTATACAAAGGCAGATAAGGGCAACAAAATAGTGGACTACATAGATAGGATGGAAAACCTAATAAGCAAAGATGAATATATACAGATCAACAGTAACCCTCTTAAACAAGCCTGCAACATCCTGAACTCCACTCTGAAAGACGTCAATGTCATAACAAAGAAAAACCCAGGATTAAAGTAGACAACCCTGCCTTACCCAAAATATATGGCCTTCCTAAAGTTCATAAGAATAACAATAGCTTGAGACCAATAGTGAACAACATTGGTGCTCCCACCTACCAATTGGTAAAATGGCTCATTCATTGCTTCAGCTCATTCTCCAAATTTGACAGTCTGAGCACCAATAAATATGAGTTAATAGACCACCCGAAACATATCACATTGAGTCCAACCAATGCCATAGTATCCTTTAATGTCCCTTCCTCATTTCCCAGCATACCAACCAACAAACTCTCCCCACTCCTCTGAAAATGGCTTAAATCTAATGACTTCCCTCAGAAGCAATAGAAAATTATACCAAACTCTCAGAACTTTGCATTAGTCAGGACTTTTTCAGTTTTATGGGCAAGTTTTACTAACAAATGTCTGGTTTGGATATGAGCAATCCACTCTCTCCCTTCCTCGCAGTTATGTTTATGCGCTCGTTAGAAACATACATAACCAAAGCTTTTCCCAACATTTTCAAAGTATAGTGTGCATATGTAGACGATATTATCATAATAGTGCCCAAAAAAGCTTGTTCAGGATGCCTTAAAGCTGTTAAATTTACAAGACCAAGCCATCAACTTCACTGTAAGACAGAGAAAGATGGATACCTGCCTTTCCTGAATATAAAGATAATGAGAAATGAAGACCGATTTTCCTTTGGGATATACAGAAAACCCACCCACACTGAAAATTACATCAGATGCAATAGTTTTAACCCAAAGTCACACCAGCAGGCAATTTTCAACAATCTAGTACACAGCTAATTGAATTTCCTTTAAGCAAAGATGAATACAACAAGGAATACCAGCAAATCACCAAAATAGCAATTGTTAATGTGTTTAAGTCAAGAATGATAGACAGGAAGATACAAAAATTCAGAAAAAACAAGGAAATCAGCTATAGCACTACCCTAACACCCTTGGAAGACAAGAAGAAAATTAAGAAGTTCACATTCCACCCACTTTTACATAACAGGTTCCAAAAAGTCTTTTCAAAACACGACATAATCCTAGCCCCTCAAAATAAATTCAACTTGAAAAATCTGTTGAGAGCACCTCCCAAAGATCAGGTATTAAAAACTTCCAAACCTGGGATTTACAAGATTAATTGCCAAGAATGGAATAAAGTATATATGGAAAAACCAAGCGCAACATAAACATCTGCACCAAAGATCATATCCGGAACATAAAATATAAACAGACAGGCAAATAGCCATTGCAGCACACTTTTGGGAAAGCAACCACAAAACAGACACAAACTCCAAACTACTAAAAGAAGTAAACCATCCTCCACAACTTGCCGTATGGGAGAAAATTTTTATCCAAAAACATGAACGCAGAGTTATAAACTTTGAAATCCCCCTCCAGACATCTATACCAAATTCATCTCGCCATCTACCAGAGAACAAAATGAAGAGGACACCAGCACCACCAGTCAACCTACAGCTGATGATGGAAGTGAAAGTTTCTGAAATATATCCTGTATAAATTACAGAGTAAATAAAGCAAACGTGTCCCAAATTTGACTTCTAATGCTTAAATACTGAAAGATGAAAAATGACAGACCACAAAGTTGCAACTTTTCACATTAGAGGTCACTTACTGAGATCATCATTTGAATCAGATTATTGCTTGGATGTATGATAGTTACTTAAAACAAAATAATTATGGTTGTAAATTCATTATTGAAACAAATATTGATATTTCCTCAAGCAAAAGACTTCATGGTGACAAGACTCTCCATACATGCCAAGTGGTAAACTGAAGTAAACAGATATAATTAACAATATTACACTGAGTCTGGTTTAAATACATAAACTTCACTTAAACTATACGTTTACCCTGTGTAAGTATAGAACATGTTTTCAGGGTAGTTACCCCATCATCCGAGTTGGAACCTAGATGGGAGTGTGAGGTGAACAGTGGAGGAAGAAAGTTGCGTGTGCAAGGAGCTCTGTCACAGAAGAAAAGCAAAATGAGTGACAATGGGAGTAGAGCTTTTTGTATACAGAAATAGAATGATAAAGAAAGTTATGAAAGGTAAAGTGGAGCAAAACATAAGCTTGGAAGCATAATATTTATGCTATTAATGATAGGTGGGATTGAACTAAACCCAAGACCTGAGCAAATGCAAACAATGTTGGAGAAGCTTGAAGATGAATAAGATAGGTGGAATGGAAGAACACACAAAAGACAATCTGAAGCAAGTAGCCAAAGAAATAAAAGAAGATATTTGGAAAAGAGGTGCTAGGAATAAGGAGAGACGTAGATGGGATCTAGGCAAAAATGGAGGTGTTATGGTCAAGTAATATTAAATACATGGTAAACAACTTTAGAGTCACAAACTTATGTACAAGTAGTGGACATTTTCGACTAGTAACAGACATAAATCTGAAAGCAAAGGTAGGAGAACAACAAGCAGAAAGAGGGGAAAAAATTCAGGCAGGGAAAATAAAGATATTCAAATGGAAGGAGGAACAAAGAGAGGGTTTTATACAAGACATAAATTCAAAGGTAGGACAAATTTTAGAAAGGGGAGTAATGGTAAATATTAGGGAAGAAAATTCAGGAAAAGCATTAGAGCTACTGGAATTACTAGTAACAAGAGCAGGGAGAAGGATGGAAACAAGACAGTGTAGAAAACAGGAAAGTAAAGGGTGGTTTGATGAAGGGTGTAAAGCAAAGAAAAAATAAATATTTAAAGATTTTATTAGATGGAGGAAAATGGAAAAATAAGTAGACAGGAAAAATCTGTTGTCTAGGAAATGGAGATAAAAATGTCTACTAGAGATGAAGAGAAAAAAATGGCATGAAAATACAGGGAAAAAGATAAAAGAAGCTATAAAGGGAAAAGACAGTAAAAAGAGTATGGGAAGTAATAAGAAGGGCAAACAAGAAAAATGAGATCACACCAAATGAATGGCAGAGATATTTCAGAGAACTGATTGAGGAGGGAAAAAAGACTAAAATTAGAAATAAGAGGAACAATAGAAATAACAAATGATGAATTAGACAGGCAATTCGCAATGCAAGAGGTCTACCAGCAACTAAAGGGTATAAAAAAAGAAAACACAGTAAGATATGATGGAATACCAGGAGAGTTTTGGAAAATATATGTCGAAACAAGAAAGGGCTTAGAAGTGATGACAAACATTAAATAAAACAAAGTGTTGACATCCCAGAAAGTTGGAAAATAAGCATGATAGTACCTACATATATGGGGAAGGGAGGACCAAATAAATCAGAAAATTACAGGGAAATAATTTTGTTATCTATCTTAGGAAAAATATACACAGGGATATTACCAGAAAGGTGAAAAATTGGGCGAAACAAGAAAAGAAGCTGTCAGAATTTCAAGCAGGTTTCAGGAAAGGGAAGCAAACAATAGATAATGTTTTTATTTAAAGGTGAGTCGGAATTGTTACACTAACATCACTTAAGTTTACTCACTTAACATGTTTCGGGACTATTTTCCCCATAATTCTTCCTATCCCTGCCCACCAACTGTTTGTGCTCTCTAAGCTTTTTTGCTGCTTCATGTATAACTAAGATTTCTCCCTCTTCTTTAACCAAACATCTATACCAGAATTTTATTTTTTTCTTCATTATTATTCCTTTCCTTCTTGTTTTTTTCTAGTTCTACTAAAGCTACTTCTCTTGGTGCTGATCTTGGTAACCCTAATAGTTCTTTACAGAACATTCTGTATATAGGATCTACCTTTTCGCTTGCATCTGTGACCCCCATATCTCTACTGCATAAAGCATTTTTTATTCCACTAGAGCCTCGTACATTCTTTACAGCCACTTGGTTATCATTTCTAGCTTGTATTTACATGTTCTTATTTCTGCCATTGTAGCCTTCCCTTTCACTTCTATTTTTCTACGATGTGCCTCCCATTTTCCTTTGTTATTCAGCATCACTCCTAAATATTCAAATTCTTTGAACACTTCTAACCCTTTCCCGTTTTCTCACCTTTCTTCTTTTCTCAGTTTAGTTCCTTTTTTGAAGACCTTAACTTTTGACTTGTTTATATTTATTCTGATTCCCCATCCCCATTCTTCACAGAATTTCTGTACTTCATTCATTGCCTTTTGTAATCCAACTACTGTTATAGATCCTATAATTAAATCATCCACGTATAATAATCCAGGAATTTCTTTATTTGCTATTACCGGGCAGTGCTGATTTCCTTTTTGGATTTTGTCTATTATATTGTATGAATGAATTAAATAAAATTGGACTCAATTTACATCCTTGTCTCAATCCTATTTTTTGCTGTCATCTCCGTGATTTAGTTTTTTCTTTACCCCTTTATAGATTTTTTTCTACTTCCTTTATGTAGTTTTCACTTACCCCTTTTCTTCTTAATTTCCATACTAGAGCTTTTCTGTTTTTTGTATCAAATGCTTTCTCAAAATCTGCAAAGAACATGTATACTCCTCTCTTCCTACTGAGGTATTTGTCTATTATTGTCTTTATTATGAACACATTATCTATTACGTTGATATTGTAATGAAAAGAAGCTAGAAACAGTGATGTGTATTGAATTTTTGATACAAAAAACAGAAAAGCTCTAGTATGGAAATTAAGAAGAAAAGGGGTAAGTGAAAACTACATAAAGGAAGTAGAAAAAAATCTATAAAGGGGTAAAGTTTTGTATAAAATGGGGAAAAAACTAAATCACGGAGATGACGGCAAAAAATAGGATTGAGACAAGGATGTAAATTGAGTCCAATTTTATTTAATTCATTCATACACAATATAATAGACAAAATCCAAAAAGGAAATCAGCACTGCCCGGTAATAGCAAATAAAGAAATTCCTGGATTATTATACGTGGATGATTTAATTATAGGATCTATAACAGTAGTTGGATTACAAAAGGCAATGAATGAAGTACAGAAATTCTGTGAAGAATGGGGATGGGGAATCAGAATAAATATAAACAAGTCAAAAGTTATGGTCTTCAAAAAAGGAACTAAACTGAGAAAAGAAGAAAGGTGAGAAAACGGGAAAGGGTTAGAAGTGTTCAAAGAATTTGAATATTTAGGAGTGATGCTGAATAACAAAGGAAAATGGGAGGCACATCGTAGAAAAATAGAAGTGAAAGGGAAGGCTACAATGGCAGAAATAAGAACATGTAAATACAAGCTAGAAATGATAACCAAGTGGCTGTAAAGAATGTACGAGGCTCTAGTGGAATAAAAAATGCTTTATGCAGTAGAGATATGGGGGTCACAGATGCAAGCGAAAAGGTAGATCCTATATACAGAATGTTCTGTAAAGAACTATTAGGGTTACCAAGATCAGCACCAAGAGAAGTAGCTTTAGTAGAACTAGAAAAAAACAAGAAGGAAAGGAATAATAATGAAGAAAAAAATAAAATTCTGGTATAGATGTTTGGTTAAAGAAGAGGGAGAAATCTTAGTTATACATGAAGCAGCAAAAAAGCTTAGAGAGCACAAACAGTTGGTGGGCAGGGATAGGAAGAATTATGGGGAAAATAGAAATGGGAGACATATGGAAGCTAGAAGAAAGGAATGAAAGTGGTGTAGGTAAACTGGTAAAAAGCAGAATAGAAAACATAGAAAGGCAGGAGATGTGGGGAAGTTTAGAAAATAAGAAATCATTACAATTCTATAAACAAATAAAAAGAGACTGGGGACGAGAACCATATGTAGATTACTGTAACAGACAAGAAAAAGAAGGGATAGCTTGGATGAGAACAGGAACAATATTTCTAACAGGGATAAGAAGTAGAGATAAAGGAATATGTGAAATGTGCGGCGAAAAAGAAAGTGTAACACATTATGTCATGGAATGTAAGGAGTTAGCATTATGGAGAAAAAAGGTTTGGTAGAAAAAATGGGAAAAAATAGAGGGGAAAATTGTAGCTATAAACATGTTAATGGGGAAAGAAGAAAGTGAGATTAGAAGCATAGGTGAATTTTTACAGAAAGCAAAAGAAAAATGAGTGAGGAAAGTAAGGAGTATAAGAAAAGAAGACAGAGGGATAACTAAGATAAAAGGGGAAGAGATAACATGAGCTACCAGGTGGCACAAACAGCCTGAATGCTATGCAAGCCGAGGTAGCAACAAGATTAATTTAATTTGTACATAGTTTATGTTAGACAAATGAAAAAAGAAATTTTAAGAACTATGTAAAAGAAGTCGTACAAATAAATTCATTCATTCATTCATTCATTCATTCAACCTAGATAAGGATGGGATAACTACCCCAAAAACATGTTCTATACTTACACAAGGAAACATGTAGTGTTAGTGAAATTTGTGTATTTAAACTAAGTGTAATATTATTACCCATCACTTCACTTTATTAAGTTTCCGCATATGTATATATATATATATATATATATATAATTAAATTAGTTCATCCCAGTGTCGTTTTTAAAATGTAGTGCATATTAATGAATTGGTATGTTTCCTTAAGTCTTCCTTATGCTTACTTGGTTCCATAACCCAAAATAGCTTTGGATGTTTATTGTCACTACGTGGACTAGATGCAAATAATGCGCGTAATACTCTTAGTTTTATCCAGTTTTAGTTCCTTCTTGTCAATAGGCCAGTTGTAAAAATGCAACATTGTGTAGGTATACAATTATTTCTTATACTTTCTGTAGTAAAAGATTGAAAATAAATATCATCATCAGCATCGTCATCATAGGCAATGTAACACTCATTGATTATTTTTTTTATAGGCCAATAGTGGCCACACAGCAAAAAATTCCAGGGCTTCTGTTTGCTAACATTCTGCATACTGAGTGAAATCCTACAGTACCACAAGGCTAATTTATTATTTATACCTGCTGAAAACATTTTATTATTTCCCATTATGTGACAATGTTAAATGCTCTGTAATAAACACCACTGTTTATAAATTCATAAAATGTGTGTATAGCAAATATAATAAATAATTCATACCTTCACTGGGATGCTGTAGTACCAGCTTGGTATTCTGTGTGATAAAACCATATAAATGCACATTATACCTGATTATTGTCATTGCTGGTGAAAAAACTCCTATGTGTAAAACATTAAATTTTGTAGGAGGAATAAAAAACTTTATTCAGCAAAGATATAAGTTATATGTTGTGACAATTTACCTTAGTGCATAATTACACAAGCATTTTAAAAATGTTGTGATGCAGTAGTGTATTATTTAAGTAATATTTGACTTTTATTATTGTTCATCATATAGGTAATTTTCCTACCCCTGAATGTGATAATTAGGAGATCTTGTTCATTGAAATTATTGGAATTCTGATATCAAAATGTTGGTTTGATACATAGAAATAACATTTAAATTTTTTTTTTTTTTTTTTTGAGTTGGAAAATGTAAATTTCCATCACATATGTGCGCTAGATGTTATCGCAGGAGCGCTTTCGAGAGATGTTTCTCCGAGTCGGATTCTCAGCTGAAGATGGGAGAAACATCTCTCGAAAGCGCTCCTGCGATAACATCTAGCGCACATATGTGATGGAAATTTACATTTTCCGACTCAAAAAATTTTAAATGTTACATAACATCACTATAAATAATACTTCTGGTTTATCATAAAATAGAAATAACAATTTAATCAAACATTAGCCTTTACAATAAAACACACTTTTATTCCATATTTATTTAATCATCACTCGTATTCAGTCTTCAAACAATGTCTCGAAATAATGTCAATAACTGGATCACAAAATCTATAATTATTTATATAGAACATCACTTTTTAGTTTTTCTGTTCGTCAGACTTCACCTTCAAATTGTCATAAAAAGTATGATGATCATGCTCTATTGCTTGCTTTAACTCTTGAAGATGAGTAAATTTGGTATGTGTTATCGCTAGAGAGCAAGTTCTTCAAGCCTTCAAAAGGATGCCCAACTTTCTTCTCTGCTGAAGTACATTCTAGTCTTCATTATGCTGCAGCTTGTAATGTGTTGTCCCATCAGGAAGGTACTGTAGTTGACAAATATTAGTGACCACTGGGTCTACATATTTCCTTCCAGGTCTGAGATATCCTAAGTTTGTGTCCTGATTTTCAAAGTTCATAAAGAATGAAAATCAGTATTTTTTATATCATATGGCTTCTTAGGCCTAGCTTGGCACATCCTCGCACATAGCCCATTGGGGAATTAATGGGTGATGAGAAAAGGCGTTCAGTTGTATAGCATGAACACACTCGCATTCCATCATTGTAAACCCTTTTTCTGATTTAACTTTGATTTTGATAGCTTTCACCCTGACCATGTTACTTAGTGCACTAGGTAATACTGTGTTCCTATTCTGGTAATTGCATCCATCTGAGATCAGCGTAACATTTATTCTAGAATGCTTCTTAAGTAATCAGTGATACAAGTTGTGGATTCATTTGCAGAAACTCCACCATTGGCCTCATGTCATACATAAAGATTTACCAGGATTGTGGAGTTCATAAATGGGAAATTATGTACTTGGAGTTTCTGTTTTTAGTAGACTTTAGATGCATATGGTTGATATAAAAAAAACAGCTTTTGCTTGCAAGCTGCAGCTCACAAGCAAGTTGAGAATTGAGCATCAGGTCATGTGGTATAAATATAAATTTCCCCTCTTTGTTGAGCTATTGTTATCACCTACCAAGCTATTGTTCAGTGATCTGCACCACGACACTTCAGCTGAGTGAACAAACACACCTATTCATTTGTCGGAGGCAATTTAAATCTTTGCTGCACTTATATATTCATATAGTTATTCATGTTAAACATGTCACATTTAATAAACATAATAGAGATACAGATTTGAAATAACAATTAAGATTTGCCAAATGAAATAGAAATTGAGATTTGCTCAACTTTCAACACATGATGTTCATCCCCTTTTTAAATTCAATCCTTGATTTCCTTAATTGGATGGTATAGAACCTGTACTTAGCAAATTGTATATTGAAAGTAGATTATTTGTACTTGTGTTTTTTGCACCATTATATTGATACCCTCTGCAACTAGGTATTTAAAATTTATGTTAAATGTCACAATAAGTAATTCCAAGATTTTATAAGGTGTTATCATGAATTAAAGGTGGCGCCATGTCTGAGTGACTAGACCACTCACCTCCTGCCAAGATGGCCCAGGTTCAATCGGGAACCATATGTGGTGTTTGTGGTGGACAAAGCAGTATCTGGGCAGATTTTCTCCAGGTTCTCTGGTTTCCCCTGCCATTCATTCCACCAATTGCTCCATCATCGCCTTTCCTTTCACTCATCTCAACATCATTTTATATCATCTCCTTCCTCTCTCTCATACCAGGCTTCGGACTGATCATCCATCCTGGCCGTTTTCTCTGATCCATAGTCTGTGCTCTCCGGCAGGTGTCTGACCCCAGGCACCCATTTGTAAGTCCTGGTGGGTGTAAGTCTAACAACAGGGAGGGTAAACAGAGAAAGATGATGACGTTATCATGAATTAAAACAATACAGGATGAAAGAGATTCATTTTGTTGAAAGTAAAATTTAAGGTTGGTTCTATAGGAAATCCTTAAGTTATAATCCAGTTTTGATTTTTATGAGCTTTCTGCTCTATGTATGTGTGCACATTTGTACACCGCTTTATGTTACCAGTCTTCCAAAAATGAGAGTAGTCACTATGACCTCACTCAGATTCTGTTTAGCATTATCATACCCAGGCAAGATGAAAACATCAGGAATGCTCTTGCAACATGAAAACAGCTATAGAAGCAAATATCTCCAAGAAGAAAGTTTATATTTTGCAACATACATTTCAGTCACAATGATTGAACAAAGCAGTGCATTTATGAGAGGCTTTGTTCATCTGTTAAAAGGCGAATAAGGATATTGTAATGAAAGCACAGTTACCTGAAAGCATGCATAGAAAAAATTTAGCAGTAGCAGTAGTAAAACAACAGTTTGTTTGTTTGTAGTTTATTGTACACATTCAAAGTTGCAATTTACAAATTTTGTTACATTTATTTTCATGCTTCTACTTTATTATGTACATGCCTGGTACCCTACTTTGTGTTGCACAGCCAGTGTAGCATCCTGGCCTTCAGCACTGCTACTTCTCTTTGCTAGAGCTTCATTACAATTTATTTCATTTTATCTTACCTCCCCTGCCCTCCCTCTCCCTCTCTCTTCTTCTCTTTGACTTTGCTCATTCATTTCTCTTTCATTTTTATTAGAAAATCCTCTACTTTCCTATTTCTTTCTTCCTGTTTGCTTGTTAGCATTTTCAGTACAACTAAATCACCTCCCCATATCATTCCATTTCTTATTTCTTAATAATAAATAAGAATAAATCTGTAGCCATCTCATTCAGTCATGTTCAAAATACCAGTGTTCATAAGCCACAAATAAACTAGAAAATGAATTGGTGCACTGTAAATCCACCACTAAATTCCTGGGTGTATGGATTGATGAGCATCTGAAATGGAGCATGCATGTTGGAAAACTGGCATCTAAGTTAAGTCAGCTTGTTTAGATCTATAAAAAATATTGCAAATTTGAAAACGTTGAGGAATCTATATTTTGCGCATTTCAACAGTTTGTTAAAATTCAGTGATATTTTTGGAGTAACTGTGATAAAGGAAATATAATCTTCAAAACTCAAAAACAGGCAATTATAATAATAATAATAATAATAATAATAATAATAATAATAATAATAATAATAATAATAATAATAATAATAATAATGTGGAAGAAACAAAGGGATTCCTGCATTAATTTATTTCAAGCACTCCATATATTACCACTTCCTTGCCTATATATACATATATTAGAAGTTGTCACATTTGTTAGGAAACACCTGGTATACTTTCAGGCTAACTGTGAAAAAGCATAGCTATCACACAAGAAATAGGCATAAACTGAGCATAATTACACATAATAATACTTCATTATTCAACAAAAGCATAAGACATTCTGGAATTATATTATATAACAAGCTACCTAATAATCTGAAACTTACCACCTCAGATGATACATTTAAATGGAAAGTGAAAGACTTGTTATTGCAACACTTTTTATTCAATTGAAGAATATGTAAATACTATCCAATAATTATGACCACCTGTAGGGTGTAATTTAACATGTAATTACTTAATTACATACATTTATTCCATCTTGGTTTTTATATTTACTATTTTGTTCTTATATTTATTATCTCTGATGATACCATGAATTCTGCAGTTCCTACGGTTGACAATAAATCTAATCTAATCTATCCCAGGTTTTCTCTCTCCATTCTTTTAAATCTTCACATTCAGTTAGACAATGTTCTACACTTTCCTCACCATCACAAAATTCACATATCCCTTTAACATTACCCCTTAAGCCACATAAAAATATTGTTCCCCTTCTAATCCAAGCTAACCCCTTCTTTTTCTTTTTTATTGCACTTTTATGTATGTTTCTCTTCCCCATATCTCCTACCTTTCAGTATCTTCCACCCTTTCCTTCACTTGGATCCAAAAACCTGGACTGTTCCTTTCCCCTTGTAACCATATATCTTTAATTTCTATTTCTTCCAATGCTTTCTTCAACTCTGCTCCCCAACTGTTCTCATTCTTTATACTCTCCTGTTGTACCATATAGCTTCTTAATATATCTCCTTCTTTCCTTGTCAAGCATTTATACCAAAATTTTGTCATTCTCTCTAACACTATACGTTTCCTTCTTGTTTTCCCTAATTCTAGTAAAGCAACTTCCCCCGGGGCTGATCACAGAAAACCTAATAGTTCTTTACAAAATAATCTGTAACTCTGGTCCACCTTAATGGTTAAATCTGATCCCGCCCCCTCCCCCCAAATTTCTGCTCCGTACAACATTCTTGCTTCCACCATAGCCGTATATACCCTCGCCAACCATTTTGTGTGCATTTCTAATTTAAATTTACATGTTCTTACATTTATCATAGCCACTTTGCTTTTTGCCACTATCTTTCTACTGTGAGCCTCCCAATTTCCATTACTTCTTAGTCACACCCCTAAGTAACCGAATTCCTGAACCACTTCCAATTTTTTCTCGCTCAAGTTCCATTGCTCATCTTTCCATAATTTCATACCTTTTTTTAAAAACCATAATTTTGGATTTATCTATATTCATGTTTATTCCCCATTTCTCACAGAATTTTTGTATCTCATTTATTGCTCTCTGTAAACCTATCATTGTTATGGCCCCTGCCATTACATCATCTGCATATAACAGTCCTGGTATGTCTTTGTTTGCTATAGCTGGGCAATGCTGATTGCTTTTTCCTATTCTTTCAATTATATCATCCATAAAAAAGTTAAATAGAATGGGACTTAATTTACACCCTTGTCTTAAACCTAACTTTTGTTCTGTTGCTTCTGTAATCCCTTCTCTTCCTATCATCACACAAAACTTTACACCTTTGTAGTTTTCTCTACTTCCCCTATGAATTTCTCACTTACCCCTTTCATTCTCAATTTCATTATTAGTGTTTCTCTATTTACCGTATCAAAAGCTTTTTCAGCATCCACAAAAAACGTGTACAGTGTTCCTTTTTGTTCGTTTAAATGTTTGTCCACCAATGATTTTATTATAAATATGTTGTCCACCATTTGTTTTCCTTTTTGAAATTCCGACAACTTCCGTTCTTCCTCAGCCCAGTCTCTCAATCTGTCCACTAGCATCCCTGTATAAATTTTGCCCAGTATGGGTAACAGATTCATGACTCTATAATTTTTGGTTTTGTTCATTCCTCCCTTCCCTTTATATATAGGTAATACTACACTCGCTTTCCAGCTTGCTGGAATTTCTTTACTTTCTTTTACTTTATTCACCATCTTTGCCAAAATTTTATAACCCTTTTTTCTTTTCACCGTGTTCGTTCCAAAATTCTCCTGGTATGCCATCCAATCCTACTGCCTTCCCTCTTGACTTTTCTTAGCTGTTGGTATACCTCTCTTTCTGTGAATCTGCCACCCAGTTTCCCATTTTCCCACCCTATTTGAACTATCCTGACCTTGTTCTAACCTTATTTTGCTGTCATTTCCTATCAGCCTCCTGAAATATTCCAGCCACTCCCCTGGTGTGATCTCTTTTTTCATTGCCCCATTTTTGTTTACTAATTCCCATAGCTTACTGCAATTATTATTTTTCTCTGCCTCCTTTATTTTAAGTATTAATTTTTCCGGCCATTTCTTTCTTGTATTCTCTAATAGGCATTCATACCCCCACTTGCTGACCAACCAATTTTCCCTGTCATGCTCCCTTTCCAACCCTCCTCATCTCATCAGGTTTTCATATACCTCCTTTTTGGCTTTCCTACATTCGTTGTCAAACCAACCTTCTATCACTTGTTTGCCACATGTCTCCACTCGCATCCCCTTGGCTGCTCTCACCACCAAGTTTTCTAATAACTCTTAACGCTTTTTAGTATCATTTTTGGTAAGCTCTAGCTCAATTCCTCTTTCTGTTATCTTACTAACTTCTCAGTTTAATTCCCTTCTGAAGTATTCCCCTTCTCCCACTTAAATGGGTTACACTTCTTTAATTTCACCGCATCTTATGATTTTATTTCTTGCCCCGCTACTCTTACGTCTAAAAGTAGTGGGAAGTGGCCACTGTTCACTATCTCATTCTGGACCTTGAACTTTTCACCCTTTCTTCTATCCCTTCTCTCACCAATATGTAGTATAAAACACTTGGTCCATTCTCATTTGCAAATGTAAATTCTCCCTCTTTGTCTCCCTCCAATGACCCATTGCATATTTGTAGATTGTTTCTCTCACAGAATTCTAACAACTTCTTCACTTCATTGTTTATGACAGTCTCTACTAGCCCTTTCCCTGACTTCTTCCTCCCCCCCTCTAAGTATTCTCCTCTCCTCCTCGTCTGCCCTTCTCTTCCCCAATTCTAGCGTTCAGGTCTTCCATCACAATAAACTCAATGTCTGCATATTTGTTTCTTAAAAACATCCATATCTTTCTCCAACCCATTATACAGATTATTGTTTTGGAAAGTGAAGTTACTGTCAGATTATAAACTACCCCAATGGCTGTTTTTGACACTTCTCCAATTCTTTATCTGACTAATAACCATATCACATTTTTAGATTTACTTTCTTCACCTGTAGACAACTTTGGTTTCAATTCTGCCTTTGAGAATATTCCTAGCCCTCCTGATCCTCTACCCCTATTACTTTTTCTTATTGCTGTTTCCTCATTGTACACATAACCTTTCACTTCAATTTTGTCTCTTTCTTCCAACCATGTCTCTGCTAGTCTTATTATATCCACCTCTTCCATCACCCTTTGCATTTCCCTGCTTATCACTTTATCCTTTAAACCCCCACGTTCCAGAACATAAGTTTCACAGCTGATATTTGTCTCTGTGTTTCTCTTTTGGATTTAATTTCTCCCATAAACCACTTTGCCTTGTTACCCTTGGTGATGGCACTTTCCTTATGGGTCCCTGGACCCCTTTTACTTGTATAATACTACATTCATCTCTTGATATTAGTCCTCCATGGTGTAGTGGTTACCATGCTGGTCTCTAGTTCCCGAGGTCACGGGTTCAAACCCAGCGGAGGGCAATGGATTTTTTTGGGCATAAAAACCCTTAGCATGGCTTCCTTTGGAAGGGAAATGAAGCCAGTGGTCCCGTATCATAGATTTATGGCACATAAAAGAACCTCAAGCCTGATAAAGAGGCCTCTGAGCAAAATTACTGGTCTTTCATGCCCAATATAGAATGGGATGCTAAGGACCACAGCAGTTGAACAGCGCCCATATATAAAACTCAATTTCATTTTCTTGATATTACTTTTAAGTTTTCTCTCCATATCAACTCGTCAGCTGCTTCGCCCAACACAAAACTAATCCCCCCCCCCCTGCTGCCACTGCACTTTTTCTTTCCTCACTACCTGGTTGTTCATCACACATGTTACTACTTCTCTTTGCTGCTATTCCCTCTCTCACACTGGTTGCTTCTGATGTCATCAGCTTCTCCTTCTGCACTTCTTCCGCTCTGTCAGTTGATCCTTCATCTTCCCCTCTTTCCCTGTTGGCTGTCTTCAGTATGACTTCCTTCATCGCCTCCATAAAAAATTTTCTGTCTCGTCTCCTTATGTCTATCAACCTTGTAATTTTGCTGATTCTGTGGTCCATCCTGTTCATTGACCCTCAGGTTTAGACCCCATCTCCCTCCTTTGATGTACAGTTGCAAAGCTTTTACAAATACTTTTTTACCTTCAGCCCTGGCTTCCATCACTTTTTGTATTAATTCCTTTTCCATATTTCTTTCCTCCTTACTATAATCTTGCTCGATGAAAATTCTGGTACCTTTTAATTTCCTTGCATTTCTTAACATCTCCCATTTGATATCCATTGTCATCAATTGTACCAAAATTGGCCATTGTTCTCTGCTTCTTCTGTGTAGTCAAAACCCTCCTTCTATTACCCATCCTTGTAGCTTCATTTCTAGTTTTCCTTCTATAATTTCTCTTACAGTTTCCGTGGGTCATTTCGTATAATCTTCCCTTACTCCATAGAAAATGCAGTTTTTCTTCCTCTGCTGTCTCTCGTGTCTACTCTCAATATTGTCCAGTCTTCTTTTTCATTCGTCTAACTGGATGTCTGTCTCATTTTTCTGTTTTCATATCATCTCCTCTATGTGCCTTGTGTTCTTCATTTCTTTGCCTATCTCCTTCGCTTTTTCCCCTAGTAAACTCTCCAAAATTTCTCTTATCTGCTCGATCTTGACCGACCCTGGGTTTGTTTCCATTCCTGTGATCATCAGCAATATCATGATGATTATCACTGCTCCTATTTCTGTCACTAATTTTATCATTCTTTTTTTCTTGATCTTCATTTTCCGAAACTTCCAATTCTTGCTCTTTATGATTGTATGTCAATCCCCATTTCTATCACTTGACCACGCTATGTGTTATGTTTGCTCTCTCTCGCTGCCTACACCAGACTCCTAAAGCAACAGTTGGAGGAAGAGTTTAAAAGTCCAATCACCAAACTGCAAATACTGAAAAAAATAAGCAACATGCAAACAAGAATAAAGTCCAAAAGTGACTTGAAATGAACTGGCAATAAGCCAGTTGTTTTAAAGGAATGGGAACAGGAGATCCTTGATATCCTGCAGGCTGAGTCAAACCCATCCATAACAACAATGACAGATAAAAACCAGAGAAAACTAAACACTTTATTTCCCCAATTTATTAACATTAATCTAATTATATTCTGTTATAAAAATTAATTTATACACTTTTAATCTTTCCAGGAAGGCTTCAGGTTAGCTTTGAACCATGGCTTCAAACTTGACAGCAACTAATTTCCAGGAGCCCTTTCCAAGTGTTGAAAAAATGGAGTTTTATTTATGGACGCTCTTAACTGCTATGGTCCATAGCGTCCCATTCTATATTAGGCGTGAAAGACTGGGGATTTTGCTCAGAGGCCCCTTTATCAGGCTTGAGGTTCTTTTACGTGCCTTAAATCTATGACACGGGACCACCGGCTTTACTTCCCTTCCAAAGGAAGCCATGCTAAGGATTTTTACGCCCTCTGCCAGGTTTGAACCCGCGACCTTGGGAACTAGAGGCTAGTGCGGTACCACTAGTCCACGGAGGACGACCCAAACGTTGAAGATGGGGTGTTAAGTGATGATACGGAATCAGCTATTGGCAGAGCACCTTGTAAATCTACAAGAAAGCGGAAATTAGCTGATTCCAATGATGAAACAGCAGGATTAAGTAATAATGAACTGCAGAGATTAGTTCTACTCAAACAGGTAACAGTACTAAGGCAGAATAAAGAAAGAAACAAAACTAAAGAAGACAAAGATAAAATCAAAACGAAAGTCTTAAAGCTTACAAAAGAAGCATTACTACTGGAGAAAGAAAGAAGAGAATGAGAAAGTGGAGATTTGTTTACCATTTTTATGAATCTTTAGGTGCAATTAATAAATAGTGTTAACTTTTGGTAATAAGTTATTTAGAAGTTTTGAAAACTCAAATTTTTGGGCATTTATTTATGGTTTTGCAAACTCACATTTTAAAGTAATTAGGTTTTAGGGATTTTGCAAGCTCACATTTTATCAATAGTTTCTTATCTATACACCCCGTTTTCTGTCTCTACTCGTTTGCTCTTTTTTGTATCCACGTAAATATCTCTATTCCTCAAGAACAGTGACAAAAGTGCACACAGACATACAGTGATGAGATTTATTCATACCTTTGTGAAATTTGAGTGGTAAATAGAGTGATGCGAAGAGTTACATCAAATGAATTATTCTTGTGATGCCATTCCGTCTCTGCGGTCCTCTCTCTCTAATGCGAATTTGTTCTGGATCTGCAACAGCTGGTACATCGTCATCATCCTGTAGTTCAGGTATGTTAAAGTCCTCCCCTTGTAGATGTTTGGCCATATTATGCAGAACCATACAGCACACTATTACTGAAGGTATTTTCTGGTTGGGTAATCTTATCTTATTTTGTAAAATCAGGAACCGCTGTTTTAGTTGACCGAAACATCGTTCATGATTACCCTCTCCTTTGTAATGCACCTATTGTATGCTGTGTTGTTCTGGAGTAGTAGGATTTTGATAAGGAGTCATCAACCATGGTGCAATACTGTAGCCTGAATTTTTCCATTTCTGAGAATCATGCACAGACCCGGGCCATCTGGCAACAATGCTCGTAAATCTTTCACTTGCGTTGCACGTAGCCTGCAAATTGATGCTGGGAACTCCTTTCCTGTTGATATACTCGTTGCCATGTACATTTGGTTTTCTATATTAGAATATGAGTACAATCCACTGCCCCAACTGCATCAGGAAAATTGTAATGTTCTGACCACTCCACTTTGGCTTCCTGAAGGGCAGTAGCAGTTGTAGGAAACTACCCAATTCCTTGCTCTAGCATTGATTGCATTAGCAACTTCCCAGAAGGTATTTGAGACCATAGCCTGTGTAACATCAAGATCCTCTGCAACACGGGCTTGAAAACCAGGATCTCCTACTTACCTTTAAAAAAAGTCCACACTTTTTTCAGCGTTGTTAAGAGCTCCACCTCGGGTTTCATTTGCCTCAGAAAGAAAATTTTGTGCAAACCAATATACATTTTCCCTTTCAAATCGGTATAACTGTTTGTATCTGCTCACATCCTAGTCCCTGCGTCTTGCATACTTTTTTATTTTCCATTAAGGAACCATCATCATGAACTCTGCCATGGTATTAAACTGTAGTTGAGTAAGCTGAGGTACCTATGCAGGTACCTCAAGAAATAGCAAGCAGAAGTTTACTAAAGGCAAAAGGTGAGCAAGGCTTGTTTTTATTTATACAATATTGCGAGCAATAGCTCAGTGATCAAGGTCAGCAAGCTTTCACTTGCGAGGGAAATTGAGCAATTGCTTGGATTTAGTGAGATATGAACCAATGCTTCTTTTATTTATACCACCCATTAACTTTGGGTACAAAAGAACACTTTGTAAGTCCAGGGTGATAACATTGGGTGATATTAATAAAAGCAAGCTTTGGCTCATATTTCACTAATTTCAAGCAATTGCTCAGTTTCGTATAAATAAAAATTTTCTCCTCAACCTCCTCATGAGCAAAAGCATGCTGACCTTGATCGTTGAGCTATTGCTTGCCATAAGGTATAAATAAGAACAAACCCTGCTCAATTTTAGTAAGGTTTTGCTTGCTATTTCTTGAGGTACAGCTTGCTCAACTGCAGTTTAGCACCATGGTGGAGTTCATGATCATGGTTCTTGAGGAAAATAAAAATCTGATGTGTTGCATTCACAATACTTCTCTACTCACTCTTCTACAAACATTTCTTACAAAAACTTATTAGAGATAAGAAGAATGCAATAAACTAAATCGATAGTCAAATCGCTATTTGATGGATTTGAAATTCCGTTCTTTTTAGACGATCACAGAAGAAAATGCCCCCCCCAAAAAAAATCTTATGTGCTACATTCACATAGCTTTCTCTACTATCTCTTCTAAACTATTCTTACAAACTCTTATTATTCTAGCTACTTTTTGTTTTTCCAGATAAACTTTCAATTTAAATTTACACATTTCGTTATACAATACAAAGGGTAAAGTGAGTCATGGCCATGTGTACCATTCTCATTAAACAAAACCCTTCAGGAACCTTCACCTTACCATGGTAAGAATTTGACAGGGTAATCATCGCACAGCAGTGCACCAATTTCACCACAGTTTAGATAATCGTGGTTAGCTGGCAGGCACTCACATTAGCTGAGCGCACTGTTCCATACAAGTAAGCTCTACTGAATGCACCAGGAAGCACAACATGTGGTCTCTTTTTCCTTTGTTTTACCTCTATACTGAAGTGCATGCATGTACTACTTCAGTGTACAATGGAGGAAAGCAAAGCGTGCAATGGAAAAAAGCAAAAGTAAACCCAAGTTTCTCTAATATATTATTAGATTAACATGCAATTCTTAAGAAAAGATAGAAAGTAAAGAAATAGAAGCAATAAATTTAAGATAGATATGTGGGAAAAGTGTTACAATTGAGTAGAAAAATATGCTGAAGTTTTATAGATGTTTTTCATCTTTCCTTTCTGATTAAAAGTTACATTTAGCTTAGTCGGCATTCGCCTGCTGAAAGAGAGAGGTAGAAAAAAAATATCCCCAGACAAGACTTGAACTCCAAACCCCTTGAATATGAGGTGCACACATTATCCCCACACCATGATGATTTCAGACTTTGGCATTGACCTCTTTAGGTTACCTGATTACTATATCTGTGCAGTTAATGTATCCTAACATTCCTAAAAATGTACTAATTGCACTAAATCCATTCATTGCTACCCTTATTTCTGCATTGTTCTTGTAACTATGCTTCAACTAATATAATTATGATATATAACGCCGTGATTGTGCAGATATTTGTTACGTCTTGGGTCAGAATGTTTAAGGCACCTGGACCATAAAAAGCCTTAAGGCATTAAAAATTACAAAGTACATTAAAGTAATTTTATTAGGATGCATTCATGGAAAAAATGCAGCGTTTCCTTTAGTGGGAATTCTAACCTATGTCTTTCCACCATTTTAACATTACAACACAAGTAAAGTTGAAGATAATTGACGAAAACAGGCCATTCATGGCCGGTCATATTTAACTGCAGTAAAATCCTTGATAAACTTTTACCATCGTCGATGCACCACAAATGACTCTTCATTGCGGTAAGGCCGATATTTTACCATGGTAAAATGTTGATCGAGAATGGTCCACACCATCTGAGTTTTAAAGAGTGTGTAACTGTGTGAGGCTTTGAAATTCTATGCCCTTTGCATCTCCATGGGAAAAAATCAAATGACTTCCTATTTGAGAAAATTGTAAGTATTTAAAAATTCAAAACAATACCAAGATATCTAGAAAATGGTTAACTTAAAAGAAAATGTTCTGACATAAATTGTATACTTTAATGAGATCAACATTTTTTATAGTAAAATTTTTCTCTATCTCTTATGGTTTACCAATTATGCAAAAGTTATTCAGAATGAAGAGGACTCCAGGGGCTATTCCCAGAAAATTTAATATATACATTTGACATGAAAATATCTTAAACATATGGTATTTAATCAAAATAAGGACTACTTTTGAGAAAATAATATTTTTTGAAAAGTTTCCATGTAAAGGGTAGTTTGGGATGGGCAGACTGTCTTGAAAATCTTCATGTCACATCCTTGGAAGATGCTGAATTTAAATAACAAGTTTGGTATTTAACAGACTTTTCCTTTTTGAGTTATGCTGTTCACATACATAGATCTACACTTTTTGTGTAGTAAGATTTTGTCTATCTCTTACGATTTACTAGTTATACAAAATTAATTCAGGATGAAGACCACTTCACAGGCTATTCTCAGAAAATGCAAGATATACCTACATTTTATTTGCTATGCAAATATCTTAAACATAGACATTTTAATCAAACTCATTGGAGCCATTTTTGAGAAAAATAGTAGTTTTGGATGGGAGATTTTCCTGAAAATCGTGTCTCATCCTTGGAGGAAACTAAACTTGAACTGATTTTTTTTTGGATTCATTAAGTTTCAAAATATATATTTCTGGTGAATTTTTGGAGGAATGCAATACTTCCTCTACTCACTATAGTAAGTAGTAGAGAAATTAAAAATTGGTATAAGATGCAGGGACTCAGATGTGTGCAGATATAAACAATTATACCATTTTAAAAGAGAAAATGTAGATTAGTGTGTGCAACATTCTGTTCCAGAGGCAATTGAAACATGGGATGGACCTTTTAACAATCTTGAAAAGATCCTGAGGTGTTTTCATCTTGCCTGGTTATAATGCTAAACAAAATGTGAGTGAGGTCATAATGATCCACACTCATTACTGGAAGACAGATAAAGTGATAACACAATCAAAGCAATGTACAAATGTGAACATGTATGTAGAGCAGAATGTTCGTAAATCAAAACCGGATTATAACTAAAAGATTTCCTATAAAACAGACCTAAAATTTAACTTTCAGCGAAATGAAACTCTTTCATCCGTTATAGCTTTAATCCACTATGACAACTTTTAAAATCTTGAAATTACTTAATGTGATATTTTGTATAGATGCAGAGGATTTCAATACAAAGGTACAAAACACAAGTAAAAATAATCTATTTTCAATACATCAACTGGTAAGTGACAGGTTCTTAATACTATCAAATTAAGGAAATGAGAGATTGAATTTAGAAAGGGGATGGACATTATCTGTTTGTGTTATTTAAAATGTATATCTCTATTAGCTTTCGTATATGAGAGTTTAACATGAATAAGTATGTAACTATTTAAGTGCAGCAAATATTTAAATCACCTGACAGAATAGGCATGTTTGTTTACTCAGCTGAATGTGTCATGGTGAAGGTCACTGAGCAATTGCTTGGTAGGTGGTAGCAATAGCTCAACGAAGAGGGGAAATTTTTGTTTATACCAAACCATGACCTGATGCTCGATTCTCAACTTGTTTGCAAGCTGCAGCTCACAAACAATTGCTTGTTTTTATTTATATCACTCAATATGTTCATCACCAGAATCTTCTTTTGCTGTATTCTTTTCCTCATGAGCTTGGTCTTTCCTTCATAAATGAATGCACTTCTGTTAATTCACCAATCTTAAATGAACAACACATATCACACTGATCCTTTCTCGACAAATGGATTCCAATGTTGTTTTCTTCTAATGTCTCCATGAAAATTTTTTCTAGTGACTGGTGTACATTCATTTCCTTCACATCAATCTTTATAGTGCAAGTACTTTGGATTGGAAAGGTAAAAATCAGACAACTGAAAAATTCAATTCCATAGCCAGGATTTGAACCACGGATGTTCCAGTTTCCGTCTGGTTGCTCTAACCAACTGAGCTACCATGGCAACATGCTGGTACAACATTAAATTCCCCACTGACTCATTTTTCCCAGTAAACCACAAGGAAATCTCAAATTGTATTGAGATGACATACCCCAATAGTGACTTACGATGTTGTAAGTACTTTAAGTCCTGGCCTTCATAGTTCAACCACTATTAGGTCAATTAATGGAATTAATTGTTCTTCCACACAAGCAGTGTGTAGGACAGATTGGAAAGGTAAAATCAGTCTACTGAAAAATTCAATGCCATAGCCAGGATTTGAACCATGGATCTTCCAGTTTACATCCAGTTGCTCTAACCAAGTTGCAATACAATTTGAGATCTCCTTGTGGTTTACCAGAAAAAATGTGAGTCACCAGTAGAATTTAATGTTGTACCGGCATGTTGCCATGGTAGTTCAGTTAGAGCAACCAGATGGAAATCTGAAGATACATGGTTCAAATCCCAGCTATGGGATTGAATTTTTCAGTTATCTGATTTTATCTTTCCAATCTTGTCCTATACACAGCTTGAGTGCGAGAACAGTTAATTCTGAAAACATATGGTGTTTATAACAAAATTTGGATTCCACGTACAACTTTTTTGAAGATGCTCTGCAATAGTTACTTGGGACTTTTGGCAAAAGAGTAAGCCCATTTTCTATTGTCGTCTTCTCATTCTTTTTCTTTTGTTTTCTGTTTACTCTCAAAAGTCCCTTATATCCTTCTTCAGCCTGTTTTTCAGTTCTTTTTTTCAAGCATCTCCTGTAGATCTTCTTCAACTTTGCTCTCTTCATTGAATGAGACAAGTGTCTTATTCTTTCTTTGGTCATTGGTTGTCCATTTCCTGAAGCAATGTTCTCCAATCCCAAGTGTGTTAATGAAGAATTGGCAACACACACAAAGTCGATCTCCATCTGGCATTCCCAAGTAAATATCGTGGCCTGTGCTTTACCTTTCTTTTTCAGCTGAGCTCATTTTCCTCTTTTCAGGCCAGGTTGAGAACTTCCAAAACTCTGCAAACATCTTGGAACTTTCTTCATCATTAATTTTGCCACATAGAAAGGTTGTTTTGTAATAAGTTCTTTATTATTGCATTTGTCTTTCATTTTCTTCAGATCATTGAAATTACCATGTGCCCTTTCTTCAAACCTAAATATGATTTCCGTTTTACTCTATTCAGCTTTGCCTCCGCCTTCGCTTTACGATTCAGTTTAACACCTGGATTAGCTTTTCTTATATCTGAATTGTTAACAGAGAGAGAGAACTAAGGGTGTCGTCAATTAATTCTGTGATATCCTGCACCTCCAATCAAAATTCTTTTCAGAAACACAATTATTATGTTCACAGCTTGCTATTTCTTCTTGAGGCTGCATTACTTGTTTTAAATTATCCTCCAAATTCTATATTTTAATAGATGAAACAATCAGAATGTCTTGCATTCCTATAAAAAAATTAAATATTAGGAATATTCAAATCAGTAACAAAACCTGAGCTAACCATGTTTAATATCTTATAAGTTTGTGTCAATGTTGGGGTATCAGTTTTATGGAAATATTTTGTGTACACAGTGAAAGTCAGTATTTTGTATCATGTAACATTGGCTTTCAATCAACAAATTAAGTTCAAGTGTGATTTCCAGAAAATTTATCTGAACATTCCTATTACGGGACAAATGATTTCAAGTTTTTCAATATTTGCTATTGGATCACCATTATATGAAGCAAGTTCTTCAGTACTATCAACATCTTGTAGTGAAGTTTCCTCTGTAAAACAATTAAATGGATAGATACTTGTTTTATACAGGGTAAATCACCTAAAACTTGCACTGCAAATATTTCGGAAATGGAAAGTGCTATTGATGTGCAGTTTTCACAGCATTGATTGGTAGTCAGGGTCTGGTACATTTAGCCTATAAACAGATTATAATAATACTGAGAAAGTGTATTTTTTGAGCAAACATACAATTTTTTAAATGGAACAATGCCTAGTTACATCAACAGAATAAAGGTAGAGTAAATTAGAATGTCAGGTCTTTGTTGTAGGATTCTAGTGCAAGTGGTTTACGAGAAATCATATTTTGAAAAGTTTCCACCCCGACAATTGTTTGTCAAATTCAACCTGCTTAGTTACTAGGTACGATGTTGTTATGTTTCTTTGCATTGTGTTTTCTGTTCATAGATAGCATTGTGACTTTCTGGTCAGTTAGTTTGTGACAGTTCAAGCAGTAAGTCGTGAGTGGAAGATGGGGTTTACTAATGCAGAAAAAGCTGACATGCTCATGGTGTATAGAGAGTGTAGGAAGAATGCAGTTTGTTCCTGTACGGTGAATGTGGAAATGTATCCCAGTAGACGTCAACCATCTCGGCAATTATTTATCAACCTCTTCAACCAATTATGTGAAAGTGGTACTGTAACACCTAGAAAACATAACAGAAACAAATAAGTGACTGGAGAAGAGGCAGAAATTAATGTTTTGGCTGCCGTTGCAGTAGATCTGCAAATTGGTTCTCCCACAATCGCACGTGGAAGTGGCATAAGTCAGGCAAGTGTACTGCACATTCTCCATCGACATAGGTTCCACCCCTATCACATCTCTCTCCATCAAGAGCTGCATGGAAACAATTTTGAGAATCGTGTTAACTTTTGTACATGGGCATTAAGACATGATACTCCAGATTCATCATGTATCTTGTTTAGTGATGAGGCAACATTTACTAATCATAGCCAGGTAAACCGCAGAAACATGGACTATTGGTCTGTTGACAATCCCTGTTGGCTTCGTCAGGTGGAACGTCAGCATCCATGGAGTTTAAACGTGTGGTGTGGGATAGTGAACCATCAGCTCATAGGCCCTTTGTTCATAGAAGGAACAATGAACTCGCACTAGTATCGCAGCCTCCTGACAGACCATCAGCCACAGATGCCAGAAGATGTTCCTTTGCAGACTAGGATGAACCTGTGGTACCAACATGATAGCTGTCCAGCCCATAGTGCACGAAGTACTACAGCTTGTCTTAACGGATTGTTTCCAAATCGTTGGATTGGACGAAGAGGACCTGTACCTTGGCCGTTCCGTTCACCGGATCTGACCCGTTTAGACTTTTTTCTGTGGGGAAGGCTGAAAGACACTGTCTACAAGGACGTACCAACTACACCAGATGATCTGAAATGACATTACTGCTGCCTGCTCTGAAATTTCCACTGAAATGCTAGAAAGTGTGCAGCAGTCTTTCCATAGCAGACTGGAAGCGTGTATTAAAGCTGCCAGTGTCATTTTGAACACAACCTTTGAAGGGCTATGTTCTCTTTACTTGTAAGAATCCACAGAAGTATTGTAATTCCCTTTTGTTTTTCTTTAGTTTGTGCTGCCACAGGTTGTACAAGTGTCAGTGCGTACAAGTTTCAAAATAAGATCTCTCGTAAACCACTTGCACTAGAATCTTGCAACAAACGCCACTGACCTTCTAATTTACCCTACCTTTAATCTGTTGATGTAACTAGGCATTGTTCCATTTAAAACATTGTATGTTTGCTCAAAAAATACACTTTCTCAGTATTATTAAAATCTGTTCACAGGCTAAATGTACGAGCCCCTGACTAGCAATCAATGCTGTGAAAACTGCACATCAATAGCTCTTTTCATTTCCGAAATATTTGCGGTGCAAGTTTTAGGTGATTCACCCTGTATACATAATAATAACAATAATTATTATGACTTAGAATCCAGAAAACTATTCATAATGTAAAATACTATGTTCTAGAAACAGAATTGATTTATTTTAATTAACAGATTATTATTTATATTATGATCCTCATAATTTTCTTGCCATTTTGTGACAATTCAGCTGAAGAATCATGTAGTAGTGCCAATTGCACTAATTTCTTTTCATGGCTTAGCATCACTGAAAAGCACACTTACAATTTACAAAAACAACCCAGTCACTGATTTTGAGTGTCGTGTTCACTTAAATTATTTTCCGCACATAGAAGAGTAGAAAGCAACGAAAGATACAGAACTGATAGAAACAAAGAGAGTAGCAGCAAATCATATTCCTAAGCATTCACAATACAGACGGTTGTTCACGATCTGTGGTAATAATATCAGACAAGCACAATAGCTCCATGCTGAAACATGTGGAATGGAATGAAAGTTCAGTAGTATGAGTGTATCACTCTGTTTGCTCAGTTGTGTGCTCTTGTTCTTGCTGCATCAAATAGCGTCAAAAATAGAACCATTCTGATAAAGGGTACATTATTGCTCAATTTTTGAAGATTTAGAAGCTAGTAACAGTGATGTGTCATAATTTAAAATAGAGAGTTGAGGGTTGTTACACTACATCACTATGGTATTCTTACTTGAACGCGTTTCGGGAGACGGCTTGTTCCCATCGTCAGCATTTTCTCTCAACTGATTTTTGCCGGTCATCGTCTGGGGGATGTGTGTGGTTTGTGGTGTTCTCTGGTGCTGGGCTGATGAACCTCCAAAGGCTGTTGGGTGGCGGCAGTTCAAAATTCATTAGGTGATTCCTGTGTTTGACAATATGTATTTTTTCCCAGATGTCCAATTCATTGCTGCTGTTGATCGGTTTTAAGAGTTTTATGTTTGGAGTGATATCATGGTTTGAAGACCAGAAATGATGTGCTACTGCTGATTTATCTTGCTGCTTTTGGTAAATGCATCTCATATGCTCTTTAAGTCTTATTTCAAGATTTCTTTTTGTTCTTCCTATATATACCAGGTTACATTCATTACAATCAATTTGATATATACCAGCTGATTTATCGTTGGGGATAGGGTCTTTTGTTCTGTTGCATAGTAGTTTCTGTATGTTGTGGTTATTCTGTGGAGACAGGGTGATGTTGTATTTTTTGAAAATCCTTTGAAATTTATGATGTGTCCAAGGGTGATAAGTGAATTTTCTATATGCTTGTGGTTTTTGTTGTCTGAGTAACGTAGTCATTTATTGGATGTATTTCTGTCTTTCAAACCTTTTTATCTTCTTATCTATTGTTTTTTTCTGGTATCCATTCATAGTGGCTATGTTGATAATGTGTTGGTATTCTTTCTGGTATTCCTCTTTCTCCATTGGTATATGTACTAACCTGTTTGTAATACTATTTAAAATTGCATGTTTGTGGCTTGTAGGATTGTAACTATTATTTTTAATATAGTTTTCTGTGTGCGTTGGTTTTCTGTAAATGCCAAACATTAGTTTGTTGTGTGCATTATTTCTGATGATCCTGATGTCTAGGTAAGGTAATTGGCCATTTTCTTCTTTTTCCATTGTGAATTTTATAGATCTTTTTTGTAAATTTAATAATTTCAAAGCATCTTCTGAAAGTTTTTTTGGAACAATAGCAAAAATATCATCTACATACCTATACCAGGTTTTGAATAGATGTGGGAAAGATTTAGTAATATGGGATTCAAAATGGCTCATATATAGTTCTGCTAAAAATGGTGAAAGGGGGTTTCCCATAGTTAGGCCTGAGGTTTGTTTAAAGAAGTGTAACAACCCTCAACTCTCTATTTTAAAAGGTACATTATTGCCCTTTCTGATGCAAAATACTTGTATTCTAAGATTATTAAGCAATGCAAGAGGCGTGGTTTTACCATATCCAAGAAAGTGATCTCATGTGCACTCAACAAAAAAGGTAAAGCCACATCAAGACTTATTCCAAAGGGCAAGAAAAGGGAACTCCACAACCAGCCACTAGTTACACCCCAGAGATAATTTGGAAGGTGAAGGCCCGTGCCTCTGGACTAAATCCTGCAACTCAGAGGGCCATTGCACTGTAATTAGGGATCTCTGTTACTGCTGTGAACACCATATCAACCAGGATTTGAATCTAGAAAAGTGCCATAAAAGCTGGGATATAAGCTGTTGCCTAAACCCATTGCAGAAAGTGCCACTAACAGCAGAAAGCTATGTGAACGATACCTAGCTGGTGAAAAGTGGATGTTTGTTGTCATTTTAGATGAGGCATATGTTTGTCTAAGTGACTGTAACAAACCCTGGACTATATATTACCGACCAAGGGGAGAACAAAATTTGAAAGTTGGTATAAGGAAACTAACGAAAATTTCCCCAGTGGTTTCATGGTAATAGCAAGGTACAATTACAATGGCAAATAAACCATTCGCTGTGTACAAAAAAATGTGAAAATCAACTCAGCATATTATCAGACTAACGTTCTGGTACCAATTTTCCATACAGAAATCCATGCTCTCTATGGTGCAAATGTAAATAAAGTCTGGTTGCATCAGGATAAGGCATCTAGCCATACGTCTGCTTCAACTACACATTTTTGGAGAACATAGAGAAATGGAAATACATTCCATACCTCTTAGCGACATCCATGTTAAGTCATCTGATGCAGCTCTGATGGAGTTTTGTGCATTTGGGTTACTGAAAAGAGCCCTTGGAAGCAGATGGCTGCAAACTTTAAATGATCTCTGGAAAGCTGCCAGAAGGAATGGAATAAACTGGACATCCCTGTATTTCATAGCAGTTTGCTCCAGTGGAAACTGTGCTGCAGATTGATAGCTCAAGCTAAAGGCTGCCAGATAGAACATCACTGGTGGAGGTATGGTTTTTCATAAGGTAAGGGAGTCTTAGGTTTGTTTCCATAGATTGCAAACAACCCTCTGTATCTTCAGACCCACCATATCACACTACACATGACATTGTTACAGCAATGTAATAGTGTGCTTTATTAGCAGGAAATGTGCTCATAAGTAAAGTGGTTTAATCTGTGGCTTCACTGGCATCTAGGGGTGACTATAGAACTAATATAAAGTGTATCACCAGCGATACTCAAGGTCTGAATTGACCAAAACATGGTTAAATGCTTGTGTCATATATGACTCATAGGGTCTGAAGGGATTGTAACCATTCTGAAGCTGATAATATGGCAAATGACTAATTACTTCCAGGAAAATGTAGGTCTACGGTGTATTTACTTCATGAAACATATTTAGGAATGGAAATTTTATGTACTGTAAAACCCATAACAAGTTATATAGGCTATCCACATAAATAAGTGTTTTTAATTTAATGAATTATAATTGCACAAAGCAAAGCAAAGCACACAAACATAGTCGCACGAAACCTCTTATGTGCATAATTGAGCACATGAGGTAATTTACAGCAGTCTGATAAAAATGCATCAGTACCAAACCTCTCATATGTATATGTGAGCAGTAAAGACATATTTCATGGCAGTAGAACTGCACAGACACATAGGAGGTTGGATATTTTCGTAAATAGCAACACACTTCTAGTAGAGACACACATAAGAGCTTTTGTCCATTGCAACACATAGGAGATTTTCATCTGTAACGACATTATGTTGGTACTTAATGCTACTTAAATATTAAAAATGATAAAGGTGCAGAAGTAAGATTTATGTAATGAGAGAGATATAGAAGAAGTTATGAAGATAATAGAAGCAGAACCAAGAGTAAGTGATTTGGAATCTTTGCATTCAGAAATAGAAGATAATTTGGAGGAAATTGACACAGTTGGAGATGATGAAAGAATAGACACCAACAAAGTGATTGATAAAGCTGAAATGTTGAAGAGACCCACATATACAAGCAAAAGTGATATGATATGTCAAGCAGCATACATTACAGCATGTATGTCTCAAAATATATTTTCAGGAACAATATATTTACTCTCCATCTAATGGTCTCACAGTGAGTTCTAGAAGTGTGTCTTTGCTTATTATTTCATATTATTCATTACACCTGAAATTGTGGACAGAGATGTAGAATACACAAACCAAAAAGCTGAGACAGTTTATCAGTGTTTGAATTTGGCTAATCCAGCTAACAAACAACTGGATTCCAAAATGCAGAACAGAAATGTATGGTTTCATGTGTTCCACTTGCACAGTAGCTGTAAAATGTGAACTGACTTTAATGGATACTCTGTGAGAAAACAAAAAACAGGTTCTGTCTGAACCAATGCCATTTAAACCAGAATTTTCATCTATGTTTGCATTCATTGAAAATTTAACCTTATTAACATAAATGTCTAAGAACAACACAATAATGCTCTTGAGCTTTTGAGTTCTGAACATCTTGATGACCATTGTATCATAGAAAAGGAAGATTTAAAACCTGATATTATTTTACATTGCAACAGCACCAAAGGTTTGGTTGAGATAATGCAGAAAATGGTCAATGAATATTCATGCAACAGAACAACTAAATAATGGCCATTTCTTTTGTTCTTCAATATGCTTGATATAGCAGCATAAAGTGCATACATCGTTTGAAAGACAAAAAGTCTGGCTGTAAGGTGCTTGAGCATGACAGGAAGAGAAATTTCTTGTTAGATCTAGACAACAACCTGTAAAGCCTTATGTGAAATAAAGAGTGCAGAAACTTACTGAAATTCCTTCAAATACAAGGAAGAAATTTCTTAGTGAACAAGAAAACACATTGATGTCACAATCAAGTTCAATGCAGCCTGTTCTAGCAATTGCCATGATTGGACATAAAAAGTTATATCTGTGAAGAAAAGATAGGAAGTGCAAATCAGAATGTGTGAAATACCATTCATTTGTGTGTAGAGAACATGCAGATATTAAAACTGTAAGAGTGTGTTAAAACTACATTGACTAGAAATGTATGTTTGTAATTATAACAGACACTAAAATGTTAACATTGAGAAAACAATTCATTTATTGAAATTTTTATTACCAATGAAAATAGTAAGCTTCAATGTTATCAACAGGCTTTCAGTTAATAATCACATTGTGCATTAAATTATTGCTTTGTATGGTTATTGTTGTTTCTGTATACTTATTACTCGCGCAAAACTTCTGGAATCGTGACCTTGATTGCCAACCCAGCTGCCGAGCCTAGGAATGGTTTATGTTTAGCTTTATCAACGAAAGCGATATAATACCTTTGCTTACACACAGTGCGTAACACATACAGTCTGCATAGAAAGTGTCTGCATCTGGTTGTAATTTTAAAGAGAGCTGCAGTATCTAAATAGTACTTCTTTTATATTTGTTATATTTATAACCATGGCTCCTATGTTTTCAAAGTTAAGTGGTAAGGTGTTACATAGTCAAAGTAGGGAAATAATTGCAAATGTCATCGACTTCATGAAGCAAGAAGCAGAGATGAAGGAAGAAATTATATCCGAGTTCCACAAAAGCCTTAAGAGAGTGAAAGAAAGAGTAGTCAAAGCAACTGGTGTTTCACCGAGTTCCGTTTCCAGAGTTCTCAAAGATAAGAGAAAAAAACATATGGATGAAAGAGTACCATTTGACACACCTGGGAAGAAACATAAGGTCCCTAAACGTATTACAGAAATAGACGATTTCGAATGCGTCATTCGGCGCACGATTCACAATTCCTATGTGGAAGAAAAAACTGTGCTAACAATAAGCAGATTGCTCATCCAGCTGAAAGACAGCAGAAACTTTCAAGGTGGTGCTACAAATCTCAGAAAAAGTATTAAAGATATAGGGTTCAAATGGAAGAAACTGAAATCAAATAGAAGAGTTCTAACAGAAAAGCAGAATAAATAAATAAAATAAAAAAATAATAATAAAATCAAAAAATAAAAATAAAAAGTAAATGTTGCCATGATAGCTTAGTCGGTTAGAGCAACGGCACGGAAAGCCTAAGATCCGTGGTTCAAATCCCGGCTATGGCATTGAATTTTTCAGTCTGATTCTACCTTTCCAAAGACTATAATTTTATATGTACTTATATCAGTGTGTACTTATATCAGCAGAATTTTCAAGGTGGTGCTACAAATTTCAGAAAAATACTATAATGTATGAAGATGAGTCATACATACACAGCAGTCATACAGCATCTAAAAGTTGGAGTGACGATAGCGAATTAGGTTTGCAGGCACCTGTTGCCAAAGGGCAAATACTTATTATCGTTCGTGCTGTTGGAAAGATCGGCTTCGTTCCAAATGCCCTTTTACAAGTCGCAACAAACAACAGGAGATTTTCATCAAGAAATGAATACAGAAAATTACATGAAGTGAATCAACGCCATGTTGATACCTAATATGCCTGCTGGGTCTGTTCTGGTCATCGACAATGCTTCATAATGCATCAACACTCAAATTCACAAACCACCTACCTCAACTTCCTTGAAAGAAGAAATGAGAGCTTGGTTACTTAGACATAATACAGCTTTAGATGAAAGCATGAGTAAAACAAAGCTATATAACTTAATTAAAGCCAACAAACAGCTTCAGAAGTCATACATACTTGACCAGATAGTAATACAACATCACCATAATGTACTTAGACTGTCATCGTATCGCCCAGATCTAAACCTAATCGAATTAATCTGGGCTGATATCAAAAAATGGGTGGCATGCAGAAATATCACTTTCAAATTAAAATATGTGGAGCAGTTATAACGCCAGCAATTTGCTGAAATTGGAAGGCCAGAATGGGAAAATGTATGGCGACATGCTGAATAAATTAAGAATCATTATTCTGAAAAATACGGAATTGCAGAAAATCAAATAGAAATAATTCTCATCCAGGATAATGGTGCAGAAAGTAGTGACAGCAGTGATGACGGCAATAATGTGAGTGATTCCGCAGAAGAGGAAGGGTTGTTAGGTGTGGAAGAATTGGAGGCAATGATTGACAGCGTTTTTTATATTAAGTGCTTTTTACAGCGTGGATTTTAATATACTGTATATAACTAAGTTTATCAGTGCAACACAGTGCATAACTGTTGTGGATATTTGACGATGACTGTCCCACACACTCCTGCAGCATGGAGACGACCGGTCACCACCTGATCTGGTAAGCAACTCGCATCATAGCTCTCATTAAGATTTTCACGTGTCTAGAACTGTTGCGCCGATTATACATTACTACCCCTCTTTAATACTTTTCAAGATACCAAAGATATAGTGGTGTAAATCAGGGGAAACAATTTATATTAGTAAAAATGCTCCGAAAATAGGTAAATGCTATGTGAATGCATATTATTAATATTATAGAGTATATCAATATTATAATCCTAATACCTCAAATAAACATCCATTGTTGATACTACACTGCATTTGTAATTCTGATCATCCACTGGGTAGGGGAAGGGTAGTTAAAATATTGTGTACTATAGGTATAATCTTTTAATTTGGTTATCTTTATAGTATGGGTTTAGGATTAATTAAGATACAATAAATGTTCTTTTTCTGTTTGTAACAATTTAATAACTACTGTATAACACACACAAAGATTTATTTCAGATGGAAAACACCTTTTACTACCGAATTAGTCCAAAGTTGATTTATATTTGCATATTTTGCTTGCAATGTCCTCTATTTGCTTTTCTAGTTCCTAATAACATTTATTAAAATTACTTTCACCACCCTCTACAGATGAGAAATATCTATGTAACACTTCCACTACTGCATTTGCCTCAGCACAGGTAGGCATTATCCCACTTTGCTCATCATCGCTATTGTCGTCCTTGTCACTGGTGAGGGACTCTGCTGTTGTTCATTCTGCAACAAACTCCTCTGCAATGATTATAGCATTGTCCACCCACACAAAATCATCATTCATGCATTGATATTTGAAAAGAAGCTAGAAACAGTGATGTGTATTGAATTTATTTAAAGGTGAGTCGGAATTGTTACACTACCATCACTTAAGTTTACTCACTTAACATGTTTCGGGAAACGATTGTAGCTTCTGAGGATGGGAACAACCGTTTCCCGAAACATGTTAAGTGAGTAAACTTAAGTGATGTTAGTGTAACAATGCCGACTCACCTTTAAATAAAATCATTCATGCAGTTTGGCTGCAACATTTCCCATGCAATAGTAAGCAGGTCGCTGCCACCACCACCACCACCACCACCACCACCACCACCACCACCACCTCCTCCTCCTCCTCCTCCTCTACTGGCAGCTGAATGATGGTATGTTTTTTGAAGAGCCTCCAAGAAACAACTTGTATTGTGGTCTGCTTCACAGCCTTCCTAGAATTTGCAATGAAGGGAGCGGCATCTGTGATTGAAATCTTGAACAATGTCCTTTCCAGCATCCATGGCACACAAAATTTGTTGCACCATGCTCTTCATGTCAAGAGCCTTAAAGGAGTGCATAACCCCTAAATCCATTGGCTGCAGCGTACTTGTGCAGTTACTAGGTAGAAATTCTAAATGAACATTCCAGAGATGAACATTAATGAAATGTGCAGGATAACATTAAATGAAAAGCAAGACCTTCCTATTTTGGGCATGCATTTTTGCATCTTTTTTTTTTTTTTTTTTTTTTTTCCCTCGAGTGGAGGAGAAAATGATTTAATCACTGACCCCAGCCCCGATGGGAGTCGGGACTGAGAGTGTGGGACTCACCGAGTCGTCGGCATACCCACTAAAAACTCCTCCACCAGATTGAAAGGAAAGGTTTGCTGCGGTACCGCCTAAAGCACCCGCGCAGTCCAAGGTGATGGTTAAGACTGGGCCACAGTGCGGTCACCAGTGGAGTGAGATATGTTTGCTAGGAGACAGGCTTGACCAAGGCCCAGTCTAGAATAGCCAAATGCTGCTAAAAGAGATCTATGGTCATTCAAGCCTTATGGTTGGCATCATAGATGGTTGGTAATGATCAGATCACACATGCTTGAATCAACAAGGCTTCTTTGAACATCCATATCACAAAGGGGTGGAGCTTCTCAGAGCCATCAGCATTGGATCTCAGCAACACTGTTAGCCTCATTTTGCTGTGTTTCCCACTGTGGCAGTTATTCCCTTTGAATGTCAAATTCTTGCTGGGCAACACACTGAAATAGTCCAGCTTCATCCAAATTGAAAATGTCTCCGGGTTTGTATTTGCTGATCAACTCCTGTAATCTTCCATTGATCCTTCCACAATTTCCACAATGACACAAACAGTAAGTTATTTGCACCTTTTCCTGAATGGGCCGATCCAGCCATTAGACATTATGAAACATTCACTTCCAAGAATGTTGGCCACTTTTAGTTTCTTTTTCCTTAAGAACAAATCATTGATTGGGATGCCTGCAGCTCTTGAAGTCTCAAAGCAACTTTTAACTATTCATTCCAATTCTCTTTGTTTGGAGTATGCTGCATATTTCTTTTTCTTGGAGTTTGGTACACATTCTGAAGCACTTGAAGTTATATTTGCCCTGTTTGGGGAATAAGTATAACTTGTTATAAATTACAAGTATAAATTATATGCTATAAATTACAGGTATACCTAGTTATGAAAGCCACCATGGTATTTAGCACAGAAACAGAAATCTGTGACTTGCTTACCAGTCCAACACTTGTTTCATGATATGGATAAACTTTTTTCCAAGATTTGGATTTTTTCATCAATAGTCAGAGTTTTACTTTCCTTCTTTTTTCCCCACTATCAACCTATAAAGTTCATCAACAATAGAACAATAACAAAGAAGGATTAACAGTAAAATAAACTAAGCAACGAGGAGATCATGACAAATCACTTAGGCCACATGACCCAAATACAATAAATGAAATCTTAACAAATAACAAAATTAAATTCAACAAATCAGTAGCAGTAACTTCAACAACTGAAACAACAAAAATAGCATGAAACAACAACCACAAACATATGCAAGATGAACAACGAATCACATGATAACTTCCATCACAACTTCACACCAATGTAGCTTCTCAAACAATGGAAAATTTGAAAATAACAAATGCTGCATATTGCAAAACATGGGTGAATGCATCATTAGGCTGGCCATGAGGGAAAGCACAAGTTCCATGCTGAAGGCCAGGCTATGAATGTTTGATTTGGTCATCATGCCATGGTAACAGAAAGCATTTCGTTATAGTTACAATGCCATCTTTGATTTTTTCCCTCTTGATTTGCGTGACATGGAATAAACAGTGGAAATTATAACATTTCATAAATGTAAACTTGTTACTTGAGAATTTTAATACATTTTGAACATAGGTAATATGAGGGGACCAAAAAAAAAGTTGTAAATGACAGTAAAGTATTTAATATGGGAATATATTGTGGGGTAATATTGTATTTAACATGTTAAACAAGTTTCCTTTTGGGGTACTGGGGTACTATAGTACCCACTTGGTATTCCATGTAATATTTTAGCTTCATATGCAGAATTATCTTTTTGGCAAAATACCTAGCTAGATAGAACATGAATTCTCACTGACTATTTTGCAACTCAGGCCTGAAAGGTTGTAACTGCCCTCTACAAAGTTGTCAAGCTGTATACAATTACAGAGGTGGTACTTGCTATTGGTGTTGAACTTATAGAGGTCAAGACATTATTGTAATCAGTTTCACTGTTGACCTTGTCACCGCAATTAAGCATATTCTGAGTAGCAACTGCTGTAAAAGTGTAATGAATATCACCATAAGAAGCGTTATCACAATTACTTCCCTTATTTCTAATAACACAGAATATATTTTGCAGTCAGTCTGGCTGTCTCTTCCTCAGTGAATGAAATGACTTATCAACATTTCCAACAAATTGCATTCCAAACACTATATCTGCAGGAAGTTTTCCAAAAGAAGACAAATAGTAAATGGCTAAAAGCCCTAGCAGCTGTCCGCACTCATCACTTGAAACCCTGTTATATACTCATGGCTTTAGTTTCTATTGTGAAGCTTGCAATAGACTGATATGCAGTTAACTTAGATTGTGATCTTGAAATTCTGAGTAAGTGAAGGAGTAAGAGTGCATCAGTTTTCTTCATATGAAATTATCTTAAAATGTTTAGCAAATCTTTGTGAAGCTGTTTTATACTTCTCTTTTGTAAAAATATATATTCACACTCTTTATTAAATGTGTGATAATTAAGCTCTAATATATTTGGAGCCAGGAGGCTAAAAGTTAAATTAAGTTGAGTTTTATTTATGGACTTTAACTGTGTGGTTCATAGCGTCCCATTCTATATTGGGAATGAAAGACCTGAAATTTTGCTCAGAGGCCTCTTTATCAGGCTTGAGGTTCTTTTACATGTTGTAAATCTACAACATGGGACCACTGGCTTTACTTTCCTTCCGAAGGAAATGCCTGAAAAAATCCATCCCCCCCCCCCCGCCGGGTTTGAACCCATGACTTCGGGAACTAGAGGCTTGCATGGTAAGCCAGGAGGCTGATAATATGGTTGACTAACTTGCAAAACCTCATAAATGTGTAACATACTTAATATACAACAAAGCATTGTATATTTTATTTCAGTCTTCACATATAACAATAATTGTTCTAAATCATTTTCTCCACCATTTACTCATAATGGATTGAGGAAGTACCTGTTATTTAACTCAGAAATTCAATTTAAATATTTCACACTATAGCAGAGGCAAATTTTATGGCTAGTACATCTGCACTGAATGGAGCAGAAATAAAATAAAGCTTACATGATGCTTATACCACTTTTATGGCATTTTATTCTTCCTTTACTCAGTTTAGATTTTATTTTTACAGTTTTCTGAAGAAAATATGCTTTATGTGTTACAAGAATGACCTCTAACTCCTCCTGCTACATAAAACCTTAGCTTCAGTTCTTGTTGTGAAGCTTGCATTTCACAGATACACAATTACACTAGATTATGATCACAGTTACGGCTGAAAATGCAAGTCTGTTAAAGCACATGGTTAGCAGCTCGACAAGAAGCACCATAAAACTACTCAACCATGGCCCTTATTTCTGAATTTGTTATTTACAGCTTGCCCAATTGAAGTAGGATAATTTTCAACAGCCTTCTATTTGTTTTTCTAGGCAGTGCATGTTGTTGTTTTTAAAGTGTGTTAGCCATAAAGAGTATAAGGTAAGCATTTTAAAATAAGACCATTTTTGTACATGAAGTTGACAACTTTGGTCCATGTGGAAAATCCCATACTAAATCAATACTGGACTGTAGTTGAGAGACTTTATTGCAAGTACATGACAGCCACACATGGTAAATGGTAGAATCATGGGACTAACAGCTTCATGCAATAACTGATCAAAATGCAATTGACAAGCACTAGATGTTACCAGTGGCTGCATTGGTTTTGTTATGGTTTGAAGGTGCATTTCGACCATAGTTGTGTAGTTTTATGGTATATTGAAAGTAAAATTATATTATTACTGACTTACTATGTGTGGAAATGATCACATTAATTTTGAGGTGAAGTTCTTCAAGATTCATGCCTATCCAAAGGATGCTTGTAAAATATCTTTCTTCAAAATGAACAGTGCATACCCTTATGTACTGGTGCAATACACTGAATGGGGATTGGTAATCAGTCTAAACTTTCCATGCAAGTCAGTGAAAGTTTGCATCCCAAACAACTGAATAATTGGATAATGAATTATGATGTGCAAATGACATGCTCTACTAGATTTATGAAGGTAACTTTTAATGTAAAAGCTACTCTTTCTTGTACTTTGGAGAAAGCTTTCCCTGGAGAATTAATTCTATTATTGCTACATCCCAAATAATAGTGCTGAGCCCTCTTTCTCTGGATCATTTTCTTCTACAAATATACAGTCTGCCAGTTTCATGCACAAGCTCCAAATGAAAATATTTCAAAATTCAGGATCAGTAACAGAACACAAGGATTCAAAACCAATTATTTCACAGAATGCAACTGCTTACCTAGTACCAGATTCCACTAAGCATGCTAGTGCATGCTTGGTGAATACAATGAACTAAGCAGCGATTAGCAAGGGCTGACAAGCCATGCTCCCCTTCTATTGCTCTTGCAAACATTGATCAATTACTCAGACATTTTGCAATTTTCTTTTTATCCTGTTTAAGTGTACTAATATTCTTAGTAGATGAGGTCCAAAACATAAAATTACCAACTTTGCTTCCAGTTTTTAGTGAGAAAAAGAAGAACTAATAAATCTATATCATGTATTCATTTTACAAAACGAGCTGTTAAAACTACATTATGCTTTGCATGCAACATTGTTTTAGTGTGCTCACCTATCACTTCAGACAGAATCACTGAAATTGAATTCATGTTCTTTTGTTACTTTCTACCAGTGTTGCAGAACTTCAAATGACAATTTTGTAGTAAATTTTTTGCACATTCTTTCAGCTCAAGCTCAGCCTAAAGTTTCCACTACATACATGGGCTTTACCCAAAGCATACATTTAAGTAAATGTGACTGACAAAGAAAGAGAAGTAGTTAAGTGTCTGTTTTCAGACCAATCTATGTAAAATTAACTATGGACCAGGTAACCACTTTATGACCTCACCATTTACTTACCTTTCTTCCCCCAGAATTATATATTTCCACAAGAAGTATATTCTATTGAAAAATGCTTGCTCTACCTGCACTTACATTTGCATTTGCAGAATGTTTGTTTTTGTTCAATGTAGTTTGTTTTATTAAATTGTAATGGAAAAGAATGAAACCAATAATTATTATCTCTTTCAGAGAGCAGTGAAGTATTGCCTACAGAGTTCAATCTGGCTACTGATCTATCCAAAACACATGCATCATATTTTGAGGGATGTTTGTTTACTAAGTGAAAGAGAAATCTTTCACATGCCACCTGCTTTGCTCTGCTTCCAGAATGAGTAAGAATAATCATAGCTTTCTTCTTCTGAAAAAATACTTCATATAAGTAACAACTAAATTGATTCAGATGTAGAGAGACAGTTTTTTTAATGTATTTTTCAAAATAACACTACTTAGGCTCATATTCAGCTTTTGGTGTCACTACATCCAACTCAGTTTTATTAATAATAATTAGTATATACTTCATAGTTAACTTATTTGTAAATGAATGTTTCATATAAACTAAAATGCAACATATGTCATGTATAATTGAACACTTCCTCTTTTTGTTGTTTGTTTAATATTCAGATTTTATATTCTTCTTTTACAATACATTTAGTCTTTTGCCAGAAAAAACATAAATAAATAAAGTTTAGTGTTAACACTGAAAAAGAAAAACATAAACCAGGTGATCCCAGCATCTCTTAAAACTCATTGGATATGCAACATTGCAGTGGTGAAGTTCATAGGGGTGATGCTGCTCTGCTTGCCCAATAATATGGAGTCATGTAAATCCAGCTGTTTAAACTAGGACAGACCTTAACAACAGTAACTATGTTAATTTAAAAAATGTGAGAAAATTGCATGTTGTAATCTATTTGAAGGTAGTAGATTCTGCAACACATAATACTGTGTGGTCATTTTAAGGTGAGGCCACAGACCAGCTATATGCATAGCAGGCTGTACTGCAGTGACTTTGGTAATTTTCTGATGCATTCAAAGTTATCTTTATCAGCTGTGCTTCAGTCGGTGCTTTGTTTTTCGTGCTATAAGGAAAGTTGTGCTTGTACATCTCAAAGGTAAAGTTTATTCAAGACATCTGTGTTGTGTGCGATTTGCTTAAGAGTGTTAATGTCTTGTTATTAGTCCACTGCAATGTCTGCTAAGAAATTCATGTTTGAACAACAAATTTTTATGTACGAAATGGAGCCCAACAGGAGAACAACCAGAAAGAAATGAGTTTTTGATTGAAAGATGGCGATATAAGTGCCTCAGAAGAAAAAAGAGAGAATGGTGGGAGAAAATTAGTGGAAAACTACAGGATGCAACAAGAATCTAATGGCAGTAAAATAACATGGTTAATAGGTAAGAAAATGTATGAAAGGTAAATAGCTCCTTATGTTATGCATTCCACATCCTGATAAAATCCCTTCTCATTGGCGTATTAAGGTCAAAGTAGAATAAGTTTGTTGGTTTTGATATTTAATATGATATTTGAAGATTTTCACGTGTCTAGAACTGTTGCGCCGATTATACATTACTACCCCTCTTTAATACTTTTCAAGATACCAAAGATATAGTGGTGTAAATCAGGGGAAACAACTTATATTAGTAAAAATGCTCCGAAAATAGGTAAATGCTATGTGAATGCATATTATTAATATTATAGAGTATATCAATATTATAATCCTAATACCTCAAATAAACATCCATTGTTGATACTACACTGCATTTGTAATTCTGATCATCCACTGGGTAGGGGAAGGGTAGTTAAAATATTGTGTACTATAGGTATAATCTTTTAATTTGGTTATCTTTATAGTATGGGTTTAGGATTAATTAAGATACAATAAATGTTCTTTTTCTGTTTGTAACAATTTAATAACTACTGTATAACACACACAAAGATTTATTTCAGATGGAAAACACCTTTTACTACCGAATTAGTCCAAAGTTGATTTATATTTGCATATTTTGCTTGCAATGTCCTCTATTTGCTTTTCTAGTTCCTAATAACATTTATTAAAATTACTTTCACCACCCTCTACAGATGAGAAATATCTATGTAACACTTCCACTACTGCATTTGCCTCAGCACAGGTAGGCATTATCCCACTTTGCTCATCATCGCTATTGTCGTCCTTGTCACTGGTGAGGGACTCTGCTGTTGTTCATTCTGCAACATACATATCCTAATGGCAGGTTTAGACAACAAACTACCATTTGCCTTGTTTCACTATGACCATTAGTTGTTGAGCTACAGCCGCTGAAGTGAGCACATGCACAAGCTGTTAGTGACAAAGTGAAATGAACGAACTTGAAGAACAATCTCTCTCTCTCCCCCTCCCCTCTCTCCCCCTCCCCTCTCTCCCCCTCCCCTCTCTCCCCCTCTCTCCCTCTCCCTCCCTCTCTCTCTCAGGCCTGGACAACCTTCCACATAGCCAGATGATGACCATGTCAAGATTGTTTATCAGGAATTTGCACCACGTGATCAAATGGTAAACAAGAAAATTTGCCAGGGAATTTTAGCCTGTTTGAGGGATGCTGTGCGCAGGAACAGGCCTGAATTCTGGAAAAACCAGGCTTGGATGTTGCATCATGACAATGCACTGGCTCACACATCACTCCTTGTCCATAGCTATCTGGCAAAACATCAGACTCTCATTGTGCCATCCACCCTATTCTCCGGACCTAGCCCCAGCAGACTTTTTCCTGTTTCCCAAACTTAAAACCATGTTGAAAGGACGCCATTTCCAAGCCATAGAAGAGGTTCGGGACAATACGTGCCATCCCAGAAAGTGCATTTCAGGAAGCTTTCCAAAAATGGAAGGAACGTTGGGAACGATGTATTGCCAGTAGAGGGGACTACTTTGAGGGTGACAGTGCTTAAAATGTACAGTGAGCAATAAAGGTGTTATAGCAAAATTTAATTCTTTTTTTGAACACACCTTGTATGTAAGATGTACACAGATTAAGTACACTACACCCTTCAAAGAAACACATGAAGCTTTACTAAAATGAAGAACTGAAGCAAGCTAGAGCAGAAGTGGAATGCAGCCAGAATCACAACTATTGATAGAATATCACACAGCTTTTCATTGAAATCAATAGTCATATTGAATGTCATTTTGTAATTTTCATTTAATTTCGGGCGTTTAGCCAAATTAACTAAATTTTGCAAAAAAATTTGCGATTTCGGGTTTGAGAAAAACAGGTGCCTCTACTAATGTATAATTGAGTTTTCTAACCCTGACATGGGTAGCTGAGGTCGTTAAGGCATGGACTCGTGGATAGGAGGACTGTGTTTCAAATCTTACCAGGACCATTCTCTCTGGCTAAGTTTTTCCAAGTAGTCCTCTAATTGGCAAATGCCATGGAGGTACCCTAAACTTAGACTTGGAGCATTTCCTTCTCAAATTTCCCTTCCAAATTTATGTTTTATCTTATTTAATGTTTAAGTGTTCAGAATGCAGTCATTATGGAAAAGGATGCACAAAGGGTAGCAAAAATTAAACAAACCAAAAAACAGGAAGCATACAAATAGGAGCAAAATCTGGGCATTTTTTTGGTCATTTGTTTCATTTTCGTTTCTCCTGTTTATTTTGTGAATTCATTTTCTTCTAACATAGAATTTAAACATTTATTAACAATGTCCTTAAGCAACTGAGATCAGTGTTTGTATGAGCAGATTGCTTAAAGTCAAAAGGACCTAATAATGATGACAATGAACAATATTGGGACACTAAGACATATGTATTGGACCACCCACTGAAATCGGCCCTGGCCACTGTTCAGTTGTGCAACCCATCTTATGTTACGATCTACATTTTACATTACATTATTTATAAACGCATAAATTATTGTTCTTTTCCTCTTTTTAACAGTTCATTTTGTCTAAGCAGTTTTTGTCTAAAATTTAATTTATGACAATTGTCCTTTTCATTCTTAACCATATACTTTATTTTCTCCAAATCTCAGTTTCTTTCCATTTAAATACTGTGTGTTTTACATCTTCTTTTCCCCCACATAATGGGCATTCACCTTCTGAATAGTCATTTTGTTGACACTTTACCCTTCACACTCCTGCTCTTGACCCTCTTCTTTCTTCCTTATTGGCATTGTCTATATACCTCTCTCTTTTCCAACTGTTTTTCATTGAAACATAGAATACTAGTGACCTCTTCTCTGTTAATTGACTAAACAGTTTTTGTATCTCAGTATCTTCATATCTACTTCTTGCACCTTTCCAAAAATCTTTATTACTTGTTTTTCATTTTCCTCAAATATTCCCCAAGCTATTGTTTCCTAAGTTATTTCTTAAATTACTTATCAACCCATACCTTCTACACTTGTTTCTTGGTATTTCAAACAGTGTTCTAACAAGTTGTTATCATCATCTAAATTTAGGATCCTATATCAGTATTTCAAAGTTCTCTCTATATTTATCCTCTCCATGTTTCCCATTTAGAATATCAAGTGTATTTAATTCACTGAAGTTAATACATTTTTCACTTCCTCTATCTATAACTTTGTCTTTACTAAGCCCAAGATCATCTCTATTTTCTATTACATCATTATTCTCCAACCATCCATTAAATTCACATCACTTTTTCCTAACTTTCAAATCACCCATTATTATAGCCTCTATATTCAGATATTTATCCCTTAACCTATCTAGGAAATGATACAATTTTGGATTATGGAACCGTGATGTGACCGGGGGATTGTGTACTATTCTGTGCATATTTTACTGTCATCTAGCTGTTTAACTCCCATTTTGACCAGCAATACTTCCTTGCACCTGGACCAAGTTTCTTTAATTGTTTTGCTCAGGGTCTTCTTAACAAACAATCCTAGCTTTCCTGATGGTCTCCCTTACTTCATACATAGTTAAAATTCTTTACTGCAATATCTTCCTTTTTAACCAGGTTTCTACAACTACCAAATAGTCTACCATTCCCAGTAAATGCTGTAAAGTTGTCATAATAATTTTATTTTTTAGACCTTCACAGTTCCAAAACCTTAATCTCCTTCCTGTCTGCTATTGTGATTGCTTTTTGTCTTTGAAAGATCTTAATTTTTCTAATGTTCTTTTACTTCTCTGCTGTGTACCTTCTGATAGGCTTTGTCTGTCTTTTTGTAACACCAAAATGCTTCCATGAGGAGATGACCAAATACTTTCTTCCCCCTGTTCTTCTCTAGCCACCCCACTTCTCCACTTTCTTTTCCCACCTCTTCTATTTCTTCCTCATTGTTTTCCGCACTACACTGTCGTCACGCCCCTTCCCCTTCGCTGCTAGAACATGGGGTGCTTCTCTATTTATTCTCCATATAATCATCACCTTGATGATGATGATGATGATGATGATGATGAACCTTGAGTGGTCTCTTTTAGAGTAAGCTCTTAGAGCCTTTTGTGCCTCTCATCTTGGATATTAATCAAGTCTAGTGGTCCAGATAAAATGGATCACTACCTTGATATTTGCCCTTCTTATGTCCTAAGCTTCCAAGAAGAAGGACCTTAGGGATGGATACATATCTATACACAGCAAATCCTTTGCATTTACATGGTATATGCTGTGAGGTTTCAAACCCCCTTGCACATTTCCAGCATAAAGGGTCTTGAGTAAGTCCCATTATGTAAGTGTCTGTGCAAAATGTTGTGGTCTCTAAGATAGCCAACAACTGCTCTGAGCTTAGATCTAGTTAAATTCAGGAAAAATTCTCTCAGTTTCCTACCAGGCCCCGATATAAAATCATGGGCTTGCCTGGCGATAGTTTGTTTACTCCAGATCTCAAGATGAGCCTTTCCATAAGTTGGATTATTTAATACTTGGCACTTTTTGGAGACACACCACAGAAGGGCTCGGGACCAATAAAATCAACCCCCTGATCCCCTCTTTGCAAGACTGTCCGCATCTCATTTCCTCCAGTACCAGTATGGCTGGGAACCCAAGGAAGAGTAACCTGACAGCTGGCAGAGTCTATCCAACATCATTTGGAATTGTCACACCTATCTAGATGTAGTTTTGACTGCTTTAAGGACTTTCAAATGTACCAGGCTATCTGAACAAATAAACACTTTCGCCTGCCTGCCTGGCAAAGTAAGAATATGCTTAACACAGGCTAAGATTGCATATATCTCAGTTTGAGAAACAGTGAGAATATTTCCAAGGGGAATGACAAGCCTGCTCCTAGGGCCCCAGACTCCGTCCTACCCCTGAAGCGAGAGCCATCCATGTACCCGTCTGGCTTCCAACTTTTAGGAGGGACCCCGTCTCTGGGTCCCACTCCTCTCTGGAAGGTATTGCCACTCTGTAAGATGGACTTAGATTATATCTTGTCCCCATCAGATCTCCTTTCATCAGGGTAATGGTACACATCTGTTGAAATCTAGTAAGAATCAGTGAGTGCCCTTTGTAGGATAGCTTGAAACACTACCCCCTACAGTCCAGAGGTGGTGCGCACTCACCTTGCAACCTCGTTTACAAACAAGTGCAGAGGAGGAAGGTCCACCAGAATCACTAAGGCGGACTACAAAGTAATATGCACCACCCCTTTTATCATCACACGCACCAAGCTTTGCAGTGAATCCAGTTTGGCAGCAACTGCCTTCACAAGAGAGACAGACCACCAAACCAGCACTGCATAAGATATCGAGGGTTTTATTACCGAGGCTTATAGCCATTTGACCATCTTAGGTATTAGACCTCGCCTGAGTCCAGTGGACCTCCTATAGGCCCACAAAACATTGTGGGCCTTATTTTATAATCCATATGCTTTTTCCAGCTCAGCCCAGCATCCAGAATAACACCTGAATACTTAATCATTCCGGAAAACTTCAATTTCTCCCCAAACAAAAGGAGCTGTGTCAGACCCAGCAGCCTCCTCCTTGTGCAGATCATTATTTCAGTCTTGTTAACAGACAGGTCCGTTTCTGTACACCATTCCTCTAGAGTATACAGGGGGGCACTGTATGAGCTCCAAGACAGTACTTTGGAATTTTCAACTTGCTACAAGGCATATGTCATCAGCATATGCTTGAGCATGAATCCCTGCCCTGTTGAGTCTGTTCAGCAGATCATTCACCACCAGACACCACAGAGTCAGGGCAACCCCCCCCCACTTGTGAGCAGCCCCAGGGTACTGATACCTTCAAGATCTCACTCTCCAGAGCCACCACAGCCTGATGGCCTTCCAAGGAGGTCATAATGCAGTCCATAACCACTGGATTGACTGCTCTGCTCTCCAGACACTTCCTAATGATGACTAAAGTCATATGATTAAAGGCATCCTCAGTGTTCAGGAAAACTGCCTGGCCAGTTCTCCATAGTCCAGCACCTCCTCCAGTTTTAACAAGAGCTGATGGAGCGCTGTTTCCATGGATCTACCCAGCCAATAGGCATACTGATGTGGATGTATGGGGTCTATCAACTAGTACCCCATCTCTCAAATATCCATCTACTGTCTTTCCAGAGCCTTCAACAAGAAGGAGATCTGTCGTAAATTTATGGCACGTAAAAGAACTTCAAGCCCGATAAAGAGGCCTCTGAGCAAAATTACCAGTCTTTCATGCCAAATATAGAATGGGACGCTAAGAACCACAGCCATTAAAGAGCGTCCATAAATAAAAATTTTTGTTTAAGAAGAATGTTAAACTAATAGATCAAAAATTCTTATGCCCGCAGTGGGATTGTCTACCCGGCTTAGGTATAAACACCACTTTGGCTTGCCTCCAGAGGCGAAAAACATGCCTCACAGCAAGATAGGCCCTGAAGATCTTCACCAGGTGAGGAAAAACAATCTCCCAGCCCTCCTGTAGAAGAGCCGGGAAGAGGATGGAAGACTCCCCCCTCACCTGCGCTTTTGTAGGGCTCAAAAGAAAAAGCAGCTCATTTAACTTTTTTAAAAGTCACAATCTCAGAGGCCACTTGCCGGCCTTCACGGGAAGGCCTGCATGCCCCAACCGAGGTTGGTTCTTGAGCGGTTAAACGGGTTCCTGGGAAGTGGGTCTCAAGTAACAGCTTCAAGGTCTCCCCCTCTGATTGCGCCATGACATCAGAAGGGTCCTCCAATGAGGCCAACTTGACCCCACCTCCTGAGACCAATTTCTGCAAGCAAGCAACACTCTACTGCTTCTGAATATTATAACAAAAGTGCCTCCAAGATTCCTTGAAGACTCTCTTGATCTTTCTTTTGTACCTTCCCTGGGATTCCTTATAGGAGTTCCAGGTTCCTGACACTTATTAGCCTTACATGCATTATGGAGCCTACATGTCTTTTTCTTGAATGGATCCTAAGAAAAACTCCATATAAATTTATCTTTAGATGAGCCTCATGTATGAGGCAACAATTTCTTTCATTGGCAGAGACCAGGGTGTCTGAAAATTTTCATGTACCATTCCAATTCCTCCACATTCCTTAGCCTGATCTGGGGTCCATTCTTAAGCCCACCATCCAGGCCCGCTCTAAAAGACTCCCAATTGGTCCTCCTAGGGTTCCTGTATAGGCGGTCTTTTCTTTTTCCCTTAAGATCAAAGCGGATATGTCTATGAACAGATAAAGAAGATTCCAGACAAACCCTCCAATCCTTAACTTCCACCACTAGTATCCCGAAGGATGCTAATGACAAATCTAGGACCTCCTCCCTTTGAGAATTCACATGTTGGGACGTCCCCTGATTCAAGATCTGTTGTGCTCAAAAACTCAAGCAACGTCTTGCCCCTCCTATTGATGCTTGCATTACCCCAAACGCTATGGTGGGCATTGGAGTCACAGACAATTAATAAGTTGAGGTTTCTATACTTACAGTATAACACAAGATTTCTCAACTTCTGAGGAGGGGGAAATTCCTCAGAGTCATAAGGGAAATAGGCCAAGCACACTGCCACCTGCTGTGGCAGTCTGCCTTCCTCATACCTCACTAGGACCGCCTCCATCTTTCATGAGAAAGCACAGCAGAACCCAAGTGTTACTGAGTCTTTTCAAGACACATGCTCAGAGTTTTACATCAGGTGGAGCACTGAAAATAGTAAAACCCTTTATGTTTAGTCCGATAATATAACCCTGCCAAGGTCAGGGTTCTTGTATTATGGTGACATCTAGATCTTGTCTCATTATGCTCCTACATAGAACTCTCAAGACAGGTATACTGTGTTGTTAATTAGCCTGTATTAATGAAATTATATCTTAACTTACCCCACTTAATCCTTTTCCATTAGAAGCCATTTCTCCTAAGGAAACCTGGGCCTCCTTTGGAATTACTGAGGGATATTGATCCCCCTTTGCACCACCCTGTGACTTCAATTTTAGGGTACCAACCTCTCCGATCAGTACCCCCAAAATGTCAGTTTTACAAGGGGTGATCAGAAACTAAGTTACAAAGCCGACATTCTTGGATTTTCATCCGTTATAGAGAAATTAGTGGTGTGTGGTAATTCTAATGCATGCGGTTGGCAACTGTGCAAAGATTCAGCCATCTGCCAACTACAGCGCTAATTGTAGGTAAACACAAATGGCGACTGGCTTGGAAAACTGGTCCCGCGAAGAAATTGGCTCCGTTATTCGATTTCTGTGGGCGAAGCATATAACCGCGGCTGAAATTCACCAGCAGCTGGTAGAGGTTTACGCAGAGACTGTAATGTCTCGTCAGTATATCGCAGAATGGTGTCGAACTTTGCAGCCGGTAGAGAAAACGTCACCGACGAGGATCACAGTGGCCGACCCAGCACGGCATCAACAGATTTTAACACAGCACGAGTGGAGGAGTTGATTCAGGACAACAGGAGGATCACGTTATAGCATATAACGGTAGAATTGAGAATGTCATTCAGAAGCGTTTGTCACATTGTTCACGATATTCTGCAGTATGGGAAAGTTTGTTCCCGATGGGTTTCACGAAATATGTCCAACACAAGCAGAAGCGCATGAGGACAAGTCTGCAATTTTTGCAACAGTTCTCCACAGAAGGGAACAGTTTTCTTCGCCACATTGTCACGGCTGGCGAAACATGAATCCACCACCACACACCCAGCAGTAAGCGGTCGTCAATGGAGTGGAAACACCTCTGCAAAGACAAAGCAGTTTAAGGTGACGCCATCTACCGGGAGGGTAATGGCCACAGTGTTTTGGGACAGCAGGGGTCATACTCGTGGAGTTTTTGGAAAGAGGGCACACAGTGGCCGCTGACCGATACTGCAAGACCTTGACACAATTGCGCGAAGCATTTGGGAGGAAATGGCCAGGACTTCTCACCAAGGGCATCATCTTCCTTCGTGACAACACACGACCTCATACAGCCCAGAAGACCACCACACTGTTGAAGCAGTTTCAACCATCGACCACCCTCCCTACAGCCCAGACCTCGCTCTAAGCGACTTTCACAATTTTTCTCACATGAAGGAGCATCTCTGATGCTGGCGATTCGCTTCAGATGAGGAGGTGAAATACTTCACGACAACATGGCTGAACACGCAAGGACAGGATTCCCCCAGGAGGAAATATTCAAACTCGTCCCACAAAGCGACAAGTGCCTAAACTGATATGGAGACTATGTCAAAAAATAACGTAATGTATGTACTATCAGTAGGCTATATTGGTTGTACGAAATAAAGTGTGCATGTTTCACTGCAGGCTTTGTAACCTTAGTTTCTGAACACCCCCTCACACCCATCTTTGAAGGCAGGGCCTGCTTCTCCACATCTCTGGAGTTACAGTTCTCACCTCTGTTTGTTTACTCTGCATAGTAGGGTCCAACTTCAGGGCCCCAGCTACCACTCTTATTTTTTATGCTCCCAGAATCCATAGATGGGCCATCTGGTTTTGCAGGCAGGGCCTGTTTTGCATCTCTGGGAGTCACATTTCCTGTCTATTGATTTAGTCTGGATAGCAGGGTCCCTTTCGATGCCTTAGCTACCTGTGCTTTAATGTTAGTTCTCTCAGAGTCCCCAGAAGGGCCTTCCCGTTTGGCAGAAGTAGAACAATCTATGTTTCCACAATCAGCTAAGGATATTTCTGGTCCACCCAAGCAGAGCCCCACATGCCTGGGCAAGACTAGCAGCAGCAGCAACATCAACTCATCATCATTTTATTGTTATTATTATTTTTTTTTGTATGTGGTATAATCCCATTGTCTTAAGGTGTTTTTGTCCAGTTATGAAACTTATAACTCTTCTAACTGAAGGTTTGTTAAGCTTAGTAAACAAATTACTTAATTTTTCTGTAGGCTTATTGATTAATTGCTTATAAAGTTTTGTTTTTGTGTATTTCCCATTTCTTTTGGATTACTTTACGAACCCAAAGTCTGTGTTTTTCGCATTTAACATGCTTATTCCTCAGGCAGGTTTCTTGTCCTATATAGGAGAGAGATACTCCTTTCTTTGCTAAGGAATTAGTGATGTCCGTGTGTCCAGGTACCCACTGCAATTCTATTGTATTGTGAGTGAAAAGGTTTGATAAATATTTATAGCATTCCCACACTAATTGGGGTTTAAAGCGATGGGAACTGAGAGGTTTTAATGCAGCCTGACTGTCAGAACTTACAAGGATGTATTTCCCTACAGTTCTCTTTTCCCAGCATAGGCATGCACTTTCAAGTATACCAAGCATCTCTGCCTGAAAGACAAAAGCGTATCTTCAGGCTTGTGCTCTAGCATTTACCTGTTTATTCAAATAAATACCTGCTCCAGTTTTCCCATTTATGCTTGAACCATCAGTATAAATTATCAGGTGGTTCTTATGCATTAAGTGAGGTTTTTCTTCAATGTTCATATAGGAATCCTTACTTTCAAGGGTTAGGAAAATGAAATTACTTCTGACATGAAGTCAGAATTCATTGATAGTACACAATCTTCCATTTTGTTGAGGATGGAGAGATGGCCTGCTTTACAGTGGTTCTCTCCTCCACAGTCCACAGGTGTGAATTCCAGGTAAGCTTATCATCTAGTATAACTCCTCTGACTTGACTTTTCCTGAGATTTCAGCCTTAACATTGTCAATTTTAAGATTGTTTAAACACAAGAGTTTCCTTTTGCTGATAAAGGGTACTATAATGGTCTTCTTGGGGTTTAGGACAAGATCCTTTTCTCTACACCAGTATAGATAGTTTTCAGAGCTTCATTCTTGATTTCTGAAACTGTATTAGAAAATTTTCCTGTAAGATGACTATGTCATCAGCACAGCCTTGGGTGAAAATGCCCTTAGTGTTAAATTTGTCAATTGAGTTACAACTTCTGTGGCATAAATTAGTGTGTAAGGGAGTAAGTCAGCAATTGGTGAATATTCTTAAAGCATTGTATTTTGAGAACACCTTCTGTGTAAGGGTGGAGACAGGCTGTGTAACAAGAGAAATTCAACAAAAGAAAGGCCTCAGGCAAGGATGTAAGTTAAGCTCAATTTTATTCAATTTATACATAGATGATGTCTTACTAGAAATTAGAAGGAATAATAACTGCACTAGTAATTAGAAGGAATAATAACTGCACTAGTAATTAACAACATCCAAATCCCAGGACTTCTTTTTGCAGATGATGTAGTGGTAAGTGATTTAAAACAATCATTACAAGCAATTGATGTATATTGTAAAGAATGGAGGTTAAAAGTTAATGAAGAGAAAAAACAGATTGTGGTATTCAAAAAGGGGAGAAAATTAAGCAAATATGAAAAGTGGAAGGGAGAGAATAAAGATTACAGGGAGGTGCGTGACTGTATTTATTTAAGAGTAAAAATAGATGGAGGTAATAAATGGGAGAAACAAAAGAAGTTTGCATTGGCAAAAGGTAAAGGGACGATCGCAGCAATTAGAAGCTGCAAATATAGAGTACCTAATATAAATGTTAAATGGCTGAAAAAAGTTTATGAGATGGTTGTGGAGGCAAAAATGATGTATGGTATAGAAATATGGGGATTAGATAGAGGATGGGAAAGTATAGATGAGGTGCACAGGATGTTTTGTAGAGAAATGCTAGGGTTACTGAAGGCAATTGTAAGACAGGTAGCGCAATTACAGATGGGCAGGGTGGCGACTAAGGGGAAGATAATGGAAAGAGCTTTGAAATTTTGGTTCAAACTTTAAATCTAGGAAAAAGTAATGTGTTAAGACAATGTATAGAATACCAAGAGAATAGTTGAATCAATGATGGATGGGTAAGTAATTTACGGAACATTTTGGAGAAAAATGGGATAGGAGACATGTGGAGGAGAGAAAATAATGTGAAAAATTTTTGGAAAAAGGCAAGGAAAAGACTGGAAGATATAGAAATGCAAAACATGTTCAGCAAGATTGCCTAAAAGAGTTCATTGGTTTGTTATAGGCCAATGAAAAATACATGAGGTAGGGAAAAATATATAGACATAGTAAATAAAGAAAAGAGAGAGAATCTATTGCTTGGGTAAGAACCGGAGCATGGAGGCTAAGAGGGTTAAGACAGGGTATTCCTCAAAACCAATGTCCAATATGTGGTGGTAATGAAGACATTGAACACACAGTATTTAAGTGCCAAGGAACAGAAAATTGGAGGAGAGAATGTATTAAAAAGAAGTGGTTGAAGGGGGATAGAAATACACTTATAATTGAAATGATGTGCAAGGACGCTAGGAGCATTGGACAGTTTTTGTGTAGAGTCAAAAATAAATGGCTTTGGACAGTGGATAGAGAAAAGTAAGAGGTAGTGTATCTTACTTTGAATGGAAAACTATGGTGAATGTGTGATGATAAAGTAATCAATAAGTGACAAGTGAAAAACAAGTGGAAATGGGACATGAAAAACTGAAGCAAGATAATTTATTGATGGGAAATTGTAAAATGTAGTGATTGTCTACAGAACGAGTGGCCAGGGTCAAAGTTCAGTAGACAATCAAATTGTAAATCTCTTAGCACAATAAATAAATAAATAAATCAATAAGATCAATTATATTCCATGGAGTAAGTGAGGGTATTCCTCCTTGAGGGGTTCCTTTCACCGGCGACACTTCAATTCTATCACCAAATTGATCTATTTGGATTAATGTGTTACAGAGTGAGGATTTTAACCATTTACATATGATTTCATCCAGACCCCATTGTTTGATTTTCTTTATGATTGAATCATAGGTTGTATTATCAAAAGCACCTTGAATGTCTAGAAATACTCCCAATGCTAGTATTTTAGACTCTAGCAACTCGTGAACCAGTCTTTCCAATGCTTTCAGAATAAGGAGGAAAGACAAGATTGCACGAAACACTTTTGGATCTGTATAGTCCTTTTTGTCTGGCTTCGGAATGAGTATTTCTCTGCTAATTCTCCAGTCTACTGGTACATAGTCAAAAGCCAGACGAGCTCTGTAGACCTGACAGAGTAGATGGAACAGTGGTTCTAGGGCTTTCTGTAACAAGACAGAGTAAATGCCATCACCAGCGAGTGACTTAAATGGTTTAAATTTATTTATAGACCATTTAATATTAGTTACATTGACTATAGAGCGAGCTATTTTTCAATCCTCTTTGGATACTCACAAAGTATGGCTAATCCACAGATAATTTGGATTTGCTCTCTCTTTATCAACAAATATACAATCTGGAAAATGAGTTGCTGATAATTCCAGTGTGCTTTTGCTTGATGAAGTCTATTCACCATTGGGCCTTTTTTTTTTAGAGTCCCTATGGGTGGCATTGGATCAAGAGTTAATATTTTAACTCTAGAGGTTGATTTTACAGAGTTTATCTCTCTACAGTATTTTCTGCAGGATGCTCATTTGGCGCTCCTTTTGAGTGTACTGTAATGGGTAAGATTATTATAATAATCTTCCCAGTTACCCTCTAGTTTTGCTTTATTAAAAGAGTGCCTAACTTTACATTGTGTTTGCTCTAGTTCTTTATTCAACCAAATTGCACCTCCACACTTGGTTATGTTTGGATTGGACAATTCTCCAATTATTATTTTAGCTTCTTGTAAGTCAGAAGCAGCAGAGTCAATATCAGCCAAAAACTTGACTTTCCTATTCATGTAACCCAGTCTTGCAGCTAAGGTTTCATGATAGGATTGCCAATCAGTTCTTTTAATGTTTCTGAAATTGCAAGGTTCTAGACCTGAGTTTAGATAACAGATATGGGTACGATCTGAGAGTGACAGATCTTTAGAACATGCCACTCAGAGATCAAAGTTCCAATAAATTCTATAGAAATTGCAATGTCGAGGACTTCTTCTGTCAGTCTGTTCCTGAAAGAGGGTTCATTTCTGACATTATGAATTACTAAATTAATGGCAAGAATGAGGCTTTAAGGAGACTCATCTCTAGGGTTTGCATTCTTATAGTCCCAGATTTCATGATGCGAATTGGAGTCAAGTCTCTGGTAGGAGGAGGTTCTTTGGTGCCGTAGAGTAAGTAGCAGGAACTGATTATTAAGTTACCTCTGAAGCCAAAGTAAATTCTGCACAAGATATTTCTAGAACATAGTCATGAGCATTAAACATTGTACATCCCTTTTTACCAATATGCACACACTCATATTATTTATAGAGCTATTGTGTATTAGTTTACTTTGGGTACTTCCAAGCCCCATAATTCTACCATTTCTTATCCATGGTTCTTGTATTAGGGCTATGTCTATGTCACCTTTTGTAAACTATCGACAAGGTACCTGTAGCTGCCTTACTGTGATGTAGATTCACTTGGAATTAGTTTTATCTTTTCCATCACTTTTGAAATGATCCTGAAGTTTACTTTTCCTAGTCCAAAAAAAGCTTTCATACTTTTAGCTTTAAGAGCTTTAAGTGAGGAGTCGTCAATTAGTGCAACTGTCATTTGCCCTGATGGATTTTCATGTTGGAGCGGACAAATTTCCAATCAAATGTATTTAGATCCTTGTTTTGCTTCTGAATTACATTCAGGATTTTGGAAGGTTCATCCTTTGAGTATACTTTGGGTGCTTTGAAAAGCACCATAGTCACTCAGAGTCTCTATCTGTTCACCTGTTCGTAATTTCACATTTTCCCAAGGTTTTAATTTTGGGATAGCTTCTATAACCTAATTTTTAGTTATGAGGCAGATATTATAGGGCTAATTAATTTAAATGTGTTTATTAAGTAAGGATGCATGGGGAATATTTCAAAATGGAGTGATTGTTGGAAAGTAGATGTAGGTTGTTTATAATATCATAATTTGTGTTAATATGTTAATTAAGAAGGAAAATTATCAAAATTATTTATTTATTGAGAGAAACAATTTTATATAATTAAATTAGTTAATAATGTCATAAATCTAAATTAAAAGAAAAATATTAAACATTTGTAAAATCCATAGCCAAACTCTAATGTTAAACATAGGTATGGAAAATGTCTTATTGGCTAATAATCTGCCTATGGAGATCCTTCACTATACATGCAAAATGATTTACCATGGCAACGCCATAAAACATATATATATATATATATATATATATATACACGGGTGTCGTGAATAGCCAAGCCACTTCTGCTTCTTCTTAGTGTCACTTCAATACTGCAACATCTCCATGCAACTTCTAGGCACGAATGCAAGAAAACTTTTTCTAAACATACATATTTATAAGGATCAGTGGTAAAGTGTATTGTAAATCTTTGTGAAGTAGACAAAAATGTGTTTTTAATGCAAAGAAGTGATCATTCTAGTGTTATTCTACAAGTTTTGAATAATTTCAGGAAATTTAAAAGCACGCATATTTATTTACAAATTTCCTTTCCCATACCGCGACCTGAGATAAAAGAAACAGAGATCTCATAGCTCAAGAATTCAAGAATCCACTATGCAGATCAAGATTCGGTGGAGAAAGTATCGACACACACTGCAGAGATAAACAGAATGCATCGAGATGGGTGAGTACCCTAAGATAAAGCACACAGTAAGCAGTCCGCCAAACAGTACGTTAAATTTGGAACCATAACATAGCTAGCCATTACAACTGCCACATTCAATGTCCGAACCTTCGGGGTAACTCCAAACAAATTCTGCTAGTTACTTCGTTTGCACAGATTAAGATAAAAGCTCCTGCTTCTAAGTGCGACAATATAAATTGGGGATATTGTCCATGTCATAGTACATTAAATTGTTCTACTATGGTAATTTAGATTTGCCTGCTCGTTTGTGAGCTTGCTATTTGGATAGTCATCAATTACTACTGCCATCTTAATAGAGATGGCCAATCTTGTCGGTGGAAGATTCTTTAATTTCCTCCAACATTTTTTCTTCCTCAGAGAGAGTATGTTTTCTTCCTCAGAAACCAGGTACTGATGTTAGCATAGATGTCGCTTCAGTGCATGTAGGTTGTTCAGATACTCCTGATGACTTGACTGTCTATTCAACATCTGTAGGGTTTCCTGAAATTTCGGAAGCTTCAAGTAGCTGTAAGGAAGTTTTATCAGACATTCCAAGTGTGTTGCCATCCTTGGTATAGCGAGGAGTGGGCAGAGATGTGACTGGGCATGCCCCGGATATTTATCCTGCCTGAATTCCCTCTGTCCGTCACTTCCCATATTTTTCACCTAGGCCAGAGAGTTGGGTACTGCCCAGCCCATTATACCAACTTCCTGGGAGTTTGCTCGTAGCAGTAAAGGCCTCCGCATCCTTTACCCATGGTGAACTACCTGCCACGCCCGAAGAGGATGGTGGGTAAGGGATAGTGCAACACCTCTGTGGAAATTCTTCACATCAACCTCCCCCATAGCTGACCTTCCAATCACACAATGATTTGGCACTCCCCATCCCTTACCAGCAAAGAAGTATAGGAAAAAGGAAAGACTCACTAGTCGTGATGGCATAGGTGTCGAAAAATCAAGAGTTGGTCAAGAGAGAAAAGAGAAGAGAAAAAGAGAAGAAAAGTGAGTTTGGTACAAGTTAGTTTAAGAATTACCAAACTCAGCTCTGGACCCCATGGTCACCATCCACATATTTGTAAGATGCAATTCCCTGGTGAATGGACAAGACTAAATACTCTGAGAGGTCATCAGGTATCTCAGAGGCTCTGTTAACGACACATCTCACATGTACCGTGCACACCTTTGGCATGGGTTGCTTAACACCTTGCGTTTCGGGAGTTGGTGGTTATTCAGAGACAGACCTGTCCAGCATGCCGGTAATCAGCCGACAACGCCAGTTAGGTCTTGGCTATCTACCACCAGTACCCACTCAAGGTCCAGCTCTAAGGGTTTGCGGGCCATTAGGCCACTCTAGAGGCCCCCTGCTGCAGATTCTCATCACCTTTTTCAGTGATGACGTATCTTGTGACACCTCCATTTCTGACAAATCTCTCTTCTCTCTCCAAGAACATGCTCCTATTGTCAAGGCTGATTCATGCAAAAGCTGCGATGCACTATCATCTGTTGTATTCACGTCATTTTCTTTGGTGTTAAATCTGTCACCTTTGTAGCACCTGCTTCAGTGTCAGACTTTATACTTCCTCTCCCTGCCACAAATGTTTGAAAATCACTTCATTCATCATTTTTGTGATGACTTATTTCCTTCCATTCTGTTTCTTTCCTCCATACTTTGTTCTTGCTTGTACATGTTACATCTCTCCATCTATACAGAGATGTAGATTTCGAATAAATGCTTCCTTGCCTACTGAGCTTGCTTCGATCATCCTCTTAATTAAATTTCTTTGTCAAGTCTTTGTTCATAAATATAACAGTACCTTTTAGCATCTTTGTTCTTCTTAAGATTTCATAGATTGATTAGCTGGATGTTGAGAATCATTATACTAGTCTTTTCCTACTTTGCCTTCCTACATGGTATCTTTCCATGATCTCCCAACCTTTCAAATCAATTTCCAGTTTATCTGTTAAAATTTTCATTACTTCATCCATAGGCCAAATACGTCATCTCTCTTCCACCCCTCTTGGGGCAGCATGCATCAACCTAGAGTAAGCTCTACTTTCGTAGAAAACTAGTATTCAAGTCAATACTCGGTGACTTCCATATGAGAGTAAACTACTTTGCAAGTATTTTGCTCCTCTTTCAAATACTCCCAGAGTAAATTACTGCAGAAGTATATGTTGGAGAGCAAACCATCATGTATGTTACCAGGGATTAAATAGAGCACAAATATAGGTTACAATTTACTCTTGCAACCTGGATGGGGTAACTAACCTGTCAATTGAACTAGAATACTATATTGTATTTAGAAGAAGGTATTTTTGACATGTTCATGGATTACTTAGACTACATTGATGATCTCAACAAAGAAAACAACAGGAATGCAATAGTGGTATGTGAAATCCAATAACACTTATACAGAGAGAGTTCAAGGAATGTTTCGGTATTAGGAAAGAATCTTTTACATTCCTTTTGAACCCACTTGGAGGGCATTTACAACAAACCTCAGACAGGAATTCAACTGTATCACCCAAATTGCAATTGTTGTTCGTCCTGCGAGTGTTTCATACAGAACATTTCAGATAGTTAAGGTGGAGTTATGAAGAACTTAACGTAATATGACAGTCCAACACATTGTATTAAATGGAGCTATTTAGGTGTGAGTTAATATGACTAAGAGTTGGCAATTTCAAGCTTTTCATTCCTATCATGTTAAGTTTGATGTCACATGGTAATTAGAACCAAATGGCTTGAAGCAGTAGCACAAAGTAATAAAAGAACTACTAATCAAGAGTTATTCCCATTACATTAAGTTCATCCTAATTAGATTTACCAGCATTAACTTCATGTCACTTTAAGTAAAGTTCATTGTAATCCCAGTATTACAGGTGATCTTATAAACGTTCATCCTACACCTGCTGGTCATATCTTTCATCACATTGTTAGAGCACTTTTGAGGTTAAGAGCAAGGTACATAAATAAATATACATGAGTGTTCAGAAAATAAAAGGCAATGTTTCTTCATTTTTGTAGGTTTCCCACACATTGTGGGTGCAATTGACTGCATGCATGTACCTATTTTGTGCCCATCTGGTGAATATGGTGAACTTTTCTGAATTGGAAAAGGCATTTCTCCATCAACACACAAGTGATCTGTGATGCAAATGAAGTAATGAATATATTAATTCCTTCTAACCAAGCAAACTCCTGGAAGGTGGCATTGTGAATTTTCATGTGAAAGTTTTTTTTAGGATATTTTAATAAAAAAGGTTGCCAGACTGTTCAGTATACAGAAATATATGTGGTAGTATGGTGTATTGGTGGCACTGTTTGAAAGCACTACATTTAAAACATGTGCATAACAGTGCATAAACACAGCATCAGGGAATGGTGATTGCCTGGACAGCATTTTCATTTTAAGACATTACAACTGTCCCATCATAAGACTGAATATAAATTTATCACCATACCCAGTTGCTCTAGAGAGACATTATTAGTCTGATATTGCTGTGGATGTTTTTTCTGTAGTGACATAAAAATTAAAAAGAACTTTCATTACTACAACCATCACAAAGACAGCAATACAAAGAAATGTGAGACTTGTTTGCTGTATCCGTGGTCTCATCAGCCACCATAATGACAGATCTTCATTGTTCCTGCAATACCTTCTATGTGACAGTTTTGCACCAATACGTAGGTTACACAGTAGTGCAACATACAACAAAATCCCCTATGTGCCTGTGCCATAGAGTGAATCATCAAAACATGCTATGTGTATGTGAGAACATATAGGAGCTATTGCAGACCACCACCTAATCGCATTTATTTACTAATGGTTGATTTTGTTGCATTCCTTTATCAAGTTTGTGACCTTTATAGTAGCTGTATTAGCCTACTGTTTCATGGTTCTTTTGCCATTTTGTTGTGTTGACAGTCATTCTTACCAGTGTTTTATTATACTCTCCATAGTTTTAATTTAATTATGCATTATCATTAAGAAACAGCTTAAAGTGTAAGCGTTTATTTTCATATTATTATACTTACAAGACATCTAGCCATCAGACAATGTGATATTATAGGGATGGTGATTTTTTACAATAGTGACAATGCTTAAAACATTTATAAAAACTTCTCCATAGTTTTAATTTAATTATACAGGGTGAGCAAAAAAACTATGAGCCGGCTGTGCGGTGTTTTTAATTCTTCCAGGGTGTGTGGGTTTGTCTTGTATACTTTGTTTTAAGCTACCCCAGAGATAGAAATTGCAGGGGGTTAGGTCGGGGAACCGAGGGGGCCACAAATCTGTTCTAATAATTCTGTACTCAAACACACTTTCAGTTTTTCTCATCAAAATATTGGCCATATAAGCTGTTGCAGAGTCTTGAAAAAAGGCAAAATCGCGCTCTCTAGCTGTTAATTCTCTAAAAAAGGTGGCAAAATTGTATTCACAAATGTACGGGCTTCAACTGTTGACTCGAAAAAAATTTGCGAGTGATGGATAGTTTCCTAAAGAGGTACCAAAAATGTATGGATAACGACGGTGGCCAGTTTCAGCATCTGCTTTCATAAAGTTGGTAAGTAAAGCCTTTAAAAGTAGTTTTAAAAATGTTGTATGGTTTTATCCGTGCCTCACTATGATAGTGGCAGACGACAATGAGCGCCGAGGACGTGGACAGGAAAAACACTGCGCAGGCGGTTCGTAGTTCTTTGGCTCTCCCTGTATATCATTGAGAAACAGCTTAAAGTGTGTTTACTTGCATATTACAGTACATCTAGCCATTAGATAATGTGATATCATAGGGATGATGATTTTTTGCAACAATGACAATACTCAAAGCATTTATAAAGGCTTAATTCTTGATTTTTTTTTTAACCTGCAACCTTTTTAATGAGTATTGAATATGTTTTAAAATGTAAAATTTATGTTAAAATGTGACATATACGGGAAATCAACAATTTTTCCAAACAATTCTCAATTTTCTTATGGCTCTGTGCAAAAATTAGTTTAATTTCTTATTAGTGTTATCAAAAATATTAATTTCTTATTAGTGTTATCAAAAATATGTATTCATCAGAATAAGTTTAAACTCTGTTTTCCTTCCAAATGCTAAATTTAATTTATAAATAGGATGAAACACTAAACTTAAACCCAGAAAGCTACATTTCAATTTTAAAATGCTAGAAATCATTACCCAAGCAATATACAATCGGTTCAAAAGCCAATTTACATTGTGTCTTCATTTCTTCACTCAGAATGTTTTCTAGAGGAAGGTTGATGTTGAAGATGGTAGAAGAACAGAATAATCTACTACCGAAAAATGCTGATACTGAATTAATAAATTACATAATGTCAACACAATGTAAACCAAGCAAATTTCGTGCTCAGAGCAATACTGTGATTTTTTTAACTAGGACCTGAACTTTCAGAATTATTAAGATATGACATGTCAGATGAAACAAACTTATCATTAATTTCTTTAAACAGCTTAAATGATAGTGATCCTGTTAATGAAGGTAGATTTGAGACTGCAGGTGAAGTTAGGGACACACATAAAAATTGTTCAAATTAATGTATCCATAGTTCCAGTAAAAGACAATGTGATTTCAATCTCTGATATAGCTTCAGAAAATCAAATAATTACTGAACAAGTTCTTGATCTGGATGCTACACAATGTCTGAATGCAGCTGAAGAATGTAACATACAGAATTGTAAAGGACAATTAGGAAAAAAACAGAAAGATGAAAAGATGGAAGAGGAAGGGCAGATTGAAGAAGGGAAAGAAAAAGAACAAGAGGAGCATCAGGAAGATGAACATGAAAAGGAAGGGAATTGTTGAAAGGATGATGAGGAAAGGTATTGTCCAGATATTGTGGAACATGGTTCAAAAAGGGAAATAAATACAAATAAAAGGTTAGAGGGGCAAATATATGTGCAATTTCAAAGAGTTGCAAATAAAGTGGTTCAAAATTGTGCCAGAGAAGCTAAGAAACTAATGCCAAACAGCCAACAGTAAGAGCACGGATGCCTCAGTGTGCTAAAATTATAGAAGAGGTAAAGATTAAACTGTTTAATACGTCCTGGAACTTAGGATCATGGAGTGAAAAGAGGATATTTGTTCATGGTTGGGTAACTACAAGAAACATTCTATGGAGGAGGCAGTCAACCTCTGAAGAAACAAAGAAAAATATTGGCCATGACATATTTTTAAACAAATGGACAGGTGAAAAAGTTAGGGTATGCCGAACTATGTTTATCAATACTTTGGGAGTTGGTGAAGACATCTTCATGCAATGGACAAAGGACGGTATATGCCACTCTCAATCTAATGAAAAACAGCAAGTTTTTGCTACTGAAAATGACATTGTAAGTGAAGCTCCTAAAAAGAAAAGACACGTTCATGAAAGCAACAATGTGAAAAAAGTGACTTGATCTGCTACCCGAAGTTCCAAGATACTACTGCAGGGCCAGCTCTAAGAGACCTATGTAGAATTGTCCTTTTGTTCAGTTCTACATATGCATGAAATGTATGTGACATGGTACAAAGATAATGGTGAGCAACATGTGGGTAGAACGTCCTTCACAGAGAAAGAGAAAGGATAGCTATACATGCATTAAGAAAAGATCAGTATGACATATGCTGTGACTAACCTCAAAACTGTCAGTGAAGATGATTACCAGGATCATATCAAAAGGAAAAGTTAAGCTAGAGGTATGAAAAATGTAATGAAAGACAGTGCCTCAGAAAAGAAACTTGTTATAACCATGGATTTACAAAGTGTGTTCCTTTGTCCTAGACTTGCTGCCTCTATGGCATATTATAAGCAGACATTGCAAATGCATAATCTCACAATATACGAACTCAATAGCCATGATGCTACACTCTATGTTTGGCATGAATAATGAAGGTGTATCTTCAAATGAATTCTCAATCTGCATTGACCATTATATAGACAATATTTTAGAAAAAAACTACAAACACATTGTGCTAATATCGGATGGATGTTTCTATCAAAACAGAAATAAAATTTTGGCAACAGCACTGGCATTGTAATTGAACAAGTTTTTCTTGAGAAAGGCCACACCATGATGGAGGCTGATAATGTTCATTCTACCCTTGAGCAATACTTCAAACCACCGATATACTCTCCAATGGACTACATCAGATCAATGAGAATGGCAAGACCTAAAAGACCATACAAAGTAATTGTAAATGAGTTCTCCTTCTTCAAAAATATTTGAAACTTTGAATTCTATTCTACCTTCTCTAAGACTTGATAAGAAAGCAGGGTATCAAACTGTTCTGATCTTAGGATGCTAAAGTACAGTCCAAATGGTGAAATATTTTACAAACTGAACTATTTCGAAGAGTGGAACTTGTTGCTCAAATACATAAATTATGTAGTCACAAATAAGCCAGTCCCTTGTATAAGTGAGAAATACCAGTAACTGAATCTAAATATAGGCACGTTCAAGAGTTTAAATCAGAAATGAATAAAGATCACCACTCATTTTATGACTATTTAAAGTACAAGCAACAGAAGCACTTAAGACAACTTAGCTGTTAAATAAAAGTGTTGCAAATTTAATATTGTTCTTTATCTGTGTTTAAAATGCATATAAAAAAGTAACAGTAATCAGCTTAAATTATTTTATTTAACAAATCCTGATGCTGACAACTAACTGTTAGAAGAAATGGCAGTTATTTTATTATCACATATATTTGCATTCGTATCATTGTAACAATTTAAGTAGGACTGGCCCCATAGCTCAGTCAGTAGAGCGCCTGCCTGTTGTGAGAGGGGTCCTGGGTTTGATTCCCGGCTGGGGGGTGGGAATTTATCTCTAGCCAAGGTTATTCCCTATCCTCACCAGAGTCTGGAAGTATGAATGAGAGTGTGAACGTGTGTATGATCTAATGATTAAAACCCAAAAAGTGCAAGAAACCCAACAAGAGAATATGAGTTAACACCATTGCCAATAGGCAATAAGTTCCAAAGGAAAGGTCGCCGATGAGACCAATGTGCTTAAAGGCAGGGTATAATTGGAACTTAAAAGAAAAAAAAATTAAGTAAATGACAAATGTGAAATAAGTAATGCTCCAGTATTGTAATAGATGGATGGGATGGGATAACATAATACATACTTAATCAAATACCACAATACAAAATAAAATTTTAATTAATTACTAATTGAGTCAATAAACTCATCTACAGAGTAAAAAACCCTTTCAATAGTAAGCTCTTCAAATCCTTTAGAAGCCGCACATGGATCGTTCTTTTAACTGTATGGGTAGTTTATTGTATAATACAGAGCCATAATATTTAGCTCCTTAGGCATATAAGGTGATTTTATGTTAATCACTTTTAAGTTTGCCGGATTCCTAGTATTATGAGAATGAAAATCTTCATTTGTTATGAAATTATTAATATTTTGTTTGATGTAACATAGTGTAACATAAGTACAGGCAAGGCAAAGGTAATATTTTTAATTCTTTAAAAACTGGCCTGCATGAATCAATCCTGCCTATATTGGCAATACTTCTGATTATTTTTTGGGGGGTTTTAAAGACTAAATGACTGTCTTTGCCATTTCCCCAAAACATTATCCCATATGTCAATTCTGCATATGCAAAGTATAGAACTTTTTTAGTATGAAAATCTATTTCTTTGTTTATTACCCTAAATGAAAAATAAAATTTATTTAGCTTCATTATTAAATGTGCAATATGAAACCCCCAATCAAGATGCTGATCTAACCATATTCCTAAGAATTCAGCGTGATCAACCTGTAACATTTTTGTATTATAAATCTGAAGGTTGATATTATCCTCTTGCTTATTCTTTTTATGGCCGAATGGAATAACTACTGTTTTTTAATGGATTTAAAAGCAATTTATTAGTATCAAACCAATTTTCCATTCTAGTTATTATGCCTTCTTTGTCCTCTAAACCTTCTATGATTATTTTAGTATCATCTGCAAACATATTAACATAGGCATTGAGGTGTTTTGGAAAATCATTGATGAAAATTAGAAATAGAATTGGCCCTAATATAGAACCCTGGGGTACTCCATGCTTAATATTTTGAATTTTTGAGTTGTAACTTCTTAGGACCTTTGATTGATCTGTTTTAGTTATTTCAACCATTTGTCTACGATTACTTAAATAAGACTGGAACCATTCCTGCCCTTTTCCCCTTATTACATACATTTGTAATTTCTCCAGTAAAATATCATGCTGAACCATGTCGAATGCATTAGTTAAGTCAATGAATAACCCAGTACATTTCTTTCCATTATCAATTATGTCTAAAATCATTCCAATAAAACTGTAAACTGTCATAGTTGACTTACTCTTGGAAAATCCATTTTGGCTAGAATGGATGACATTATTTTTCTCAAGGAATGAATTTAGTCTCTTTAACATGGCTTTTTCAAGTATTTTAGATAATGAGGGAAGTATCGAAATGGGCCTGTAATTCTCTGCCTCTTCTGTATCCCCTTTTTTTAAAATTGGTTTAATTTTCACTAATTTTAGCATATCCGGAAACTGACCTAGTTGGAAGGATTTATTTACTAAATGACATAAAGGTACACATGATACTTCCCTGCAATATTTATAAACTATATCTGGTACTCCATCAGAACCAGTAGTTACTTTGTTTTTAAATGTCTTCAATATATCCAACATTTCTCCTTCCCTTATGGGTGCTAAAACATTGAGTTACTAATAGTACTATAAAATTCTGTAATTTTTGTTTTAGGAAATTTGTTCACAAGTTGGTCTATAACCCGAGTAAAATAATTTTGAAATATTTCCGCTACTCTTTGTGGATCCTTTACTAATTCATTTATTGTTGATTTAATGAAAATTTCATTTAAGTCCTTATTCCCTCCAAGAAGCTGCTTCTTAATGGCCACATTGCTTTCTGTTTATTATTTGCCTGTGTGATATACTGTAAATTATAATTCCTCTTTGCCTGCCATAAGACTTCATTATATATACTTTTATATTTTCTTACATAATCCTGAAATGCAGGGGAATCTACATGCTTTTTAATTGAATTTAAAAACCTGAGCCTTTTGCCTGAAATAATGATTCCCTTAGTTACCCAGTTCTTGGGCCTTTTGCCACCACCTGTGAGTGTTTCGGAAATAATTATATCCATGTGATGCTCAAAATACTAAAGAAGGCTTTACAAATTTCATTAACATCATCCAATTCTAGTAACGAGCCCCACATTTCCATACTTAAACTTTGTTTTAAGGCTAATAAGTTACTTTCACTAAAGTCCCTACTATATTTTTAAAGTGTAATATTTTATCTTTTGGTATCCTACTCTTACAATTACCTAATGAAAGTGAGATGGCATGATGTCCGAGAAACCAGTATCGATTACCTCAACCTCGTAATTTACAAGTTGTTTTGGTACTAGAATTTGATCTAATATTGTAGCAGTATGCTTAGTTACTCTTGTAGGTGTAGACACAATAGCTTTTAAATTACATGCTGATAATAAATTCACTATTCTATAATCCAATTTCTTACTAAAATCAAGATTAAAATCCCCAGTTATTACAACATTTTTACCTATTTTTACTTCCTCCACTATTTTTTCTAGATTTTGAACAAAGTAATCAGTATCTCCAGAAGGTGAGCGATATACACAGATTATTACACAGTTGAGTTGGATTAACTCCACTATACTAGCCTCAAAGTAGCAATCATGATTTATCTATTGATTTCCTTAGTTTTAAAGCTATTCTTAACAAAAATACAAGATCCACCATGTAATTTATTTTGCCTAAATAACTAGCACTTAATACATATCCTTCAAGTTTTATACTTTCTATTTCCTGCTCTAATAACCAATGTTCACAAAAGCAAACAACGTGTGCATTTTTAAGAATTATGCCCTCAGAAGCTTCAAAGTTTATTAGCTTATTTCTAAGACACATTCTGATGAAATATACTCAATACATTTCCCTTAATTATTTCTTTATCAAGTTTACCCTCATTTCTTATTGAATTCGTAACTGAATCAATACCCATCGGTTCAGCTACAACACCATCTACTGAGTTCCTTAGTTTCCCAGATAATTTCCCACTACATTAATTAGCGATTCAATAGCTTTCCCTAGCCTATACGACCCTTTATAATTTAGATGCAATCCATCCCTTGCTATGCATGATATATCTAGTCTTTTATCCACATCTATAAATATTGCATTTAATTGCAATTATTGTATTCAATTTAATACTAATTTCTTTGTCTCAGATTTGAAAGTATTTTTCTATCAATAACTTATGTTCAAGTATTATATGTATATGATTTATTTATCATCATCATCATCATCATCATCATCATTATGCTATGATGTTACTGCTTTATGTCATCTCAAGACTGACTATAACTCAAAAGAACAAAAACATACACAGGGAAAATAAGTAATGCAATTCCTTTTACGTGTTGTAAAGGAGCAAGTAAAACCTCCTATGTGTATAATCGGAAAATATTTTCGTTATTATGATGTACTGGCTTGCTGAATGCAGAATATTCTTATAAGTTATCTAAACTGATTGTCCAGAGATACTATTATCTATGCAGAATAAACAAATGAGCAAAACGTCACCAAAACACTTTTTTCTTTCTCTTGAAAAATTAATAGTTTTGCACATAAGAGCTATTGCAGGAATAACAACGAAATATGAGCAGCCTAATTTAAAATTGAAGATATTTAATAACTTTGGAATTGTTTGAAATGCCTTTGGCTGAAGTGTGGAGTGCTGAAGATGATCAGAAAATAATGGGTTACATTCACCATGAGTACTAGATAATTGCTGCAATTTTGTAAAATTTCTGATTTGTTACTGCCACAGAATAGAGTCATTTTGTATTTTGCCAAGAAGCAGGCAGGATTGATTTAGTGGCTGATATGCATAAAACAGAGAAGATACCTTCCTCTCATATTTTCCAAGTGTCTTCTCACAATTGCAATTTTTACCTGCACAATATGAGGCTATGGATTGGAGTGCAGAGAGGCTGATCCAGCTTTGTTATGCACAAATACAGATTAGCAAGGCTTATATTGATAAATCAGTGAGTCCCCTCAACAGCACAACCAGGATACTCAGAGGAATACTAGAATGGATGTTTTAAGAGTAAATGACATGTAAAGTAAAAAAGTTGCCTAGTTTGATCTTATACAGAATGGGCCTAATTCAAGAGTTTTAGACACATTCTCTTCATCATTGATGTGGGGTGGCAGCTGCGGCAGTAAATATAAAATAAGCTTCTTTTAATCTCCTGGTGATAACATCCTTGCCTCTCATACTAACTATAAGTAGATGGATTCTAAGCCAATTTAGCTTTGCTACCTTGGTCAAGCTTTTTATTTAAGTTTTTCAACATATAGGATGAATAATGGGTAACCTGAGAGCTACCTAGCTTATTTGTTTTGTTCACTCATTCATCATCAGTGAGCTTTCCAGTTAAAAGACATTAAAACTTTATAGAAAAAAAAAAGCAACCATTTTGAGTTATACTCTTGCTGATACAGTTAAAATGCAAAAACAGGGCAGCATTATTTCTTTGAAACGTAATGAAAACTAATCACTTATATCCTGGAAACATACAATACATTTAAAAATTGCTGCCTTATCCCCCATTTTTTTGTTTGTTTTGTTTTCTGTTGTCTTTATTCTAACACATTTGAACAATAAAGAACATATGCTCTATGTCTGAAAACTGGAGCACACCACATAGCTTTGACTTCAGGACACACAACGCATTTACAAAGCTGTGCATTTACCTACTTAAGAAGGGAAGAATGGATGTTTCATTAAGATTATACCAATTCTCCATCATATACATTTATTTTCCTCCACTGTGAGTGACCATGTGAAATGCTTGAGTTTCATATGCACAAACCCAAGAATAATAACAAGCAGATTGCATAGATGCCAATACCTGAGCCCTGTTTATTTCCACGGGGTATGTTAAGCAAAAACACACCTGGAGTAGAAACTGTGCACCTTTGACAACACACTTCTGATGTGCAAATATTTTTTATGCATATGGATTGTGAGAGAAGTACTTCTTCTCTTTACCTTTCAATAAGAAAAAGGGTAAATACTCAAGTTTTATCCATGTCAGTCATTGTTTCCAAATTTCCCTGTAGTACTGCACTTTCTCATTTCACATTTGAGTTTTCATGCGTTGTACTCACTTATTTGATTTTGTATCCTTGAAGAGTTACATGTTCACTGCAATTGATGTCTTAATGTGGGCAAGAGAGCCTAAATCTATTTCTGCACTAAACAAAAGACATTTCTAACAGTACAACCATCTTTTCTGTCCTGACTATAAGCTTGTCAACTTTGTCATAGGTTAAACAACTAAAATAGATTGGGTAAAAGTTTGCTTCTCCTGAATCAATCTAAGCAGGGGGAAGAATTTTACCTATCTCTGTTTTCAATGCTCATTTCTCCTCAAATGTTCAAGTTCCAATGGAATTTCCTAACAGTTCTGCAACAATATTCACACCATATACACTTAGTTTACCCATGATAAACACACTTTGTCTGCCTCATGAAAGAAGTGAAAACACTATTGAATGTACTACACCTAACTCACTGCACTGTGTATGTCAATAGGAACAGGCACCTAAAAAAGTGCAGCCAGCTCCCAAATAATGTCTCCAATTCTCTCATAAAAGGAAAATACTGCATGTGGTGGATTGGAGCGAAAGATTCTCCACCCAGCAGCCAAGGAAAAGGTATCCTAGTTGCAGAGTCTCACAAATTTCCATAGGATTTGCATGTGGTTCAGTTTAAGTTTCAGGCTTCCCTTTTGCTGTAAATAATGTTAAAAACAGTGTAAATGATAAGTACCATAGCATGATTACTGAAAACATTGTTAAAATTAAACACTTCAATGAAAAACATGGGAAGCAATGCTTTTAGTGGAAGGTGTGGACCAAGATTGGGAAGGAAAGTTTTTATAATATTTTAATAGACTTTTTAACAATGCATGTCCATATGTCCTGAAAGGCAAAAAGGTTCGCAAATCTAGTAAAATTAAGATAAATACAAAGAGAATGCACTTAAGAAACAGCATGAGGGATGCATATGAGTTCTATAAATCAACAGGGTGGAATTATTTTAAAAATAAATACAAAAGGTTAAAAATGGATTTTCAAAATTATTTGGTTGAAATTAGGGCATCATAATATAAGCAAAACTTAGAAAATTGCAACAGGACAAAAAAGGGTGCTTGGACTACCATAAATGAGACTAGGAAATAGGAGGAACAAAATGTAAATATTGCAGTAAATAGAATAAAGTAGAAACTAATCCAGATGATATATGTAATATATTTATTAAATACCTTTTATTGCTCTACTTATAAAAACTGGTAATTTATGTCAGGATATGTTTGAGAGTGGTAGATCACATATCACCAATATATCCTACAGATGACAGGGAAATATTGAATATTATTAATAGGTTTAGTAACAAACAGTGTATTACCTGGAATGATATAACTCCAAAAGTTTAAAACAATGTAAATGTGAGTTGATTAAGCCTTTAGCACACCTGATGCATTATTCCGGGCAGGAATAACATGCGCGACTTCTTGTGAAGTTAACAACACTTCTCATGGAGAATTTCCCTCTTGCTTAAAATGTACATCCAGTATGTAAAAATGGTGATAAAACTCAAATTTCAAATTATTGTGCAATTACACTAACACCAGCCTTAGCAAAGCTCTTAGAGAAAACTATAGTTGCCAGAATAGGTAAGTTCCTATCGCTAATAATATAGTAAGACACACAACATGGTTTTCACAAATACTATTTGACCATGAATACCTCTGAGTTCCTTAAGGATATTGTAATCAAACTTGAAAATAATAATAATAATAAGGTAGCTGATATCTTTTTTGACTTAACTAAAGTGTTTGATTGTGCAAATCATAAAATATTGCTTCGGAAACTGAACAACTGTGGAATAAGGGGATTTTTAGAGAAATTTATTTCATCCTACTTTATAATCGAGCATAGAGGACCGTAATTCTGTTTTACAATAGAAGTTACAACAAAACAATGAAGGAGTAGTCCCATATGGGGTTCCGCAAGATTCTGCATTAGGGCATTTGCCATTTTGTTTATATACAAATTACATTCTAACTATTCCAATCTCGAAGTAGTTGTCATATGCTGATGATAGATATGTGATATGCTGGGACACATTCACACATGGCCTTACTGAACAAATAAACTGATTCAGCTCAGTTTCTGAACTACTTCAACACTAGTAGATTAGATTGCAGCGTAAGTCAAAAATAGTACATTTTACAGTATCCTAGACGAAGTAAAAATCAGCTTGCTGTCAAAGTATGTAATTAGCTTCTTAATGAAAGTGACCAAACTTTTGTTTCTGGGAATACTTTTTGACAAACATCTAACATGGGGTAAGCACATTGATCAGATATTTAGCTAAGTTAGTAAGGGTGTGTACTACAATATTTCTCCAGATTTAAAAGCTGGAATGTAGTAAACATCATATTACTATGGTGTAACATACCCACACTTACTTTATGGTATTGAGTTTGGGATGATGCAGCTAATTTACATATTAATAGCTTGTTAGTCCTACAGAATAAATGTTTACAATGTAAGCCCTAACATTCATGCAGATAGCTTTATAAAAAATTAAGCTCTTACAGTCATTATGCTGTATGTCTATGATAACATACTGCTTTTACACAACTCCAGTGATCTCGCAGGACATTTTGATGTACATGAGTATAATACTAGAGGCCAAACTGATGTATATAGGTCTGCATACACCAACAAATTTTATGATAAAGATCTTCTAAAATAGGAGCAACATGTATAATAAACTTCCCAGAGATTTGAACATTGTAAAAAGTAGTCTGTTTAAATCTAGATTAAAATAAAAAACCTTGCAAATAGACTTTTTCTTCAGATTGGATTAAGTTTTATTCTTTCTCTGAGAGAGTACTACTAATGATGAACCATCCCACTACTGCTGCTGCGATTATTATTGGTAGTGACCTCCTAAGATAAATGATTATCATGACAACCCATTGAATTGCATGATCTATGGAAACTTCAGGAATGGAGGAAGTACCTAGAGTAAGAGGAGTTAAAATATTAAAACCATTTCTGCTGCACTTCTGCAGGGACATGAAATTCCTGAGGTGCAAACCAAGTACTGCAGGTTTGCTCACCTTGTGTGTCTGTTATTTACTATAAGCTTTTTGTGCTGGGAATTTCCACCACTTCTGGTAGTTAATGCTTCAACATTGGTTATAACAGGTCATCAACAATTTCCTCTGCACCATGCTGGTGCCTACTGCTCGATTTAAGGTTGGTACTCCTAGATTTTCCCCATTCCACCCTGACTGGATGTTATGGTTTCCAGCATGTTATCACACATAATCACCAGCTGCCAGCAGATGAGTTGTTATTGCGCTGTGCATACTGATATGCATGTGAGATGACAGCAATGTACTCTATAGAGGAACATATTTTTCTATTGGAAAATTTATTTTCTGAACATGGAAATTATACTAAGAAGGTGAAACAAAATTTCATTGCTAAGTTTCCAAACTCAAAACTACCACACTGAGATACTGTAGGTGATATAATTAATAAATTTTGGAAGACAGGTTCTGTGCAGGATGCTGCAAGGAGTGGTAGAGCAACTATCTTAATAGAAAAAACTGGCAAATAGATCGGATATAATGCTTAAAGCTTCACAGAAATCAGTAAACAAATTGGTCCAACAATATATTTCTTACAGCTCCACATACAAAGCATTCAAAAAAGAACTCGGTTTGTATCCATATAAAGTGTCAGTCATTCACAAATTAAAACCACAGATCAGAGAAAAGAGTGCAGTATTGTGAATGGTTTCAGAGGTTTATTGTACGCCATGGAATTGGCATAGTGTTAGATAGGACACTTTTTACTTATGAAGCTTGGTTTCACTTATCTGGATGCATAAATTCACAAAATACACAAATATAGTGTATTGAAAATTATAGTGCCATTCAGGAAACCCCTTTACATTCAGAGAAAATTGGAGTTTGGTGTACGATCTCTTGCTTGCGAATTATTGAGCCAATTTTTTTCCACACTTCAGTTAATTCCAATGCTTCTTGCTTGGATATTCTTTTTCCGTTTATTGCACAGCTAAATGAAGATGCACTTTTTCAACAAGACAATGCCTCTGCTCATACTTAACATCAATATATGGGGCTGTTAGTAAAGTTTTGTGGAAAGACTAATTTCTCAAGGTCTGTGGCCTCCGCGGTCTCTTGATCTGATCTCCCCTGGTTATTTTCTTTGGGGAGCTGCTAAAGCTTCGGTCTACAAGGACAATCCCAAAACAATTGTTGGTGAGCTGAAAACAGCAATTACAGATAACATAACATAATGAAAGAGACTTCAATTACAGTGTTTCACAATAAATTAAAGCAAGTGAATCATGTCTTCAAGAAAATAGTAAGCTTTTCAACATCATTTTAATTCACAATAAAATTGCCTTGGTGGACTTAGTGACAGTGATGTGTCTATAATTAGTAATTATTGAGTCAATTGTAACACTACATCACTTAGTTGTTTTTATAATGAATACATGTTTCCCTGTCAACAGGGAACTGAGGATAAGAGCAATTAGCCCCTGAAACTTGTATTCGTTATAAAAACAAGTAAGTGATGTAGTGTTACAATCGACTCAATAATTACTCATTTTCAGCATCATCTTTAAACAGATGAGTTTCATCTTATTTATCTACATTACCTATCATGAATGACATACATTAACCTAACAGATTTCTTAACTAGCAGTACATTATAACCATATATTTGTGGCAGCCATTGCCGCCACCGGAATTCCCATCTCTAGGAGAATCTTGGTTATATAAGAGATGTGGAACGACTTCTCGATAACCAATTATATGTTTACTCCCTCCTGTTCTCCTTCCATAATGCATGTAATTCTAATTTTAATTTTATTTCATCCTTAAATCATATTTGTACAACATGGGAAATATCAATACACTGCTGACTTTGTTGTTTATCCCTTTGTAATTCTTGAACAGGTGACATCAACAGAATCCCCTGTCCTCTTTTATCTACTGCCGAGTTCTGAAATACACATGGCATAAACATGCATCTTGTGGTGTTTTTCTTAGTCACAAGTTGGATATCTATTGTTACAAAGAAATAAAACAAAATTTCTATTACACTTATAGGTTAAGAGCAGATTCCTACATCTTTGCATGTTTTCTTTTTTCTTGAAAATTAAATGTATGCTTGGGTAGAGATAAATGTGTTTCATGATATGAGGATCAACTTGGGAAGTTTTAGAGTGTACAATAAATTCATATTCAAAGGTTTAGTGCGCATTTCACTAATATTTGCTAAAGGATGCATATATTACAATTTTTTCTCTCCTTGTTATTGAAATATTCGTCTTGTTTCCATAAAGCAGTGAGTTCTGCTATATTGCCATGTTTTCATATAGCCAAACTGGCATTCCTATTTGTATAAAATATTTTCTTTTTCACTTGTATTGACAATGCTGCGCAGGTCAGGTATGAAGTTATAAATGTTTACAATGCGGCAGTGCAATCTAAGAAAAACTATGCCATCCAGGAGAGCACTAAGGATGTGCTCTTACCAACAATGGACAGTTTATTGTTGGTAAGAGGGTACAATTTGGTATTCACCTTTGTATTTAATTGTTGCTCTTCTCCATTTATAATATTTAAATTCTAGCAGGTTCCTGATCATTGTCATTTTCTGTTGATTGATTGCACTGGTCAAGATTGATTCTGCAGTATAAAGGAAAATACGTGACTTTAATGGAAATCAGTGGCCTAATTTAAAAAATGAAGTCTTGTTTTTGTCTATCACATCTAGCTTTTGTGATATGTGCATATATGTCTATGGTGCTAAATTCATTCAGCTTATACTGCTACGTTTCATTATGTTGTTATAAATCTGTTGTTGACATTCTTCCTAATCAGCTCACTTCTGTCCTCCCTTATCACCCAGATGTTTATATTCCCAGCACTTATCAGTTTTGTTCTATGCGTCAGGTCTGTTTTCCTATGAGGTATTTATGTTTACATTTACAGCTATCATAGATCTCAACTTCAGTTGAGCTGAAAACTTGTGCTAATATGCACATTCGTCTTCTATATGTGTAGTGCTAAAATAAAAGTTCGAGTATGACTTCTACATCAGGTTATGCAGGAGACAGCATCTACAAAGTCCTCAGAAGTTTTGTTACTTTTGTGGGTGTTACATGTTTGATAAGAAGGTACATCAAATAGACTTACAAACAAAGAAACTATATTACTCATATTTCAAAGAGAAAGTTGATCAGGATAAATTGTTTGCGCTTCATATTGCATTTAACAGGTGTTTGAGGGATTACATTATTGGTAAGAAGGAAAATGGAAGGCAATGCTTTTTGCCAAACCAATGATAGAGAGCAGTAGAATCACCACGACGACGTTAGTTTTGCATGTGCAAAGTTGCTGGCTACAACAAAAAATATAAAGCATGAATTCAACATCCAAATCTGAACTCGGTTACACGGCCTATTCCTCATGGACCCAAACTACTCATACCTACACCACCAGCAAACCTCAATTTTAGTGAATCTGAAAGCAGCTCCGGGACTTCCGACAATAGTTGGTTTCTGATCCAGAAGAATTTGACAATTCACCACAATAGTTTAATCAATTTGAGTTAAATGATTTAGTTAGGGATTTAGGCCTCACAAAACAAAAAAAACAAATTACTGGGCTCAAGACCACAGGAGAAGAATTTATCACCTGGCGTTACATTTTCATGATATAGGAAATGTGAAATACAGTTCCACAAGTACTACACAGAAGAAGATCAACTTGTATTTTGTGTGGATGTGTGTAATCTTATTCAACAGTTGGACAGGGAAGCATATAAGCCAAGTAGCTTGTGTCTCTTTATTGATTCCTCCAAACGAAGCCTTAAGGCAGTGTTACTTCATAATGGCAACAAGTTAGCTTCAATACCGCTTGCACATTCTATGAACCTAAGAGTGTTTTATGAAACTCTGAAGTGTGTTCTTAAGAAAATTAAGCGCCATGACCATCAGTGGCAAATATAGGGTAGTTAAATTATATTCGAACCCACTCGCGGCCTCTCTCTACTGCACGAGACAGCTGGCAGTCGCCGGGGAAATTACGCCAGCAGAGGCAGACTAACATCCTTACCTTATAATAGATGCTGGAAATGTTGACCTTCTGCTCTCAAACAGCAGCATATCTCATGTAAATATTCTTGCTCACTCTCCAAAGCTCAGTAGCAGGAATTCTTGTGATTTCTTGCACAATGTTTTCTCTAAGTTCCTGTAGTGTGCGAGGATTGGAACAATACACTTTGTCTTTTAAAGAACCCCATAAATACAAATCACAACTCGTTATGTCAGGAGAACAAGGGGGCCACAAATCAACACTAATTATTCTGTCATCAAACAACTCTCTTATTGTATTTAATGATTCGGCAGCTGTATGTGCTGTTGCAGAATCTTGCTGGAACCAACCATACGATTTCTTTTCTTCTGTCAAACTATTGCAAAATGGCCTCAGAATTAACCCCTAATATCGCTCTGCATTTATTGTTTCATCAAAGAATATGGATCCTATTATGATGAAACAATTCGTGAAAGCACTTGACAAAAGTTGTCCTTGCTTCCAGTACTTATGCACAAGGTTTCCATCATTGTCACAGGCTAAAATCACAGAGGGAGTATTTGATGGACCACAAATAAGGAAATTGATGAAAGATGTTAATATTACCAGCTATATGAGTGAAATTGAAAAAGATGTGTGGAATGGATTCAGAGAGGTTGTTAAGAAATTTCCGGGCAATGTGAAAGACTGTTAATACAAAGAAATTGCAGAAATATGCTGGAAAATTTCAGACTGCTCGGCTGTAATATAAGTTTGAAACTTTATTTCCTCAAGTCACATCCTGACTACTTCCCATCGAATTTAGGAGCTGTCAGTGAAGGGCAAGTTGAAAGGTTCCACCAAGACTTGAAAGATGTTGAATAACATTATCAGGGACATTGAGACGTACATATGATGGCTGATTACTGCTGGTGTTTTGCACATGACGAACTTACCAGAGAACACTGAAGTTCTGTGGGAAAAGAAACAAGGGTACACAAGAAAACTAACATACATTCTCAAATTCAGGCACACTTTCATGTTATTCTTCTTTATTTTCTTTAAAAGTTGTATATGAATATATAATTTTTTGCAAATTTTACAATTATATTTTCATTGAACATTGTCAAATTGTCAAAAGAGATGTGCTATGGAAAAACAGAATGCATTTTTTAATTCTATGCACCGAAATTAGTAAAAATCGCCTATTTTTAATCGTACTGCAGAAAAAAGTTTTCATTTGTAACCTAGTGTTATTGAGTATAAATAATATTAAGAGATCATAATTACTATTTGCAATAACCAATAAAAGATTAAAATTTGATACACTTATTACTTTATAAAAATAGATAAAGTTGTGTAAGAAAATTGTGTAGTTCATTATGCTATTAAAAGGCTTTTGGTGCACATTCTTCCACTTTTAGAGTATATTTTCAGCTTTTATACTGCATAAATGCTTGCATATATTCATGATTTTGGTAAATATAAATCCACCCCCTTCTAAGCAGCTTAAATTATTTAACTTAAAGCATAGGATTTTGTGGCTATTTTTATTCATAAATGCAACTTTTTAATTTATTGTCATGTCAATTTTACCAAATCTTTATTCAAAGAAATAATATCAGCCACAAAAAATTCTTGTCGCGGTGCATGTGCTTGAATATGGCACTGTGCTGACTCAGTGCTTGCTGAGCAGTGGGTGCGGTTGGTTCATCCTCCGTAGCAGTGGTGGTCAGTACATCAGCACCGTTTAGTAATGGAAGGGCACTCGTTAAAATGAAGGGCACCCACACCAACAAATTATTTCAGTCCTGAATGGGAAGCTGCATACTTCTTCATGGAATGTAGGTTGGTGCCATTTGTTTAATTTGTTACAAAAAATTGCAAGTGCTGAAAGGATTTAATCTTCAGCATCACTTTAATACACTGCATGCTAACGATTATTCAGCTCAAGAGGAGCAGGAAGAAGGGGATGGTGGCATGGCAGAAACCTCAGTATATGTGAGTTACGAGACAGTGCTAGAAATTGCCAGGTCTTTTAGTTGTTTTTCAGATGGTCCACTTATTAAGTGATGTATGCTTATAGCTGCCAGTAACTTCACCCCTGTTATTGTTCATGAGTCCAAGAGTGTAAGTCTGTCACCTCCTCCTATATCATGTGGGATTCAAGATCTGGTGACGGCCTTTACGGACAACTTACTGAAAGAGCAAGAGAATTCGTTGCATGCTCTATTGCGATTGATGAGAGCACTGACATATCAAGTATGGCTCAATTATGTATTTTTATTCATGGAGTGAATTCCAACTTGAAAGTTGTGGCAGAATGTTAGATCTGGTGCCAATGAAAGGCACAACAGGGTCAGACATTCTGAACTGTGTAGTGGAAGTTGTGGAAAATGCAGGGATCCCATGGGATACACTTGCATTGGTAGCCACCAATGGTGCTCCACCTATGGCTAGTTCGCACAGCAGGTTTGTAATGCTCATAAAAAAAGAAATAACAGCAGTCCATTGCATAGTTCATCAGGAAAATTGTGTGGCAGAACAATGAATGTAAAAAATGTAATGAATCTGGTGTTGAAGGTTGTAAACAAACTGAGGTCCAATGGTCTAAAACACAGACAATTTCAAAGGTTCCCAGAAGATGGAGCATGAGTATGGTGATATACCATATCCTACAGAAGTTAGGTGGCTCAGTCGAGGCAAAGTTTTAAGTAGATTCTTCGAATTATTGGAGGTACATTTGTTCTTGGAAATGTATGGAGAGCCTATTGCAGAGCTGGCAAATGTTGAGTGGAAATGTGATCCTGCATTTATGACTGACATAAGTGAACATTTGAATGATTTGAATGTACCACTTCAAGGGAAAAGCAAATTAATCACAGATATGTTCTGTAGTATCGAAGCTTTCAAAAATATGCTGTCATTATGGGAACGTCAACTGTTAGATGCTGATCCTTGTCATTTTCCTGGGTTGGAAAGTGTGATCTGTGATGCTGATTCCGTAGAGGTGGTATTTTATGTTGAAAATCTGCACTTGCTCCCTTATGCATTTGATAAAGGATTATAGTAGTTAAAGAGCATCCATAAATAAAAAAACCCTGATAAAGGATTTCATGGTCTGATGGGCTTAAAAATGGATTTTGATTTATTTGCTATACCATTTAGCATGAATATTGATGATACTCCCAAAGATGCTCAACTGGAGCTTATCACCTTGAAATGTGACATTGAGATAGCTGACAGTTACAGAAATAGAGGAAGTTTGCTAGACTTATACAGTCAATTTCCTAAATCAAAATTTCCTTGTTTACACAGGCGTGTGGCATCTATGATTGCAATTATTTGGTTCGACCTATGTATGCCAAGCCTTATTTTCAGCTGTGAAATGTAATAATTGCCCTCATAGAGCCAACATCATGATTAAAAAGGTGTGTATTAAGGGTTCTGAGTTGTGTTTCACTGTCTCAAAATGTGGTGAATATTTTGAAAGCCAGAAGGTGTCAGAAAGCAAGAATGTCTACCAAGAAGAAATGAATGTATCAAATTCTTACTTGAAATATGTATTCACTACACAGTTTATATTCATTTAATTTGAAGTCCTCTTTGTAATATTATCACTATATAGTAAGTTTTATTTTATATTTGTGCAATGTTTCCAGAATCAAAATTGTGCTAATTTCCACTAACAAAGTACTGTTTGTTCTTATAGTAAAAGATATTGCATGTATATGCTATCATTTGGTTGTATAGGATTAAAGGCTGTAATTGATTTGTATTAGGTTGTTTTGTGTATAATTTAATACAAAGCACAAGAGAAATATTAAACTATGTATAACACAGTTTGTGACTGATTCCTTCTCTGCTATCCTGTCCTTAATATTTTAATGGTAACGCAACTACAGATAAAGCAACTATAGTTTACCGGATGTCACTTCATGAAGTAGTGATTGACTCATAGGAGTATACCTCGCCAGCACAGACCAGTGACCTTCAGCACCATGCTCACAGTACAGATATGGCATGCTTGGGAGTTGGTTGTCCTTGCATTACATTCTCCCTTCTCAGGGATGCTCTGCAGATTAATAAGGCATGAGCATTCCTAATGAGGGGAATAGTAATGTCTTTTAAATGTTGGACTTTTTTAATATAGACATGGTGATAACCAAAAAGGTCTTAATTATAATGTGTATTGTCTTAGTAAAACACATTAATGTTCATTATGATGCCAGTAAGCGAACAGTCCTTCTGATAGTGATATCACTACAAATTTAAAGGTATTTGAGTACCCTCTTGACCATTTAATATTATAAATGCTTTGAAAGCTTAATAAAATGATGTTATTTTACAAACTTTAAAATTGCTAGGTATTTTATAAACAAACCTATTAATTTTCATTTCCGTTTTTCATACCAGAACCGTTAGATATCTTTGAGGAATATTAGAGGCTCTCTTTATATATGTGGATTTGAGAACATCTGTCTCTAGGATCATTCATACATTAGAAGAAACTATTCCACAATTCTTAAATTAAATTTATGAAATGCTTATGCAAAGTATTTTATTGAGGTAGTTCATCATTAATAATCATAATATAATTTACTATGTGCTTACAAATTAACAATATGTATTTTCTTTCACAGTTTGCTAGATCTGATTATTTTCTGCCATCAAGTACTGCTCCAGTATTCTCCAGATTTACCAGAGTTATATGACCTTACAATTAATTATCCAGAAGAGATTATTACTAACAGGAGACTGATTGTAAGTTTGCAAGCTACATCTGTTGATACTAAGATGGCAGAGCAGGTTCTCTTGGAGGAGGAGAGTAAATGTTTACAAAATACCAACATTACTTTCAACTTGCTGACCTGTTTTGTGAATTTCTGTACTGGTGTCATCAGTAAGGTATGTTTGTGTTTACGAACCTTCAATAATTTCTTTCTTATAGTACTTGAGAGGGAGGATTTGATAAAAATTATTAAAGTAATATGCATGAAAATTTGTTGTATGTAAGTCTGCAGATTAGGAATAGTTAAGTTTTCCATCGATTACATTATTGATCTAAGGAATAGCAGAATGATTGGAAATATGAAAGGTGAATCATTTCATGCCTTACAGCTAACTTTCATTTGTAAAAGTTCTGAAAACCTTTATTTGCACTGTATAAATGGCAATGTGTATGCATGTACATTCAAGCTCAGCTTATCTTAAAGGTTCCATAGGTAGAGTTTGTGCTGAGATTGCATAAGAATTGATGTGGTATATTTTATTGTCTCCAAAGCATTATTTTTGTGAACTTCACTGTCATTGCAAATTCTAGAATTTTCCTCTACAACTGTACTAAGTACATGAATGCAACAGTAGGACATTTAGAAAAAACATTCACATTTGTAGTGCTGCTTTGTAGGATAGAATAAGTGGTCTTTCAACTGCTACAGTCAAATAGATTGACTGATACTACAGTTTGAAATATAATGTCTCAGCATTACTTTAAATGTGGATTCAAAAGTCTCTAAGGAAATACAGGGATATCTGAATCTTGACCTGTGCACTCTTGCTCTGGGGTATCAATATACAAAAAATTCCAAGTAGGATACTTATAAACATGTAACTAACGACAAATTTAACTTATTCATCAACAGACTGGCTTGAATAGAAGCATCACTCTGTTTCACTGAATGTATGCAGGGATACACAATTAATCTTAAGACATTCTTGCTTAGTTTAAAATGCTTATACCCACAGTTACCCTGTACTCTACTTGCATAAGCAAAGCTAACAGAATTACTGTATTGAACAAATCCTACACAGCAAATGTGCTGTGCGTTGTGTCTTAATAACAGATACAGGCAGCAACTATGTTAGCTTCCTGGAAAGAATCATTGCTGCCTAGGGGTTGTATCAGCTGACCTGAGTTATTAATATGAAAAAATAAGACAGACTTGCTTTAGTTATGCTGATAAGAAATAGAGATAATCGCAATATCATTATGAAGATTAGTTATACTGCATATTCATTTCAAAGTGTGCCATGAAGTGCTGTATGATGTCACTTTTCTAGTCATGCATCTAGAATTCAGTCCCCCTAGTCTTCTGCTGAGGCATACAACTTTTTTGTCAGAGAAGCTGACAAGAATGAAAGAATGGCATTCAACATGAATGTGAGAATCTTCTATGTTGTAGCAACAGAAGATGGTCTGTACAGTTTGTCTTGCCAAAACCTCTTTTGCATTGTTTTGTTTGGTCGATATTGAAGGTCCATGAAAGCTGCAAGAGGGTGCTTGATAACATTGCTAGTGCAAGGCAACATGAATTTGTTAACAGTGTGTGTTGCAGCTCCCTTCCATGAATGTAAGCAAAAATATTGTGTGGAGTGAATGGACGTTAATGTGTTTGATTTCATTTCATTTTATGCTTTTGTGTGTGACGTTCCAAGCCACATTGTTTGGTCTACATTTTGTGATTAATGTGAACCACCCTGCCTCGTAAGGCAAAAGGGATAACTATATGTAATACATTATTTGTGTACATGAAGGACAACTAAAGTCAGGTATCAATTATTGGAATACAGATATATCTGTCAGGTTATCTTGAACTAAAATAAGAACCCCAGAGAAAAAATCTGGAGGCCTTAAGTCCTGCAACCTGTAGACCACTGAGGATTACTGATGACTGTGTAAGACTGTTGTTGTTGTTATCATCATCATCATCATCATCATCATTATTATTATTATTATTATTATTATTATTATTATTATTATTATTTATGGCATCCATCTCCTCCTAGAATTATATTGAGGATTTCTGCAGTTAATTTTCTTTGGCATACTACCCATGTGTTTCAATAAAGTTAGCCAGTTTCTTGGAATCAGGCTTGGCACCTATCAAAACATAAGTACTTCCATAAGCAAATACTGTACATAAAAAAACATAACAAAGGAAAGTAATGAAGGTACACCATATTTCATTTAAAATTGTTACCTGTTAACCGTTTGTACAATGTTTTTTCTGGCAACTTCCTTGAATTCTGGATGCTTCATAAAGAAATTGTTCACGCAGAGTCTGATATTGTACTGATACAGTCCTTGCACCCTAACCCCATTTCCAAAGTAGGATATTGTTCATTGATAAGATGTAAACAACTAATTATCTTAACCATTGCCTCATTACCCAGACAGTAAGGCAGATATTGCCTCAGTATTTCGGAGCAATTCTCTTTCCAGACATGATGGCAATTGTTACCTACCATATTAGTACTCTTCAGATTGAAAGCTGTGCTTGCTAGGCAACTTCTCTGCCACAGGTGTACTACATTATGCCCTTCCCATTAGAGCTGACACTCACTTAAAAAATTTGACTCAAAACAATGACGTCATGACACACTTAGAAATGAACACACAATATATTGTAGCTTTGGAGCACACTTAAAAATTTCTTCAGACAACCACTGATGGTCTGTTATAGTGAACACAAAATGAAAGACGAAATATGTATTTATTGGAGTAATCCGTAAAGCAATAGCAATTATCAGTGAGTTTGCTGAACAGTCTGTGGCATAAATAAAAATGTAAAAGAGATTTTGCTAAACACAAATATTACTGAAGAGCAACCTTTTGCTTTCATACAAAGGTCATGTAGTTATGTTACACCTTAAAACAAAAAAGAAAATGGTTTGTCTCTCAAAATTTATATGCATCAAGTCCAGCTTGGCACAGTGCCTTGTTTGTAACAAAAATATAATTTTATTTATATTTAAAATGGTAAGATTTGCATTGTATACCTTCATCAGCATACATTTTGTGTGTATACAGTTAGCTCAGTGGTGTCACTTTGTGTGTGTTTGAGGTATCCTAATTTCATTCACTGCCTGGACCATTTAATTTTCTTTGTTCCATCCACCCTATTCGTTCAGAGGCATAGCTAGGGGGAGTTTTGGGGGTTGAAACCCCCCTCTTTGCTAAAAAGAATGTACAAATTGATAGCAAAAGTAGCTTCATTAAAATAATAGTATTTTTCTAGGTTTTTGGGGATGAAGTACTCCGTAATCGTATCACTGGTAGCACTATATTTATGCCGCATGTCTTAATACAAATTGTTTAAAAAAAAAACTCTTATTATTTTTCTGGCTACACTGCTGCCTTTATTCCCTTTTTCTCCAAATTTGATGCAGATTTATTTCCAGTGCTTCTTAGATTTTACTTCCAACACAATAAGTTCTTATTCAGCTTGTCATAGAACAGGGTGTCGCTGATGTTTTTTGTAGGATTTTCCCTAATTATAAATAAAAGTATTACAAACTGAGTAAGAAATATGCTATTAATGATGCTACCTGCAAATATAAGTTGCTGTTCTGTTCATTTATTTGAAATAAAATAAGCAAATAAAAATCTGTAGCTTGCTAACTGTTCATCTAAATCAGCTGTTATGTGATGAAGGAGCTTTGAGTTATTATTAGCATGAATGTGTGATGTTCATGACATCCACTAGATTGATGCAGTAATTTGTATCACAAATTATTTAAATGTAAAGAGTGATTATAGTATGAATATGCATTATTATGTGACATTGATTTGAGATGTTTGTTGATTGTAATTATTGTTGGGAAGTAAGTTTATACTGCCTTACTGAAACTGACAATAATAGCGTGCAATAATGCAGCGAGGGGGTGAGCTGTTTATCATTATTGGAAACGAGGAAGTTACGTAATGTTGGCGCGTTTTCCTTTAGAATCTTCTGGAACATTTACCTATAGCATATGTATTCATAATTTTCATTGGATATTAAAAATAGACGCTAATGTTGGCGCGTTTTATTAGCCAATAGTAACTCAGTTATAATCTTTAGGCATATCGGCGTGTAGGAGTATAAATAGAGGCTAGGTTAGAGGTAAAGTTCTTCAGTTTGTCGAAAATATTTGTATGATACACGTCGCCTTCAGTCCAGCAGAAATATTACACGTCGGCTATCGATTCACAAGTTACGCGTAGCAGAATTATGAAAAATCTAAAGTGTTGTAAAGTTAATTACACAAAAAGTTGAAGTACGCGAATTAAGAGTGATCAGTAATGAAGTTATTATAACAGTTTCAGTTTGGCGAGTGTCAAGATCAATGTGTAAATGTGATAGTAAATGTGTTCGACAATAAAAGTGTAAAACAAATTCTTTCATCAGTGTTATCTTTGGATAAGAGACTCCCTTCCGTTTACACAACCTGTATAAAGAGAAGTGCTTGACCAAAAGATCATAGCTAGCTGGAGGACAGTGAACAAAAATTAAATAAAATAACAGTAGCATTCTTTCAAACGAACACTAATACTACCGCAAATTGCTAACACCAGATGGAGCTACAAACCTAACAAAGAATCACGTCACAAAATGGCTTCACCGTGTGAAGTAAACACACATACACAAATAATATTATAAATATACCATCGCAAATTGGCTCCCAAATGTGGGGCTCAATAAATAAATATAACATAAATACCGCCGCAAGATTCATCCTATTTCCAAGCCCGCTTTACCAAGTATGACTAGCATTATCTCAAGCAGACCTCCCCTTCCTTTTTTAGATAGTTCAAAAATTTTACTTCACATATATTTTCTTCCACATGTTATCATGGCCTAAAATATGTGCATTTGGTTTATAGAATTTGTAGTAATCATGAGAATTACAATATTGCATAAGAAAATAAAACCAGATTTCACTATTAACAAGAAACAACTCTTAGGCAAGTGAACAGTAGCATGTTAAGTTTTACAGATGAATTATTACAGCCATTACACATTCAATGATGGTCAAAAAAATATATTTGTAATTTCTAAGTTTGAACAGTGAACTTAAGATTCATAAAAAAATATGTAAACAGGGGATTGTACACTGCAAAGATTTGGGATTAATATGTTTGATACCTTCATGATAACTATACTTCCGAGGCATTGCCTTGCAACAAGAGTTTCAGTATCAGAAAGCAATACTTAAACTACCCTTTGATATTATGCAGGATGTACCTAAATTGGTGTCCACAAATGCAGGGTAAGATTCCTGACACCAAGACATTACAAAAGGTTCATATGAACATAGGTTCGAGAACCCTTTTGTAGGTATTTGCATGAGTTTATATCTAATGGTACATGTGATACATTTAACAATATATGTACATTTACAAAAATTACTCCAAAGTGACCTCCTCCTGCTTCAATGCATCACCTGAGCATAAACAAAATCCTGGAACATTTCATATTTGGTTAAATCCATTTGGTATATGCTCCCTCAGAACATTGACAATGGGTGCAGGTGTTGAATACACCAGATTTTAGATGTCCCCAGAAGTAAAAATCCATTGGATTCAAATCTGGCGATCAGGCAGAACATGCAATGAATCCCCCTCAAGCAATGCATCTGTTAGAAACTCATTATCAAAATGAACATGAATAATATTTATTTATCAATACTCAACATTACATAATTAAATTACATACATTTTAGACTATAATAATAACAATTGATAATATTAGGCTATTTACACTATAAATTCACTTCTTGGTTGCCTGCCTATGCTAATCTATGGTCTCAATATGCGCAACTCCTGGTTTTCCGTGTATTGATGACCCACTGTCTACTTGCTTACATTATTCATCTGCCTTCGCCCCATATTCTTTGTAGTCATTCTTAATCATTTCTCTTAGACATTACCCAAATAGTTACCCATAGCTTTTATATTTTTATCCCTTTTACAGTCAGAATCTTCCTTATTAATACTTCCCCATCCAAGATTTTCCTTTTCTGTTGTCAAAATTGCTATCTCCATGTTTTGGTTTGATTACAGTATAATAAATAGTGGAAATCCATGTTCACTTCCCCACACATTGGACATTTTACTATATCCTTATCATGCCTTATGCCTCTCAAGTTTCTAACTCCTGTTCTCGCCCATGCAAATCCTTCTCATCCTAATTCATTACATATCTCTATGTACTTTTCTCTCTCCCAGCTGTTTTTATTTTCCTGTATCTCCTCAGGGAGCTTTTCCCCCTTTTACTGCCAAGAATATCTTGTCTGTCAATATCTTCCAGCCTTATTTCTACTTCTTTCCAGAAGCCTTTAATGTGATATTCTGCATTTGTCCACACATCTCCCATATCTATCTGTTCCGTAACTTCCTGAATTTTTAATAACCATGATCCTTTCCATTTACTTTTCTTTTGTATATAAAAACATTCTTTTATAATATCACTGTCTTCCAGATTGGAAATTCTATATAAATATTTCATAGCTCTTATAAAATCTTGATCTTGGTGGAGTACCTACCAAGTTCCAACTGTGCTGCCCCATTTGGTGATGCTATTGGTGAACCTAAACATACTTGCAAAACGATCTCTTGACTTTGTCAACCTCGCTCCAAGCATCATCTTCTCCCCATATCTCTGCCCCATGCAACGTCTTGCTTTCTACTGTGGCAGTGTAAATTCTTTCAAGCCATTTGACATTTATGCCTGCAATTTTTTTAAACATGATCTTATAACACTCATGGCCATTTTACCTTTTGCTATAGACATCTTTTTGTGTTCACTCCAACTTCCATTCAAACTTAGTCTTACTCTCAGGTAATCAAATCTCCTTAGCACGTTTAGTTCTCTTCCATTTATCTGCCATTTCTCATCCATACATAGTCAGTAACCTTTTTTAAAAACCATTATCTTTGTTTTCTTTTCATTTACTTTCAGTCCCCATTTTCTACAGAAATTCCTTACTGCCTCGATTGTCCTCCTCAGCCCTCCAAAAGATATGGACCCAACTACTAAGTCATCTCTAAACAATAGCCCAGGAATTTCTTTATTATTAGTAACTGGCGAGTGGGTTTTATATCTTGAGATCTCCTGTAGAATGTCATGAGTATAAAGATTAAATAGCACTGGACTAAGTTTACATCCCTGTCTTACCCCTGCCTTACTCTGAACACATTCAGTTACTTTATTGTCTGGCAGTTTTATACAAAACTCATTCTCCTGATCTATCTTAAGTAGTATTTTTATAAATGTATGACTTACCCCTTTAATTTTTAATTTTATCCATAATACTTCTTTCTCTGTTTATGGTATCAAATGCATTCTCAAGATCAATAAATACCACGTATGAGTCATTCCACGTCAACTCGCACAAATTTTCATAAAATCTGACCATCATGTCTCCGATTCACTTCAAATTTTGACCTTGATTACAAAAACAAAGTGAATTATGTTTTAAATTCTTATTTTTTTTAAATCCCAATATTTTAAAACATATTGCGTAATCCAATTTGTGAAAAACGGCACACCTCTCTACCTTTAAATTAGAATATCTCATTGGCAATAAGTGATAAAATTATGTTATAAAGTGCAATGCAAAGCTTAATGTGCAATCTTTTGCTTAATAGTTAATAAAACTGTTACAATTAACCATTTACATCAATTTTTAAAATTCAAACATTTAATAACTGTATATCTCTATTAACCCCCAGGTTTAAATTTCTATAAAAATTACAAATAAATTCATTGTAGTTTTGGGTATATATTTACATAAAACAAAGATGGGATCCTGTATAGTTAATTTTAAGTAAAATAGCTTAGAAAGCTGTGTGTAGCAGGATTCCAGCACGTGCTGCTGGAGAGAGCAGCAGCAAGCAAGCAGCAGCAGCAGCAGCAGCAGCAAGGTTCTTTTACATGCTGTAAATCTATGACACGGTACCACCAGCTGTACTTCCCTTTCGAAGGAAGCCATGCTAAGGATTTTTACGCCCAAAAAGGAATCCATTTCCCTCCACCGAGTTTGAACCGGCGACCTCGGGAACTAGAGGCTAGCATAGTAACCACTACACCACAGAGGACGACATAGTAGTGGTGGTGGTGGTGGCGGCGGCGGCAGCAGTCTGTCAATGGATGCCTTGTCAATAAATTTGGCATACAACTGAGTAACATTCGAACTTTCAATCTTATCCTATGGGAGGCAACTTAACTACAATTTAAATGTGCACTTTTTCCCTTCAGGCTCAAGTGAATACCATCTGGTTATTATTATGCAATTGGTTGATGGAATAAATGAATTTAGCTCTAAGGTACCAGGGATTCCCTTTTGCATTGCTGTATCTTGTATTAAAATGGTCACTATGTTCAAAACCACTTCTGGATTATTCACAGCATTGGCACTTTGTAGCACACAATCACTGTTATCATTATCACCACACACTGTTGGTACATTGGGAATTTTTTTTTCGACGCGCATCACATAGTTTTAGGTTTGGTGACAACATTTTTAAGTTTGTAAGCATATTGCGGGCAACTAAGCTTAATGATTTCTGCCTAGTGTTATGCTTAGAGACACTAAATGGATTGAAACAATAGTCATAGCTACGTTTCTTCAATTCGCTCATTATGCACTTTCAGAAATCAAGAGCTAAGAATGAACTTCTAACACAAAAAGCTGAACCCAAAGTAGCATTCAAAGTGAAACAACGGAGAGAGCCTCCATAGAATATCAGATTCCAGTTGCTAAGTTACACCGAACACCGGAAGTGATTGCCTATCACGTTCGTACTGTGTAACGCATCAGCTGCTGCAGTGTAAAGCTCTCAATCAGCAGTCTGTGTTCTAAAACCCTACGCACTAACACAAATAAACTATTTAAAGCATACTCCTAAGGAAGATCCCATCCGGATGTTAACAGATTTAAAAAATATATATCACAGATTCCTCCTGTATTTTATCCAGATTTTAATATTAGGGGGGTTAAATATGACATTGCAGTTTAAAATATGTACTTAAAAAAGTGATTTTTTTTTATTCCGAAAAAAATAGTATTTTATGTAAGGAAAACCACAATGCTTTTATCTGCAAAATGATGTATTGTTCTTATCCATGACCATTCTGTATTCCGAGAATAAATTACTTTTATGTAACATTGTACGTATATAAGAAAAATGTTAAGTAAGCTGTAAATCCTAAAATAATTTGATTTTCTGCAAAATATATTTATGTTATGTGTGGAATACGTAAACTAAAATTCAGAGAAAGTATGTTTTATGTGTGTTCGGTTTGATGTGGAATGACTCGTATACCCTTCCCCTTTTGTTGCTCAAATATTTGTTGACAATTGTCTTGATTATGAATATATTATCTGATGTTCTTCTACCTGCTCTAAATTCTGCTTGGAACTCTGATAACTTCTTCTCCTCTACCCAATTCTGTACCTATTAGCTAGGATGCCTGTAAAGATCTTACCTAGAATAGAAAGTAAACTTATTCCCCTGTAATTAGTGGGGTTGTTTTTATCCCCCTTTCCCTTATATATTGGCACTATCATACTTGTTCTCCATCTCTTAGGAATCTCCCTTGTCTCCAGTATTTTAATGAACAAATTTATCACTATTTTACTCTCTTGACCAAGCCTTCCAAAATTCCCCTGGGATACCATCAATACCACTTACTTTGTTGGCTTTTAACCTCTTAATTTGTTCTCACAGTTCAACATCCACAATTTCCCTATCTAATTCCTTAATTACTTGCTGGACTCCATGCAAAAGCTGCTCTACTCTATGTTGTCCTGATCTAACAATCTTTAAAATGCACACACCATTTATCTGGGTTTATATCAACTTCTCTTGTGCCCTTTATCAAGATGCTGGCAAACCATCAGAGTAAAGTGAAGCACCATTGTCATAAACCATATTTGTTGGATAAGTCTAAACGTACATCATCAAGTAAATTGTTGGTCTGGGTGGCTCAGTTGGTTAGGCGCTGGCCTTCTGATCCCAAGGTTTTGAATTCAAACCCAGTCCAGATTGATGGTTTTTAAGTGTGCTTAAAAGCAACAGCCCCATGTCTGTAGATGTACTAGCATGTGAAAGAACTCCTGCAGGATGAAATTCTGGCACACCGGTGGCACTGATATGATCCTGACAATTGACAGCATTGTTAACAAACAAAATATTTTTTTAATCAAGTAAATAAAGCAGCTCATTTCTGAGAAACTGTAGGTACACCTGTCTAGTAAAACATTGCAGCAAGAAATTGGGGCAATAAGATGATCATGAATGATCCCACCCCACACATTAAGGCTGAACTTCTGTTGATGTTTTTCCTGTCATATACTTCATTAGGGTTTCACAAGCCCAGCCCAGACATTATAGTTACAAGTGAAGATAACATCAGTGTTAAGCCAGCCTCATCAGTGATTAGGGTAAATTCTAAGAATTTCATGAACACAGCTCACTGTTGTAACATGCATTGACAGAAAGTTCTTCTTGGGTGAAGGTCTGCCACATTTAATCCTTGCAGCCATTGAAGGTGATAGAGTACAGAAAGTTTTCATGCAGAATTTTCCAAATGGTCATGTAACCTTCCCTTTTGTAATTCTTCTTGTACTAGTTAATGAATTTTTGTCCACAGTATGAAGAACTCATTCCTCAAGTGCAAAGCTTCAACCTCTTGTAGTCTCCCAACATCTGAAACTCTTCTCTCAAATGCATCTGTCTCTTACAAGCATTGATGGAATTGTGCAAATATTTTACACAGAGTATAGATATAGGATATATAATGGAGGGGGACACCTCGCACACCATGACCTTATAGATATGTTGTGGCTACTGATACAGTAATTTGTATCATAAATTACTCAAATGTAAATAATGGTTGTAATATGAATATGCATTTATATGTGACATTGATTTCAGATGTTTATTAATTGTAATTATTATTGGGAAATAAGTTTATACGGCTTTACTGAAACTGTCAATAATAACGCAATAATGCAGCGAGGGGGGTGAGCTGTTTATCGTTATTGGGAACAAGGAAGTTATGTAATGTTTGGCGCGTTTTCGGTAGAAACTTCTGGAATGTTTCCCTAAAAGCAATATGTATTCGTGGTTTTCATTGGATATTAAAATAGACGCTAATGTTGGCGCGTTTTATTAGCCAATAGCAGTTCATTTATAATCTTTAGGCGTATCTTGATGCAGGCCTATAAATAGGGTAGGTTCGAGGTAGCTTGACCCTCAGTTCATCAAAATTTCGTGTATACTACACGTCGTCAGTCAGTCCTTCAGTTCGTCAAGTGACGCGCAGCAAAATCATTAAAGATCTAAAATATTATACAATTAAATATACACAAAGTTGAAGTACGTGAGTTAAAAGTGATAAGTAAGAAGTTATTACAAACAGTTTCAGTTTGGCGAGTATCTAAATCAATATGTAAAAGTGTTCGTGAACGTGTTCGGCAATAAAAAATTATAAAACAAATTTTCTTCATCAGTATAATTTCTGGATAAAAGATTCCTTTCCGCTTCACAACCTGCAAAGAAATGCATGTTCGACCCAAACAGCTAGCTGGAGGACATTTAAAGTGAATTATTTCAAAACTGATGCAAATTGCTATGCCAGATGGAGCTACAAACCAAACCAATGAATGACGTCACAAGATGGCTTCAACACTGATGTAAACAACATTACGTAAAGCAATTTCTCTCGCAAATTGGCTCCACAACGTGGGGCTAACAAATACAAAAACACAAATAGTTACGAAAAGCATTATCCGTTGCATAATGGCGCCCAACGTGGGGCGAAGTGACCAGGAAAGGAACACGATGACCAGGAATGAAGCAGAGTGACCAGGAAAGGATCAGCATAACCAGGACGTGGAACGAATGCAGCAGTGAAATGATCTACAAGACGCAGATACCAGAAACAACAGGGAGGACAGACTACATGGATAATTGGACATCGTAATTCCGAGATTACGAGCAACTGGGAAATTCAAACTACAGGACAACAAAACTACGCAGTTTCATCGAAGCGACATACAAACCTAGGAGAGTGGGGCAGACAGCTGGACATCTAAGCAACATCAGCATATAGCATCAGAAAGGTTAGAAAAGTGTGATTTTAATTCTAAAAAAAAAAAAAGAAAAGGGGGTAAACAAATTTAAATGTTCCTTAGGAGTGGTAGGATAATAAAAACAATGGCTGCTAGTAATACAGAAGAAATAATTATGGAGGGAGATAGTGTAACAGTTAGCTGTGATCCAATACAGGTTACAGAAAGAAGCCCAGACATTTTAGGATTTGAGGATGAAAATGTTAGTACAGAAAGTCAGAATAGAATAGCAGGAAATGTTAATCTTGATACTAGTATGATTATGGAAATGCTGAAAAATTTGAATGAGAATAGTAGGGAATTGAGAGAAGATATGAAAAAGACTAATGAAAATATGGAAAAGAATATTGAGAAATTAGAACAAAAACTAACTCAGAGTAATGAGAAATTAGAACAAAAACTAACTCAGAAAATGGAAATGAATAATAAAGAATTGAGGGAAGATATTAGTAAGAGTATTACAGATCAATTAAGGGAAGATATGCAAAAGAATAATAGGGAATTGAGGGAAGATATTGGTAAGAGCTTAGAACAAAACAGGGAAGAGATTGAAAAGAAATTCATGGAGCTAGATAGTAGTATGATTAAAATGAAAAATGAAAATCAAGAAATGATAGCAAATGAAATAGGTGAAGTTTCAAAGAAAATGTTAGACATGAGCAGGGAAATATCTAACCAAAAAAGTGAGGTTAAGAATAAAATAGAGCATGTTAATGTAAAATGTACAGAGCTAGGTAGCCGAATGAGTAGCATTTCAAGTGAGTTAAAAGAGATGATGGAGGCTACAAATGCAGATTTAATACAGGTGCAAGTTAATTTCAGAGGGGAAATATCTGAAATTCAGAAGGAGTCAGAAACACAGAGAAATAAATTGTCTGATGAAGTTAAAGGTTTGTCTAAAGATTTGAATCAAAAGCTAACTTCTGAAATTAACAAACACCAAACTGTTCAAAATGAGAATAATAAAAAATTGGAACAGACAATAGAAAATCTGCAAGGTACTGTAAATAGATTAGAATTGAATTCAAGGGCAAATATATGTGATGTGAATGTATCAGATGTACAACATAATGATAGAGGTAGTTCCTCAGGTATAACAAATAATGTGAGTGATGCGGCAGCTTCATCTATAGCTAATGCTGAAACTCAGAGTGCACAAGTTACACTAGAGAATTTAAATATGGGAGTAGGGAATTTGCAAAATTACAATCATATCTTAAGTGATTTTCCACTTCCAAAATTTAATGAAAACTCCAATCCAGTACAGTTCATTGCAGAATTATCAGAGTATTTTCAAATTAAAAAGATACCTGAAGCATTGAAAATGATAGTTGTCAAAAGATGTTTGGACCAGAAAACCTTAGATTGGTTAGAAATGGTATCAGGGGGTGAAATTTCATATGAATCCTTTAAGAGATTATTCATGAACAGATTTTGGAATGTTACGGTACAGCAAAGAATTCGAGCAATGCTTAGTCATGGTCAATTTAATCCACGAGAGGGAATATCAATGACTGATTACTTACTAAAACATGCAAGTCAGGTTAGAAACTTGTCACCTCCAATCAGTGAGGAAGATTTTGTGAGTTTGCTCGCAAGGCATTATCCTATAAGGATACGAAATTACTTATTAATTGCAAAACCACGGAACATCTATGAGATGACAGAATTAATAACAGCTTTAGAACAACAGGAAGAAGATATGTCTCGGGAGTGGGAACATAGATTTTTAGATGTGCGAGATAGAAGAAATTACCAAGGTAGTTATCAGCAAATTAGAGGACAAGACAGACATGAAATTAATACCAGACAACGGTATCAATCATACGTTCCACAATTTGAAAGATCAAGGATAGATAGGAGACCAGGTCGACAGGAACAAATAAATTATGTCAGGACAGAAAGATTGCCTGAAAGAGGGCAAAATTATGGAAGGAGGTACATTAGACAAAGGAGAAATTTCACTCACTGGAGGGAAAATAATAACCGGGAAAGATCTGAGGAACGGCAAGAAAATTACGTGCCAAGGGGACATAATGTCAGAAATCGAGGATTTCGAACTCGAGGAAGGGGAACTCAAAACAATGGTAGCGACAATGAGATAGATTTAGCGCCTGTTAGGAATGGCAGTCCCGTACGTGAACATGGAAATAACCAGGAAAACTGTTAACAGACTCCTGTGCAGTAGGTTCTCAGGACGTCTTTAATAATTCAGTATCCATTACCAATACAAATCATACGCCTACACATACGCCCTGTAATAAGATTACAGCAACAAAAGATAAGGGAGAAAATTTTGAGTCACCTCATGTTAGGATGGAAATTGCGAAGAAAGAAATCATTGCAACTATAGATTCTGGTTCTTCAGCTTCAATTTGCTCACAGAAATTTTACATAAATTTGATTAATGAAGGTAACAAAATTATGGCTCTTCCCACTAGTAATTTAGTTTGTCGTGTTGCAATTGGAAGAACTACACAGGTCATAAAAACACAAGCTCTACTTAGCATACTTATTGGCGGAGAGAATTTTGAGGTTATGTTTCTAATTGTAAACCATCTGATTTGTGACATAATTATAGGATGTGACTTCCTACATGAATATGAAGCATGTATAGATTTTAAACATGAAGAGTTAAAAATAACAAAAGAAGATAGAGAAATAAGGGTACCATTTATAAAAGAAAAAGTTTCTGTAATCGAGATGACAAAGGATGAGAAAAATATTTGTGACCAAGAGTTTTTTGTGCAAATCACAGAAACTGATAGAAATAGTCAGATAAAGCAGGTAGTCACAGAATATGAAGGGAATACCACGCCATATTTTCAACAGCTAGCAGAAATGCCAGAGAAAGTAGAGGAATTTACAATCCAAACAAAAGATGACCATGTGAGCGAGACAGACAACAGCTGGAAAGAGAAGAGAAATGAGGAAATAATACACAAGTGTGAAGAAGCTTATAATATTACGATAATGGAAAAACAAATCCTTCATGATGTTTTGATGAACAATAGTTCAGTATTTAGTAATATCCCAGGCAGATGTAATGTATATCAGCATACATTTCAAGTAGAAGACGTACCACCATATAGGCACAAGTATGACAATTTACCTATAAGTCTTCGAGACAAAGCTAGACAATTAATAAATAGCATGTTACAAAATGGGATTATTGAGCAAAGTAATTCTCAGTATATAAATTCAATCTGCTGGAGTATTAAACGAGATGGTAGTTTGAGATTAACATTAGACGGTAGATATGTCAACAAGTATATGAAACCAGATCATTTTCAAAGTGAGGGAATTGAACAACTAATTACGAAACTTTCAAGAGGGAGATTTTTGACATCCATTGACCTCACTGCATCATATTGGCAAGTGGAATTAGATCCACAAGTGCGTGATTACACTTCATTTCAGTACTCAGGGGTCCAGTATCGTTTTTGTGTAAATCCTTTTGGTTTAAAAAACTCAGGAAGTGGATTTTTGAGAGCCATTCACAGTATCTTTGGAAATTCTGCAGATGACTTTTTAATAAAGTATATTGACGACTTCCTAATCATTAGTCAAACATTTGAAGAACACATGAATAATGTCCATTATGTGTTAAATAAACTACAACAACATGGTATGACTGTGAACATACTAAAATCAAAATTTTGTGTCAAGGAAATAAATTTTCTGGGTTATGTAGTGGATGAACGAGGTATAAGACCTGATCGGAAAAGAATAGAAGCAATAATGAAAATTCCATCACCAAGGAACGTAAAACAAATTAGACGTCTCTTAGGGGTATTGAACTTTCAGAGTAAGTTCGTACCAAGATATTCGGCTGAAATAGAACCACTGCGGCAGCTTCTCCGAAAGAACAATAAGTGGAAATGGACAGAGGATCATCAAAAATGTTTTGAGAGAGTAAAGGAACTCTTTGCTAAGTCCATATTACTTGAGAGGCCCAGAGAAGATTTGGAATATGAGATTTATGTCGACGCATCAATGCAAGGATATGCCGGAATTTTAGGACAGCGAGACTTCAACAATGACTTTCACGTCATTAGTACAGCTTCTAGAGGACTTACAAATATTGAGCGAAATTCTTCAGTGACTCAGTTAGAAATTGGAGCACTATATTTCTCATTAATTCGTTTTAAAACCTATATTTATCAGCAAAAGGTGAAAGTATATTCAGACCACATCAGCTTAACTTTCATACAACGGTGTAGATTATGTAGTGGAAAACTTGCCAGATATATTCATGCAATATCTGCATTTGATATTGAGATTATACACATTCCTGGCAAAAATAATACCTTCAGTGATTTGCTATCAAGATTGAACTACAACCCACAAATTCCCGAAAATATTGAAAGGCCTAGAAATGAAGTCAAAATATTGACAATTGAAATTCCTTTAAGCAAAGAAATGATGAGAAAATTGAAAAATATGAGGGAAATTCAAAATGAGGACGCAAAATTATTTGAACTTAAAGAAAATGCACCATTAATTGAGGAGGCAAAGAAAGAAATTATAGCAATTCGAGATGGGACATTATACAAGAAGCATGGAAAAGAAATGCCTAGTTGGAAGGTAATGGTTCCGAAAAGCATGGATAAGAATTTTCATGAAGGGTTAGCACACTCAGGGACGAACCGAACAACTTCTATGATTTTAGAGAATTTATACATATCCAAATTGCGTCAGAAAGTTCGGAAATTTATATCGTGCTGCAACCTGTATCAGAAGGCAAAGCAAATAAATGCAGCATATGCATTTGAAACTAATTCGGTTATAAGGGATAAGCCGAGATGTGTAATTAGTATTGACATTCATGGTCCGATGCCTCCAAGTCAATGTGGAAATAAATATATATTTGTCTGTTATGATATATTCAGCAAATATGTAAGAATTTACCCTTTGAGAAAACCTACAGGTTTAGCATGTTTGAATAGACTACTCAAGTCATATGTGATAGAAGAAGGACCTATTCAATCTGTATTGAGCGATAATGCTTCGTATTTCACAGGAAAAAAATTTATGGATGGACTGAAAGAAAATGGCATCAAACAATATTTTTCGTCAAGATACAGACCGAACTCCAACCCAGTGGAGAGGGAAATTAAGGAAATTTCAAATTATTTAAGGGTGTTATGTCATCGAAAACACACCCAATGGTATGGATACGTGAACTTCGTTCAGAATCTACTAAATGAAACCGTAAACAATGTGACAGGATACAAACCATGTGAACTTAAGTTAGGAAAGAAGATCAATACAATGTGTAAAAAAATTCCAGAAGCCATTCCAGATGCGCATTCGATACCACCAACAGAAGAAGAGATGTTCCGAAAAGCATTCGAGAGGATGAAGAAAAAGGCCATAAAAAGAAAAATTAAACATGAAGAAAAGAAGAGAAAGGAATGGAGGATCAAAATAGGAGATTTAGTTTTGGTCAAAACCAAGAAATTGTCGGATAAAGCAAATAAACTTTATTGGCGAATGTTTCTCAAATACCATGGACCATATGAAGTTGTTGAAGTATATGGAACTAATACATATGAGTTATGTAATCCAACAACTCGAAAAAGCATAGGAAAGTTCCATATTGAGATGCTGAAACCATACAACCATGAAGATCATGGTGAAACAAAAGACAAAGATGATAAATAGTAAATGCTGGATAGTTAAAGACGAAATGCAGAGCAATGTATTGGAACGTAAGAGGGTTAGATAAATATGTACGTCATAGGAAAGGAGAAATAAATTTTGGACATGACTAAATGTATAAGAGGAAAATAACATTTTATTAGTAACTGAACATGTGAAATAAAGCATGATGTTATATTAAAGTAAAGTACAAAATAACAAAAATTAGTAAATATAAAAAAAAAAAAAAAAAAAAATATTTATGTAGTAAATAGAACATGTGAAACAGTGCCTAGATTTAAGAGATGTAAATATTTGTATAGAGGGTGAATTTTTTTTGGTAAATGTTTAATAATTACAAAAACTCTTAAATGTATAAATTTTTGTCAACAACTTAAGAAAGTAAACAATTTGGTAACAGTGATTAAATAATTTAGGGTAAAGTATTTGCTATACAAAAATTTGTGATATAGATTAATATCTAAATTAATTAAACCAGAGCCAGTAAGTAGTGGCGAGATAAAAAAAAAAAAAAAATAAACATGTCGTGTGTTAAATACGTGTGAAGTGTTAAGTGAAAGTGATAGCGTGTGTTCCAAGATTTAGGAGACTAAAAACACAATTATAAAATTTCCAAACAAGTTATAAATATTTATAATTATGTTTCTAGTGGGGCATATGATACGGTAATTTGTATCATAAATTACTTAAATGTAAATAATGGTTGTAATATGAATATGCATTTATATGTGACATTGATTTCAGATGTTTATTAATTGTAATTATTATTGGGAAATAAGTTTATACGGCTTTACTGAAACTGTCAATAATAACGCAATAATGCAGCGAGGGGGGTGAGCTGTTTATCGTTATTGGGAACAAGGAAGTTATGTAATGTTTGGCGCGTTTTCGGTAGAAACTTCTGGAATGTTTCCCTAAAAGCAATATGTATTCGTGGTTTTCATTGGATATTAAAATAGACGCTAATGTTGGCGCGTTTTATTAGCCAATAGCAGTTCATTTATAATCTTTAGGCGTATCTTGATGCAGGCCTATAAATAGGGTAGGTTCGAGGTAGCTTGACCCTCAGTTCATCAAAATTTCGTGTATACTACACGTCGTCAGTCAGTCCTTCAGTTCGTCAAGTGACGCGCAGCAAAATCATTAAAGATCTAAAATATTATACAATTAAATATACACAAAGTTGAAGTACGTGAGTTAAAAGTGATAAGTAAGAAGTTATTACAAACAGGTTCAGTTTGGCGAGTATCTAAATCAATATGTAAAAGTGTTCGTGAACGTGTTCGGCAATAAAAAATTATAAAACAAATTTTCTTCATCAGTATAATTTCTGGATAAAAGATTCCTTTCCGCTTCACAACCTGCAAAGAAATACATGTTCGACCCAAACAGCTAGCTGGAGGACATTTAAAGTGAATTATTTCAAAACTGATGCAAATTGCTACGCCAGATGGAGCTACAAACCAAACCAATGAATGACGTCACAAGATGGCTTCAACACTGATGTAAACAACATTACGTAAAGCAATTTCTCTCGCAAATTGGCTCCACAACGTGGGGCTAACAAATACAAAAACACAAATAGTTACAAAAAGCATTATCCGTTGCACTACCAGCCCCCAGGAGGAATCAGTGAGCAAAGGAATCACAGGAGGCTACAGGCAGACAGGCCCACAGAGACATGCAGAAGTCCCCAATAATTCCAGCTCAAAGACCCTGGACCCACTGCCAGAGCTGTCCAGAGTGGGCGATGAATAACCCATACTACCAGAAGCCTCTGGAGTCCATGGGGAATACACTTTCCTTGAAACAAGCAACTGTGCTTTCTGTCCAGCATTGCCTCGTACTGTGAAACCTGAAAGCACACCTGAAGCATGAGAAGGAAATGAAATGAAAGGGAAATGAGAGAAAAGAAGTTGTGATAGAAGAGAAACAACCCCAGCATTCACCTACCAACCAAGGAAGATCATAACAAACCCAAGGTCAATGGGCATTTGATGAGAATTGAATCTGGGACCTCCCAGCCTCACACGTTACCTTGCAGCCAACTCATTCAGTTTTACACAGGATAACTACCTTCTAGGATACCTTTCTGCATAAAGTTGAGGTGCTACTACTGCATTCCCATCTGCTAAGCCATACATGCAGTGCATATCCACCATTACACCACTAAATATTTTGTCCTGTAATGTAATGGATGTTTCTGCTAATAATACAAAATGGATTAAAAGATAATCAGACAAAACAAAAATTACTCTGAATAACACAAAACAGAACAAAAGACTATCAGACAAAACAAACAAATCCCATGATAAAATGTAAAGATGAAAGCAGGTAGAAATTTTGAGGTGAAATTACATAATCAGGGGTTACTACAAGGAATTCCTTTCATAACTTCCACACAAAGGATTTTTGGACTGTTGTTTATATGAACTTTTTGTAATATTTTGATGTCAAAAATACACCTCTACATTTGTGGACACCAATTTAGATAAAACTGTATCTTCCTATTATGAAACTGATTAAACCAAAGTCAGAGTAGATTGAGCTTGAGGTAAAATGTTTGTGTGGAATTGCCTATACTTGTAATTGATGTAGCCAGTGCAAAAGACAAATAATTCACCTGCTTTGAAAGGTTGAAAAAATTTGTAAAATTGCATGTGTATTTTTTTTTTAATTGCAGAAATTAAATCAATACCATAAAAGTATAGCAGGTGAAATTTAAAAAATAAAAACGAATAAAGAAAAGCTGGTGTGTATATGTCTGTTGATTTCTCTGTTACTATTTCACAGGGAACTCATGGATAATTCATATAAAATGCTCATTTTTCCATCTGCCTTAAGTTAAATAAGATAAATATTTGCAAAGAATTGATTTTAATTAGTGATATACCTACTTATTCCTTTCTGCAGAAAGCTGAGAAAAAATCCACTACACATTTCAGAAGAAGACTGTATGTTACTCATGAAATTCTGAGAAGCCTAGGAATGTTCAATTGGCTTCCAAAAAAGACTTCAATATAAACTGAAACAGGAAATATTTCATAAATGCTTAAATATCATGTGTAAAACACACACACGCACCCATGCACGCACACACGCACACGCGCGCGCACACACACACACACACACACACACACACACACACAAATTACTGATAACTTGACCTTAAAAGTTTAGGCCTGAAAATTAACATTTTAAGTGCCCAAAATAGGTAACAAATTATTAAATAAAATATGCCGTGTTGCATTATGTAGTTGTAGTATTTTTAAATATTACCAGGACTCTTTAACATTACTCAACTGTTCTCTGCTAAAACCATTTTCAAGATTTTAAAGCATACTGATATAAGGTAACTTAAATTTTTCTCCTAGCACAAATTAATTTAATTTACCAATCAAAGGGCTTCAGTAGTTGTAGGAAAAAAATTGAGATGTTTTTGGAAACCTGAAACTTGAAATTAGTTTTAAGATTAAAAATCAGAAAGATGCTTTGAAGTTTTTCACTTCCACCATTCTCTCCTTAATGCACCTCATTCCCAGTATATTTCAATATCATAACAAACAAAACAAAAAAAAGAAGTTTAATTTTTACCTACTGGTTTTACAAATGGCAAAACATTTTGCTGTCTAAGGGTATTAACATTCCATCAATCAGAAACAAATTAAAGAAGCTTTGTAATTCTAATTTTTCAGAACGTTTTACTCTTCGCAGTACTTTGCCATTCAGCTGAAGACAACACAGAATATGAGCAGTGAACCAAAGAGAGACTAATAGTGGAATGTAAAATAAGTATTGTACACTGCAGTTGTAGCATTTAAATGTTGACCAAAGGCATGGTAATTGTTGGCAGCCAGATGTAATGGATCATGTTTAGGGACCTCTAAAAGTCAGTGTTATTTTTCATATTGTCAGAACATAACTGCATTTAAATCTCTATTCAGAAAGTCAACAAATCCTTGAAACGTGAAAATAATGCAGTTAACCTCTAAATTACATAAATTCCTAAACTTTGTGAAGTTAAGGATCTGGTTCAAGATGGTGGTGTGTAATGTTGTGAGACAAAGTATGCTCCATAAAATTTAACAAAACATTGATAGTTCCATTGAGGAAAATACTGAAGCGCATGATTTCAGAGTCCTCATTGATTCAACTAATAGTGAAAATAAAGGTAGAACAAATAAAAATGCCATAGTTAGAAATCAAGAAAACAATTGTAATTCGGCTGTTCAACAAGGAGCACATAGTGAAACAAAAGTGATCAAGTCACTACATAAAGTAGTTGAAATCCTAAACAAGTATATAAACAAATCAAAACAAGAAATTAAAGAACTGCGATCTGAAAACCAAGACCTAAGCCAGAAACTAATTGTAATGGAAAAGGGAGAAGCAAATGATGGAAAAGAGTGTGTTGAAAGTGAAGGTAATCTCAAGAAGCTACAGGTTGAAAGGACTGCTTTAGTGTTTCAACTTTAAGAAACAACCCAAGTGGCAGTATTTAAACCAAATACAAAATGAGTGACCATCGCAAGGAAAGGAAATGAAAAGAAGACCAAAGAAGTGGAACCATAGATGCCAGAGATCCAGACTACAAATAGGTTTAATGTTCTATCTACAATACAGATGAAGAAAATCAACAAAACTCCAAACAGGCCGCATCTAACCTCAATAATTCTGAGTGAAAATCCAGCCGTGTCAAAAACATTCTAGTGCAGGTAATTCAATGATGGCATGTGTAAAAGTGCACTGTGCAGATATGAAAATGTACAAGGGCATAAATACCAATTAGTTGTTCAAAAATGTGGAAAATCAGTGTAAGTGATAAGGTTGTCTAGAGAACCCTGAAGTAGTAGTGCTACATGTAGGAACTAACTACTTTCAAGAGAGCAATTAACCAAGAAGAAGTTTTGGGGGAAGTGTACAGTGCTGTTACGTCCATAAAGAAAAGTTTCTGAATGTTGTAACTGCTGTAAACAGCATAATAAAAATATGGGATGTGAATCATAGCTTCATCAGATCGATAAACAACAATATATATAAGATGGGCCTGTGAATCCTTAAAATCTATATATGTAGACATTGACAAGTACATAGACCTCTCTTGTCTAGCAAAAGACGGGCTGCACCTTAATGAAGGGGTTCATGGAGGTTAGGTCAGGTCACAAATAATGTTCTAGTTCTAGTTTTGAAAAGGGGTGGGGTTTTATGCCCAAGCACTGCAACCTTAAGATCTATTGCGCATCCCTCCTTTCATCAGTTAAGTAGTCTGTTGCTCGAAGTGAACTTAACCAGACTGCTAACTGAGGCTTTCGATAGTTCATCTATCTTTGGAAAGTGATTGCCAAAAATACTTGCTCTTTGATTCGCAAGAGCAGGGCAATCACATAGTAGATGAGTAACAGTCTCATCTCCTTCTGACATATACTACAGATGGGGTTGTTAAACAATCCCATTCTGTATAGATTAAACTTTAGGGCACAGTGTCCTGTAATGAATCCTGTTGCCCATGCAAGTCTTCTTCTACTAAGACCATGCAAGTATTTTGCCCGGCTGTTATCCAGGTCTGTAATAAACAACTTGGAATGTCTGCAACCCTCAATGGAGTTCCAGTAGTTCTTGTGTTCTGCTTGGGCCCAGCACTTAATAGCCTGTTTCACTGGTCTGTAGGACACTCCCAGTACAGGCTCCGGACCAAAAAATGGGATTTCACTGCCAATCTTGGCTGCTTCATCTGCTTTCTCATTGCCTGGTATACCTATGTGTCCTGGCACCCACATAAGTTGAACCTTATTGTGTTCAGCCAGTGCCATTAAGGATTCCCGGCGTTCTGAGACGAACTTTGATTTTATTGATGGGGATTCAAGTGCTTTAGAGCAGCTTGACTATCTGAGAGGGTAAGAACACATCTATTTTTATACCTCCTTTTAATGCTTTCCATAACACTGGCTAGGATTGCATAAACCTCAGCCTGGAAAACTGTAGCTAAGGTACCAAGACTATAAGAAATCTTGGTGCCATTACCGTAAAGCCCAGCCCCCGTTCCTGATTTGGTTCTAGAACCATCAGTATACCAGATTGGGCCTTTGTTATTATGAGGTCTTACCAGTCTTTCCCATTTACTCCGCTGTGGATAGGAGACCATAAATTTCAAATCAAACTTGAATCTTGTTTCAAGAATGTCACTCCCCATGTTGAGTATCTGTTGTACATTCTTATCCCAAGGAAGCTTGAGATGATTAATATGTCCAGTATTAGACATTTTGGTTTGGCGACAAATACGGTGATTACGCGATCATGGATTCTGCCTTCATCCATATATGGAGAGGTGTGAGCCCAATCAGCATCTCCATTGCCGCAGTTGGAGTAGTTTTGAAGGCTCCCATAATTGAAATGCAGAAGGTCCTCTGTAATTTACAGATTTCCTTTCTGCACACCTTTAGATTAACTCTAGGCCACCACATCAGTGCGGCATAAGAGAATATAGGTTTCACCATAACAGTGTATATCCAATACACTATGCTAGGTTTCAGACCCCATGTCTTACCAAGCATACCTCTACATGTCCAAAAGACTCTGTAGGCTTTGATAATACATAAATCCATGTGATGTTTCCAAGTTAATTTGTTGTCTAAAACAAGCCCAAGATATTTAACTTGTGTTGAATAGGGCACTACTTCACCAGAGAGAGAGAGTCTGGTTAAATCAGTCCCCCTTCTCCTGGTAAAGGGTACCACTACTGTTTTGCTTGGATTAACAGTTAGATTATTCATCTTGCACCAAGCTTCCACTTTCTTAACCCTCCGTCAGGCGCGCGCTTTGGTAGAATGCCGTTAGTCGCGCAGGGCCTAGTAGACCCACGCTATATGTTTGTTGTTATTGTTTGTATTTTTGTTTTTTTTTTCATTTTTTTTTCTTTTTTTTCCTGTTTTTACCTTTATTTAGATTAAGCGTACAAGGCTTTCATTAATAGGTATTATCTTACAACATAAAATACAAGCTAAAATATGAGTACATATACGTTATAGATTGTATTACAGTAAGTATAAAGAAATACATTGCCATTTCCAGGTATACATACAACTTGTAATTTCAAATGTTCAGTTACTCACAATCATCTACTATTTCACCCGTGTTTTCCCCGACTAAGCAACTATCGCAAATAATTTTAGCATGTTTGCTCAAACACAGGGGGGTGTTGCATTTCCCACATGCATATTTAGTTTTGCAGTTCATTTTGTCTTTGTTGCTGGGTTCACATCGTTTCCTTTTCAATGTGCATAGTGGTGTATTTGACAATTCACCTACGCCGGATTCTTCAGGTTTATATTTTGTCAAAAGTCCTTTCAAATCTTGGGATAGATTTGATGCTGTTGCTCTCCTTTGTAGCTGTTGCAACAGTAAAGCTAAAGATAGTGATTTCAAATACTCCTGCCTTGTGGAATATTTATTTTGGTTTCTAAGGAAGATAACCCTAGAATTAATACCTGCAATGTTCAAGATATGGTCAAAAATTACCATGGGCCACCTTCTCGTTGTTCTGGCTACATTGTATGTAGCACAAAACTTATCTACTGCATCAACTCCACATTTAGTGTCGTAATGCAGGATTATTTCAGGCTTTTTCTCAGCACCTTCTGATAACTGTGTGGATGAAACATGTAGACTTGAGAGCAAAACTACTGTTTTACCCTTTTTTGGAACATATGAAACAAGTGTTTCATTTTTTGTGAAGCCAAATATGCTTTGGTACTGTCTGCGATCTTTTGGAGAAGTGAAATTAGTGGGTAACTCTTTTTTGTTCTTTCGCACTGTACCGACGAAAGAAAGTTATCTTTTGTGCAATTCACTCACCAGCGATACACTGGTAAACCAATTATCTGCAGTAACGTTTCGTCCAGTGCCAGAGATTGGTTCAGTTAGTCTCAGTACTACAGCCTCTGCCGAGTTAGTTTGCAAATTGGGTCCGTCCGGCTGCTGTCCACAATAAATCTCCATGTTAATTGTATAAAACAGTTTTGCATCACTCAAACAGAATATCTTTATGCCATACTTGTTTGGCTTGGATGGTATATATTGTCTAAAAGCACATCGACCACGAAATGCCGGCAACTGTCCGTCGACAGTGACATTTTGTCCAAGAGAATAATGGTTCTGACAGTTGTTCAGAAACAATGTAAACATTTCTCTAACAACATCCAATTTATCCAATCTTCGTCGCTCCAGTCTTGAGCTTTTGTCATCAAAGCGAATACAGCGTATTAGAAAACTGAATCTTTTTCGGACATAGTAATTCGGAATAGAGGAATTCCAAGATTGGTTCTCCAAAACTCGTGAACATTCTGGCGTCCACCACGAAAAAATCCTGCCAGGTACAATAAGCCTAGGAAAGCTTTTATTTCTATTACATCTGTAGGTCTGCTGTCTCTTTCACAATCAAATTTGTGCTGCACACTGCTAATGTAAGTATTTGAGTTTTCAACAATCAAATCAACTATATCTTCGGTAACAAAAACATTCTAACTATCAATTTCCGTAATTATAACTAATATGATTTTCCGGGCTGTTATGCCGTGGTCTGCTGAAGAAAGATTTCCCAGACGTTTCGTCCACAACTGCGGTGGACATCTTCAGTGGCGCGGACGAAGTCTTCTCGGTGAAAGTATCGCAGCGTCTGATGCGTTGGCTTTTTTTTTTTTTCCGAGTGGAGGAGAAAAAGATTTAATCACTTAACCCAGCCCCGATGGGAGTCGAGACTGAGAGTGCGGGACTCACCAATAGTCGGCATACCCACTAAAAACTCCTCCACCGGACGGAAAATGGAAGAAGGAAAAAGAAGGAAGTAAGGTGTGAAACTGTGGCTGTACCGCATATTGCACCAGCGCAGTCAAAGGTACGGATATGTTGGCCGGCCACTAGGGCCTAAGCCAGGTGAAGGTATGGTGCCAGGACGCAAGCATGACCGAGGCCCTACTTGCGCCCTTGGGAATTCAGGGCGAGTGGTAAAGGAAAGTAAGGAGAGATAGTGTGTTGGCTGGCAAGTTCCCAGGATGCCGCCGCTGTAGTTGAGTGCGATGCTGTTTAGTACCGTCTGGGGTGCCTAACGCGACCTCTGGGAGATGCGTCAGGCCAGTCCGGTGGGTCGGCGTCTGCTTGCTGAAGCTTCCTAAAGAAGCGGAGTTCATCTTTGACGATGTCTCGTATAGCCACGGTGAGAGTGAGCATGTGACTATTGAATTCTCGTCTTGACAGGGCGTCCTGAACATCTGGTTTGGGGTAGTGGTTGGCTTCTGTCTGGAGCTCTCGAAGCCCAGCTATTGAAGCCTGAATGGCTCCAAGTCGCGTGGGTCGGTCGTCGCTCCCATAATCGGCGTCGTCGTCCGGTTCGACGAGATGTTCCTCGATGCGTTCCAGCTTACGGTGGGCCGATGCGAGCATCCCGTCGTCTTGTTGTAGTTGCGTGATCTGCCTTGAGAGGGCGCTGGTCGCTCTGGTCGAGGTCCGCTGCTTGGCCTCCACGGCCGCAAGGCGCGTGTAGGTTGCACGGCGTAACTCAGTCAGGCGAGTGGTGATGTCCTGTAGTGTTGCCTGCATGGCAGACAACGTGTCTTGAAGTTCTTCTGTTGCTTGGTGTTTTGCCCATACACGGGGCGTCGTCGGCGGGGGCAGTTCGGTGGTCGTCCGTAACGTAGTAGTCTCAGTCGGTTGGCTGCTCCGGGGGTACAGGGGGCACTGGGCCTGCCCTGTGAAGTGCGTATGCCCGGAGCAGGTGGCGCAGAATCGGCGACGTCGGCGAAGGTCGTGGGCGGTGCAGTTCGCTGTGAGGCAAGCTGCCCCGCAGTAATGGCATCGAGGTGCAGCGACGCATGCCTCCGCTGTGTGCCCGAAGACACAACAGCGTCGGCAGGGTACCGGGCGTTGGCTCCTGCTGGCCTCGATGCACAAGCGCTGCCCCAGCAGAGGCAGGCTTGACCCCAAGGCCGCCTGAGCGTCCGAGGCGGAACCCAGGTAGAGGCGAACCAGCGGTGTTGGCCCTCGTTTTGAGGAAATTCGGGATGCCCGAATTGCCGAGCGCCAGTGGTGTCTTGCGGCATCCAGCACGAAGTGTACTGGCAGGTCCCTCGGTACTCCACAGATGACCACACTGTGGCGGCCATCTGCCGGAGGGTGCGTCGGCGGTGACATCGGGCTCACCAAGGGTGGTAAGCCGGCGGTAGTCGGTGGCGTCGTGCAGCCCTGGGAAACAGCCGGAGGCAGCGGGTTCCGGCGTTGCAATGCTGCGACCGGGCGAAGCAGCAGCAGAAGCGTAGCTGCGCCCGGTCAGCGGTGTCGGCGAAGCAGCTTTCCCAGCGGATGCCGGTGGAGCTGCCGGCGAGTCGGCGGGGTCTGCGGCCGGAGTCGGCTGGAGAGCGCTGGGCTCCTCAGCGGTGGCCGGAGAAGCAGCAGCGGAAGCTTCAGCGGCGAGGCGTTTCCTTCTCTTCCCCATTTCGGCGATCTCGGCGAGTGTAGGGTTGTTACCTCGGCGGAGTCTCGAAGCGAGGCGTTGGCTTTTTTTTTTTTTCTTTCGAGTGGAGGAGAAAATGATTTAGTCACTGACCTCAGTCCCGATGGGAGTCGAGACTGAGAGTGTGGGACTCACCAAAATGATCGGCATACCCACTAAAAACTCCTCCACCGGAGAGGGAACAGTCAGGAGTGAGGGTGAGGCAGTACCGCATTAAGCACCTGCGGATTGAGGTGATAGGTTGTTTGGCAGGCGTAGCCTATGCCAGGTGAAGGAAGGTGCCAGGACGCAAGCATGACCGAGGCCCTACTTGCGCCCTTGGGAATTTAGGGTGAGAAGTATGCTGGAAGTTAGGGTGAGGTTGGGTATGTCTGTGCTAGCGGCCAAATCGGCCACCGCGAGATTTTGAAGCCGGAAGCTGGCTGGGTATCGGTGTTGGAAGTCTTTCGTCCAGCATCGTCTGAAGAGCTGCTACGTTCTCCTCGACGTACCTTCTGATAGTGGAGGTTATGAAGGCTACTTTGTCTGTCAGGATGTATGTGTTGACGAGCGGAAATCTAGGTTTATCTGGATCTGGATTGGGGTCGATGTCCAGACGGAACTCGGTGACACTCTCCTCCAGGATTGCAATTTTCTCCGACAGGTGTAGTAGTTCCGCCTGAATGTCCTCCAGCTTCTGGAGTATTTCAGGGGCAGCGTCGGTTGTGATGTTCGGAGCCGGAGCCTGGGGAGGCGGTGCGAAGTTCTGCGTTGGTGGTGCGAAGTTCTGCGTTTGTGGTGCGAGGTTCTGCGTGAGCAGAGCTCGGTGCGGATGAAGTGGGCACGCGGTCTGGCCGGTGAAATGCCCCTGGCCTCCACAAGAGGCGCAGAAGCGGCGGCGACGTGTGAGGTCGTGTGCCCTGCAGTCGGCGGTAAGTGACGTATTCCCGCAGAGGCGTTGGCCGTTAGTGCCGCTCTCTTTATAGAGTGGGCGCTCTCTGCTGATTGGCCCGCTGGTATGAGGGGGCTGGCGCCGGCTGTGTTGTTCCTCTCTTCTGATTGGCTCGCAGTGTTTTTCGGTTTTGTATGACCTTTCTTGTTTTTGATGACTAGATGCCAGTTATTGTTGAGTTTCAATGCTTCTTCTTTCCTATTGAAATTATTGGGATGTTTATAAATCTCTATTGCTTTGCGTTGTAGCCGGGTATGGTAATGCTTTATGGAGGAAAGAATGTTGGTGTCCTGAAATCTAATAATGTGTTCGCCCTCGGCTTCAATGGCATGTTCGGCGACTGCCGATTTTTCTGTATGGCCCAGGCGGCAGTTTCTTTTGTGTTCGCTTAGTCTGGTGTTAGCGCTCCGCTGTGTGGTACCAATGTACACTGAACCACACGAACAAGGAATACGGTAAACACCGGCCGATGACAGGGGGTCTCGGGGGTCTTTGGAAGAGCGCAGTAGGCTGTTTAATTGTCTTGTAGGTTTGAATACTGTTTTGACGTTATGACGTTGAAGTATATGTTCAATACGGTCAGTGACATTTCTGAAATATGGCAGAAAGACGATGGACTTGCTTTTGGGTTGGTCCTGAGTAGCCGGTCGGGGCTTGGCCGGACGGCAGGCTCTTCTCACCTCTTGGACTGAATAACCATTTGATTGTAGAGCTGTTTCTAGGTGTCGGATTTCTTGTGGAAGTAAGTGTGGTTCACAAATACGGGAAGCACGGTTTGCGAGTGTCTTAATCATAGCACGTTTTTGTCTAGGATGGTGGTTGGAGTTCTTGTTAAGGTAACGGTCTGTGTGTGTGGGTTTGCGGTAGACAGTATGACCCAGCGTGCCGTCAGCTTTCCTGCTAACGAGCACATCTAGAAAGGCTAGTTGGCCATCCTTTTCTTGTTCCATAGTGAACTGTATACGCTGATTGATGCTATTTAGATGTAACAAAAAATCTTGAAGAGCTTGTTCACCATGGGGCCAGATGACGAAGGTGTCATCCACATAGCGGAACCAGGTTGTTGGTTTGAGTGGAGCTGAGTTTAGTGCCTTTGACTCAAATGCCTCCATGAAGAAATTGGCCACAACAGGGCTAAGGGGGCTGCCCATGGCAACACCGTCTATTTGCTCGTAGAATGACCGGTTCCACTGGAAATAAGTCGTAGTCAGGACATGGTGAAAAAGTGTAATGATATCATCAGAGAAGATGGGTTGTAACAACTTCAGAGTTTCTTGTACTGGAACCATGGTGAATAGAGACACAACGGCAAAACTAATTAGTAAATCCTTAGGTAGCAATTTGAGGTTGCGGAGAATTTGAATGAAATGAGTAGAGTCTTTGATGAAAGAGTCGGACAAGCCGACATGGGGTTGTAGAAGACCGGTTAGGTATTTAGCTATGTCGTATGTGGGAGAACCAATACCACTAACAATGGGCCTGAGCGGAACCTCTGGTTTATGGATCTTGGGTAGCCCGTAAAGTCTAGGCGGCTGAGCTTCGGACTTGGTAAGGCGGCGTTTGTCTTCCTTCGAAAGCGAGGAGTTCTTGATCAAAAGATTGGTTTTCCGTAGAATACGGGCTGTCGGATCACGTTTAATCTTATGGTAGGTTGCTGGTTGCAGGAGTTCAGAGATTTTCTGTTGATAGTCTTGTTGGTTAAGAATAACTGTGGCATTACCCTTGTCCGCTGAGCAAACAATGATGTCTCGGTTGGAGTTCAGTTTCTTTAATGCAGTTCTCTCTTGATTGGTTAAATTACTGGTAGGAGGTTTGGCCTTCTCGAGAACCCTGGCAGATTCCCGGCGAATTTCATCAGCTGCAAGCCTTGGCAGAACTCGTATTCCTACTTCAATGTGAGAAATGATGTCTTCAACTGGCAACGTTGGAGTGACAACAGCGTAGTTACCTCCTTTAGCAAGGAGTGACGTTTCAGCAGGTGACAGCTGGTGATCAGATAAGTTCACTACCGTGCGGCAGTGGTTGAGAGTAGTCGGCGGTTTGATGGAGGCAGTAAGGCCTTATACTTCAACGTCATAACGTCAAAACAGTATTCAAACCTACAAGACAATTAAACAGCCTACTGCGCTCTTCCAAAGACCCCCGAGACCCCCTGTCATCGGCCGGTGTTTACCGTATTCCTTGTTCGTGTGGTTCAGTGTACATTGGTACCACACAGCGGAGCGCTAACACCAGACTAAGCGAACACAAAAGAAACTGCCGCCTGGGCCATACAGAAAAATCGGCAGTCGCCGAACATGCCATTGAAGCCGAGGAGCCAGGAGCAAGAACAGGTCGCCCGAGTTTACTCGGGCGGAAGGTTAATCGCCACGGTACCTATCCGTTTAGTTACGGATTTACCCGTGCGGTGATAAAGATTGGTCAAATAGCAAGCGTTTTTGTCGATGTCTACATGATGATGGCGGTTGCTGGCCCCTTGTGTTGCTATTGGCTCGGGTCGGTGATACCGCCTGGGCGGACAAGCGACCAGACGGTGGCTGGAGCTCGATGCTGCTTAACTTGGCGGCCGCTTGCTGGACCGTCAGTTAGGGCGAACACATTATTAGATTTCAGGACACCAACATTCTTTCCTCCATAAAGCATTACCATACCCGGCTACAACGCGAAGCAATAGAGATTTATAAACATCCCAATAATTTCAATAGGAAAGAAGAAGCATTGAAACTCAACAATAACTGGCATCTAGTCTTTTTTTTTTGAGTGGAGGAAAAATACTTTTGCGTACTAACCCCATCTAAGATGAGAGTGTGGGACTCCACCTCGGCGTGAAGCCGAGGCCATACCCACTAAAAAACCTCCACCGGAGGGAAAAGTCATGGTAAGGTGAGGCAGTACCGCTCTTGCACCTGCGGATTCGAGGAAAGGAAATGTTGGCCAGCCACAGGCTGAGGCCAAGGTGCGGAAGGAGGCCGGACGCAACCATGACCGAAGCCCTGGTTGCGCCCTGGCGAAATTTTAGGTGATCTTTTTTGAGAATTCTGGAAGGCGCCATGGCGCTGCGTCCTAAGATATTACAGGTGTTGGGCGTCACAAGCAGGCACTTGTGCGCTAGTCGTTGGATCTGAGCCAATGGCTGCGTCCCTTTAACAGATATTTAGTGCATGCAAATATATAAGTACATAAATATATGGATTTGGTTTGTAATTAATTAGCTTAATCTAGGATGCTTAGCTTATTACTTATGATAATATTCTAAGGTACACATACACGTAGAATTTATTTTGCTCCGCCAGGTGGCGTCGTCTCTTATCATTAGTTAGGATGTTTAAATGTATTTGTTTGTGGTTTTGTTTTTCGCCCAGAAAGGCGTCGTCCTTGATGTTATCCAAATCATTAACCATGACTATGCTGGGTCATATAGAGTGCACACCGGCGGGCAGTCTGCCTACAGTTGCAGGTGCGAGCCAGTGCCACTTGCGGGGGGGGCCCTTCCCCCGGGACCGCCTTGACTCGGAGAGCAAGGACTTCGAGGCCACCAATTGTCACGTCGTGAAGCTGTAGTCATGGGTGTTATAATGGGTACATTACTAACGTGTCAAGATACGCTTAAATGTCGATTTCGGGCTCCCCGAGGCCTAGGGTTCTGTCAAATAGTGACAGCGGTCTTTTGTGCTTGTTGTGGTTGGTTTCATATGAACCTAATTCTTGTATGAGTCTGTTTGTGTTCTTTTCCTTGCTTTTATAGAGGTTGAAGCTTAAGCTCTTAACGAATTCTTATATTGAGTGTAATTTTAGTTCCTCGTGTAGGAGATATGCCGGCGCTAGCGGCAGTTGCTTAGTAATTATTCGTATTATTCTGTTTTGTAGTGTTTGTATTTTATGCATATGGGTTTTGGCCGCGTAGCCCCAAACTGGAGCTGCATACGTCAGTATTGGCCTTATTAGCGTTTTATATAGGGTTAGCCCCATGTTTATTTTCAATTGGTTATTTATGTTAAAAATTGGGTATAGTCTGTTTAGTTGACCATTGGCCTTGGCTCTGACTTTCGCAATTTGCTTATTCCAGGTCAGGCCTTGGTCCATGTTGAGACCTAAGTAGGTCACTTGGTCCTTCCACTCAATTCTTTCGCCTTGATAGTTGAGGGGCTGGAGAGCGTGTTTACCTTTACGGTGAAATGTTCTTTTAGTGAATATTATCGCTTGAGTTTTTCTAGGATTTACTCTGATTCTCCATTTGGTGAACCAAGGTTCTAGTGTGTTAAGCGCATTTTGCAGTCGTAAGTGTATAATTCTCGGTTGTGTTGACTGCGTGGTTATCGCGGTGTCATCTGCGTAAATGTATTTGTTTGATCTTACCAATAGTGGCATATCATTTATGTATAAATTAAACAGCGTCGGTCCCAATAGACTTCCTTGTGGGACTCCGGCCTTGATTGTCTTGGTGCTTGATACCGCATCCTCTACCGACGTGTGGAAGCGCCGGTCGCAGAGGTAGTCCCTAATGAGGGCTATTGTGGAGTCAGGGAAATTGTAGTGTATTAGTTTCTTTAAGAGTCCGGCGTGCCATACTTTATCAAACGCGCGTTCAGTATCTAGATAGATGGCGCCTGTTGATTTATTCGTGTTATAGCCTTTAGTGATTTCCTCCGTCATCCTGAGGAGTTGCAGAGTTGTCGAGTGTTGGGTTCTGAATCCAAACTGTTCAGGCATAAGTATACTTTGCTTGTGTATATGTTTATTAATTCGCTTTAGTATTACTTTTTCAAGTACTTTACTTAGCGTGTTCAATAGGCTTATTGGCCTGTAGTTTATGGGGAGTGTCAAGTTTTTGTTTGCTTTCGGGAATAGCAATATTTTGGCCTCTTTCCACACAGGGGGGAACCGGCCATGTTCTAGTGTGTAGTTAAATATCTTGGCTAGTGCTTGTAAGGCTCTGATTGGTAGATTCTTCAGAACCACATTAGGTATTTTGTCTGGTCCAGGTGCTTTTCTGGTGGGCAGGTGTTTAATAATCCACCCTATTTCGCCTGGGCTAGTTTTTCGCATTTTATTGTGCGTAGGCTCTTGTCCTATGTTATTAGCTTCGTTTTCTGTTTCTGCGATAAAATTGTCGTGTCCCGCCGTTTGGTTCGGGGAGAACACACTTTCAAGCGTGACCGCAAAGGCTTCTGCCTTGGCCCGGGGAGTTTCCGCTATCACGTTGTTAATTTGTAACGGAGGTATATTGGTTCGAGTGCGCGTTAAGCATTTTGCTATTCGCCAAACTGTGTTTTGTTGAGAGTTTAGATTTTCTAGGGTGTTATCCCATTGGTTTTGTATGTAAGTTCTCGCTCTTTCTTGTGCTCGATCTCTTGCTTGGTAATATTCTGTTCTGTGTATTATGTTTCGCGTTTTTTGCCATTTACGTCTGGCTCTGTTTTGTGCTTGTTGCAGCAATTTTACGTCTTTCGGGAATTTGACGTTTGTGGAGCGTGGCTGTGTAAGCGGTACGCATTCCGTGGTGGCCAGTTTGATTGCCGTTTCTAATCTATCTATCGCAGTGTCGTGTTCATTCGCGGAGTTAACCTCTAGGTCTGGTAGGTAGTAATCTACCATGTCTTTAAAGTTATCCCAATCTACTTCATTGTAGTTATGCCTTAAAGGAGCTGGCTTAAATGCTACTGGTGCATTAACTGTCATCAGAACCGGTAAGTGGTCTGATGTAAGCTCCTGTAAGACTTCTAGTTCTATATTGTAGCGAATGTTATTTAATAGCGCAATGTCCAGAATGTCTGGCGTGCAATTTGGTAAATGTGGTATAAAAGTGGGCTCTTCCGGCCCTGAGATTAAATAATTTCTGTTGTTGATGTAATTTAATAGCTTAGTGCCTTGAGCATTGGGGTTCCTGCAATTCCAGAGATAATGCTTGCAGTTGAAGTCCCCGGCCGCAATGACTCGTGGTCCTAGATTCATTACTTTATCTAAGTCGCCTGTGTCAACGTTCCCAGGGGGATTGTACACTGACGCTATCACAATTTCAGAGTTATCTATCTTAAGTTTGATAGCCGTTGTTTCGGCATGTGATAGGGTGGGGGATTGAATTTGATAATGTTCAATGCTGGCCTGAATGGCTATCGCGGTCCCCCCTCCTCTTCGGTCGCGATCATTTCTGTAGATTTTATAGCCCGGAACAGATAGGCGATCGGTGTTATTGATATGTGTCTCTGATAGTAGAGCTACTTGTATTGAATATGTTTGCAGAAAATCTGCTAAATGTTTGGTCTTTTTCCTAATACCGTTGCAGTTCCAGAAAATTATTCTTAACGTGTCCGAACTAGCCATGACTACAGTCTTCGAAGAGTTGTCACAAAGTCAGTGAGGTAGTGAGCTATGATTACGTCATCTGTTCCTAATTGACTAATCGCGTCACAGAGCCTTCGGACCATGGAATAAACTTTATTGCGAGAAACATTATTTGAGGACTTGCCTAGTGACTTCACTAGTTTGTCCATTGCCTTGCCTGCCTCTTTGGGCATTGGTCCTTCGCGTTGGGGGAGCGACTTTGCTGCCTGGTTAGGCCCGACAGCCTGAACTAAGGGACCTACAACTACTGGTGGAGGGCTGTCCTGACTTTCACGAGGGTGTCGCTCATCGCTGGTTGGTTCGGCCTCAGCAGCGAGCTGAGGTTCCCCAACCACTGGTGGCTCAGGCTCTGGGGCTGGTCGCGTCCTACCTTTGCTGTCCCTAATGAGCCACTCAGTCTTTTTCGTGGTAACCTCCGCGTAAGTTTGCGTTCTTCCTGTCTTTGGGGGATGCTTTGGAGGTTGTCCACTGGGCAAGGTCTTTTTCTTGCATGCTGCTTGATATGTTGGGCAACCGCGCCAGGTTGCTCCATGGCCCTTATCGCCACATAAGAAGCATAGCCGGTCCTTGGGTGCAACCGTGCATGTCCCTGAGAAATGGGGGCCTGTGCATTTGGCGCAAGTGGGGGCGGGGGACCTACATTCTCTTCTCACATGCCATAACTTTTGGCAGTGTGAGCACTGTTTTGGCTCTGTGCCGGCCCTATACTCCTCTACCTGTACTCGGAAGTGTGCCAAAAATCGGAGGTCAAGAATTTTCCTATTTTCAGTAGTATCCTGGAGTTCAATTAAGAACATCGGCAGGGGGGCCCTATGTCTGTTGCGCCGCCGCATCTGAACGGCCCTGATTGCTTCGAAACCGCATTGAGCCAGGTCTTCTACGATTTCTGCACTGGAGACTTCGGCGTACAGCCCCTTAACGACATAGCGTGCGGTTCGATTCTCTGGTTGCTCTAAAAGATAGTGCTGTACGCCCCTGTCCTTGAGATGCTTAGCCACAGTTTGGTAAGTCTCAAGGTTGAACGCCTTAATACAAAAGTCTCCAGAGTTCCTAGCTACACTCACAGAGTAATGATTATTAGTGAGGTGGTGTGTCTCGTCTAGGTCTTTCATTAGTTGGCGGAATGTCGCGGCCTGGTTCTTTCCTACAAAGATTGGCGCTACGTGTGACCTCCTGTCCTTCATGAAATCGGAGGGTTCCTGTCGAGCGTCTGGTCCTGCGTCCTTAGAAGTGCCAGGTTTCGGCGAGGACGGTATCACAGGAGTAGGTGTTTGCGTAGAAGTAGGTGTAGGAATGGGAAGTCGTGGGTTGGGTGTCACAGGAGTGGGTTTAGTAGGTGAGTCAGAGGGTGTAGGGCTGGAAGGAGTTTGGGTGCTAGGTGAAAAAGGCACAGAAGCGGAAGTGGAAGGAGTAGGAGAGATAGGTTTAGGAAGGGCGGCCTTCTTCCTAGTCATCATTGTCTTCGGTGGTGAAAGGGTTGGCTTGGTGGCCGTCGTCGTCCTGTTTCCCTTTGCCATCCTATCTTTGGTGAAGTTGTTTAAGAGTTCAGAGAAGGGAAAACCTAGTACTTAGCCTAGCAGGGGCTTAGTCTAGAAGGAAAGAGGAAAAAGTACAGTAAAAGAGAAAGAACAGTAAGTGAGCGCTAAGAAGCACGGGGAGACAGAGGGTCGAACCTCGGAGAGGCGCTTAAGCAAGTCTTGCGACTGCTTGCTATGACCGTGTATCCCCTACTCGTCTGTACTGCGAGAGTTGTGCTCAAAGAGCTAGGCTTTGGTTAAGCAACCGCGGCAATGCCGAGCCGAAGGCTTTGGTACAAGTACCACGGCAATGCCGAGCCGTTCCAGCGGTGGCTGCTTCTTTGCAGCGGACTGCTTCTTCTTTCTTGTCTGGGAGCTCCTCTAGTAGATGTTGCTTGGTCCAGATCTCGAAGCGAAGTCATCAAAAACAAGAAAGGTCATACAAAACCGAAAAACACTGCGAGCCAATCAGAAGAGAGCAACAACACAGCCGGCGCCAGCCCCCTCATACCAGCGGGCCAATCAGCAGAGAGCGCCCACACTATAAAGAGAGCGGCACTAACGGCCAACGCATCAGGTTCAGATCATTCTTCGGTGCGTGGGATTCGAGTATCAGACACCGTAGGGTGAACCTCGTATAAAACACCTCATAACCACTACAAATACAACTCTGATTAGTGCTTGTAGAATAAATACGACCATATTTGTATGGGGAACTGGAAAAAACACCCAATTTACTGCGAGTTAAGTCGCAAGTGATAGAAAAGTGCGTGTGGTAAGGTTTATACTTTCCTCGCAAAAATGTGTAAATAGGACTAGTGCTGTGCTGTGAAATTACTGTTTTATGTTTTGTGTTGAGTGTTAAGTGTGTAGTTTTAAGTGAAAAATAGCCTTCAGGAAGGCAACTAAACACAGCGTGGGACGCGTGAGCGCGTCTCCGCGCCTAGCAGGCAGCTCCCAGCAGCCTTTGCGGCTGGGGTGCATTGGCCTCGCGCACTCAAGATGGCGACAGCCGCACCTGATGTGTCGACAGCTGCTACCGGCAGTGAAATGAACGCCTCAGGCGGTCAGCCGGCCGCCTTTATAGCTGCAGCAGCCGTTCCAGCCGGAGGCTACGCCCCTCCCTCTCATACACCATTGGCGCAGCAACCAGCCACAGCCAGCACATCCCAGATGGACCACAGCACCTGGGAGGAAGAGCTACGAGATAAACAGTTCCGTCAACTCAACAAGGAAGTCCGGGACTTGAACAAAGAAATCGACTACTACCAGCAGCTCCTACACTCCATGGAGGAAGGTGGAGACTTCAGGAAAATTGCCCTGGACTTCGCATACTGTTTAAGAGAACACGCGATAAAGAAGAGAGAACTAGTAGAACTTGGAGAGGGTTGGCGCGCCGTCCCTGCTCGCAAGCGCCCTCTCCGTGGTAGCGGCGGCGACAGTGACACCGACGCGGAGCGTCCCCGGCCTACAACCGGGAAAAAGAAGAACAAATCCCGTCACCTCAAACAACCGCCGCTACACACCAGCAACAAGTTCGCCGCCCTCTCTGGCAGCGAGGACCTCAGCGACGAGGAGACGGAAGACGGCGACACCTCAAGTGCAGCCCCCCGCCCCCTCCAACTCAGCCAAAGACCCAGCGGCCGGCACGCAGACAGCCGCCGCCACAAAACCCAAAGCCATCGACCTCCAAATCCTTACGTACACCATCACCAAAACCAGCCACACAACAACCACTCCAACAGCCAACAGAAAACCAGAAGCCGCCGAGGATCATCATCCCCGACGGCCGCCATGCTACCAAAGTTCTCCACCTCCTCCGGAGCTCGCTCCCGGCGCAAAATTTTAAATTACAAACCACCCGAGACTGTCTGAAGCTCTTCCTCCAGAGAAAGCAGGACGTAGCAGAAACGATGCAACGCCTGAAGGACGCCGGCGTGGAGCACTACAGCTTCACCCCCCGTGGAGACCAACCCCTTCGCTTCGTAGTGAAGCGGCTCCCTGTGGACCTCGAGGAGGATTTCATCAGAGAGGACCTCGAGGCGAAGGCCTACACCGGCGTCCAGGTCCGGCAAATGCAGTCCCGTGGGCGGCCTCTGCCCAACTTCCAAATTTCACTCCAACGGACCACCGACAACCAGAAACTACTGCAAGAACGTGAGGTATGTCACATGATGGTTACCGTGGAGGTCTTAAAGACAAACCAGCACATCACCCAGTGTTACAACTGCCAACAGTTAGGGCACACATTCAGAATGTGTCATATGACCTCCCGGTGCGTCCTCTGCGGTGGCCTCCATCGCTTAGCTGACTGCCCCAAAAAGGCCACGCAGGACGTTCAACCCCACTGTGCAAACTGTGGGGAGACGCATCCTGCCAGCTATCGCGGTTGTGAGACGTTTCGAAACGAACGCCACCGCCGCCAACTGGCATCTATGGCCAGGAGCCCCCCAGGTGCTCAGCCAGGGCCACGCCCCATTCTCAACCCGGCTCTGGTCAAAGACGGCGTCTCTTTCGCAGGCGCCGCCAAGGGGCAAAAGGCACCCGTGCCACCACCAAGTGGTCCCCCCTCTACTAGCCCCCCTCCCAGGCGCCCTCCGGTGACCTGGGTGGACTAAAAGACCTCATAGACCTTTTTAAATCTTTCAATCTCCCGGCACTTTTGCCGAAGGTGCAGCCTTTTATTGCTAAGTTTAAAAGCTGCACTAGCACCTGGGATAAATTAGAAGCCGTGATATGCCTCCTCTCAACTATTTTCGACTAAATGGCCACTGTAAGGGGAGGCATAACATTAACTCGCGCGCTCCTGTGGAATGCCGACGGCATCTACCGGCAGCAGCACGAACTTGAAAACTACCTGCGGCGTAACAAAATTGATGTCGCATTCATTTGCGAAACAAAATTAAAACAGGAGTACACTTTTAAGCTCCGGGGTTACCAAATTTTTCGGAATGACAGATTTGGCCGACAGGGGGGTGGCACCGCCATATTGTTAAAAAACTCAGTTGCTCATGCTCCTGTTACGCTGCCAGCTCTGGCAGCGCTAGAGTGTACGGCTCTTAAAACTCGTATCAATAACACAACGGTGATGTTGGTAGCGCTCTACAGGCCCCCTGACTCCCCATATTTTTTACCAGACCTCGAACAAATCCTCAATTTAGAGGAGCACGTTATAATTGCAGGAGATTTCAACGCTCGGCACCCATGGTGGCATTCTCGCCGAGCAAACGCGGCTGGAAATCTCCTGGTTGAACTTATAACTGAAAATGACGATATTGAGGTTCACTTCCCCCCAGAACCCACATTTTGGCATAAATCAGGACACTGGGACCCTGAAATTTTGGACTTCGTGCTGACAAAAAATGCGGCTCTTTCACAAAATTTTACAGTGTATCACAACTTAGACTCTGACCACTTACCTGTGCATTTTGAAATCTGCGGCGCAGTCACGGCCGGTTGGAGCGGCCCGCCGCGGAGAGCAGAGACAAACTGGCAACAATTTACGTCGGACATGCACAGGATGGCTCAGCCTAAGCTGTCATACTACAGTGAGGCAGACATCGATGCCGCCATTGAAAACTTCACTGCCTCGCTACGCACGGCCAAAAGAAACGCTACCACGTACACCACAAGTCCACCTAGTTTTTGCACGTACCCGGAGGTGGAGCAGCTCATTGCCCGGAGGCGGCGCCTGACGAGACTTTGGCGGCTTACCCGCCAGCCCGAATACAAAGTTGCAGCAAAATGGCTACGCAACATCATTCGGCAACAAATTCAACTGAACAAAATTGAACAGTGGGAAAATAAAATGTTAAGTACCACACATTCGGACAATTCTCTATGGAAATTACTAAGGGCATTCAAGGTCTCCTCTAGCGTCAACTCCGGCACTGAGGCGCTTCACACTCCCCTCGGCCTGCACTTCTCCGGTGAGCAGAAAGCCGAGGTTTTCGCCGACTGTCTCCAAGACAGATTCTCTGAAAATCCTACGACGAACCCCGCACAAGAACGGGAGGTTCTGACATGGGTACAAAATTGGGTGGCGCAGAAGCATGAGCAACAACTGCCTATCATAACGCCGCTGGAAGTGTACAAGCTCATTAGGCATTTGCCTAATGGGAAAGCCGCCGGCCCGGACAGGGTGTCTAATGAGGAACTCAAGCATCTCCCGAGAAAAGCCCTGGTGCAGCTCACAAAGATTTTCAACGCCTGTTTGAGGCATAATTACTTCCCCACCACTTGGAAACGAGCCAAGGTAATCATGCTCCCGAAGCAAGGGAAAAGCACCAGGCAACCACAAAATTACCGCCCCATTAGTCTCCTGTCTGCTGTTGGAAAACTGCTCGAAAAACTTATACTTTGTCGACTTCAAAAACAAGTTTCGGAAATACATGAATTATCAAAATCTCAGTTTGGCTTTAGAAAAGGTCACTCCACAGAATTGCAACTATTACGCTTTGCGGATGACGTCACTAAGCAGTTCAACAATGATGCTTCAACGTTGGCGCTATTTTTGGACGTAGAAGCCGCATTCGACCGGTGCTGGCACAATGGCCTACTTTACAAATTGCACCACAATTTTCCCGGCCTTCAAAATTCCATGTACCTCATTCAGAGCTTTTTAGAAAACCGGCGCTTCTACGTCCAAGTGGGCCGCTCTTCTTCTCGGGAGCGAGTTATGCGGGCTGGCGTCCCTCAAGGGGCTATAATGTCCCCCTTTCTATACACATTATTCACCAATGACTTTCCCGTGGACGCCAGATGCAAAATCGCAATGTATGCTGACGACACTGCAATCTACAATCACCACAAAAATCCTCGTTTCGGCCTTTTAGAAATGCAGCGGTATATTGACCGCTTCCTCTCGTGGCTCCACGATTGGAAGATAGAAATTAATGCAAACAAATGCCAGCTGATTTATTTTTCACGTAAGCTGCGCCTTCCGGCCATGGACCTAACGGTCGGTGGTCAAAGATTGCACTGTCGCCAGCAAGTTAAGTACCTTGGCGTCACCTTGGACCGAACATTGCGGTGGACTGCCCACCTAAAAGATAGCGCCAACAAAGGGCGGCAGCGGTTAAAGTTATGCGCCCCCGTCTTCCGCAGCAAACAGCTGAACTTAAAATCCAAACTTATTCTGTACAAATCCTTCATTCTGTCGGTGGTTCTCTACGCATGTGTGGCCTGGGCAAATGCATCTGCATCTGCAAAAAGGCACGTTGAAATCCTTCAAAACCTCTCCCTCCGAAAAATCCTTCGTGTTCCTCTCCTCACATCCAACCGAACCATCCTCCGTGAAACAAACATGCCCTCCATCCCTGATGCCATTACCAAACGTGCCTCGTCGGTATGGGCGCGCATACGGGGACACCAGAACCCCCTAATCTCCAGCATCGGCAGTGGCGAGCCGAAGCACAGGAAACATGGCCGTATCAGAAAGTTTTAACGGCACAACGGCCCGCCATTTAGCGCGCCCATCACACCAGGCCCCAGGCCACCCCAACTACTGCAGAGGCCGTTACTACGCAACAACCATCCCGCTACAAGCTGCCGCACAGCAAAACGGCGGACTGTAAATATTGTGTAAATAGTGCTTTTGTGTTGTGTAATTAGTGTAAATATCTCGTGTGATAGTGTTTAGTTTTAGTCCTGGGACGTGCTTCGCATGGCCAGATGTGTGTGAGAGTGTGTGTGTGTGTGTGTGCGTGTGTGTATGTGTGTACATATGTATATAATGAAAAAAAAAAAAAAAAAAAGAGTGTCTCAAAACAAATTTGATAAAACAAAAACTGATAAAGACTACAAACTAAAACTGTTCTCGGTGGCCTAAGGCTGGCCACCGCATGGGTTTTTTTTTCTTATAAGTGAATATAAACTAATGCTAACAAGCAAATTGTAAAAAATGTAAACATAAGCCTGTTAGCCGGGCCTAATGTACCGGCACCAGGTAATTTCCTTCAATAAATAACCTTAGCACCAACGCATCAGACGCTGCGATACTTTCACCGAGAAGACTTCGTCCGCGCCACTGAAGATGTCCACCGCAGTTGTGGACGAAACGTCTGGGAAATCTTTCTTCAGCAGACCACGGCATAACAGCCCGGAAAATCATATTAGTTATAATTGTGACACCGGCCGTGAAAACCTACGTTCTTACAAATCAATTTCCGTTTTCGCATTTTTGGCAGCTCCTACCACACCAGGAAGTTTGGTCAATATATTGTGAGCCCTTGTCTGTGTTATTTTCAAAGGTGTTTTTTTTTTTCATTTTGTTCCATCTCTTCCTGTGAATAACAACAGAATGTATTGTCAATAATAATAAGAAGAAGAAGAAAAAGAAGAATTACTATGATGCACATATGATGTTACCTATAAAATACATGTTATCACACAAGCTGCTTTCATCGTCTTCCTCTTCATCTTCATGGTCATTTCTGAATCTAAAGATCTCGTTTCGAGTTTATCTTCTGAATCAGAGTCATCTTATTCATATAAGTTGTCATCCACGGGCAGGGCATCATCATCGCAAAGTAGGCGATGTACTTCTTCCAAATCATTCGGATTTTGTAGATCGTACCTTTTACTCGTATTCATGACGAAGCAGTAACAGCTCCTTGCAATAGTAAAGCAATATTGCACAAAAGCTAATCAGAAACAAATCTGTCAACAATATGTAACGAGAGCGGGCGCGCGGGGCCTGGTTGACCTGTGTGACACGTAACTGCTGATTATTCATTCCTCCAGCCAAACAAATAAACAGATAAGGTTATCACTGCAGCAAATAATCGCGCAAGGTGTAATGTTAGATGTCCTAGTCAGGCAATCGCATAGGTGCGTTCGTTCGAAAATTATAACATTTGTATAATGCCAGGGGTCTCTCAGGCCCCTAGCGACTGACGGAGGGTTAAGCGCCATTTGTAGCACTTGAGAAACTATGTGAGGAAATTTCCCTCTTATGATTATTGCAATATCATCTGCAAAACCAACTGTGAAGTAACCATCACTATTGAGTGTGCAAAGAAGTGTGTCCACTACAAGGTTCCATAGCAGGGGTGATAAAACACCCCCCTGCAGGCAGCCCCTCTCCGTGGACACATCCAGCGTCTCCCCGCATAGATTCATGGTTATCTTCCTATGTTGTAAGACAAAACGTATCCACTCACAAAGAAGTGAAGGTACATCGTGTCCATAAAGGGCGTTCGACACTACATCACAAGATGTCCTGTCAAACGCACCTTCAATATCAAGAAAAGCACCAATGGCTATTTCTCTGGTATTAAGCGCCTTCTCCATAGTCGAGACCACTTGAAACACCACTTCCCTATTTGATAGGCAAATTGGTACTTGTTTAATGGATGTTCCATTAAAACACAATCCCTAATGTGCCTATCCACTAACCTCTCCAGAGTTTTAAGCATAAAAGAGGAGAGACTTATAGGGCGATAAGCCTTGGCCTGGGCGTAACTAGGACGCCCTGGTTTAGGTATAAACACTACCTTTGTTTGTCTCCAAGCCATGGGTATATATCCATAGGCTAGGCAAACTCTAAAAATACCACAAAGCAGAGATTGAACTGAATCAATGCCATATTGTAGAAATGCAGGAATGATTAAATCAGGGCCTGCCGATTTATATGGTCCAAACGACTTAATAGCCCATCATATTTTAGTGACATTGACTACGCTCCTGATTAGGTTCCAATCCTCTCTGTCCAAAGAAAGATGGTCCAGATTTGGTTGCCCCTTCACAGAATTGCTGTCATTGTCTACCTTAAAGTCTGGAAAGTGAGCCCTCGCAAGTTGCAAGAGCGTCTCAGAACCAGACTGTGTTTACATGCCATCAGGCAGTTTAATAGTGCTCACAATTTTTTTAACACCCTTTGCCATGTGTTTCATGAATCTTGCACTACTGGGAACATTCTCCATCCCCTGGCAGTACTTCCTCCACGAAATCCTTTTGGCTTTGCGTATTTCTTTATTATAATTGGTGAGGGCTTGTCTATATGAATCCCAATCACCAGTTCTTTTTGCAAGTCTAAATAATTTCCTTGCTTTCTTCCTAAGTCTGCTTAACTCTTTAGTCCACCAAGGCACAAGCCTTGGCGAGTAAGCTACCTTAGGCTGACAATTTTGATGATAGGATTGGAGAATTGACCGTTGGAATTCATCAACAGCAAACTCCACATCCAATATCGAACGAATGTTCCTTGAAATGCCCGATGTCAATGCTGATAGGTCTCGTCTATATCCGTCCCAGTCAGTTTTCCTCGGATTTCTGTAAATCACTGGTAGAGTGACTTGTGCTTTGATATTGAAGCATATGCATCTATGATCAGAGAGAGTGATCTCCGATGATACATGCCACCTTGAAATTAGGTTCTCAATAATATTAGTCCCTATCATTATGTCAATGACTTCCTCCCTTCGCAAAGTTACAAAGGTTGGTTCATTACCTCGGTTTAGAATATTAAGGTTTGTACTCACCAAGTACTCCATTAACTTTTCTCCTCTGGGATTGATATCAGTGCTCCCCCACAATGTGTGGTGTGCATTGGCATCAACCCCCAGGATTAACTCCTTTCCATTCTCTCTGCAGTGGGCCACAAGGTCCCTCACCGCTATCGATGGTGGATCAGAGTCTTCGTAAGGGAGGTAGACAGAAGAGAGTATTAAAACTCTTCTCTCTCCTGCTTCCTCCACTGTTGTTTGGATTGTAGTTACATCCCTGGAACAGTGTTCAATAAGAAGCAATGCGTTTATCCAATTCTTAGCATAAATGCATGATCTTGGATTATTATTATTAGGTCTATATATAGTGCCCTTAGTACAACTGATCCCTCTAATTGAACCTCTGAAAAGCCAAGGTTCCTGTATGAGAGCAATATCAACATTGTCTTCAACAAGTTTCTTACTTAGAATGGCTGAAGCTGCTTTACAGTGCTGCAAGTTAATTTGAACTATTTTCATAATTACATTCAACCCACAACACTTACCTTAAGCAGTACCCAATGCGGATCCTCCAGAGTCCCCTATCTCCATCGTCTCCAGATTGTCTCCGCCATCGCTGCTTGCCTTCTTCGCTTTGTCTGCTTCTGCCTTCCTCTCCGGGTCAGACAGGATCTTAAAAAGGGCCCTGTCTACCCCGGTATAGGCCAACATGCCAAGCTCCTTTATCTTCTTAGCAGACTCTTGGTCCACCATTAGGATTAGGCATTGACCAGAGGAGTCTGCCTGCTTGTCAATGATTTTCCAGTGCTCTGTATACAGCTCCTGGTTTAATCTCTAGATGCATCTTAGCAGCACCTTAGGATCATCGGTTGTGATGTCCCGAGTCCTAAGGGCCACCTTGACTGGCTTAGGTAGATCTTTTGGATCTACTACTTTGAGAACTAATTTCTCCTTGATTTTAGCTCCCTGAATATGATTTTGGAGCCAATTACATGACTGCTCATCATCACAGTAATATATCAGAGCCCCATCCTGTAGAGAAAAGGACCTGAGTTTAGGTAGAGATTCGCTAGTTGGCACCTCATCTATCTTCCTCAGAATCTCAGCCTGAATGTGTCGAATATCCTCCCCAATCAGCTTTCTCTCAGGATAGGATTCTTCAACAATTGCCATCTTAAAAGCGGCCAAAGCTTCCCTGTAAGTGACACCAGGTTCAGTGCCCCTAGGCCTCTTAGCAGGTTTGGCTTTATCCGAAGGAGGAGTATCCATACTTGTCCTGGTTCTTTTAGAAGTCCCTGGATCAGTACGGACCTCCACCCCTCTGCTCTGTGGGTTTACATTGCCTGTACCCTCACTCATTTTTTTTGCTTTTTTTATTCTTCTTCTAGCTGCCCCTGACAACTTCTTAGTGTCCAGGTGCATTCTATTAATTCCAGATGCTGTTGCACCCATTTCTTTATCTAGTGACAGATTTCTCTCTGCTGGAGAGTCTCTCTCACCCACCTTGGTAATAATTGTTTTGTTTTGGTCCATGTTGGTCCCACGAGTAGCAGGGAAATAAAAGTCACCCAATACAGAGCCCCATATATATTGGGAAGGCTAATTACTTCAGGGTGTCGCCTGGTGCCCTGAACACAAATAATGTTACTAGTGTAATGACTAGATACAAGATACAGAGAAACTTGACTCAGGTCTAGTAGATGTGTCTGATAGGAAAATTGAAAAATTACTTCTGTACAGAGATCATGTGTAATCAGGCAACTAATTGGATGATGCATTTAAATGTACAAGGAATATTGCCAAAATTGATGACTTGAACTTATTAGTTAATGAAATGTCTGACATGAAATAAGACGTAATTAGCCTCAATGAAAATTGGTTTGGACATGAAGCAATACAGGTGTTAAATTAATTACCTCTCCATAGCTGACTGCTATACCAGGAGTGAATTAGACCAGGATGTATATTCGTACATGCTCACTTCATGAATGAAGAAAACCTAGAAATAATTTAAAAGCCTTAAGCAGAGAGTAGTTTTGAACTATCTATCATAGAAATTAATGGTCTGAACACAGTTGTGATCTGTGTTTATTGGGTATCCTATTACTACACACTTAAGCCATTTCTTATTAAATTAGAAAATTTGTTTAGTAAATTAAAAAATCATAAAAAGAAATAAATAATAAGTGCTTTGGATTGTAATATTAATCTATATAAAACAAATTAACTGAAGATAAAACCTTAAAAATTAATGCTCTTGAAGAGAAACAAAGCAATAATAAATTGAACGTGTGCATCAATATCATTCAGATTCATGGGCTTGAATTTAGGCATAGTCTTCCCACGCAGATCACTTAAGTCCCCAACAACATGTATAGATCATATATTAACAAATAAAATTTATGGAGATAGTGAATGCCTTGTACTGGAAACTAGTCTTGCTGATCACAGGGCAGTCTTCAGAAGACTATCTGTAATACATAAAATGAAAAGTAAATCCAAAAGGAAAACTGCCAGATGCCTCTACAGCTTAGAAAATATTTGAGATTTTGAAGAAAAAATAGGGAATACAACCTGGTCTTTGAAGAGAGCAAATTCTGTAGATTCGAATTGCAGCTTCCTTAGTGAACTTCTAAACTGATATAATGAATGCTTTCCAAACATCTTTGAGCGACACTAACCAAAAAATATTCATTAGATTGGTGTACTAAGCCATTAGGATATCCAGCACACACATAATATATAAAGGCATAATTAAGAAGGTAAAACAAATGGCTCTAGAAAAATTCCTTAAAGAATACTGACAACAAAAGCAAAGCAACATGGAGAATAATTATCAAGGAGGAATTAAAATTAAATGATTTTCAGTAGACTAATTATGTTTAGAGGAATGTAGTAACAATGACATCCAAACTATACTTGTGTATTTGTGGAGTCGGTTTTTTTAACACTAAGCCACTTACACTTTAATTTTTGAGGGACTAGTTTTGGAAGTCATTGCTTCCATTTTCAACCTCGGGTCCAACTACCATTGCTGGTTGTAGTTGATTGCAGTCCTCTCTCTGGTGGTGGAATGATGAACTTCTTTGCTAAGGTGTCAACTGGAGGGAGTTCAGAATTTATTAGCTAGTCTTTATACACCCGTATTAAAATGTTTTCCAATGTTGTGGGTTTGTTATGGTCTGTTGTGCTTTTAAATAGTTTTGGATTTGGGTTTAGATCAAAACAGTAAACAGCAAGAAGTAGTAGAGAAAAAAGTTTTAGAAATTGAAAAAAAAAAAAATAAACGCGACATAAATAGGAATGGTATAGGGCTTAAATTACACTCACTTCACCTAAAGCTAATTAGAAATTTAGGAAACATAATTTGGAACAACATGGAAAACAACCTTTTTTGTAATTTGAATGCAAAAATGAAGAACAAAAGAGCCAAACTCAAAAAATAAGCTAGAAATTTTTTTCAAGAAAACAATCAAAGAAAAATCACCCAAGAAACCAAAACATAACCTAACACCACATTACAACATATCAGCAGAAAACATAGTAAACCTCTGAAATCAGAATTTCACTATGTCAGAGTTGAATTTCCTTAACCAAGGCTTAAAAGCATGTGTGGACTACTTAAACCAAGTTGATGACTACATAGCAGACATTCAAATCACTACACAGAACTTAAATGATGAAGATAAAACCATAGTTAAAAAAAATGTTCCAAAATAGTACACTCGATTAAGAATGAAAAGAAACACAACTTCAATAGCCACATCATAAAATCACTAAAAAGCAAGTCAGTCATATATATCAAAGCTGATAAGCGGAATAAAATTGTTAATTTGAACATCATCTTATCTTCTTGCCTGTTGGACCATAAATCTTCCTCATTTTCCAATCCATTATTGCCCCTCTAATTCCTTGAATACACGTGCTATGCAGTCTTCCTTTTCTCCTCCTTCCTGGTGGCGTCCACTCCATTATTGTTTTGGGTAATCTTTCATCTCCCATTCTTTTTGCATGCCCGTGCCATTCTAATTGCTTCTGTTGAATAAAATCTAAAATTGAATTTTGAACATTCATATTTTCTTTTATAATCTCATTTCTAATTTTTTCTCTTTTAGATATCCTAGCAGATCTCCGATAATCCACTTCAGTTGCCAATAATTTTCTTTTTAACTGATAGTTTAGAGTCCTCATGTTGGAGCCATTGGTTGTAATACTTCTGTTGTTTTAAAAATTGTAGCTTTAGTTTCTTTCAAGACCTGTTTATTCGATAATATATAATTTAAAGTAGATATAGCATACTTTCCTGAGTTTATCTTTGATCTTATTTCTTTTTCCTGTTTCCCATTTTGTGTAATCTTTACTTCCAAGCATTTATATTCCCCCGTGTGTTTAATTATCCCTGTTTTGTCTTCGAGTACCAAATCTTGATGAACATCTCCAGTGGCCATATATTTGGATTTATCCATATTTACTTTTAGGCCCCATTTGTTATATTCTTGAATCAATTTCCTTGTAACATTTCTACATATTCATATTCTTGGGCCAGAATTAACTGATCTGCAAACAGCAGGGAGTATATTGTTGAGTCATCATCTGTTGGAATTCCCATATTTTTACTCCTATTTTTCCAACCTTCTATAGCTTTTTCTGTGTAAATTTTATATAATGTAGGAGATAAACAGCATCCTTGTTTAATCCTTTATTAACATGAAATCCGCTTGACAAATATTTTCTCATTTCTGCTTTTACATACCCATTTTTGTATAAATTTTGAATTTCTCTTATCAAAATAAGTCTAATTTCTGTTAATTTTAAAACTAACCATAATTGTGATAATGACACACTATCATGGACTTTTTCTATATCAATGAACACAAAATGGAGAGGTTATGTTCTAGCCGTTTTCTTCTCTATTATCTGTTGTAAACAAAATATGTGATCAATAGTTGATCTGCCTGCTCTTAACCTGACTGTTCTTCTGCTTCCAAATCTTTGTATTGTAGATCAAGGAAATGCTTAATTATTTTACCATATAGTCTACTTCACAGGTGGCAAAAACATGATTCGCGAGTCATTTTGACTCATAGGCGCCATTCCCTCTCTGCAACCGTCCCTTTGTTTTTCACATGCTGCTGAGTGATGCAGTGCGTGTTACATATTTGGTGACTCACGGAAGGAAGTGTTTTCGCCACCCTTGGTCTACTTAGTGTGCTATTTATTGTAATGCCTCTATAGTTTTTACATTCATCTTTTCTACCTTTTTTACTTTCTCTGCTACGTATAGTAAGTAGGGGAAGTATTGTATTCCACCCAAAAATTTGATACCGAGATTTCACCGGAAATATATGTTTTGAGACCCCCTGAATTCAAAAAAAGCATTTTTGGAAACATGTCTGTGTGTGTGCGTGCGTGCGTGCGTGCGTGTGTGTGAACAGCATAACTCAGAAACGAACAGTCGGATAAACACCAAACTTGGTATTTAGGTTCAATATCTTCCAGAGATGCGACACGAAGTTTTTCAAGAAAATCCCCCCACCCCAGGTTACCCTTTACATGGAAGATTTTTCGAAAATTTTAATTTTCTCAAAAATGGCTCTTAACGATTTTGATTAAAATATCATATGTTTAAGATATTTTTATGACAAATAAAATGTATATCTTGAATTTTCTGGGAATGTCTCCAAAAGTATTCTTCATTGTGAACGACTTTTGCATAACTGGTAAACCATAAGAGATAGACAAAATTTTACTACACAAAAAATGTAGATCGCGTTAAAATACACAATTTATGTCATATACATTTTTTTTTGTTGAGTGAACCATTTTCGATATATTGCTTGTTATTCCCTTAAATTTTTCAGTACTTATTTTCTCAAATGGGAATTCGTTATTCATTTTTTTATCTTGGATATGCAAAGAGTATTAATCTGTGGCAAAGGGAATGGTGCTGCACCTAGCAACCAGCTATTAAGAGATACATCTATGCTTAAAGGCTGCTGTATTTCTATATTGCCGTTGTAAATGTATATTCCCCTTACATCTACAAGAAAATTAGCAATAAGATAGACTCTGCAAATGTTTATCTCGATTAACATGAAGTAGATGGAGAATAAGCGTTTGTAAAAATAGTTTGTACAAGAGTAGAGAAAGTCATGTGAGTGTAACACATCAGATTTTTATGTATTATGGAAATACATCCTATTTTCCAATCATTCCGGCACATCCTCACCATTCAGGCATTTTTCAAATAAATCTCTCAGTTGTTCATATAGTTTATCTGTTCCATGCTTTAGCAACTCAGCCGGTATACCCCCAATCCCTGGTGCTTTTCCATATTTTAACGATTTTATTGCTTCCTTTACTATTTCTAATTCTAAGTCCATATACTCATTAAATTTTCCTCCATTGTACTCTTTATTGTAACCCTTGATACATTTTTTATAATTACAACTGAAGTGCTACATCTAAATTTACAATCTAATAAGTCTAACATCCATCTATATGAGGCTTCCTTATACACAATCCCCAGGGTTATCTGTATAATGATGCCCTCCTCCACTATTTACATTCCACTGATTAACTATTTTGTCGATTTACATTTCAATTCCCTCATCTTTCTTTACTGATTTAATCAATTTCTCCCTTACTTTTCACAAATATTCTCCCATCATTTTATTCCTGTTTTTCCCTATACCAGTTAACATTTTAAGGGCTATAATTTCTTATTGCAATTTGTCCCATTTTATTTCCTATATAACCCCCCCCCTCCATCTCTTCATCCTGTAACATTCTAATAAACAATAAAATGTTCCTTCTAGCGCTCCACACATAATGCACCTTTCCCCATTATCTCCTCTCAAACCCTTGATAAACAGTGCTCCTGATCACATCCATGCAAACCCATCCCTTCCAAATTTATCGCAAGAATCCACGTATTTCTCTTTGTCCCAATCCTTTTTAATTGTTCTATATAATTTTAAATAAATAAACTGGCCCAGATCTCTTGCCCATCTATATCCTCAATTCTTAGCCTAACTTCCTTCCTTCTAAAACCCTACTCTACTTTGATCCCCAAATTTCCACAGCTCCCTCATCCCAATTTCTTGTAAAATTTCCCATATTTCACCCATCCAGCTGTTACTTCTTATTACTTCCATTTGGAAATTCATACACTCTTTTAAAGCATTTTGATCCCCTAATTTAAAAAATCCTGTACCAATATTTTAAAATTCTCTCCATCGCCAAATCTTCCTCCCCAACCTTCCTAACTCAGCCAATGCCACTCCATTCATTGAAGCTTTAGGCAATCCCAATGTGTGTCTACAAAACATTCTGTTAATTAAGTGTATTTTCAACCATCCCTTTGAAGTCCCCACACTTCTGCTCCATGTCATATTACACAGGCCTGCGAAGATTTTGCAGCACAAAATATTTTACATCATAAGGTCAAATTGGAGCTCTGATTTCAAAAATAATAATAGTTTTTGTGTATCACATACAGATTTTGAACAATTCTGTTTCAACACAAAATTGAAAGTTCAGTGCGCTAGTATTAACGTCACTGCATATCCAACTTACAACATGGTTGATTAGAATATGTAAACATGCTAAATCATATGACATCATATTGTACCACTGTCTATCTCTGTTTACAGGTAATGTTGAACCTATCTCATAAATATTTATTGCCTAAGATATCAACAGGAACCTATCTTAGAATCCTCATACAGTTTTCAACTTCTTCTCAGCAGGTCTCTTTTGAAGCCGTATTGTGTTGTGAATTTTATTTGTGGAAAAAAATGGCAAGTTCAAGTGGTATATCTAGGAGGGGCTGTGTGAATAATCCTAACAATTTCTGTTATATCTGTGGGTGTTAGGTGATAAAGCAGCAGAAAAGAAGCATTACCGCATTTATCAGGCCTATATTTGTATTTGTATTGTATTTGCCATATTGTATCTGACTATTTTAAAATTAGATTAGGAGATCAAGACAAGAATTTGTATAGAAAATCTAAGACAGTGGTACAAAGGAGTTCGTTCATCTATGCCCTTTAGTGTTTCTATGGTATCGTGCTAACAACAAAATCATTTCAATGATTTTTATTTTTGTCTGTGTAATAATATCTGGATTCAATAGGAAAAACAAGGCGGGCATTATATATCCAAACTTGCCATCAGCAATTAGCCTGTGTCTCATGAACCTGATGTTACTGTTCCATCACCACCTACGGTATTACCAGAGATTAGTACTGATACTTCAAGTGTAGATGATGATTTAAAGTGGTCCTCAGACTTAGAAGATGACTTAAAGATTAAAAACAGAAGCACTATTAACAGTGAAGTATTCTTCATGTTGAAAGTTTTGTTGAGTCAGTCATGCAACAACTGATGATGAGGACAAATGTCCTTGAAAATGATACATTGTTTTACAACTTTTAAAAAGTGAAGGTGAGTGTAAAAAATTTAAGTGACTCAACAAAACTTTCAACATTAGAAGATGACATTCCAAATCCTTTGAGTCGTCGTGCTGCGGACCTTTAGATTAAAACCTATCCTTTTCCTGAGTTCTTAGTTGCAAATAAACTTGTACTTATGCATTTCATGACTAATTAAACTCGAAACCATTAATTTTATAGCACCTAAAACAGCCTATTTTGACGTTAACACCTATTTTTGCATATTTTAGCTTTAAAATCCTAAAAGGTACCTGTTTCTTTAATGCAACATAAAATTCTGTATTTTCAAAAGATTAGAATTCAAGAATCGAAAGTGGGAGGACTGAAGGCGATATTTAAAAAAAAAAAAAAAAAAAAAAAAAAATCTGTAGCTCATGGAATCCTGGCCAACTGTTTGTTTCCACAAAAAAAGATATTCATAGGCCTTGAACTGATCTCAGATGAAAAAAAACAAAAACACATACACAAGGGGAGAGTTAAAGCTGCCTAGTCATTGTGGTAAAAAAAACCTCACCTCTCCCCTTGGTTATACACAGGCTCTCATTGTAGGAAGGTGAGGCCATTGTTGAATTTTGTTATCCACCCGCCAAACTAAAGTAGTAGTATGTAGTGTACCGATGGACATATAAAGTGTAACATGTTCCTTGTTCAAAATCTATTCTAGTTTCAGTGCGTGAATAGTTCAACAGAAACAAATGCCAAAAACAGCTAGTTCAAAGTCTAGCCGTATAAGACTGTGGCTGCCAGAGTTTCCACACTATACAACAGATAGAAAAATTATATTCTGCCAAGCCTGCAACAAAGAAGTTAATTATGTTTTTATGCTTCTTAGTTTTTCCTGCCATTTCGGAATTGCAAATTTCTTTTCACATCTTTCGACACCAGAGCATTTGTGAAGCAGATTATTTTGTAAATATTGTTTAAAATTATACTAAGAGACACAGGGACTCAATTGTTCACTTTTATTATGATTTTTAAGTTGCTGTGTTCAATTTTGATATAAAGGAAAAGTGTGAAAATGTTATACCTATGGAACAAAACATAAATGTTTTAAAATGATGCACCAAGTTTTGATTTTTTTTAAGTTTTGAGTTCTAACAAAAATCTATTCATGAAAGGCTAGTTGGAAAACTAAAATTGCTAAACTGTATTGTATGTTTTTTATTTTGCTAAAATTAAGTACCGGTGTCCCTTAACAATACCAAATACTTCTTATACGCACTTCTGTATAGCGTCTTGTTTCTTTCTTGTATAAGATTTCGAGTGATAAAAAGTCCCACTTAACTCAGCATGCAGATGGAGCATTACATAAGGCAAATGTTGAACGAAAATCAAAATTTATGCGAACGCTTTTAACAAAGACATCTGATGAATCCACCAAAAAGAAACAATTCTGCAGTGACTTGTGTCATGCTAATGTGGCAGTAAACATCCCTTTTCGAAAACTCCTATTTTCAAAGGGTTTTTTGAGAAATACTGCCATCAGTCTGTTCCTGTAGAGTCAACATTGCGTAAAAAGTATGTGGATTCAGCTTACACTAACGCAATGCACAGAATGTGAGAAGATATTGGGGAGTATTGCATATGGATTCCTGTTGATGAAACTACTGACAGGCTTGGCCGGTACATTACAAATCTAATTGTTGGCAAGTTGGACCCAGATGCACCATACAGGGCAATTTTTTAACAAATTATTTGATTTGTTCAAAACAACTCCCAAAGACTAACCAGCAAACAATTGCACACTTTGTCAACAATGGGCTGAGGGTGCTATATCCAAATGGTGTGGATGAAAACAAGGTGCTTCTGGCCTTCACAGATGCTACTGCATATATAGTTGCAGCATTTCTATTGCTTCAAGTATTCTACCCTTTGATGCTGGTAATTTGTCTGGCACATGGTATCAACCGTATAGCAGAGCAAGTAAGGCTAGAATTCCCTAAGGTAAATAAATTAATCTCCACGGTAAAGAAAGTTTTTATTAAGGCACCATCAAGGATACAGGCATTCAAAGAACAACTTCTAGATGTCCCCTTGCCACCTGAACCTGTTGTTACCCGCTGGGGCAGGTGGTTAGCAGCAGAAGAATACTACATTAAGCTCTCCCAGCAGTCTAGAAGGTAATTGAAAATCTACCAGAGGATGCTGCCTCTGTAACTTCAGCAAAACAATTACTCAAAGATCCCTCAATCCAATGGGACTTGGCTTATATTAGAGCCAACTACACATTTATGGCAAGAATCATTTCCTAATGAGAAGGCTCAGGAAGATCTATCTATGAGAACATTTCTTTACTGAGGAAGTTAGAAAGACAATGAAGCGCCAGGTGAAGTGGGAGAAAAAGTATGGGCAAAAATGCAAAAGGTTTTGCAGAAGAACACCAGACTGAAGGACTTGTGCACAGCAGCAGACATACTTAGGGGAAAATCCAGCTCCCCTGATTGCAGCATTCCTGTCCAACATGTGTTGAAAGTGAAGTACACCCCTGTCACATTTGTAAGGTTTCAGTTGTTTACTGTGAAGCCAGGTATGGTCTGAATGTCTGAAACCACTGGTTTATCCGGCATTTATTAAATTACATATTACACATATTTCAACATATGGCTGTATGTGTTTTATACTGTATTTTTATCTTGGAAAAACTAAATAGGTTTGGGATCAGTTTGACATTAAAGTAGTATAATGTTTGCTGTGTTGTGCAACTGTGCATATTTTCATTTTCCTTGTTTTGATGAATAATAATATGCTCTTATGTCAACACTTTATATTTTACATTATGCTTAGTTTTTCTGCATAATGCTTTTTAGGGCGTATTTTAGGTTTTATATAGCCTAAATGAGGTACTGAAAGAAGCTACTTTAGACGCCCAAAATGCACCTTTTACGATCTAAACATCTGCAGTCTGGTCATAAGTATAAGTCATAAGGTATATTTGAAATTTCCTAGTTCAATGTAAACTGTTGCATCTGTAGAATTGAGATTGTTTCTTAGTTTGTATGATTTCACGCATTTTAAATTGTACTTAAAAACTACAAATAAACTCATATATTACATATTTCCTTTCTGCATGCCAAAAAACCTGTATGATACAAAAAAATTGAAAGCAGAGTTGAATTCAGCATACCAAAATTAGGTTTACATACCTGTTTAACCCCATGCCACAGAAAAAAAAAAAAATTTAAGGCCGTGTTATTGATTCTACTACCATTTCATACAATTTCTCTAACCAGTTCACTGACATATTTGGAATCTTATTCAAACATATTCTAATTGCTCTCATGGCTACCTTACCTTTAGGATAACATTCTTTTCCTTGTAGTTCACACACTCCACTACTTGATAACCTCAACCCCAAATAATCAAATTCTTTAGACACTTTCTAAAGCTCCCCATTCAAAAACTATCTCTCTCTCTCTTTTTTTTTTTTGGAGGGGGGGGATCATCCTCCGTGGTCTAGGCATAGCATGCTAGCCTCTAGTTCCCGAGTTTCGGGTTCAAATCCGACGGAGAGCGATGGATTTTTTTTGGGCATAAAAATCCTTAGCATGGCTTCTTTTGGAAGGGAAGTAAAGCTGGTGGTCCCATGTCGTAGATTTACAGCACGTAAAAGAACCTCAAGACTGATAAAGAGATCTCTAAGCAAAATTTCCGGTCTTGCACGCCCAATATAGAATGGGACGCTAAGGACCATAGTAGATAGAGCGTCCATAAATAAAACCCCATTTCTTTTTTTCATCTCTTTTTAATTTACCTCCTTTTTTGAATGCTACTTTTTTTTACTTCCTAACATTACTCTTAAACCACATTGTGCACAAAATCTACCTATTTTGTTTATTGCTCATTGTAGTCTGATTATTGTTGTAGAACCTACCATTAAATCATTGGTAAAAACAAACCTGGTACTTCTATCTTTCCTGCACTGGACAATGTGAATAACACTTTAGAATTCTTTCCACAATTTCATCAATAAATACATTAAGCAAAACTGGACTCAATCTGCAACCTTGTGTCAAACCCACCTTCTGATCACCATCCCTGTAATCCCATTTCCTATGCACTTAACACAGAATTTAAATCCATCATACAACTTTTGTATCTCTGAATTAAACTCTTCATTTATGTCCTTACTCTTCATTTTATACATGTATATCTCTTCTAATTGTATCAAATGCCTTTTCAAAGTCAGCAAAAAACATATACACCCTGCCTGTTTTGTTCCTCAGATACTTGCTTACTGTAGTTTGGATTTTCATTATCAGGGTTAGGATTTTTAGGTGCGCACCTTTTTTCTTAAGGTAAGTTAAAGCTGTGCGGAAAGATATCACAGTGTGAAATTTTGTTTCTAGTTGCGAAAAGAGGCATTTTTTCTTGCACCTTTTTCCCTTTTTTGGGACCTTTACCCCACTTTCCCCCAACCATGCCCATAATCCTCTTTTTCCCCCTTTTTTCTTTTAAGTTTCATTCTAATTTATTCTTTAACTTTCAATTAACGTCTCCTCAGCTTCCTGTGTACATGCGAATAGTAAGACTACCTCTTTCAGTTAACGCTGCACGGGAATTGAAAGCACACCCACAACAATGGAAAATAATTGTGTGTTCGGCGAAAACCTCTTTCTCTAGCTTTACCGCTTTTACCTCTATAAAGTAGCCCACAATAATGCAATTGCAAGTGATTCTATCCCACCAGAATCAGTAGCCTGCTGTTCGTGAATGTGAGTTTGTTACTGTGAGAGACGTCATCTGCTTACATGGAGGCGAAGGCTGGGCAGGCAGAGATGGCAGTAACCTCACCTGCGCAGTTCCGAGAAGTATTAAGACTGGGTTCTGCTCGAAACTACTAGAAATTGCTGAGACTGAAGTTCCAGCATGAATGAGAACATTCTGGTAATTGTTGCGGTGTTATAAGAGAATGTGGACAGCAAATGGGTGCAAGAGTGAGTTGTGTGACAGTCGCATTGTGTTAGCAAGTGAACTAGTGTTAGCTCTATGTTACATTACCAAAAGAGTATACTAGTACTAGATTTTACCATGCCAAAGGTGTCTAGTGCTCGATTTATTGTTCTGGCTGAGGAATTCAAACAAGTTTTCATAGACACTGATGGAACTAATATGCGATGTACTATTTGTGATTCAGGAATTTTGTTAGATGAAAAGCACCAGCGAGATCGCATCAAACAACACATTTCCAGCTCTAAGCATCAAATGAACAAGACTCTTCAAGCAAACAAATCACAGTAACCTCTATTACGAAATGCGTTTCAACAGAGTTCTTCAAAAAGCCAAAATTTGAAGGAATTAAACATTGATTTGTGTGCAGCTCTTACACAAGCAGGAATTCCACTCAATAAGGTGAACCATCCAGCCTTCAAGGGATTTCTTGAAAAATACACAAAGATATCAATTCCCGATGAGAATACTTCAAGAAAAAACTACATAGAGCCTGTTTACTAAGAAACCATAGAAAGAATCAAGGAGAAAGTGTCTGATTGTGATGTGGGAATTATTGTGGATGAAACCATAGACTCAATGGAACGATATGTTTTGAACATTTTAGTTTTTCCCTTAGCAGGGGAGAAAGTTAAGCCCATCTTGTGGTTATGGACCAGGCTCCATACATGGTTTCAGCTGTTAACCAATTCAAGCCTTTATTTCCTAACTTGAAGTATGTGACATGCTTGGCTCATGTCCTTCACAGGGTTTGTGAATCCATAAGGAACGAATACGACATCGCAAATCAATTCATCTCTGCCCTGAAGAAGATTCTGCTCAAAGCTCCAAGCCGTGTTGTTTACTGCAAGAGAAATCACTGGCCTGCCCCTTCCAAATTTCCCAGTCATTACTCGCTGGGGATCTTGGATTGAGTGTGCTGCTATGTTGTGTGAGAATTTTGACAAAATTAAAGAGTTTGTGCTTTCTTTGGATCCATCCGACAGGTGCAATTTCCAAGGCACAGCAACAATTGTTACCGGAGAAAATACATAATTTGCAGACAGAACTATATTGTGTCCATAGTTACAAGTACCTGCCTGCAGCTATTAAATGATTGGAAGAACAAGGTCTGGGATATTTTTACTTCCGTGAGGGAGTAGTTAGATGACTTTGCCAAGGACAAACTTGAATCTAGTCTTCAGAAGAATCCAGGCATTGAGGAATTCGCCACATCTGTAGAGTTGCCATTCCGAGTTGCTTACTGGTTTCTGTGGATGCTGAAAGAAGCTTTTGCATCTACAAAGACATTCTATCTCCTAATAGAAACAGACTTACTTTTAAAAATGTGGAGATGCTTAATGTCTTGAAGTACAACAGTTTCATGTTTTTTCCTTCTTTTGATGAGTGATAATTTGATGTACTTGTTTGAAGTTCAATAAATTAGAGTAGAGGAAAGAGAAATCGTTGAATTAGTTAAGGGAATGCACAACTAAAATTAACCCAAAATCTAAAAAAAAAAAAAATTATGTTCCCAAAAAATTCTCCATTGCTTGTAGTTCTAGAATCCACTTTTATTTTTGACCTAGCGAATGCTTCAGGATCATTACGAGACTTTTTAAATACCCTTGCGCATTTTTTTGCTTGCTGTTCATATTTTTAAAACTTGATTTTAAGGCATTTCTTATTTTCAGCATTTTTGCATATTCAAAATGTTCCACACAATGTAGTTTTCATCCATTCATATTAACTTTTTTATGCTTATTTCAAAAACCCAAATAAATAAAACTGTCATATAATTTTTCTGTGTAATGAATATTTTTTTGCGCTACTAATTTTTGAAGATAACAATGTATACAAAAAAAACCCAAAAAAATGCTAATACAAAACTGCAAAACTTTTTTTCTCTTAAACTAAGAATGGTAGAAATAAAATTATATGACAGATTTGTAATTCCTTGACATAGAAGCAACATAAGATTTTTTTTTGAAAAATGCATCATGTGTTGCATTTTGCATATACCCATAATTTTATATTTTGAAAATTAATAACTTGAAAACTAATTAAGATTTTGGATTGAAATTCACAAAACAATTATATCTAAAGAAGACTGGCATGTGGTTAAAATTTCAGTCCAATTAAATGGATAGTTTAGAAAATAGCAATTTCAGTTGTGCATCCCCTTAAATAAACCAGCACCTTATTGTCCCTTTTTTCACCTTATTTGAGCACCTTTTCCCTTCCTTTTTTCATCTGAAATTTTCACTTAAAAATCCTAACCCTGATCATTATACGATCAACAGCCCTCTGCTTTTTCTAAATCGTGCCTGATATTCACTCAACGTCCCTTCTAGTTCTAGTCATTGCTGTAATCTGGGAGCTAATATGCCAGTATAAATTTTACCTAAGACAGATAACAAACTAATTCCTCTATAGTTCCCTGAACTATTCAAACCCCCCTTTTTATTTAGCATTAGCGCACATAACAAGTTGCAAAGTTTTCAACATACTTTTAGTGCAGTCACTCAGCCATGATGTCATGAAAGAAGATGATATTCTTTCCTTAGCCTTTTTTCTGTATTCTGCTCCAGAAGGTTTTTTTTGACATGTTTAATCAGAACACCACTGCACTGCAATGTCAACAATAATACACTGCAGTGCCTTGAACGGCTTTCAGAGAGCCAATCCACCCAAATGCAGTGCAAGACTGTAGGAAGCTATTAGTGTTTAGCAGATACTGCTATTGTTGGCTACAGTAGTATTCTACATGGCAAAAGCCATATGTATTCGATACCGTTGCTGAATATTTTTTTCACATTATGTTAAAAAGATGTTTAGATTACATATAATAATGCTATACAGGCATAGTGAATTATTTATTACTAGCTGTGTCAAGAAACACTCAGTATAAAATAGTATTATCTACTATTGGCACCCGCAATCGCAGCACTTGGGGCATGTAGCCCATTTGCCCCTTCCCCTTTCCCTAGTTGTGGCACTGCCACCAGGAAATATACATAGGAAAAACCAAGACAAACCAAACTAAAGGAACACCTAAGAAAAACTTAAACAGACAAATCTGCAGTAGCTCACCAGTTTTGGTCAACAGAACACAACATTAAATGCAAAATAAGGCTTTTAAAACATGCTAAAAGACCAGCAGAACTCGGTATACAAAAAAATCCACATCACCAAAAATGCACATAGAGTAATGAATTTTGAAATTCTGCCTATTGATGATAGTGAAATTCTCCACTAGACAGCTAGATGGCAGTAAAACCGACATTAAAGTAGGGGATTCCCTTCCAGATGCCAGTGGGTATACAGCTGACAATGGAGACAAACATCTTCAAAGCATGATACTAGTACTGTAGTACATATTAACAAACAAATTTATTGAATAGTAAAACCCCCAATAGTACTTTTGGTTCTGATGTATGCAAATTTCATGCTTTATAAACTCCTCCTAGGTAAAAGGTTTGATAAATTCTGAATTATTATGCTTCAGCATTAACTACAGAAATGTTATAGCTCTTTTTACTAACCAAGTGAAAAATGTTGCTTTGGACTGTTTGGGAAAGTAATTTTTGGGAAAAGGAAGAAGAAAACAGCTTCACTGATCTGTACCTAAAATATTTTTGGGAAACAAATTCATATTCATTTTTACTTTCTCTATCGCACACATAGTAGGTGGAGAAGGTATTGCATTCCACCCAAAATTTCTATATTGAGATTTTAATGGAGATACATGTTTTGAGGTCCCCTGAATAAGTAATAAATAAATAAATAAAAGCATTTTCAGAAAAATGTGTTGTGCGTGCATGTGTGTGTATCTGTGAACAATATAACTCAAAAAAAAATGTCAGATAAATACCAAAGTTGATATTCAAGTTCAGCACCTTCCAAAGATGGGACACACAGATTATTAAGAAACTCCCCCCACTTCAACTACCCTTTGCATGGAATGATTTTCAAATTTTTTTATTTTCTGAATAATGGCTATACGATTTTGATTGAAATACCATATTTTAAAGATACTTACATGACAAATAAAATGCACATCTTGAATTTTCTGTGAATAGCTTGTGAAGTCTTCTTCACTCGGAAGGAAATTTATATAATCTTGCATAACTATAAATGTTAAGTGATAGATGAAAACGTACTACACAGAAAATGTACATCACTTTAAAACATACTATTTAAAATAACTTTTTTGTGTCATCAGCCATTTCCAATATATTTGTTATTAATGGTATGAATTGTTCAATATTAAGTCATTCTTTTAAAGTCCTGCTGATTTTCAGCAATTTCTCACAATGTCATGGAAAGAGTATGAAATTTTAAGGCAAGTGTATAATGCCCAAGACTAAAACATTTGACTATCACTATTCCGTTTGTATCTGTAATGAAATGTGTAATGCAGCTATTTATGGAAAGGTTTATCTCAATTAAAATGAAGTAGATAGAAAAATAAACTTTCATAGGATTAATTTGTATACCGACTAATAAGCGATAGAGGGTAGAAAAAGTCATGTAAATTTAACACTTCAGATTTTTACATCTTTAACTGAAGAGATTCTTTAAAGATGAGATTTTTATTTGGTATCATATTTTATAACCTCTTTTAATTCACTTTGTGATTTCTTATATTCCAGGTGGGTAGAGCCTCAATATCATCCCCAAAACCTAGACTTGGTGTCAGCCCATCATATTCTGGCAGCTTTACTTCATTGTGGGAATCTTCACTAAATAAACATCATGTTGAGACAGCATTGGAGATATGTTTAAATTTATTATTATGTCAGAGTATCCTAGTGCTTATAAAGCCTGATATAAAACAAATGGAGAGAAATTGTTTGAGGAAATTAATGAGCAATGAACTGGTAAGTGAATATCTTATTTATTGTTTAGATTTACATATAAGGTTGTGTTTACTTTATGCAACAGAGATGTGAAACTGCACCTAAATGCAGCATTTATATGTTTGAATGTCTAATGAGCTTCTTGGTTTATGAGTAATGACAGCAAATATTTGAAATTTCCTACTTTTGGCTATTTTTAAAGCTTGTAATTGACACTGCTTTATTTTTAAACCAATAGAAATTAGCATTTAAGGGGCCACAATGAAAAATTTCCTCAGTAAACAAAGGAAATTTCTACACTATTTGCATGGATGTCTTACTTTATAAATGATTTGAAAATTACTTTGTTATTAGTGCTTGATTCCTCATCAAAGATTAATGGTTTTATATTTATTCTGTTTTAACCTAATCATGTATTTGTTACAGGTATCCTTTGTTCGGTTTGCAAAGACATGTCTGAAGTCTCCTGTTGGGCTAGCCCTGAAATCAAGCATAGAAAGAATGAGTGTCCAGACCATATCATCTGAGCATTTATTAGAAGAGAAGTGGAGCCGCTCCAGCTCACTAAGCACTGTAGAGATGTTGCGTGTCTGCTCTCGCACACCAAGTTCTGTTGAAATGATGAGCTTGGTGCCTAATGTAGAAACTTTTCTTGAAAAACTTTTGACTGGTTTGTCATTGAATGAGAAGTCAGCTACTGATCTAAAAACAAGTACTACTTCATTAACACTTTTTAAAGAACAGAGTGATATGCAGATTCCTGAAGATTCAGAAACTGAACATTTTGAAGACTTTAGCATCTTGAGAGAGGAGGGAAAAAGCTTTCGAATTCCTGAAGAATCAGAAACTGAACATTTTGAAGATTTTAGCGCACTGAAAGAGGAGAAAGAAGACTTTCCAATTACAGTGTTGTTAACTTCAAAGCCATTGGAAGAATTTGGATACAGTTCAGATGGAGAAGCGCAAGTGGAAGAGGAAGAACAGAAGATGGAGAAACAAAAAGCAGATGGTAATGATAATGCAAAGAAAGATGAAGCAGAAAACGAAAATATAGAAGTGACAGATCCAGAGTCTTCAAAGAAATTACTGAAAGCTAGTTATGCTGACAGCAGTTTTTCTGTATACATGGCATCTTCTGAAATGGCCTTTGGCACAGAATGTGAAGACATAACAGAATTTCTGAGCTTAATGGCTTACTCTTTTGAACAACTCTTTCATTTGAATAATTGAGAAAAAACAATGCTGACCTACTTCAAGAGAGTCATTGTCTACGTAATCATTTTGTTCACATAATTGTTTTTTGTCTACAGATGTTTCAAGCTATGTTAATGTGCCTTACAAGAACTAAAGCCTAATAATATCATATGTTAATTTGAGTTAACATGTGGTTTAATTGGAGTATTTCTTTTTGTCCATTTCTTTTCCCCCATAATGCTCAAAATGGTCAAGTTCTTTTAGAGTTGCTTTCAGCCAGTTTGGAAGATACCATCACGTTAATCAGTGCAGCTCCATTTAAATGGGTGTCATGAAGAGAACTAAAGCCTTAAATTATGTGACCTAACAAGTTTTTTGAAAACAATATAATTATTGCATTTTGTAAGAAAAAGAATGTAGCTTGAGGCTACTTGTTCAGATTTGTTTATTTAGTTTGTTCATCGTGAGACAAATTGAAATCATGACTGAGCACTGTTTTCAGGGTGAAACATTTTCTAAACCTATAGGATAGGGCAATGAGTACCTAAATATGTTACTGGCCTTTATATAAATGATGATGTCCTCTCTATTCCATAATGTCTGTAGACCTGCAGATAAAACCTGCCAAGGATAAGGTTTACAGTGTTTTGTTATACATAATTACTTTTCAGTTGTTGACCTAAATCTTTCTTCAAAATTTAATTTTTATTCTATTTTACTCCTCAGGTGGTTGGCTGTGTTATGTGGAGAATTATATGCACTGCATACTATTGAAATTTGGATATTAATATGAGTAGAATAGGAGAAATTATGACATAAAGGCCATAAATAGAATTACATCGAGTCAAAATTACCAATGCCATAAGGTTTTTAACTATAGGTTGGATGCAACCTTCCTTCCTTCCTTCCTTCCTTCCTTCCTCCCTCCCTTCCTCCCTTCCTCCCTTCCTCCCTTCCTCCCTTCCTCCCTTCCTCTTTCTTTCTTTCTGTCCCTTTTACTATCCAAGCCATATCCTTGCTCTCGACATGATGCAGTAATTTGTATCACAAATTACTTAAATGTAAATAATGATTGTAATATGAATATGCATTTTTATGTGACATTGATTTCAGATGTTTATTAATTGTAATTATTCTTGGGAAATAAGTTTATAGGGCCTTACTGAAACTGTCAATAATAACGCAATAATGCAGCGAGGGAGGTGAGCTGTTTATCATTATTGGGAACGAGGAAGTTACGTAATGTTCGCGCGTTTTTTCCGTTTAGAACCTTCTGGAATGTTTCCCTAAAAGCAATATGTATTCGTAGTTTTCATTGGATATTAAAATAGACGCTAATGTTGGTGCGTTTTATTAGCCAATAGTAGTTCAGTTATAATCTTTAGGCGTATCTTGATGAAGGCGTATAAATAGGGTAGGTTCGAGGTAGCTTGTTTGCATTTCATCAAAAATCTGTGTACACTACACGTGGTCTTCAGTCAATCAGTTCGTCGAAAGTATTAGTACGACATACATCGGATATAGATTCATAAGTTACGCGCAGCAGAAGTATGAAAGATCTAAAGTATTGTAAGGTTAATTATACACAAAGTTGAAGTACGTGGATTGAAAGAATTATCAGTAAGAAGTTATTATAACAGTTTCAGTTTGGCGAGTATCCAGATCAATATGTAAAAGTGATAGTGAACGTGTTCGACAATAAAAATTATAAAACAAATTTTCTTCATCAGTGTAATTTTTGGATAAAAGATTCCTTTCCGTTTCACAACCTGTATAGAGACACATGTTCGACCCAAGATAAGATAATAGCTAGCCGGAGGACATTTGAAATGAATTATTTCAAAAACTGATACTAGGAACCGCAAATTGCTAACGCCAGATGGAGCTACAAACCAAACAAATGAATGACGTCACAAGATGGCTTCAACACTGATGTAAACAAACATTTATAAGTAATACCGTTACAAATTGGTTCCCATACGTGGGGCAGATAAAATTATGTAACCAAACAAAACAAAAGCAGCAGAATATAAGATCTTCAAGTTCTAATAATTTACGTAAATACTTATTACGTAAACACATGTTCTCGCAGACACCACATCTTGGAATTAACTAGATGGATTCTACCAAAGTAATTCATTTCTTAACAGTTACTTCACCTTTACATACAATTAGCAAGGAGTCCAAACAGAGATGTCACATTTTTTACTTCATAAAATGCAATAAAAGATAAATTTAGTTTCTATTAACTGTGCTTTCATAAATATGAATTTATTCAAGGAAAGTACACAGCCTGATCATGCTAGAATTGTGCTTTCCCACAAACACATAGCCATATCATCCCTGTCTCCTCCATCTCCATCACACCCTTTGCTCTGCATTGCCTTTGTGCAAGGTACTGTTTGACTGGTGGTGTGCCTAATTTGTGTATGTGCATTTTAAATAGTGTAACTATATAAAATGGCACTTTAATTTATTTATTTATTTTGTATTAACCATTTAGTTTTTAAATTATTCTGACAAAATGAGAAACATGTGATTGATGGAAAACTTGAAAGCATTTTTCAGTTTGTTTCTGACCAGTCTGTGATTTTTAATTGTAAGCATAGAGAAAAACAGTTCACATAAGCTGTTGGAAACCCAACATAACACTTTGGGCATCAATAACATCAAGATCAAGGAAAATATGGAATTCCAGCAACTCTTTGACATTTAAAGTGGGCCCATTGCTAAGCATTGCACATACTTGAAAAAATTCTGCCATAAATTTTCTGGATGGATGCCTGTAGCTGAATTTTTATAGTGTCTATATTGGAAACATATTTTAAATGAATGAATTTTATTTCAGCATCTGTAACTATACATTTCATACAAAAACAAATGTTGATTACAGTGATACATACTGGTAATTAGACAGTCGCTGCTGAGAAGCGAGAGGAGACAGGCGTGTGTGATGAGCTCTAGCGCGGATAAAGAATGGGAGTACAGACGGAAGCTTATAGAGCCAGAATAGGCCTATTTAATGGTGGAGGACATATTTTGGGAAGAAAAAGTTTGGGAGAGTTAAATGCAATGCTGGAGTGGTATGTGTTGGTGATAATTATTATGTTAGTGATTGGAGGAGTGGAACTAAACCCAGGACCGGAAATGGAACAAATTATGGAAATGTTGAAAAGTATCGCAGAAGAAATATCAAACCTCAAAGGAATGGAGAAGAGAATTGAGGATAAAATAATAAAGCAATTGGACGCGATAAAATCAACATGGGTGAGTTTCGAGCACGAGATGAATAAGGAATTTATAGAATGTAATAGACAAATGATACAGTTGGAGAGAGCCGAAGAAAGGAGGAGAAGAATGAATGTTATAGTATTTGGAATTGAGGAAACAAGAGGGAAAAGAATCTGGGAGCAAGTGGAGGAAATTTTTCAAGATAAATTAGTAATAAAGTTGGGTGGCTGGGAAATAATAGACATTTTTAGAGTGGGAAGAAGAGGCACGAACCCAAGACCGGTAATAGTCAAGTTGGCAACGATGAAAATAAAATGGGCAATTTTAAGTAGTGCTAAAAAACTAAAACGGACAAGATTATTTGTGGAACAAGACTATGGGAAAAAAAGAGAGAGAATTAAGAAGTGTATTAATAAGAGAGATGAAAAAGGCTAGAGCTAGAGGAGACAAGGCATATGTACGAGGATTAGACCTTTGGATCAACGACAGAAAACAGGATATCCGCCAAATAAGTTGGAGTGAGTCTTCAGAAAATTCACGAACCAGAGGACAGGAAGAAGAAGCCAGGGGAAAGAAAAGGAGTGGGGAAAGTAGCTTTGATGGAGAGACAAGGTGAAGGGAGTTGATGATGTCACCGGGCAAGCAAGATGGACCAGAAAAACAGCTGAAATTAAATTAAATTGAGTTTTATTTATGGACGCTCTTTAACTACTATGGTCCTTAGCGTCCCATTCTATATTGGGTGTGAAAGATCGGTAATTTTGCTCAGAGGCCTCTTTATTAGGCTTGAGGTTCTTTTACATGCCGTAAATCTACGACACAGGACCACTGGCTTTACTTCCCTTCCGAAGGAAGCCATGCTAAGGATTTTTACGCCCCAAAAAATCCATCGCCCTCTGCCGGGTTTGAACCCGCGACCTTGGGAACTAGAGACTAGCACGGTACCACTAGTCCACAGCTGAGAGAGGATACACAAAGGCTGCCAGTGGAGATAGTCACAGGACCAAGCGAAAGGGACAAGATGGAGCCCAACATATTCTCTTCACCAGCAGGAAGCATCATACAGGTGAAAGAGGGAACGCAAGGCCAGAAACTTGTGGAAAGATTTCCATTGACAAGAAGCAAGGCCAAATTACAGCAATTCAGGTTTGAGAGGAAGAGTTCAGTATAGCAAAAGGCATTGGGATTTATATTCTGTAATGTACAAGGATTGTTTGAAAAGTTAAAGAATAGAGAAATAATGCAGATTTTAAGATTAGGTGATGTGATAGGGGTGGTAGAGCCTTGGTTGGCAAACGACTTTCATGTGGAAATAAGTGACTTTGAGTTCAACGGGAAAGGTGGAACAAAGAAGAGCAAAAAAGGACGAATGTCAGGTGGGTTAAGGTTATTTGTTAGGAAAGATTTGAAATGCAAAGTGAAAGTGTGTAAAGATTTGGGAGAAAATTCAGTGTTGTGGTGCATATTAAGTGTAACAGGGGAGAAGAAAGAGATATGTCTTGCAGTGGTATATAACCCGCCAAGTGCCTCCGATTTTTATAATCCAAACTTATTTAATTTAATTGGACAGTATATTGAGGAGTTAACAAACAGATACCTGGACAGTAGCTTCATGATAATGGGTGATTTCAATGTCAGAGTAGGATTAAGTCAAATAAAGCTAATAGATCCTGAGTATGAATTAATGGGGGGAGAAAAAGAGATGGTAAGAAGAATGAGTAAAGATAAAGTAATGAATGGTGAAGGAAAAAAGCTGGTGGAATTTTGTGAGGAGTTCAATATGGAGATGTGTAATGCGGTAAAAGGGAAACATGAAATGGGGGAATTTACCTGTGTTAATTATAATGGTCAGTGTGTGGTTGACTATATGTTATACTCAATAGTCTTAGATATAAATATTGCGGATTTTGAAGTCTTGAATACAGTATGTTCTAGTAATCATTTCCTATTGAGGCTAATTTTTATAAGTAAATATACAAGGATGATCTGAAAAGTTTCCGACCTCAACATGAAGATGGCAGCACTCGTAAATAAAAGCTAGTGAATTTCGTTGTTCATCTGTTGACAGTTACTCACCAAAGTTTCAGCCATTTTGGACACTCAGTTGTTATGTAACAGTCGTTTGAGTGAGGTGATGTGACTGTTTTTATGAAAATGGACAAAACCGAGCATTGAGCTGTCATTAAATATTTGTTTTTGAAAGGCAATACGCCTATGCAAATCAAAGATGAGTTGGATTCTGTGTATGGGGACTCTGCACCATCATTTACCACAGTGAAATTTTGGGCAGCTGAATTTAAACATGGCCGTAAGAGCTTGCGAGACGATGAACATTTGGGACGTCCAAAAACTGCAACTACCGACGAAAACATCGCCAAAATTCACCAAATGGTGCTAGACGACTGCCGAATTAAAGTGAGAGAGATAGCAGAGGCTATGAACATGTCAAAAGAACGTGTTTGTCACACATTAAATCAACATTTATACATGAGAAAGCTGTCCGCGCGTTGGGTGCTGCGTTTGCTCACGTTTGACCAAAAACGTGTTCGAATGAACATTTCCAACACTCTGTTGGCACAGTTTAGGCGCAATAAATCCGAGTTTTGGCGCCGATTAATTACTGTAGATGAAACTTGGATACACCATTATTTGCTCGAAACAAAAATACAGTCCAAACAGTGGACTGCAAAGGGGGAACCGGCTCCAATAAAAGCAAAAACTGTTTTTTCGGCTGGGAAAGTGATGGCGACTGTTTTTTGGGATAGTCATGGAGTTATTTTAATTGATTTTCTTCAAAAAGGAAAAACCATTACAGGAGCATACTACGCATCATTACTTGACAAGCTGAAGGCAGAACTTGCGGAAAAGGACACATTTGCAGAAAAAGAAAATCCTGTTTCACCAAGACAATGCACCGTCTCACACCTCAGCGGTTACAATAGCGAAAATCCACAAATTACGGTTTGAACTGCTTGACCATCCGCCTTACTCACCAGATCTAGCCCCAAGCGACTTCTTTTTGTTCCCTCATCTGAAAATTGCACTCGGAGGACAGAGATTTTCGTCAAATGAAGAGGCAATCACCTTCGTGAACAATTATTTTGCAGAGAAAAATGCCGGGTACTATTTGGACAGGTTACAGAGATGGGAGCATCGCTGGGAGAAGTGTGTAGAGTTACAAGGAGACTATGTTGAAAAATAAAAAAAAAAAAAAAAAGTTCTGAGTTACTTTATTAAGTCGGAAACTTTTCAGACCACCCTCGTAAGAATGAACTAAAACGAGAACATAAACAAGGAGTTAAAATTGATAAATATAAATGAAGGGATGAGGAGGCAGAAGTTTTTATGAAGGAATTAAGATCAGACATAGGGGTAATAAGGGAGAAAGAGGTAGAAGAATTGCTGAAAGAAAATAAAACGGACGAAGCAGTTTTAAAGGTAGAAATGTTAGTAAAATATGCAGGTGTAAGGATAAAAGTGAAAGATTGTATAGATGGGAAACAGAAGGGATGGTACAATGAAGAATGTAGGAGGGCAAAACAAAGAGTTTATGGGAACTAAGATGGTGGAGGCAGGAAGAAGGGCAAAAGGAAAGAGAGGAGTTTTTGATTGCAAGATGGGGATACAGAAACTTGTTGGAAGTAAAGAGGAGAGAATGGGCAGAGAAAATGAGTATAAAGTTACATGAGGCAGCAAAAGCAAATGATAGCGAAACAATATGGATTTTGGTGAAAAGAATGTATAAGGTTACAGCAAGAGAAAATAATATAAGTGCGGAAGAATGGTTCAAGTATTTTAAAAATTTGCTAGGAGGGCAACATGATAACCAAACAATTTGGGTAATGGAAAACAACAATTATGTTGAGCAATTGGATAAGCCGATAGAAGTAGGGGAAGTGAGGGAACAAATTAAAAGATTGAAAAGGGACAAAACATGCGGTATTGATGGCATACCAGGGAAGTTTTGGAAAGCTTGGAGTCTAAATGAAAATTGATTAAAATTGCCGGTTAGGATATTAAATGCAATCTTTGAAGGGGGGAAGCGGCGCCGTAGCCGAGTGGTTAGACCGCTCGCCTCCCGCCGAGGCGGCCCGGGTTCAATCCCAGGGACCTGCATGTGGGATTTGTGGTGGACGAAGCAGCGTCTGGGCGGGTTTTCTCCGGGTTCTCCGGTTTCCCCCACCATTCATTCCACCAACTGCTCCATCATCTTTCCTTTCATCCATTTCACCAACATTTCGTTTCATCTACTTCCTTCATCCCATACCAGGCATCGGGCTGATCACCCATCCTGGATGCTCTGTCTGATCCATGAGTGTCTGCTCCTCGACGGGCCTCTGACCCCAGGCACTCGCTTGTAAGTCCGGGGGGGGGGGTGTAAGTCCTACATAAGAGGAGGGTAAACAGATAATGAATGAATGAATGAAGGGGGGAAGGTACCTAGGAGTTGGAAAACAGCAATAGTGGTGCCAATATTTAAGAATAAAGGGGAGGTGAATAACCCAGAAAATTATGGGGGGATTAGTTTGTTATCAGTGTTAGGTAAAGTTTATACAGGGGTTTTGGCTGAAAGAGTGCAAAGTTGGGCGGAGCAAGAGGGAAAAGTATCTGATCTACAGGCGGGATTTCAGAAAAACAAGAGAGCAATAGACAATATTTTTATAATATCTTCAATGGTTAATAAATATTTATCAAACAAAAGGGGAAGATTGTATATCTTATTTGTTGATTTAGAAAAAGCCTTCGATACAATAAATAGGGAAACCTTATGGACCAAATTGGGTATGAAAAGAATGAGTAACAAGTGTATAAGAACAATACAAACAATATATGAAAATGATTTTTGTATAAGGTTTGATAAAAATGTAAAGACGAAAGAGATTAAAAATTGTATAGGTTTAAGGCAAGGCTGCAAGTTAAGCCCTATATTATTTAATTTGTTCATTGATTATGTTCTAGAGATAATTAAGTTTGAAAATAGCCACTCTCCAATAATTGGGAATGAGGAGATACCAGGGTTACTATTTGTGGATGATTTGATTGCAGGATCAATAACTACTGTGGGATTAAACAAAGTAATTGGAGCAATAGAGAGCTTTTGTAACAAGTGGAGCCTTGTGGTTAATACAAGCAAAACAAAAATAATGGTATTTAAAAAGGGTAATAAATTGAGAAAGGATGAAAAATGGAGTTGGAAAGGTAAGGAAATTGAGGTTGTCAGAAATTTTGATTATTTGGGAGTAAGACTAAGTAGCAACGGTAGATGGGGAGAACAAAAGAAACAGGTTTTAGGAAAAGGAAAAGTGGCAATGAAAGTTATTATAGCATGTTTAGATAAAATACCTGGGATGCATGTAAAATGGATAGAAAAAGTATATGGAGCAGTAGTTCAGGCAAAAATGCTGTATGGTGCAGAGATTTGGGGTATTGAGGAGGGGTGGGAACAGGTAAATAAAGTGCATAGGAGCTTTTGTAAAATAATTCTGGGTCTACCAAGAGCCTCACCTAATGGGGTTGCACAAATGGAGTTAGGGAAATTTGGTAGTAAGGCTAAAATTATTGAAAGAATAGTGAAATATTGGTTGAGAATTGAGGAATCAGAGAATAATAATATTTTAAAACAATATTTGGAGGTTCAGCAAAAGCTAAATAAAGAGGATACTTGGTAGAAGCGCCTAGAAGCAATTCTCAATGCAATAGGGTGTGGGGATATTTGGAGATATAGACAATCACATGAGAAGGGATGTTGGAAAAGATTTAGATTGAGGATTGAAGATATGGAAAGACAGGAAATAATTGGTAGTTTTAATTTAAAAAGATCATTATATGCATATACAGAGATTAAAAGGACATGGGAAAGAGAAAATTATGTTGATGTTTGTAATAAAATAGCAAGAGAGGGCTTTGCATGGGCTAGGTCAGGGGTGGTGAGGTTAAAAGGCATAGGAGAAGGAGAAAATGAAGGCAAATGCCCACTATGTAATAGCAAATTTAATAATTATTGGCATTTAATGTCAGAATGTGAAGGAACAATGAATATGAGGAAAAAATTGCAAAGAAACAATTGGTCTAGATTACCAAATGAAATAATAGGTAAAGGGATGTTAAGAGTTAAATCCAAGGAAAGTTTATTTGAAATAGGAAAATATTTAGGTGTATTGAGAAATAAATGGCTGAAAAAAATTAGAAATAGGAAATAGAAAGAAAATGTAAATTGTTGAATCATAAAATTAAATAGGACCCAATAACTCGACAACCATGGTATTGAATGTTTGCGGGCCCTTAGTAATGCAGCAACTTAGTGAAAGAGAAAATGATACGTAAAGGGTAATGTGTAGAGATAAACTTATGTATTATAGAACTTATATTAGAATTAATTTATGTAACTAACGAAGTGAAATAAAATATCTATCTACTGGTAATTACTCTTTCCAGTTGTCTAACAAAATTATCTATGCTTGAGTTGCCTCTTGCATGCAATATCCAACACCATGGTTGTTGCTCAATGATGCCAGATTCACTGCCTACCTAGACATTAAACTTCAGCTTATAGTGACTTTGCCAATTTATTTAGATGGGTATCCTTGACAGTCTATAGTTTTAAGATTTTGAAATTTTTCTTCTCCATATTTCTTTAATTTTTCCCTGTAATTCACTGATCCCTTTGATTTTCTTTATATTTCTAGTTTTCAAAAGTCTAATCTTAATTGAATACCTGTTGACAAAAAGGTTGTAACCCTCAGTTTTGTATAATGGTCGCTTTCCATGTATAAAAACATTGTATGCAATAAGCGTGAGGCATGTATGAAAGTATGTTGGCAAACATGCACATTAAGCACCATTTTTCTTTTGTTTTAATTTTGTGGTGGGATGCTCAGGTGCAGTAAAGCTGTAACAACAGGAGAAGAAAACGTAAACTACAGTACAGGATATGGAAGAGAAATGAAAGGAATTCTGGTCTACCGTATTTGGCCCACAAAGATAAACCCTTGTCTTGAAAAATCCTTAGTGAACAGGTGGTTGCAAAAGCGTTGTAAGCTAAACTAACAAAGTCAGTGGGTTTAATGGGATATTCATAGTTTAGTTGGTTATATTATGTTTTAATATACATAATCAGAGCTATTTTTATCTGGTGTATTGTAATAACTTTACATATAAAACAACTACGTGTTGCTTTCATTACAGATTACTACCTGTAAATGCAGAACACTTAAGCGTGAAGGAAAACAGAAAGCTGTTTGATGCACTCTAAAATTTAGATTATAATGCACAAACCCAACATTTAGCTTCATTATACATTGAAATGGTAGATATCAAATGTAGATAGACTGAGGAGACAATTTCACGCAGACACTGTACATTTAAATACTATTTGAGAAGAAATGAAGAACAAATTCACGTATGTCAAAAAACCTTGTACATGATATATAAAATCATTGCTAGACGTCTGCAAATACTCCAAGGGAAGATAAGACAAGACATGTCTTTTGAAGATAGACAGGGTAAGCATGAAAATCATCTGAACAAACTGAAGGATGGCATAAAAGATTTTATAGGAAAAGACATCGAAAAGCTACTAAAACAAGAGAGCCACTACTCAAGACATAAGAATAAAGAACTGTGCCCGAAGTTCGATTTGAATGTTAATAAGCTTTACCATCTTTTTAAATAAGAAAATCCTACAGTACAATGCAATGAACAAGCATATAGACGTATTTTCTGGGAAGGACATAATTTATGCTTTGGAGTTCCACATTCAGATTCATGTAGGTATTATGACAGACTGTTTCTTTAATTAGTCTTCAGTGAAAATGAAATTGACAGAAAGAAAATTGAAGAAGGAAACAAACTACTTCACTTCCGGACTGAAGCAGCTTATTCAATGCTGCAGAAGGATACGGAGAAGGCTAAAACAAACAAAACATCCATTGTCATATGCACAGGTCTCCAGCAGGCACTATACTGTCCTACCCTTAACCATTCTGCAGTATTGTATTGTCAGCTGTCACAATCAGGCAACACATAATATTGGTAACAATAAGTTGTGGATGTGTGTATGCCTGAAACCATAGCCAAATGGGGATCAGTAGAAATTACTTCCTGAAGTACGTAACCTCTGAATTTTCAGTACAAATTGGATGAAGAGAGAACTTAAGTGGTGTGGTCAGATCAATGCACTGGACAGAACAATAATTGGAGAACTATTGTTTTTTATCAATATCTGATGGGCCTGAGGTACAGTCCACTTGCATTTTTTTCAACCAGCAAGTAGGGGAAGGGAGGGGAGGACACATTTGTAGAGCTAGGCAACTGCTCCTGCTCCTTCCAGACCTGCACAAAAAGAATGCAAATGGACTGCATTTCACATCTATGGAGCAAAAATTTCTAATCACAGCGCACAGCTTTTTGCCTTGTGAGGAGATTTTGCAATATTTGAGAGAAACAAGAAAAACCAACTCATGCATGAACCATTTGAATGGATGCAAGTAATAGCAACTGCAAGAATAAGCAACTCATTTTTGGTTTGCTACATGCAACAGGAGGATTTCATTGATCTCAGTAGTCTTGAAACATAAATTTGTAAAGATCCCAAATGCAGAATAACAGAGTATGTTTAGATGAAAATATCCTCAAACTCTCCAACAATACTTCATTGTCACAAGAGCCATAATTGCTTACAGCCTTAGTACTCCGCAAACTTAGCCAAACTTTCTAGAGGTAAAACCAACATCAGAGTTCCACCTTTTATCATAACCTTGAATAGCCAACCCAGATGTTTGTATCTGCAGAAAAGAAAGCTGATCTGCTAGACATGTGCCGGTATATCCCTGAAAAATATCAAGGTTACTATGAGAATCTAAAGGAAAAGTGAAGTGATAATATGATGCTTGCTCATCATTGCAAAACTTTCATTTGTAGTCATGTTGCATTTTGGTGTTCAGTGAATAATCATTTTGTAAAATAGTGGGTAAGCTATAACAATGAGTGCTGCACATTCAAAGCCTGGTTTCTCTTTTAACACTTTAGGCTTGAATGCTGTTTTCTATGCCCTCTAATTTTTTAAAATGCCTAACAGCAGTATGTATTTAACTTATTCTCTCTCACACGGGCAATATCATATGATTAATTTGCACCATACTTTTTGTCAACTATTATAAATCAATATATCTTATTAAGTATTTTCCAGAGAAGGTTATTGTTTTGGATTACTCAATATTAGTACGAGGCATGTTTTTAAAGTAAGTACCAGTAATTTTTCAAAAAATAACAAAATATTATTTTCCAAATACTTTATTATAACTCATTACATTACACCTTACACTACTTCTCCACATAGTCACCACCATTATTCAGGCACTTGTAATAATGGGAAACCAGTTTTTGTATGCCTTCGTCAAAGAATGATACCACCTGTGATGAAAACCAAGTCTGCACGTCATGTTTCACAGCATCACTGTCGTTGAAATGTTTTCCACCAAGGAATTTATTCAGATGAAGAAACAGATGAAAATCGCTTGATGCCAAATCTGGACTGTTGGGAAACAAGAAGTGCAGGCTTGGCTTTCATCACAAGTGGCATCATTCTTTGATGAAGGCATACAAAAACTGGTTTCCCATTATGGCAAGTACCTGAATAATGGCGGTGACTATGTGGAGAAGTAGTGTAAGGTAATGAATGATAATAAAGTATTTGGAAAATAATTTTCTGTTATTTTTTAAAAAATTATCTTTACTTACTTCAAAAACATGCCTCGTACTTACAGCTCAAGGTTTATTAGTTTCTTTATTTATTTTGTATTTTGATTCACGTTGTTTACTTTCAAAGGCTGTAAATGAATCAAATAATGCTGACATGTTAGGTGTAATATTTGAAATTGTGTAAAATAAACAGCTAATTTTGTAGCAGTGTCCAGAAGACTAAATATTTTCAGTGGTATAAAGGTTGTAACTCATAAAACTGTGATGCTTGCATTAAAGTTACAATGTTTTTGCTGGGACATATAATGATCTCTCACATATTGATTTTAAAGTAATGTATTACCTAGATTATTGTGTATTAATAACTATTAATTCATTTAAACTAATTTCTAATGCCAGAATAAACATTCACAAAAACTAACTTGTTTATTTTGTTTCCTGAAGTTTCCACTCTGAGGGTTAGAACCCTTTTGCCGGCAGGTATTATGTCTCTCACTAACTAACCATCTAGATGGTACAAACTGGTCCTTCCATAATTTAGTCTCTTTGTATGCTAAAATATAGTGGACATCAGTTTTTGCACCTACACACAATGAACATTTGTGTATGCAAATTTTACCCTTCATACCACATAATTTTGTTACCCCAGTTCTAAACCATGCCCACCCATCTTTACCTCATGTATTACCTAGTTCTTTGTATGTCTTCCCCTCCTCCAATCCTGTCTAATTTCTTTATATAACACTAAGGTTTTCTTATCCTTAATACTACTAAAAATTTAATGTTTATTAATATCCTCTATTCTTTGTCTGACCTCTTTCCAGAACCCTCAACTAGAATTTTCCTTCAGTGGCGGCTCATGGCCTAAACAATAGATGAAGCTCTTTTCATACAAAACAAGGCATGCAACTTACCTATTTCTTGTATATTAAGTTGACTCAAATATCCTTTCGGTTGGTATACTCGACAATGTTGTTGTGAAACAGCTGCCTCCCCATTAGGTACAGCAGTCATGGCGAAACAGTGCTTCGCGAGTCGATTTGCGCTTCAGTTGACTCGCGCACTACCCCTCCATAGCTTCTCCGGCCCTTCTCCTCCTACTCATGTCAGCATGGTCAGTACTACGTCAAACAGTGGCAGCTAGCAATGCCGCTTGCAAAGCAACGTTCGAAGAGCAGAACATTTCATGGAATGGGAGAACTTCTTCGTTGAGGATGGTGGCAATGCAAAATGTTTAATATGTCCCAAAGCAGAGTAATGCAATTCAACATGAAACGCCATTACAATGCTTATCATTCCGAATATGCCAAGTTGCAAGGTAAGTTGGGTCTGTAATTATTATTATTATTATTATTATTATTATTATTATTATTATTATTATTATTATTATTATTATTATTATTATTATTAAACATTTTACTTAATGAGACTTTAATTCTTATTTAAACCACAGATCAGATTCCTAATTTCCAATATGTTCACAGGACGCGAGAGAACGCAAGAAATTTTGAAATTGATAGAAAACAATGGACCTAAACCAACTACAAAGACTCAAACTATGGCAGAGAAAAGAAATCACGCTAGTTATATTGTAACCTGGGAAATTGCAAAGGCCTTAAGGCATTTCAGGAAGGAGAATTTATTAAAACATTGATATTGTAATGAAAAGAAGCTAGAAACAGTGATGTGTATTGAATTTATTTAAAGGTGAGTCGGAATTGTTACACTAACATCACTTAAGTTTACTCACTTTTAAACATGTTTCGGGAAACGGTTGTTCCCATCCTCAGAAGGTTAATTCGACTGGCCCGTGTTGTTGGTGTTTCCGTTTTTTGGACTGGATCCTGTGGTGGCATCTTGTGGTGGAGAAATGTACTTCCAGAGAGGATTTGGTGGCGGCAAATCAAAATTCATTAGATGTGTGTTGTGTTTTAGAATGGTGATCTTCTCCCATGCATCTAATTCGGCTGCAAATTTGGCTGGTTTGACTAATGTAATATTGGGTTTGATGTGATTAGTGATCCAAAAATGGTGTAAAACTGCAGATTTGTCCATTTGTTTGTATTTAATACATCTCATGTGCTCCTTTAGCCTAGTTTCTAGGTTTCTTTTTGTCTTACCTATGTATACTTTATTGCAATCTGAACAATTGATTTTATAGATTCCAGCTTTTTTGTCTTGTGGAATGGGGTCTTTTAACTTGTTACAAAGTAATTTCTCTATGTTGAATTTGTTCTGTGGAGCTAGGCTGATGTTATGTTTCATGAAAATCTTCTTAAATTTGTGAAATGTTCCTGGGTGGTATGTGAATTTCTTGAACTTTAGCTCTTTATCTTGCTGGCTGAGATTTGTTGTGTTTCTGATGTGCATCTGTCGTTTGAATTTTGCAATTTTTTTGTCAATAGTTGTAATGATGTGTAATAGCGGCTGTCGTCTGCTAGCGAGCGGCCTGGGCGTGGCTTACGTGGTTGTTGCCAACGGTGAGAATCGAAAACACGCTGTAGGCATAACATGTTGCCAACCCATGCACGCAATGTACAGCGAGCCATTGTAGTTGTATACTTATACGGCCCGCATGTTGTTATTTATCGTTGTTGATGTATTATATTATTATGAGAATGATTATTATTACTATTATGTATTATTATCATCGGCATCCAAATAAAGCATTTGTGGAAACGTCGTGTGTGTCATAACTCAAAACGAAAAGTCGGATAAATACCTAAACTCCCTTTACATGGAATATTTTTGGGGATTTGTGATGTTCTAAAAATGGCTGAAACGATTTTGATTAAAATACCATTCATAAAAATATTTACATGGCAAATGAAATGTATATCTCGGATTTTCGGGAAAGAGCCTATGAAGTCCTTCATTCGGAAGGAATTTTTTATAACCTTGTATAACTGGTAATCCTTAAGTGATAGAGGAAGACGTGCTACACCAAAAATGTAAATCTCTTTAAAGCTACAATATATTTAAAATAAGCTTTATTGTGGCATGAGCCCTTTCTGAGATATCCGTTATTAAATGTGCGAATTGCTCATTTTTTGAAGGTTTCAATTGTTCAGTTTTTTGGTCATTATCTTAAAGTCCTTTCAACACTCAGTTGTTTCTCCTGATGTTATAGAAACAGAATGGAATTTTAAGGCCAGCATATAGCGTCCAGTTGTTAAACATTTGACTATCGCTGTTCTCTTTGTATCGATAACGAAATGTGTAATGTAGATATTTCTGCAAGGTCTTTTTTTTATATTAAAATGTAGTAGACAGAAAAAAAGATTAAGAATAATTTATGTATCTACTAATAAACGATAGAGGATAGAGAAACTCATGTGAATGAATCAATTGTAATTTTATTATTGTTTTTTATAAAAGGAGTTGAAAGGAAATTAACTTTCTTGCTACCAAGCTGCAAAGAATGTCATTATTAAAGTGTTTTGAGCTACTAAATGTATGCTTTTCAGCAATTCCTTTTTTTCAGTCTGTACAAAGCAAGCAAAATGAAATGAATGAATTTTCGGGTAAAGCAGCTGTAATATAAAATTATTTTTCAGACTTAAAACACCCCTAAGGCTGTTATAAGATTATGCAAACTTTCATACATTTATAATACACTTTTAAGTGCAAAGGTGCAATGACATTTCCTGGAATATTATCCCAAATGCTAACACAAGAAATATTGGTTTGCTTCAAACTGCATTTTAAAGCATTTCATAGTTTCCTAGATACTTAGCACAATACACAAAATTCAATCAGAATGAACGGGAGTTCACAGGCTATTTCCAGAAAATTCAAAATGCATGCTTTATTTGAACTCACCAGCACAACCACACTAACACTCCGTAGCTCACACACTCGCCTTCAAACACTAAAAATCACTAGCAAAAACACACTCACACTCCAAAGCGAACACACTCGCAATCAAACACTACAATACACCATCACAAACACACTCAACACCAAAGCTCACACCCACACAGTCACACACTACAACTCACTAGCAAAAACACACTCATTTTTCAAAGCTCACACACACGCGCAGTAACACACTACAACTCATTAGCACAAACACACTCACACTCCGAAGTTCACACACCCGCAATAACAGGCTACAACTCACTAGAAGAAACACACTCACACTCCAAAGCTCACACACTCGCAGTCACACACTACAACTCACTAGCAGAAACACACCAACACTCCAAAGCTCACACACTCGCAGTCACAGGCTACAACTCACTAGCAGAAACACACTCCAAAGCTCACACACTCGCAGTCACAGACTACAACTCACTAACAGAAACACACCAACACTCCAAAGCTCACACACTCGCAGTCACACACTACAACTCACTAGTAGAAACACACCAACACTCCAAAGCTCACACACTAGCAGTCACACACTACAACTCACTAGCAGAAACACACCAACACTCCAAAGCTCACACACTCGCAGTCACACACTACAACTCACTAGCAGAAACACACTCACACTCCAAAGCTCACACACTCGCAGTCACAGACTACAACTCACTAGCAGAAACACACTCACACTCCAAAGCTCACAGACTACGACTCACTAGCAGAAACACACCAACACTCCAAAGCTCACACACTCGCAGTTACAGATTACAACTCACTAGCAGAAACACACTCCAAAGCTCACACACTCGCCGTCACACACTACAACTCACTAGCAGAAACACACCAACACTCCAAAGCTCACACACTCGCAGTTACAGACTACAACTCACTAGCAGAAACACACTCACACTCCAAAGCTCACACACTCGCCGTCACACACTACAACTCACTAGCAGAAACACACCAACACTCGAAAGCTCACACACTCGCAGTCACAAACTACAACTCACTAGCAGAAACACACCAACACTCCAAAGCTCACACACTCGCAGTCACACACTACAACTCACTAGCAGAAACACACCAACACTCCAAACCTCACACACTCGCAGTCACAGACTACAACTCACTAGCAGAAACACCGCAACACTCCAAAGCTCACACACTCGCAGTCACACACTACAACTCACTAGCAGAAACACACCAACACTCCAAAGCTCACACACTCGCAGTCACAGGCTACAACTCACTAGCAGAAACACACTCCAAAGCTCACACACTCGCAGTCACAGACTACAACTCACTAACAGAAACACACCAACACTCCAAAGCTCACACACTCGCAGTCACACACTACAACTCACTAGTAGAAACACACCAACACTCCAAAGCTCACACACTTGCAGTCACACACAACTCACTAGCAGAAACACACCAACACTCCAAAGCTCACACACTCGCAGTCACACACTACAACTCACTAGCAGAAACACACTCACACTCCAAAGCTCACACACTCGCAGTCACAGACTACAACTCACTAGCAGAAACACACTCACACTCCAAAGCTCACCTACTCGCAGTCACAGACTACAACTCACTACCAGAAACACACCCACACTCCAAAGCTCACACACTCGCAGTCACACACTACAACTCACTAGCACAAACAGACTCACACTCTAAAGCTCACACACTCGCAGTCACACACTACAACTCACTAGTAAAAACACTCATTTTTCAAAGCTCACACACACTCGCAGTCACACACTACAACTCACTAGCAGAAACACACCCACACTACAAAGCTCACACACTCGCAGTCACAGATTGCAACTAACTAGCAGAAACACACTCACACTCCAAAGCTCACACACCCCCAGTCACAAACTGCAACTCACCAGCAAAAACACACTCAAACTCCAAAGCCCACACACTCGCAATCAAACACTACAACTCACCAGCAAAACACACTCACAGTTCACCCCCCCCCCAGGGGCTCACTATGTGAGTATGGCTTTGACGTACGCAGAGTGCCCGAGCCAGTCCTCGCCCTCATCTGGATTAGGCACGTTATCTTCATTTATTTTACGCTTCCTTTTCTACAATTATTTCTTATACTGGGTTCAGGTTCTATGGTTTTATTAACACCTGTCTCACCACAGGGATCTTTTCTATTTCCGTGGTTGCTGTCCCACTGTTTCAACGCAGCTTCCAACCCCCCAGGGGCTCACTTTATGTGAGTACGGGTTTGGCACACCCGGGGTCCCGAGCCACTCATCACCGTCGTCATCCCTCCACCGTTATCCGGTCGAGGTGGGTTCGTCCTCTTGACCGGGAGACACAAGATGCGCTCTCGTGCCTTATTTTCATTTCGTACCGTACCCCCCTCGCCACGCTTCTTTTTTCTCTAATCTATTTACAAACAATTCGCACCACGACCATTCACATATCTCTTTTTCTTCCTCGCCGGCCTACCTTGCGTGTGAAACGCCCACACACTTTTGGTTTATTTTCCAATTTTCTTTTAATCCTCCGTGGACACAGCTTGACGGATACCCGCGCAGTGGGTGCGCAGCTGGGTGAGTGGATAATGGCGTCAGCCGCACTACCCGGGGTCGTCATGTAGGGTGTGTGTTCGTATCTGCTGTTCAACTACAGTCCCGCGGGGGGCACTACATGAGCTGCTGACTTCCCACGGCCATTGGGTCCCTCCGTCTATGTTCTGGGAGGTGTGACCCTGGGGTGAGACCGGTATGGATAGGCCACTCACCCAAGCCGGGGTAACGCCTGGGAAGACAGAGCCTGAAGTCGGAGACGGTTGCAGTGGTGGAGAATTTATTTCGCTATGGAGCCCTCTTTCTCCATTATTAATAATACGCCGAAAAGTTTTGGTAACAGAAGTAACACACCGTCATCTGGTTGTTAATTAGTCATTACGCAAACAGAGAAAGGACAAACGTTTGAGAAGGTGAACCCTTTTATAGTACAGAAGGGCATTGACTGTATTGCTGGTCCGGTTCATTCCTTCGCCTTCACTTCTGTTCATTGTTGGTTCAGAGTAAGTCCGATCAACAAAGTAAGACTTTGTTGCGCGCGACGCTTCTCCACGGTTATCCCATCCGTTTTGAGAAGCACCGCACCTTGAATTCCTGTGGAGGCGTCGTTACAACCCAGCGGAGGGCGATGGATTTTTTCGGGCGTAAAAATCTTTAGCACGGTTTCCTTCGGAAGGGAAGTAAAGCCGGTGGTCCCGTGTCGTAAATTTACGGCAAGTAAAAGAACCTCAAGCATGATAAAGAGGCCTCTGAACAAACCTCCCGGCCTTTCATGCCCAATATAGAATAGGACGCTAAGAACCATAGTGGTTATAGAGCGTCCATAAATAAAAAAAGCTTTAATTCAATTTCGGCATACGCGATAATGAAGTTACATATATCCAATGAAGGTGCGCATGCCGCTGCCAAGAGTGTCATTTTATCTTAATCGTATTTTAGCCTCTGTGTTCCTGCGGATGATTTTAGTCATTACTTAAAGAAGTCTATTTCTCCGGTTGTTTTGGTGCCTGGTCCTCTGTCCAGCACACTCCAATGCTCACATACACACAAAATCACACACTCATGCTCCACAACTCATTAAAACAAACACACACTCAGGCACTACAACTCATTAAAACACACAGCCTCTGGCACTACAACTCATTAAAACACACACTCTGGCATTACAACTTATTAAAAGAACACACACACACTCAGGCATTACAACTCATTAAAACACACACACTCAGGCACTACAACTCATTAAAACACGCACTCTGGCACTACAATCCATTAAAACACACATACTCAGGCACTACAACTCATTAAAACACACACACTCAGGCATTACAACTTATTAAAACACACACACACTCAGGCATTACAACTTATTAAACACACACACACACACACACTCAGGCATTACAACTTATTAAACACACACACACACACACTCAGGCATTACAACTTATTAAAACACACACACACATACACGCACTCAGACACTACCTCTCATTAAAACACACACATAGACACACACACAGACAGACAGATATATACACAAATGCTACATGTGGCGTTTTTAGTTTTCCGTATGGTAGATGTAACCAAGTTCATTGTAATGAAATATTTAATTAATAGTGGTCAAATATATTTTTCGTAGGAAGTTTAACGTGAATACCATATAGCATTCATGCAAAATTAGGCTTCTATTCACATTACATTTTCCACGATATGAGTATTTTTTTGTTGAGTAAGAATATTGATTTTTAATCAGTAGAGGACTTCGTCTAACTCTGAAGGTTCCTACTGAGTTCTAATCCTTAACCATAAAATTGCGATTTTAAACTACACAGTGTAAATTCCTGTCAGCGTTTTAAGCTATAAATTATCTAAGGATTGTCTAATCCTTTCTTGCACTTTCCTCCTCGAATCCCCGTTTTTTTTCTTTGTTTCTAGTGTAAAGTAAATCAATGACTAAAAGTAAGTTTTGCAAATATAGAATTTTATGGAGTATTCTTCAACTTCCTTTCTGCCTGATTGTTCTTAGTAATGGAAGGAATGGAAAAAATAATTATGGCATAGATGAGCACGGTATTCTTTTTCTTAAAACTTTTTTGGAAATTGTCTCTACGGGATAAACGAAAACTGGGGAAAGCCTTTCCGAATAGCTCTTGCTACTGGAATAAAACGCAGGCCGACAGGGAGGAAAAGAAACACTTTACCACAAAGCATTCGTCAATTATATTCCTTAAATCGCAGCATATGCTACTCACTTTATTTCATCTAGAATGCGGAATTTTTCTTGGAATTCGAATTGCTTGAGTACTGCTTGCAGTGCGGTCTGGAGTTTCTTGTTAGCCAAAGGTTGTACCTTCTGCTGAACGGATGTTCCCCATCCACTTTTAACATGTGGTGCTGCTGTATTGTATTCCTGGTTGAGAGTCATTTACTGCCCATCATAAACATGAATTGCTTTCGGAATGTTCAAACACTACCCCTTGCAAAGTCCCAGGCAGGTAGGGAGGGTCTGAGCTTTGCGGTTGTTAAAAGTCACGAACAAGTGTTATGAAAAATGGAAACGTTCATACAAGATGTTACACTTAAAATTTTTGTCCCTAAAGTACTGCAACCCTGCAAAGATTCGGCTCTTACGGTTGTGCTTAATTCAAAACCTGATGTTGGATTCACATAACTTTCTCTAGCCATTATTCTTATAAAAGTTTCTTCTTCTATCTCCTTGTTAATATAGATAAACCTGCATGACACATTTCGTTGTATGTGGTTATAAAAACAATGTAGAAAGTACTGCCTCTGCGGTGTGCGGGGAGTGTGTTTGCCTCACATTCAATAGGTCCCGAGTTCTAGTCTGGGTTAGGGTGAGTTGTTCAGATAAACGTTTTTCGTAGTTTTCCCTTATATTGAGAAGTCGAATGTCGGATAACTGTAAGCTCTATGGACCCCGGGCTCATTTGCATCATTTCACCATTTCATTCATTCGTCATCCGATACGACTACCAAGTTAGGGACGTTAAACTTAAAGAACGACATTGGGTGATATAAATAAAAACAAGCAAAAGCTTGTGAGCTGTAGCTCCAAGCAAGTTAAGAAACGAGCATCAGTCGTGGTTTGGTATAAATAAAAATTTCCCCTCTTCGTTGGGCTATTGCTATCACCTACCAAGCTTTCGCTCAGTGACCTTCACCACGACACATCACCTAAGTAAACAAACACGCCCATTCTTCTGTCAGCAGGTGATTTAAATCTTTACTGAACCTAAATATTCATATACTCATTCATGTTAATCATACTCTCATTTATGAAACCTAATAGAGATGCAAATTTTATATAACACAATTATAATTAAAGATTTCGCAAATGAAACAGACATTGAGATTCACCCAACTTTTAACCCTCCGTCAGTCGCTAGGGGCCAGAGAGACCCCTGGCATTATATAAATGTTATAATTTTCGAACGAACGCACCTATGTAATTGCCTGACTAGGAATCTAACAATACACCTTGCGCGATTATTTGCTGCAGCGATAACCTTATCTGCTTATTTTATTGGCTGGAGGAATGAATAATCAGCAGTTACGTGTCGTACAGGTCAACCAGGCCCCGCGCGCCTGCTCTCGTTACATTTTGTTGACAGATTTGTTTCTCATTAGTTTTGTGCAATATTGCTTTGCTATTGCAAGGATCTGTTACTGCTTCGTCACGAATATGAGTAAAAGGTACGATCTACAAAATCCGAATGATTTGGAAGAATTACATCGCCTACTTTGCGATGATGATGCCTTGCCCGTGGATGACAACTTATATGAATAAGATGACTCTGATTCAGAAGATAAACTCGAAACGAGATCTTTAGATTCAGAAGCTGATCATGAAGAGGAAGACGATGAAGGCAGCTTGTGTGATATCATGTATTTTATAGGTAACATCATATGCGTATCATAATAATTCTTCTTCTTTTTCTTCTTCTTATTATTATTGACAATATATTCTGTAGTTATTCACAGGAAGAGATGGAACAAAATGAAAAAAAAACACCTTTGAAAATAACATAGACAAGGGCTCACAATATATTGACCAAACTTCCTGGTGTGGTAGGAGTTGCCAAAAATGCGAAAACGGAAATTGATTGTTGGAACCTTTTTGTTACCGAAGATATGGTTAGTTGATTTGATTGTTGAAAGCTCAAATATTTACTTAGCAGTGTGCAGCACAAATTTGATTGTGAAAGAGACAGCAGACCTACAGATGTAATAGAAATAAAAGGTTTCCTAGGCTTATTGTACCTGGCAGGAATTTTTCGTGGTGGACGCCAGAATATTCACGAGTTTTGGAGAACCGATGACCTTGGAATTCCTCTATTCCGAATGGCTATGTCTGAAAAAGATTCAGTTTTCTAATACGCTGTATTCGCTTTGATGACAAAAGCTCAAGACTGGAGCGACGAAGATTGGATAAATTGGCTGTTGTTAGAGAAATGTTTACATTGTTTCTGAACAACTGTCAGAACCATTATTCTCTTGGACAAAATGTCACTGTCGACGAACAATTGGAGGCGTTTCGTGGTCGATGTGCTTTTAGACAATATATACCATCCAAGCCAAACAAGTATGGCATAAAAATATTCTGTTTGAGTGATGCAAAACTGTTTTATACAACTAACATGGAGATTTATTGTGGACAGCAGCCGGACGGACCATATTTGCAAACTAACTCGGCAGAGGCTGTAGTGCTGAGACTAACTGAACCAATTTCTGGCACTGGACGAAACGTTACTGCAGATAATTGGTTTACCAGTGTATCGCTGGTGAATGAATTGCGCAAAAAACAACTTTCTTTCGTCGGTACAGTGCGAAAGAACAAAAAAGAGTTACCCACTAATTTCACTTCTCCAAAAGATCGCAGACAGTACGAAAGCATATTTGACTTCACAAAAAATGAAACACTTGTTTCAAATGTTCCAAAAAAGGGTAAAGGGTTTTGCTCTCAAGTCTACATGTTTCATCCACACAGTTATCAGAAGGTGCTGAGAAAAAGCCTGAAATAATCCTGCATTACAACGACACTAAATGTGGAGTTGATGCAGTAGATAAATTGTGTGCTACATACAATGTAGCCAGAACAACGAGAAGGTGGCCCATGGTAATTTTTTACCATATCTTGAACATTGCAGGTATTAATTCTAGGGTTATCTTCTTTTGGAAACCAAAATAAATATTCCACAAGGCAGGAGTATTTGAAATCACTATCTTTAGCTTTACTGTTGCAACAGCTACAAAGGAGAGCAACAGCATCAAATCTATCCGATGATTTGAAAGGACTTTTGACAAAATATAAACCTGAAGAATCCGGCGTAGTAGAATTGTCAAATACACCACTATGCACATTGAAAAGGAAACGATGTGAACCCAGCAACAAAGACAAAATGAACTGCAAAACTAAATATGCATGTGGGAAATGCAACACCCCTGTGTTTGAGCAAACATGCTAAAATTATTTGCGATAGTTGCTTAGTCGGGGAAAACACGGGTGAAATAGTAGATGATTCTGAGTAACTGAACATTTGAAATTACAAGTTGTATGTATACCTGGAAATGGCAATGTATTTCTTTATACTTCCTGTAATACAATTTATAACGTATATGTAGTCATATTTTAGCTTGTATTTCTATGTTGTAAGATAATACCTATTAATGAAAGCCTTGTACGCTTAATCTAAATAAAGGTAAAAACAGGGAAAAACAGAAAATAAACGAAAGAAAACAAAAATACAAACAATAACAACAAAAATATAGCGCGGGTCTACTAGGCCCCGCGCGACTAACGGCGTTCTACCAAAGCGCGCGCCTGACGGAGGGTTAATAGCTAACTCTCATCCCCTTTCTAAATCCAATCCCTCATTTCCTTATTTGATAGTATTACAAACGTGTCACTAACTGATATATTGAAAGTATGTTATTTGTACTTCTGTTTTTGCACCTTTACATTGATATCCTCTGCATCTATATAAAATATCACGACGTAATTCCAAGAATTTATAAGATGTTACCATGAATTAAAGTTAAACTGGATGAAAGAGTTTCATTTGAAAGTTAAATTTAAGTTTGGTTTTAATTGAAATTCTTTAGTTATAATCCGGTTTTGATTTGTTCGAACATTCTGCTCTATGCAAGTTTATTTGTATATCGCTTTGATTATATTACCAGTCTTCCGGTAATAAGAGCGGCTCACTATGACCTCACTCACATTCTGTTTAGCGTTATAGTACCCAGATGAAAACACCTCAGGATCTTTTCAGCATTGTTAGAAGGTCCACCTCGTGTTTCATTTGCCTCTGGAAGAAAATGTTGTGCAACCTTTTATATTTTCTCTTTTAAATAACTGTTTATATCAGCACACATCCGAGTCCTTGCGTCTTGAAACAATTTTTAATTTCACTATCACGTATAGCAAGTAGAGGAAGTATTGCATTCTACGCAAAAATTCAATACCGATATTTCATCAGAGATACACGTTTTGAGAGTGCCTGAATTAAAAAAAAACATCTTTAGCAAATGTGTGTGTGAACAGCATAAACAAAAAAAAACATTTCTTCAAACTTAGTATCCTCAAAAATGGTTCCAACAATTTTGATTAAAAACCGCTATTGTTGAAGATATTATCATGGCAAATATAATTAGGTATATCTCGAATTCTCTGGGAATAGCCAGTGAAGTGCTCTTTATTCTGAATGACTTTTATGTAACACTAAGCTGTAAGAGATTATACTACAAGAGTCCTACTACGCATCTGTGTCTGAACAGCAAACTCAGAAAGGAAAAGTCGTTAAATAACAAGTTTGGTATTTTAAGCTCAGCACCTTCCAAACATGCGTCAGGAAGATTTTCAAGAAATTTACCCCCCCCCCAAATACCCTTTACATGGAAATTTTTACCAAAAGTTTTTTATTTTCTCAAAAATGACTCTTAACGATTTTGATTAAACCCGACATGTTTAAAATGTTTTCATGTCAAATGCATATATTGCATTTTCTGCGTATATCATCTGAAGCCCTCTTCATTCTTAGTAACTTTTGCACAATTGGTAAACTATAAGATAGGCAAATCTGTCTACAAACAGAAAATTGTTCTCGTTAAAGCACACAATTTATGTCAAAGCATTTCTGTTTTACTTTCTTTTTTTTAAGTTTACCATTCTGAGATATTTCTTCTTATTGGTTTAAACTTTCAAATACTTACTTATAATTCTCTCACATGGGAAGTCGGTATTCGATATTTTCTCGTGGTCACGCAAAGAGCATCGAATTTCAAAACCCTCATATACCACGCGCTCTTTAAAAAGCTGACTCACTTTACCTACTGTATCGTATAACAAAATTGTAAATGTAAATTGAACGTTTATCTGGATTAACAAGAAGAAGCTGGAATAATAAGCTCTTGTAAGTATACTTTGTAGAAGAATGATTAGAGAAAGCCATGTGAAAGTAGATCATCAGGATTTTTTTTCCGCGATCACCTGAAAAGAACGGAATTTCAAATCCATCAAATAGCGACCCATATTTAAAATATTTGACTATCCCTTTAGTTTACTGCATTCTTCTTATTCCTACAATGAAAGTTTATATCGATTAACAAGAAGTAGATACCAAGAATCAGCTTTTGTAAGTATTGTTTGAAAAAGAGTGATAGAGAAAGTCGTGTGATTTTTATTTTCCTCTCTGGAACCAAGATCATGAACTCCACCAATGTATTAAAATCCAGTTGAGCAAGCTGAGGTACTTATTACTGGGTATACAAATTATTCTTACTCAAGCTTTTTACTTTCTCTATCACGTTTCTCCATCCAAAAATTCGATACCGAGCTTTCGCTGCAACTACATGTTTTGAGGTTCCGTGAATCCAAAGAAAGCAAAATTGAAAAGTCGGATAAATACCACACCTGGTATTTAGGTTCAGTACCTTCCAAAGATGCGACACGAAGAGTTTTCAAGAAAATCTCCTTCCCCAAATATCCTTTACATGCAGCATTTTTCGAAAACTTTTAATTCTTTGAAAAATGGCTGTAACAATTTTTTTAACATGTCATATATTAAAGATATTTACATGACAAATAAAATGTGGCTGGCTCCGTAGTTCAGTCTTTAGAGCGCCTGCTTTCTCTACCAAGGGTTCCGGGTTCGATTCCCGGCTGGGGGTTGGAATTTTTCTCTAACCAAGATTATTGCCTATCCTCCCCAGAGTCTGAAAGTATGAATGACAGTGTGAATGTGTGTGTTTGATTTAATGATTAAGAAACCCGAAAGTGCAAGAAATCCAACACAATTGCTTTAGGCAAATAAGTTCCACAGAAAAGGCCGCCGATAAGACCAATATGGTTAAAGGCAGAGTACAAATGGAACTTTAATAAAAATACAATTTATATCTTGAATTCCCTGGAAATAGCCTCCGAAGCCCTCTTCATTCGGCAGGAGTTTTGTATGATCTTGTATTAGTAAATGGGTTAATGTTAGCAATAAAAGAAAACATACCACAACAAAAATGTAGATTTCTTTAAAACACACAATTCACTTAAAATGTTTTCTGTGCCATAACCCATTTCTGAGATATCTGTTATCAAAGATTCGAATTTTCCAATACCTGTCATCCTTTTAAAGTCTTATCGTTTTCAATTGTTTCTCACGATGTCATGGAAACAGTATGGAATTTTAAGGCCAGCATAAAGCGTCCAGTTGTTAAACATTTGACTATCGCTATTCTCTTTGTATCTATAACGAAATGTGTATATTAGGTATTTCTGCAAAGATTTATTTGGTTTAAAATGTAGTAGATAGGAAAATAAGTTTTACTAAGAATGGTTTGTATACCCATTAATAAAGATAGAGGGTTGAGAAAGTCATGTGAAAGCATCACATTTTTTTCTATCTATGCAGAAATAGCTAAATTACACATTTCGTTATAGATACAAAGAGAACTGTGATAGTCAAATGTTTAACAACATGGCGGTATATGTTACCCTTAAAATTCCGTACTGTTTCCATGACATCTTGAGAAACAAGTGAATGGGACAGCACTTCAAAAAATGAGATAATATTGAATAATTACAAGAATAACAGTGGATACCTCCGAAATGAGTGATGCAACAAAAACGTTATTTGGAATAAATTGTAAGTTTTAAAGACAGGTAGATTTGTTGTATTGTAAGTTTTTGTCTATCTCTTATGGTTTACCAGTTATACTAAAATTACACAAAATTCATTCCGAATGAACAGGACTTGCAAGTCATTCACAGCTAATTCAGGATACAGATTTAATTTGCCATGTAGGTATCTGAAATACATCAGATTTTAACACAATGTTAGAGCAATTTTTCAGAAAATAAAACATTAACAAAAATGTTCCATTGAATATAGGGCCATGGCGGGATATATACCTGAAATCCTTGGTGTCGCATTTTTGGAAGATACCGAGCTTAAATACAAAGCCTGTAATTTATCCTAGATTTTCCTTTTTCATTTATGCTGTAGATACACACGCATTGACGCGCGCGCGCTGTGTTTTTTATTTATTTGATATCCATTATTGTTTATTCTTATTTATGTTCTCTTCTCGATATCAAATTTTTTGATATGCAATACTTTGCTTACAGGTAAAGTAAGCAATAGATAACAACATTCATAATAGATAAAGCCAAAGGACAGATAAACAATTAGACAGATTAACATGTGTTGATATTCTAATTTGTCGATGACAGGGTGTTCTACAGGGAGGAGGGATTTACCACTTCCCCTTCGCTCTTTTTCCAATGCTTTTGTTTAGTAAAGTCCACCTCGGATTGGCAACCTTAAAAATTCATATATCTCCTGCTTTCCTTCCCTATGAACCCCTCCCAATTTTTCTTTCCTATCAGTCCCACTCAACTCCCACCCTTTTCTTTAAAGTGACATCCATTCCTGGTAGCCAATCAGAAATTTAGGTGATGATGATGATGATGATGATGATATGCGGTTTAAGGGCGCTAAACTGCTTTGGTCATCAGCGCCCTTACAGTGTATAAAATATAGTCGAAATATAAAGGACAAGTAAAAGAACCGCATAATTAAAAACGGGACACAAACCCGCGATGTCAAAAAGCTAAAAATAACAATAATAACGATATCAGATATAATAACATTAACAACAAAAACAACAATAATAACAATAACAACAATAATAACAATAGAAATATCTGAAAAACCAACACACTAAAAGCATAGCCAATAAAAGATGAAAACGTGTCAAGAACTGTAGAATGCGAGGGACATGAGCGCCATATGTCACTGGGGAGTAAGTCCCTATGAAAACATACAGAATAAAATAACAAAGCTAAAAGACGCTCAGCGCATCAAATGCGACGATTAAAACCAATGTCACTTATAAAACGTAAAAGACATTCTACAGCATGCGCGTCGTCTGCCAAAACGTTGGCTATGCCAACAGGCAGACCCAGGCGAACGCGCAGTGGAGCTAAAACTTGACACTCAGTTAAAATGTGACGCACCGTTAAGGGCACGTCACACTGCTGACACAGCGGAGCGGGATCACCACTGAGCAGGTAACTATGACTAAAACGACAATGTCCTATTCGTAAACGGGCTAAAAGTACCTCTTCCCGACGTGAAGAACGAGAAGAGGTACCCCAGATTAACGGGAGAGGCTTAACCTCCCGCAACTTGTTCCCCCGGAGGGCCGTCCACTCGTCGCGCCAGCGCGAGAGGATGCGGCGACGTAAAATAGCACACGAATCTGACGAGGGAACAACAGAGGTAAAAAATCTGGGTAATAAAATCGCCGATTTCGCAGCGGCGTCGGCAGACTCATTACCTGAGATGCCCACATGACCTGGAATCCACATGAAGGACACGCTGATGCCAGAGACACCAAGCGAGTGGAGCAGGTCATGTATGCGCTGTACAAGCGGGTGGTAATGGTACAGCGCAGTAATAGTCTGAAGGGCACTCAGAGAGTCCGTACAAATAAAACAGTGCTGTAAGGCGTGCCGCTGAATGTATAAAATAGATTGATAAATGCTAAAAAGTTCGGCGGTAAAAATTGAACATTGTCCAGGTAAACGAAACTTAAAACTACAGTGACCAGAAACAAAGGCACATCCAACTCCAGCTTCAGTCTTAGATCCATCGGTAAAGATAAAATGGAAGTCCCCGAATTGAGCCCGTACTTCTAAAAAAGCCGATCTAAAGACTGAAGCAGGGGTCTCAGTCTTCGGCATTGACGTTAGCCCAAGGTGACAGTGGGCCTCAGCGCGGGACCATGGAGGAAAACGCGTTTCCCCCCGTGGAAGGGCCGGCGCTGGCGTAACGTCCAAATGCCGAAGTAGCAGTCGAAATCGAACCCCTGGAGGGAGCAATGCAGAGGAGCTAACTAAATATTGCCGGTCAAGCGAATCCTCGTAAAATACATCGAAGGACGGGTGGTTAGGCAAGCTTGAGAGTCGACAAGCATAGCTGCACAAAAGCATCTCACGCCGGAAGGACAGCGGAGGCTCTGCAGCTTCCGCGTACAGACTGGGTACAGGGCTAGTTGGAAAGGCCCCTGTAGCGACTCTTATGTCACGATGGTGAATGGCATTCAATCGACGTAACACAGATGGACGTGCCGACGAATAAACAATACACCCGTAATCAAGCTTGGATCGGACCAAAGAGCGATAAAGGCGAAGAAGGACGGTCCCAGGATGTGCCACTTAAAACACGTAAAAGATTAAGAAAACGGTCACACTTTGCTTTTAAAAAGGAAACGTGCGAGGTCCAACACAACTTCCTATCAAAAATCAACCCCAAAAATTTCGCCTCGTGTGCAAACGGGAGTATCCCTGGCCCAAGATGGAGAGAGGGAGGAGGGAAATACTTCCGGCGCCAGAAGTTGATGCAGACGGATTTCTCGGCGGAGAAATTAAAGCCGTTGGCGTTACTCCAGGCGCAGAGACGGTCGATACAGCTCTGGAGACGGCGTTCGAGTAGACAGGTCCGCCGTGAACTGCAATAAGTAGCGAAATCGTCAACAAAAAGGGACGATGAAATGCCAGGTGGAATACAATCAACAATGGGGTTGATAGCAATTGCAAAAAGTGTGACACTGAGTACAGAGCCCTGCGGTACTCCGTTCTCTTGAATAAAACGACGAGATAAAACCGAGCCCACACGTACACGAAAGACGCGGTCCGTCATAAACTCCCGAAGAAATATGGGAAGACGACCGCGGATATTCAAATCGAGAAGTGTACGTAAAATGCCGCCCCTCCAACAAGTGTCATAAGCTTTCTCCAGGTCAAAAAATACAGCCACGGTTTGACACTTTCTCAGAAATCCATTCATAATATGCGTCGACAAGGACACCAGATGGTCGACGGTAGAGCGATAGCGACGAAACCCGCACTGAGCGTTCGCTAGAAGTTTCTGAGACTCAAGCCACCATGTCAACCGCCCGTTGATCATGCGCTCCATCACCTTGCAAATGCAACTGGTGAGGGAGATAGGGCGGTAGCTGGAAGGTAGTTGGCGATCCTTCCCAGGCTTAAGTATAGGGACAATGGTGGCTTCGCGCCAAACGGAAGGCAAAATGCCGTCTTGCCAAATACGGTTATAGACCTGTAAGAGAAATAGTTTACTGTCGGCTGAAAGGTTCTTTAACATCAGGACATGAATGCCGTCCGGCCCAGGAGCGGAGTGCCGAGAGCAATGAAGAGCGTGCTCCAGCTCCCTCATTGTGAAAAGTTCATTATAACACTCAATATTAGCAGATCGAAAATTAATGGTGTCGGAATCCAGCCGGTCTTTGATAGAGCGAAAGCCGGCGGAATAATGGTCTGAATTGGATACCGCCTCAAAGGCAGCACCCAGTGTGTTAGCGATGGCAGCCGGATCCACTATGGTGGCATTAGAAACCTGAAGGCCAGAAACAGTACAATGTGACACTTTACCTGAGAAGCGACGAAGTTTATCCCAAACAACGGATGAAGGCGTAAAACGATTAAAAGACTCGACAAAACGAGCCCAAGATGCCTTCTTGCTATCCTGAATAATGCGACGAGCCCTGGCGCGCGATTGTTTAAAAGTCACCAAATTATCAAGTGTAGGGTGTCGCCGAAACACCCTAAGTGCAGTCCTACGGGCACGAACGGCGTCCCGACAATCCTCGTTCCACCACGGAACAGGTGGCCGCCGAGGTTGGGAGGATGAACGGGGTATTGCGCGATCGGCGGCAGAGAAAATAATAGACGTAAGGTGCTGCACTAGTTGGTTAATGTCGGAGAAGGGCTGGTCGTCAAAATGCACGAGGCAGGAATACAAGCTCCAGTCGGCTTTTGCGAATATCCAGGTAGGTACTCTGGAATGCTGTACGTGGTGCGACAGAAGAGAAACGATGCAGGGGTAATGGTCGCTGGAGTAGGTGTCAGCGACGACGTTCCACTGAAGACGACGTGCAAGCTGGAGTGAGCAAATGGCAAGGTCCAGGTGAGAAAATGTACCAGAAGAATCAGAAATAAAAGTAGGTGCACCTGTATTGAGGATGGAAAGATTGAACTGATAAAAAATGTCGGAAAGAAGAGTTCCCCTCGCACAAGCCCTTGGCGAACCCCATAGTGGGTGATGGGCATTAAAATCTCCCAACAGAAGAAATGGTGTTGGGAGAGCGGACAGGAGAGATCGAATGTCCGCGGGAGCGAGGGGAGACGATGGAGGTGTATACACAGAACAAACAGAAAAGAAAAAACCGGGTAACTGCAGTCTAATGGCAACAGCTTGCAAGTCGCACGTAAGTGTGATAGTTTGAAAATGAACGTCATTACGCACCAAAATCATGACACCACCATGAGCAGGAGTACCCTCCTCCGGTTCAAGGTCGTAGCGAACCGGAGTATATCCTCGGAGATCAAAAGGATCGTGAGGGCGAAGCTTAGTCTCCTGCAAACATACGACCATAGGCGAATGGGAACGCAATAAAAGTTGCAGTTCCGCCCTATGCGATCGTACACCACGTACATTCCAGGTCAGGATAGCCATTAAGAAAAAGGGGATAAACTGTCTATTTAGAAGGGCGGCTTAAAATTGCCTTTTGTTTAACCTTTGGGCTCGGGCTTTTTGTATGGAGTTGGTCAGACTCCATAGCTTCCTCGGAGGGAGGGCCCACGCGCTCAGTGCCAGAAACCGATTCAAGCGCCGTGAATCGGTTCTGGGTGGCGATGGGTGAGGGGTGCCGCTGAGCGCGGCTTGTCCCAGGACCTTCCTGGGACAGCGACCTCCGAGGAGGAGAAGGTGAACTTTTGTTACCGCGCGCACGTGGAGGGTCTTTCAAAAAATGTTCCCTACGTAGTTTCTGCTTGGGCTTCTTTTCAGCGGCTTGCGACTTCATTGACTTTGGACCAGGTTTATAAGGCTTGGTAACAGTAGCTTTAATAGACGGCCGGATGGTAGTGGCGGTTAATCCAGTCAAGGTCCAGGTCTGAGTTTTGGCATCTACTCGTGGTACTGGCGAGGCAACAACAGAACTAAATGTGCCAGATCGCAGGAGTGAAGGTTGGCGCGCATGGAAACGCCTCCGGGCTTCGGCGAAGGAGAGTTTCTCCTTTACCCGGATCTCCTGGATCGCCTTCTCGTCCAAATACCGCGGACAGTCGGCAAACGAAGCAGAATGTGACCCTTTACAATTAACGCAGACGGGGGCTGTTGAACAGGCAATTTCGTGTGAGGGCTGGCTACATGTTGCACAGATGTTAACGGCACTCTTACATGAGACTTGCGTATGCCCAAAACGTTGGCACTTAAAACAACGCAGAGGTCTAGGAATATAAGGCCTCACAGAAATACGTTCGTACCCTGCGGAGATGCTCGTGGGCAGATCGACGCCATCAAATGTTAGAAACAGGGTACGAGTGGGTACCAATACGCCGTCGCGTTTGGCCTGCACTCGATGAACCGCTGTCACCTTCTAGTCTGCAAGATATTCGACCAGGTCCTCGTCCGATATGCCATCGAGGCTATGCGTGGTGACAACGCCTCGACAAGAATTCAAGGTGCGGTGCTTCTCAACACGGATAGGATAACCGTGGAGAAGCGTGGCGCTCAACAAGGACTTACTTTGTGCCTCGGATTTACTTTGCACTAACAACGAACCATTACGAAGCCGAGTGCAGGAAAGAACCGGACCAGCAATTGAGTCAATGCCCTTCTGGATGATAAAAGGGTTCACCTTCTCGAATGATTGTCCTTCCTCTGTACGGGTAATCACTAAGTAACAACCAGCTGTTGGCGGTGCTACTTCTGTTACTAAAACTTTTCGGCGCTTGTTGTTTATAATGGAGAAAGGGTGCTCCATAGCGAAAAAAATCCTCCACCATTGCAACCGTCTCCGACCTCGGGCTCTGACTTCTCGGGCGTTACCCCGGCTTGGGTGAGTGGCCTATCTATACCAGACTCACCCCAGGGTCACACCTCCCAGAACATAGACAGAGGGACCCAATCGCCGTCAGAAGTCAGCAGCTCATGCAATGGCCCCCCCGCGGGAATGCAGTTGAACAGCGGATACGAACACAAACCCTACATGACGACCCCGGGTGGTGGGGATGACGCCATTACCCACTCACCCAGCTGCGCACGCGGTGCGCGGGTATCCGTCAGGCTGTGTCCATGGAGGATTTAAATAAAAGGATAAAAGAAACTAAAACAGTGTGGGCGTTTCGCACGCAAGGTAGGGCGGCGGGGAAGAAAAAGAGATATGCGAATGTCGTGGTGCGAAATGGTCGGAAAGTGATAAGGGAAGAAAGAAACGATGGTGAGGTGCGGTATGGATGGAATGCAAAGAACGCACGAGAGCCTACCTTGTGTCCACCGGTCACTTGAAGAACCCACCTCGACCGGATGGGGGTGAGGGGATGAATATGGCGATGATTGGCTCGGGAACCCCCGGGTGCACCAAAAACCCGTACTCACATAAGGTGAGCCCCTGAGGGGAGAAATTTAGGGGTCGAAGTGCTTTACCCTTACTTTTACTTCTAACATTACTTCTCCTGATGTTACTCGTATACTGGAAAGCTATTCTGAAAGGTATAGACTACAACTTGTATTGCTTTCTTTTTAAAATGGCTCAACGTAATTTAGCAATTGTGCCTGAAGGGGAAATCCTTCATCGGCAAGCAGTGCTTGGCGAAGTCTGGTCGTTGCCAATTCTGTCCCGCAGGATAGACGGGATACTGGCAGTGCTGCAGTGGGCAGCCCAGAGGAGACTGATTTCCAATAGCAAGATCTGCAATTACTGCCAGCAGCCGTGTGTACTGCACAACTACAATGGCAGCGCGATGGCAAGCGGTGGGCCTGTGGATCTTGCGGAAGGAGGAACTCCATCCGGGATGAATCGTTCTTCTCCAGGAGCAAGCTACACATGGGGCAGGTGATATTCCTTGTGTACACCTGGGCTTTCGAGCTGCCGCAAAATTTGATGAGGAGGGAAGCCTCGGTGGCCAATTCCCATACCTCTGTGGACTGGTGCAACTACCTCAGAGAAGAAACCGAGCGGTGGTTGGAGGAAAACTCAGATTTCCTTGGCGGCCTCGACGAGAATAATGAACCTATCACCGTGGAGATTGATGAATCTAAATTTTTTCACCGCAAATACCACCGAGGGATTTGGCGTGAGGGGCACTGGGTGTTCGGTGATATTGAGAGGGGCTCTGGGAAATGCTTCCTGGTGGAAGTACCCGACAGGAGGGCACAAACCCTGGAAGCCCTTATCATGCAGCATATTTTGCCTGGAAGCCGCATCATCTCCGATGGATGGGCTTCTTACGCCAACATCGGAAATCTGCTAGACGGCGTATATATACACGACGTAATTGTCCATGAGCAGAAATTTGTAGACCTCGAGGACCATCCACACGCAGAATGTCGAAAACATGTGGATGAGGGTGAAGAGGAAACTTCGGCGGCAATTTGGTACCAGTGACGCCCTCTTCACGTCCTATCTCCACGAATTCATCTTCCGGAATCGTTTTCGGGGACAAGACATGTTTGGCGTAATATTGGATGTGATAGCGCAGCATTACCCGGTGTAACTCAACAATGTCAAATTTAATCAAAGGCGCATACTTCAAATTCTATTTCTTTTAATGACATCAGATTTCCGATTCCCATCTCATTGCAGTACATTAATACAACAATGTGTGTACGTGGCTCAAGGACAATGAGAACAATGCTGCCACCGCTTCTGTCTAATAACGTATGCTGCTGGTAGTTCACCTAACTTACACGTCTTCTCCAGTTTTCCTATTGCCACGTCATTGCAGTACATTAATACAACAATGTGTGTTTTGTGACTCAATAACAGTGACAACTATGCTGCCACCGCTTCTGTCTAATAACGTATGCTGCTAGTATTTCACCTAACCTACACTTCTTCTCCAGTTTCCTATTGCCACGTCATTGCAGTACATTAATACAACAATGTGTGCTTTGTGACTCAAGAACAGTGAACAACAATGCTGCCACCGCTTCTGTCTAATAACGTATGCTGCTGATATTTCACCTAACTTACACGTCTTCTCCAGTTTGCTATTGCCACGTCATTGCAGTACATTAATATAACAATGTGTGTTTTGTGACTCAAGAACAGTGACAACTATGCTGCCACCGCTTCTGTCTAATAACGTATGCTGCTGGTAATTCACCTAACCTACACGTCTTCTCCAGTTTCCTATTGCCACGTCATTGCAGTACATTAATACAACAATGTGTGTTTTGTGACTCAAGAACAGTGAACAACAATGCTGCCACCGCTTCTGTCTAATAAAGTATGCTGCTGATATTTCACCTAACTTATACGTCTTCTCCAGTTTGCTATTGCCACGTCATTGCAGTACATTAATACAACAATGTGTGTTTTGTGACTAATGGACAGTGACAACAATGCTGCCACCGCTTCTGTCTAATAACATATGCTGCTGATATTTCACCTTACTTACACGTCTTCTCCAGTTTCCTATTGCCACGTCATTGCAGTAAATTATACAACAATGTGTGTTTTGTGACTCAAGAACAGTGAACAACAATGCTGCCACCGCTTCTGTCTAATAACGTATGCTGCTGGTAATTCACCTAACTTACACGTCTTCTCCAGTTTTCCTATTGCCACGTCATTGCAATACATTAATACAACAATGTGTGTTTTGTGACTCAAGAACAGTGAACAACTATGCTGCCACCGGTTCTGTCTAATAACGTATGCTGCTAGTATTTCACCTAACTTACACGTCTTCTCCAGTTTTCCTATTGCCACGTCATTGCAGTACATTAATACAACAATGTGTGTTTTGTGACTCAAGAACAGTGAACAACAATGCTGCCACCGCTTCTGTGTAATAACGTATGCTGCTAGTATTTCACCTAACTTACACGTCTTCTCCAGTTTTCCTATTGCCACGTCATTGCAGTACATTAATACAACAATGTGTGTTTTGTGACTCGTGGATATTGACAACAATGATGCCACTGTTTTTGTGTTATACGGTATGCTACTGATATTTCACCTAATTTACAACAATGTGTGTACGCGGCTCAAGGACAGTGAGAACAATGCTGCCACTGCTTCTGTGTAATAAGGTATGCTGCTGATATTGCACCTAATTTACAACAGTGTGTGTTTGTGGTTCAAGGACAATGTCAACAAAGCTACCACTGCTTCTGTGTAATAACGTGTATGTGCGATAATGTGTTTGGCCTGAAATAACAGCAATTTCTTTGGGTATGAATCAACATGCAGGTTTGGTTAGCTTTGTACAATAGGTGTGCTTCAATGTAATGTCAAAAACATCGACAAATTGTGTGTTTGAAATAACCGCGCCGCATTGCGAATTTCGTGTTACATAGTTGTTATCTTCCGCGCGTGCATTTCTTACAGTTGGCAACGCTCGAACTCCTTAAGCCACGCCCAGGCCGCTCGCTAGCAGACGACAGCAGATATTACACATCATTACCGTTTCTAGTGATAAGTGCTTTACAGTGTACATTATCATGCATAATAGCGGCTGTCGTCTGCTAGCAGCGGCCTGGGCGTGGCTTAAGGAGTTCGGGCGTTGCCAACTGCAAGAAATGAAGGCGCGGAAGATAACAACTGTGTAACACGAAATTCGCAATGCGGCGCGGTTATTTCAAACACACAATGTTTCGATGTTTGTTACATTGCATTGAAGCACAATTATTGTACAAAGTTAACCATGTTGATTCATTCCCAATAAAAATGCTGTTATTTCAGGGCAAACACATTATCGCACATATACGTTATTACACAGAAGCAGTGGTAGCTTTGTTGTCATTGTCCTTGAACCACAAAAACACATTGTTGTAAATTAGGTGAAATATCAGCAGCATACCTTATTACACAGAAGCAGTGGCAGCATTGTTCTCATTGTTCTTCAGCCACGTAACACATTGTTGTAAATTAGGTGAAATATCAGCAGCATACCCTATTACACGGAAGCAGTGGCAGCATTGTTCTTATTGCCCTTGAGCCACGTACACACACGTTGTTGTAAATTAGGTGAAATATCAGCAGCATACGTTATTACACAGAAGCGGTGGCAGCATTGTTGTCATTGTCCTTGAGGCACAAAACACACATTGTCGTAAATTAGGTGATATATCAGCAGCATACGTTATTAGACAGAAGCGGTGGCAGCATTGTTGTCACTGTCCTTGAGTCACAAAACACACATTGTTGTATTAATGTACTGCAATGACGTGGCAATAGAAAAATTGGAGAAGACGTGTAAGTTAGGTGCAATATCAGGAGCATACGTTATTAGGCAGAAGCGATGGCAGCATTGTTGTCACTGTCCATGAGTCACAAAACACACATTGTTGTAAATTAGGTGATATATAAGCAGCATATGTTATTAGACACGAGCGGTGGCAGCATTGTTGTCACTGTCCTTGAGACACAAAACATACATTGTCGTATTAATGTACTGCAATGAGATGGGAATCGGAAATCTGATGTCATTAAAAGAAATAGAAATTGAAGTATGCGCCTTTGATTAAATTTGACATTGTTGAGTTACACCGGGTAATGCTGCGCTATCACATCCAATATCACACCAAACATGTCTTGTCCCGAAAACAATTCCGAAAGAGGAATTCGTGGAGATAGGACGCGAAGAGGGCGTCACTGGTACCAAATTGCCGCCGAAGTTTCCTCTTCATCCTCATCTACATGTTTTCCACATTCTGCGTGTGGATGGAGTCGTCCTCGGGGTCAACAAAGTTCTGCTCATGGACAATTTCGTCGTGTATATATACGCCGTCTAGCAGATTTCCGATGTTGGCGTAAGAAGCCCATCCATCGGAGATGATGCGGCTTCCAGGCAAAATATGCTGCATGATAAGGGCTTCCAGGGTTTGTGCCCTCCTGTCGGGTACTTCCACCAGGAAGCATTTCCCAGAGCCCCTCTCAATATCACCGAACACCCAGTGCCTCTCACGCCAAATCCCTCGGTGGTATTTGCGGTGAAAAAATTTAGATTCATCAATCTCCACGGTGATAGGTTCATTATTCTCGTCGAGGCCGCCAAGGAAATCTGGGTTTTCCTCCAACCACCGCTCGGTTTCTTCTCTGAGGTAGTTGCACCAGTCCACAGAGGTATGGGAATTGGCCACCGAGGCTTCCCTCCTCATCAAATTTTGCGGCAGCTCGAAAGCCCAGGTGTACACAAGGAATATCACCTGCCCCATGTGTAGCGTGCTCCTGGAGAAGAACGATTCATCCCGGATGGACTTCCTCCTTCCGCAAGATCCACAGGCCCACCGCTTGCCATCGACGCTGCCATTGTAGTTGTGCAGTACACACGGCTGCTGGCAGTAATTGCAGATCTTGCTATTGGAAATCAGTCTCCTCTGGGCTGCCCACTGCAGCACTGCCAGTATCCCGTCTATCCTGCGGGACAGAATTGGCAACGACCAGACTTCGCCAAGCACTGCTTGCCGATGAAGGATTTCCGCTTCAGGCACAATTGCTAAATTACGTTGAGCCATTTTAAAAAGAAAGCAATACAAGTGCTTGTCTATACTTTTCAGAGAGCTTTCCAGTATGCGAGTAACATCAGGAGAAGTAATGTTAGAAGTAAAAGTAAGGGTAAAGCGCTTCGACCCCTAAATTTCTGATTGGCTACCAGAAATGGATGTCACTTTAAAGAAAAGGGTGGGAGTTGAGTGGGACTGATAGGAAAGGAAAGTTGGGAGGGGCTCATAGGGAATGAAAGCAGGAGAAATATGAATTTTTAAGGTTGCCAAACCGAGGTGAACTTTACTAAACAAAAGCATTGGAAAAAGAGCGAAGGGGAAGTGGTAAATCCCTCCTCCCTGTAGAACACCCTGTCATCGACAAATTAGAATATCAACACATGTTAATCTGTCTACTTGTTTATCTGTCCTTTGGCTTTATCTATTATTAATGTTGTTATCTATTGCTTACTTTACCTGTAAGCAAAGTATTGCATACCATCAAAAAATTTGATATCGAGGTGAGAACATAAATATGAATAAACGATAATGGATATCAAATAAATAAAAAACACAACGCGCGCGCGTCAGTGCGTGTGTATCTACAGCATAAATGAAAAACAAAATCTAGGATAAATTACAGGCTTCGTATTTAAGCTCGGTATCTTCCAAAGATGCGACACCAAGGATTTCGGGAATATCTCCCGCCATGGCCCTACTTTCAATGGAACATTTTTGTTAATTTTTTATTTTCTGAAAAATTGCTCTAACATTGTGTTAAAATCTGATGTATTTCAGATACCCACATGGCAAATTAAATCTGTATCCTGAATTAGCTGTGAATGTCTTGCAAGTCCTGTTCATTCGGAATGAATTTTGTGTAATTTTAGTATAACTGGTAAACCATAAGAGATAGACAAAAACTTACAATACAACAAATGTAGCTGTCTTTTGAAGCCGAAATTATGAAGTCATTAATTATCATAATAATCTGAGAAGGGTAGTGATATAAAATAAATAATAAAAGATTTAATTTCAGTGTATGTATAAAAAGGAGAAGCATTGGGAAAATTGTTGACTGTTAAGAGTCACAGAAAGACCAGACAGACACAGTTTAGCTAATTAGGGACCAGCCCCATGTATAAAGGGTAAAAAAGCTGAAGCCAGTTTCTCTTGGAATTAGTGGGTGCAGTTGCACTGGCCGGGATGTGAAGGTCATTAGAGGCTTCATGACGCTAAATTTGAGGAGAGTTTTGAGGGGAGAGAGGGGAAGTTAGGAGTTCTTCCTCTTTGTAGCGCGGTGGTGAAATTCATTCTGTCCTGAGCGATTGGTGAGTGCGAGACGACATTCTCGTCGAATTGTGAACATTGGCGGCGAACATGCAAGAGGGTAGAACGTTCAGCTGTAGTTAATAATCTTCGGTCTTGGTAAAGACACAGTAGCATCGTATGCATTTAAAAGTGATCGGCAAACCTTAAGTTTTATTTTAAATGGTGAAAATAAAAGTGTTCCAAGAAGGCGTTCGTGTTTCTCTGTACACATCCACGCATACCCATTGATTAAGATCTCATGCTCGAGCAGCCGTGGCTAAGTATAAAAAAAACATCTAGGAGGAGAAAAGCAGCAACCGTGAGGCAAAGGTATTGCTTCATTGATGGAGGACGTAGCGTGGCTGCGTCACTTTAATACTTACAATTTATTCCAAATAACGTTTTTGTTGGATCACTCATTTCGGAGGTATCCACTGTTATTCTTGTAATTATTCAATATTATCATCTCATTTTTTGAAGTGCTGTCCCATTCACCTGTTTCTCACGATTACGTGGAAACAGTATGTAATTTTAAGGGTAACATATACCGCCATGTTGATAAACATTTAACTATCGCTGTTCTCTTTGTATCTATAACGAAATGTGTAATTTAGCTATTTCTGTAAAGATTAGATAGAAAAAATGTGATACTTTCACATGACATTTTCTACCCTCTATCTCTATTAATGGGTATACAAACCATTCTTAGTAAAACTTATTTTCCTATCTACTACATTTTAAACCAAATAAATCTTTGCAGAAATACCTACAATACACATTTCGTTATAGATACAAAGAGAACAGCTATAGTCAAATGTTTAACAACTGGACGCTATATGCTGCCCTTAAAATTCCATACTGTTTCCATGACATCGTGAGAAACAATTGAAAACGATAAGACTTTAAAAGGATGACAGGTATTGGAAAATTCGAATCTTTGATAACAGATATCTCAGAAATGGGTTATGGCACAGAAAACATTTTAAGTGAATTGTGTGTTTTAAAGAAATCTACATTTTTGTTGTGGTATGTTTTCTTTTATTGCTAACATTAACCCATTTACTAATACAAGATCATACAAAACTCCTGCCGAATGAAGAGGACTTCGGAGGCTATTTCCAGGGAATTCAAGATATAAATTGTATTTTTATTAAAGTTCCATTTGTACTCTGCCTTTAACCATATTGGTCTTATCGGCGGCCTTTTCTGTGGAACTTATTTGCCTAAAGCAATTGTGTTGGATTTCTTGCACTTTCGGGTTTCTTAATCATTAAATCAAACACACACATTCACACTGTCATTCATACTTTCAGACTCTGGGGAGGATAGGCAATAATCTTGGTTAGAGAAAAATTCCAACCCCCAGCCGGGAATCGAACCCGGAACCCTTGGTAGAGAAAGCAGGCGCTCTAAAGACTGAACTACGGAGCCAGCCACATTTTATTTGTCATGTAAATATCTTTAATATATGACATGTTAATAAAAATTATTGTTACAGCCATTTTTCAAAGAATTAAAAGTTTTCGGAAAAGGCTGCATGTGAAGGGTAGTTGGGGAAGGAGATTTTCTTGAAAACTCTTCGTGTCGCATCTTTGGAAGGTACTGAACCTAAATACCAGGTGTGGTATTTATCCGACTTTTCAATTTTGCTTTCTTTGGATTCACGGAACCTCAAAACATGTAGTTGCAGCGAAAGCTCGGTATCGAATTTTTGGATGGAGAAACGTGATAGAGAAAGTAAAAAGCTTGAGTAAGAATAATTTGTATACCCAGTAATAAGTACCTCAGCTTGCTCAACTGGATTTTAATACATTGGTGGAGTTCATGATCTTGGTTCCAGAGAGGAAAATAAGAATCACACGACTTGCATTTACACGACTTTCTCTATCACTCTTTTTCAAACAATACTTACAAAAGCTGATTCTTGGTATCTACTTCTTGTTAATCGAGATAAACTTTCATTGTAGGAATAAGAAGAATGCAGTAAACTAAAGGGATAGTGAAATATTTTAAATGTGGGTCGCTATTTGATGGATTTAAAATTCCGTTCTTTTCAGGTGATCGCGGAAAAAAGAAAAATAATCCTGATGTTCTACATTCACATGGCTTTCTCTAATCATTCTTCTACAAACTATACTTACAAGAGCTTATTATTCCAGCTTCTTCTTGTTAATCCAGACAAACGTTCAATTTACATTTACAAATTTGTTATACGATAGAGTAGGTAAAGTGAGTCAGCTTTTTAAAGAGCGCCTGGCTATATCAGGGTTTTGAAATTCGATGCTCTTTGCGTGACCACGAGAAAGTATCGAATACCGACTTCCCATTTGAGAGAATTATAAGTAGGTATTTGAAAGTTTAAACCAATAAGAAGGAATATCTCAGAATGGTTAACTTAAATAAAATAAGTAAAACAGAAATGCTTTGACATAAATTGTGTGCTTTAACGAGAACAATTTTCTTTTTGTAGTAAGATTTTTTGTAGATAGATTTGCCTATCTTATGGTTTACCAAATGTGCAAAAGTTACTGAGAAATAAGAGGACTTCAGAGGATATACCCAGGAAATGCAATATATGCATTTGACATGAAAACATTTTAAACATGTCGTGTTTAATCAAAATCGTTAAGTCATTTCTGAGAAAATAAAAAGCTTTTGGGAAAAATTTCTGTAAAGGGTAGTTTGGGGGGTTAGATTTCTTTAAAATCTTCCTGACGCATGTTTGGAAGGTGCTGATCTTAAAATACCAAACTTGTTATTTAACGACTTTTCCTTTCTGAGTTTGCTGTTCAGACACAGATGCGTAGTAGGACTCTTGTAGTATAATCTCTTACAGCTTAGTGTTACATAAAAGTCATTCAGAATGAAGAGCACTTCACTGGCTATTCCCAGAAAATTCGAGATATACCTAATTATATTTGCCATGAAAAATCTTCAACAATAGCGGTTTTTAATCAAAATTGTTGGAACCATTTTTGAGAAAAGGGATAGTTTTGGGGTAGAGGAATTTTCTTGAAAATCTTAACACATTTTGGAGGATACTAAGTTTGAACAATTTTTTTTTATTTATGCTGTTCACACACACATTTGCTAAAGATATTTCTTTTTAATTCAGGCACTCTCAAAACGTGTATCTCTGATGAAATCTCGGTATCGAATTTTTGCGTAGAATGCAATACTTCCTCTACTTGCTATACGTGATAGTGAAATTAAAAATTGTTTCAAGACGCAAGGACTCGGATGTGTGCTGATATAAACAGTTATTTAAAAGAGAAAATGTAAAAGGTTGCACAACATTTTCTTCCAGAGGCAAATGAAACACGAGGTGGACCTACTAACAATGCTGAAAAGATCCTGAGGTGTTTTCATCTGGGTACTATAACGCTAAACAGAATGTGAGTGAGGTCATAGTGAGCCGCTCTTATTACCGGAAGACTGGTAATATAATCAAAGCGATATACAAATAAACACTTACGTAGAGCAGAAATCAAAACCGGATTATAACTAAGCAATTTCAATTAAAACCAAACTTAAATTTAACTTTCAAATGAAACTCTTTCATCCAGTTTAACTTTAATTCATGGTAACATCTTATAAATTCTTGGAATTACGTCGTGATATTTTATATAGATGCAGAGGATATCAATATAAAGGTGCAAAAACAGAAGTACAAATAACCTACTTTCAATATATCAGTTGGTGACACGTTTGTAATACTATCAAATAAGCAAATGAGGGATTGGATTTAGAAAGGGCATGGGCGTTATGTGTTGAAAGTTGGGTGAATCTCAATGTCTGTTTCATTTGCGAAATCTTTAATTATAATTGTGTTATATAAAATTTGCATCTCTATTAGGTTTCATAAATGAGAGTATGATTAACATGAATGAGTACCTATATGAATATTTAGGTGCAGTAAAGACTTAAATCGCCTGCTGACAGAAGAATGGGCGTGTTTGCTTACTCAGATGATGGATATGTCGTGGTGAAGGTCACTGAGCAAAAGCTTGGTAGGTGATAGCAATAGCTCAACTAAGAGGGGAAATTTTTATTTATACCATACCACGACCTGATGCTCGTTTCTCAACTTGCTTGGAGTTACAGCTCACAAGCTTTTGCTTGTTTTTATTTATATCGCCCAATGTCGTTCTTTAAGTTTAACGTCCCTAACTTGGTAGTCGTATCGGATGACGAATGAATGAAATGGTGAAATGATGCAAATGAGCCCGGGGTCCATAGAGCTTACAGTTATCCGACATTAGACTTCTCAAGTTAAGGGAAAACACCGAAAAACGTTTATCCGAACAACTCACCCTAACCGAGACTAGAACTCGGGACCTCTTGAATGTGAGACAAACACACTACGCGCACACCGCAGAGTCAGTACTTTCTATTTTGTTTTTATAACCACATACAACGAAATGTGTCATGCAGGTTTATCTATATTAACAAGAAGGAGATAGAAGAAAAAACTTTTATAAGAATAATGGGTAGAGAAAGTTATATGAATCCAACATCAGGTTTTTAATTAAGCACAACCTTCAGAGCCGAATCTTTGCAGGGTTGCAGTAGTTTAGGCACAAAAATGTGAAGTGTAACATCTTGTATGAACGTTTCCATTTTTCATAACACTTGTACGTGACGTTTAAGACCCGCAAAGCTCAGACCCTCCCTACCTGCCTTGGACTTTGCAAGGGGTAGTGTTTGAACATTCCGAAAGTAATTCATGTTTATGATGGGCAGTAAATGACTCTCAACCAGAATACAATACAACAGCACCACATGTTAAAAGTGGATGGGGTAACATCTGTTCCGCAGAAGGTACAACCTTTGGCTAACAAGAAACTCCAGACCGCACTGCAAACAGTACTTAAGCAATTCGAATACACTTATTTACGTTTAATTCCAAGAAAAATTCCGCATTCTAGATGAAATAAAGTGAGTAGCATATACCGCGATTTAAGGAATATAATTAACGAATGCTTTATGGTAAAGTGTTTCTTTTCCTCTCTGTCGGCCTGCGTTTTATTCCAGTAGCAAGAGCTATTCGGAAAGGCTTTCCCCAGTTTTCGTTTATCCCGTAGAGACAATTTCCAAGAAAGTTTTAAGAAGAAAAATACCTGGCTCATCTATGCCATAATTATCTTTTCCATTCCTTCCATTATTAAGAACAATAGGACAGAAAGGAAGTTGAAGAATACTCCATAAAACTCTATATTTGCAAATCTATACTTTTAATCATTGATTTTACTTTACACTAAAAACAAAGAAAAAAACGGGGATTCGAGGAGGAAAGTGCAAGAAAGCATTAAACAATCCTTAGATAATTTATAGCTTAAAATGCTGACACAGTGAATTTACACTGTGTAGTTCAAAATCGCAATTTTATGTTTAAGGATTAGAAATCAATAGGAACTTTCACAGTTAGACCTCTACTGATTAAAAATCAATATTCTTACTCAACAAAAAATACTCATGTCGTGGAAAATGTAATGTGAACAGAAGCCTAATTTTGCATGAATGATATATGGTATTCACGTTAAATTTCCTACGAAAAATATTTTTGACCACTATTAATTACATATTTCATTACAATGAACTTGGTTACATCCACCATACGGAAAACTAAAAACGCCACATGTAGCATTTGTGTATGTCTGAGTGCATGTATGTGTGTGTGTGTGTGTTTTAATAGGTTGTAATGCCTGAGTGTGTGTGTGTGTGTTTTAATAAGTGTAATACCTGAGTGTGTGTGTGTGTGTGTGTGTGTTAATGAGTTGTGGAGCATGAATGTGTGATTTTGTGTGTATGTGAGCTTTGGAGTGTGCTGGACAGAGGACCAGGCACCACAACAACGGGAGAAATAGACTTCTTTAAGTAATGACTAAAATCATCCGCAGGAACACAGAGGCTAAAATAAGATTGGGATAAAATAGCACTCTTGGCAGCGGCATGCGCACCTTCATTGGATATATGTACCTTCATTATCGCGTATGCCGAAATTAAAGCGAGTTTAATTTATGGACGCTCTTTAACTACTATGGTCCTTAGCGTCCCATTCTATATTGGGCATGAAATTTTGCTCAGAGGCCTCTTTATCAGGCTTGATAAGTTCTTTTACGTGTCGTAAATCTACGACACGGGACCACCGGCTTTACTTCCCTTCTGAAGGAAGCCATGCTAAGGATTTTTACACCCTAAATAATTCATCGCCCTCCGCCGGGTTTGAACCCGCCGTCTCGGGAACTAGAAGCTAGCACGGTACCACTAATCCAAGCAGGACGACAGGGTATGCCGACGTGATCAGGAACCCAGACAAACGATAGGCTGATCCCATCAGTGGTAAGCTGGTGGGAACAATCCTTGAGACGCTGCACGATAGGATTACGAACGTACAGCGCACGAAGGCTAGAAAGGACGCTTAGAGAGTCCGTGCATAAAACACAGTTCTGCAGACCACGCTGACGGATAAAGGACAGAGCTTGTTCCAGAGCAATAAGTTCAGCAGTAAAAACCGAGCACTGATCAGAGAGACGAAAGATAAAACATTTTACATCAAATAAAAAGGCACATCCAACTCCACGATCATCCTTTAAGCCGTCAGTAGAAATAAAACAATGGCTGCCAAAGTGCGACTGAACTTCGGCAAAAGCCAAACGGATGACCGGATCGGGGTTCGTGGACTTTGGCATGGACGTATATCAAGGTGGCAAGATATTTCGGAATGCAGCCAAGGAGGGAAGGGTGTGTGACCCCTGTGTTGAGGCACACGGATAACCGGCAAGCATAGCTGCAGAGAAGAACGTCACGACGATAAGAGAGCGGAGGTTCTACAGCTTCTGCACAAAGACTCAAAACAAGACTGGTATGAATACCACCAGTTGATAGTCGGAGGCCCTGGTGGTGAACTGCGTTCAAGCGACTCAGGATGGAAGGTCGCGCAGCGGAATACACAATACACCCATAGTCAAGCCTTGATCGAACCAATGATCGATAAAGTCGCAAAAGTAGCGTGCGATCTGCACCCCAAGATGACACTTAAAACACGTAAAATAGAAAGAAACTTTCACACCTTGCTTTCAAACAGGTGGTATGCGACGACCAACACAACTTCCTATCAAAGATTAATCCGAGGAATTTCGTTTCGTCCGAAAAGGGGAGGAGTGCCGCACCGAGTCGGAGACAAGGTGGAGGGAACGCTTTTCTGCGACAGAAATTAACGCAGACTGCCTTCTAGGCAGAAAATTGGAACCTGTTGGCAATGCTCCAGGAGTGAAGGCAGTTAAGACACTGCTGTAGTCGGCGAGAAGTTGCGACGAGAAGTTGCGAATACGGTGAAATCGTCAACAAAAAGCAACGAGGAAATTCCGGGTGGAACACAGACAGCAGTAGGGTTAATCGCAATTGGAAACAGTGTGACCGAGACTTGAGGTACTCCGTTCTCTTGGATAAAAGTTGAAGATGAAACCAATCCTACACGCACACGAAATACACGGTCCTTCATAAACTCATGAATGAAGACAGTGAGACGGCCATGGAAACTCCACTGATGGAGTGTACGTAAAATGCCGCCCCTCCAACAAGTGTATAAGCTTTATCCAGATCAAAAAACACAGCCACTGTTTGACACTTTCTCAGGAATCCGTTCATAATGTGCGTCGACAGAGATACCAGATGGTCGACGGAAGAGCGATGGCGACGAAACCCGCATTGAGCTTTCGCCAGGTTCTGAGACTCAAGCCACCATGTCAACCGCCCGGTGATTATGCGCTCCATCACCTTGCAAATGCAACTGGTGAGGGAGGTAGGCGGTAGCTGGAAGGTAGTTGGCGATCCTTCCAAGGCTTAAGTATAGGGACGATGGTGGCTTCGCGCCAAACTGAAGGAAAAACGCCGTCTTGTCAAATACGGTTATAGAGCTGTAAGAGAAAGAGTTTACTGTCGACTGAAAGGTTCTGTAACATCAAGACCGAATGCCGTCCGGCCCAGGAGCGAAGTGCATAGAGAACTGGAGGGCGTGCTTCAGCTACCTTATTGAGAAAAGGTCATTATAACATGCCTGATTAGGAGACCGAAAACTATAGGTCACGGAATCCAGCCGGTCTTTGAGAGTGCGAAAGCCGGCGGAATAATGGTCAAAACTGGAAACCGCCTCAAAGGCAGCATCCAGAGTGTTAGTAATGGCAGCCGTATCCACTATGGTGGCCTTGGAAATCTGAAGGCCATACACAGTACAATGCGACACTACCGGAGAAGCGACGAACGTTTATCCCAAACAGCAGAGGAAGGCATGAAGCTATTAAAAGACTCGACAAAACGAATCCAGGCCTTCTTTATATGCTGAATAATGCGACGAGCCCTGGAGCGGGATTGTTTAAAAGAAACCAAATTATCAAGTGTAGGGTGCCGCTGAAACACCCTGAGCGCAGCTCTACGGGCACGAACGGCGTCCTGACAGGCCTCGGTCAGCCACGGAACAGGAATACGCCGAGGGTGGGGGACCAACGGGGAATTGTGCATTCGGCGGCAGATAGGATCGTAGACGTAAGATGCTGCACCTTTTGGTTAACGTCAGTGGAGGGCTGGTCCACAAAAGACACAAGGTTGGAATACAGTCTCCAATCGGCTTTATGGAATTGCCAGGTAGGTGCTCTGGAATGTTGGACGTGGTGAGACAGAAGAGACACGATGCATGAGGTAATGATCGCTGGAGTGGGTGTCAGCGACGACGTTCCACTGCAGACGACAAGCAAGCTGGATTGAGCAAACGGCAAGGCCCAAGCGAGAGAATGTACCAGAAGAATCAGAAAGAAAAGTAGGCTCACCTGTATTGAGGATGGAGAGGTTGAACTGAGCAAAAATGTCGGAAAGAAGCGTTCCCCTTGCACAACCCCTAGGCGAACCCCACAGGGGGTGATGGGCATTAAAATCTCCCAACAGAAGAAATGGTGCTGGGAGAGCGGACAGGAGATCTCGAACGTCCGCGTTAGCGAGGAGAGACGATGGAGGTGAATAGACGGAGCAAAGAGAAAAGAAAAAGCCGGGGAATTGAATCTTAACGGCAACAGCATGCAAGTCGGACGTAAGTGTGAGAGTCTGAAAATGAACGTCTTGACGCACTAATAGCATGACACCTCCATGATCAGGAGTACCTTCATCCGGTGCAAGATTGTAGCGAATCGGATTATACCCTCGGAGATCAAAAGGATCGTGAGGGCGAAGCTTGGTCTCTTGCAAACTCACGACCATAGGTGAATAGGAACACCATAAAAGTTGCAGTTCCGCCCTATGCGATCGTACACCACGTAAATTCCAGGTCAGGATAGCTATGAATAAAAGGGATAAACTGTCTACTTAGAAGAGCGGCTCAAAATTGCCTTCTGCCTAACCTTGGGGCTCGAGCTATTGGTATGGAGTTGTTCAGACTCCATAGGCTCCTCGAAAGCAGGGCCCACGCGCTCAGTGCCAGAAACCGATTCAAGCGCCGAGAATCGGTACTGGGTGGCAATGGATGAAGGGTGCCGCTGAGCACGACTTGTCCTAAGAGCATCCTGGGACTGCTACCTCAGAGGAGAAGAAGGTGAACTTTTCTTACCGCGCGCACGCGGAGGGTCTTTAAGAAAATCTTCCTTGCGAAGTTTCTTCTTGGATTTCCTCTGAGTGCATTGTGACTTCACTACCTTAGGACCAGCTTTAGATGGCTTAATAACTGTGCCAGATATGGACGGCCGGATGGTAGTTGCGGTAAAGGCAGTCATGGTCCAGTTTTGGCATCCTTCCGGGATACTGGTGAGGCAACAACAGAGCTGAATGTACCCGATCGCAGGAGCGCAGGTTGGCGCATACGGTAACACCACCGGGCTTCAGCGAAGGATAGCTTTTCGTTTACCCGGATCTCCCGGATCGCCTTCTCGTCCAAGTACCGCGGACAGTCGGCAAATAACGCAGAATGAGATCCTTTGCAATTAACGCAGACGGGGGCTGATGAACAGGTACCATCGTGTGAAGGCTGACTACATGAGGCACAGATGAAAACGGCACTCTTACAAGAGACTTGTGTATGCCCAAAACGTTGGCATTTAAAACAACGCAGATATCTAGGAATATAGCTCACCACAGTGCGTTCGTACACTGCTGAAAGACTCTTGGGCAGATCAGCGTCATAGAAAGTGGGAAACAGGGTACGAGTGGGTACCAACACTCCATCACGTTTAGCCTTCACTCGATGAACTGCTGTCACCTTTTGATCAGAAAGATAGTCGACCAGTTCATCGCCCGACATACCATCGAGGCTATTGAGGGTTGAGTTTTTTTATTTATGGACGCTCTATAACTACTATGGTTCTTAGCGTCCCATTCTATATTGGGCGTGAAAGACCGGAAATTTTGCTCAGAGGCCACTTTATCAGGCTTGAGGTTCTTTTACGTGCCGTAAATCTACGACACGGGACCACCGACTTAACTTCCCTTCCGAAGGAAGCCGTGCTAAGAATTTTTACGCCCGAAAAAATCCATCGCCCTCCGCCAGGTTGTAACGACGCCTCGACAGAAATTCAAGGTGCGGTGCTTCTCAACACGGATGGGATAACCGTGGAGAAGCGTGGAGCGCAACAAAGTCTTACTTTGTTGATCGGACTTACTCTGAACCAACAATGAACCGAGGCGAAAGCGAAGGAATGAACCGGACCAGCAATAGAGTCAATGCCCTTCTGTATTATAAAAGGGTTCACCTTCTCAAACGTTTGTCCTTTCTCTGTTCGCGTAATGACTAAGTAACAACCAGATGACGGTGGTGCTACTTCTGTTACCAAAACTTTTCGGCGTGTTATTAATAATGGAGAAAGAGGGGTCCATAGGAAAGAAATCCTCCACCACTGTAACCGTCTCCGACTTCAGGCTCTGTCTTCCCGGGCGTTACGCCGGCTTGGATGAGTGGCCTATTCATACCGGTCTCACCCCAGGGTCACACCTCCCAGAACATAGACAGAGGGACCCAATGGCCGTGGGGAGTCAGCAGCTCATGTAATGGCCCCCCGCGGGACTGCAGTTACGAACACACACCCTACATGACGACCCCGGGTAGTGGGGCTGACGCCATTATCCACTCACCCAGCTGCGCACCCAGTGCGCGGGTATCCGTCAGGCTGTGTCCACGGAGGATTGAAATAAATAAAATTGGAAAATAAACCAAAAATGTTTGGGCGTTTCGATCGCAAGGTAGGCCGGCGAGGAAGGAAAAGAGATGTGTGAATGGTCGTGGTGCGAATTGTTTGTAAAGAGAAAAAAGAAAGGATGGTGAGTGGGGGTATGGAACGAAATGAAAAGAATGCACGAGAGCGCACCTTGTGTTCCCCGGTCAAGAGGACGAACCCACCTCGACCGGACGAGGGTGGAGGGATGACGATGGTGATGAGTGGCTCGGAATCCCGGGTGTGCCAAACCCGTACTCACATAAAGTGAGCTACTGGGGGGTTGGAAACTGCGTTGAAACCGTGGGACAGCAACCACGGAAATAGAAAAGATCCCTGTTGGTGAGACTGGTGTTAATAAAACTATAGAACCTGAACCCAGTATAAGAAATAATTGTAGAAAAGGAAGAGTAAAATAAATGAAGATAACGTGGCTGGTCCAGATGAGGGTGAGGGGATGATAATGGTGAGGACTGGCTCGGGCACTCTGGGTACGTCAAAGCCATACTCACATAGTGAGCCCCTGGGGAGGGGGGTTGAACTGTGAGTGTGTTTTGCTTGTAAGTTGTAGTGTTTGATTGCGAGTGTGTGGACTTTGGAGTGTGAGTATGTTTTTGCTGGTGAGTTGCAGTTTGTGACTGCGGGTGTATGAGCTTTGGAGTGTGAGTGTGTTTGTGCTAGTGAGTTGTAGTCTGTGACTGCGGGCGTGTGAACTTTGTAGTGTGAGTGTGTTTGTGCTAGTGAGTTGTAGCCTGTGACTGCGGGTGTGTGAACTTTGGAGTGTGTTTGTGCTAATGAGTTGTAGTGTGTTACTGCGGTGTGTGAACTTTGAAAAATGAGTGTGTTTTTGCTGGTGAGTTGAAGTGTGTGACTGTTTGGGCGTGAGCTTTGGAGTTGAGTGTGTTTGTGCTGGTGAATTGTAGTGTTTGATTGCGAATATGTTGGATTTGGAGTGTGAGTGTGTTTGTGCTAGTGAGTTGTAGTGTTTGAAGGCGAGTGTGTGAGCTACGGAGTGTTAGTGTGGTTGTGCTGGTGAGCTCAAATAAAGCATGAATTTTTTCTGGAAATAGCCTGTGAAGTCGCGTTCATTCTGATTGAATTTTGTATTGCTCTAAGTATCTAGGAAACTATGAAATGCTCTAAAATGCAGGAAAGATGTACAGTTTGAGGCAAACCAATATTTTCTTGTGTTAGCATTTGTGATAATATTTCAGGATGTGTCATTGTCTCTTTGCATTTGAAAGTATATTATGAATGTTTGAAAGTTTGCATAATCTTATAACAGCCTTAGGGATGTTCTAAGTCTGAAAAATCATTTTATATTACAGCTTCATTCATTTAATGTTTCTTGCTTTGTACAGACTGAAAAAGGACTTGCTGAAAAGCACACATTTAGTAGCTCAAAACACGTTAATAATGTCATTCTTTGCAGCTTGGTAGCACAGAAAGTTAATTTGCTTTCAACTCCTTTTATAAAAAACAATAATAAAATTACAATTGATTCATTCACGTGACTTTCTCTACCCTCTATCGTTTATTAGTAGATACATAAATTATTCTTAATCTTTTTTTCTGTCTACTACATTTTAATATAAAAAAGACTGCAGAAAAATCTATATTACACATTTCGTTATCAATACAAAGAGAACAGCAATAGTCAAATATTTAAAAACTGGACGCTATACGCTGCTTTAAAATTCCATTCTGTTTCTATGACATCACGAGAAACAACTGAATGTTGAAAGGACTTTAAGATAATGACCAAAAAAATGAACAATTGAAACCTTCAAAAAATGAGCAATCCGCACATTTAATAACGGATATCTCAGAAAGGGCTCATGCCACAATAAAGCTTATTTCAAATATATTGTATGTTTTAGATAGATCTCCATTTTTGGTGTAGCACGTCTTCCTCTATCGCTTAACGATTACCAGTTATACAAGGTTATAAAAAATTCCTTCCGAATGAAGGACTTCATAGGCTCTTTCCCGAAAATCCGAGATATACATTTCATTTGCCATGTAAATATTTTTATGAATGGTATTTTAATCAAAATCGTTTCAGCCATGTTTAGAACATTAAAAATTTCGAAAAATATTCCATGTAAAGGGAGATAGATATTTATCCGACTTTTCGTTTTGAGTTATGACACACACCGTTTCCACAAATGCTTTATTTGGATCCCGATAATAATAATAATAATAATAATAGTAATACATCAACAACGATAAATAACAACACGCGGGCCGTATAAGTATACAACTACAATGGCTTCCTGTACATTGCGTGCATGGATTGGCTACATGTTATGCCTACAGCGTGTTTTCTATTCTCACCGTTGGCAACACCCACTTAGGCCACGCCCACGCCGCTGCTAGCAGAAGACATGCCGTTATTATGATGATAACCAGACAAAGAATTGAATCCTAGTGAACTGAATCTCAAATTTAGTATTATCTTGGAGAAATCTCAGGTGGACGCATTATTTGAATGGTAATGATGTGTTATAGCGGCTGTCGTCTGCTAGCGAGCGGCCTGGGCGTGGCTTAAGGAGTTCCAGCGTTTCCAACCGTAAGAAATGTACGCGCGGAAGATAACAACTATGTAACACGAAATTCGCAATGCGGCGCGGTTATTTCAAACACACAATTTGTCGATGTTTTTACTTTCTCTACTACGTATAGTAAGTAGGGGAAGTATTGTATTCCAACCAAAAATTCGATACCGAGATTTCACCGGAAATACATGTTTTGAGACCCCCTGAATCCAAAAAAAAACATTTCTGGAAACATGTCCGTGTGTGTGTCTGTGAACAGCATAACTCAGAAACGAACAGTCGGATAAACACCAAACTTGGTATTTAAGTTCAGTATCTTCCAAGGATGCGACACGAAGGTTTACAAGAACATTTTTGGGGGACCCCAGAGTACCCTTTACATGGAAGATTTTTCGAAAATTTTAATTTTCTTAAAAATGTCTAACGATTTTGATTAAAATATCATATGTTTAAGATATTTGTATGACAAACAAAATGTATATCTTGAATTTCCTGGGAAAATCTCCAAAAGTATTCTTCATTGTGAACGACTTTTGCATAACTGGTAAACCATAAGAGATAGACAAAATTTTACTACACAAAAAATGTAGATCGCGTTAAAATACACAATTTATGTCATATACATTTTTGTTGTTGAGTGAACCATTTTCGAGATATTGCTTGTTATTCCCTTAAATTTTTCAATACTTACTTTCTCAAATGGGAATTCGTTATTCATTTTTTGTCTTGGATATGCAAAGAGTTATAATCTGTGGCAAAGGGAATGGTGCTGCACCTAGCAACCAGCTATTAAGAGATATGTATATGCTTAAAGGCTACTGTATTTCTATATTGCCCTTACATCTACAAGAAAATTAGCAATAAATCTGCAAATGTTTATCTCGATTAACATGAAGTAGATGGAGAATAAGCGTTTGTAAAAATAGTTTGTACAAGAGCAGAGAAAGTCATGTGAGTGTAACACATCAAATTTTTTACATTGCATTGAAGCACACCTATTGTACAAAGTTAACCAAACCTGCATGTTGATTCATACCCAAAGAAAATGCTGTTATTTCAGGCCAAACACATTATCGCACATATACGTTATTACACAGAAGCATTGGTAGCTTTGTTGACATTGTCCTTGAACCACAAACACACATTGTTGTAAATTAGGTGTAATATCAGCAGCATACCTTATTACACAGAAGCAGTGGCAGCATTGTTCTCATTGTCCTTGAGCCACGTACACACATTGTTGTAAATTAGATGAAATATCAGCAGCATACCGTATAACACAAAAACAGTGGCATCATTGTTGTCAATATCCATGAGTCACAAAACACACATTATTGTATTAATGTACTGCAATGACGTGGCAATAGAAAAACTGGAGAAGACGTGTAAGTTAGGTGAAATACTAGCAGCATACGTTATTACACAGAAGCGGTGGCAGCATTGTTGTTTACTGTTCTTGAGTCACAAAACACACATTGTTGTATTAATGTACTGCAATGACGTGGCAATAGGAAAACTAGAGAAGACGTGTAAGTTAGGTGAATTACCAGCAGCATACGTTATTAGACAGAAGCGGTGGCAGCATTGTTCTCATTGTCCTTGAGCCACGTACACACATTGTTGTATTAATGTACTGCAATGAGATGGGAATCGGAAATCTGATGTCATTAACAGAAATAGAATTTGAAGTATGCGCCTTTGATTAAATTTGACATTGTTGAGTTACACCGGGTAATGCTGCGCTATCACATCCAATATTACGCCAAACATGTCTTGTCCCCGAAAACGATTCCGGAAGATGAATTCGTGGAGATAGGACGTGAAGAGGGCGTCACGGGTACCAAATTGCCGCCGAAGTTTCCTCTTCACCCTCATCCACATGTTTTCGACATTCTGCGTGAGTAGCTTGTATTTGGGGTTTCTAGCACAAGAACGACACAAGTAACATGTCTTTAATTGGGTTTAATTGATTTTAATTGGGTTTAATTGGTCTTTCAGGCAAAGCCGACCCAAGTAGCATGAGTCTTCTAGCACAGGTCACGTGATCTTTGGTATTGGAAGGGTCTTTAATTGTTTCAATTGGTCTTTCAGGCAAAGCCGACCCAAGTAGCATGAGTCTTCTAGCACAGGTCACGTGATCTTTGGTATTGGAAGGGTCTTTAATTGTTTCAATTGGTCTTTCAGGCAAAGCCGACCCAAGTAGCATGAGTCTTCTAGCACAGGTCACGTGATCTTTGGTATTGGAAGGGTCTTTAATTGTTTCAATTGGTCTTTCGTGCAAGACCAGACCTGAAGTGGATGAGAGTTCACCATCAAAACAAGGATACTGGCGAGTTGACAGTTTGTCATTCCCGGCCACGTGGTGACATTTACTGGAAGCATTTAAAGGCTCCCTTCTCCTCGGCTTTGGGTGAGGGAGGTAATCAAAATAATGTCTGCATTTCCAGTCAGCTATGAGACATGATTCACCCACTATAAAGTACACAGCGTTAATTCTAATCATATACATCAAATAAAAAAATACAAGTCACAATTTTTGTGGCGAACGCACATAACGAGTGAAACCCTTTTAAAAAATCGAAAGGTTTAATTTTCACCATCCTACCGGGACTTGTTGCTTTGAACGGGTCGATAACATGCTTAATTACGGTGAGAAATCACAAGCATCGAAAAAATAAAACACACTAGAGTCGTTTCTACGTTACAGGCCACACCATGAGGGAATAATGATCTGGAGATTCAATCAGTGAGGGAGAGTTACCCTCGCGCATAAGGACAATTGGGGGAGATGGTCATCTATTTACGGTATTGATTTTTCTCCGCCAGCTCGCCTCTCATATATAAGACTGGTATCTATTCTTGTAAAAGTTCGCTTTATCTACGTCAGATGGCAGAAGGTTACAGAACTAACATTTGTAATTCATATCTGGCACTATAGAGGCCGACAGAATCCGATCCGCTATTGATTTTTTCATTAAAACTACATGAGATTCAAACACATTAGCTAATTACAGTGTTACAAGCTGTATGTACAGTGAAATAAAAACGAATCGCATTTAAAAAAAATTCTCATATGTTACACTCACATGACTTTCTCTACTCTTGTACAAACTTTTTCTTACAAATGCTTATTCTGCTTGATTTTACTAGCTGCAATAGGAATACGGTAGGCTTTAATCATTAGTCAAATATTTTAAGAGCGGTTGCCATGTGATGCACTCCATTCTCTTTACATGCCTAAGACATAAAAAAATGAATAACGAATTCGAGAAAAAATATAATTATTGGGGAATTTAAGGGAATAACAAGCAATATCTCGAAAATAGTTCTCAATAAAACAGGGCTCAAAACATAAATATCCGGTGAAGTCTCGTTATCGAATTTTCGGGTGGAATACCATACTTCCCTTACTTACTCTTCATAGTAGAGAAATTTAAAATACTTAGTTAAACAACGGGAAAGATGTCTTGTATCTTTTTCCCACGAGGTGTATGATTCATACAATAAACAGTAATTGAACAATGTCTTTGTCATTTAATTAACAGTACACCAAAAGGCAGACCATCTTTTACAGAATAACTTAAGTCATTTCCGGATCACATGTATGCTTTTTTAGAAAGAAATATCTAAATGATACCTTCATTCTAATGTAGGTTCAAAGGCATTAGCGGATTGATCATTTCCTGCACTATTTCAACAAGAGTACATAAAAAATATATTACGTAAAGATGATTCAGCGTTTGATTTCATACTGAACTAAAGCTTGAAACAAATATTCAGTTTTCAGAACGCTAAAGTACGATTGAAAAGGAATATATACGTTAAATCAACTTCCATTTCAACTTAAACGGATTACGACAAAACTAGAAGAGAAAGACAAAGTAGACTAAAAATGACAGTGCAAGCGCAAATAGTAGTAGTTATTTGGGGACTTTAGCTACTTTCAACTGCAACTTATTTTAACTCAAGCAACCTTAAGACAGGGCTTCTATTAGCTTATTTTATAATTAATAAAACAATTAATGTTTGAAAATACTTCATTAATATACTAATTAACAAAAATTAACTTAACTCTGAATTTTTCGTTGAAACTCTGTAATCTGCTATAAAATAGCTTGCATAATATATAAAAATACTCTTACGACATACATAAAGCTTAACCTCGAATGTCAACAACTGAAAAAAAAATTGAAAAGCGGTAATATGCCAGAAAATGGAGTATAGAATATAGGGAAATTATCCTTTTCTTCATTCATCAAGTTTACATGCCTAAATGATTATTTCCAGACAAGACGCCAGTGAAGAAGAAATACCAGTTCAGCGCCTGCGATGGTATTATTATCTACTTACTGGGAGGTATATCAACGGTCTCCACTTCAACTCCAGACATGGTCAAACTTTAATGTTTAAAACACTTCTGAGCTATGGCACTTAGACATGCTTGACAAGTGAATTAAATTTTACAGCACTAATTGGAATGTTCCGAATAACTAGGCAAGTGTCCCTATGATTTGTATCTCGGAATGGTAAAACATAAATGTTTAACTGCTAAACAACTGTGATACTCGCGTGGGATAATAATAATCCTACAGCATTATGTGGATATATTGGAGGGGTTCTCAGGTATACGAGATCCAGATCGAGTTTTATCTTCGTTCTTTCTCTCTTTCTTGATGTACATACATACATACAGACATATCCACAGACATACACACAGCCAAACACCTCCCCAAAACACACGGCCAGGTACGAAGACTTACGAATATATCCGAACATACACATACATACCGAGTCATTCACGCAGATAAATACAAACAAGCAGACTCAGAGATACTCACACACAAATCAAAACAAGCAGACTCAGAGATATACATACACACACATATACTTCCAAACATCAGGAATGAGCGAAGACCTTCGAGCACACTCGAATACATGTACAGGCAATATACACACAGGAACATACTAAACACCAACAGAGAGAGACGCTCTTACCTATAAGCATGGGGGGGCTCTGTTATAATATAGCTTCATATATGAGAGGCTCTGTCTTTAGATGATTGTATTGATTAATGTAGCGTTGAAGATGACGGGAATTGCGGGATTAGGGAGCTATGGTATTAATGGAGTTATGTGGCGGCGGTGGCGAATGTATTGAGTTACGGTGCTGATGGAGGCACGCGATGGTCATGGACGTATAAGTTAATGTACTTGCAAGTGTGAAGGAGTATTTGTGATGGTGGTGATAGGAGGTGATGAGGATGGTTATATTGTCGGGAAGGCTTTTGGAAATGATGGTGGTGATGAGAGGTGGTGTTCATTGTTTCGCTGATGCTGATTCTTTTTTTGTGTGTAAAAGGGCACACACATTCATTACGAAGAAATACACTAACACTGTAAAACATACCGAATTGTTGCGAGTAGCACAAAATCTTTTATCAGTGTATAAAATGGTTTCAATGTCCTTACAACATCTTAGAATACTTATAAAGCTGCAAACGGTATCGAATTCCTTTAAAGTGTTCAAAGTTCTCGATTTACGAGAACATTTATGTGATGCATGGATCCAATGAAGCTAGGACAGGCTCTCCATTCAGCATATAAGAGACTTCACCTAGATTAGGCTAGGAGCGGTAAAAGCAAGATAGCGTACATTGTGTAAAGCCACTTTAGGTTAGACTGCTTGAGGTTATGATAGGGGTCACAGATAATTAGAGGACGGGCTAGTTTATAGCTTTAAGTTATGATCGCTTGAATAGATGATGGGGGGCTGCTGACTATGATTGAGACACGTTAACATACACGTCATCGAGCTAGGCTAGCTAATAGCAGGCTGGACGTGAATCCTGCTTATACTATTTTAGGATAGGTTAGGATATTCAGTGCTAGCTAAGGACTGGATTATTGGACAGATTATAAGGAATGGTATCATATTAGGCTAGATAATTACTGGGCAGAATACATAACACTAGGATACTCTGGGAACAGGTAGAGTTAGGCTCGCACGATTGTCCGAGTTTGAAGAACAGGCTAGCATAGAATGTCTTAGGAATGGATTTCGTCATGATTGTTATGGTTGGCTGCGTTTCACGGTTAAGTTATTTACGTTAGTGGTTACGTTTACTGGTTACGTTGGTTACGTTTAGTGGTTACGTTTACTGGTTACGTTTAGTGGTTACGTTGGTTACGTTTAGTGGTTACGTTGGTTACGTTTACTGGTTACGTTGATTACGTTTACTGGTTACGTTGGTTACGTTTACTGGCTACGTTGGTTACGTTTAGTGGTTACGTTGGTTACGTTGGCTACGTTTAGTGGTTACGTTTACTGGTTACGTTGGTTACGTTTAGTGGTTACGTTTAGTGGTTACGTTTACTAGTTACGTTGATTACGTTTAGTGGTTACGTTGGTTACGTTTACTGGTTACGTTGGTCACGTTTAGTGGTTACGTTTACTGGTTACGTTGGTTACGTTTAGTGGTTACGTTTACTGGTTACGTTGGTTACGTTTTGGCTAGGTTGGACGATGCCAAGATAGATAATGAAAGGATCTTTCAGAGCAGGTAAGGCAGGGTTAGATTGGCTTAGGATGGTCGCTTGTGGCTAGGTTGGACTACTCCAAAATACCTAAAACTAACCAATTCAGGGATTGTGCCTATCGGTCTCACATGTTAACTACTTAACATATAGAAGCTTACAAAATTTAGAAAAAAGGACTGAAAGTATATATATTTATTCTAATAATGGATAAGAAATGCTCATAAAGTATCAAAATCAGTGGAAAATACATTAACTCTTGAAATTAGAATAAATACTTGCTTTAATGCACTGACTTACAAATGAAATTCCACTCTCCATATTACAATAGCATCCTAAAAGCATGTCACAATACCTCATTCACATCTTAAAATACACTGAAAGAGGCTCAAATTCTCTTACCAGAAACTTTGAAAATAGCTGCAGCGCGCCTAAAGAACCCTCAGAATACTGTAAAGATCTGAGGCAATATCATGAACATAACAGCTACTACTTATAAAACCGATCATAATTTTCCAAAAACCTGGGTCTAATAGCTCATAAACGCCAGCTAAATGCTCTACAGTTCCTATTCCAGTGGCTAAAATGCAAGCAAACATTTCTAAAAATACACTACAATGACTGTTACAGGATGAAAAATATATTCGAAATACCTACATCAATCCCTCCGTCTGTATTTTGAAAGATACTTTAAAAAAACATCATAAAGCATATTCAAAATGTTCTGAAAATCTTAAAAAGATGCATCAATATCCTGAAAATGAATGCTACTACTTTAAGAAACATCTAAAATTCCCATTCAAGTATATAGGGATGTCCTTAAAGCCTGTACTCATATCTAATTCCATAGGCTGGAATACCTTTAAAGAGTCATAAATATGCATATGAAAAACTTCGAAAAAATATAATTGGAAGTGTCACAATACCTTAAAAGAGCATAAAATGGCTCCACATAATCTAAAAACCCAGTAATTCTAAAAGCCCTTCAGGACACTCTAATGACATAAAAATACACGCTACACTTCTAAAAAGCCATTCAGGATCAGAACCATAAACAATACACATAAAAGTGTCAAGAGCATCTAAATACACTGTAAAATACGGCAAAATGCTAAAAAAAGACCCTTAACGATAGCATGAAATACATGGCGTAATTTCTAAAACCCTCGCACATAAATAGTTCACTGACAATACCATGAAGATAACTGCATCTCTCACTGTAAAAGAGTATCCTAGTGACCTATACAATACAGCTAAAATACCTGCCACTATTTATAAAACCCATCAGCATACTCCAAAGACTTGGACTGACCTAATTAAAATACATTCTCTTGTCTATAGAACCATCAGATTAGGCTTAAATGCTCAAAATATATGTATTAAACCTAAAATACACAAAGGATAAAATCTAAACATCAAGCTTTATTATGAATAGGGGCAGAGGCTAGAAAGGCAAATCAAAAGAAACACTTAAGTCAATGGTGAAAATATCTTTATTGAGAATTATTATTATTTGATTTTACATTAAGCAAACACTAGAGCATTGAACAGAAGCAAACAAAATTTTAACACACTCATTTCATTCAAATGTGAAAGCTCTTTATTATACAGAGTTCAGTCTCAATCATGCTATAATCCCAGTGCTCTTCAATACTTGGATGATCTTATTAATCTCAATAGAAAAGTCGTTTTTACCAGCTTCATGCGACATCATTAACAGTCTTAGCTGGTGTACTAAGTCATTAGGATCTGTACAGGGATATAAAATCTCAATATTCGCCTTGGATACATCACCCACACTGGACGAGTTAACACTAAAATGTTTATTTTCACTCAGGTGATTATTCAGAGTTTCATCATCCAAAGACACTGCTCTTCTTACATCTAACATCCCTGGTCTTGAAGAGATTTCAGTAGCACTCAGGGGTGATCCAAGCGCTTCACAGCTTAACTCTAACATCCCTGGCCTTGAATAGATTTCAGCATCACTTACGGGAGTTCTAAGCACTGCACACTTCAATGATTCATTACTACATCTTTGCCGGTGTTGTTTAAGTCTTGAAATAGATCTTTTTTTTTTAAAATCCTACTGCACATACGACACTTGACAGAACGACTCTTCTCATGGGTAATATAGGAAAAATGAAGCTTTTCGTAAGCTGGCTGTATTTGAATGTCAATAAGGGAATCCATGCTTGTTCTAGAATATCATATACTGTATATGATTTCGAAGCTGCAGCCGCATATGTCATCAGGAGACTGTAGAATTATTTGCTTATTTCCTAATTTTATCGGTAATCTCACATCATTGATAACCATAAACCTTGCAGTCAAGTTATATAAGAAACGGGACTATGACAGAATTCCACATTAATTGCAGCTACTCCATTAATTACATAAGCTCACCATGCATTAAATGAAGTCTACCCTTACTTGTAATATTGGAGGATATATGACGCAACCTCATTGAATATGTTAGCACTCGAATATGCAATGTTTCAAGACTAGAAGGTCACCCATACAGATCTTCCTATGAAGAACCATACTACAGGGAAAGTGAGCAGTACACAAGTTGAAGATTTCGAGACATGCTGAGGTCCCTAACGTTTCCAGGTTATAACATCTCACTTTACAAGTCCCCCATGTAACGACTCATTCCACATAGCAAGAGGAGAGGAGAGTCAACGAGGATCAACCAAGCATTTAGAAGGTATGGAAATACTTTGACTACATTAGAAGGTATGGAAATACTTTGACTACATTAGAAGGTATGGAAATATATTGGTTACATTAGAAGGTATGGAAATACTTTGACTACATTAGCAGGTATGGAAATATATTGGTTACATTAGAAGGTATGGAAATACTTTGACTACATTAGAAGGTATGGAAATACTTTGACTACATTAGAAGGTATGGAAATATATTGGTTACATTAGAAGGTATGGAAACACTTTGACTACATTAGAAGGTATGGAAATATGTTGGTTACATTAGAAGGTATGGAAATACTTTGACTACATTAGAGGGTATGGAAATACTTTGACTACATTAGAAGGTATGGAAATATATTGGTTACATTAGAAGGTATGGAAATACTTTGACTACATTAGAAGGTATGGAAATACTTTGACTGCATTAGAAGGTATGGAAATATATTGGTTACATTTACAAGGTATGGGAATATTTTGGTTACTTTGGTAGGTATATGGTATTATCTTATTACATTTAAGGACTTCACAAAATGCTCGGTTGATCCTCCTTGACTCTCCTCTCCTCTTGCTATGTGGAATGAGTCGTTACATGGGGGACTTGTAAAGTGAGATGTTATAACCTGGAAACGTTAGGGACCTCAGCATGTCTCGAAATCTTCAACGTGTGTACTGCTCACTTTTCCTGTAGTATGGTTCTTCATAGGAAGATCTGTATGGGTGACCTTCTAGTCTTGAAACATTGCATATTCGAGTGCTAACATATTCAATGAGGTTGCGTCATATATCCTCCAATATTACAAGTAAGGGTAGACTTCATTTAATGCATGGTGAGCTTATGTAATTAATGGAGTAGCTGCAATTAATGTGGAATTCTGTCATAGTCCCGTTTCTTATATAACTTGACTGCAAGGTTTATGGTTATCAATGATGTGAGATTACCGATAAAATTAGGAAATAAGCAAATAATTCTACAGTCTCCTGATGACATATGCGGCTGCAGCTTCGAAATCATATACAGTATATGATATTCTAGAACAAGCATGGATTCCCTTATTGACATTCAAATACAGCCAGCTTACGAAAAGCTTCATTTTTCCTATATTACCCATGAGGAGAGTCGTTCTGTCAAGTGTCGTTTGTGCAGTAGGATTTTAAAAAACAGATCTATTTCAAGACTTAAACAACACCGGCAAAGATGTAGTAATGAATCATTGAAGTGTGCAGTGCTTAGAACTCCCGTAAGTGATGCTGAAATCTATTCAAGGCCAGGGATGTTAGAGTTAAGCTGTGAAGCGCTTGGATCACCCCTGAGTGCTACTGAAATCTCTTCAAGACCAGGGATGTTAGATGTAAGAAGAGCAGTGTCTTTGGATGATGAAACTCTGAATAATCACCTGAGTGAAAATAAACATTTTAGTGTTAACTCGTCCAGTGTGGGTGATGTATCCAAGGCGAATATTGAGATTTTATATCCCTGTACAGATCCTAATGACTTAGTACACCAGCTAAGACTGTTAATGATGTCGCATGAAGCTGGTAAAAACGACTTTTCTATTGAGATTAATAAGATCATCCAAGTATTGAAGAGCACTGGGATTATAGCATGATTGAGACTGAACTCTGTATAATAAAGAGCTTTCACATTTGAATGAAATGAGTGTGTTAAAATTTTGTTTGCTTCTGTTCAATGCTCTAGTGTTTGCTTAATTTAAAATCAAATAATAATAATTCTCAATAAAGATATTTTCACCATTGTCTTAAGTGTTTCTTTTGATTTGCCTTTCTAGCCTCTGCCCCTATTCATAATAAAGCTTGATGTTTAGATTTTATCCTTTGTGTATTTTAGGTTTAATACATATATTTTGAGCATTTAAGCCTAATCTGATGGTTCTATAGACAAGAGAATGTATTTTAATTAGGTCAGTCCAAGTCTTTGGAGTATGCTGATGGGTTTTATAAATAGTGGCAGGTATTTTAGCTGTATTGTATAGGTCACTAGGATACTCTTTTACAGTGAGAGATGCAGTTATCTTCATGGTATTGTCAGTGAACTATTTATGTGCGAGGGTTTTAGAAATTACGCCATGTATTTCATGCTATCGTTAAGGGTCTTTTTTAGCATTTTGCCGTATTTTACAGTGTATTTAGATGCTCCTGACACTCTTATGTGTATTGTTTATGGTTCTGATCCTGAATGGCTTTTTAGAAGTGTAGCGTGTATTTTTATGTCATTAGAGTGTCCTGAAGGGCTTTTAGAATTACTGGGTTTTTAGATTATGTGGAGCCATTTTATGCTCTTTTAAGGTATTGTGACACTTCCAATTATATTTTTTCGAAGTTTTTCATATGCATATTTATGACTCTTTAAAGGTATTCCAGCCTATGGAATTAGATATGAGTACAGGCTTTAAGGACATCCCTATATACTTGAATGGGAATTTTAGATGTTTCTTAAAGTAGTAGCATTCATTTTCAGGATATTGATGCATCTTTTTAAGATTTTCAGAACATTTTGAATATGCTTTATGATGTTTTTTTAAAGTATCTTTCAAAATACAGACGGAGGGATTGATGTAGGTATTTCGAATATATTTTTCATCCTGTAACAGTCATTGTAGTGTATTTTTAGAAATGTTTGCTTGCATTTTAGCCACTGGAATAGGAACTGTAGAGCATTTAGCTGGCGTTTATGAGCTATTAGACCCAGGTTTTTGGAAAATTATGATCGGTTTTATAAGTAGTAGCTGTTATGTTCATGATATTGCCTCAGATCTTTACAGTATTCTGAGGGTTCTTTAGGCGCGCTGCAGCTATTTTCAAAGTTTCTGGTAAGAGAATTTGAGCCTCTTTCAGTGTATTTTAAGATGTGAATGAGGTATTGTGACATGCTTTTAGGATGCTATTGTAATATGGAGAGTGGAATTTCATTTGTAAGTCAGTGCATTAAAGCAAGTATTTATTCTAATTTCAAGAGTTAATGTATTTTCCACTGATTTTGATACTTTATGAGCATTTCTTATCCATTATTAGAATAAATATATATACTTTCAGTCCTTTTTTTCTAAATTTTGTAAGCTTCTATATGTTAAGTAGTTAACATGTGAGACCGATAGGCACAATCCCTGAATTGGTTAGTTTTAGGTATTTTGGAGTAGTCTAACCTAGCCACAAGCGACCATCCTAAGCCAATCTAACCCTGCCTTACCTGCTCTGAAAGATCCTTTCATTATCTATCTTGGCATCGTCCAACCTAGCCATAACGTAACCAACGTAACCAGTAAACGTAACCACTAAACGTAACCAACGTAACCAGTAAACGTAACCACTAAACGTGACCAACGTAACCAGTAAACGTAACCAACGTAACCACTAAACGTAACCAACGTAACTAGTAAACGTAACCACTAAACGTAACCAACGTAACCAGTAAACGTAACCACTAAACGTAGCCAACGTAACCAACGTAACCACTAAACGTAACCAACGTAGCCAGTAAACGTAACCAACGTAACCAGTAAACGTAACCACTAAACGTAACCAACGTAACCACTAAACGTAACCAACGTAACCAGTAAACGTAACCACTAACGTAACCACTAAACGTAACCAACGTAACCAGTAAACGTAACCACTAACGTAAATAACTTAACCGTGAAACGCAGCCAACCATAAAAATCATGACGAAATCCATTCCTAAGACATTCTATGCTAGCCTGTTCTTCAAACTCGGACAATCGTGCGAGCCTAACTCTACCTGTTCCCAGAGTATCCTAGTGTTATGTATTCTGCCCAGTAATTATCTAGCCTAATATGATACCATTCCTTATAATCTGTCCAATAATCCAGTCCTTAGCTAGCACTGAATATCCTAACCTATCCTAAAATAGTATAAGCAGGATTCACGTCCAGCCTGCTATTAGCTAGCCTAGCTCGATGACGTGTATGTTAACGTGTCTCAATCATAGTCAGCAGCCCCCCATCATCTATTCAAGCGATCATAACTTAAAGCTATAAACTAGCCCGTCCTCTAATTATCTGTGACCCCCTATCATAACCTCAAGCAGTCTAACCTAAAGTGGCTTTACACAATGTACGCTATCTTGCGTTTACCGCTCCTAGCCTAATCTAGGTGAAGTCTCTTATATGCTGAATGGAGAGCCTGTCCTAGCTTCATTGGATCCATGCATCACTTAAATGTTCTCGTAAATCGAGAACTTTGAACACTTTAAAGGAATTCGATACCGTTTGCAGCTTTATAAGTATTCTAAGATGTTGTAAGGACATTGAAACCATTTTATACACTGATAAAAGATTTTGTGCTACTCGCAACAATTCGGTATGTTTTACAGTGTTAGTGTATTTCTTCGTAATGAATGTGTGTGCCCTTTTACACACAAAAAAAGAATCAGCATCAGCGAAACAATGAACACCACCTCTCATCACCACCATCATTTCCAAAAGCCTTCCCGACAATATAACCATCCTCATCGCCTCCTATCACCACCATCACAAATACTCCTTCACACTTGCAAGTACATTAACTTATACGTCCATGACCATCGCGTGCCTCCATCAGCACCGTAACTCAATACATTCGCCACCGCCACCACATAACTCCATTAATACCATAGCTCCCTAATCCCGCAATTCCCGTCATCTTCAACGCTACATTAATCAATACAATCATCTAAAGACAGAGCCTCTCATATATGAAGCTATATTATAACAGAGCCCCCCCCCATGCTTATAGGTAAGAGCGTCTCTCTCTCTGTTGGTGTTTAGTATGTTCCTGTGTGTATATTGCCTGTACATGTATTCGAGTGTGCTCGAAGGTCTTCGCTCATTCCTGATGTTTGGAAGTATATGTGTGTGTATGTATATCTCTGAGTCTGCTTGTTTTGATTTGTGTGTGAGTATCTCTGAGTCTGCTTGTTTGTATTTATCTGCGTGAATGACTCGGTATGTATGTGTATGTTCGGATATATTCGTAAGTCTTCGTACCTGGCCGTGTGTTTTGGGGAGGTGTTTGGCTGTGTGTATGTCTGTGGATATGTCTGTATGTATGTATGTACATCAAGAAAGAGAGAAAGAACGAAGATAAAACTCGATCTGGATCTCGTATACCTGAGAACCCCTCCAATATATCCACATAATGCTGTAGGATTATTATTATCCCACGCGAGTATCACAGTTGTTTAGCAGTTAAACATTTATGTTTTACCATTCCGAGATACAAATCATAGGGACACTTGCCTAGTTATTCGGAACATTCCAATTAGTGCTGTAAAATTTAATTCACTTGTCAAGCATGTCTAAGTGCCATAGCTCAGAAGTGTTTTAAACATTAAAGTTTGACCATGTCTGGAGTTGAAGTGGAGACCGTTGATATACCTCCCAGTAAGTAGATAATAATACCATCGCAGGCGCTGAACTGGTATTTCTTCTTCACTGGCGTCTTGTCTGGAAATAATCATTTAGGCATGTAAACTTGATGAATGAAGAAAAGGATAATTTCCCTATATTCTATACTCCATTTTCTGGCATATTACCGCTTTTCAATTTTTTTTTCAGTTGTTGACATTCGAGGTTAAGCTTTAAGTATGTTAAGCTTTTTGTATGTCGTAAGAGTATTTTTATATATTATGCAAGCTATTTTATAGCAGATTACAGAGTTTCAACGAAAAATTCAGAGTTAAGTTAATTTTTGTTAATTAGTATGTTAATGAAGTATTTTCAAACATTAATTGTTTTATTAATTATAAAATAAGCTAATAGAAGCCCTGTCTTAAGGTTGCTTGAGTTAAAATAAGTTGCAGTTGAAAGTAGCTAAAGTCCCCAAATAACTACTACTATTTGCGCTTGCACTGTCATTTTTAGTCTACTTTGTCTTTCTCTTCTAGTTTTGTCGTAATCCGTTTAAGTTGAAATGGAAGTTGATTTAACGTATATATTCCTTTTCAATCGTACTTTAGCGTTCTGAAAACTGAATATTTGTTTCAAGCTTTAGTTCAGTATGAAATCAAACGCTGAATCATCTTTACGTAATATATTTTTATGTACTCTTGTTGAAATAGTGCAGGAAATGATCAATCCGCTAATGCCTTTGAACCTACATTAGAATGAAGGTATCATTTAGATATTTCTTTCTAAAAAAGCATACATGTGATCCGGAAATGACTTAAGTTATTCTGTAAAAGATGGTCTGCCTTTTGGTGTACTGTTAATTAAATGACAAAGACATTGTTCAATTACTGTTTATTGTATGAATCATACACCTCGTGGGAAAAAGATACAAGACATCTTTCCCGTTGTTTAACTAAGTATTTTAAATTTCTCTACTATGAAGAGTAAGTAAGGGAAGTATGGTATTCCACCCGAAAATTCGATAACGAGACTTCACCGGATATTTATGTTTTGAGCCCTGTTTTATTGAGAACTATTTTCGAGATATTGCTTGTTATTCCCTTAAATTCCCCAATAATTATATTTTTTCTCGAATTCGTTATTCATTTTTTTATGTCTTAGGCATGTAAAGAGAATGGAGTGCATCACATGGCAACCGCTCTTAAAATATTTGACTAATGCTTAAAGCCTACCGTATTCCTATTGCAGCTAGTAAAATCAAGCAGAATAAGCATTTGTAAGAAAAAGTTTGTACAAGAGTAGAGAATGTCATGTGAGTGTAACATATGAGAATTTTTTTTAAATGCGATTCGTTTTTATTTCACTGTACATACAGCTTGTAACACTGTAATTAGCTAATGTGTTTGAATCTCATGTAGTTTTAATGAAAAAATCAATAGCGGATCGGATTCTGTCGGCCTCTATAGTGCCAGATATGAATTACAAATGTTAGTTCTGTAACCTTCTGCCATCTGACGTAGATAAAGCGAACTTTTACAAGAATAGATACCAGTCTTATATATGAGAGGCGAGCTGGCGGAGAAAAATCAATACCGTAAATAGATGACCATCTCCCCCAATTGTCCTTATGCGCGAGGGTAACTCTCCCTCACTGATTGAATCTCCAGATCATTATTCCCTCATGGTGTGGCCTGTAACGGAGAAACGACTCTAGTGTGTTTTATTTTTTCGATGCTTGTGATTTCTCACCGTAATAAAGCATGTTATCGACCCGTTCAAAGCAACAAGTCCCGGTAGGATGGTGAAAATTAAACCTTTCGATTTTTTAAAAGGGTTTCACTCGTTATGTGCGTTCGCCACAAAAATTGTGACTTGTATTTTTTTATTTGATGTATATGATTAGAATTAACGCTGTGTACTTTATAGTGGGTGAATCATGTCTCATAGCTGACTGGAAATGCAGACATTATTTTGATTACCTCCCTCACCCAAAGCCGAGGAGAAGGGAGCCTTTAAATGCTTCAAGTAAATGTCACCACGTGGCCGGGAATGACAAACTGTCAACTCGCCAGTATCCTTGTTTTGATGGTGAACTTTCATCCACTTTAGGTCTGGTCTTGCACGAAAGACCAATTGAAACAATTAAAGACCCTTCCAATACCAAAGATCACGTGACCTGTGCTAGAAGACTCATGCTACTTGGGTCGGCTTTGCCTGAAAGACCAATTGAAACAATTAAAGACCCTTCCAATACCAAAGATCACGTTACCTGTGCTAGAAGACTCATGCTACTTGGGTCGGCTTTGCCTGAAAGACCAATTGAAACAATTAAAGACCCTTCCAATACCAAAGATCACGTGACCTGTGCTAGAAGACTCATGCTACTTGGGTCGGCTTTGCCTGAAAGACCAATTAAACCCAATTAAAATCAATTAAACCCAATTAAAGACATGTTACTTGTGTCGTTCTTGTGCTAGAAACCCCAAATACAAGCTACTTGCGTGTGGATGGTGTCGTCCTCGGGTCTACAAAGTTCTGCTCATGGACAATTATGTCGTGTATATATACGCCCTCTAGCAGATTTCGGATGTTGGCGTAAGAAGCCCATCCATCGGAGATGATGCGGCTTTCAGGTAAAATATGCTGCATGATAAGGGCTTTCAGGGTTTGAATAATGGGTAGAGAAACTTATGTGAATCCAACATCAGGTTTTGAATTAAGCACAACCTTAAGAGCCGAATCTTTGCTGGGTTGCAGTACTTTAGGGACAAACATTTTAAGTGTAACATCTTGTATGAACATTTCCATTTTTCATAACACTTGTACGTGACTTTTAAGAACCGGAAAGCTCAGACCCTCCCTACCTGCCTGGGACTTTACAAGGGGTAGTGTTTGAACATTCCGAAAGCAATTCATGTTTATGATGGGCAGTAAATGACTCTCAACCAGGAATACAATACAGCAGCACCACATGTTAAAAGTGGATAGGGGAACATCTGTTCAGCAGAAGGTACAGTGTGTGTGTGTGTTTTAATAAGTTGTAATGCCTGAGTGTGTGTGTGTTTAATAAGTTGTAATGCCTGAGTGTGTGTGCTTTTAATAAGTTGTAATGCCTGAGTGTGTGCTTTAATGAGTTGTAGTGCCAGAGGCTGTGTGTTTTAATGAGTTGTAGTGCCTGAGTGTGTGTTTGTTTTAATGAGTTGTGGAGCATGAGTGTGTGAGTTTGTGTGTATGTGAGCATTGGAGTGTGCTGGACAGGGGACCAGGCACCAAAACAACCGGAGAAATAGACTTCTTTAAGTAATGACTAAAATCATCCGCAGGAACACAGAGGCTAAAATACGATTAGGATAAAATGGCACTCTTGGCAGCGGCATGCGCACCTTCATTGGATATAGGTAACTTCATTATCGCGTATGCCGAAATTGAATTAAAGTTTTTTTTATTTATTGACGCTCTATAACCACTATGGTTCTTAGCGTCCTATTCCATATTGGGCATGAAAGGCCGGAAAGTTTGCTCAGAGGCCTCTTTATCAGGCTTGAGGTTCTTTTACTTGCCGTAAATCTACGACACGGGACCACCGGCTTTACTTCCCTTCCGAAGGAAGCCGTGCTAAAGATTTTTATGCCCGAAAAAATCCATCGCCCTCCGCCGGGTTGTAACGACGCCTCGACAGGAATTCAAGGTGCGGTGCTTCTCAACACGAATGAGATAACCGTGGAGAAGCGTCGCGCGCAACAAAGTCTTACTTTGTTGATCGGACTTACTCTGAACCAACAATGAACCGAAGTGAAGGCGAAGGAATGAACCGGACCAGCAATACAGTCAATGCCCTTCTGTATTATAAAAGGATTCACCTTCTCAAACGTTTGTCCTTTCTCTGTTTGCGTAATGACTAAGTAACAACCAGAAGACTGTGGTGTTACTTCTGTTACCAAAACTTTTCGGCGTGTTATTAATAATAGAGAAAGAGGGCTCCATAGCGAAATAAATTCTCCACCACTGCAACCGTCTCTGACTTCAGGCTCTGTCTTCCCAGGCGTTACCCCGGCTTGGGTGAGTGGCCTATCCATACCGGTCTCACCCCAGGGTCACACCTCCCAGAACATAGACAGAGGGACCCAATGTCCGTGGGAAGTCAGCAGCTCATGTAGTGCCCCCCGCGGGACTGTAGTTGAACAGCAGATACGAACACACACCCTACATGACGACCCCGGGTAGTGGGGCTGACGCCATTATCCACTCACCCAGCTGCGCACCCAGTGCGTGGGTATCCGTCAAGCTGTGTCCACGGAGGATTAAAAGAAAATTGGAAAATAAACCAAAAGTATGTGGGCGTTTCACACGCAAGGTAGGCCGGCGAGGAAGAAAAAGAGATATGTGAATGGTCGTGGTGCGAATTGTTTGTAAATAGATTAGAGAAAAAAGAAGTGTGGCGAGGGGGGTATGGAACGAAATGAAAATAAGGCACGAGAGCGCATCTTGTGTCTCCCGGTCAAGAGGAGGTACCCACCTCGACCGGATAAGGGTGGAGGGATGACGACGGTAATGAGTGGCTCGGGACCCCGGGTGTGCCAAACCCGTACTCACATAAAGTGAGCCCCTGGGGGCTTGGAAGCTGCGTTGAAACAGTGGGACAGCAACCACGGAAATAGAAAAGATCCCTGTTGGTGAGACAGGTGTTAATAAAACCATAGAACCTGAACCCAGTATAAGAAATAATTGTAGAAAAGGAAGCGTAAAATAAATGAAGATAACGTGGCTAGTCCAAATGAGGGTGAGGACTGGCTCGGGCACTCTGCGTACGTCAAAGACATACTCACATAGTGAGCCCCTGGGGGGGGTGAACTGTGAGTGTGTTTTGCTGGTGAGTTGTAGTGTTTGATTGCGAGTGTGTGGGCTTTGGAGTTTGAGTGTGTTTTTGCTGGTGAGTTGCAGTTTGTGACTGGGGTGTGTGAGCTTTGGAGTGTGAGTGTGTTTCTTCTAGTGAGTTGTAGCCTGTTATTGCGGGTGTGTGAACTTCGGAGTGTGAGTGTGTTTGTGCTAATGAGTTGTAGTGTGTTACTGCGCGTGTGTGTGAGCTTTGAAAAATGAGGTGTTTTTGCTAGTGAGTTGTAGTGTGTAACTGTGTGCGTGTGAGCTTTGGTGTTGAGTGTGTTTGTGCTGGTGTATTGTGGTGTTTGATTGCGAGTGTGTTCGCTTTGGAGTGTGAGTGTGTTTTTGCTAGTGATTTGTAGTGTTTGAAGGGGAGTGTGTGAGCTACGGAGTGTTGGTGTGGTTGTGCTGGTGAGTTCAAATAAAGCATGCATTTTGAATTTTCTGGAAATAGCCTGTGAACTCCCGTTCATTCTGATTGAATATTGTGTATTGCGCTAAGTATCTAGGAAACTATGAAATGCTCTAAAATGCAGTTTGAGGCAAACCAATACTTTCTTGTGTTAGCATTTGGGATAATATTCCAGGAAATGTCATTGCACCTTTGCACTTAAAAGTGTATTATAAATGTATGAAAGTTTGCATAATCTTATAACAGCCTTAGGGGTGTTTTAAGTCTGAAAAATTATTTTATATTACAGCTGCTTTACCCGAAAATTCATTCATTTCACATTTCTTGCTTTGTACAGACTGAAAAAAAGGAATTGCTGAAAAGCATAATTTAGTAGCTCAAAACACTTTAATAATGACATTCTTTGCAGCTTGGTAGCACAGAAGGTTAATTTCCTTTTAACTCCTTTTATAAAAAACAATAATAAAATTACAATTGATTCATTCACATGACTTTCTCTATCCTCTATCGTTTATTAGTAGATACATAAATTATTCTTAATCTTTTTTTCTGTCTACTACATTTTAATATAAAAAAGGACTTTGCAGAAATATCTACATTACACATTTCGTTATCGATACAAAGAGAACAGCGATAGTCAAATGTTTAACAACTGGACGCTATATGCTGGCCTTAAAATTCCATTCTGTTTCTATGACATCACGAGAAACAACTTGAGTGTTGAAAGGACTTTAAAATAATGACCAAAAAAATGAACAATTGAAACCTTCAAAAAATGAGCAATTCACACATATAATAACGGATATCTCAGAAAGGGCTTATGCCACAATAAAGCTTATTTTAAATATATTGTAGCTATAAAGAGATTTACATTTTTGGAGTAGCACGTCTTCCTCTATCACTTAAGGATTACCAGTTATACAAGTTTATAAAAAATTCCTTCCGAATGAAGGACTTCATAGGCTCTTTCCCGAAAATCCGAGATATAGATTTCATTTGCCATGTAAATATTTTTATGAATGGTATTTTAATCAAAATCGTTTCAGCCATGTTTAGAACATCAGAAATTCCCAAAAATATTCCATGTCAAGGGATTTTAGGTATTTATCCGACTTTTCGTTTTGAGTTATGACACACACGACGTTTCCACAAATGCTTTATTTGGATGCCGATGATAATAATACATAATAGTAATAATAATCATTCTCATAATAATATAATACATCAACAACGATAAACACCTCGCGGGCCGTATAAGTATACAACTACAATGGCTCGCCGTACATTGCGTGCATGGGTTGGCTACATGTTATGCCTACAGCGTGTTTTCGATTCTCACCGTTGGCAACAACCACCTAAGCCACGCCCAGGCCGCTCGCTAGCAGACGACAGCCGCTATAACACATCATCACCATTTGAATTGTGTAGTGTGCCCTTGTCAAACTTTAAAGAAAGAAACGACATTCTACTCTTTTTGTATCTTCCACAGCGATGACGATGATGTATGTTTCCAACAGGTGTCACTCTATGTAAAACACTATCTCAACAGATGTCACCCTATGTCATACGCTTGAATAACGCAATGCTGGCAAAATATGAATACTTAATGCCGCCAAAGGTTATTTTGTATATAAGGAAGCAAGCTTACATTTCTCAATTTATGGAATGTGAGCCTTAGGTTACGTTTTTCTTTTTATATAAGCTTAGGTTTGTGAATTTACGGAAACTTAGCCTTAGGTTAGGTTTTTCTTTTTATATCACCTTAGGTTTCTCAAGGTTAGCCTTAGGTTAGTTTTTTTATATAAGCTTAGGTTTCTGAATTTATGGAAACTTAGCCTTACGTTACGTTTTTCTTTTTATATCATCTTAGGTTTCTCAATTTACGGAAGGTTAGCCTTAGGTTACGTTTTTTTTTATATAAGCTTAGGTTAACTATCTACCACTGTTACGCCAAAGGAACTTCTTTATTACACTTTTAATGGAAATAACATCTTAATAAAATATACTTTCACAAAAAATATTACAAAATTAAAACTTTGGTGGATAGTCTTTTGCTGCTTCTATTAGTGCATGGTGCAGCCAGGCTACGTTTTTTTTTCAGCGGGAACAACACACAAGAAGAACAAACACTACTAACAACAGCGCATCGCATTTCTGGTGGATTTCACCTTTTCGTTTTGGGTTGGCAATTCCCATTTTGCATGTGCTTCAACGAAGAAATGGCAGTTTGTTTTGTTTCTTACGCGATTCGCCTATAAAAGTAAAACACCTAATAGGGGCGGGCAGGCGGACACAAGAATTTGCAGAGATCACATCTACTTCAAAACTCACTCCTAAGGTAACTGATTCGCTTTCCTTTTGATTTTTTCAGCTATTTCAACAAAGATACAAATACGGCATATTCGCCTAAAGCGAATACCTTCACACGTGAAATAACTAAAAATATGCACAGGAGAACTGCTTTATTCATTGATAAAAGTTTTGCAACACAAACATGCCTTTCCAACGTTCGCCACCTACACCTGGTCACGTGACCATGACTTCATTGCAGAGCGCGCAGGCAAGATATGTAGTAGGCTGTGGCCTGGCTGTGCCTGACGTCACATCCTGTTGTCCGTGGCTGACGAGCACGCTGTTGTCTAGCTTAGTGATGAGATAAACAGTTCTTTTGCAATCACAGTGATCACTGACGGTGATCTTAGACTGATTGGGAGTGATTATGATCCGCAGTTCATAAACACTGTGAAAGCGATGGGCGGTGATACACTGGAAAGTAGAACGACGCGATAACAACCGTAGATCTAGCTACCAGCTAATTTTTCTTATAACGTTACTACTGTACCATATGTATTAATTGTGCACTAATTGATTGAGTTGAGCTGCTACACTGTATATACAGATGTATGCGTTTTCAACGATTACTTGTACTTATTTTAAGTATAAAAATGAAAAATTTGCTAATCATTAATAAAACGACTTTTTAAGACTCTACATTTGAGTAACACTCGTATTATACTTCTGTTTTTAAGAAATGTTATGCACTAAGGTGTAGATGGGGGAGTGTTAATAAGAGTTATGCTTACAGTGCATATAATTGTACATTTTTGCCAAGGAATAAAATAAGGTTACGTATATTATCATGTATTTATACCGAGTTTTAACATTTCGGTTGAGACCCGGTTACAACCCTGGCTCTCAATAAGGTTACGTGATAATCAGCAAAACGAAATTATACCTTAACCTCCTGTAAGAACTGAACAACTTACTAGCCTAACCTAATGCAAATGTTCATAAGATAATATTTACTCCTTTGCAATTCCCGCTTGAGTTACAGAACTGTACATTAAGATAAAACAGTAGTCGTAGTATGAAGATTTAGGTATAAATTATACGCTATGTAGAAATAGGCTATATTGCAAATTAAAACATGCAACGGAAAATCTAAAACCAGTAATTGTCCAGGTGCTCCACATAGGTTTTGGTAGTTATGTTGCCTATTGATATAAAGCATTACGGTAATTACTTCGTTTTCTAAAATAACTTATTCTCTTACAAATACCTACATTAAATTTGAGAGAATCTTTATACGCATTGGAAAATTACAGTAGCCAGGACAATACTTAAAAAGTGCTCTCACCAGTTTCAAGCAATTTAGGCGAGAAATGCCACACATTAAAATCATAAATTTGTTACCAACCATTCATTCACAACTCAACTCATGTTTCTTTATGTGCAAACAAAATTAAGTCACTAGGAGTTTATGAGAGTGTATTGAAACTAAATCAGTTGTAACAGAAGAATTTCCATTCACCACGTGATAATAAGTCATTAATAATGGAAATAAGTGATTTGCAGTTCATAATTTGGCCATTCATAATAAAAGGTGTTGACCGCTTTAAAAATTAATACAAATTGAACTCACCCTCTTCAGATAACTCAAAACGTGTATTTCCGGTGAAATCTTGGTTCGAATTTTTGTGTGGAATATATTTCCTCTACTTAAGCAGTAGAGACAGTAAAAATATAGAACAGATTTATTTCAGGGTGCCATACCGATGGCAAACTTTTCCTAATTTAAGTGTTTATAAAATAGTTTTGGATTCTGTAAACTGTATCAGAATTTAGGTAACGTAGTAAAATGCACAGGAGTTAATTTTAAAAGCTGTATGTATCTAAACAGAAGCGGCAATAGCTCTAAAATTAAATTTTAAAACTATTATAATACATTAGACTAGAACCCGCGACCTCGGGAACTCGAGACTAGCATGGTACCACTAGACAACGGAGGACTGCTTCCTTCTAAACGAGTGACAACTTAAGGTACACATACTTTACCACGCATTGCGATGCTATAACATGGTATACGAAAACAGAGCAGGACTGTCAAAACATAGAATATTACCGAGTTCTGTCGATTCGTAGTAGACCAGAATCATCGAAGTACTGAATGAATTTTGCAGTTTGCGATGATGATGATGATGATGATATGCGGCTTAAGGGCGCTAAACTGCGGAGGTCATCAGCGCCCTTACAATGTATAAACTATAAAGTCAAAGTATAAAAGACGGGTAAAAGAACCGCATAATTAAAAAACGGGACGTAACCCGCGATGTCCAAAAGGCTAAAAATAACAATAAGATAACAATAACAATAATAATAACAATAACAACAACAATAACAATAACAAAAATAGTAACAAGAATATCAATAACAACAATAATAACAATTCAAATATCTGAAACAAACCAACACACTAAAAGCATAGGCAATAAACGATTAAAACGTGTCAAGAACTGTAGAATGCAAGGGACATGAGCGCCATATGTCCACTGGGAATTAGAGTCCCCATAAAAACCGACAGAATAAAAGTACTAAGCTAAAAGACGCTCAACGCATTAAATGCGCAGAGTAAAATCACTATCATGAATAAAACGTAAAACACATTCTACAGCACGCGTGTCGTCTGCCAAAACGTTGGCTAGGCCAATAGGCAGACCCACACGGGCACGCAATGCAGCTAAAACCTGACACTCTGTTAAAATATGACGCACCGTTAAGGGCACGTCACACTGCCCACAGAGTGGTGCGGGGTCACCACTGAGCAAATACCTATGACTAAAAACACAATGTCCAATACGTAAACGAGCTAAAATGACCTGTTCCCTACGACACGAACGAGAAGAGGTACCCCAGATCAACGGGAAAGGCTTAACCTCCCGCAACTTGTTCCCCCGGAGGGCCGTCCACTCATCGCGCCAGCGCGAGAGGTTGCGGCGACGTAAAATAACACACGAATCTGACGAGGGAACAACAGAAGTAAAAAATCTGGGTAATAAAATCACCGATTTCGCAGCGGGGTCGGGAGACTCATTACCTGAAATGCCCACATGACCTGGAATCCACACGAAGGACACGCTGATGCCAGAGACACCAAGCGAGTGGAGCAGGTCATGTATGCGCTGTACGAGTGGGTGGTAATGGTACAGCGCATGAATAGCCTGAAGGGCACTCAGAGAGTCCGTACAAATAAAACAGTGCCGTAAGTCGTGCCGCTGGATGTGTAAAACAGATTGATAAATGCTAAAACGTTCGGCGGTAAAAATTGAACATTGTCCAGGTAAACGAAAAGTAAAACTCTGTACACCAAAAACAAAGGCACATCCTACTCCAACATCAATCTTAGACCCATCAGTATATATAAAATGACAGTCCCCGAACTGCGCCTGTAGTTCTAAAAAGGCGGATCTAAGAACAGAAGCAGGGGTCGCATTTTTCGGCATCGACGTTAGCCCAAGGTGGATGTGGGCCTCAGCGCGCGACCATGGAGGAAAACGCGTTTCCCCTCGGGTAAGGGCCGGCGCTGGCGTAACGTCCAAATGCCGAAGTAGCAGTCGAAATCGAACCCCTGGAGGGAGCAATGCAGAGGAGCTAACGAAATATTGCCGGTCAAGTGAATCCTCGTAAAATGCCGCGAAGGACGGGTGGTCAGGCAAGCTGGAGAGTCGACAGGCATAGCTACATAAGAGCATCTCACGCCTGAAAGACAGCGGAGGCTCTGCAGCCTCAGCGTAAAGACTGGGCACGGGGCTAGTTGGAAAGGCCCCTGTAGCGACTCTAATACCACGATGATGAATGGGATTCAAACGACGTAACACAGATGGACGTGCCGACGAATAAACAATACACCCGTAATCAAGTTTGGATCGGACCAAAGAGCGATAAAGGCGAAGAAGGACGGTCCGATCAGCTCCCCAGGATGTGCCACTTAAAACACGTAAAAGATTAAGAGAACGGTCACACTTTGCTTTTAAAAAGGAAACGTGCGAGGTCCAACACAACTTCCTATCAAAAATCAACCCCAAAAATTTCGCCTCGTCTGCAAACGGAAGTATCCCTGGCCCAAGATGGAGAGAGGGCGGAGGGAAATACTTCCGGCGCCAGAAATTGATACAGACGGATTTCTCGGCGGAGAAATTAAAGCCGTTGGCGTTACTCCAGGCGTAGAGACGGTCGATACAGCTCTGGAGACGGCGTTCGAGTAGACAGGTCCGCCGTGAACTGCAATAAGTAGCGAAATCGTCAACAAAAAGGGACGATGAAATGCCAGGTGGAATACAATCAACAATGGGGTTGATAGCAATTGCAAAAAGTGTGACACTGAGTACAGAGCCCTGCGGTATTCCGTTCTCTTGAATAAAACGACTAGATAAAACCGAGCCCACACGTACACGAAAGACGCGGTCCGTCATGAACTCCCGAAGAAATATGGGAAGACGACCGCGGATATTCCATGCGTGAAGTGTACGTAAAATGCCGCCCCTCCAACAAGTGTCATAAGCTTTCTCCAGGTCAAAGAACACAGCCACGGTTTGACACTTTCTCAGAAATCCATTCATAACATGCGTCGACAGGGACACCAGATGGTCGACGGTAGAGCGATAGCGACGAAATCCACACTGAGCGTTCGCTAGAAGTTTCTGAGACTCAAGCCACCATGTCAACCGCCCGTTAATCATGCGCTCCATCACCTTGCAAATGCAACTGGTGAGGGAGATAGGGCGGTAGCTGGAAGGTAGTTGGCGATCCTTCCCAGGCTTAAGTATAGGGACAATGGTGGCTTCGCGCCAAACTGAAGGAAAAAGGCCGTCTCGCCAAATACGGTTATAGACCTGTAAGAGAAAGAGTTTACTGTCGGCTGAAAGGTTCTTTAACATCAGGACATGAATGCCGTCCGGCCCAGGAGCGGAGTGCCGAGAGCAATGAAGAGCGTGCTCCAGCTCCCTTATTGTGAAAAGTTCATTATAACACTCAATATTAGCAGACCGAAATTAAAGGTGTCGGAATCCAGCCGGTCTTTGATAGAGCGAAAGCCGGCGGAATAATGGTCTGAACTGGATACCTCCTCAAAGGCAGCACCCAGAGTGTTAGCGATGGCAGCCGGATCTACTATAGTGGCATTGGAAACCTGAAGGCCAGAAACAGTATAATGTGACACTTTACCTGAGAAGCGACGAAGTTTATCCCAAACAACAGATGAAGGCGTAAAGCGATTAAAAGACTCGACAAAACGAGCCCACGACGCCTTCTTGCTATCCTGAATAATGCGACGAGTCCTGGCGCGCGATTGTTTAAAAGTCACCAAACTATCAAATGTAGGGTGTCGCCGAAACACCCTAAGTGCAGTTCTACGGGCACGAACGGCGTCCCGACAATCCTCGTTCCACCACGGAACAGGTGGCCGCCGAGGTTGAGAGGATGAACGGGGTATTGCGCGTTCGGCGGCAGAGAAAATAATAGACGTAAGGTGCTGCACTAGTTGGTTAATGTCGGAGAAGAGCTGGTCGTCAAAATGCACGAGGCTGGAATACAAGCTCCAGTCGGCTTTTGCGAATATCCAGGTAGGTACTCTGGAATGCTGTACGTGGTGCGACAAAAGAGAAACGATGCAGGGGTAATGGTCGCTGGAGTAGGTATCAGCGACGACGTTCCGCTGAAGACGACGGGTAAGCTGGAGTGAGCAAATGGCAAGGTCCAGATGAGAGAAGGTACCAGAAGAATCAGAAATAAAAGTAGGTGCACCTGTATTGAGGATGGAAAGATTGAACTGGTAAAAAATGGCGGAAAGAAGAGTTCCCCTCGCACAAGCCCTTGGCGAACCCCACAGTGGGTGATGGGCATTAAAATCTCCCAACAGGAGAAATGGTGTTGGGAGAGCCGACAGGAGAGCTCGAATGTCCGCGGGAGCGAGGGGAGATGATGGAGGTGAATACACAGAGAAAACAGAAAACAAAAAGCCGGGTAAGTGAAGGCGAGCGGCAACAGCTTGCAAGTCGGATGTAAGCGTGACAGGTTTAAAATGAACGTCGTTACGCACCAACAACATGACACCTCCATGAGCAGGAGTACCCTCCTCCGATTCAAGGTCGTAGCGAACCGGAGTATATCCTCGGAGATCAAAAGGATCGTGAGGGCGAAGCTTAGTCTCCTGCAAACATACGACCATAGGCGAATAGGAACGCAATAAAAGTTGCAGTTCCGCCCTATGCGATCGTACACCACGTACATTCCAGGTCAGGATAGCCATGAATAAAAGGGATAAACGGTCTACTTAGAAGGGCGGCTTAAAATTACCTTTTGTTTAACCTTTGGGCTCGGGCTTTTTGTATGGAGTTGGTCAGACTCCATAGCTTCCTCGGAGGGAGGGCCCACGCGCTCAGTGCCAGAAACCGATTCAAGCGCCGTGAATCGGTTCTGGGTGGCGATGGGTGAGGGGTGCCGCTGAGCGCGGCTTGTCCCAGGACCTTCCTGGGACAGCGACCTCCGAGGAGGAGAAGGTGAACTTTTATTACCGCGCGCACGCGGAGGGTCCTTTAGAAAATCTTCCCTACGAAGTTTCTGCTTGGGTTTCTTTTCAACGGCTTGCGACTTCATTGACTTGGGACCAGGTTTATACGGCTTGGTAACTGTAGCCTTAATGGACGGCCGGATGGTAGTGGCGGTTAATCCAGTCATGGTCCAGGTCTGAGTTTCGGCATCTACTCGTGGTACTGGCGAGGCAACAACAGAACTAAATGTGCCAGATCGCAGGAGTGAAGGTTGGCGCGCATGGTAACGCCTCCGGGCTTCAGCGAAGGAGAGTTTTTCCTTTACCCGGATCTCCTGGATCGCCTTCTCGTCCAAGCACCGCGGACAGTCGGCAAACGAAGCAGAATGAGACCCTTTACAATTAACGCAGACGGGGGCTGTTGAACAGGTACCTTCGTGTGAGGGCTGGCTACATGTTGCACAGATGTTAACGGCACTCTTACATGAGACTTGCGTATGCCCAAAACGTTGGCATTTAAAACAACGCAGAGGTCTAGGAATATAAGGCCTCACAGAAATCCGTTCGTACCCTGCGGAAATGCTCGTGGGCAGATCGACGCCATCAAATGTAATAAACAGGGTACGAGTGGGTACCACTACGCCGTCGCGTTTGGCCTGCACTAGATGCACTGCAGTCACCTTTTGATCGGATAGATAGTCTACTAGATCCTCGTCCGATATACCATCGAGGCTATGGGTGGTAACGACGCCCCGACAGGAGTTCAATGTGCGGTGCTTCTCGACACGGATGGGATAACCGTGGAGAAGCGTAGCGCGCAACAAGGTCTTACTTTGCTGATCGGACTTAGTTTGTGTCAATAAGGATCCATTCCGTAAACGAGTGCAGGATTGAACCGCACCAGCAATAGCATCTATGCCCTTCTGAATTATAAAAGGGTTCACCTTCTCAAAGTTTTGTCCTTCTTCTGTTCTTGAAATGACCAAGGAACAACCAGATGACGGCGGTGCTACTTCTGTTACAATGACTTTTCGGCGCTTGTTTGTATTAATGGAGGAAGGGTGCTCCATAGCGAAATAAATCCTCCACCATTGCAACCGTCTCCGACCTCGGGCTCTGACTTCCCGGGCGTTACCCCGGCTTGGGTGAGTGGCCTATCTATACCTATCTCACCCCAGGGTCACACCTCCCAGAACATAGACAGAGGGACCCAATGGCCGTCAGAAGTCAGCAGCTCATGCAATGGCCCCCCCGCGGGACTGCAGTTGAACAGCGGATACGAACACATACCCTACATGACGACCCCGGGTGGTGGGGATGACGCCATTACCCACTCACCCAGCTGCGCACGCGGTGCGCGGGTATCCGTCAGGCTGTGTCCACGGAGGATTAACATAAAAGGTTAAAAGAAACTAAAACTGTGTGGGCGTTTCGCACTTAAGGTAGGCCGGCGAAGAAGTAAAAGAGACGTGTAAATGAATGGGCGTCGGGCGAAATGTGCATAAACAGAAGAGAAGAAAGAAGCGATGGCGAGGGGCGACGTGGAATGAAATGCACAGAACGCACGAGAGCCTACCTTGAGTCCCCCGGTCACGAGAACGAACCCACCTCGACCGGACGGGGATGAAAGGGTGAAAATGGCTATGGATGGCTCGGGTACCCCGGGTGCGCCTAACCCGTACTCACAAAAGGTGAGCCCCTGGGGGGGGATGATGATGATATTGGGGTTAAGGGCGCTAAACAGCTAAGGTGCAGTTTGAGAGAATCGTTAGAGTTTATAATATGAATTGGTAGGCCAACAGATTTTTTGAGATGATGATGTCATAACCTAAGATTAGCGACTTCAGCCGAGGAAGATAAATTCCTAAAAGCTATAGCGGAAGCTGTAAAGCGCAGTAAAATGAATTGTAAACATTTCCAGCTAAATAACGGGAACTGCAGCACATGATATAAACAATAGAAGCAATGATCACTATTTTACTGAGATCTAATACGCAGTATTACGTGATTACCGCATAGTAGTTATATACAGTATCAAAATAGACAAAAAAACAGGAAAGTTTAGAATTCTTGGTTTGAAAAACATTTTAATTATAAAAATATTAGTCTAAAATGATATAATTTAAAAACATTAAAGGGGAGCGAAACACAAAAATGAATATTTCATTCACCACGTTAGTTTATTTGTCGTCACGAATAAATAACAACGCACGCAGTTTCACCATCCCAAGGTGAATGGTTATCCGTTAGGCCTGTTATTGAGTAGACGCGTGACATCATGTGAGCCCACACTGCACCTAGACAAGACGTACGCAGCATAGGTGTTTTAAATGACTAACATGTTTACGTGTTAATTACACTAGAAGTTCCTAACTTCTCTGAATAACAAAGAGCAGAGCTAAAGCTAGCCAATTACTTTTCATAATCCAGTTAATATCTACTGGGTGATAAACATTAGTCCAACATCTGCTTTGAAAATGAGAGATCGTGGTATCCGACCTTATCAGTTGAACCGAAAAAGAGCGACTTTGAAGATTTACACCATTCTGACAGCGATTCCGAGACAGCGTGAACACCGAAAATCGTGCTGGTTCCATCCATTGGTGTAAGTGTAAGGAATATATACCTATGAATAATGATGAGGAAAGAATGTGGACTTTGAAAACACAAACTTGATGAAGAGTGATTTTGTATCACAAAGCATCCTAATTTTCACAACTTGGTTATATATCGTGATATTTTGAATAGTTTAAGGCATAAGTTAACGTTAAGAACAAAAAGTTGAGCTAAAAAGAAATTAATCATAGTCGACATCCTGCTAATAAGATCTGGCGATATTCCTGCTACAAACAATTTACAGCGTGGGTTAATTCATAGACTGCTATCGGACACAGAAGAAGAGTTGTCAAACCACCATGTGTAGGCTTACTATTAGAAATGCTTTTCCAGAACCCATCGAAGATATGTAGGCTTAAAACTCCACTAATAAACACACAAATTAAAATGGTAAGTTTTAAATTCTACCATTATTATTATTGTTACTATTTATCATCATAATCATCAACATTTCATGATTTAGGCGGTCTCCCGTTCCGGCATTTATTTATTTACTTAAAATTGTATAGCGTGTCTGTGACCAACCTTCTTATATTGACTGAAAACGTTAGAAGCGCTTCAATCGTTGTAACTGTAATGAAGATCGACGCGAGGGAGCTATAATTTCTTCAGTAGTGAAATCAATTGCTGCGTCCGGTAATAGATCCACACAATGTGCATGCAGATATATTTTATTATTTTACGCATTATCAGCAGTTTCCATTCCTCGTTAGATCCCTCATATTTATTTTTCATGAATCAAGACCCAGGTGCTTTGGAGTACTGAGTTTTGACACTATTCTTTTTTATTTACATTGAAATAGTGATCTAGCGCTGCTATCATGGAACTAAGTTGAAGGCTGTTATGTGAAAAATGTATCCTTTTCAAAGCATATCTGACACGAAGACTGTGATAACTTTCTAAATTGCCAGTATGTACACAATGTCGAACATGGGCCAAATCTTTTAACAAGGTGGTATCCAAAACAATTTTCTTCAGAGCATGATAGGCGTTTGATTCGCCTTTAATCCATAATTTATTTATTTGGTCTTCTTCCAACAAATCATGTTCACAACATTTCCATTCACAGTTTTCTAACCATTTATGTTAATTTTTATATAATGAAGAATTGATGTGAATTTTTAAATCAGTATGGTACCGTTCTCATTGCAGTTTTACGCAGCCCACCATAAATGGTTACTTGTACTGACGTTCCATATCATCAGCTCTGGGTGTTCTTTCTACAATTTTAATTTTTTTCATTGGACTTTTATACAAATGCCATACGTCAAATTAATGTTCAACTTCCGGATACTAAGTTTTTAACAGGTATCTTACATCTTCATGTCTGTAGGAGAGCAACACTTCAATTCTACACATTTCCTGTCTTGCAAGCCTAGTCATTATGTTATCACAAGCGGCCTTTTCCAAATCGCCTTTCACCCCTATGAACAAGTGCAAATATTTAATTTTGCGGGAATTTAAATCCATGATAGAATATTTGTATGAAAATCCTGGGGAGTCACACTGCTCATCCCCTGCGAAGCGCCACTACGGTTTAATGAATTCAAGTTTTTTTCCCTTCTTGAGCCCAAAATGTTCTAACAACCGGTGTGCCATGCTTCGAATGATTTTATCGAATGTACGCCTTGAAAACATTGCCAAATCCAGTGATTTGCAGAAGAACTTAAACTGCTGAAACAATATTCCGGATAATAATACAGAACTTGCTATTTTTTTTCTTTTTTTTTAATTTTTGTGCAATGTATTTATTTATTTACTTTATTTTGGGATGGGTTTTAGGATAATATGAAAACTACTACACAAGAAGGATAGAGCTCTTTTGTTTCTTCTTCTTCTTCTTATCCCTATACTTATCATATGCCCTCCTGCAGTGGGCACTTAGAGCTTCCTTAAATGCGGGAGATCCAAGGCCAAAGTGGCCGTTTTGTCCAACTCCCAGCGTTCCTTCCGGATAAATATCTGGAAGGCCTGTAGATTCACTGCGCCCCAACTTTTAGTACCCAAAAATAGGTGGCAAAGATGAGCCAAGTAAGGGCATCTGTCAGTTTCTTGTCACCGTGCTTGAATTCGAGATTCAGATAGACCTCCCGTGGAAACATCTGCACGCCACTACAAATCACTCCTATGCGTCCATATACCCAATCCCATATTGGGCGTACGACGGCACAATCCACCAACTTGTGAATCAAGGTCTCCACCGCAGAACACCTGAGGCAGAGATTTGATGTTGCTCTGTCATGCCGCCACAATTTGTCAGCTGTTGGAACAACCTCATTGACAGCCGAGTAAACCGCAGCTTTCCAGGAGTGGGGATCTTCGGATTTTGAAATTTATTCCAAATTGTACTCCATCGTCTAAGCGAAGAGTTTTGTTGTACCCGCGGCAGAACACTGGTGGTAGACATCAGATGTTTGTAAAAGAAGGCTGACCGAGTAAAGACCAACCTCTGCGTAGTAATGGTGGGTAGGTCCGGAAATGTCTTCCACCACCGCCGAAATTCGGGTAGCCGCCTATCTGGAAGACGAAGTTGAGCTGCCCAAAGAGATTGCTGTAGCGGAAGGCCCTTACCGTCCAGAACACGCAATATAGTTTTCCCAAGAAGTACCAGACATTTCGCATCCACTGCGATCAACCCACAACCACCTTTATTAACTGGTAGACGTAGTTGTTCCCTGGAAATCCGATAAGCAGCTCTGGACCAGAGAAAATAACCAATAAGGCATTCGATCCTCTGAGAAAATTGCTTGGTAATAGGCAACACTTGAGCAATGTACCAAATCCTACTGAGGGCGTAAGTATGCACATACCACACTCGTTGGAAAAGGTTGAGTGACCGAGTCCGCTGCTCTACTAAGAGCACCCGTAACTTCATCAGCTTATCAGCCCAATTAAGTGCCACAGTCTCGCGAAAACAGTGCGTAAACACAACGCCCAGGACCTTCGTGCGGCTTACTGTCCGCATACCATGAAGGTTCAGGGGTTCTGGCCAATGACCAAACTGTAACACCTCCGACTTGGAAAAATTTAGTTGAGCACCAGAAACGGAACAATAGTCGCGTAGACATCGATGTAAGGTGACCATGTCCGCGTTGTTTGCTAGGACGACAGTCACATCATCCGCATAGGCGGTAAGTTGGAATCGCTGACCGTGCAGTTCTACGCCGCCGAGGGTTGACTGTAGTTGTCTCAAAAGGGGATCGAGGCTCAACGCAAATAAACCCATAGACAGTGGGCAACCCTGTCGGACTGACCGCTCTATGCGGAGAATCGGAGAAAGGTATCCGTTGCAGAGTATCCTGGATGTCGCAGCAGCATAAAGGTTTTGTAATAATGAAAGAAACTGCCCTGGGATCCCCAAGTGCCGCATAAGCGACCAAAGGTAAGAATGACTAACGTTATCAAAGGCCTCTTAAAAGTCAAGGTTAACCAATGCCACTGGAAGCTTCTTGGTTTCAACATGACAAATAACATCCCTCAATAAGCCAATATTTTGGATGATGTTCCTGCCACTCGGAACCACAGTCTGGACGTTGCAAAGAATTGCTCCATAAACCAGATTCAGCCTTGAAGAAAGCACTTTCGCCAGTAACTTGTAGTCGCAATTGAGTAAGGTAATCGGCCTAAACTCTGCAACGGTTCTCGCACATCGATGCTTCGGAAGCAGTAGTATTACGCCTTCTACAAACTTCTCGGTAACCTCAGAGGAGCACCGAATTTCTGCAAAAACTGCTGTGAGTTCGGTAGCAATGACGTCCCAAAACGTGGAATAGAAGGCGTATGGAATACCATCCGGACCAGGAGCAGTGTTCTGCTTCACACTCTGCAACCCTGCCGCTAGTTCTGCAGAGGTAATAGGTCGCAAAAGAGAGGTGCCGCTCTGCGAAGGCAGATGATAATGCAGCGGGGACGAGGCGACGCCGGTATCGGAAGCTTTGGAAAACATAGCACTGAAATAGTCATGAAAGCAGTGGATGATAGCACAGGATCCAGAAATTATCCGCCCATCGTGACAAAGTTCAGGTATAAAACGCTGCCTGCCCTGCTGGCGCTCTCCGGCAAGATGAAAAAAGAGAGAAGGTTTCTTCTGCAGCTATATGTCGACGACGGGAGACGTCTCGAAGGCGGAGCATTTCCAATTGCTTTAACGAAATTTGTTCCTTAATAGCATGCAGACTTTGGGACACATCATGACCTGCTCTTTGCAGTTCAGCGAGATCCTGTAAAGCAGCATAATAGAAATCCAGTAGCTCTCGCCGTTGCCTGGCTCGTTGGAGAACTGTCCGTTTAAAAAGGGAAATAATTGCTGGTTTAGCCTTATAAAGGCACCAGGAAAGTTTGCTGCGGGAATTGAGGAACGAGGGCCGCAACTTCCCCCACAGTAAGCGGAAGTCTCGATGGCAATCTTCCTCCGCGAAAATGGATACAGGAATCCTCCAGTAACCTCTCCCAGGCAGGCAACAGGTGCAATCTGCGTAATCCGACAGACGACTGCATGCTGATCAGTGAACGCAAGGGGATGCACTCGAAGATCATGGACCGTAAGAACCAAGGTGCGAGAGAAATAAAATCTGTCAATTCTAGAAGCCGACAAACCACGGATAAAGGTGAAGTCCACATGAGAACCTTACTTGGACTCCCAGGCATCCACAAGGTCAAAATGCGTCACGATTTGCTTGAGCATAGGACTAAGGTTGGGCAACCCACGCTGATCTTTGGCAGCAATAGTACAGTTAAAATCACCACCAATGAGATATGTAGAACCCTTAGAAAGGGCATTGAGAAAAGCGGTTTTGAAGAATAATTCCCGTTCAGACCGACGTTGAGAGCCAGAAGGTGCATACAAATTGATCAAGACTATGTCAGTGTACAGGGCGGAGATGAGGCGTCCAGAGGGATGAAGGTCGACGTTGGTAAGACGCATTCCTTTGCGGTAAAGCAACGCCGTTTCTCGGCCGTCCGGTCCAAGATTGACGATGTTCTCATAATGACACAGAAAATCAAGATTGGGCACATTGACTTCTTGCAAAAATCCAACATCCACATCATATAAGTGTAGAAATGCAGCAAGTAAACGCTGATTCACCGGATTACGAAGACCATTAACATTTATAGAAACAAAGACGTGAAGAAGTGTCATATAAGAAAAAACCACGAATGAAAGGATCTCCAGAAGGAAAAGCACAGACGAGGAAATACAGCACTACTAGGGGACCGGACACCAAGAACGGGAGATTTAAACTGATCCGCCACCTTTCTCGCCTGGTTTGTCTCGCGGCACCGTAGGTAAGACATACGGATGCACTCTGTGTTTCTGCGAAGATTTGTCTTTCAGTGTATCAGCTTTCTCATAATCACCATCCGGAGTCACGGCGGGCAGGCCAGGCAACTCGGAAGTATCCAATTCGTTTGCCACCAACGGTAAGGCGCGGTCCACGTCCTCTGACCAGGGTTGAGGCATGGTATCGCCGTCCTGAGGTGGAGGTTCTGTTTTGCGAAGCCGTGGATCCCGTGACTGCGTCGCTTTCTCAGGTACCACTTGCCGGTTTACAGTCACAACTCTCGGTGCCTGAGAGGTTACTGCCTCACCTTTCAGCTTCTTGGAATCAGGTTCGCCTTCCGGATGACTGCGTTGCAAAGAGTCCGTAACAGCACTGTCAGATGTGATGGAAGGTGCTGCCCTCGGGTCATTAGCAGGAGACATTGAAGACACCGAGATTGGCACCTCGGCAGCCGTAACCGCCGAAGGAACTGCAGCAACCATTGCCACGTCCCCTGGAGGCACCACATCAGGTGAAACAACGTCTTTCTCGGAGATTGGTTTAAACAACTCACTCATCAGTTGATGCCGTAGCCGGGATTGAGGAGGAACAGATGCCCGTAATCAGCGTTGAGGACAATCTGCTTTCAGATGTGTGTTATCCTTGCAAATGAAACAAACCTGTTCTTGTCCACTGTAGGTAATGTAGGCCTCAAACCCGGCAATCTTTAACGTGGAAGGTATCGGTTTAGTAAGTTGTATATGCACTAAACGTATACCAGTGTAAACTGGAAATCTATAACGGCCAGACCAACCATCAGTAGTGATGTGCAGTGTCTTGCCGTAATGTTGAAGCTCGTAAACTACCCTGTCGTTACTGATTTCAGGTGGCACATTGTAGACGCGAACCAAAGTATATTCTTTATCTGCCGCCGTAAGTTGCCCATCCGTCACTTCACCGGGCATTAAAGCAAATTGGAATGCTCCCTCGTACTTACGTAGTACTTCTTCATAAACACTGCACTGTTGAAACTTTATATAAACAGCGTTTTCTCTGCCCACCAACTGAATCTATGTACCTGCGCTGGAGAGGGTTCCAAAGTGTGGTGCATCCATTCGTGAATTTCAAAAGCCATGGGTCGTTGCATACTCTTATTAAACGCAACTTTTATAGTATTTTTGCGTACTGCCTTCTGTTGCTCCGTTTCACTGCCGACACTCAATACACCACCAACACGAAAACAAGAGGCGCAGCAACAACCAAGCGCTCTCCAACTCGCGATGTGCACCGGCCAAGGGCCAGACCACGACTGTGCTATTAAAACATTTCCTACCGGTTACTTTCCTGATAAACTTAGTGAGTTCCAAGTGAATGTGTGATCGTAATAATACACTGTTTTAACATATAGCATTGTCCCTTTAATGTAATGAGAAATTGTTTTGATTTCATTTCTACATAAAACACATACCTTGAAAAATAAAAGTAGGGATGTCCAAGCAACAATGAAATATTCTGCTGTAGCTTCATTTCCATGTATGGTGAAAGTTTCTTCTTCTTCCTCGTTATCACGTGTATCAGAATCAGAAGTATGAGGTTCGCAAAACATTCATTCAGTTTATCTTTATCTTCCTCATCATTGCTTGTTTCTTAGATATTTTCAGGTTCCAACAATATATATTTCCTTATGATTTCAGTACCTAGTTCACATTGTACTTCTGGATTCTGGTTCTTTCATCATCTTCTATTCTGAGTTCTCTTTCACTACTTTAATCATCAGCGTCTTCTTGTCAGTCTTATTGTAAGTAACACTATCGCATAGCTTAGAAACTATACTTTACGATTTCTAGCCTCATATCGTTCTATTCTTTGTCGTTTGCCCTTGGATGAAGATGGTGAACACTCAATTGTCTCACTAGAACTTTATATCTGGAAAATATCTTCATTTTTCCTTATAGTAGGAATGGTTCCAAGTTTTAATAAAGGCCCTCTGAAATTTTCATCCGGCATAAGCTGCTTCTTTAATAACTGTGTCTTCATAATCTATGTCCTTAAAATGCTAGGAACATAAACGAGCACCGGGACCAGGCAAAAAATCCTTTTTTGAAAAATTCTACCCATATCCTATATCTTTTGGGAAATTTGTCTCTGTTTTGAAACGCGTAAAAATTAGTTCCCCTTGAGTTTCCCTTCTCACTTTACAGTCATATGCACAACATTGAGGCATTTTATTTTTCACAATATTACGTTGTTTGTATAATAATAAACTGACTCAGCAACATCACCACCAAAACGCCACCACAAAGTACGCTATTCTTGAACTCAAATACCAACAATAACAATTTTTTAAAACGTATTACTGCACGCGCAGCAATGACTGACTTGTGATTTCCCAACTGCTTCCAGCGCACGGCTGGCTCTGATGACGTATAAGAAGGTTATTACTTCGCTTGCTCAGCGGTAACGGTGTGGCGGAGTAAGAAAACAACATTACCACTGCATTTTACAGGTCATATTCTTCATTTAGGAAGAACCATAATTTTTGTGTTTCGTTCCCCTTTAATTTGCGTATTATAATCTATATTAAAAGTATAGGAACATGCATCGATATAACTAAGCGTATTCTCAAGCACAAAAGATTCCTCGAATTTGATGAAATGAAATCGAATAGAATATTTTTGCACTAGTACTATGTTATATCAGCGATAAATAATAATAGTAATACTAATAATATCTATTCATAGTTACTTTGAATAATACCGCCATGTAATCGTAACTTAAGTGAAATCACACAGGATGATTTTTATTGACAAATTCAGGAAACTTCAAATGCATTACCCAGAATGAGGCGGAAAGCGCTCTTGTACACACTGTTTGTTTTTTATGGCAAAGAAACATCCAGCCTTCATCTTAACAACAAAAGCGTGATTACGTATTTTGACTGCAAAGTGCAAACAGGGACGATTCATATAAGAATCATTAGTAAGAATAAGCGGCAGGCAAGGGGACGATTCATAAACGAATCGTGCACTGAGGTACAGTGCCTTCGTTTTATGCCAAGGTCACAACCGGCTTATATATGTATCGGCCGAGCCGGCAGTGAGCTGGATATTATACCACTGCGCAGGACGTGTCAAGGGTACGTTTATCAGCTGTGAGCTACCTCAGTCATTGCTTTGTCTTCGTGTTGTGAAGTGTTTCGACAATACGTGTGTGATTACTTGGGAATGTTATTCTCTTATTAGTCCACGGAAATGCCTGCCAACAAATTCACGCCTGAACAGCGTATTTTTTATGTACAATACATACGTGAAAACTGAATCATGTAGACATGTATGTAGACAATTTTAGCAGCAATTTTCTGGTTCTCCAGTTCCGGGTAGAGAGACTGAGATGTTTGGTCAATAAATTTAGAACAGCGGGATCGCTAAACGCTAAAAAACTAAAGTTTGTACGAACAATCCCACACTATAGACGAACTTAAGGACAGTACAAAAGCAGAAATTATGAACATTACGCAAGAAAAATTTATGCGTGTGAATGGTAATTTCATCCGACCATGTCAAGAATGTCTTCGCGTAGATGGACACCACTTTCAGCAACACTTATAACAAGGTTAGTACTCATTACATATATGTTACTAACACTCGTAAGGCGGGAGTTACGGAACGGAAAACCCCGCAGTGTAATAGACTGTGTGCGGAGCACGCATTCGCGCGATCCGTGATCTTGGCATAAAACGAAGACATTGTATACGTACTTTATATTGTCACTCATTTAGTAGGAAGAGAAAGCGAACACTCACCCGCTCTAGCTGTCTCTATCATCCTTTGGGGGTCGGTCGGCTAGTGGAATAGAACAGAAATTCCTTCAAAAGAACAAGGCGGATTCCTGGTCATTTGCTGAATCGTATTCCTCCTCCTGTTCAGTATCGGATATTTTCAAATTTTCCTCGCAATCACTGTCTGAGTCTTATAAATTCATTACAAATCGATCACTAAATTCATCTATTAAACCGCCCTTATCCCAATAAAGCTGTTTAAGTTTTTGCACATGTTCGCACGCTTTTTTCGAGTTTTCCGCTGACACTTTTTGCATTACAGAATCAAACAATTCCTTTACATTGCCACTCTTAAAAAATATATTGTGTTTTGCAACATCATTTTTAGCTGGGCCTTTATCAGTTCTATTGTGTTTAAGTCGCAATGATACGACGGTAATAATACGATGCTATGACCATGCACTTCTGCTATGTGATCTATTTCATAAAGTTTGAGACGGTATTTTTTCAACGTTATTAGTTCATATAGTACAGCTTTAATAGAGTATGGGTAAAATTCTGTGTTGTTATTACGAAGAGGGACTGCATTTCTGATTTAAGGGATGCCGAAGTAGAAGCCGTGTTCACTTTTACAGAATGATAGGAAGCGTTATCGAGAATAATGACACTGTTGGAGGGAATGTTTGACAATAATTGGCTAACAAGCCAGTCCTTAAAAGTTTTACTGTCCATTTCTTCGTGATAAACTATGCTAGATTTCTATTTAAAACTGTAAGCCGTTGGGAATGAAAGCTGCGGAACATCCTGCATGTAAAATTATAAAGCGCTGACCTTTTCTTACGGGAGTTCGAAGATGGGGAAATAAATTAATCTCCTTCGCAAATCCAAACTTTATTTTTAGTGTGGATCCACACTAAAATCCAAGTTTCATTCAGGTACATAATTGTACGTCTAGTTGATCTCAATTGTTTCATTGTCCGTAAAAATTTATATCGTTTCGGAACAATGTCGGATCTTTCCATTGAGAATTTTCTCCCGTTGCCGTTTTTTACAAACCTGACATTTATTTTCCTCAAAACTTTTCTTAGAGTAATTATGCTTCTACCGAACAGTTTGTTTTCTTTTTATGTCTTATTTATACATTCTAAACTAGGTAGAAAATCCATCCTATACAATGAGTAAACTGCTCTTCTAATCGCCGCGGCATACACTAGCCGATCACTTCTTTTTGGATGCTCTATTGGGACCCCCCCCCGGAGACTCCAAAGGCTATTGCTTGCTTGCGCTTTATTTTGTTCCTTTAGAATCCTTTTAACAGTGCGAGAAGATATACCAGTAGCTGCAGTTCTTTCAATTATACTCGTCACCGAAATTGTTGCTTTTCCGCATTTCAGGGCTTCGCATTCGTCGGTAAATTAATTATGCACATTATCTATCACTTTCCTGCCATCTGATTTTGTAGGCTTTCCTTTCTTTCCAATACCGGCAGTAAATATTAAGTACACAATCAAAACAGCAAACGCAACATTCAAAAAATCAAAAGCATTTCTCAAATTTAATTGATAACACTGCTAATGTATTACTTACAAACTCCTCCGAAAATCAGAATTCACTTCTATCACAGTCGTAAACTGCCACGGCTACTTTCACTGTCAAGCAGGCAACTGATTTTGGCAAGAAAAAAGTGTTTGAGGGGATAGTCATTTAAAGTAAGAAGTTAGTATAATGGGCTTTCCTTGCACCCCTCCCTCCCCGGTAGACAAGGACAGAACAGAAAGTGATAACTTTATAAAAATAAAAGTGTAATTTCCCTGCGCATCATCGTACTCTCTCGGAGTATTCGCCCGGGCTCGGCTTGGCAGCCACAGGCTAGGGTAGTAAACAAAACGTAAGCTTCGTGCTTCCCTCAGCCTGCCAACAAATCGTCGTCAAAGCGCAAAGAAAATGAATCGAGGTTCGAGAATGTCCTGGTCACAATTCTTGCAACCTACGATTCTTTCTAAACGACGTTTCTTTTCAATTCTTATGATAGTTTCTGAACGACGATTCGTGCACGATTCTTGCGATTCCTTTTAACGACAATTCATGCACGATTCTTGCGAGTCTTTTTGTACGACGATTCATGCACGTCCATCTGGAGACTTAAAAATATTTTTTGAAAAGGTAGAAAAGCTGCTGTATTCAGTAGGGGAAAGCAAGATAAAAATTGTAATGGGAGATTTAAATATCAATTTATTAAGGGAAAATACAGCTAAATGCGCGTTAATGGAAATACTAGACAGGCATAACTTAAAAATAGGGGTAGAAGAGCCAACTAGAGTCACAAAGCAATCAAGAACTTGTATAGACAACATTTTTATAAACTTAGAGAAAACCAAATGGAAATCAACTGTGGTAAAAGCAGGAATAGGGGACCACTTTGGACAGGTTATAAACGTAAATATAAGTAAAGTTGTTATTCCAAACATATTTGAATACAAAAGGCAAATAAATTATGAAAATGTAAAAAAACTACAAGGCTTTCTGCAACAACAAAGCTGGAAAGAGGTATATATGGTAGAGACTGTAAACGAAAAGTATAATAGCTTTATCAAAATATTAGAAAAGGGAATGAATAGTTATATACCTGTAAAAAAATCAAAATAAAAAATAATAAAGGGGACACATCTATGAAGTGGATGACAAAGGGGATAGAGATCTCGTGGAAAAGAGTCAAATTTCTGAACTCAATAAAGCACCCAAATATGAATGACCGATCCGTGGAGTATATAAAAAATTATAACAATATTTTTAAAAACGTAGTAGACAATGCAAAAATGAAATATAACAGAGAACTCATACAGAAAGCCGACAATAAAACAAAAACAATATGGGGCATCGTAAATAAAATCCAAAAGGAAGGAAAAAATAAAAATGCAGAAAACATAGTGATACTAAGTAATGACAATGACATAAAAGATCCAAGAAAAATCGGGGAAATATTCAATGAGCACTATGTGAATGTAGCCGCACGATTAAATTTAAATAAAACTGTGACAAATAAAAATAATTATTTATCTAAAAGAGCAGGTCAATTAAACACTATGGTAGTCTCGGAAGTGACAGAAGAAAGCGTACTAAGCGAGATAAAAAAGCTAAAATCTAAGAAATCATGTGGACTGGATGGAGTCTCAAATGAATTACTAAAACAGATTAAAAACGAAATTGTTGACATTGTAACACACATTACAAATGCATCATTAATACAAGGAGTCTTTCCTGATACACTAAAACAAGTAGTAGTTAAACCAATACTTAAACCAAAAGGGAATAAGAAAGAGGCAGAAAGCTATAGACCAATCACCTTGTGCTCAGCCTTCTCAAAATTAATGGAAGGATTATATTTAAAACAATTACAAAATTTTGTAAAGAAACTAAAAATTATATCAAAATGGCAATATGGTTTTCAAAAACATAAGTCTACAATAGACGCCATACAAAAGGCAAACAATGTTATAATAAAAGCAATAAATAAACATGAATCTGTGATGGCTATTTTTATAGATTTATCGAAAGCCTTCGATTGTATGAATATAAAAACATTGATATACAAATTAGAAAAATGTGGAATTCGCGGCCTGGCTCTAGATTGGGTACTAACATATTTAGAAAACAGAACACAGTGTGTGGAAATAAGTAATTTAAATGCTAAAGGTGTGAGAGAAAAAATAAAATCAGACTTTAAAAAGGTTCAACAGGGAGTTCCGCAAGGCTCAAAATTAGGACCCTTTTTGTTCTTAATATACATTAATGAAATATATGAATTAATAGAATCTAAGGGTGAAATAGCAATTGGATATGCGGATGACATGACGGTTATAATTAGGGGACAGAAAATACAAGATGTAGAAAATAGGGCAAACTCAATTCTAAAATTCATAAAAGAATATTGTTCTAGTCTAGATATGGTAATAAATGTAAAAAAGACAGCATGCATACATTTCGAATTAACGAATCGAAACCTCAAAAATGTAAATCTAACAATAGATGGTGTAAATATAGATCAAATAAATAGTACAAACTTCCTTGGAATGATAATTGACAAAAATTTAAACTGGAAAGCACATGTAGACCATATTACCAAAAAAATAAATAAAGGTATATATGTAATGAGACAGATTAGTAAGACAATGGATAGCAAAACGATGATACAGGTTTACTATGCATTAATATATTCGCATATTAGTTATGGTATTACACTGTGGGGGAATATTACTTATAGAGAAATGGAAAAAGTGCTAAAATTGCAGAAAAAAGCTATCAGAATAATTGGTAGGATGAAAAATAAAGAAACATGCAGAAGTTTGTTTAAGAGCCTAAAAATATTAACTGCTCCATGCATATATATTTATGAAAGCATAAAAGTTATTGTACATAAAAGACATGACAAAAATTGTAATATACATTCCTATGGATTAAGAAATAATATGGATTATTTCAGAACGACCCTAAGGGGGACCTTGAATAATCGTTCAACAGAAACCATAGGAAGTGAATTGTTCAATAAACTACCAAATGAAATAAAGAATATAAATCAAACAATAAAAAGGGTGAAAGCCATAAAAACATATTTAATTGAAAATGCATTTTACAGTATAGAGGAGTTCAAATATGGAAAAATAATGTAAAACTTTGTATATAATGTAAATAGATTATACTGACGTGTCCTTTAAACATATGTAAAAGGATGAAAATAAATGAATAAATGAATAAATGAATAAACGATTCTTGCGATTTTTTTGAAAGATGATTCATCCTAAGACTGACACGATTCATATGATTCTTTCCTTGTAATCGTTATATGAACGATTCGTTCATGAATCGCTTCATGTCTATTGCGCACGGCCGGAATTGTGGCAGTTGCATTTGCGGTGGTTCTGTGAGTATTTCAGGGTAGCCTGTTGCGGTCTGGGGATGGCGGAACCTGAAGGTGGTAATCGTGTTAAATTTTTCGAGGGTGTGGAGAAACTACTCGAAATCTGGTTCACGAGATCAGATGGAAATACTAAACATTGTGATCTTCGGAATATTCCCAGGTAATGTGACTCATGTAATCTGAAGCAGTTAGTAATCAAGGAATAATTACATAATAATTCTTCGAGATCAATCTGTAATTCTGAATAATTACTCTTAAATTAATATGAAACAGTTTTTGGCAACTGAAACGCAAATAAATGACTAGTTATGGTTAGAAAAAGACCGGCATATCTACTGAGAATCGGTTTTGTTAGTAAACTAATTTGCAATGCACGTTGAGTACAACGGGAAATGGAGGGAAGGTAAATTAAAATCGAACCTAATTGTATGTGTACTTAATGCATGTTTAAGATAATTGTAGGGTAAGCCGGCAGCTTAGTCAGCGGAAACTGTCCTGCACTCAGCGGAAACGAATCCTATTTAATGATAGGAATATGTAATTACTGCACTTTGGTACGAAATAGCATTAAATTTAGTTCATTATACCTAAAAAGTTCGACTATGTTGCTACTGGGTAATGTTGCTATATGGCGTTCCTTGTCATGGCAGCTGTTGAAAATGCGCAAGTACAGGTACCGACGTTATAAAACGAAAACCGCCATACGTTGAAAGATTACTGGAAAAAATAATACGTTTATTGCAGGCAAACAGCTATGTAGGTTTACAATATTACATTACATTCGTGTATACCACTGTCACATATTTGCGTATTCACTTTTTTGCCGTGTCCTTTTTGTGCAGAGTTCGGTACCCAGAGTTCTGTGTTGTAGCGATCGCATTTATGTTTTCGCAGTTTACCCTCACAACCTATTTGGTTCATGCAAGATGTGTTGCTGCAGATGGAAGCGAGTCACTTGACGGTACGAATTCAATGTGACGTCTATGTCATGTGTGTTTCAGGATTCTGTTGCAAGGAACGTAATTAAGTGTGTGTATTAGATTTAAGGTACTATTAACCACAGCTATAATAATAATAATAATAATAATAATAATAATAATAATAATAATAATAATAATAATAATAATAATAAAAGTCATGTTTGGTTTTTGTTGGGTTAAAGTGGACTGTTTCATTCCCAGTGAACTAAAAAGCGTTCATATTTCCTTCCCTTTTTTTAAAATTCCTATTTTTTTTTTTTTTTTGCTTACAAAGACCATAGCTAAACCTGGAGACACGAACTGCACATTATTAGAACAGCATTCCAACAAGTTCAAACATAATGAAACGATGGCAAGATTTTACTTCATTGGTAAGATATGCTTGTATATTAAGCATAATGCTGATATCTAAAACATATTATCGTGGTTTCCTTCTTTTCTTGTGTGTACACTGTATTTTGTTGTGGATACTGCCTTGTGCTGTGGATGAGTTCCCAATTTGGAATTTAGTATTACCAATGCCAACTTACTGCTGTCGGCTACATCCGGGACTTCTTGCAGTTTTTTATTTTCACCAGTTGCCTGCGTGATGTTATGCGTAAATCACCATGACAGGGTTATAGAGCAAAATTATAGCATTGTAATTAATTTGTTTATGCAAGTAATTGCTTTTGAGCCATTCGTTATGAAGTAGTACCAATGCAGTTGTTGATTTGTGTGATGTGGCCTTTTTGGGATAAAAAGTTCATAAAAACCTAAAGCCAACCTTGCTTCGTACACTAATTTATTCAAAAGAGCAGTATACGAGCAGCTTAGAAATTGGAGATGAATTTACCAGAGATAAATGCTTGGCTAAATAGAGGTTCAGGTTAGTGGAGCTCAGCTTTCAATTGATAACGAAGAAAGTCGCTTCCGGGCATAAGTACAAAATATGAAAAAACAGTAGTTCACTTTTAATATAAACTTGAGGTACACATTAAGAGCTTTTACAATATATGTATATACAGAGTGAATCACCATAAAGCTTGCACCACAAATATTTTGGAAATGGAATGTGCTATTAATGTGCAGTTTTCACAACATTAATTGGTAGTCAGGGGCTCGTACATTTAGCCTATAAGCAGATTTTAATAATACTGAGAAAGAGTATTTTTGGAGCAAACAAACTATTTTTTAAATGGAACAATGCCTAGTTACATCAACAGAATAAAAGTAAGGTAAATTAGTATGACAGTGGTCTTTGTTGCAGGATTCTAGTTCAAGTGGTTTATGAGAAATCATATTTTGAAAAGTTTCCACCCTGACAATTGTTTGTCCCATTCAACCTGTTTAGTTGCTAGGTACGATGTTATGTTTGTTTTGCATTGTTTTCTGTTCATTGATTGCATTGTGACTTTTTGGTCAGTTAGTTTGTGACAGTTCAAGCAGTAAGTCGTGAGTGGAAGATGGGGTTTACTAATGCAGAAAAGGCCGACATGCTCATGGTGTATGGAAAGTGTAGGATGAATGCAGTTCGTTCCTGTACGGTGTATGCGGAAACGTATCCCAATAGACGTCAACCATCTCGGCAATTATTTATCAACCTCTTCAACCAATTACGTGAAAGTGGTACTGTAACACCTAGAAAACTTAGCAGAAACAGACAAGTGACTGGAGAAGAGGCAGAAATTAAATGTTTTGGCTGCCATTGCAGTAGATCCGCAAATTAGTTCCCCCACAATCACACGTGGAAGTGACATAAGTCAGGCAAGTGTACTGCGCATTCTCCATCGACATAGGTTCCATCCCTATCACATCTTTCTCCATCAAGAGCTGCATGGAAATGATTTTGAGAATCATGCTAACTTTTGTACATGGGCATTAAGACATGATACTCCAGATTCATCATGTATTTTGTTTAGTGATGAGGCAACATTTACTAATCATGGACAGGTAAACTGCAGAAACATGCACTATTGGTCTGTTGACAATCCCCATTGGCTTCGTCAGGTGGAACGTCGGCATCCATGGAGTTTAAACGTGTGGTGTGGGATAGGGAACCATCAGCTCATAGGCACTTTGTTCTTAGAAGGAACAATGAACTCTCACAAGTATCACAGCCTCCTGTAAGACCATCTGCTACAGATGCTAGAAGACGTTCCTTTGCAGACTAGGAGGAGCTTGTGGTACCAACATGATGGCTGTCCAGCCCATAGTGCACGAAGTACTACAGTTTGTCTTAACAGATTGTTTCCAAATCGTTGGATTGGACGAAGAGGACCTGTACCTTGGCTGGCCCGTTCACCGGATCTGAACTCTTTAGACTTTTTTCTGTGGGGAAGGCTGAAAGACACTGTCTACAAGGACGTACCAACTACACCAGACGATGAAACAACGTATTACTGCTGCCTGCTCTGAAATTTCCACTGAAATGGAACGTGTGCAGCAGTCTTTCCATAGCAGACTGGAAGCATGTATTGAAGCTGCCGGTGGTCATTTTGAACACAACCTTTGAAGGGCTATGTTCTGTTTACTTGTAAGAATCCACAGAAGTATTGTAATTCCCTTTTGTTTTTCTTTAGTTTGTGCTACCACAGGTTGTACAAGTGTCTGTGCGTAAAAGTTTCAAAATAAGATTTCTCGTAAACCACTTGCACTAGAATCTTGCAACAAACACCACTGACATTCTAAGTTACCCTACCTTTATTCTCTTGATGTAACTAAGCATTGTTCCATTTAAAAAATTGTATGTTTGCTCAAAAAATACACTTTCTCAGTATTATTAAAATCTGTTTATAGGCTAAATGTACAAGCCCTGGACTACTAATCAATGCTGTGAAAACTGCACATGAATAGCACTTGCGGTGCAAGTTTTAGATGATTCACTCTGTGTATATATATTTTTTTCATAAAAATATGAGATTAAATTGTGAAAATCAAAATATGAAGAACAGCATTACTATGCAAATTAACTTGAATTAGCCATGTTTGTATGAATTAAGTGGTGAGCGCACTATATTTTTTGATAATTGTATAAACATTTCTTGCCCAGAATCGTAATGTGTAATTGTTTCTATTAAACTCTATTGCTTGCCAGCTTTTTACATATTTCTCACTGAAGATGCGTTTTTTGTATGCTTATGTGCATGGCAGAACATGTCACAATATGCTATGTTGTTATTACTTACTTATTTATTTATTTATTTATTTGACTTCCTTGGTGACGTGTTAAATTCTAATACAACAATAAAAATATTTATACTCATTCTTTGGTACATACACATAATGCATATCGATTTCATGCTTATTGGCAGAGACTAAGTTTGAGCATTAAAATAGACAAAAGGCATTATAAATAGCTAAAATAGGCAATATAGAAAAACCTTACATTATTCCTACTTATTTACTAGATCACACTATTCAGTAGCACATTCAGCATATTTATGTTAACATTGTGTTGTGTTATATTTTTTTAAGCAACCTTAAAAGTTTTAAACAAAATGTTAACTGTACTTGGCAGAAAAATGAATGTTTCTTGAAGGCCTATGCATTACAATGCCTTATTAGCTTATTAGTTGCATGTGACAACCAAATGCTTTTTTTTCTGGAGTCATATTTATTCTCCTGTCAGATAATACATTTTTCATCTGAGAAAATGACCTTTCAACACCTACGGAGGTAATTGGAGCAAATCTAAAACATTGAACTATCATAGGGTCCATTTCTATAGCACTAGAATGTCACCTTGTAAAATGTTTGAGACATTTATAAGTTTGTCAAGATCAGGATTTTTCGAAAACACCATTTTAAACTTTTCCCTGACTAATGAACCCCATTTCTTTGGCACACACTCCAATCTTTGCTCTGCATCATCCACAGTTTTCACTGACTTCATCAAAGACTGCCCTCTTTGTTGAAGCTGGCAGGAAACTGAACTCGGCCACTATGAAAGTTAAGTCATTTCTCACTTCTGATGATTCGAGAAGTTTCTTTGCTGCTACAATTGAAGATGCTTTATCTTCCAGAGCGGCAACCACCTTAGTTATACTCCGGGAAATTTGAAGTGTAGTAAACTGCTGCTGAAATCCACCTTCCCCATCTTCTTATGATAGGCTCAGGGGGCAGATGCATATCTGGTGCAATGTCTTTAAATGCCGGAATCCTTGATGGGGCTTTCACAAAGATCTTTTTAATACTAGAAATCAATTTTTGACATCTGAAAAAAAAGCTGTGTATCTCTTCAGACACCCTGTGAAAACCATGTGCTATGCAGGTTACATGAAGCATCTTTGGAAATAGCAGTTTTAAAGTTGTCGCAGCCTTTTTTTATGCATGGTGGAGCACCTGAGATGAAAAGTAATAGATTATGGTATTGAATTTCTTCAGGCCACAGTAACTAATGAATTGTTAAATATGTGTGGTGGTTAAATTAACTTTTTCCAGACACAATGTTGTGAGCAGGAATGCTTTTATTGATTCACCTTCTGAAGGGTCCAATGGTCCAACAATGACATTGGCAATAAAATAACCTGTAGGATCAGTTGACTCGTCGATTGAAATCCAGATCTTTTTATTTTTTAGTGCATCTTTAATGATTTTCATTACATCATCGTACATTCACATAAGTAACAGTTTCGCATACTTGACTCAATGGGCACAGATTTGTCCATATGCTTCTCCAAAACCTGTCATAATGTAAGATTCTGTAGTTTCCACAAAGGGATTCCAGCATCTATAAAAGATTTGCATTCGACTCGATGTTGCATTTGTTGTTAGAAGCAAAGAAATGAATTCCCAGTAGGCCTTGGAAAGTACATCTTTGTGGTTGGTTATACTGATGAGTTGAGAAATGAAATATTTCTTTTTGTAATTTACTGACTGCTCACATATTTTGCACAGAAGCTTTTTATGATTAGGAGAAAATACACTGGATCCAAAAGTATTAATGTAACTTTGCAATTTACTGCATAAAGGAACACTGAACTTTGGCATGCTTCTAGCTACCTTGCACAACGATGTCACAATGAAAACTGAAGGAAAGAGGAATTTAGAATAATGAAACCACGTTTTATATCCGACACTCGCTGCTGCTTTTGAAGGTGTTGTGATTCTATAGGAAGGCAAGTAATCAAAAGTGAATCTTAAAACCCTTACCTACTGTTATCTCTTTTTACGATGGCACTCATTGTTGCTTGTAAAGAGAATATGAACTAACTCAAAGGCAATAAATAACGTAGTTTCAGTGCAGTCACATTCATTGTAGCAGTTACAGAAATAAATTAAATACCCATGTAGGCAATTTGTAATAATAAAGGAATAAATGATAATCAAAAAGTCAACAAAAGGCATTTATTTTGGCAATTAGGCATTTATATTTAAAAAAAGAAAAAGGCGGAGAAAGGCAACTTAAAACTGTAGCGTTTCAATCACAAAGTTGTAAATCTGCAGATTCACTTTCAGATTGAAGACAGGTCTAACACATTTGAAAAGGCATTCTGCCAAAGTTCCGGCATGCATATTAAAAATTAGTAATGCAAGTAAAGTTGAAGGATTTTAGCAGTATAAAGAATGAATTAAAATATGAAGATTTATATTTAATACCTAACCAATCTGACTATCTAATTTAAGGCTCATTTCATGGTCATGTATGTGACAAACACTTGCTTAAATACACATAAATAGTATGATAAATTGATTTATTGCTGAAACTAAATCACAACCAGTCTTTATTGCATAAATAAAGATGCGAAAAATAAAATTAACACAGAATATATGTTTATCTTTAGTCTGTAATGAAATTAAATGTCTTTCTTTCAGGGATCATATATGTGACAAAAAATAGAAGTAACGAATGATATGCATATCCTCTGTTTAAAAATTCTGTGACTCTTTAGTTAATGATGTATTATTTGCAATGTGCATAACCTTGGCAATTCACGGCATGGTACACAGTAACACACATTAATTGACTATCCAATGACTGCTGGCTGCTATACAGATACTTGTGTTTTGTTGGAACATCTGAAGACATGTGACATCTTAATACCTGGAACTACCTTTGCGAGATTCCATTGAATCTGAAGTTTATGTCTTCCTGCATCACTGGCATTACAGTTACATTATGAACCATGTTTGCAGCTAATGTGGTAAAATCAGCTGCATTTTGCACAGTTGCACTTCTTCCCATAGCTTCCGCACAAACTCAAGACTTTACACCACCATCCACAACTCCCTTCCCATCGGATGTGGCTAAATTATTCCATTCAACACTTGAAAATTGTTTTAATATAGATATGTTGAGTAGGTAACAGGTGAGCTTGTTTTTAAATTTGCTCGATGGACCATCACTTGAGGTTATCAATTTTGGTTTATTGGCTTGAAACTTGATATAGTCAATGAGTTTGAGAATAAAGGCAGATACTGAATGCTTTGATTTATCCTTTGTATCACTCACAATAAGATAACATTTTGAGTTTTGTTTGCCTCAAAAACAGCAGCTGTGAATAAAGTTACACTTCGTCTACTCCAAAACACAGGTTGTATTTCAACGTGCTATTCACATGAGTAATTCATGGCAAAATCAACTTGTAATACAACAGTATTACATTGTTGTGTATCATACTGAAATGCTGCAGCCTGGATTTGTTTGGACAGTACATGTTCCTGGAAACTTCTGAAGTTGGATAGAACCGTGTCAACTCCCGCATACACCCTTCATGAGATTCTTTACACAATCTTTGTTTTCCATCAACACCCACTCAAACCGCTGTACATTTGTTGCATTACTTAACCCATTTCCTGAAATTAATTTATCAAGCAGTTGTTCACCATTGCATTTCATACATGTCATTTTGCAACAGCCTGATTCCAAGTCTGAATTACACAAGACTATTCCAGAAATCATTGTTGTACGTAATCACTAACCCCTTCAGCAACAACATACAGTTTTCATGCATTTACATTGCTCACAAGGTGTCCTTAATCAGAAGAACATTTGTGGCCTCACATTACAAAACTTTGAATATCCAATGTTCAAGTTAGGATTTTCTGCATTGAACAAAGCATGTGCTTGTTTCATGTGCATTGTAAAATAATACCTACAGACACTTTAACACCATATTCCCATCTCATCATGTATACCAGGAGCAGTATAACAATATCTGAGCGACACAAGAATACTTGCACTAATTCTCTATGTTGATTATGATCAGAAACAATGTTTTCCTGCTGTAGTTTCAGGCCCACTTTCTTTGTCACAGTGCTCACAGCTGCTAATTGTTTTCTTGGAAATGCTGGCAAAGCTTTCAGTTTTTTCTTCATTGCCTTACCAAGGAAAGTGAATGTTGAGTCCCAGAAGCAGTAGAAGGGCCTGCTAACGCAATTGCACTATTTTTATTCTTTCTTAGAAGCTCTATAGTTTCTTGCCATTCTCTTGTTGTTTCTTCTTCTCTTTCTTAGTCATTCAGTTCTCTGAATATCATTTTCTGGCATTGGTTTTTGTTTTTCCTTGAAACTTAAATCACTTTGTTTTTGGTAATACTTTCTCTGATTGGCAGCTTTCCTTGCTCTCTGATCCTTATCCATATTTGAAGCTTGAAACTATCAGATTAGACACTGGTGATTGTAGATCAGTTTGAACTTCCCTATATGCTTAGCTCCACTAGACACCATGTGCTATGAACAGGAACTTGAAATAATTTATAGCAGGAAGTCGCTTCTGTTGGCACTTGCCACCTAGTGAGAGTGGTAGACTAATAAAACAGTCCTATCTAGTATCCAATCTGCAATTAACTGTGTCATGTACCTGGTCACCTCAAACTGTAACATTAAATTACATTTTTACTATCTTATTTCTATATTTTGATAAGGCATCATGGTTTACTTTTATATACAATATCTGAAAAATTTCACTTAAACTCTTTAGGTGTAGGGAGAAGCAAAATCATTATGTGATCATGCTTGAGAGTTCTAAAAACATGCAAAATATTCTCTCGTTTAAATAATCTTAAAAAGGACATATCACAGTATACTACAGTATAATAGAGAATAAATTAAAAATAAAGAATAAGGACACAAATAATAGTTAAAGTTAAGACTAAGTGGTAAGAACTAACATCAACTGACTGCCATTTACAATTCAGATTTCTTAAGATTAATACAACATTTAAAATGTAAAATTTATGCTGTATCTGAACTTCAGAGGGAAAAATAAAACTAATCACAAGAAAGTTACATACCTTTCAGTTGAATAAAACTTTTTTTTCTTGCACACAGGCGAGAAAAAAAGTTTTGAGCCTTGGTTTCAAAATTTGTGGAATGTGCCTTTATTTAACGGGTGACTGATATTAATTCTTGAAAAGAAATTTCATTTTAGTTCCTACTACAAGAAGTCCCAAATACTTTTCAGTTGAAGTAAAATTATCCATCACTGTTTCAGAGTGCAAATGTTCCATAGTTAGCTATAAAATGTTTAAAGTTCTATTTTGTTTCATGTATATGTTCATTTAACAGATGCTGAAATACAATAGAATACGTAAAGAGTTACTAACATCTCACATGCAACAACTTACGCATCCTTTTACTTCAGAGGTATTTCAGTTTGTACCTTTTCTCTCTAATCAATGACTACAGTTAATAATTGTATAATATATTCCACCCAAGCAATATCATTGTTCTCGGCATATGTGTTTAAACCAATTGAAAGATGTGCAATTTTGCCTTAAGTTTAGTTTCCCTTGTTTCATCAGTTTTTAAAACTTGACCAACATATACAAAATTCTTGATTTTGTGGCAGACTTGACCAGAATCATATCGCCAGGTGACACATTTAAGTTCTGAATCATTGTTAAGGTAAGCTGTGCTTTTGGTAGGTTCTTTGTAGTCCTTGACAGTAATGCACACTATTACTTCAATGCTTTCTGAGAACTTTATGATAACTATTTTGCCTTCATCACGAGAAATAATACAGTGCAAAGTTTGTATAGTAGGAGCAATATTCTCTTTCCAGCAGAGAAATTTAAGTCCATCTTTCTCTGATGGCTCTTATTTCTTCTTTAGTAATGGCTACCATATTAATATTTGGGCAGACTTCTTTTGCTACTGTAGTAAATGATTCACGTTACTGTTTCTCTCTGCATATTCTAGTGCTAACTCCTGTTTTTAAACTTCCTTCTACTCCATAAATATCACCTATGCTGTGAGACTTGGCAAAGAAATACCACTTAAGGGACAGATTGAAGTGTGATGCAGGCTGCAAACCTATATTTGTTTTTAAATTGTGAAGCAGCACCATCAGTGAACACATCCATGTGCTTAAGCCCTTTCTTAACTAAAATACCAAAAAGATGCTTCAAAAGTACATGCACTGTATTTCTGACATGGCTGAGGGAGTCACAATTATAACAAAAGTGCCTATACGAGACCATGCAACAGCAGTAAATAAAATTACTTGCAACTGTTTCCAGTGAGCAAACTGCAATTATCTTGGCTTACAATGGAGCAGCTTGCAGAAAAGTCAACTTGCAGTATTACACTTCGCTCATTATTGACAATAATCTTTGTAATACTTGAAAAGAAATAATGGAATAACCTGGGTTTTAGCTTTTATTTGCATTTTGGCATATAACTGTCTGTCCAGGAATATTCTGCAGACTTAATGCACAGTCTAAAAACTTTTACTTTAGGTGTTTAAAATAACAATGGATTAAATAAGGCATACATGTCTGCAAATTCCAAAAAATCTGAACGTTCCTGAAGAAAGTGACAGAAATAACTTCTCAGAAAAAATGAACTTTAATTTTGAGCTTTAGTGTCGTACTTATTGTGGAATTGACATAATTAAATATGGAAAATTATCTTTGGTTCTTTATACCAGGTGAGTCAGCTGCCCCTATTTATTTTTTAATTTATGCAACGTGCTAAGCAACATGTGACATACGCCTTTCTTGAATTCCTTCTAAAGGCTGATTTGCACAACACTTTATAGAGGAGGGATAGATAACTCAGTGCATAAGTGTTTTACGGGACAGAATGCTATCGTCATGTATGTTGATGGCAAAAACATCCCACCCTGACACTGGGAGCTTCAGTGGCACTTTAAGCTGATTTTACAAACTTTTATTCTTTAGCTTACATTAATACACACCTTTGAAAACGACCCTGAAGGAACAACTTATCGCATGCATCAGTTGACAAAACTATTTGAAAACAAAATGGAAGATCCAGCAGTGCGACCAATTGGATTTAAGCCGTCAGCCAACAAAGGTTCGTTGTACAGCCTTGTCAAAAAATGCTAAGCATTAGGTAGATAATTTCTCTTCTGTCACGAACTATGGCATATTTCAGTTCATACAGTAATTGAAATGACTGATGCAGTTTGTTTATTTGAGTTAAAGTTACCAAAATGACCTCCAAACACTGTATGAAGTTGCAGAAAGCATGTAAAGATTTGAGGAGGTGGGGTTGAGTTTTGCTATTATTAATTCGTATAGGAACCCCAACTCGCAACGTAGCATTGGCTGAATGGTATTATCATAGTTGCTTTACCACTGTGCCGCTTTAGTGCAGGTTCAAATCCATCATGTTAAGTTCAAAAATTTTATCACCTTTTGTTTTCTCTCTTTTGGCCTATAATTTGATATTATGATACAAAGGCCATTTTTGATAACATTATAAGTGTGTACAAAATAGAACAATCAACATGTTTTTTCTACCATAAAGTAGAAGAACCGCAAAGCCTGAATCATTTCCGGGCACTCATACGTGAAGAATGCAGGCAGATTACACCGGGCATGTTACAACACGCAAGAAGGTCTCTCCAACAATGTACATAAATGTGCATTGATGAAGGGGGTCGTCATTTTGAAAATTTACTTCGTTGATGAAATCCACGCTCTTTAACAATTTATTATTCTGTTTACCATGAACTTAGCACATTTACAAATCCTTTGTCAGTAGAAGAAGTGAAACATAAGGTTTAAACATGAAACAAAAGCTGTTAGGTTTAATATCGTCGATATGTGCCCAAAAGAATAAAAGCTAACTACGTGACATGGTTTACAACACCAGATAGGTAGAGATTATTATCGTAAGCATGATACACAATTATTTGATTGTAATTCTTGTGTCTTTGGCTCACAGGAGAGCCAATAACAAAAATAAATAGATTATTATACTAAAATACAGAAAATAAACGCAAGGAGAAAGAAAAAAAATAACCAAAACAATTTGATGTTTATATTAGATTCAAACTTCCGAAGCTAACCGTGCCTTTAACACATCCCGGCAGCTAATCCACTCGGCCAGAACACACGTATTGTCTCCTGCTCTTCGGGAAAACATATCTATCTCCTTGCAAGCATTATATCCATGAAAAGCCATCTTTTTAAAGCCTTTCGCGGCTCCTTGGCTCATTCAGGCCTTTAATCCTTAATGGTGATTGTGTATAGTGTCGAATAGAAGGACAGAGCTACAATAACAGTTTGTTTAATAAAAGGGTCAATGTTTACACATTAGTATATAAAATGCGGGTTGCATAGATACAAATGCCTAGGGGTAGTTGACTCACCTGGTATAGTCCACCTTAGCATGTTGGCATTGTGTTAAAAGGGGTGGGTTAAGCATCTCGTGTTTAGATTACTTTAAGTTATTTACATAATTTGTGTATATGCAGTGGTTAGTCGAGCTTTTCTGGTAGCTCAGTGTCTCTCGAGAGCTTTATGTTTGGTGGGAGGCTTAGCAGCAGGCATAATTCTTGAGTGACCTCTGATATGCTAAACCAGGTGTTGCAAAAATTCCTTCCTGTTGTGATTCACAGGAATATGCAATCTGTATGCTATCACCTAACAGAAAGTGAAACACAAATACAAATCAGGAGGAGTGCCATTCAGGGGATAAGTGTCTGATTGTAATTGTCACTCTTAAATTAATGTGGCAGTTAAACAAGAACACACAAGACACCTGTAAATACTAAGAATATTTTTAAACATAGAACAAATACATTTCTTTCTCAAATCATATATGTTTTTCACATAAGACATTACATTTACATATTTATTCAAATTCGTACTATCCTTTAACGAAAAGTTGCCGTATGAAAAGAAAAATGCAATGCATATCAACTTGAATGCACAGTGACTAAACCCCTCTCGTACGAGTAAATTCAAATTAGGAGTAAGAACATTTTGAGCTCATAACTTTCCTTGTCCTTGCCTACAGGCAAATGGCAACCCAACCATCTGTTGTTCCTTTCCCCTAAAGAAGCCTAACAAGAGCAAACAGTTAAGCCCTTTGCTTTACTGATTCAAGTCAACCCATCAAGGGTCATGCACTGTAGTAGGAGTAATACACAATTAGATGTGTTTAAGAATTCACCCTAACAGTTGAATAATTTTGGTTTTCACTAACAACAACATTTCTATTCCTCAAAGAAACCATGGCCCTTATTTATGGTTTAAGAGCTTGCTACTTCTAGTGGATTAACAATGAACCAGTTTTTATATTCACAAACTGAGAATTGCAGTACTCGAGCTATTAAACATTTTGCTGGCACAAATTTTAGTCTCCCTAAATGAGCAGGTGGAGGGCTGTGATAAAATATGCATTATCTGTGCAAAGTGGAGGACTATGAAATTAAGGATGTGGCTTCTGTGAAGAAAATTTGTGAACTGAAACAGCAGAGGAAAGTACATCTGCCAAGATTATATGTACACCCTAAGACAAAAAAAAAAAATGAGCAGACTCTTGAAGTGTATATTTGTCAAAGTCCAAATCGTTCCTGTGGCCGGTTCATAATGGTGCCTTGGGACATGTGCTTCATTTTATTGTTATCTTTGATATCGAGTCAAAGGTAGTAAATGTGCGCTGACAGCAGAGCAGTTATAAGCAGGTAGTAGCAATGAGGCCTACTGAGGTTCGTATACTGGGCATAATTTTTTTTCCAGAAAAATGCAGTGTTTATTACGCATATTATAATATAATTCCCAATTTCAAAGGCTTATTTGATTTCAAGGCATTTATGCTCACAAAAAACTGAAACACACTCCTTTTTGTTTTCAAACTAAACATGAAATAAGTAAATGTTATATTCCCTAAACGTAAAAGCAAATTGAAAATTAACTTGATATTGGGTGTGTAAATCCTTTCTATTACTGCCCTTACTCTATGGGCATGGATGATATCAAATGCCTAGTCAAATTTTCACGAAAGGATACTTCCTCCCAAGCATCCTGTATTTGACCCCACAAAACCTCTTGTCTTGCAGGCCAATTTAACTCCAAAACTTCCTTCACCTCTGCCCACACATTTTCAATAAGATTCAAATCTGGTGAGCAAGGAGGCCAATTAATCACTGTGATATCTTGCCTGTGCAAGAACCAGTTTGAAATGTGCTGTCTTGCGTGGACAAGGTGGTTATCCTACTGGAATTCAGTCATTCCATTGGGATATCTATTCTTTACAGAAGGATCTATAGTGTTTTTGAGGATGTCTTTATACTGGTGGCTATTTAATGTGCTATCAAGCTGCCACAACACAACTAGGCCATTTTGTGACATCCAATCCCAACATACAGATATGCGACCCTGGCAATTCATTTGTGCCACATATTTTGCATCGTAGCATTTTCCTCTGGGGGGTAGATAATTACTTTTCCCCCATTTGTAGATGAAAATGTCATCTCGTCTGTGAATGTAACCCTATTCCAATTATGGTTGACACTTTCTTTTACAGATGTCAGGCAAAAAATATCTGAGATTGTAAGATGCTGCTTCTTAGCTGCTGATCCAGCATAGAGTCCTGTTGTAGTCAAATGATGCAAGGCTGTGTGTTTCAACCTGGGAAATTAGAATTACTTCTAATTATAGGCACATGCTGGAAGGAATTCCGGTCTGCCTCTTCTGTAAGTGCAGTGTCCTACTGAGGAGTGGTCAAACGTTTTTGACCTGAACCAGGTTGATGAACTATCCCTTCCCTGGTCTAATGAGTATCCAGCAATGTTCATTAATGTAAGGAGAGATCTCCTTGTAACTTTGTATTTGTGTGTGCGTTCGGCTATAGCAAAAGTCATTGTGGTTGCTAATGCAGAAATTCAAGGCTATGAAGTGATTGCATCTGATCATACCAGCACCATTCATGACTGAAGAATGAGACAGAGTTTGCATATCCAATCATGCCCGTACCCAGAAAAAAATTTCGGGGAGGGTTTTCCATAACTACATCTAAACTTAACAGTACCCCACACAGTTACCATGTACCTACTCTGTGGTATATAGACGTTATGTGGATAAGAAAATTGCTTGGAGACATTATATAGACAGGAAAAACTCACCAGAAAGAAGATATTCTACCTTAGAGCACAAAACGTCGAGACTGCTTCGAAAACCGGGACGTATGTTCGAATGCCTATGTAAGGCGGAAATATTAAGTTTCCCTTTTTCCTGTAAATGTGCTACTAGCAGTAAACCTTTTAACAACAGTTTCCCATATTGGTTTGATGTGAATTTAAATAAATAAAGCTGTCAGAGGTTTTGGGGGGGTTTGAACCCTAAAAAAACCCCTCTAAATACGGCCCTGCATCCAATATTAAGTCAATTAAATATTTGGTTTAGTTTTTCACTTTAGAACTCGTACTAATAATTTATTTGAAAACTAGCAGAGTAATTTATGCTTTTATACATGAATGTCTTAAAATGATTAAATATATTATGCATGAAAAACATAGGGCATTGCCATATATTTAACAAATTAAAATTTAAATAATAATAATAATAAAACACACCAAAGATTTTAACCTAGGCTGTTCCAATTATGAGACACGTCTGTTTCACATCTTGGCTACTATGCATACAAGTACACTGAAAGGCATCTTCCTAGCTTTGAAATGAACGCAGGGTGGTATTAAATTGTGTATCATCAACGCACGTCAGGGGATGCTTCCGATGTTTTCTGAATTGAACTCCCTCTCTGACTGTTGCTCATTTATTTTGTCTTAGGCTGTACATAATTTGGTAGTACATTGGCTTACATTTCAAGAATACATTAAGATTTACTTCAGAAAATGCTAAAAGGATGATTGAACTGTTCTATCCAAAAATGTGTAACACAGAAAATGAGTTGCAGGTGTGAACAGCATTTTGTTACTATGAATAAGGAGAATATTATTCTGAAGCTGCATAATAAAGAATGTCTCAGGTGCCATTACTAGATTGAAACCTCATTATTTACATGTTTCCAGTGGAGAGAGGATTGCATCTACTTACGGCCTTTATCGTAAGGTAGGGTTTCTTCAGGTAATTATTTACGATGTGAAGTATCACACACAATATTAGGTAATTCATTCAGAATCTGGTTTGTTGCATATTTTGAGTAATAACAGCAAACATCATTTGTTACTTGAATGGTCAGTTTGACTTATTTTTGAAGTCGGTATTACCAAAGATTATTTTTTTATTCAAATGAATTAGAGGTGCGATGAATTGTATAATCAATGGACATATTAATGAAGGAATGATACCACTATTTCTCGATACTAATACTGATTTTTGAGCCCCGAGACTCAATACTCACTTTATAAAAAACTGTAAATGCAATATCTGTTCACTGAATTATGTTCTTAGTAGTTTTCTGTGTATAAATGTATGTGAACACACACAATGCAATCCAATCTAATCTAATCAATTTTGTATTGTATGCTAATTTCGAAATTGTTCCTCTTTGCCATTCTCCAATCGGCAACTTTTTTTATATATATATGATTTAATGCCACAGGTTATATATCCCCTATTGTTAGTAAAGGTTAATAATAATAATAATAATAATAATAATAATAATTATTATTATTATTATTATTATTATTATTTCTTTGCTTCCCTTTTTATGTAAATATATTTTGTTCTTAAAACTTTCTTTTAAAGGAGTTTCTACTCAGTATGGAAATTGGCCATACAGTATACCTGTAAGTTACCTTGTGACCCGAATTTGGCACAAACAAAATGATGGAGGAGACAAACAAATATTTCCATGCGCTGGATTACCTCACGTCTTAAGTTCTGATTTGTTTCTGTGGTATTCACAGAGTTTTGTCACCGGAGTAGATAAATCTAAAGGCTGGTGAGTCATGAAGAAGGGATGGGTCAAGCACATTCCTTCATGGGAACTACTTCCACTCTACAGTTGGAGCTGTTTCAAGGAAACAGTTCCAGTTCCACTCCAAGGAAGTAGTTCCAGCCTTTGGTGGAAATAGTTCCATTGGAAGTACTTCCACTTTTCCACTCTGGAGTATTGGTGAAAGTACTTCCACTGTTTTACTCTGTAGTTTTGGTGGAAGCACTTCCAGTGCTTTACTCCAGAGTGCTGCTGTAATGACTTCCTCTACTCCATAAACAGATATATTGTAATGGCATAAGGCATTGCCATTTTAAAGCAAATGACATTCAGTAGAATGCCACACTGTGTGTTAACAATTAATGTCTCCTGTCGCATAAATAGGTGTTTGTGATGTAATGGCTTGCAGTTCTATGCTAGTATGTTGTGCTTTTATCCCTGTTGTATAGTAAACTTCAAAGTAATATTAGTAATATCATATGTAGTGTATGAATAAATTGTAATTCCATTTGCTGTAAAGCAACAATAACCAGCAGAATGCAACACTACGGATTTAGGACTGAAGCTTATGCCTAGATACGTTGTAAAATATTCTTTATTGCTTGTTATGAACAGTGTGAAGGTAAATTGTTGTACATTAAATGTGGTTTCAGCAAATATAACAAAATCTTGTGGGGAAATAGACTTAAGTATACTCATCTCTAGGAGCTGATCTTTGTTATTGTGAAGTGAAATATTTTGAGAATTTAATAAAAAAAGAAAAACTCACACTTGCCCTCTTTTATTTACTCCTATGAACCACAAGTCTAGGGGATATAATTTACTACTCTTTTGGCAGTTTAATAGGCAGTTCTCAAGGTATTACTCAAACTGTATGAAAAACCTAGGTCAGCAGACACAGAGTAATGCAAATTTAAAAAATAATTTGTATTAACATCTTCATATGCAGAATTAACAGTAATTTTGCTGTTTACGTCTACCTAGCTACTCAACAGTGGTTAGCCAACAATGAAGTGGATAAGGCGTATGCGCAATTTTAGAGTACCAACATATTGAACAGAAAAGATGTTGGTGAAAGTGGAAGTAACATATATCATTTTATCAGTTGATTTTAAATAAGGCTATGTGATAATTCACAACAATTCATGATTAAATATGATAGTAGCTTTATTCGTTCATTATGGAGCTTTAAAATAGTTTGCTGGTGACACTAAAAGTTAATTTGCAATGGCAATTTAACAAGAGAAAAATGTAATTCTGAATGGGTAATTAGGCATAAGTTGCGCTGCTCTCAAAAGGGACTCTCTGAAACATGCGGTAAACTTTAGGGAGTTAAAATGTAATATTTGCTGTACAGACATGCTGCCATATCCCCTTATTAATATGACTGCTACATGTGGGAAGTACGAGTAGATGGAAATGTAATTAAAATTTGGGCATTCTCATAACAGCACAATTGCCATTAAATGTTTACATCTGGTGAAACCAAAATTCTGTGTATTTTTAGAATTCTGTACGTTAAGTTCAACGTTCATTGCATTTGTCGTATTATTTGATATGACATATAACCTGAATTTTCCATAAATGACACAAACTCGCATTCATCAGTATTTGAGTTATTTCAATATTTTTTCCCAATTGATGTGAACTGCATTGATATAATTTACATTTGCCATAAAGCAAATGATACCCAACAAGTTCACCGATATCAGTGAATGTTGCCAGCTTATGTAGCAAAATCATTAGTAATATTATAAATTATCAGTGAATGCTTCAACAAGTTCTCATTAGAAACAGTTAAACCTGCATCCAGAATGAATTAATTTTTTTAAAAATAACCTCAAAGTAAAACCGTAAGTTTCTTTTTGTATGAATTACTGAATTCACTGAAAAAGATAAGTTACTCAACTAAAAACATAGTTTTGTTTGTAATAGTGGTTACATTTACATGCCACAAATGGAAAGCTTGGAATTTTCAATTTACAGGAGAGTTCTGCTCTAGTGATGGGTTGATAGAGTTGGAGTTATTTCAAAGGAACACTTCCTCCTCTGGAAATGTGAAGTAACTATTCCACTATTTGGAACTGTTACTTCCTTACTTCCAACTCTGTCGCTGTTGCTTCCGTTCAATTTTACTTCTACTCTGCCGGAGTACTTTTAAGGCATTTTCTTCCAACTCTGTTGGAGTTAGTTCCATTCCACCAGAGTACTTCCATTTCCATCGGGGTTACGTCCAGTTGTATAAAGGCTGGTTCATAACAACTGAGAACAGTAACCAGAACGAGAATGACAAAGTTGAAATAAATGTTTTCTAATAGCATTCATAATTGACAGGAAGCTTTCCTGGGCCTTGGGAATGGGAAAGAAGACTTGGCCAAGTTTCAACGTTCTAATTTCCGGGCATGACGTATTAGACCCATATTGTGCATATTAGACTTCACTTTAGAGGTTACTCTGGGCGGCTGTGAATATGATACAGCTTCTAGTGTGCTCTATAGTTGCAAGCAGAAAGCATGAAACTGGAAGAAATTAGTAGCATACCTGCTTTCTAACCTCAGATCCTGACATCTGTGGATCATTTAGTGTTGGTTTTTCTATTGAAAGGGTCATCTGTAGTTTGTTTATATGCAGCTCAAAACTAGCTATTGCCTTAAAAAGTGGCAAAAGCTATAAAGAACAATTAAAACAAATTAACAAAGAGCAAGAAGCAACTTCAATGTATGCCATTAAATAAAGGAATGAAAGCTTGGTATGACTAGAGGAATTGTAAATGTAATGGATATGTATTTGGATAATGTTTACTCTATTGAATTTTGACATTGGTTAACCCACATTATGTTGGATGAATTGGAAGCAGGTGAAAAAATATCATTGTTGAGTTAAAAGCAAATGAAATCCCTGCCTCCATCATGTAATTTCAGAAAAAAGGTTTAAATAAATTAAGTGAATTCTGACTCAAATATTGAAATGCGAGTTTGTTATTAATGGAAAATGGAGGTTAAAGATCCTATCGAATAATACGACATGTGCAATGAATGCTTCTGTTGAACATTACATACAGAATCCCAAAAATATGCAGAAGACAGTAAGTTTTATCCCGTAGACTTGTGGTTCAGAAAGTTAAATAAAATTAAATGAGAGTGTGCCTTTTTTGTTTTGTTTTGATTAAATTCTCAAAATGTTCTGCTTCACAATAACCTAAAAAAGCAGCTCCGAGAGGTTATGAGTACATATAATTTAAGTTCTTTTTCCTAAAAGAAGGTTTTATACTTATTGAAGCCACATTTAACGTAAAACAATTTACCTCCACATTGTTCATAACCTAAATATTTAATACACAATAAATCAATATTTTACATAGTGTTTATAAGCTTCAGTCTTAAATCTGTAGAGTTGCATTCCATTGGTTATATTTGTTTGCTTTATAGCAAATGGAATTGCAAATTATCCGTGTAATTACATTGGGTATACATTATATGTGATATATTTTACCTATATTACTTTGTAGTTTATTATGCAATGGGGATAAAATGATAACATAGAACTGCAAGCCATTAAATCACAAACACTTGCTTATGGGAATGGAGACATTTGTTAAGATATGGTGTGGCATCCCATTGGATATAATTTGCTTAACAGCAAATGGCAATTCCATTACCTACAATACTTCCTCTTTATGCAGTAAAGGAAGTCATTCCGGCAGCGCTCTGGAGTAAAATACTGGAAGTACTTTCACCAATACTCTGGAGTTAAAAGTGAAAGTACTTCCAATGAACTAAGTTCCACCAAAGGCCAGAACTACTTCCTTGAAACGACTTTGACTGCATAGTGGAAGTAGTTCTGGTAAAGCAGCTTGTTCCATCCATCACTACTCTGCCCTATTCTCTTTTTTGTAAATAGACGCACACAGAACTAGAATAGGGAAGGCAGAATATATACAGAGTGCATTACATCATTTTTTCATAGTTTGGAATATATTCTCCTAAATGTAACTTCCGTTTCTTGCTGATAAAGCGAAAATTGACTGTGGCACTAGCTACACTGATATTTAGTTGAATTTTGGTAATATAATAAGTAAGACGAGTGTGAGGTATTTGGAGTTTTATGCAACAGAAATAATTAATACCGATTATGTTAATGTGTAAATTTGTTCTAATAATGTTAATTAAAATAATATTACCCACCTCCATGGTGTTGAGGTAGTGTATTTGCCTCATTCAAGAGATCCTGAGTTCGAATCTCCATTAGGGTGTGTTACCTGGATGAGGCTTTTTTCATAGGGTTTTCCCCTTATCTTGAGAAGGTGAATGTTGGTTGACTAAGCTCTATGGATCCCAGACTCAACTGAGATCATACCACCCATTTCAATCTTTGTCCGATATGAGGTTAAAGGTTAAACTAAAGAAAATAAATACAGTAGGGCATCAATTATCCGAATACTGATCAACCGAATCATTGGTTAACCAAAAGCATTCTAATTGACAATTTGAAATTTGCATGTGTGCCATGTAGTTCTGATTGGGGAAAAAACCATTCAGCAACTTTATAAGGAAATTGATTTGAAGGATGCTGTGTACATGGCAGCTGAAGCTTGGACTACTATCAAGGACACTACACTAGCAGCAAAAGCTTGGAATAAGCTCCTTCCCTCAGACAAATCTAGCACTGGACTTGAAGAGCCACCAAACAGCGAATTTGTATCGGAACTGGCTGGGTCAATTAAAGGATCTTCAGGATTTGAATAATGCAGCCAGGAAAACATTACAACAGGCTCAAATGTGATGTTGATGACTGGCTATCAAACATTGGTGGCAATGACCATGCTGAAAAAGTACCACATAGTGAGGAAGCTTTTCATTGCCTTGTGATGGATACAAAGTGGAGAACAGTAAGAATGTGATTCTGTCCAATTGCTGTCTTTAAAACATTTGCAAGATTTAACAGCAAAAAAACTCATCTCTGAAGTCCCCAAAAAAGAAACAAAGATTGACTTCTTTTCCTTTGCTATAGGTCTATTTTAATTGCCATTTTGAACTTGTCAAACTAGGCTAGTCAGTTCTTGTGTTATTTATAAGACGTGTGTTACAAAATATATATGCATAGTTGTTTAATCTCTGTTTTTCGTTGTTTCATATTGCTCCTATGACATCTGGTACAATTTGCTTTCATAAATGATTATCTGAAAAATCGGTTATTTGATGACCCCCATCCTCAATTGTTATGCATAATCGATGTTCTACTGTAAATAAAAACAATCCTTCAAGAGATCTGAATTACGAACAGGTCCCTCATAGAAAATATATTATTGCCAAATGTATGAAAAAAAAAAGGTTCTTATAAATTAGTTGAAGATAAAATGATAATGGTTACCTCTGCCTCATCTTCTGTACCTACAATTAGGTATAAACCATTTCCTATTTAATAATTTAACCTTCAATATTTATTCCTCTGTTTTTAGAAATAATTATCCTTCACAATGCCACATTGGAAGAATGATATCATTTGAGGTGAAATCACTAATTCTATAGGAAAGTGTGCTTATTTGAAGAAACAAAGTGGCTAGTAGTTGTATATATCTAGAAAAAGTGAAATATGTGGGTTTTTCGCCAATTTGGGTAACAGGAAAGCTAAATGCAACTATTGTTCTGCGCCCGTTTCATATAAAGGAGGAAATACTTTCAACCTTAATCGGCATATTCTCTGGAATCACCCAGCAGTATCTTTGCCAGGAGTTTAGTGCCCCTTGCACCAGTAAGTATTTCTTTAGAAGAAGATCCAGATGATCCTCAACCCATATCATCTATTGCTGAAAGTCAACAGCCATCCTTACCACTGGAGGATGACAGGCACTGCAACTGCCGGAGCACATGCTCTAGTTCAGGGAAGAGTGCCCATCTATTTTACGAAGCCAATGTCGGATACAAGAAGTTAGGAGATTGACTTTACACTTCTAAAAACTGTAGTGAAGGATTATTTGCCCTTTACTATCTTGGAGAGTATTTCCAAGGCTTCATAAGCAAGTTAAATGTGGGTTACAAATCTTCAACATGCAAGATGCTTTTCAAAATACTTCTCCCACAACAATATGCCATTGGTGAAGGAAGGGATACAAAAATAAAATAAAAGCTGCAAAATTGGTGGTATTGGCAATGAATACCTGGGCTTTCAGCAGAAATCAGAGCTACTTGTCAGTGACAGCACACTACATTGAACATCTAGAACTGCATTCTTCTGTCTAAATATGAGGAAAGGCACACTTCAGGAAACCTCAGTGAAGAACGTAAACCGTTGCAACACAATGGAACAATGAGCAAAATATTGTGTGTGCTGTTAGTGACAGAGCGGCTAATGTTACAGCTGTAATAAGATTTGAGAACTGGAGACACATCCCTTGTCTTGCACAGTCTGAATTTAATTGTTCACAATGGGCTTCGGCATGTGCAAGATGTGATAAAAGCTAAAAGAATTGTTGAATTCTTTAAAAGAAGTTCAAATGAAATTAAATAGGATCCAGGAACAAATGCAATAGTCAGCTCTGTCGTTAAAACAGGATACTTCCACAAGATGGAATTCAACCTTTGACATGTTGCAAAGAGTACTGAAGTAAAGAATTTGCTCATGTCAGTAATAGCTGTCAATTATCCAGATCTGGAAAACTTAAACCCAATTGACACCGAAACTGTAAGACAACCTTGTGAAGTGTTGAAAGTTTTCAGGTATTACAGTGAAGAAATGAGCAACAAGAATCGGGGGATTGCTTCCAAAGGTATATCAATGCGTAATTCATTGAAACTGGTGCAGGGAATATGCAAATAATGCTGAATTTTATCATGTACAAGGTATGGCCAAGAAGCTAGAGGAAGAGTTAAACTGGCAATTTTGGGATGTTGAAGAAAACAGGATTTTTGCAGAAGCAATTATATTGGATTCCCGATTTAAATTGCATGGATTTTCTGGCAAAAAGTATGTTGAAAAAGCAAAACAAAACCTGATTTAGTTATTGTGAATATTTTCCTCAAAAGCTTCCACGGCCTCTGAAGAGACATCACTTCCAGTTTTCAAATCTGCATCTTGGCTTTGGGCTCAATTTGATGAGCTTATTTCCAAAATGCAGAATAATCTGCAACGCAAAGCTGCTGCAATAGTAGAAGTGGACTTAATCTGCAAGAACGCTTGCAACAAGAGCATAATGGAAACCCATTTCAATGGTGGTCTGAACGGCAGTCTGTATATCTGGCATTGTTTGAACTGGCTAAAAAGTGGCTATGTATTGTTGCAACCTCCAAACCATGTGAAAGAGTGTTCTCCGGGGCAAGTCACCTCATAACAGATAGAAGAAATCATCTTGCAAGAAAAACTGTTGAACAAATTGTATTTATACATGGAAATTTGTGAACTTTTAGTAACTGTTAACCTTCCAAGTATTATACTCGTAATTATTTCAGCTTTGTACATGATTTCCTAAATAGGGGATAGTCTTAATCTATTTTCAGCTGTTTTCTGTACTTTCTTCATTTCCAGACTTGTAAGGTAAACATTTTGGTTGTTTACCTGTAGTGGCAAAAGGGTATGTTATGTGTGATAAGTATATATGGTTTATCACTGTTGGATGTGATGCCAGTATGTAGACAGTGTATTATTAGTTTCTTGCTTAAAGCCTTAAAAAGAAGAATAAACAACATTTTATGCTTTGACTATGAGAGTTTGACTGCATATTTAACAGGTATTACTGATGAGAAAATGTGTGTGTATATCTAATGCTTAGAATTTAGCAACAAAGTTATTCTTCTTGCTTCCCAAATTTTGAGGTGAAGATACAATTTGAGTTGTTCACAGATTAATAAATGTTCCATCTTCATTTCTTCTTCCTTATTGTATAACAATTTTGTCTCCAGATATGCGCCGAGACAAGTTGTGCATAGTGATAAGCCTGAACATGGCGACAGGTGTTTTACTGAGGTAGTTCAGGTATCAGTTTCAGCATTTTTATGAATTTTTCTCCTATGGGATTTAATATATATGTAGTTAATTTAGAGTTATAGTTTTTATTGATTTTCTTCTTAATGATACATTTAAGTGATTCCAATGGTGCTGTAGGTTGAACTTATTTTGAATTTTGGTTCCATGTTTTTGTTACTCAATCCACAATGTGCAGAAATCCATTGGAAAACTATGTTCTTTTTTAAAGTTTGTATCTGTTTAACCAAACAGTGAATTTATCTTATTTTTTCCATTTTTGGATCCTAAGTTAATACTATTGCATGGATTGCAGCTCTAGAATCTTATAAAATAATGTTTTTCCATTTTTGTAGCCAAACAAACATATTTAAGAACAGAGTAAATTGCATAGATTTCTCCTGGTGATGAAATGTAATTTATACCTTTTCTATTTTTTGATAAATGTCAATTCCTAAATAATCCTTATCTGTCAGTGATAAAAGACTGAAAAAGTATGCACATAGTCAAAGAAAACCAGGAACAAAAAATAAATACAATTATTCCAACATATTTAAGGTTTATTTCTAAACACAGACAATGCTATTCAGCTTTGTTTGCAAAGTGATCATATAATTTTCACATTTGTATTCACTGATACCCTTTATTAAAATGGGTAAAAGCATGGTGAGGCAAAAGTGTTAGATGCTTTGCATAAGAACCCCTTATTTGTATTTACTTTGCCATTCTTCTCCCAAATGGAATTCATGCAAGTATTCAAAACAAAGAGAAGCTGTCACTGAATCAGAGAAAGCCTTATGCTTTGGTTAGTAAGCATTGCGTTCCTCTTAGGGGGCCTTTTATTTTCTGATGCAGTCTATGTGAAACATAAAATTTATTCACAGTAATCAGAACTTAAAATCCTTATCCAACAATTACCCTGTGCATGATCAGAAAAATCATATTTATTTAACCTAAAATAGTGATTGCATCTCCTTATGTGTAAAAAAGCTACTTCTGTCTTTGATTTATACTACCTTAAGCTACAAGGTAAGCAACCAGTTAGTGCTGTTAAGTATCATTTATGAATTGTGCATTCAAATAAGTCCTGGGTCCATGGAGCTTCTGAGGGTTACCAAAATGTTTTATCTCAGAGTAAGGAAAAAAACACGCCAATCATCCCTATTGAGACTTGAACTCAAATTCCCTGGATTATGAGACAGACAGGCTATTCCATAAAATTGAAATGTGCAGGCCAATAACACTGTCAAACGCACAAACCTGCAATCTGTTACCACTTGATTAGAACGTCTGGATATAATAAAAAGGTTAATCTTATACAGTGTAGCATCTGAAAGCACACATCACAGTGTCACATTTCCTCACAGTGATACACAGATTTTTTTGTTTTTGTTTTAGTATTGCACTTTTAATTAGTATTGCATAAGCTAATGCAAAAATGCAACATTTCTTTTTTGCATTACACTATTTATTACCTCCTCTACAACATAAATATAATAGGTATAGGAAGTACTATTATCCATTCTAAATTTTGATATTTAGACTTTACTGGAAATACAAGTTTTGAGCCAGCAATAATAATAAAAGACAAAATAGAATAAATAAAATAAAAAATAAAAAAAGCGGCTCATGCGTGGGCACTATGTGTGTCCGTCCAGCATAACTCAAAAATGAATTGCAGATAAATACCAAACCTGGTAGTTAAGTTCGTCTTCTGAAAATGTGACAATCCTTTCACCAGCAATCATCCTTCTTATGGTAATTTTTTATTTTCTCAAGAATAGCTACCATTAAAATACATTCACATCCAAAATGCATATCTTTTTTTGCAAATAGCCTAAAGTCGTCTTCATTTGGAACAAATTCGTATAATTTTGTAAAACTGGTAAACCATTAGAATTAAATAAAACCTTACTATATAGAAAATGTACATCTTGTTAAAACACACAATTTATGTCAAATCTTTTTTGTGTCAAACATTTCAGAAATATTCCTTGTTTTTGGTTTTTAGTTATCAGATATATTATAATTTCATGTGCTAAGTTATGCATGTTATGTGCTAAGTTTCTTTTGTTTCTCAAGATTTGTCTATCACTTTATCCTACTGTATCCCTCTTGTACCTACAACAAAGTGTGTAATGAAACTATTTCTGCAAATGCTTATCTTGGTTAACATGAATTAAAAAGAAAAATAAGCTTTCATAAGAATAGTTTGTGAAAAATGGATATAGTCAGCTTGTGTAACACCTTTTTTTCCCCTTAACTTTTGGGTATGAAAAGGACTAATTAAGGTTCTCTGTTTATTTAATGTTTACAAGACATTTCTGAAAATGATGTTATAACTTTGGGCCCATCCTCACTATGCACTGTTACCTGCTGGTTGACTCTTATTTTCTCCCACAATGTTTTTAGCATTACTCGACAAGGAATGATGAAGTTTTAAGCAATTCTTGGTTATATTCTACAGCTGCTGCATCATAAACATGTATATATTAAGCACTCTGGAAAAACATACATAATTTGTTTTCAAGGTTGCGGGCACCCTTACTTCCAGCAACTCAGTGGCCAAATGAGTAAGCTTTGTATGAAAACCTATCATAACCGAGTTTATACATATTTAAGAATATTAAAAGAAATACCTTCTGTTTTCCAAGATAACACCTTGCAAAAGTGATTGAGTTACATAGACTATAGTAGGTAACAAATTTTGTGAACAAGAGCCGCTGTGTGTTTTTGATGGAAAATACAAGGACATTTAGTCTAACTCCAAGGAAGTTATTCACTATGTCGATAAATATTTTATAAAGAAATTTGGAACCTCAAAATATGGCCAAACAATGTCAGTTCACCAGAAGAATGTTGAAGGCCACTGGTAAATAATAAATCCATTGATATGAGTCTTTCACCTAAATGGCATTACCCTGGACAGGACCAAATCTACAGTTTTGGGCAGAGAGAGAGAGAGAGCGCACTCAGCCAACTGTGTATAATTAAAAATTAATAGGAATCTGTGAGTTAAGAAATTCTGCAGAAGAGTTATGTATAACTTAAGCTGTTTTTTGTTGTATAATTTATATTGTTGTCTACTATGGGCATATCATCCACTTCAACTTTGGAAATAATTACTTTGGCTCAACTTGCTTACGTTGGGTTTTTACATTGAAACTCACTTGATTCATTTTTATATTTACACTTTCAGATTTTGTGGAGGGAAGGGAATAATTCTAATTAAAGTAAAATTTCTTCTACAGTCAGGAACTGAAGGAGATACCCCAAATTGTGAAGTCGGTGCACTGTCAAAAACAAGTATTGATAAGTCTGAAAGAGAGATATTATGCAAAGCTATCTTTGGAGTGCATATTGAAGGCCTTGTACCAAGCTTAACATTGTTCTATAAAGTAACAAGAATTGTAGGCTATATGTGGGCTTATGACTACTTCTGTAATCAGTAAAACATCTTAAAACTTATTTTAAAGGCTCCCGTTATTCCGGTAAGCACTGGATTAACAAATTACACCTATGTTCAGTCATATTATATCACTTCCATCTTGAAAAATGTTTGACATAATGTTTTTTGCACCTTTAAAAATACCCACTCTTCAAAAAAACTATATTAAGTGATGTAAAGGCAATACCCTTAATACTGAAATCTCATTAAATGTTCACTTATTCTCTACTCACCTTTGAGTTAAGTTTCTGAATCCGATATTGCCACTCAAATGCCATTTAAGTACGACTGTCCTTCAAGTAAAGACTATGAATCTTAACCGGTAGTCACAAGAATCTACAATAAAGAAATGTGCGTCACTCATCTTGCGAATGTTTGGGCCAACGTTATAAAATTCTGGATGCGATTTATATTGATTACTAGAATTTAAGTTAGCGGGCGCAAAACAGATAGTGGATCGCTGATGTAAATGTAGATGAACAGAATCAAACGGATCGCATTTTGTGTGAACTTTTCATGCGCACACACTTTGTTTCTAGGAGACTGTGCTCAAAGATGTACATACCAAAATTACAATGCATAGCTGTGCATCTTAGATATCGATGAAAAAGGCCAAACAGAAAATTCTGGGTCGAATTGTTAAACAACGTTTATTTAAGGGATGTTGCATACACTATACGAAGATTTGTGCAAGTTACCTGAGAAACTTTTCAGTTGTCATGTCAAAAACTATCTACTAGGCTCAAAAATATCAGGTGAGGATACTGTAATTAGCAAATGTGTGTCAAAGAGACACTGTCGATTGCAGTGAGATAGGAAAACAACTGAAGGGTGGAAATACGAAAGGTGATAATTTCAGAAATATATTCAAAGAAATTTATAAACAAAAAAATAATACGCAAAAAGTTACTTGAAAAGAACAAACGTTTTACATATCAAGAACAGATATTAACCAAATGTAGTGAGTGAACTTAACATCTTTACTTGTATGCTGCCTCACATATTACTAGTTTTCTAAGCAATAACTCAATTTTAACAGTTTTTGAACTTGGTATGTTTCGTGTTTCCACCCTTCATTATTGATGTAAATTATCTTCGAACACACTCGTGGCCTCTCTACTGCGCGAGACAGCCGGCAGTCGCCGGGGAAATTACGCCGGCAGAGGCGGACTAAAATCCTACCTTATAATAGATGCTGGAAATGTTGACCTGCTCTCAAACAGGCATATCTCGTGTAAATATTCTCGCTCACTCTCCGAAGCTCAGTAGCAGGAATTCTTGTAATTGGTGCCGCTTTGGAGCGTTCGCCTCGAAAATCGCTGAAAAAACTAGCACAGCAAACAGTTGTATCTCGATCTTCTTGGAAAAATGCTACACGTCTGTTGAAACTGAATCCCTATCGCTACACACGAGTGCAAGCGTTAAAGCCAAATGATCCCGCTAAACGTGTGAATTATTGTAACTGGTTTTTCGAATCCGTAGAAAGGGGTTTCATTGACCAACAGCTTTTGCTTTTCATTTATGAATCTTGACTTCATCTAAGTGGACGCGTGAATACTCACAACAGTCGATACTGGGCTTCAGAAAAACCTGTGCTACTGGATGAAAGGCCTCATTATGATCAGAAAATTGGAGTGTGGTGTGCGATAAGTGCTAGAAGAATAATAGGACCCATATTCTTTGATGAAAAAATAAATGCAGATCGATATCAGAGGTTAATTCTGAAGCCATTTTGCAATTACTTGACAGAAGAGAAATGGTTGGTTCCAGCCAGATGCTGCAACAGCACATACGGCTGCCGAATCATTACATGCAATAAGAGAGGTGTTTGATGACAGAATAATTAGTGTTGATTTGTAGCCCCCTCGTTCTCCTGGCCTGAGATGTGATTTTTATTTATGGGCTTCTTGAAAAGACAAGGTGTATCGTTCCAATCCTCGCACGCTACAGGAACTTAGAGAAAACATTGTAGAAGAAATCACAAGAATTCCTACTGCTGAGCTTCCGAGAGTGAGCAAGAATATTTACACGAGATATGCTGCCTGTTTGAGAGCAGGTGGTCAACATTTCGAGCATCTATTATAAGGTAAGGATTTTAGTCCCTATGCCGGCGTAATTTCCCCGACGACTGCCGGCTTCTCGCGTAGTAGATAGAGACCGCGTGTGGGTTCAATATAATTTAACCATCCTATATTTGTTCACGAATTCCTTTATTAATGTTCGTGGATGTGAATTACATAAGTAGTTAAAAGGTGGGAACTTAGGAGCAAAAAGAGATACCGACAGCTGATAAGATGTAATGTATATCCTTTGTTCTGTGCCGCCGGCCACGCCCCCTCCTTTGTGGCCTGACCCCGAAAAGCCGCCGACCACGGCCCCTCTTTGTGCGCTACTAGCATGCCGCGCGGTAGAGTATTAGAACAATTGGCTATTGTCCTTTGTGTGCTCTTCTGAATGCCGCCCGGGCAGAGGAGAACAATTGGTTATTGTTCTCGTCGCCAATGGAGGTGGGTCTTTGTGCGCTACTGATACCGACAGCGGGGGATCGTCGAACAATGGGCTATTGTTTTCGTCGCGTGCCGCCGCCCCCGCCTCCGCAAATGGATTTAGGAGATAATTGTGTCAATCAATCAGGTAATGTTCGTCCATGCATAACATCTAACATTATTGAAAAAACAATCAAGGGTTTATACTGCTAACGTCTCAGCATCGTGCCTCTAAAGGGCTGGACGCAAACCCTCGATCGAAGTATCCCCACCGCATGTATTTTGATTGATTAATGTAATTAAACGCTGCTCGTCGATCGATGAATACAATTAAGTATTTTTCATTGATTAATGTAAATGTATATGAATTGACTCGCGCACCTGGTTGTCGTCGTATATGTTAAGGTGATTATTACGCGTGTATAATTATTACATCTAATAACACTTGTTTAATCCTATTTTTGAGGGAATTTTTTTTGGGTTTATAAGAATATTACATCACTTAGATGAATGCATGACTGAAAGGTAAAGTTAGCGTAAATAACTAACTCGAAAATTACTCAAGACGCTGGCGCGCCTTAAATAGACTGCGAGACCTATATTCCCGCCCTGTACGGGAGCACCCGCACGACTGAAGTACTCCGAGGTCTGCGAGCATGGGATGACCGCCTCATCCCACCCCACCCCACCCCACCCCACTTCCCTCACCATGCCTCTCACTGCCTTCCGCGCGCAATCTAGGGGTCAGCGACGAAGTTGCACCCTTCACGACATCTTAAGGTTTAACACGCGCATGGTGGCGGCCATGTTGGCTTCCGGGAAATAAATCATTTGAAGGGTCATAAGGAACTTGCGCTTCAACATATTTTTTCTAAGGTTTCTTTACACGTAGGGTTGGCTCTGAAAAATAAATAAATACGGGTTAACATTGTATTTAAATAACACATACGTTATAAATAATGAAATATGTAGAGCACCCTAAACAAAACACCTCCCTTGTTACTCTTAATTAACGCTGGTTAAAGAACGCTCATAAGTAAAACTCAATAGAAATATATAAAGACAGTGGAGGTAAAATACAGTGCAGGGACTTTAAAACAGGCGTTGTCAATAAAGCACTCCACCCGCAGCGCAATCACGCGCATAGGCATGGTCTTTAAAACAGACGTCGATAAAGTACAACATTGCCAGCGCAAGCACACACGTAGGCAGGGACTTAAAACAGTCATTGCCGGTAAAAAACGCGTCCACCACGCAAGCACTCTCCTTTTCAGGTAGGGACTTTAAAACAGACACTGTCGATAAAGTACCCCCACCCGCTCACGCAAGCACACGCAAGCACACGCGTAAGCAGGGACTTTAAAACAGTCATTGTCGGTAAAAATACGCGTCCACCACGCAAGCTCGCTCTCCCTCCCTCTCTCCTTTGCGTAGACAGGGACTTTAAAACAGCCATTATCGATAGAGTACCGCTATATAGTAGAAGTTCTTGTTAACTATCGCCGAAATTCATTAATGCCATTATCGTATCTGTCGTGCTAAAACTTTAGATGCTTTCTGCTTTGTTTTTACGCTAAAATTATAATTAAATGATACATACGTAAATAAATAATCAAATCTTTATAAGCGCAGGCGTGATATATTTGCTAGAGAGTATGGTGTATAGATCCTGTATAACACTATACTTATACACTCGTTACTTTCGAAATTATTATTTTTATTATTACTATTATTATTATATATTTTATTCCCGTAACAAAAACGAAAAGACGACTGTAACTGACCGTGATTGTTAAGATATGCAACGTCTAAAGCGGTATTGAATACCAGCGGGAAATCGAACTCTGAAATCAAACTAAAAAATACATGGACTTTCAAAACATGCATTCCTTTCTTAGTAAATATATAGCAGCGCGAGAACTTCTAAACAGCCCACCCTTCGAAAGATTTTTGAATACTCCATCAGAGAGACCGAACCATTACGAAGACTTCAAATATAAATTTGATATGTGTTTAAAATCGTTTTCTAAAGACCCACACCAGTGGTCTTCGAGAAATTCGACAATGAGTTATTCAGTTGTACACCCCTTGCAAAAATATGTTGTATATTTCCTGAAGAGGGTAAACCATGTCTCGGGAAATTCCGGGCAGCAGGATACCATCCTACAGACTAACGGACAATGGCAAACCCTTCCCATTAAGCGCCTTTATAAGCGCAGGTGTATTACATGTATTATTTTTTTTATTCTATTTTATTTTCTAGCGTCATATACAGAAGGATTTCCCTTACAGACATGTGGCGCGATGGAGCAATTCACCCCGCAACAAGTTTAAACGCGTTTTATGAAATACCTCCCTACGCGAGGCTAGCTCCCCCACATGCTTGAGGGGGGCGGAGTAGCCAATCAAAAAAATCGATATAATATATAATATAACGTCACGCCTCTCGGCCCCAGTTTTATATGGGGAACATGATATAAAAAGAGACAGCTTCTCCGGCAATTTTCACTCTGTGAGAACACATCGATCTAAGTACTCTTCAGATTTTACATCGCTCTGTGAAATTTCATCAAACGTCATGTCTGGTAAGTTGTAAAAGCATCCCATTTACTTTAAAAGTTAACTTATTACTCTATGCATTTTAACTTATAAATGTCTTCTTGTTTTTTTAATGTCGGTGTTTATATACAAATAGTTGAACACACTACAGTTAATAGCTAGCCGTGAGATTTCTTTTTTCTCAAATGCAAGCAACTTAGTTAAATGTTCATTTTAGGCAAGCTTATTATTCTAGATGTTTAAATAAAGATATTTAGCGTGTGAATTACATTCATTTCTAGAGAAAAATACAATTATTTGAATACCTTCTTAACGTTTTTGTTTTTAGAATATTACAAAAAAAGAGCTGTTGTCCAAATCATTCGCTCTAACAAAGTAAATGTTTACATTATATTTAAACATTTAAATCGAAAAAATACAGTATTTAATGTACTTCATTAGTTAATCAGAACCTCCATTATATTTACACATATCATTTTTATTATTATACAGAAGATGTTAATAATTTTGTGACTTTCAAATGTTTTTTTTATGAAATACATTCTCTAATAAAGAATATGTTCTTTCTGTTCCTAATGCAGAAAGTTTGGCATTTCAACTTAAAACATTGGCTGCGGATAGCATTTGCCCGACTGTTCAAACACTACAAGTTCTTCAGCCAGGGGAGCCTTATAATATAAAAGCCATAAGAAAAATTGATACGAGATACTTTGCTAGAGTGGTTGCAGTCATAGGCGAAAAGCAGGCTTTTCTTCCGGCAAGATATTCAACACTAACAAGCCAACAGTTGGAGGAAATGCCAGGGAAGTTTCAAATAGTATATGGTGGATTAGTACCAGCTGGCAAGTTTAAGACATGTAAATTGTCTTTTCTTCCTGTTAAGGGTTGTAGAAATAATTCAGCTAACCTTTCAATGTTTCATTTAGAGTTAAAACAGTTGTTTATAAATTCACGCTTCACTAGGATAACATTTGCCTAAAGTATGCATCACTGTAAATGACGTATAGGTTGTAGTCTGAGTGAGGTCATGTAGAAAGAAGTTTAATAGTCCCTTCAATGATTCTTTACCTCAAAGCATATACCTACAACAAGCTGCAAATAATTTGCAGTAGGATAATATTTGTCTAAAGTATGCATCACTGTATTAAAAAACATGTGTAAATCATGTGTCTAGGTTGTAGTCTGGGTGAGGCCATGCAGAAAGAAGTTTAATAACCCTTTCAGTGATTCTTTACCCCAAAGCATATACCTACAACAAGCTGCAAATAATGTGAATGTGTGTTACAGGAATGCAAGGATGAAAGTAAATGAAGAGGAAGGACGAGATAGCGTAAAACAACATAAACAGAAATTTAATAGGAACATTCTCAACTCCCAGTGATCTTATTCAATGAAGAATTCCAGCACCGTCTGGCGTGGAACCTGCAAGCAAAAACATTTGCGTGTGCAGAATATGGCAATATAAATTATGTACTCATTATTGTTTTACTTGCCAATACCATTCATTTCATAAATAATTTTATAATTGTTTAAACGAGTATGCAATATCTTAAAACATTGATGCTACATGAAATCTAAACAAAAAATTATTGAACTACTTCTGAAAGGCACTTGAATAAATGGGAATCTAGAACCCAGAGCCGTCTAATATTTGATTGTGTGATATGAGGTGTATAATAAGATTAATAAAAATGAGAACTATGTAATATAAACAACATTTATTTTTATAAACATTATCCTAATACATTCCTTCACAAAACCCATACATATTTCTTAAAGACAACGGTGATAGTCTAGACCAGAGGTGGCGAAAACGTGACTCGCGAGTTATTTGGACTCGCAGGCACCGTTCCCTCTCTGCAACCGTCCGTTTATTTTTGACATGCTGCTGAGTGATGCAGTGCGTGTTGCATATTTGGTGACATCACAGAGAAAGAGACCTGCATGTAAACACTTTATCCAAAAAATTAAACATCTCAACAATGTCTGGATAATGTACTTTCTAAGTATAAGTTCTTGATATTTCAAAATTCCTGTTAGCTATCGTCGAAATTGATTAACACAATTCCTTGGTCCTGTCATGCTATAACTTTAGATGCTTTCAGGTTACTTATAATTTCTTCACTTTCCACCTTATGATCACTAATACCAGCCTCTCTCGATGCAGTTAGTAACCTCAATATATTTACCAGTCTATTCGGATTTTCAAGCGTAGATATCACTGCATTATCATATGAAGACTTCAAATTCACGCGACTTCCGCTGTATCCAGATTTCGCACCAGCAGTATACTCAAGTGAAGGACAGAGGCCCGATCCGGTATAACATTCCCCTCTACACATCTTCGGATCTTCAAGCGTAGATATCACTGAATTCTCACCATATAAAGACTTCAAATTCACGCGACTTCCGTTATATTCTGACTCCTCGCATACATATTGCATACTTCTTTAAACAATTATAAAATTATTTATGAAATGAATGGTATTGGCAAGTAAAACAATAATTTATATTATTGCCATATTCTACACACCCAAATGTTTTTGCTTGCGGGTTCCACGCTACCCGGTGCTGGAATTCTTCATTGAATAAGATCACTGGCAGTTGAGAATGTTCCTATTACATTTCTGTTTATGTTGTTTTACGCTACCTCGTCCTTCCTCTTCATTTACTTTCATCCTTGCATTCCTGCAACACACATTCACATTATTTGCAGCTTGTTGTAGGTATATGCTTTGGGGTAAAGAATCATTGAAAGGGTTATTAAACTTCTTTTTGCATGGCCTCACCCAGACTACAACCTAGACGTTATTTACACATGTTTGTTTTAATATAGTGATGCAAACTTTAAACAAATGTTATCCTACTGCAAATTATTTGCAGCTTGTTGTAGGTATATGCTTTGAGGTAAAGAATCATTGAAGGGACTATTAAACTTCTTTCTGCATGACCTCACTCAGACTACAACCTATACGTCATTTACAGTGATGCATACTTTAGGCAAATGTTATCTTAGTGAAGCGTGAATTTATAAACTCAACTGTTGTAACTCTAAATGAAACATTGAAAGGTTAGCTGAATTATTTCTACAAATCTTAACAGGAAGAAAGAAACAATATACATTTCTTAAATTTGCCAGCTGGTACTAATCCACGATATACCATTTGAAACTTCCCTGGCATTTCCTCCAACTGTGGGCTTGTTAGTGTTGAATATCTTGCCGGAAGAAAAACCAGCTTTTCACCTATGACTGCAATCACTCACCTTATCTCGTATCAATTTTTCTTATGGCTTTTATATTATAAGGCTCCCCTGGCTGGAGATCTTGTAGTCTTTGAAGAAACGGGAAAATGCTACCCCCAACCAATGTGTTACGTTGCGATGCCAAACGTTCTGCATTAGGAACAGAAAGAACATATTCATTATTAGAGAATGTATTTCATAAAAAAAACATTTATTTGAAAGTCACAAAATTATTAACATTTTCTGTATAATAAAAATGATGTGTAAATATAATGGAGGTTCTGATTGACTAATAAAGCTCATCAAGTACTTATTTTTCGATTTAAATGTTTTAATCTAATGTAAACATTTACTCTGTTAGAGCGAATGATTCGCACAACAGCTTTTTTTTTGTAATATTCTAAAAGCAAAGACGTTAAGAAGGTATTCAAATAATTGTATTTTTCTCTAGAAATGAATGTAATTCACACGCTAAATATCCTTATTTAAACATCTAGAATAATAAGCTTGCCTAAAATGAACATTTAACTAAGTTGCTTGCATTTGAGAAAAAAGAAATCTCACGGCTAGCTATTAACTGTAGTGTGTTCAACTATTTGTATATAAACACCGACATTAAAAAAACAAGAAGACATTTATAAGTTAAAATGCATAGAGTAATAAGTTAACTTTTAAAGTAAATGGGATGCTTTTACAACTTACCAGACATGATGTTTGATGAAATTTCACAGAGCGATGTAAAATCTGAAGAGTACTTAGATCGATGTGTTCTCACAGAGTGAAAATTGCCGGAGAAGCTGTCTCTTTTTATATCACGTTCCCCATATAAAACTGGGGCCGAGAGGCGTGACGTTATATTATATATTATATCGATTTTTTTGATTGGCTACTCCGCCCCCCTCAAGCATGTGGGGGAGCTAGCCTCGCGTAGGGAGGTATTTCATAAAACGCGTTTAAACTTGTTGCGGGGTGAATTGCTCCATCGCGCCACATGTCTGTAAGGGAAATCCTTCTGTATATGACGCTAGAAAATAAAATAGAATAAAAAAAATAATACATGTAATACACCTGCGCTTATAAAGGCGCTTAATGGGAAGGGTTTGCCATTGTCCGTTAGTCTGTAGGATGGTATCCTGCTGCCCGGAATTTCCCGAGACATGGTTTACCCTCTTCAGGAAATATACAACATATTTTTGCAAGGGGTGTACAACTGAATAACTCATTGTCGAATTTCTCGAAGACCACTGGTGTGGGTCTTTAGAAAACGATTTTAAACACATATCAAATTTACATTTGAAGTCTTCGTAATGGTTCGGTCTCTCTGATGGAGTATTCAAAATATCTTTCGAAGGGAGGGCTGTTTAGAAGTTCTCGCGCTGCTATATATTTACTAAGAAAGGAATGCATGTTTTGAAAGTCCATGTATTTTTTAGTTTGATTTCAGAGTTCGATTTCCCGCTGGTATTCAATACCGCTTTAGACGTTGCATATCTTAACAATCACGGTCAGTTACAGTCGTCTTTTCGTTTTTGTTACGGGAATAAAATATATAATAATAATAGTAATAATAAAAATAATAATTTCGAAAGTAACGAGTGTATAAGTATAGTGTTATACAGGATCTATACACCATACTCTCTAGCAAATATATCACGCCTGCGCTTATAAAGATTTGATTATTTATTTACGTATGTATCATTTAATTATAATTTTAGCGTAAAAACAAAGCAGAAAGCATCTAAAGTTTTAGCACGACAGACACGATAATGGCATTAATGAATTTCGGCGATAGTTAACAAGAACTTCTACTATATAGCGGTACTTTATCGATAATGACTGTTTTAAAGTCCCTGTCTACGCAAAGGAGAGAGAGCTCGCGAAGTGGACGCGTTTTTTTTTTACCGACAATGACTTTTAAAGTCCCTGCCTACGCGTGTGCTTGTGCTGGCAATATGGTACTTTATCGACGTCTGTTTTAAAGACCGTGCCTATGCGCGCGATTGCGCTGCGGGTGGAGTGCTTTATCGACAACGCCTGTTTTAAAGTCTCGGCCCTGTATTTTACTTCGACTGTCTATATATTTCTATTGAGTTTTATTTATGAGCGTTCTTTAACTGGCGTTAATTAAAAGAGTAACAAGGGAGGTGTTTTGTTTAGGGTGCTCTACATATTTCATTATTTATTTAGTTATTTATTTATAACGTATGTATTATTTAAATATGTTAACCCGTATTTATTTTGAGAGCCAACCCTACGTGTAAAGAAACCTTAGAAAAAATAACTTGAAGCGCAAGTTCCTTATCACCCTTCAAATGATTTATTTCCCGGAAGCCAACATGGCCACAACCCGCGTGTTAAACCTTAAGATGGCGTGAAGAGTGCAACTTCATCGCTGTCCACTGTATTGCGCGCGGAAGGCAGTGAGTGGCATGGCGAGGGAAGGGGGTAGGGATGAGGCGGTCATCCCATGCTTGCAGACCTCAGAGTACTTCAGTCGTGCGGGTGCTCCCTTATATGGCGGGACTATATGTCTCGCAGTCTCTCTAAGGCGCGCAGCGTCTTGAGTAATTTTCGAGTTAGTTATTTACGCTAACTCTACCTTTCAGTCATGCATTCATCTAAGTGATGTAATATTCTTATAAACCCCCCAAAAATGTCCCTCAAAAGTAGAATTAAGCAAGTGTTACTAGTCGTAATAATTATACACGCGTAATAATCACCTTAACATGTCAATCCATATACACTTACATTAATTAATGAAAAATACTTAATTATATTCATCGATCGACGAGCAGCGTTTAATTACATTAATCAATCAAAACACATGCGGTGGGGATACTTCGATCGAGGGTGTGCGTCCAGCCCTTTAGAGGCGCGATGCTGAGACATTAGCATAGAACCTTGATTCTTTTTTCAATAATGTTAAACGATGTTGTGCATGGACGAGCATTACCTGATTGATTGACGCAATTATCTCCTACATCGATTTGCGGAGGCGGCGGCACGCGACAAAAACAATAGCCCATTGTTCGACGATCTCCCAGCTGTCGGTATCAGTAGTGCACGAAGACCCACCTCCATTAGCGACGAGAACAATAACTCATTGTTCTCCTTATCCCGGGCGGTATTCAGACGGGCACAAAGGACAATAGCCAATTGTTCTAATACTCTACCACGCGGCATGCTAGTAGCGTACAAAGAGGGGGCGTGGTCGGCGTTTTTTCGGGTGTCAGGCTACAAAGGAAGGGGCGTGGTCGACGGCACAGAACAAAGGATATCACATTACATCTTATCAGTTGTCGGTATCTTTTTGAGCTCTTAAGTCCCCACCTCTACCTACTTAATACTTCAATAGTAGCTTAGTTTTCGACTTAAAACTAGCCGTAACTATAGCTAATTGACATTAGTAGACAGATTATGGTAAATTTACTGCCTCGGGTTACATCGCAGAAGGATTCCCAGTCGAGGTGGCCGCCTGAGATGATTGTTGGTCCCAAGAACGTGTTGCCTCATTTTGAATAGTGTTTAATGAAGGTTTTGGGGCCATGCCGATTGTGTATGTATAAAACTTTATTGGACCACGAGCATGAGAATAGGATACTCCATGTTTGGAAATCCTTTGAGGCTGTCCAAATCTAAAAACTGTTCATACATTTTATTCTCAGCAACAACTTCTGCTTGTGATTGTACTATCTGAATGAGGGGATAAGTAAAAGCAGAAATCACTTATCATTTTATTTTCATGGCTTGGCGTTTATTTCCTTCCTTAATTCCCTTGAGAATACCTTCATTATAGTTCCTGCGGTACTCCTAGGTCACGCTCCCGGCCAACTTTGGTAATGATTTTGAATTGGATAACAGAATATCAGCTGGTCGAAGTAATGTGCTTTCGCCGTTTCTTTGCAGAGCGCCCGAAAGTTACTTCTGCAAAGCCTGTTCTCGTTTGAAACATTCACGTAGGGAACAGCAATTTTTGCACGTCATTGCCACTCGTGTTCTCTCTTCCTCCCCTCTCTTCCTCTCCCTTTTATACAGATACTTAGCAACCGGAAATTAATTCACATCTCTGTTTTATCAGCATTCGCTTAGCGCATCTATGATGCTCAGAATTGTTTTTAAAGTTTGTAGTGGTATTGGGAATGCTTAATGACCTTATATGCCAGTTCTAACAGAAGAGTCACGTGAAGTTTTATGGAAGAACCGGCTCTCCTTACTGTCTTGAAGCCGTTCACGGCAAACATATACACATTCAAATGCCAGCTACTTCAGGTTCAGACTACTTCAATTACAAACACAACTTCTCTGTGATTCTCCTATTGGTGGTGAACTCGGGTCACTGCTTCACGTGTGTATATACAGGTGCACATGATAAATCCAATGACTCCGATGTATTTCAAAAAATTTTGAAGACGCTTAGCTGAAGGTCGTTTGTAGCATATCGAAATTGCCAGCTTTCTGACGAGGATAGTAAAATTATGCTAGGCATTTACATGCATCAGCACATGCGATGACAACTTAATCTATATTTGAATGCGAAGAAACGCATTTTAACCATGGGCTAAGTAGAGCAAGTCATATGGTGGATTGTGCTTTTACAATTTCGGCCAGTAATTGGGGTATATTCTACCTAATCTTGAGCATTCTATTGAGATGATAAAAGGAACATGTATTCTGCATAATTTTATAAGGAAGAAAGTTGGATTCGACTTTGAAGATGCGCTATATGGACCACCCCTTGAAAGCCTAATTATGCCAATTCTGTCAAACCGACACAAGGATGGAATCGTTCGTAATATCATAAATAGTCTCTTGCTATATTCCGCACTAGGCGTATCATATAAAGGGCGAAATTTTTGCGCGTTCACAACTAACTCTGCATCAGTAGCCATTGCAATACCAACTGCATCCATAAAACACAAACCCTGACTGTTCATGCTAAGCTGTTGTCCATATGCTCCGGTCCTTTAAATTATGATAGTCCCATGCTTTTCTAGCAACCGTCGAGTCGGGTCGTGTTGGTGGAAAAATAGAACCTAATCCATCATTTTTTTTCAATCCACCATTTTGTAGTTATTGTGCTTGCATTCACTGAAAGACGTGCTGCCTATCGTATCCGCCAGAGTAGTTGGTGGCAGACTGTCATGTGTGGCACCTAACAATTACTGTAATCTAGCGAGTGCAATGTTATTTCAAGAAGTAAATTAAGTAAAAATGAATTTGCGAAAGATAAAGATTGCGAGTAAACATAACTAAAACAGAAATATTTCTAGTAATTTTATTACGTTTGTTCAATTACTTTCCATCCTTGTATGCCACACCCTATATTATGTCAACACACACTGTATTGGTCAGCTTAGACTTTTACCAGGTTACTGCTTCAAAGATCACAAATACAGCAATTATGAGGCAATAACCTAGTGTTTAAGTAAAACACTGGGTCATTTCTACATTCCTGTATTTTGAGAAAACTGGGGTATATTTCATTCATGGTTAATATGCATGTGATTAATTAAACCATGCATCTTAAATTATTTGTTATGCAGATTATAGATTCAGGAATTACAGAAAAATGCAGCTAACTACAGGAGTAGATTTGAATGCTCGTAAAATCAGAGTATCGCTGTCCATATCTGTGTTACAAAAGGTTAGGAGATAGCTGCTATGTCAATTTTTACACTTACACCAAGGGAATGATTGTAATAACTTACCGTACGTTAGTGATTAACTCATTACACAACACACAAATTAATAGCAACGCGTCTTTGATAGTGAACATTTTTAGTTGCTTGCTTCGTCGTCCTCTCCGCTTCAGCAAGGAAAGTCTCTTCGTTCCCATTATTTTATTCTTGTGCTAACAGACTCTCATAGAAGGTATGGTTTTTTCTTTCTTCAGAAAATTGGTTTTATGCTTCAATGCACTCTTTGGTCATAGTTTCATCATGTGGCAATGATGAAAATGTGTAGAAATGACGAAAGTTTCGACTGCCTTGTTCTCTGTGACTATGAAGTTTCGTAGTTTGGAGACAGCGTAACTGCTGTAGTTGTGTCATTTGTATTAACATTGGCAGTTATGTTTTGAGCACAGCTAACTATTGGCGGTTTCATTGTTGGTGTCATTAGCAATAACAACAGCTCAGTCTATTGGCTTGTTTCCAATATCTGTGGAAGCAAATCGTGTTTTAAGATGATTGTGAAATGAAAATAGTCAAAGGGGTAAAAACAGGTGTGAGGGATGTGTATGAATAAAAATGGAGGTATTTAAAGGAGCATGTATTAAATGGAAAGAATATGTAAACTGTGCTGGAAGAAGAGTTGAGAAAATGAAAGCAGGTGAGAGTTGTAACTGATAGAAAGAATTCTTTTCAAAAATGTGTGTTCGATCAGGAATGCCTTTTAGACAAAGTTGTCTCCAAAATAAAGGTGAACAAGATATTTAGTTACAAGGGCTTATTGAATGTAAGAGTAAAAAGAAAGCGCCCGTCTGAAAATCCAACTTCTATCGGTCGTTGCCATATTTTAGAGTATTTCATCGTTGTCAATGACATGAACCTAGAGGTTTATTAAAATGCATTTATTGCTTTTCATGCACTTAAAGGCGATTCTAGAATCCGCCATCTCATGGAATTGTTACCGACTGGAAAATCACCAGTTGCAAATACTGCTAATGCAAAACCTATGGAACTTAAAACTGTTTATACCGTCAACATATTGAATCTTTCCCCATCAATCAGAGCCGTTAAATGGGCAAAGAAAACTATTGCCTTGATACTAAGTTAAATGTGAAAAATGACGTTTAAAATGTTCAAAGAAAATCATGGCGATATAGATGTTAAGTATGAGAGTACTATATTAGTCATTTTAAAGAATATTTTGAGCTCGGTTTTGGGAGGCCTCAAGTAGATGCATGTTATACCTGCGAGGTTCTTGAACAAAAACTGAAGTCTCCATTTCTTAATCACGCTGCAAAAAGGTTGTTAAGGCAGAGCTCGTAGTTAATAAAATACGACCTAAAATTGTTTAGAATGCTGTACAAACTTCTACAGAACTCTGTATGGAAAGGGAAGATTTGGCTATTATTACATTTGACTACATGCAGAACATAACACTGCCCAAAATTGCTGTACAAGAATTATTTTATCTTTGCCGATTGAACTTAAGCGTATTTGAAATTCATAACGTAAAGCTGAGGGAGGGTGTCATTTCTTTATATATGATGAAACCCAAGTTACAAAGGGCCAAAGAAGTATCATTCCTTCTACAGTAATAGATAATAGCCTGTCGGAAGGAATCAAAGGACTCCACCTTTTCCTGAAAGTTGTGGAGGCCGAAACCGGAATCTTACTGTTGTTCGTTTTTTTTAATTTCACTAATAGAAATAAAACTTTTCAACATAATTCAGCATTTTTCCTCATAAGGGGTGACTCTTCTGCCCCCCCCCAATGACAGACCGGTATGGTTAAGAAGCTTATATTGAGATACGATCAACTTTATCTCCCTAAAGCAGTTTGTGATATAACACCAAGTTCCTCCCATAAATTCTCGGTTAATGGTAGAATTTGGCTAAATAAATAACTTAAAGGACTGGTGGCCTAGTCTATACAAGAATAAAGTGGATTTTGTAGGGACAGAAAACCTCTCAAGGGAAAGGTACTATTCAGTTGTCTACGTTTAGACATTTCAAGTACATTGAAAACTTCCTTGGAGTCATAGTAGCCTCACCATTCATTGCCACAGCTCTAGACGCACCTTTATTCTTCAACAGGAACCTACAGCAACAGACTGAAACTTGCTAACGCAAAGGTTGGTGATCTCAAGAAAACCTTACAGAAGAAAGCAAGTCATTTTTATGGAACATTTTATAAACAATTGATGGAAAAAAATAACTGGGTGTTGCACGTTTTAAGTAGCACAGTTAACGTCCCTTAACCGGGTAGATCATATCGGACGGTGAATGAACGCAATGGTAGAAACGATGCTCAAATGTGCCCGGGGTCCCTAGAGTTACCCGAAATTCGTTTTCCCGTCATAAAGGAAAACCCCGGAAGAAACCGTATACAGGAGACTCTTCCTAACCGAGATTCGAACTCGGAACCTGCTGAATGTGGGGTAAACATGCTACTCCCACATCACGGAGGTGGGCAACTTAAATTTTTGATGTACAATTTCCATTCCGCAAATCGTTTTTTTATTTAAAAACTCTATAACTCATTAAAATGGAACCAGGGAAGATTCTGATTACTTTATTGTAGTCGGCTATAGTTGAAATTATTTCATTGTAAGAATGAAATGTTTAAAGTGTGATAATGAATATCTGTGTAATAATTTTTAAAAATGCAGTTACAGAAATAAATTGTACATGAGTTTAGAAACAGCGCAACTTCAACACTTTTGAAAGCAATTTTAAACATTAAGTAACTCAATTTTTAGTCTGTTTTTCATGTCATTATTTGCTTAATGTTATTCCTAAAAACTAAATAACATTTCTTCCAGTGTATAGAGTTTTCAGAAAATGCTGTTTTCTTTTACCTGTAAAGTTTATTTTATTGGAGTTAACGCTATTTCTACAATTATTCATTCAAATGTGCAATTTAATTCGCAGCCTAGTTTTGTAAGATTTTTTAGTACATGATTTTATGGAGTAAGTATACACCGTGAAAAAATAACCTAGATTGTAAACATTGTGGTTTGGTTAAATATTGTCATTAAAAAGGACACTAATGCTAATAATACTAATACTGGAATTTGTAAACTGTATTCTGAGTTAGTACACCACAAATAGAATACTAACCTCAAATATTAATAGACTTGTATAACTTAAATTGAATTACTATAATAGTTGTCAGTACTTACAAAACCAGGTGTGGGCAGTTATCACCAGGGCCCGGATTTTAATCTAAAATATTTTAAAAAAATCAATAAAATGATCTAAAAAAGTGACAAAAGGTTGTTTTCATTTCAGAGTATGAGAGTACAGCACAATTCTTACTTCTGTAACGTTAGAACTGGAATTAATATTAATTTAAACTCGCAAATCTTACCTTATTCAGAATTATTGCAGTAGGTAACCAGCAGCGTGCGCAGGTTCTCGAAAGTTAGGGGACGCCTGTTGGAAAGCACATTTTTGTACTGTGAGAAACTCCTTTCCACATCCACTGATAGAACTGGAGCATACTTGAAATACGCTAAATCACTGGCGCAGATTTTCTTCAATGCAGGAAGTATTAAATATTTCACCGGTTAGCACTTGAGAAATGCGACACAAAGTTTTGTATCCAGAGATTTTATCAAGAGCACTTTCCACTTTCATAGTTACCGTTCTTCCAACTTCTCTCCCTACACTTTTCAGATCGGATGCAGTTTTGTTAACTGGAGTTAGAGAAATTTCCAGACTTTTTCCTTTCTCCTGTACACGTGCGATTCCTTGTGTTGAACAACTGAAATATGCCTTTATTAATGCCAGCTGTTCTTCAATTTCACTGTTCGAAAATAGTGTTTTAGCCGTATCAATTGCAGTAGCATCGTTAGGATTCAATGTTTCGATAACACGTTTCACCGTCTGGAAATGATCGCAATAATAAATTGTTGAATCTATCCAGGTGCCCTATCGGGTGATAGGTTATGGTAGGAGTGGAATACCGGGAACCATGGATTTGAAAAGCAGCTTACGAGAGGGAGCCTTGACAAAAATGTTCATCTTTGACACTAGGCAATCCACTTGAAAAAAATGTGCTTTAACTTCCTCTTGTCACCCTATTCATAGCGTGTGCTAAGCAAGTAATGTGCACCACGGGCAAAAAACTGGTATTGACTTTCCTGCTTTCACAATGTATGGCACTGCATCAGTCACAATAAGCAAGGCACAAATTGTGGAATGATTTAACAGTTTCTCTCACTTACCTCACTTGTAAGCAGAAACACTTCACCTGGTCCGTCGATCTCAAATATACCAATGATTACGTTAGCCACGTAATCATTTTCTACACCACTCGTTTGTCAATGCATACGAAAATCTTCTCTTTGTGTACCTTTTCCCGTATCTTGCTAATGGTGGTGTCGTAACATTGTGACAGGTCCAAAGAGTGGATTCGTCTGGGATGGGACATCCTAAATGTAGTTCCAGAAAACTTCAAATTAGCATTGTTCAATGTCCAAAATGGTATGTTTACAGACAGTAAAGCTTCACAAAAGTCTCTGTTAAACTTGACGATTTATTCTCCTTCACGGATACACTTTGTTGCAGTAAAGGTTTTTGGATTTCTTCTTACTTGCGAGTTGCACTGCCCGTATATGCTTACCGTGATCCACATGTTGCCGAACAGTTAAATTACTTTCGTCTTATACCTTTGTTTCGCACATCTTCCAAAATAGCATCACCGTCCATAGAGAAAACATCTCCAAATTCAGATATAATCTGTCTTAAATGACAAGATTTAGATGGTTTTATTTTAGGCATGGCTGAATGAAACTACGAAAACTGAACTAAACATCAAACTTTTCTCTCAGAACCTCCGTAAATAATTATATTTGTGACAATGAAAATAACGGATAAAACGCTTGCCTTTCAACTTGCACATTGTCGAGCGACTTCCCCCGTCACAGGCACATTGGAAATAGGAAAATTGCTTGCTGGGACAACAATATATACAGTACAGATAAGAAACCGGCTCCCAACATGTACATTGTCGACCCACTGATCCGATATCCATTTCGTTAGATTAAAAATAAATGTTGAATAATTTAATAATTTTAAGTAATAAAATTTCTTGCAAAAAAGAAAGAAAAGACCAGAAAATGAAGTAAAACGCAGAAAAATGATGCACAAATTTAAGAGATTATCTAAAAACTTCAGAAACAGAACATTACGAAAAACGCCCAATAAAGTTTATGCTTTTATAACCAGAGATTCGTGTTCAGGATTTTAATACTTATTAGAGCAATGCATACTGCATAAGGAAAGTAAAAATTCTGGCCCGTTACCACTTATTATTAACATACATAGTATCATTAATAGCTCGAATGCTAAGAACTGTTATTAATTATTAGAATTAACGCAAATGAAACTGAATGAACGATGCAGGCAGCAAAAATTCCTTCGAAACTGTCACCAGTGTAAATGTTGAATAAACACCGAGTCCGGTCGACGCGTCACCGCTAGTTGATGGGAGAATTTTGAATACCTAGTTGTTTTGCTAATTGCACACCAGGTGACATAAGCTTACACTTAGAAGGCGTTAACTGTACGAGACAATATCATTGTTCGATTAGGATATCAAAGTCACTACCACCGACGGATATGCGATGCCAGCAGCGAAAAGTTCGGTGAGACTGTTGTTTTCATTCCCTTTTCACGTAGTCGTATTAACTCGTAAATCGTTTGCCTCAGAAAAAAGACCACATGCCCTTTGTAGGTTTTTAAAGAGCTTCCAATTAGTGTATTCATTTTTTATAGTATTCTGGTCGGTAATGGACTTTTGAGTAATTAAACGAGCCTAGATTTGCCTCCTCAAGGCGGCTATTTTGATGTCATCACAGGGGATCATGACCTCTGATTACGTGTGTCCCGTCGGTCTTTATTCTTCTGGTAGCATACAAGCACTTTGCAAAATCTCAGACTTGTAGTCGGAAAGTGCAAGATCAGCGGTAATCCCTTCAAGTTACAAGAGAACCGAGTATAAGAAACAGTATGTGTACGAGAACCGCACCAAATTACAGAGTATTCAAACTTGGTAAAAAGCAGCATTATTACATTTTGGATAAACACATTCACTAGTGATTACGGTAGTTGATTTTTATAATAATAGTTAACTTTTATATTATTATTCTTCATTATTACATAATTTTAAGATAACTTACAGTTATGTGAACTACTGCTGTGAAGTTGAAGGTCGAACTTTTGTTACTCTCCTGCACAATTTTGTCAATACGAGCTGGCTGATGACCTCCGTGGTGTAGTGGTTATCATGCTAGCCTCTAGTTCCCGAGATCGCGGGTTCAAACCCAGCGGAGGGCGATGGATTTTTTTTTCGGCCGTAAAAATCCTTAGCATGGCTTCCTTCGGAAGGGAAGTAAAGCCGGTGGTCCGTGTTGTAGATTTACGACACGTAAAAGAACCCGACAAAGAGGCCTCAGCAAAATTTCCGGTCTTTCACGTCCAATATAAAATGGGACACCAAGGACCACAACAGTTAAAGAGCATCCATTAAAAAAAACTATTTCAATTTGAGCTGGAAGACATATCCTCAGCAGGTTTTCCAAGTTTACGTTGGTCAAACGAGGTCTGTGTTTACCCTTATGAACTTTATCTTGCTGAAAGTCATTTTACAAATATACGTTGATTAAAAAAGACAAAACTTTAATACGCATACACCAAGTTTTCTAACTTTTTCTGGAACTTCTATTTTCCAAAACTCCAAAGGTGAATTTGTTTTTTGCTTCTCTTGAAAAATACCGTCTAGTACTGAATCCTGCTGTAGATAGGTTCATTTTTTAAATTTCTAATCTCAGGCCCAAAAATTGACAACCCAGGTACATCTGTTGTTACGACCGGGGATTTTCGACTAATCGAAATGTGTTTGGAAATTTTCGAAAATCATTAAATCTCTCGCTGACATCGTGGCGCAGCATAGTGAGTAATTGTACGAGGGTTGCAAGTGTGTTTCTTCATCTGGGGTTTTCTTGAGTGCAATGTTGGAAGCATGGGAAACTAGTAAAATCTTTATTACTCAGTTCTTCTGTTTACATTTTCAGTTTTTGTTCTAAAAATATTGCACTTGTCAGCTGAAAAATGCTTGTATTTGCACCTTGCATTTTAATCTGGACATAATTCAGGATTCCTGTTATATCAGCCAGGAAGCCAACTTTTAACCACCATGAAAAAGTCTAGTTCAGAGCATTCTTTAACTCGTTCACTTAGAAAGAGTTTCATTTCATGGCAAAGCTTAAAAAATCGTTCCCAAACTCCTTCACTCAACCATCTTACCTCACTGTGATATATCACCATAGTGTGAAATAAGCCCTTTGAGTAGATCTGGAATAGCTTTGATTTAGTTCTCGTGATATAATGAAGTTAATTGCTTTGTGCATACTGAGGCTTTCGCGGCCGGCGTCACAACTAATAATTGAATTACTACTATCCGGGATTGTAGGTCATGGTTTAGAAGGCGTCGTAGATATCGACGTTTCGCCAAGTACAGCGCTTGGCATATTCAGGGTGAAGTGATTCGTTGTCTCGGTGGTCAGAGCCTGAATGCGGAGACTTTTTTTAAGGACTTGGCTTCGAGCTCTCCTCCAAGCAACATGGGAGGGAAGACAGCCGCAGCCTCCAAGTCTCCTCCTCGTGAGGTAGCCACCACCAACGTCGCCCAAGAAGTACAGCTTCCCGCCTCTTCGCCGCCGCCAGCCGAAGTGCCCAGCACCAAATCACCAACCAGCGCAGCCAGTCACACGCCGCTAAACAGCGTACCTGCACGCTACTCCACTGTTGTCCGGGGAGTGCATCGCCAACTTCCCAACACATTACTCCTCACCGCCGCGCAGCGCTTTTGGTAGTCTGCGGCCAAGGCGACGAGAATCCAGAACTTCCGAGGTGCTACACCGCTGGTCAGGCTCATCTTCATGGATGAGGGCGATTACTCGGCGGCCCTGAGCGCAGGATTGTCATTGTTAGGGCAAACGCTTTTGCTCGAGGCCAGCCGCAGTGTTCGCCCAACGCCATGCCGCCGCTGCTGCCTCTACGGGCACACAGACACAACATGTGACGCCGCACCCCGCTGCCATTACTGTGGCAACGGAACACTCACCGCCGACTGCCGGACACACGACCTGACCCAACGATGCCGCTTCTGCGCCTCCTGCGGGGGCAAGGGGCATTTCACTGGTCAAGCCGTCTGTCCACTCTACCCACATAGAACATCGCCGACCGACCACATCACAACTGCACACCACCACCGCCACCGCCGATTGACATCTCACACCTGGAACAGCAGTTGGCTAGCACCAACTGCCTTCTAGTGAACAACACAACCATGAACAACAGCATCATTGTAACCATTCAAGATCTTCACGCTGAGTTGCAGCACCTAACGGAACGTGTAAGCTCTTTAGAGGACGTCCTGCTTAGGGTCTTTGGATAACTCACGGACACAGAACAGCAGCACTCGAACACCATAGAGAAGATGGACCACAACATCCGCACCGCCCTTCGCCACGGTAATGAATACCTAAGGGGACAAAATCGCAAATCACGCGACCAGAGTGATTAGGACCCTCCAGCCTCACATCACATCACCAGGAGAGCCAACGCACCACAACACACGACCACATGACCTAGAACTTTCTGGCCACGCCACTCACAAAACCAACGCCCGGAGGTAACAGGCCCGGGTACGGAGCCAAAGTTGTGTTACAACACCACTGTCATAGGTCCCTGCCAGGGCTTCGGCCATGGCAGATACCTACTTATCACTGCGGAATACTCTGCCGTATTCTAACAAGTACTCACAAATAGCGGGTTTGCTTCGGCGGTACCTGCCACCATTATCACCACTATGCCCCAAATAAACAGCGACACCACAGTATTAAACCCTTTCTATTCCTCTTCATTTTTCAATCCAATTACCGAATTATTCTTGTTTTCATTCAGCATTCCCCCCAAAAAAGCGGAGACCGGAGGATGGCGCTGTTGTATAGTAGGGCTTGCTGTGAGGTCCAATGCGGCGATTGGTTCGCATCTGTAGGAGTGGGTGGGTTTATTGAGGTGTTACGTCTGCTGTTTTTGTCTATGTATTTCTCCAAGACAAGTGTCCAGGATTTATGCACATGGAGAGCTTCTTCTTTTCGGTTATAATTGTTGTTATGCTTATAAATTTCTATGGCCTCCCTCTGTAGTCGAGCATGGTAGTTTACAGTTGAAGATAAAACTTGGGTTTCTTTGAAGCTGATATCGTGGTCGAATAACAATGAGTGTTCCGCCACGGATGATTTATCTGTTTATCCCAGTCTGCTGTAACGCTCGTGTTCTTTCAATCTCGTAGCCACGTTGCGCATAGTAGTGCCAATGTAAACCTTGCCGCAGCTACAGGGCACTTTGTATACACTGCAGATGTATGAGGGTGACGTTTATGTTTGGCTGATCTCAGCAAGTTCTTGATTTTGTGTCCTGGTCTATAGACCGTGTCAATCCCGTATGAGCGCAGAAGCTTGCCTATTCGGTCGGAGACATTTTCAATGTAGGGGAGGAAGGCCGTGCTTGTGCGGTGGTCTTTCGTAGGGCGCCTGGGATGAAGCGCGCGCCGGATTTCTTTCCGGGTGTAGCCATTGGTTTGGAAGGCAGAGTTTAGATGTTCAAGTTCCTCTTTCAAGTATTTTTCGTTGCAGATTCTTGTTGCCCGTTCTGTGAGTTTTATTAAACACCGCTGATCAGGCTCATTTTCCTGGATGAGGACGACTACTCGGCCTCGCTGGGTGCAGGACTGCCCTTGTTAGGGCAAACCCTGCTGTTCGAAGCCAGCCGCAGTGTACGCCCAACACCATGCCGGCTCCTGCGGGAGCAAGGGGCACTTCACCGGCCAGGCCATCTGCGCACTCTACCCACGCAAAACATCGCCGAACGACCGCATCTTCACAACACCGCAGAGCAACATACCCCACCACCGCAGATCGACACCTCTCAACTAGAACAAGTTGGCAAATACCAACATTTGCTGCGAAGGTCTACCCGGGCAAGAGCCAAAGCCCAAGCCCCCTCCTGGCAACCCAGGATCAGCGCCATCCAGTGGCTCTCCAACCGTGGAGGTTTCCCACGAGGCCAATACCTTGTTTCCTAAAAAGCTCCCCCCCCGCTTTCATTGGAACTGGATACGCCACTTACGCGCGTCACCCTTAACAACGGTGACTACTTGAGCACAAGACAGCAGGCAACAACAGCATCCTTGAAGCGATTCAGGATCTCACGCCGAGCTGTTGGACTTAGCCAACCGTCTCACCGCTCTAGAGGAGCAGTTCACGACGCAGTTCACCTCCATCACAGACACCATACAAACAGCACGCGAACGCCATCAAGGAAATGGATAAAACCAACCACACCATCTTTCGACTGGAAAACGATCACCTATGTGATAGGATCGAATACCATGCGAACAGAGTCATTAGGACTCTACAGCCCTCTATTACATCACCTCCAAGAGAACCACCACACAGGACAACACTGCCCAGAACTCTGGCTACACAACCAACGCCCGGAGGTAACAGGCCCGGGTACGGATTCTCAATAACATGTTACGACACCACCGTTCATAGGTCCCTGTCAGGGCTTCGGCCATGGCAGATATCTAATCACCACTGCGGAAAACTTCTCCACATCCTAGTAATTACAAACAGCGGGTTTGCTTCGGCTGTACCAGCCACCATGTCACCATTATGCCGCAAATAAAAAGCGCCACCACAGCATCAAATCCTATCGATTCCTCTTTTTCCTTCCAATTGCTTATCAATTCTTGTTTTTCCTAATACCTTTATTCCTGTTTTCCCTTAAAAACAAAACAAAGTCTCCGCATTCAGGCTCTGACCACCGCAGACAACGAACCACTTCACCCCGAAGATGCCAAGCGCTGTACATGGCGAAACGTCGGTATCTACGATGTCTTCTAGACCACGGCCTACAAGCCCGGATAGTAGTAATTCAATTTTTAGTTAATTACTTTCTTCAGCACAGATTTGAAAGTTTCGTCAAATGTAGCAACAAGATTTTCTTGATGTAAGAGGCAAGGTACACTGTGACACCCCCACAAACATACGTTTTTCATCTTAGGTGCATTGTGTTGCCACCTACTGCCTAGTCTTCATCCGCGACCTCAGTAGTCATTAGACATCGTGAAACAGCAGAATGGGACGCTCCGTGGAACTCACGGACTTCGAACGTGGTCAGGTGATTGGGTGTCACAGCATTACCGACGGAGAACGCCACGAACTTGTACGTCATTTTCAGCCAGGTGTCACGGATACTTTTGATCACGTAGTGTACTACTGTGCCAAGTGTGAAAAACACGTAGGTTTTATTTTTGTATTTTCAGAATAATTAAAAAATCAATGCGATTTTCGTCTTAGTGATTGTTTTTATTTAACTAAAACTCACATCATTTTTACACCATTGTTATAGGTGCCTGCGACAAAAAATTCCATATTAGGCAACATGTACAAACAGTTGCTCATAGAAATGCTGTTAATAAAAATGTCTCCCAGATCCAAACAACCTCATCAGCAGCATTTTCTGCAAGCAGAAGTGGAAATGATCGCACTGATGATTTTTCGAAAGATATCTGCAAAGCATTGGTTTCAGCCAACATCCCCTTGAATAGGTTAAATAATGTAGAATTTCTAACTTTCCTGGAAAAATACTCCCAAAGAAAAGTTCCTGATAAATCAACAATAAAGTAAAACTACATTGGCAAAGCTAAGTTCACAAATGTATTTAATGAAATTTGTGTATTAACTACCACAACTCCTCTAATATTTTGAGCTTTATAAAAGCTTGTCAATTATTTAAAACTTTTAAATGTATTACACGAAAGTATTTTCAAATGTAAACAAAATTATGTATAGCCTGTAGCGCCACGGAATTTGATTTAGTTTATGATCAAGGAACATTTTTCTTATAACATTTTTAAACTTGTTCCCCCCAAAAGTGAGAGCCCAAATTACACCCCCGATCTTTGCCAATTTTCAAATAACACAAGAAATAAGAGGCGAAATAGGAGACTCAAACTTCTGGTTATCTGTAGATGAAACAACCGACTCGTGTGGGAGATTTATTGGCAACGTCGTCGTGGGAAAAATGACGGAATCTGAACCAGCAACACCCTCTTATTGTATCCAGGGTACTGGAAGTAACAAACCATTCGACGATTGCTAGGGTTCTTCGTGATGCATTTCGTGTTTTGTGGCCTAGAAGAAAATGAGGAAAACTCTTGGTGATAGTTACAGATGCAGCAGCACACATGCTTAAGGTTGTTAAAGCTTTGCAGGTATTTTATCCTAAGGCAGTTCGTATGACTTTTTTGCACATGCTCTTCAACGATTGGCAGAGGAAATTCGGGCGGATTTTCTGGAAGTAAATGCCTTAATTTCCTCTGCGGAAAAAGTGTTTGTGAAGACGGCATCAAGAGTCAAATTATTTACTGATATAATGCAAGATACTCGTTTACCCCCAGAGCCAATCCTCACGAGATGGGGAACATGGTTTGAAGCAGCTCTATATTACAGTGATCATTTGGAAGATGTGAAAACGATGCTCGACGGATGGACAAAAATGAAGCAAGTATCCCTGCTGTAGTTAGTGCTTGCAATGAGAAGAGTCTCCAGGCTAAATTAGTGTTTATTAAGACCTACTTTAATAAAGTCCCAGCCGCAATCACAACGTTTGGAAGAAACAGATGTGCCTCTATCGCCTGCCCTGCAGGTAATACGAAACAGCTGTCGCCAGAGACATAACAAGAGAAATTGGAAAGTGTTTTAGTGACAAATTGAGAAACTTGAAGCAAGGAATCCAGGTTTGTTTCTTCGGAATGTGAATAGGGTTCTACAAGGAGAATCTGAAAAACAACTGAATGCTTATTCTGTAAGTGACATAGCCTCTTTTCGGTGCTGCCTTGTCACTTCATCTGAAGTAAGAGATCTTTCTCTTCAAATGTTTTAAAGAGGCCATTATTAAAATACACTACGTGATCAAATGTATCCGGACACCTGGTTGAAAATGACGTACAAGTTCGTGGCGCCCTCCATCGGTAATGCTGGAAGTCAATATGGTGTTGGCCCACCCTTAGCCTTGATGACAGCGTTCACTCTCGCAGGCATACTTTCAATTAGGTGCTGGAAGGTTTCTTGGGGAATGGTAGCCCATTCTTCACGGAGTGCGGAACTGAGGAGAGGTATCGATGTAGGTCGGTGAGGTCTGACACGAAGTCGGCGTTCCAAAACATCCCAAAGCTGTTCTATAGGATTCAAGTCAGGACTCTGTGCAGGCCAGTCCATTACAGGGATGTTATTGTCGTGTAACCACTCCGCCACAGTCCGTGCAGTATGAACAGGTGCTCGATCGTGTTGAAAGATGCAATCGCCATCCCCGAATTGCTCTTCAACAGTGGGAAGCAAGAAGGTGCTTAAAATATCAATGTAGGTCTGCGCTGTGATCGTGCCACGCAAAACAACAAGGGGTGCAAGCCCCCTCCAGGAAAAACGCGACCACATAACACCACCAGCTCCGAATTTCACTGTTGGCACTACACACGCTGACAGATGACGTTCACCGGGCATTCGCCATACCCACACCCTGCCATCGGATCGCCACATTGTGTACCGTGTTTCGTCACTCGACACAACGTTTTGCCACTGTTCAATCGTGTAATGTTGACGCTCCTTACACCAAGCTAGGCGTCGTTTGGCATTTTCCTGCGTGATGTATGGCTTATGAGCAGCCGATCGGCCATGGAATCCAAGGTTTCTCACCTTATGCCTAACTGTCATAGTTCTTGGAGTGGATCCTGATGCAGTTTGGAATTCCTGTGTGATGGTCTGGATAGATGTCTGCCTATTATTCCTTACGACCCTCTTCAAATGTCGGCGGTCTCTGTCAGTCAACAGACGAGGTCGGCCTGTACGCTTTTGTGCTGTGCATGTCCCTTCACGTTTCCACTTCACTATCACATCAGAAACAGTGGACCTTTAGGGGAGTGGAAATCTCGGGTACAGACTTCTGACACAAGGGACAACCAATCACCTGACCACGTTCGAAGTCCGTGAGTTCCACGGAGCGTCCCATTCTGCTGCACGATGTCTAATGACTACTGAGGTCGCGGATAATGAGTACCAGGCAGTGGGTGGCAGCAAAATGGACTTAAGATGAAAAACGTATGTTTGTGGGGGTGTCTGGATACTTTTGATCACATAGTCTATTTTCCATCTGTTGTTAGAGAAGGATTTCCATCAATCCACTGTCGAAGCAAATAAGCTTTACTGCTCTTCTCCTTCGGCATTGTAACCTCTGTCTCCTCCTGCTCACAATTCAGCAATTACGAGTAACAGCACAAGGGTTACAAATTTAAAAGTTAATTGAAAATGGCACTTTTTTATTCTTGGAAGTGTTATAGTTGCGGCAGACGGCGTCGTTTGTAACATTAATACAAACCGTATCGAGTATTGCAACGGCCGCACCGAACTTAAAAGATTTGCTGTATGATTGTGAACGCTATTTAGTTTGTTAAGCTGTTGAGCGGCATATTTTTTTTAACTTTACCAGGAACAGCTCATTGCTGATAGCTATGTTATTTTTGGCGCCGTTTCATGGATTTAGAAACATGGTAGCTAACAGTCCTTCTACACAGAGCAATAAAAGATAAATTTGCTTGGATCTTTCTGTTCTTAAAGTGTCTTGGTGAAATATTTGTATTTCAAGAATCATTGCTGAAAATGTAAAATATATGCATAAATATGCACAAATTAGTTGAATATGCACTAAGCCCTTACATATGCATTTGTGTGCACCATAAAACTTATGTAATAAACACCTTACAACATGAAAAAAATTTATTCCATATATAATGTATTCCATATATATTCCACGTATAATGAGCAGGACTCTGTGAATTTTTTAGTTCAACATCTCACAGAGACTATTCTTTCTGCTGCTGCGCACTCTATTCCTCGGTCGACCGCCCACCCTCGGCGATTTCCGATCCCTTGGTGGACGGATGAATGTCGAACGGCCATTCGTGCTCGCAGGCGTTCTCTTCGGCTTTTCCAGCGTCGCCCTACATTGGAGAACCTGATCCAGTACAAGAAACTGCGTTCTCGGTGTAGGCAAATTATTCGGGATAGCAAAAAGACCTCCTGGAGTCGCTTTGTCTCTTCTTTTAACCACCGCACGCCTTCCTCTATCGTCTGGGATAAGTTCAGGCGTGTAGCCGGTAAATCGACCCATCCGCCCATTGCTGGTCTTCGCACATCTGTAGGAGCTGTTGTTGCTCCATTCGACGTGGCTAATACTTTGGGCAGCGCTTTCGCACAGGTATCAAGCTCCGATTCTTATTCGCCCGAGTTCCTTATTGTCAAGGATCGCGTAGAATCACAGCGTTGCTCGTTTCGTTCTGGTAATCTTGAGGATTATAATCGCCTTTTCACCATGGCGGAGTTGGACTACGCGCTTTCGACTTCGCGGCTATCAGCGCCAGGGTCCGATGGCGTCCACGTTCAAATGTTAACACACCTTCCTCCTGCGGGTAAGACCTTCCTGCTCGAACTCTATAATCGCGTTTGGGTTGCTTCCACATTTCCAGATAAGTGGCGAGAGGCCATCATCATTCCCATTTTGAAACCTGGAAAGGACCGTCACCTTCCTTCCAGTTACCGTCCCATTTCCCTCACCAGTTGCGTTTGCAAGGTGATGGATCGCATGATCAATGGGCGGTTGGTATGGTGGTTGGAGACTCGGAACCTTCTATCCAACACCCAATGCGGTTTTCGACGACGCCGTTCAACTCTAGATCACCTTGTGTCGCTCTCGACGCAGATCATGAACGGGTTTCTGCGGAACTGTCAAACCGTTGCGATTTTCTTTGACCTTGAGAAGGCTTTTGATACCTGTTGGCGGGCGGGGATTATGCGTTCCCTACACGCCTGGAACCTTCGTGGACGCTTACCGCTGTTCCTTCAGGAGTTTCTGACGGACCGCGTTTTCCGAGTACGGGTCAGCTCGGTTTTTTCGAACCTTTTTATCCAAGAGAACGGCGTGCCCCAGGGCTCCGTACTAAGCGTTACACTTTTCGCTGTAGCGATTAATTCTATCTGCGAATGTGTTCCACCATGTGTGTCGTCCTGTTTATTTGTGGACGATTTCACCGTGTACTGTACCTCTCAGCGTACGTCGTTTTTGGAACGCCGCCTGCAGCAATGTTTGGACAACCTTCACTCTTGGAGTTCTAAAACTGGCTTTCGTTTCTCCACTGAGAAGACCACCTGCGTTAACTTCTGGCGCCGTAGGGGACGATTTCCACCTTCTCTCCGTTTCGGTCCAGACTTCCTGCCCTTCGCCGGCGAGGCGCGTTTCTTGGGGTTGACGTTTGACAGGAAGCTTAGCTGGTCATCGCATGTTGCACAATTGAAGGCTCGATGTGATCGTTCTCTCAGTCTCTTGCGGGTGTTAAATGGTACGTCTTGGGGAGCGGATCGGGCGGTTTTGCTGCGTCTGTATCGCGCGCTAGTCCGATCCAAGTTAGATTATGGGTGCGTCGTTTATTCCTCCGCCCCTCCATCTGTGCTGAGGACATTAGACGCCGTCCACAATCGTGGCATTCGCTTAGCTATTGGTGCGTTTCCAACTAGCCCAGTTCTCAGCCTTTACGCCGAGTCGGCAGAACCTCCTTTGCGTTATCGGCGTGCTTTTCTCCTCGGCAATTATGGCTGTGCGCTTCGCTGTATGCCAACCCATCCAACGTTCGCTTCCTTTTCCACGCCGCGCTGGACGAACGTTATTGGGGCCGCTCCGTTTCTCCCAGGCCCTCAGGTGTTCGCTTCCGGGAGCTTCTTCGACATCACGGTATTGAACTGCCCAGCATGATCCCTACCGGGGAGAGGGTGTTTCCTCCTTGGCTTCGTGCGACATCTCACATTGATCTTGGGATGGCGGCTTACCGGAAGTCTACGCTCCCTCCGTCTAGTATACGGGCTTGTTTTTTAGAATTTCTGTCCGGCTACCATGGCTGGATTTTTATTTACACCGACGGATCTAAGTGCTCCAACGGTGTTGGTTGCGCTTACGTTCATGGGCCCGGAACTCATACCTTCGGTCTTCCTGGTGGCACTTCCGTTTATTGTGCTGAACTGTATGCCATATATCGTGCCGTTTTATACGTGCGCCGCCACCACTTGGGAAACAGCCTTATTTTATGTGATTCCCTTAGCGCACTCCAGAGTATACGTGAGCTGTACAATTACCATCCTCTTGTACAGAAAATCCAGGATGCCCTTCATGTTTTATACGCTTCTGGTGTTTTCGTGAAGTGTGCTTGGCTACCTGGTCACGTCGGCTTGGCTGGAAATGAACTAGCGGATTTGGCGGCTAAGGCGGCGACAGTCCAACCCGATGTTGTCATCCCTCGGGTAACGTCGGAGGACCTTCGGCTTGTTTTGCGAAGAGCGGTCCTCTCGTGCTGGCGCGAGGAGTGGGTGGCTCTCCGTGGCAACAAGCTTAGGGTAGTGAAGGACCTTCCTGTTCCCTGGACTACCTCTAGTCGTTTTTCTCGCCGTGAGGAAGTTATATTAGCCCGTTTACGCATTGGCCACTGCAATTTTACCCACGCCTATCTTTTTAGCGGTGACTCTGCTCCGCTTTGTTCCGCGTGCGTTGGATGTCTATCGGTTCGCCACCTGTTGTTGGAGTGCGCCTCCCTGGCGCGTCTTCGGAATGCTCTGCAGCTGCCGGCAAGTCTTGCGGAGGTCTTGGCGGACACTCCTCACGCGGTTGATAGGCTTTTTAAGTTTTTATCCGAGGCTGCCTTACCCTTGCGTTTTTAATGTTTCTACCTGAGAAGCTTCACCGCTCGGTGTTTCATGTTTAATTTTTATTCTCCTCTTTATGTCTATTTACCTTTGACTTTTCCTTTGCTTCTCTTCTGATTCCTATTATCAGCTTTTGCTCTGATTTTTAACTTTTGTGTATACCTTTGGCTTTTACCTTCCTGTTTTAGAACGGCGCTTATAACCCTGGTAGTTGAGCGCCGTAAATCAACATTCCTTCCTTCCTTTCCAGGCCACTTGATAACAGTGAAAACAACAGTACAAGCAGCTTTAGTAGCACCATAGTACTCCAATCGCATCGCGATTAACTGCAACGTGAAGTTCGTGCTTGAACCTCAGGCTGTGCAACTGATGTGCGTTTCGTTGTATCTCGAGTTTCAATTTCAATTTACAATTCCTCGGAATGTGACTGACTTATCGCGGTGAAACAAACGCCATTCATAATGTGATTTTCCATGTTATGAATTGCGTCATAAATAATGCATGGTGCCCATTTATAAAAAACGTATGCGGAAAATCATACTTGCTTAAGCCTCTGAATGGCCCACGTTAATTACTTTAATGAGCCCCTCCCCTGTCTTCACTCTTGAAAGTTGTTTTTAAATGTCTGTTGCTATTTCAGAGATATTTACATTTAGGGTTCTAACTGGGCCACCCTCTATATCAGTCATTTACCGAAACAAATATTAGTTTGCACATGAACACGAAATTTAGGACATAATTGAGAGAAAAACGCCAAGTAGAGTGGGAACCGAATTCGTAGCATTAAATTTTTCCAGTCACCGCTGCACTAACAGCAGTGATTTTAACCATTTAGCTAATCCAGTAATTGAAGGCCGTCTTTTATTAAGTAACAACTGCGCCTTAAGTTAAAACGCTGCTTCGTGTGCTCTTGTTTTATTCAGTGCTGGCCTAAATTAAGTAGTAAGTGGTTAAACTAGAGGTTGATTTTAAATATTTTCGATGTTGTGTGCATTCTTGGACATAACAGGAAATAAAGACAAATCTTCAAAGGAAGAAACCTCCGACATTGGTTTCTACCACATTTGCTTTAATCTCCATACTCTCCACAGGAGCATGTCTGAACGATACTGACCTACAAAATTATACATTTACTTGAAAGTTAATACAACATACGCTCAAAAATGCCTTATGGTAGAGTTTGTGGGTTAAAAATCTAATGCGACGTAAAACCTATGTTTTTCTTTGAGCTTTGTTCACCAGATCACCCGTATATGCTGATCAGTTTTTCGGATACTAAACTAGAGAACGTTCTTGCAGATTGAATATACTGAAATCATGTTAGCATTTTCAATCTTAACTTTCTGATAAGCGTGCAAACGACTTAATATTAAACGTTGCTTTTTTCTGCCAATCTTAAAAACCACCCTAAATGTTACTATATTTCAGGCAATGGCGGAGGGTCCATGTTACCCCATCTAACGCTTTGAAAAATAGTAAAAGAATTTCCTGGAAACTTTTCTGATAAGAATTATACTTTAAAACTCACATCAGCCGGTTTCTGGCAGCCAACATAATTATGGAAATTTTAAAGCAGGCCGCAAGCATTTCTGTAACACCAAGTTCTGTAACCATTCCGTTCTCCGGTAGACAACGTCGTAAGCCCCGTGCAGTGCAGTTTTAAATGCAGGAGCGCGGGCGCAGAAGTACATGTCGATAAGACATCCCCCCTGCGTTTCTTCCCATCAAAGAGCTCACTAGTTAGACTCAATCGAACGGCTGACGGTGACAACCTGAATTTTCTAGTGTGATGAGTGTTATGCAGTGTTATTTGTTGCAGTTTCTGACTATACTAACACTAAATTACAATGAGGAATGCAGCTATGTTATAGAGATATATAGGGGATTCTGTGACTATGTTAAAAACTTTTATGGATGATAGAGGAGATCATTATGAACAACTTTCATATAGGAGCCCATGTCCGAAAACGTCTCGTTTTAACAGGTACAAACATTTGTGCGTGTTGTAGAATGCTGTCTATAATAAATTGGTAGAGTGAAGCTTTTTATTCTTAAGTGATTGGGGATATAGTAAATCGTAGTGTCTTGTTTAATGTAGACCAAGATGCTGCAATGGTGATGTTCGCATGTTGGTGTGTTAACGTGGTTATAATCGTGGAAAGATTCACATAAAGACATTTCTGATGTGCAATTTCATTCAACGTGTGGGCTGGCATAATGCATGATCACTTGATGGGGTCATATCTATTACCAGCTAGTTTAATTGGACAACTTTACCACAGCTTTCTTGATGCAATACCTGAGCTGCTGGAGGATATTCCTTATGATCTTCGTTAGCGCATGTGGTGGCAGCATGATGGTGCACTCGTTCACTTCTGGGGTGTCAAAAATCTTTTTCATGGACGTTTTCGGACGAGGTGGATTGGAAGAGATGGTCCAGTTCATTGGCCTGTCCGTTCATCTGATTTATCACCAATAGGTTTTTTTTCTTTTGTGGTCATCTGGAAGCCCTTATTTGACGCACCAATCGAATCGGAAGAGGGGCTAATATCAAGGTTAATTAGTTAGTAATTGCCTGTGGCAGTTAGGAACATGCCAAGAATCTTTGAACGAGTGCGAAAGTCGATGGTGCGGCCTGCAATGCTTGTATTAAGGCTGGTGTACGAAGTTTTCAGCAGTTCTTGTAATGTGTTGGTATTTTAATTGTATTATGGCTGTTATAAGCAGGGTTAGGATTCTTAGGTGCGAATTTCAGATGAAAAAAGGAAGGGATAAGGTGAAAAAGGGACAATAAGGTGCTGGTTTATGTAAGGGGATGCACAACTGAAATGGCTATTTTCTAAACTATCCATTCAATTGGGCTGAAATTTTAACCATATGTTAGTCTTCTTTAGATATAATTGTTTTCTGAATTTCAATCCAAAATCTTAATTAACTTTCAAGTTATTAATTTTCAAAATATAAATTATGGGTATATGCAAAATGCAATACATGATGCATTTTAAAAAAATCTTATGTTGCTTCTATGTTAAGGAACTACAAACCTGTCGTATAATTTTTACTACCATTCTTAGTTTAAGAGAAAAAAAGTTTTGCGGTTTTGTATTTGCATTTTTTTTCGTTTTTTTGTATACATTGTTATCTTCAAAAATTAGAAGTGCAAAAAATATTCATTGAACAGAAAAATTATATGACGGTTTTATATATTTGGCTTTTTGAAATAAGCATAAAAATGCCAGTATGGATGGATGAAAACTACATCGTGTGGAACATTTTGAATATGCAGAAATGCTGAAAATAAGAAACGCCTTAAAATCAAGTTTTAAAAATATAAACAGCTAGCAACCAAATGCGCGAGGGTATTTAAAAAGTCCCGGAACGATCCTAAAACGTTCGCTAGGTCAAAAATAAAAAGGGATTCTAAAACTACAAGCAATGGAGAATTTTTTGGGAACAACTTTTTTTTAGATTTTTTGAGATTTTGGGCTAATTTCAGTTGTGCATTCCCTTAATTATTTCAACGATTTCTCTTTCCTCTATTCTAATTTATTGAACTACAAATAAGTACATCAAATTATCACTCGTCAAAAGAAGGGAAAAACATGAAGCTGTTGTACTTCAAGACATTAAGCATCTCCATATTTTTAAAGGTAAGTCTTTATATTAGGAGATAGAATGTCTTTATAGATGCTAAAGCTTCTTTCATCATCCACAGAAACCAGTGGGGCAAACTTTGTATTCACTCGGAATGGCAACTCTACAGATGTGTCAGATTCCTCAATGTCTGGATTCTTCTGAAGACTAGATTCAAGTTAGCCTTTGGCAAAGCCATCTAACTGCTCCCTCACGGAAGTAAGAATATCCCATTGTTTTCCTTTACCAGGCCTGTTCTTCCAGTCGTTTAATAGCTGCAGGCAGGTACTTGTAACTATGGACACAATATAGTTCTGTCTGCAAATTAAGTATTTTCTCCGGTAACAGAAGTTGCTGTGCCTTGGAAATTGCACATGCGTCGGATGGATCCAAAGAAAGCACAAACTCTTTAATTTTGTCAAAATTCTCACACAACATAGCAGCACACTCAATCAAGATCCCCAGCGAGTAATGACCGGGAAATTTGGAAGGGGCAGGCCAGTGATTTCCCTGTAGTAAACAACACGGCTGGGAGCTTTCAGTAGAATCTTCTTCAGGGCAGAGATGAATTGATATGCAATGTCGTATTCGTACCTTATGGATTCACAAACCCTGTGAAGGGCATGAGCCAAGCATGTCACATGATTCAACTTAGGAAATAAAGGTTTCAATTGGTTAACAGCTGAAACCATGTATGGAGCCTGGTCCGTAACGACAAGAAGTTTTTCAAACTCGATTCCAGTAGGCCAGAGATTTAGGCAGAAGTCCATAATGGATTGCATTATTGTACTGGCATTGGCTTTCTGCAGCTCGTACATTTTTAACAACATGGGTTTAACTTTCTCCCCTGCTAAGGGAAAAACTAAAATGTTCAAAACATCTCGTTCCATTGAGTCTATGGTTTCATCCACAATGATTCCCACATCGCAATCAGACATTTTCTCCTTGATTCTTTCTGTGGTTTCTTGGTAAACAGGCTCCATGTAGTTTTTTCTTAAAGTACTCTCATCGAGCATTGACATCTTTGTGCATTTTTCAAGAAATCCCTTGAAGGCTGGGTGGTTCACCTTATTGAGTGGAATTCCTGCTTGTGTAAGAGCTACACAGAAATCAGTGTTTAATTCCTTCAAATTTTGGCTTTTTGAAGAACTCTGTTGAAACGCATTTCGTAATAGAGGTTGCCGTGATTTGTTTGCTTGAAGAGACTTGTTCATTTGATGCTTAGGCCTGGAAATGTGTTGTTTGATGCGATCTCGCTGGTGTTTTTCATCTAACAAAATTCCTGAATCACAAATAGTACATCGCAAAACAGTTCCATCAGTATCTATGAAATCGTGTTTGAATTCCTCAGCCAGTACAATAAATCGAGCACTGGACACCTTTGGCATGATAAAATCTAGTACTAATACACTCGTTTAGAGAGCTAACACTAGTTCCCTTGCTAACACAATGTGACTGTCACATAACTCACTCTTGCGCCCATTCGCTGTCCACATTCTCTTATAACATCGCGACAATTACCAGAATGTTCTCATTCATGCTGGAACTTCAGTCTCAGCGATTTCTGGTAGTTTCGAGCAGAACCCAGGCTTAATAATTCTCGGAACTGCGCGGGTGAGGTTACTGCCGTCTCTGCGTGCCCAGGCTTCGCCTCCACGCAAACAGATGACGTCTCTCACAGTAACAAACTCACATTCACGAACAGCAGGCTACTGATTCTGGTGGGATAGAATCACTCATTGTCAATTGCATTATTGCGTGCTACTTTATAGCGGTAAAGCGAGAGAAAGAGGCTTTCGTTGAACTCACAATTATTTTCAATTGTTGCGTGTGTGCTTTCAATTCCTGCGCGGCGTTTACTGAAAGAGGTAGGCTTACTATTCGTACGTACACAAGCTGAGGAAACGTTAATACTAAGTTAAAGAATAAATTGGGATGAAACTTAAAAGAAAAAAAGGGGTGAAAAGGGGATTATCGGCATGTTTGGAGAAAATGGGATAAAGGTGCCAAAAGGGGTAAATGTCCCAAAAAAGGGGAAAAGGTGCGAGAAAAAATGCCTCTTTTCGCAACTAGAAACAAAATTTCACACTGATATCTTTCCGCACAGCTTTAACTTACCCTAAGAAAAAAGGTGCACACCTAAAAATCCTAACCCTGGTTATAACCTTCAAGTGTGTTCAGTAGATAAAAGTTTGTAATAAAAATTCAAAGGTTTAAGTTAATTATCATTATGAAGCATTTTCGGACATGAGTTCCTATATGAAAGTTGTTCATAATTGTCTCATTTATCATCCCTAAAAGTTGTAACATAGTCGCAGAATCATCCTGTATATGCAATTCATTTTCACTTGAAGTTCTGCTGATAAGGCAATACTGGACAAAGGTAAACCAAGTCCTAATTTAATACATTTGCTTACTAAAACAAAATCTATAGTCTGCGGTTTTAACCAACAGTGGTATAAGAAGGATTCATTAGCTCTGTGGTTGCAAACGATCGTGTACATTGTACTGGGGCAGTGTCTTATTTTCAACGGACAAAAATGCTTGCACAGCAAAGGGGGTGTCTAACGCAAACAAACTTCATGTACTGAAAAAGAGACATTAACCTTCTGTAGATCGTGTTGAATGTAAATAGCATTACAGAAGTTCGGAAATACAAGAATTGCAGGGTCTTGTTAGCTTTGCTTTCAAAATAAATAGATATAAACATAATGAAAAAGTGAAATCAAATATATACTTAGTTACATGTCTAATAGATGCCATGTTTTTTTTTTGCCGCACAACTACTGCCATTTAGGGGCATGATGAGAGTCCTGGATCAGATAATAGAGACAATTATATTGAATACTTAACGCGACAGAGCTGCATTTGTTGGCACATCTCACGATATTCAAAACGAATTAATTGATTCAGTGTCGGCTATTTTATTTACGAAAATTGAACAAGAAGTCACTGAGGTACTGTGTGTATAATAGCAGACGAAGCTACGGATATAACATGACTCAATAATTTACCATCCATTTTGGGTTACATCACACCTGATGGCGTTCAAGAAAGGCTCAGTAAGTTTAATGGTGCAAGTTCAGACCGCATTGCTGTTTCTGTAGCAAATTATATTTTCGGTTTAATTTAAGATTTTTAGATTGGGTATTGACTTGTATCCTAAACTGATAATGGATGTTCCGTAATGGCCGGAGCACACAACGGTTTACAACAAATTATTCGCGGCAAATACCCAGCAGCCTTGTTTGTTCATTGTTATGTACGTAACTTAAACTTGGTGCTGAAAGTCAGTGGAAAATATCACTGAATGTAAAGTATTTTTGAAGAATTTGTCTGGATTCGCAGCCCTTTTTTCAAGATCATCAAGGCGAAAAGCTACATTTGGTTCTCTTACAACCAAGAATTTTACCATCAGTTACTCCTACGCGATTGATATACACGGAGGGATTGGTTGAAATAGTATCAGAAGTGAAACATCTATTTTCAAATCTGTCCTAATTAATGAAAATAAATGGGATGAAGAAACTAAAATATTTTCAAGAACGTTTTATGACAGTTCATGATTTTGATTTCATGTTTATGTTAAAATGATTTCAGCAGTTCTAGGTCAGGCTAAAATCTTATTTAGCATTTTACAGGCCAAATTAAATGACGTAGGATATTGCTTTGTGAAGACAGAAGAGTACAAGAGATTCGTTTTTGATCAACGCGATAAAATTTATACATTTTGGAAACATTATGAAGATGAACATTCTTTAGCCGAGTTAAATGTAGAATCGACTCCAGTTAAGAGGTTTCGCATTGCAAACGTTAATGACAAACTATCATCATATCAAAGGCTCTATTGTGAGCTTGTTGACACAGTTGTAGGGCATATGACCTATAACCAACAGATTATCTGAAATTAGGAAGTTAGAATTATAGATCTTTCGGATTTTGAATCATTCGATTACCTCAAATCACTTCCCACAAGTGCATTCCAGTCATTGATTAAATCACATGGCTGCTATTTCAGCCCTTTTTTACTTAAAACTGAATTGTCAACCATCTACACATCAACAGAATAGGACGTCCAGTGCTGAACTGCAAAGTAGTTACACTCTGTAGGTCTAAACCTAGCGTTTCCGTTGAAGTAGCTTTTCAGCAATGAAAAGAAGACCTATCTACGAAGCACGCAAACACAAGACATTTAATAGATTGTCGTTTCTTTCCACTGAGAAGAGGTGGTTGAAAAGCCTGAAGAAAACTTCCGACTTCTACGATTGATTTAATGGACATATTTCCAAGAAAAGGTCGGGATACAGAGCTCACATACAAGATGTATGAACGAGGAGGACTATTATGTAAGTTAAACGTCTAATTATAAACCATACTAAGCTAAAGGAAATTGTAGTTGGAGTTACGTTGCACTAAGAAATTAGCTTTTTTATATAAAATATATTGATTTTAAAGTTCAGGATTAGTTGAGCCTCGACATCGTTACTGCCATCTTTCAATACCCAGGCTAAAAGTCAAGAAAATGTACTCTCCGACACTGATTATAGATATTATTACTATAGATGCCACAAACTATATTACATTGTATTTCCCCTAATACAAGCCAACGGGCTCAGTGAAATCTGAAATGGATAACAATAAAATAAAGAATGTAAGAAATAAGAGGTTTATAATAAAGCAAAGGTTCCCATTTTATTTATTCAGCTTTAGCGCTGCACTGACAAAAAGAACTTGATTTAGCCATGAGAACAGGCACTACTGCAATTATAAGCGTCTACTGTCGGAAGTACACGGGAATCTATGACCTGTATTTTTCTTAACCCGAAAAAGACCGTAATAGTAGAAAGTGGTGTTTAGTGACAATTCTGACTGATATCTTATTTGAGATTTAAAAATAAAGTAGACTTCAACATGGAATCAGAACTAAAATGAAAGACAATTTTTAAATTTAGGAAGCTTTTGTCATTGTGGTCAGACTTTTCAGACACCGTTGTCGGGTATTACGGCCAGGAAGGTACTGACGAAGCGCTGTTACCAGTTTCTAATAGTGATGAGCCTTGGGAATCGGAATCGCTTCAGGGAACGCTTCCTTATAAGTGTGGAGTTGCTATTCCGTTTTTCGGGACTGGCTGTTCCTTGGGTGTTTGTTCCTGAACACTTAGCTTCTGCTCCTTCGAAGTTCCTCTTCCTCAGTTCCAGTGGCATTATTCCATCAATTCTAATCTAGCAACTAAAACGCACCATGTGTGTTGGTACTTGGTGGAGAATGTCAAATTGCGGGAACTTGGAATATTAAAGAGCAAAAGTTTCGCGTAAATCCACAAATATTTCAGCATTATTTTCGCGCTAGTGATATAATTAGCTGACATTGTAATCGTACTTCATAGCAATAGTAAAGAAATGTTAATTATTAACAGAGCCAGTAAAATGTACTATATTCTTTGTCTTGTTACATGAATTAGTGCAGCTTAGAATATGCTATAAATAACCTGTGAAAAATTGTTCAGTTTCAGTGAATAATTCCGACTCATGCTGATGAAGGCGAATTTGTGTCATTCGTAGAAAGTTAGGTTAAATGTCTATTAGCATAGTAAATAATAGGTACCGCAAATACAATGAACACTGCGGTTACAGATAAGTTGCTTGGTCAAGAAATACATACGGCAAGGTCCTTTACGATTCTCTGTGTTCAGTTATACGAACCATAAGAGAAGGGAAGAAAAGACAAATCGACCGCAGACCCAGTTTGGGAAATACATCCGCCATGTGACATTTGGGGATATGGGGGAGGAGGTAGATGAATGAGGGACGATCGGAGTTGGCGATCGTTTTGGTTTACGATTCATAAGAGGCTTGCTATGTCTAGATGGAGGATTATGTAATCTAAGGAGGGAGAGGTGAGAGGAGACGGAGATTAGTATGTGGTAGACTTAAAATAGTGTCCATTGAGTTCATACAGAACTAGCCTGATACGCAAGGGGTGGGCTAGATGTCTTAGGTACTATTCGGCCACGTTATACATACTCTTGGGGGACAGCGCTAGTGTTTTTGTTGACACTGCCTAACGTCATCAAGGCTAGGGATCAGAGGGGAGTGAAAGGAAGGCGGTAGGGGAATGTAGTTTCTCACAATGAAAATAATACACATTTTTTCAGGCCTCAGCCTCGTCAGAAAATGCAACTCAGAATTGCGGATGTTTTCTTTACCTGATTGTCCTTCCGAAGCCCCACCCACTTGCTCCGTAACATTTTAGTTCCTCTTTCCATCGCACGCATATTTCATATCGTGGCCGAGTAGTACGTATATTAGTAAAAGGTTTAGTCTGTCGTAAACACCTCAGTTTCTTCCAGAGATGATGTTATGAGGGCTGCCATGTTTAGGTGGGAGAGGATGATAATTAACCACACCTGGCCTATTGATGTTATTAAAGGAGAATGAAACACATAAATGAATATTTCATTCACCGCATTAGATTATCAGCAATAAATAACAATGCACGCAGTTTTACCACTCTCCAAGGTGAATGGTTATCGGGTTACAGCCTGTTGTCTAGTTGACACGTGACGTCATGAGAGTTACACTGCACCCAGACAAGACGTACGCAACATAGGTGTTTTAAATGAGTAACAAGTTTATGTGTTACTTCCACTAAAGTTGTTAACTTCTCTGAATAACAGAGTAGACTAAAGCTATCCAATCACTTTTCATAATGCAGTTAATACCTACTAGGTGATAAACAGTAGTCCAACATCTGCTTTGAAAATGAGTGAATGTAGTATCCGAAGTTATCAGTTGAACCAAAATCGAGGGATTTTGAAGATTTACACCATTCTGACAACGATTCCGAGACAGTGTGAACACCGAAAACCATGCTGGTCCCATCCATTGGTGTAAGCGTAAGGGATGCATGCCTATGAATAATGATGAGGAAAGTGTGTGTTGCTCGGACTATGAAGACACAAAATTGGTGAAGGATGATTTTGTCTGTATCAAAACCATCGTAATTTTCATAAATTAGCTATAGATCCTGATGTTTTGAATATTGTGAGGCATAACTTAGCGTTAAAAAGAAGCATTTGATCTGAAATGAAATTACTCGCCGTCAACAATCCTGCTAATAAGACGTGGCGATATTCTTGCTACAAACAATTTACAGCGTGGATTAATTTAGGACTGCTATTGGACACAGAAGAAGAGTTGTCTTACCATCATGTTTAGTGCTTGGTATTGGAAATGCGGAGTATATGTAGGCTTCAAACTTCACTAATAAACACGCAAATTAAAAATAGTAAGTTTTAAATTCAACCATTATTTATTATTATTATTTAAAATTTGTATAATGTTTCTGTGACTAACCTTATGTTGACTGAAAACGCGAGAAGTGCTTCAATCGTAGTAACTCTAATGGAGGTCGAAGCGTGGGAACTATATTCGTCGGTAGTGCCAGATCAATTGCTGCGTCCGGTAATGGATCCACACATTGTGCGTGCAGAGATTTTTTTTATTTCACGCATTATCAGCTGTTTCATTTATCGTTAGATTCCTCAATTATTTTTCATGATACAAGATCCACATGCTTTGGACTACTGAGTTTTGACACCAGTCTTTTTTTATTTACATTGAAATTGTGATTTAGCGCTGCTATCATGGATCCAAGTTGAAGGCCATTATATGAAAAATGTGTTCTTTTTGGATCATATCTGAGACGAATGCTGTGATAACTTTCTGAACTGCCAATATGTATACAATGTCGAATGTGAGCCAAATCTTTTAAGAAGGTGCTATTAAAAATAATTTTCTTCAGAGCATGATAGGCGTTTGATTCGCCTTGAATCCGTAAATTAATTGTTTGGTCTTCCAACAATTCATCATGTTCACAAGATTTGCATTCGCCGTTTTCTAGCCGTTTAGGTTCATTTCTTATATGATGAATTGGTGTCAATTTTTCAATTAATTTGGTAGCATTCTCATTAGTTCTGCGCAGCCCACCATACACGGTTATTTATACTGGCTTTCCATGCCATCGGCTCTGGGTATCCTTCCTACCATTTTCATTTTTTTCATTAGACTTTTAGACAAATGCCATACGTCAAATTCATGTTCAGCTTCCGAATACTGAGTTTTTAACATGTACCTTACACCTTTATGTCTGTTGGAGAGATAAACTTCAGCACATTTCCGGTTTTTCAAACCTAGTCGTTATGTTGTCACAAGCAGCTTTTCCAAATCGCCTTTCACCATACCTTTTTGAACAAGTTCAAAATCAATCATTTTGCGGGAATTTAAATCCATGACAGAATAGACTAAATATTTGGCTGAAAATCCCGGGGAGTCATAATATCACCCCCTGCCAACTATATAGGTATACGACAACCTTTTAATGAATTAAAGTTCTTTTTTCTTTCTTGAACCCAAAATGCTCTAACCGGTGCTGCCATATTTCGAATAGTTTTATCGAATGTACGTCTTGAAAACATTGCCAAACTCAGTGGATTGCAGGGCTTAAATTGCTGATACAATATACCAGGTAATAATTAAGAACTTGTTATTAAAGCATTTCCCTCCGGTTTCTTTCCTTATACATTTTATGAGCTCCAAGTGGATGTGTTGCTGCAATAACGCACTGTTTTTACACACAGCATTGTCCATTTGATGTAATGAGAAATTGATATGACTTCATTTCTACATAAAACACATTACTTTGAAAAATAAAAGTAGAAATGTCCAAGCAACAATGAAATAATCCGCTGTAGCTACATTTCCATGTATTGTGAGTCTCTTCTTTTTCTTCTTCCTCGTTATCACTTGTATCAGAATTTGAAGTAACCTGAAGTATCAGGTTCATAGAAAGTTTCTTTCAGGATGTCCTGATCTTTCTCATCATTGCTTGTTTCATAGATATTTACAGGTTCCAACAATATACAGGGTGGACTATTTAAGTTGAGACCGTGCAATATCTCCAAAACTAAGCATTGTGGAAGGAAATGTCTTTAATAAAAGATGCTTGATATTGTGGGGGAAAAGTAAATGCCATTAGTCATGTTTTGTTTGGAGGACGTTATGATGGCATTTTAGGGTCAATTTAATGTTTTTAAACAGGAACCTATAATTAAGGTAAATTTAAATTGAACCCTAAAATTATCCTCTCAGCGTTCTCCAAATAAAACACGACTAATAACCTTTACTTTACCCCATAATCTCAAGCAGCTTTTATTAAAGACATTTCTTTCTACAACTCTTAGTTTTGGAGATACTGTGCAGTTTCAACTGTGTTATTTCCTTATGATTTCAGTACCTAGTTCATATTGTACTTCTGAATTATTGGTTTTTTCATCACCTTCTATACTTAATTCATGTCATCCTACGTGGTAAAGTGATTACCATGCTAGCCTCTAGTTCCCGAGGTTGCTGGTTCAAACCCGGCGGAGGGCGATGAATTTAGCATGGCTTCCTTCGGAAGGGAAGTAAAGCCGGTGGTCCCGTGTAGTAGATTTACGGCGCGTAAAAGAACCTCAAGCCTGATAAAGAGGCCTCTGAGCAAAATTACCGGTCTTTCACGCCCAATATTGTTATACAGCGGGGCGAGGCCAAAAGGTTTGCAGCTAAAATATTAAATTTAGTTACGCCGGCATAAACATAGGGGGACGTAGACTCATGGGCGGCGAAAGATACCAGGAACCTGCTGCACAAAACTAACCGGGCGTGGGATATTTAAAACATTAAAAATACATAAATTCACATTTACCTCTGATTTATTATACTTAATATGGTGCCCTACATTATACACAAAGGGTTATACAAGAACACTGGGAGAGATGCCCCACGCGCGCACACCCATCACACGCACGCAACCATCCTCTCGGAAGACCTACACTAGACTGGCTACAAGTGACGCCTAGTCATCACACAAAGAGGCTCTTCCCTCGACTTGCCTTCACCCCCCCCCCCAACTTCGAGGATGGAATTGCCGCGCCGGCCAAGAACTTAACACAAACACAACAATTAGCTCAACAATATTATACACAGCAATAATGTGTCCGACGCGACAATACACACACACGCTACATCTCCCCCACTCACAACAATGAGACGTCGCTGCCGAAAAAAATGAATAACACAAAGAAAATGTACGCATACAGTAGTGAACATACAAAGATTACAAATACAACGTCCTGATGAATCCCCACATGGACAATAATTCTGTTTGACAATAAAGCAGTCCCACAGGAACCCACCCCCAGCTCGTAAGTCCTCTTCTGTATGTATACAGTGTATCACAACATACTGTTTGAGAATGGAGCAAAACTGCTTTTTCCGGTAACTGTTCCCACCACTGAACCACACCCGCCGAATAAAAGATGGAACCGCCAGACTGGAACTAGATTTGGGAAAATCATCAGGGTCACAATATACAAGAAAAAATAAACAAAATATTACAAAACAAAAGGGCAGGAGACACACAAAGCTAATAAAACTTAAATCTAGAGCAAGTCCTTGCTAATAATAATAATAATAATAATAATAATAATAATAATACATTGATTGAGCGCTCAATTTGTGGATATGACTAACAACTATTCATGAATACATTTAAAGTAGGGACACCAAGTGAAAATTTAATGAAAAAAATTTTCAGTGTTTTAACATGACAATAACATTTAGAGCTTGTAATGCTTTACAATGAAATTGCCATAGAAATGGTGTTACTGTGAGATAAATACAAGTAAAAACCAAAACACATTGAGACATTGGTACTAAGAATTTAAAAATATCAACATCAGAGGAAAAAACTTGTTAGAGCAAACTACCATTTAGCTACAGACATACTAACTACAGGATCAAATATAGGTAGAGGAACTATCACCAACTATGCTAAGGATCTATTCCCCAAGGAACGCTTGCGCAGTTCGCAAGCGGCTGGTTCGAACTTTTTTTTTGTGTCACAGATACATATAGCCCCCTATATTGTGTCATGGTTGGAGCATGGACCATGTCCCAGTCAAGAGATTCTGAAAAACACATTCATAAAACAGAAAAAAAAGTAATAAAATGAAAATAGAAGTGACCAAAAGAGAGAAATTATTGTAGGTAAACAATGACATGTGGATTTCACGACCAACAAATTTTGGAAACATCCAGATAAACATGTAGTGAAGGGGCATAACATTGCTGCTGGACGGAAGGAAGATTCAACGACCATTTCCCTCTTTCCATGCAGGAAACACAGGAAACATCTATAGCAACTAATCAAACTCAAACAGTGCATCAGACATACAGACATTACTGTGGACATACAGCAACACAACCACGAACACGCCTTGCTAAGTACACATCGGCACCTCAGCAAGAACATGACCACCAAAACAAAACAAAAATCATTACCCTATAATTAACATTTAAAATACCCTCACAAAGCTGGAAAGAAGCATTAAAGAATCTTGGTAAGTACATGTTAATTTATCACTTAACAATTAACAATTTTTTTTTGACTGGAGCACCTGCTGCGAACAAAATCTTGGCTGTGTGACCTGGTTTGCCACACCTTGAGTCATACTTGGATTAACCTGATCACATAAAGACAGTACATCATAAACATAGTGCAAAACAGGTTCAGAATCTAATTGAATTCTTTGTCGGAGTTTGATTTCTAACAGTTCATCTTGGTAAGCAATCTGAAAAGCTGCAATAAAAGAGGATTTTAAAAGAGCCCAATCAGAGAGGGGTGCCTGTGACAAAATGTCTGAAACTATTGTATAGCAGTATCTTTAAGGTAGCAAGGCAAATACTTCACTTTTTTGCAAATCTGACCAGTTATTAGCAGAAGCTACTCTTTCAAAAGTATGAAGAAAATCAAAAGGATTGTCTACTGCAGCATTACACGAAGGGGGTTCGACAGAGGGTCGACTAGCAGACACAGTACCCTGAACAACTGCTTGTACAAGCGTAATTAAATCATTATTGGTAGCCACCAGGGTCGATGACCCAGCACCAGTAGAAGGCGTAGGAGGGTGGTCTTCCACAGGCATATCTCAGGGTTGTCTGTAATTTCTCCTTGGCATGGTGAAACTGTATAGTACAGTATTAACACAGAAAGGTAGGCAAAAAGAAATAATTAAAGACAGGGATGTAATTAAACAGTAGCTGTAAGAAAAAGATAAGTGGGCATACACCATGTAAAACTATTATATCAGAAACAAAAGTAGGTATATGCAAAATGATAAATATCAATGCTGTAAGAGAGGTTGAGTTTGCATTTATAACACAACACAGTTGAAAATTTCCATAGACAATGCCAGAATTTAGCAATAAATCAAATATGCAAGTCAATGGTACATGCAGCTGAAAATAAATAACTCAGTATGAAACAGTATAGGCCAGTAATATTCACAGAAACAAATATGACAGTGACAAAGAATTATAGTATCATATCACAGTGTAATGAAAGCAAAATAGTTATATTGTGAAGGCACAAACAATTAAACTTAATGTGGCTAAATATGACCAAAATGAATACAATTTCAGTAGTACAATTGTACACAAAGTAACAAAGTATGCTAACATGAGTAATGCGATGCTGAAAAATTAGTTGAAAAAGTTAAATGCACTGTTATGAACCAAATCTAGGTAGCAAGTTAAGTAACAAAGAAATTTTCCTACTATTTGGCATAAACTAGCCATACCTGTGTTAAAATGATACAAAAATGAATGTTGATATCTGAAATGTAAAACAATAAGTACACTGACTAACGAACGGAAAATTCAATCTGAGCACTGGTCAGAAATGTTAGGTTATACAACACATTTGTAATGCACTACAATGACAAATTTGTCATAAGAAATTAAGATGCATAACCCTCAATAATTTCACTAGCACAAGTTATTAACACAAAAATTAAATGAAATTGAGTTTTATTTATGGACGCTATTTAACTACAATTAGCTCAACAATATTATACAGAGAAATAATGTGTCCGACGCGACAGTACACACACACACACACACACACACACACACACACACACACACACACACACGCTATAATATATAATGCGACGTTGGGAACCACAGCAGTTACAGAGCGTCCATAAACAAAACTCGATTTCAGTTCTGTTTCACCACCTTGATCGTCATGGCCTTCGTTGTCTGTCTTATTGCAGGTAATACTATCGTATAGCTCAGAAACTATGCTTTTCGATTTCTAGCCTCATATCGTTCTGTTCTTTGTTGTTTGCCCTTGGATGAAGGATCAATTGTCTTAAGAACTTGATATCTGGAAGTTGTCTTCATTTTCCCTTATAGTATGAATGGTACCAGGTTTCAACAAAGGCCCTCTGAAATTTTCATCTTGCATAAGTTGCTTTTTTAATAACTGGCTGTTCATAATCGCCTTCCTCCCTTTTTAAAAACAAACAGTTTCTTCACCGTGCGTCTTGTGTGTGAGATAATCGGGTAATATCCTATTTTCGCACACAGCTCACTGAGAGTTTCAATACCTCAAGGTGTGTTTTATATTTTCTTATGCAGGGTTCGCATTAAAGTAATGTCCATAAGGATATGTGGACATCCCATCATCTGCGAGTACACTCTTATCATACGAGGACGACACTGAACATTTTTAGAAAATCAAACAAAGATTAATTTTAAAAAATGAAATCCATTGTTTTTTAAAACATTACGCTTTAACATCAATGCATTGTTGTATTCGATGAAAACATTCCTTGAAGCAATGATGCCACTCTTCCAGAGGAACTTCAGAAACAATGTTTTTTTTTTTCATATAATCTTCCACTGTTTTATCTGATGAAAAAGCGACTCCACGCATTTTATCTTTAATTTTTGGATACAAATAGAAATCACTAGGTGGGGCCGTGTGATGGAGGATCCATGTGCTGACCTTTAGGGCATCCAGATACTCAAGTTGTTAGTTTTGCTGTATGTGACGATGCGTTGTCATTATGTAACTCTTTTCCTTTTGGGCGTTTTTCGCGAACTTTTTAAAAAAATTGGGGTGAACAGACATTTTATACCAATTGGCAGTAACGGTACGTCTTCTAATGTTATAGTAGCAATATTGCCCGTTTTAGAAAGAAAAAAATACTAGTAACCGTCTTCCTAGCAGCACTGCGAATTCGTCGGAGTTATGTAGGCTTAGGTTGTGTTCGAAAGAGTCATTGAGCCGATTGATATTCCTTTTCTGGATCATAATAATAACTCCAAGATTCATCATCAGTAACGATATTCTAATCCAAATTTGAAGTGCCGCCTTGGAATTTTTCCAGAGTTTTCTGCACCAATCAGTGCGTTGTTTTTGATTGGGAGTCAGTTTATGTGGAATCCATCGACAGCAAAGTTTTCTCATGTCTGCTGATGTAAAATGTTTGGGATTTTACTCCCCCTCTTGTGTTGTCTTGATCTGGCTCAGTTGCACAAGGACACTACTGCTGCTCCTAGATATGCAGCCCATTCTGCGGCTTTGAAATACGACTTTCCTGGATACCATTTTCTATACTGATGGTTCTTGAACGCATCAAGGTAGGCTGCACTGTGGTTATTGATTCACATAACTTGCTTCCCCCTTAGCACTTCCGTTTATACTGCCGAACTGTATCATCCGCTCCTTTTCCCTGCGCACCAGTGTCATTTGTTCTGATTCTCTCGGTGCTTTACTTAGTTTACGGGATCTCTATAGCCAATACCCTCTTGTTCAGAAAATCCATGATCTGTTGCACTGTCTCTATCTTGTTGGCTTCCGGGTGGTCTTTGTCTGGGTTCCTGGACATCCTGGCATTGTAGGAAACGACCAGGCAGCGAAGGCTGCTATTCTACACCCTGATGAATGGTTCTCCGCTGCCTATGTACGGATTTTTTTTTTATTATTATTATTATTATTATTATTAATTTTTTTTTTTTTTTTGGGCGCAGAAAGATACTCTCTCAAAGGCATGAGGAGTGGTTTACATCTACCGCCAAACTGCGAGAAGTCAAGGCTACAACGCTTCCTTGGAGTTACTCTTCTCGTCTTCATGTTGCGAGGAGACCGCGCTTATTCGGCTTCGTATTGGCCACTGCTATTTTAGTCATGGCTACCTCCTTAGCGGTGAACCCCCGTCTCGCTGTCTCCGCTGCAATGTGCCTTTAACGGTGAAGCATTTCCTTACCCAATGTCGTTACCATTCCGCCCTTCGCGAACGACTTGGACTCTCCTAATTTAATTACGGTGTTAGGGCCTTTATCGCCAAGCTTTTTCGCTATGTTAAATTCAGTGGTATCCTTACAAAAATTTAATCGTGTAGTTTCTGGTGTGTTAATGACTTTCAAACTGTGTCAGTACTGATTTAACTGCCTGTGCTTGCTGAGGATTAGTTCTGGTATATATTGATTTGTGTTTTTTTGTTAGTGTATAACTTATTATTTGTTGCATTTTTTCTACTTTCGTAATCTCAGTTGTTTAATTATTACTTTGTATGTATTGTGTATGTATTCGACATGAATAAATGTATAACCAGAGGGTGGTGCTGAATGACAACAATAGTTCTGCGCCACTCAATTAGCTATTACTGCTGCTATTAGATTTGACTCATACCAATGTCTAATGTCACCCGAATAGATTCATAAAATGTCCGTCGATCTTCAGGCATTTCTCGAACAGCGGCAATATTTTCATCAGTAACAGCAGTTCTTCGGTGTCTTCACGAAATTCATCACTAAGAAAAACCCGATCTCCTTTGAATTCGCTGTAGCAATTATAAATTGTTGCCTTAGATGGGGCTTCTTATCCAAATGAATTTCTAAGCCGATCTTCGCATTGTTTATGCATTAATGACGATTTAAAATCGTAGCTGGGAAATGTTCTGTAGTTAGATTTATTTTTAAGTGAACACACAATCTTTAAATGATGATAATTAACAACCTTTTAGAGCAAATCGATGAGAGTGGATCAGATTCATTCGAGTTATTATTTCATTAGTCCTGTGGCAATCCACATAGCTACCTATTTAAAGCGATATAGCAGTTAATAGCACTACCAATACCCTTAGGCTTCTTGATTGCACTTGCATTAACATCGATCGCACATGTGGTTGGTCTGACTCCTACAACACGTTGAAAGGTTTTACCATTTCCCTCACCTTTAAACTCTCTCAACAATTTCGTTTCTTTGGTGTGTGTGTGTGTGTGTGTGTGTGTGTGTGTGTGTGTGTGTGTGTGTGTGTGTGTGTAGAATAGCAGATGTGATTTTTGGGATTATCAGATGTACCCAAATGGTTAAGAAACCGTAGTTTATCTTGGTATGAACTCTTGTGATCACTTGATGGATGAATGAATCTGTATCTATATACATGAGCTTGAGGTCTTCAGCACCGTAATAACCAGGTCCCGGATTCTAATTACATGCCATCTTTTAATTGTTGCGTGATAGACATTCCTAATGTGTACACAAATCCTTATCATGGGTTGCAGATTGTGAAAATGCATATTTATTAGCTTTTTTTTTTAATTTTGGCATCTATTTGGAGCATTTTTTTCGATTTTGCGTCATTTTATAATTTTGTTGTCCTTTGCGTCTTCATTTAGTCATTTTCCTGCATGTACATAGAGCTTATAACGTTTTATATTATTGGCATTTCACATGAGGTTAACTTAACAAAATATAAGAAATTTCACTAATAAACTGAAATATAAGTAACTATGTACATCCTTCATTCACATTCTTAAAAAAATATATTTAATTGGTTAGTCTGGAAAGGGTTGCTTGTAGGTAGAGGGGTGGCTATGTCAGGGGAACAGGCATAATTACAGTTATGAATCTCAAACTAGGGATCAGACTGGTCAGTTTTCCCTTTTTCGTGTTCATGAGTGCGTACGTACAGCTAGTTTTCTGTTGTACTTGCCCTTATCTCATGTCATAGGCTTTGAAGTCCTCTCCATTCTCAATTATTATTGTACGAGGGACATCCAGAAAGTAAAGAACAATTGCACATCACACTCGTGCCTTTCCCCCACCACTACAATTGCATGCACGTTAGTTAGCTCCTTACTCCACCTCAGTGAGAGTCGAATTCCGTTGTTGTGAGGTCACGCCTGTCTCTTCTACAACGTATCCAAGTGGCGCGGCAATTGAAAATCCCGACGAATGTGAAGTGCGTAGTGTGATTCATTTTTTTCAGTGCACAAAGTGTTCGGCCAATAGAAATTTATAGGCAAATAATGCAAGTGTATGGTGATAATGCAATGCACAAGTCTTCAGTGAGGAAATGGTTCATAATGTTTATCCAGAGCCAGTGTGCACGACGAAGACCGGTGTGGGAGACCATCACTTAGGATGAGTTGGAAGCAAGTGTTGTTGAAAGAATTCAGGATATTCACTTGTTTCCGAAACTAAAGGACTTTGTGGGTGGAAGAGTTTCCATCCAATGAAGACCTCAAAGAGGCAATGACAGTAAAAAAATAAATAAATTTGGTTTTATTTACAGACGCTCTTTAACTGTTGCGGTCCTTAGCGTCCCATTCTATATTGGGCGTGAAATTCCGGTAATTTTGCTCTCAGGCCTCTTATCAGACTTGAGGTTCTTTTACATGCCGTAAATCTACGACGCGGGACCAGCAGCTTTACTTTCCTTCCGAAGGAAGCCAGGCTAAGGAATTTTACGCCCGAAAAATCCATCGCCCTCCGCCGGGTTTGAACCCGAGACCTCGGGACGTAGAGGCTAACATGGTAACCACTACACAACGCAGGAGTCTTTGGCGGTAGAAGAGTATAACACCGGCATTGAAAAAGTGGTACCACGCTAGTGATATCTTTTCTTATTATTAAGTTATGCCAAATCGTTATTTACTTTCTGGATGATCCTCGTATAATTTGGAAACTCCAATGACTTAATGCTTCAATTAAGACCTTCCAAAACAATTTTCTTTTCAGATTCTTCAAACAAAAACATGGAACACGTATATAGTTTAACTAATTTCAAAAGTGTTCCATCATTCTAATACCTAATTGTTTCTGCTTGTATAATACTTAGCACTTATACCCCTGTGTAAGTTAATTATAGCTTTCTATGAACTAGTTTTAACAAACTAATGCATATAAGATTTTAGGTCTTTTTAAACGTTTTGGTCATTTTATAGGACACTTTTCAAACATTTGAGGTCATAAAAATCCGGACCCTGATACTAACACACAATGATAGCCGTACAGAAGGGTCCAAATGTTTTCCGATGGACCAGGTGTTGTAGAGGAAGAGGGGGAAATAATGTCTTCTCGACTATTCATGCATTGCTATAGCCGTCACTAAGTGGCGGTATCGTCTCAAAGGTCACATTTGCTTTTGCGTATGCACGTATAATTCAGCCACCTGACTCTAAGAGGAAAGAAGACGAAATTAAATAATTTTCTCTTCACCAGATGTATCCAAGCCAAACAAATAAACGTTTTCTTTACATAATATGTTTTTAAAAAGCAAATATTGCACTATTTATGCGGGTGCTACAGAAGAAGATGCATTGTTCAATAATTTTCTTGAGAAACGAGGTTTACATAATGTATATATTGTTTTATATATATCCTGTTTTTAACGTTTGTTGCTAGTAATTAATAATAATAGTTTCCTAACCACCATGCAATAGACTGCTCTACGCGTACTCCGAAACAGAGTGTATTATCTTGAATATGTTTGTTTCGCTTTTTAATTTTCATGGAAATTGATCACAACGTTTAGCACTAAGTGTGTAGTTCCATACAGTCGACACATTCAATTGTGATAATATTCAAGTAACGTTTTAAAAATACGGAAGCAACAGTGATGTTAATGTCAAACTGTTGAAGCTGTTTGAGCATAATTAAGTGCAATATTCAATTTTCTTCAAAATGAGCTATATTTTGCATTTATAACTGAAAAAGGAATAACGATTGTTTTATTTGAAATATAATTCCCCTTGCACACATTCCCAAGAGAAAGGAAGAAAAACTGTACCAATCGTATAATGGACGTAAAGTAAAAACAGCTGTTGTATCTAAAAGGAGAAAATGTTAATAGATACAATGAAACAACGTTTAGGGCAAAATATGCAATAATATAGCCGTTTTATTCGGTTGGGGTAACATTGGCTAAATTTTCAAAATAGTGACCCGAAAGTGTTAATTCAGAACGGTTGATGTGCTTTTGTTGAAATTGGTTCATTTAAAGCTTTTAAAATTAAACTTGCTTTCAAATTACAAATTTGAAGAAAGGCTTCCCCCCAAAAAACTTAGATACCTTGTATTATGATTCACGTTCTGAACTCTTAAAAGGCTTCTCTTCCCTGGTATGGAATGGGCCTCCGGGAGGGAGGGACGAGGTGAGGGACACCGGGCGGCCGGAACCAGGAATGACGACACAGCAACGACAAGATTCCTAAAGTTTACAGATTGAGAGGCCCCGACAGCCGGGCAGGCAAACCGAGGATCCCACCCCACACAGATGGTCCAACGCCCCCAAGGGGCGGCCATATACTTCGGCAACCAGTCGAGGACCGAGAGACGGATACGGTTCCACAAAGGGCGTCCTTTTATCCTGCAACGCCGCACTGGAACACCAACGCCGACACTTCCAACCCTGAAACAGACCTAACGGGGTTAAAGATGAATGAAATGAGGAATGGAACAATATGGAGGGACAGGAAATTCGGGGGCTGAGAGAAAACACTCCAGCATTCACCTGAAAACCCTGGAAAACTCCTGAAAAAAACCCATTGGCCAGAGTGGGAGATCACCGGGCAGCTAACTAGGGATCACCTCCCGAATACGTGTCGCACGCGTTACCGCGGCACTGCGGCACCACCTGGACGGAAACTGGAAGATCCGTAGTTCAAATCCCGGCTATGGCATTGCATTTTTCAATCTGATTCTATCTTTTCAACCTTGTCCTACGCACGGCTTGACCTAGTCTTCTTGTTAATTGAGATGAACTGTCATTACAAACTTCGTTGTAAGTATAAGAAGAATGCAGTAGCTAAAACTATAGTCAGATTTTTATGTGGTGCCTTTGAAACTTCACCCTCTTAAATTACGAGAAAAATCTAATATGTTGAATTCATATTAACTTTCTCTTCCCACCATTCTACAAATTATTTTTACTAAGTCCTATTTTTCTGTCTACTTATTTTACAGATAAACTTCCAATTCACATTTAGCCCATGTCTCTGGTATGGTGGTCTGCCTCACATTCAAGAGGCCCAAGTTCGAATCTCGGTTAGAGTGAGTTACCTGGATAAAGTTTCTTCCACCATTACCGCTTATCCTGAGAAGATGAATGTCGGATAACTCTTAAGCTTTAGGGACCTAGGGCCCATTTGAGCATCATTTTAACAATTTCGTTCATTTACCGTCCGTAATGGCCTACCCGGTTAAAAGACTTTAATTAAATGCCAAAATGAAAAGTTCACATATGCACATTTCGTTGTAGGACACGTAGATAAAGCGATAGTCAAATGTTTTCAAAAAGCATGTCGCTACGTGATGCTTTGAAATTCCATGCTGTTTGTATGACCGCGATAAAAACAAAACGAATAGTGAAATCCCAGTTACAAAAAGTATTGAAACCAATAAAAACTATCTGGGAAATACTTAATCCCATAAACTATATGCATGACAAACTGCGTGCTTTAACGAGATGTGCATTTCTTGTGTAGCAAAACTTTGTACATCTTTTACAGTTTACCAATTAAACAAAAGTCATTCGGAATGAAGAAGACTTGAGAGTCTCTTCTCAGAAAATTCAAAATACCTATATCGTTTATCATGAAAATATCTTAAACAGAGAAGTAGCTTATATAGAGGAATTCTGGAACCATGTTTTGCGTTTATATGGGAAAGGATAGGGAAAACGAGGCTAGATGCCACGGTTCATGGAGGAAAATGCTTTTATATGGGAGGGATAGGTGTGGTGGTGGTGGTGGTGGTGTGGAGTGGAGTTTAAGGGCCCGTCGACAGCTAGGTCATTTGGGCCCATGGGAGGGATAGTGAATACGGGTGCTGATGCTAGGCTAGGCGGGTTGAAGGAGGAAAATGCGTTTATATGGGAGAGATAGGGAATACGAGGGCTGATGGTAGGTAGAGAGTTTTAGAAGGGGAATGCGCTTTTTATGAGAGAGATAGGGAATACGTGGAGAGGTGCTACGCTAGACAGATGCTGAAGGAGGGGGAGTACGAGGGAGGTGCTAAGATAGACGAATGTTAAAGGTGGAATGCGTTTATACAGGAGAGATAGGGAATATAAGGAAAAAAGCTAGGCTAATCAGAGGTCGAGCAGAGTATATTTTTATACGGGAGAAGTAGGGAAACGATGATAAACTAATACAAAGAACCACATTATTCAAGAACTTTAACAAAAAGACTCAAGTATAGATCATTTGTAAGGTATTCGAGGAGGGGTCTTCAGTGGGAAAAACCACCTTGGTCAGTAGGGCAGAAATGACAGTTCTGGCGGACTTAATGTGAAGGAATGTGTAGTCATATGCCAATTAGATCTCCCCCTCCCCCTGCCACGCCCCCTGATACCTTTTGCTTGCAGCTGGGGTCATAAATTTTGCTGAGTATAATAGATAGCTAGACAGGTATGCAATTAAGGTTGTCCATCACCTGTCAAAATGAACAATGGTATAATAAATTATGCTTTCTAACAAAAGAGGAGACGCTATTGTCTCCATTCAATTCCCTGCACACGTGGTCGTTAGGAAGGCCACCTGCAACAACACCCACCCCCATCAGCATTGTTTGACGAACACGTGCAGTATAACAATAGAGGAGGCTTGTGTTGTGCTAACAAAGAATCTAAAAAAGAGGAGGCGCTATTGTCTCAATTCTATTGAATTCCCGCACACATGCATGTTTGGAAGGCTGCACCTGCAGCACCCCCCCCCCCAGCCGCGTTGTTTGACGTTGGAAAAGAGAGAGACATCCGTTTCCCCCGAGGCAAGTTTCATCTAACTGCTATGTCATAAATTACCCCCGCTTGACCTAGCCATCATGACGGCGACTTTGCCCCGCGGCCAGTTCTCTCCGAGAGCACCCGAGCCTACACGAAGACGTACGAGAATCACCGGACATAGTCATACACGCTCTCTGTTTCTGCTTCTATTGTCTCTTTCAAACAGCGATATCAAAAATGTGTTTAACATATATCATTGCCTATATTAAACCACTGTGTACACTTAGATATCCTTAGCTGTGTTAGAATCTTACTACAGACAAAAGTTTAATGCTTTTATTGCTAATGAAAAATTGATACTTTGATAGGGTAAACATTATTATATCGTTACCCTGATTAATGAAAGACGTTCTCGGGTACCCAGAGGTGCTAGTTCGAATCTTGCCCTGCGAAACTGTAATCCTTAATAAATATTAAACTATGGGAGTATGCGCGGTCAGATTAAAATGTATTTAACAATTATAATTATTTATATTAAACCCTGGTGTATACGTAGGTATCCCAAATTGATACTTTAATGGGGTAAAACATTATATCATTACCTGATTAATGAAAGGCGTTCACGGGTATCCACAGGACCGAGTTCGAGTCTTAATGTAGTGAAACATTAATGCTTAATAACTTAAAATTTAGGAACATCGTCGTGCAATGGTAAATCATGTTAATTTTTATATATCATTACGATGCTTAATGTAGGATGTTCTTAGGTGTCCTGAGATCCTAGTTCGAATCTTTAAACCTTGGTGTATACATTGGTATCCCGATGCCTAGACCCGATTCTTTATTTTCTTTCTTCTCTTTTCTTTCTTTTCTATCTCTTTCTTTCTTCTTGACTTGAATGCATCCAAGCATTCATATATACACGTGCACATACACAGTGACATCATATATATATACACACATGCATATTACAAACACACACACACGCCTAGAAACATACACCAGTGCATGCACACATACGTACACGCACACACACGTACACATACGTATACATATATCAGTGCACGCACAAACACACAAGCCATTACACACTCACATGCTAGCATTGGTAATTATTGTCTTTACAGAATTCAAAAATCTTTGCTTCATTTACTGTAACCTAGCAAAATGTAATTCTTTTCAGGCTACCGCATTCACATGACTTTCACCCCAATGCAATTTTTATAGCTAGCGTAAAGAACTTCAATAATAGCAGCGTGAGGTGATGTTTTAATTTAAGAAGAGGTGCGAGCCATCGATTTCTACACACACACAGCATTCATCAGCATGAATACAATGCAAGGTGAGTGAGTTTTCACATAACTATACAAAGCAGTGTTGGCTTTTTACGATGCATTTAATTTTGTTTAAGCGATACAGCGCATGAAAGACGAGTCGTTGCAAGAGTATCATTTTTTTATCTGAACTTTATACTCGCTCAGATTTCTCGGCGCACTCTTCCTCCATTCACATTCATACGGCTTTCTCTACATCCTCTTCCTTAAGGGGACCTAGGACAGATTTTTTTAGTGAAAATGGCCAAAATCTTCAATTTTTTGTTTTCTGCAAAAATTAACTCTCTATAATGTTAGTCAAACATTAATTGCATTTTATGCTGATAAGCACCTTTTTAAAGGGTTTGGTAGACATTTTTAAAAACCACTGCACGGAAATTTAAATGCCTGCCACGCCCATTTTTGTTCTCACTTGCAAAATAGTTACTTTCTTTCCAAAAAATCATTCAAATTTGCACCATAGTCAGTGTGTATTGGTTGTTGCTTCCATCTGGTGTTCATTACTGTAACTACAACAAAACTTCATCTTCATAAGAGTTCAAAATATAGCCGATTTTTTAGAAACAAAATATACAGCCGTCTCACACCAGTAAAATATATTTTTATTATAGTATTTAAACATTTTAAGAATTTATTTGTAACATTTTATCTGTTTTATAAGTTTTAAATAATTATGTGTTATGTTTACATGAAGCTTGGTTTTGTGAGGTTATTACTGTCAGTGTCTTTCAAGTTTATGTATTGGTAATTGAAATGCATACACTAAGTGCAAGTTGGAGGAAGCCCACAGGTAGGATGAGTAAAAGGAAGCTAAAGACTCTGAAAAATATTGAAAAAAGATGGAAAGGTGTTCCCAAAGAAACTATAGAATCACAACCTGGCCCATCAACATTGCCATATGATCACAAAAGTATTTTATCTGATTCAAATAGTAGCACAGAAATTTCAGATTCTACTTCTGTTGTACATAATACATTACCCACACATACCAGTACACATGAAATAATTTCTGCCAGTGACAAAAAGCTCAGATATTTTGAAACACCACTTACACAGCCTAACCTATATGAAAATAAATACATTTTAATTCACTCACAAGTTCTCAATGAGTTATGTGGCAATATAGTATGTGATGAGTGTGGGGAAAAGTCTTTGATTATTGAAACAGGAGAAAATAAGGGCCTAGCATGTAAGCTTACTGTAAAATGTAAGAATTGTGACAAGACATTTTCAGATGTTTACTCCAGCCCAAAAGTAAAGACTGATTCCAAAAGTAAAAAGGCTGCTTTTGATGTAAATAGAAGATGTATAGAGTCATTTTTAAAAATTGGAGGTAGTCACAGAACAATGGAAAGGTTTTGCATGAGCATGAATTTGAATATAATATATTCTTATTAGAGGACATAAAAGTATACCTGGAGAATGCTGTAGGAATTACTCTGGTTCATCTGTTGCTATGGAAGTTTCTGCAGCAGATATCTTATGGAAGAGGTCTGTGAGTGTTCCATGCGCTACACAACTCTATTATCTGACGGTGATGCCAAAACATTCCTTCACCTGACAAAGGAAGCTATATATGGATCAGATACCACAATTATAAAAGAAAAGTGTGTTAACCATAGTGCCAAGAGGATGGGTACAGGATTAAGGAATTTGGTACAGGAATGGAAAGCAAAAGGCACTCAACTTGGTGGGCGAGGACCAGGAACACTAAAAGAAGCTAATATTGTCAAGTTAACCAATTATTATAGGAATGCCATTGTCTCTAATTTACCTGATGTTGATAGGATGAAATCTGCCATCTATGCCACTTTGTATCATTGCTCATCTACTGATGAAAGCCCAAAACATAGTAAATGTCCTTCTGGAAAGGATTCATGGTGCTTCTACAATAGAAGTAAGTATTGGAAGAAAAAAGCCAGAAAGCCATAAGGTTATGTCTATACAGTTTTCTTCTGCTATGCTAGTAAAAATACTACCATTGTACCAAAGACTAGCCTGTACTGAACTTTTGTCAAGATGCACCCAAGGTGGAGCTCAGAATGCAAATGAAAGTTTGCATTCTTCAATTTGGAGAAAGTGTCCTAAGGAAACCTTTGTTTCCAGGAAAAGGTTAGACATAGGAGCAATTGATGCCATTTCTGAATATAATATGGGATGCATTGCTTCACAAGAAGTAAAAGCCAGTTCAACTGGAGAAGAAATTACTGGAATAGGAGGAAAAATAGCTCTAAAAAGAGATTCTCGCAGAAAGTATGAAAGTCACCGCTCCACATTACAACAGCAGAAGTCCACCAGAAAGAAGAAGAAGGTGTTGAAACTGCAAGCAGAAGAGGCTAAGAAGAAGAAGGAGGGAAAGAGCTATGGTTCTGGACAATTTTAACCCTTTACACCAGGTACATTAGCCTGTATAGATGTTTTCAATATAAAATTTAAGTTTTCTCAGAACGACATTTTTCAATATGTCAAATGTCCCATGCGGGACAGTTTTCTTTAGTTTTGCATGAAACTTTGCATAATAGTTCTACTGTTCTATCTAAAGAAGTTGTAGTATCATTTTTGGGCTACTATGTAAAACTTGGACACAGTGGGCTATTAACCCTTAAAATTTTTACTTTTTAGGCTGTAATATTTGCATTAATGATTATAATTAATAATTTGTTATTCAAAGCACAAAATGAAAAAAGCATACTAGGATAATTTGAAAGGAGTTCAAATATTAATTTGACAAAGTGGTACTGATGAAAAATAAAATTTGTCCCGCATGGAGTATTTCATAATTTTCAAATATCGCGATATGAAAAACAGAAAATAACTCATCTGAAAAACTACATCATCAATTTTATTGAAATTTACACATAATGCTATTTAGAATAAGGGAAACGAACATACAAAATTTTAATAAGCTTGAAAAAAATTGTAGAAAATCATATAATCTGTCCTAGGTCCCCTTAATATTCATACGTGTTTACGTGAAGCGTGCTCAATCTGTTGAACATCTGAAAACTGATCTTCCTAAGCATCCCTATGTATATAGGGAAGTTGATGCTGCTCAGCAGTTTATGCTATACCTGTCATCCCTTGCAAAAAAAGGTTGATAATATATACAAATCTGTCAAGCCTCTGAAACTTACCGATCAACAGCAGAATAATTTTGACTCTTCTACAGCATGCTACTTGTGTGGAAAATCCTTTACTGAAAACAACTACAAAGTACGCGACCATGATCACATCAGTGGTGAAAATCGTGGAAGTCTACATAATGAATGTAATTTAGTCTGTAAAACACCTAAATATATCCCAGTCTTCATGCACAACCTCAGTGGGTATGACTTCCATTTCATTGTTAAGGAGCTGGGATGTACAAGTGAGCTTTAGATAATTTGTAGCTCTGAAGAAGGCTACATACCATTCACCAAGTATGTAGGAGATATAAAGCTTCGATTTGTAGATGGTTTTCGTTTCCTCTGTACAAGCTTGGATAGGCTGGTGGAAAAATCTAACATCGTATTCTGAAACACTAAACTACTTCAGAGAAGACAAATTGAAGGGCGTATTTCCCTATGATTACGTCACGTCATGGGATGTTTTGAACGAGACCTGCTTGCCTCCTAAGGATTCCTTCTAAAATAGATTAAATGAAGAAATTACTGATGCTGACTACAATCATGCTAGAAATGTATGGGAGATTTTTAATATTGAGAAACTTGGGCGAGTACAGCGATCTGCACTCAACCTCGGATGTACTTCTAGCTGATCTCTTTGAGACGTTCAGAGAGCATACCCTCAAAACACACAAAGTTGATCCAGCACACTATCTCACCTCTCCAGGACTTAATGGGATACCATGTTACTACATACTAGAATTAAGCTGGAACTGTTAAAAGATTAAGCTCAACTACTCATGGTGGAATCTGGTATAAGAGGTTTATACCTAGTTTCCCACCGTTAGGCGGGAAACCTGGTGGTGTTTTCCGAATCAAACACAGGCTACATGTATAAGTATGATCCGTCGAGATCAACCCAATTTATTGCATACGAGGACATCAATAACCAATAATGATTGGGCAATGTGTCACGCCCTCCCTTATGGTGGATTTGAGTGGGTGTCACCTGAAGAAATCGACTTAGAAACGCTACAAGATGATCCTCGTGGCTACATATTAGAAGTTGAAATCGAGTATCCGGTAGAACTTCACGATCTACACGACGATCTACCTTTCCTGCCTGAGTGTATGAAACCATTGGAATCATTTACAAAGAAACTGATACCTCATCTTGGACCTCAAAAGAAGTATGTAGTACATTACATAACTTTAAAGCAAGCTCTTAATCATGGGCTACGGCTAACAAAAATACATCGTGGGCTACAATTCCTGCAATCCCGGTGGTTAAAAACCTTACGTAGAATTTTGCAACGGGCTACGACAAAAAGCTGCAAATGATTTCGAGAAGGATCTCTACAAGTTCTTTAACGCCATGTTTGGAAAAACTATGGAGAACCTGCGTAATCGTATGGATCTACGACTAGTAACAAAAGAGAAGACTGGAGAAGTTTATCGCCAAGCCTACGTTCATCGATAGGACGATATATGCTGCTAATCTAGCTGCTGTGCATATGATCTCTCATCAGATTGTATTTAACAAGCTTATATACATTGGTATGAGTGTGTTGGACATCTCCAGGACACTAATGTATCACTATCACTATGATGTGTTGCCATATTACGGAACTGAAAACCTGAAGGTTATGTATATGGACACTGATTCATTCATTCATCGTATAACTGAAGACGTGTACCAGGATAAGCTCCGTTTTCTTGAGCATCTCGATACAGCTGATGTCCTGTCAGCCATATATACCACTCTACTCGGAACAAAACGGTGCTGGGGAAATATAAAGATGAAGCTAATAGCAAAATCATCCTGCGCTTTGTTGTACTACGACCTAAGATATTCGCATTAGATATCCAAAGCTCGGTGATAAAAATATTAAAGGTATAAAACGTAGCGCTATTAAGCAGTACATTACGTTTGACAGTTTTACTGACTGTCTTAAAACCTGTGAAATCAGAACGCCCATGAATCTAAACATATTACGAAAGTACGCTTTTACCACAGTGCAAGTGAATAAATTACATTCAATCCCTTTGATGATAAGAGTTATTGCCGAGGATGGAATAACTACATATGCATATGGGGATTACAGTATATAAACAACGCTTAAGAGAATGTAACCCGAGAATGAAAATTTTCTCCACGAGTCTACAATCTTAAAAATTAAGGTTTACTCGCGTGTTGTGTATATGCCTAAGCACACTCCTGGTAAAGAAAGAAGATGGAAGGGGAGGCGGTAATCCTGCCATTAGGAGCCAATCTTAGTTTGAGTCTCAAGCTTAGATAAAGGGCAGGGACGTCTACCCTTACAATCCTTGTTTAATGAAGCAATTATTTAACTGATAAAGCTGCTACAGTTGAACAAAAAATGTAATTTTATAAAACAGTAAAGCTGACTAAAACGTTATAATATCTACTCAACCATGCAGATGAGCTAGTTTATGCTATTTCTATTTACCCTCACTGTTTAACCCCGCCGTCTCACATACTAGCTGTTTAACATATAAAAGCTTGTAAGGTTTAGGAAAAAAGTATATAAAGGTAGTGTAACCAGTGATACTATCTGAATTACCTGTTAAAATGAGCTAAATACATGACATACCACCCGAATCACATGAAAATTAACTTATATAGACATGACACAAATCGCTGATCAAAATTATCACGAATACCTGTTATACTACTCTTGATCACTCTAAATACGAACAATAGCACCTAATTGTCTGTGAAACCATGCGGAGCTATGCTGCACACAACTCCTGAAATCTGTCTGTCTATGACACTAGCAGAATTATCTGTGCAATTCCTGCTCAACTACGCCGTCTCCCAAACCATGGAATTCGTCCTCATTGTTATACTACCTGAATTAACCTAAATACCCTTGATACTATCTTAAATATCTATGTTATCTAGGAGAAGACTGGGTTACCTTTTAGCATGTGTGGGTTACGCTTCAGCATGAGTGGGTTACGTTTTAGCATGAGTGGGTTACATTTAAGCGTGAGCGGGCTACATTTTAGCGTGAGTGGGTTACATTTTAGCTTGAATGGGTTACCTTTTTTGCTTGAGTGGGTTACCTTTTTAGCGTCAGTGGGTTACCTTTTTGCGTGAGTGGGTTACGTACTGGAGCTGTCTACAATTAGTGTTCTTACATTGGCAGGAAACAGCTTTCCATGAAGTTCGCGTCTAAAGTCGCTTTCAAAATCTAGTACCTGAATAGTCGGCGAGCAATCTTGCTTCACCGGCTCCATCATAGCAGCAACAAATAAAATTAATCACACATAATGTATATATGCTAATGAATGTAAGCAATGACAGGGTATAGAGGAACTATGCAGTAATAAAATCAATTAGTATATCATGAGAGCTAAGGAGGTTAAGGTCGCAAGAGATTCCGGTTTAATTAACTCTGTTTTTAACCGTCTGTCATTTGAAGTGCATTTACCTGGATACAGATACTGCGGACCTGGGACAAAGCTAGAAAAAACATTAAAGACAGGAGACCGCGGAATCAAACCATTAGTCGAATCGTGCAAACTTCACGACATTGCCTACACCCAACATAATGACTCAGGTTCGAGAAACATTGCAGACAAGATCTTGACTGAAAGGGTGTGGAAAAGAGTGCAACCACCTGATGCTACATTAGGCGAAAAGTTGGCAGCGCGACTGGTAACAACAATTATAAAGGGAAATGTAGCTGTTGGTGCTGGATCCAAGAAGAAGAAACGAGGATTTCTACCTCCCATACAGTTGATTATTGCATCCCTAGCGGCCGCCGCTGGAGGTGCAGCACAAATTGCTACAGCTGTAAATACGAAAAAGGCTGCAGATAAACAAGTGGCCGAAATGATGAGACATAACAGAGAAATTGAGGGGAAGGTGTCTGTTAGTGCTGGATTCAAAAAGATGAAACGGGAAGGATTTCTGCCTCTCTTACCAATTATTACAGCTCTAGGTGCTGTCACCGCTACAGCCATAAATAAGAAAAGGGTGGCAGATAAACAACTGGCTGAAATGGTGAGACATAACAGAGAAATTGGAGCAAGAGGGAGAGACCTTCGAGCGTAGAAGTATAAGGCGAGGAACACCGAAAGGAAGAGAGAGAGAGAGCATAAAAGGGAATTCAAAAAACTCCGGCAGAGGGCTATACTTGTCCCGGAAAAAGCATTAAGTAACATACATCTCGACTTGTATGCCCAGCGTTTAAAGATTCCTCATTTTAGAGGTGTGTACATGATCGATCAGCTACCCTCAAGACCTCGTTACAGAGACAGAATTATTGTCAATCTCACTATTTCAGAGAATGAAGGCACTCATTGGGTTGCTATAAAGGACGGCAACGTGCCATTTTATTTCAATAGCTGTGGAAACTTGAAACCTCCGAAAGAGAAAGGTACCTCAGAGGCGTTATGGTGCTGTATAACACTAAGAGGTTTCAGAGTTTCAGCTGTCATCTGCGGGCACTTGTGCTTGCAATTTCTATCGCAATGAGTTACATTATTGCTGTCAGTGGCAACGAATCTGTTGTTACTACATACCGGAATACTCTTCAAATAGATCCAAGGGGTCATTATGAGGTGGCTGTATTGAATTTTGAAACCTATTCCATTCCTAACGTTGATCGGAGTAATAATCAATTTCATTACTTACACAATGATGAAATTAAGTTAATTGATATACCCGATGAAACCTATGAGATTGCTGATATTAATGAATATATCAGAGAGAGTTTTCTCATTTGTTCCGCCTGGATATCATTTCTCAAGAGCCGTCAAATCCAATTTACCTTCCAATCATAAACACCAATGTCTTAGAGCAAATTAGCCTTCGCCTAGTGGACCAGAACGATAATAATATTGACTTTAGAAACGAAGATATAAGCATAAGGCTTCACATCCGTTGAATGGCAGTAGATTTTAGAAGAATTTAGCGACGTCGAGGAAATAATAATGGAGTGATTCGACGTCCGCGTCATACTCTGCCTTTGACACCCAGCGGGTTAACATCGCGCAATCATCAGTTCCTTCAGGCATTGGGCTTCAGAATCCTATAATCATGGACATCTTCAATGTTACCGAGACACCGAGATTCGACGAGAAGATTGCTAAACAAGAGGAACATGTTTTTTTTTTGCCGTATAATACACAATCTCTGGACACTGATGAGATTAAAATCCCATTTCAAGCTGAGGATTTATATACATTGCCTAATCGATACATCGAGGGGAGTACTACTAAACCTAATGGAGCAGCTACTACTGCAAAGCTTACCAATAACGCTATTGCATTCATGTTTGAGGAGATTCGACTGGATATCAACGGCTCAACTATTGATCGAACCAAAAACCCCGGGATCGCATCAACTTTACGGACTATGCTGCTCTCAACCCCACGGAATCTGATCGTCTGCTGGATGGCGCCATCCCGGAGAAGACATGGACATTGTGCATGCAGCATTATGGGGCCTTTAACGTTATAGTACCGCTTTCAATGCTTCTGGGATTTGCGGACGACCACAAGGAACTCGTACTCAATAGCAAGTTTGAGTTGGTGCTGATTCGATCCAAGGACTCTAAAAACTGTATTATAGCACCTCAGGGTGAAGAGAATGCAACCGTTAAACTTGTGCGAATCGAGAGGAGAATGCCAGTGATTCGACTTTCTGATGCTGAAAAGGTTGAAATCCTCAAGATTGTCAAGTCGAAAAAGGCGCTGTATCTCCCATTTAGGACCATGGATCTGCATGCTCAGCCTGCTGTGCCGCAAATTGAATCATTCACCTGGAATGTCGCCACCACATCAAAAATGGAGAAGCCTAGGTTTTTCATTTTGGGTGCCCAGACTTTAAGATCGAGCAATGCATCTAAAGACTTCCCTTTTTGATCATGGTAACATAGCTAATTTGAGACTTTGTCGTAATAGTAAAGGTTATCTCTACCATGACATAAATTTGGACTTTGGAAACTCGAGATGTGCATCATTGTATGATATGTACTCAAAGTTTCAAAACCCTTATTATGAAAAAGAGAATTATCCTTTGTTAAAGAGAAAAGATTTTCTTAAATTTGCTCCTATATTTGTTATAGATTGCGAGCATCAACCAGAGGAAGTTGTAAATGGTGGTTTCAACATCAGAATGGAAATTCAAGCTAGTGCAAATATCCCGGCACAGACCTCATTGTATTGTTTAATAATTCATAATAAAGTATTTACATACAGGCCTCTGACTCATGTGATGCAGTTTATATTTTACACTAATCATTGTAATGTAAGGATTTCTTTTTTATTAGGAGTGTAAGGATTTTTTAATGAAGAAAAATATGATATAAAAGCATACCTTTATTCTTTTTTATTATTATTTATCATACATTTCCAGCACTATCCTCCTCCGACTCCTCGTTCCAGAATATTGCATTACACTTGCAACACATAGGCTACCTAAATGGTAATCTATAAACGATTCAAGTCTTTTTAGACTGCGACTTTTATCGCTATTTAAAAGTATTTCACAATCATTTAAATTAGTGTTCAACAATTTTATTTTGGACTCTTCCATATAAGCAATGACATAAGAGGAAACAATATTTTCACAATATTCCTCTCACGGACACTTTCTCGATTGGAGGTATGCTTTGAATATAGGGGGACACTCGAATTATCTCCCAGTCTTGCATTGTCATGTATACAAATTTGTCTGTGTTTTTCACTATAAGCACTGGAAGATCGTAGAAGAACCCTATCTTAACGTGCCTTCTCGAGATGTAGACGTCTCGGCACCCGCTGCTTACCGGCATGTTTCTTGGGGGTGTCGATGCTTGTTATTCTATCCTCGTTTGCAGATCTGCAAAGCTGTTCCTCTTCTTCCCCTTATTGAAGCGTCTGAAACATTGCCCAATAAAATTTTAGAAAACATGCTTTGTAGGTGCAGGTAGCCTGAAAAGATTTGCATTTTCTTAGGTTACAGGGAAGTGAAACAGATTTTTTCCTAGATGTGAAAATACTCACATAAATGTTTTCCAAAGTTCTGCCGGCTTGCCAGGGCCTGTCCTGAGGTCGACGGTGTTAGATCCCCACAGCCTGGGAATTGGACTCCTCCTGCTCATGTATGTGATTAGCACACTGCGCTGCAAGTGGGTATTCCACTATATCTTCAGGTTCTTTATCAACCGAATCTATCTCGTTTTCAGGTACAGGGGTCGTCATTTGCATTCTACAGACATAATAATTTCCAATGTTAATTGCGTTTGGATACCCCTGTGCTATAGTACTATCCATTGAAATATCAATGCATGTTAGCATCGTCTACGCAATTAATTTTTACATTAATGATCTCTGAGGTTACTTATAAGGCAATACCCATGTACAATAATGATACATATTTTTAAAAAGCTAGTTAAAATTTCTCTGCCTGAAGAGGAATACACTGCAGCTTTCATTGCATGGAAAGTATGACGTCATCTGCTCGTGTACCTCAGGCTTTGCATACTATACAGAGTGAGTATATCCATTGCAGTGCTCTGAAGGCCACAGAGAGCTGTGACTTGAAATGATGCTGGCCATCTCACCGTCACTTTCGGAATCAGTCTCCCTGGAAAGAAAGAAAGAAATACAAAAGAATGAGCCATTTTATTTTCACGCTTCTTTAGAAAGCAATTGCACACTTTTTAGAAATTTGCTTTGAAGAATCAAAATCTGTACTTATATCATGCTTCTTTATAGACTGTACAGTTGTCTCTGCATGTGTCTCGAGAAGTCATCTGGTCATGATAGGAAGGCATGTTACACACTATAGAATGCATGATGCAATTGCATTGCTCTTTGTGATAATACGTATAATGGTATGACTCTTCTCCACATTCACTCCAAAAATCGTCCATTATATTATCGGCTCGATTACACCTCGAATAATATTAAGAACAGCCCGAGAGGGCGCTCTTTATATACACTGGATAGAAAATCGGTTCTTCCATCACATGTAATGACATGCAGAGAGGATCAGTGGGGGAAACGCTCTGTAGGGCGGGGAAGAATGTGTTTTTTCTCTATGCATGAGAATCGAGAAGAGCTTGGCTGGGAGGGATGCAGTGACGGGGAGGGGAATGATAACTTCTATTATAGAGAGGAATACACACAAAGGTTTTTGATTTCTCCGTTTGAAAGAGACCATTGATGCACAAAAAAACAATAGATTGTACATGCAATTCTATGCTCGGGGATTCTCGTAGGTCTTCGTTCAGATTCGTGTGTGGACGAAATTAAGTATGTTATCTATGTGTGCGTGCACTGGTGTATGTGTGTATGTTAGTAGGCGAATGTTTGTGTGCGCGTGTGTAATATGCATGTGTAATGGCTCTGTATATGTGCATGTGCATATATGAATGCTTGGATGCATGCAAGTCAAGAAGGAAGAAAGAGATCGATAGAAAGAAAAAGAGAGAAGAAAGAAAAAATGAATTGGGTCTAGGTATCGGGATACCAATGTATACACCAGGATTTAATGCAAATAATTATATTTGTTAAATACATTTTAATCTGGCCGTCTATACTAGCATAGTTTAATATTTATGAAGCATTAGGGTTTCGCAGGGGTAATATTCGAACTAGGATCTCAGGACACCTAAGAATATTCTACATTAAGCACGTGATGATATATAAAAATTAACATGATTTACCATTGCACGTCTATGTTCCAAAATTTTAATAGTTATTGAGCATTAATGTTTCACTACACTAAGACTCGAACTCGGCCCTCTGGATACCCGAGAACGCCTTTCATTAATCAGGGTAATGATATAATAATGTTTTACCCTATAAAACTATCGATTTTTGATACCTAAGTTTACACCAGGGTTTAATATAAATAATTATAATTGTTAAATACATTTTAATCTGACCGCGCATACTCCCATAGTTTAATATTTATTAAGTATTAGAGTTTCGCAGGGTAAGATTCGAACTAGGAACTCTGGGTACCCGAGAACGTCATTTTTATTAATCAGGGTAATGATATAATAATGTCTTACCCTATCGAAGTATCCATTTTTCATTAGCAATTAAGGTATTAAACTTTTGTCTGCAGTAAGATTCGAATACAGAGCTAAGGATATCTAAGTATACACAGGGGTTTAATATAGGCAATTATATATGTTAAACACATTTTTGATATCGCTGTTTGAAAGAGACAATAGAAGAAACAGAGAGCGTGTATACCCATGCCTGGTGATTCTCGTAGATCTTCGTGTAGGCTCGGGTGCTCTCGGAGAGAACTGGCCACGGGGCAAAGTCGCAGCCTTGATGGCTAGGTAAGCGGGGGAATTTATGACATAGCAGGTAGATGAAACTTGTCTCGGGGAAAACGGGTCTCTCTTTTCCAACGTCAAACAATGCGGCTGGGGGAGGGGGTTGCTGCAGGTGCAGCCTTCCAAACATGCATGTGTGCGGGAATTCAATACAATTGAGACAATAGCGACTCTTTTGTTAGCACAACACAAGCCTCCTCTATTGTTATACTGCACGTGTTCGTCAAACAATGCTGATGGTGGTGGGTGTTGTTGCAGGTGGCCTTTCTAACAACCACGTGTGCAGAGAATTAAATGGAGACAATAGCGTCTCTTGTTAGAAAGCATAATTTATTATACCATTGTTCAGTTTGACAGGTGATGGACAACCTTAATTGCATACCTGTCGAGCTTTCCCTTATACTCAGCAAAACTTATGACCCCAGCTGCAAGCAGGAGGTACCAGGAGGGCATGGGAGGGGAGGCCTAATATACATTCCTGTATATTAGGTGCGCAAGAACTGTCATTTCGCCCCCTACTTACTTAGGGGGGGTTTTCCACTAAAGATCCCTCCTCGAATACCTTACAAATGATCTATACTTAAGTCTTTTTGTATAAGTTCTTGAATAATGCGGTACTTTGTGTTATAGTTTCTGTAACCATGATCCCTAACACCTATCATCGTGTCCCTACTTTACCGTATAAACGTATATTCTACTCGACCTCTGATTAGCCTAGCTTTTTTCCTCGTATTCCCTATCTCTCCTGTAAAAACGCATCCCACCTTTAACATTCGTCAATCTTAGTACCTCCCTCGTATTTCCTATCTCTCCAGTATAAGCCTATATTCCTCACCCCTCCTTCAGCATCTGTCTAGCCTAGCACCTCCACGTATTCCCTATCTCTCTCATATAAAGCGCATTCCCCTTCTAATACAGCTGTCAAGCCTAGCATCAGCTCTCGTATTCCCTATCTCTCCCATATAAACGCATTTTCCTCCTCCAACCCCTGTCTAGCCTAGCATTAGCCCCCGTATTCCCTATCTCTCCCATATAAACGCATTTTCCTCCGGGAACCGTCGCATCTAGCCTCGTTTTCCCTATTCTTTCCCATATAAACGCAAAACACTATTCCAGAATTCCTCTATATAAGCTACTAAGAGAGTATTTTAATCAAAATCGTTAGAGCCATTTTTGAGAAAATAACATTTCGAAAATGTTTCATGTAAAGGGTTGTTCGGGGTGGGGAAGATTTTCTTGAAAATCCTCGTGTCACATCTTTGAAAGCTGCTGAACTTACATATCAAGTTTGGTATTCAACCGACTTTTCGTTTTGGAGTTATGTTCTTCACAGGCAGGCATATGCAGCTTTTTCGATAAAATGTGTTGCATTCACATGACTTTCTCTACTCGCTCTTCTACAAACTATTGTTACAAAGCTTATTCTTGCATCTATTTTATGTTAATACAGATAAACCTTCATTACTTATTTACACAATTCGTTGTACGTATAAGTAAGCGATAGCAAAAACCCTCGAATGTAACCGCTATGCGATAGCTTTGGATTGGTTGGCTACGGAGGAGTCTCGGCGCTGATTAACATAGTGGATATTGTGCTTTCACCCCACAAGGGGGCATCTCCTAGAGGAAGGATGAGGCGAGAGGATAGACTGAGCGGTCGAAAGCAGTAGTGACGGCAGGAATGGCAGGGTCCCTAAGTTTTCAGATAGAGACTCCCCGTCAGACGGACAGGCAGACTAGGGACCCACCCCGCACAGAGGGGGTCCAACGCCCCCCCCCCCAAGGGGGTTAGGATATTCTCGACAGGTTGTCGAAAGCCGAAGGACGGAGGCGCAAAGAGCATCCTTTTCCTCCGCCACACTGCCCCGAATCACCATCGTCGACACATCAAACACTGAAGGAGACCAACGGATGAAAGATGGAGGGAAATGAGAATGGAGATGAAATGGAAGGACAGGAAATTCGGGGATATGATTATCCTTCCCAGCATTCGCCTGGCGACCCGGAAAAAAACCGAAAAAACCCACGGGTTAGGAAGGTCGGCCACAGGAATCGAACCCACGACCTCCCGAATGCGGGCCACAGACGTGATAGCTTTGAAATTCTGTTCTGTTTGCATGAACACGAGAAAGAAAGAAAGAAAAACAGGTATTTGCATTTGATAGTAGTATAAAGTATTTGAAAATTCAAACTATTAACAAAGAATATTTCAGAATTGGTAAAGTATAAAAACGTTGACATTAAAGTAAACATAGAAATGTTATTTCATCTAAATTTTGTGTTTTAACAAGATATACGTTTGTTGTGCCGTAAGATTTTGTCTTTCTCTTACGATTTACTAAGTATCAAAAGTCATTCATAATACAGACTAATTTACAGGCTATTCCTAGAACATTAAATATACACACTTTATTTATCATGACAATAGCTGAAATATATATATTTTAATCAAAATCCTTAGAGCCATTTTTTAAAAAAATAAAACATTTCGAAAAACGTTCAGTGTGAAGGATAGTTTGAAGTGGGGGATTTTCTTTAAAATCTTCGTGTGGCATTCTTGGAAGAAGTTGAACTTAGACAAAGTTTGGTTTTTAACCAACTTTTTATTTTTGAGTTATGCTACACACACACACACACACACACACACACACGGACCTTTTTCTAAAAATAAATTCATTGGATTCAGGGAGTCATAAACGTGATTTCTGGTGAAATTACGACATTGAATTTTTGAGTGGAATACAATACTTCCTCTGCTTACTGTAAGTGCGTATGGGGAAAGTAAAAATGATTTCTTTGGATTCAGGAGGTCTCAAAACGTATTTCCGGTGATTCTCGTTATTGAATTTTTTGGGTGGAATAAAATACTTCCTCTACCGCCTGTAGCTACGTAGTAGAAGAGGTAAAACTGCTTTCTTTGGATTCAAGGTGTCTCAAAACGTGTATTTCCGATGAATCTCATACTGAATTTTTGGGTGGAATACAATACTTCCTTAACTTGCTATAAATGCGTAGTAGGGGAGTAAAAATGCTTTCTTTCGATTCAGAGGGTCTCTCTGCGTGTATTTCCGGTGAATCTCGTTATGAAATTTTTGGGTTGAATACAATCCATTCTCTACATATTTCAGGTAAGTAGTAGAGACAACAAAACGTGGAGTTGCGGCATAGATAAGCGGCTGTTTGTCGTTACGGCATCTTGCATGCAACCAAATAGCAAAATGTAGGCTGTAACTTGAAATAGTTTCTGGCCTAAATTGTTGTCAGGATTAACGTTAAGTGCACGGAAACCCATAATTTCTAAGGACACTGATAAATAAGGGACATATGTTAGTTGATAATGGGTAGAGAAAGCAGTAAACTTTGAAAACCAAACCATTTTGTTTTAACACTTGCTTGTTACACAATGATATGGTGCCTGTAATTGCAAAAAAAAAAAATTAGTTCGTATACTGCTTATGTCGCTGTGCTGTAATGTTATTGCCGTTCTCTTTTCACAGTTATTACTTTTTTTACAGCCAAGTCTAAGGGAAATGTTTTGGAATGGCATTTTCTTTAGCAGTATTGAATCCTAACCTTGTAGAACAGGTATGAGCTAAGGCACCTGGCATAACCTCTCGATAACACGCCCCGCTTCCCCCCCACACGTTGCACGGTAAACATTTGGAGCGATCTGTACGAGGGTTTTGGAAATGTCTAGCACAGTCACGTCTATATGCTATTATATAGGCATCGATGAATGTTGGTTTTGCTATGATTTTTTCTTGTATTTTTCTGGCCACAAGACGTATGTCTGTCCACAAGATTCCGTATACTCTACATAGATTTTCCAAACTTTTCATTATTAAATAATTTATATAAATATTTCTCAAAATCATTTGTAGCATGTTTTCGGAGATGATTAAATGCAATGTAAGCTTGATGAAATTGTAGTGCTCGAAATTTGTTAGCCCCAGTCATAACTAGGAGCCTGTTTCAAGGCGATTTAAGGAACAACGTACTTCCTCGGGGCCCTAAGATAAGGAATTAGCTTCTACTGCTAGGCTTCACGCACTCGGATATTAAAGGTAAATCATCATGCGGGTAATGGAGTTTATAGGATATTGGACGTCAGTACTAAGATATATCGGAGAGGATAATTTTATTTTAGAGATACTAAGTCGAAATTTTCTGGAGAGACCCAATCAAATCCTCCATAAGGAAGAGCATGACATATTGCCTGACCATATTGGTTATTTGCGCTGTTGTGTAATAAATTGAGAGGGTTCCTGAGGATCAAACTGTTCTATGTAGATGTTAGCTGCAGCATAACAATGAGAATTCTGACAAATCACTTCCAGATTCGACCAGTTCGACCATGAGAAGCTGATCGTAATCTAGTAGTAATTCGAGCTCAATTCGTGTATATAGAAGTATGGTATCCCATGTAAGGCCAGGAGATGTGAAATAACATTCTTGATCAACTTTAATGTGAGTTTGCGGTTTTTCGAAACATTTGTGAGATGTGTGTCTGAAGTTAGGTAAAGATCGCTATGTTCACCCAAATGTCTCACACTAAACCGTTCCCATATTTACAGCATGTCCATTGTCTTGATCATTAACCTTTCATTTATTTGCTTCTCATTCAACGTATCCCATGAATTAATGTCGCCATATAGGAATACTCCCTTATGTCATCAAATTCATCCTATATTCTCTGAAGTACTTCAGTGTTTCAGTATATGATATTAGATATTTTGCTAGCTTATCCAAGCTTGTACTCAGAAAAGGAAATATGCCAAACAAACCTGCGTATAATATCCCAACATTCTTTGAGAATGAGGTGCAGTTTTCTTTTGAATTCGGAATTACATCTACTTGCTGAATTTTGCTAATTGAATAGTTATAAAGCGCGAATTATAAGTGCTCAGATTATGTATGCAAACTAGTATATAATCAGGAATTTAAGTCAGATTACACTTATTACTTAGATCTCAACGTTATTCATCACTTGCATGATCGTGATCTCTTACTTTACTATTGTGCTCCGTGGATTTTTACCATGTAGCACAAAGCAGTAGGTGACTTAAGCTTCTTGTTCTGAGAGTTTTAAAGGCTTTATATATATATATATATATATATATATATATATATGTGTATGTGTGTGTGTACATTGTTTTTCTTTGCTAATGAAGTTAGACACCCATAAACTTCTCAAGTACATTATAACCTCGATAAACGGGTAAACAACACATTGTGAAGGTTTTACATAAGCACAACTCATCGAGGTATGGATTTGGTAGAGCAGAGCATAAACTCATGTCAGGAATTGGAGCGCATGGTGGACATGTTACCATCTTAAAATCGGCAGGTAGTTTCAGAACCCTTTGCTCGTTTTTAAATTAGAGAATGGAGTTCTCCGTACTAGGCATAACTGTCCTAGCAGTAGCATGCTGACTACAGAGAGCAGTACATTCGTCCAATTTTACCAGTCCACTTTCACCATACGAAATTACTAAAACAGAGCTTACATGTGTGCACTCGTCCATCATGTTAAGTTTTTTTTTTTTTTGCGTCGAATAAGATTTTTAAAGCCTTCATACACACATTGTGACATGGACGAGTTCCAACGCCTAACAGTAGCAGATAACCATGGTTAAGAAGCTCTTCATTGACAACCTTTGGTGGAAACACTTCGTGCTTATTATCCAATCCGAAAATATAAACATATTACTTTTTTAAAATTTCGGGATCTCAGCTAAGGTCGAGGAAGGGAAACATGAAAAATCGCACTTTTCTTTCATGTGAATCCTTGTTAATGTTTTTTTGCGAGATAGCATACATAACGTATTTCCCATCTTTAAGATCATGAGGAATTATACATGTTTCCTTAGTTCCCACGGATGGAGGTACCGGAACATGAGTGCTTCCGGAAGCAGCTTTAGCCTAATGTCAACAGCTAATAATGCCCAGTTGCTTCCATTAAACTGGCAATCCCCCTGCGATGATATTTCTAACTCGTATCTATACCGGTTTCTAGAAAACACTTCTTGATTGCGTGTATTGAAGGTGTTATCAGTTACATCCCCCAACATAATTCATGATTCTACATTCAGTCATAATATCAACTGTTAAACTTTTACGTATGGCCAGCTTTCCCTCCTTTTTTGTATAGCATGCATTATGCGTTTCTTCCCTTATCGGAGATATTAATTTAGACCCAGACATCTAGAACACTGGATAAAATATGATTTGAGACGACCTTGAAAACACGTATCATATTCTACGTTATCTTCATCAGGTATCAATAATATTTGAGGTTTTGTGGGTTCAGTCTTGACTTTGTACAAAAAGCTCTTGTTGTAGAGCTCTGCAATACCCATTATCGTAAACATCATCACAGTGTTTTACTCGAAAAATTGTCCACATACCATTCCATGCGGCTTTTTGTAATAATCCTACAGGAAGCACTTTCCACACTTGCTAAAAGTATACTTGGCAATAGTAAACGAGCTTTTATATTGAATAGCGACGTTGTCTTCCATATTCTCTCCGTGATTATCTGGAACGAAGATATTAACACAACGTTATAGACAATCTAGCAACACACATACTTTTGTTAATATGAAGAGCATAATGGATTAGACTAAACATTTTGAACAAAGTAAACAGAAGTAGTACGAGTTCTTTTTTTAATTTTTCGGATGTATATACGATATTTAATATACAAAATTAGGATGTTTGTATTTAGAATGGTTAATTTGCGGCTCACTTTTAGTAGCATATACATTAGAAAGAGAGAGGATAGAGACTACAACATGAAGAGAGATTAACGTATGGATTATTCAATAGAGAACATGAAAATATTCGCATTTATAATGTTTAATGCAGATTGCTTACTATCCTTGAAACTTTTACTGTCGAAAGCTGATACACTAAGAGGAGCTGATCCACTCGTTTCAAAGCAAAATAATACGAAGATACCAGCTCAATCAAAATAACGGACCTCTGAAAACGAAACATTTCAGTTCTATTAATTCGTGTTTTTACTTTCTCTACCACATACATAGTAGGTAGAGAAAGTATTGCATTTCACCCAAAAATCGGATACCGAGATTTCACTGGAAATGCGTGTTTTGAGGCCCATTGAATAACAAGCTTTAAGAAACTGTGCGTGTGCCTTTGAACACCATAACTCAAAAAGAAAACTCGTATAATTACCAAACTTGACACTTATGTTCAGTAACTTCCACAGATGGAACATGAAGATTTTCAAGAAAATGCCCCCATCCCAAACAACCCTTGACATCGAACATTTTTCGAAATTTTTTATTTTCTAAAAAATGGCGCCTACGATTTTAATTAAACTACAATATATTAAAGATACTTGCATATAGAGAAGTTTATGTTGAACTTCTGGAAATAGCCTTTGAAGTCCTCTTCATTCGGAAGGAATTTTGTATAATCTTTTGTAACTGGTAAACAAGCGATAAACGAAAACGTACCACTCAACAAATGTAGATCTCTTTAAAAAAAACAATTTATTTCAAATAATTTTTTGTAGCACCTGCCATTTTCGAGATATCCGCTGTTAGTGGTTAGAGTTAAACATCATTCTTTTAAAGCCCTGGCGACATTCAGTTGTTTCACGCGATTGCATGGAAAGACAATGCAATTTCAAGGCGTATAGGGTCCAATTCTAAAAAAATTAACTCGCCATTCCCGTTGTATCTATAACGAAGTGTGCAATGCAGCTGTTTCCGGAAAGGCTTATCCCGATTAAAATTAAGTAGATAGGAAAATAAGCTTTCGTAAGAATGATTTGTGTGCCCACTAATAAGCGATAGAGTGTAGAGAACCTCATGTGAATCTAATGGAGATACGCCATATTACGTAGAGAAAGTCGTGTGAATATAACACCAGATTTTTTCTTCTACTCTAACATGCATGATCTACTGTTTTGTGAAAGTCAGCTTATACAGGTGGACCATTTAAATTGAGACTGTGCAATATCTCCAAAGCTAAGCGTTGTAGAAAGAAATGTCTTTGATAAAAGTTGGCGGATTCTATGGAGGAAAGTAAATGCTATTAGTCGTGTTTTGTTTGGAGGACGTTATGGTGCTTATTTTAGGGTCAATTTAATTTTTTTTAATGGAGACCTACAATTAGGCTCAATTTAAATTCACCCTAAAATTACCATCGCAACGTCCTCCAAATACAACACGACTAATGGTATTTACTTTCCCCCATAATATCAAGCAACTTTTATTCAAGGCATTTCTTTCTACAACGCTTAGTTTTGGAGATATTGTACAGACTCGACTTAAATGGTCCATCCTGTATATTGAAGGCCTTTGATACCTAATTACCCTTTTTTCATTATTATATAAATGCATCTAGATCTAAAAACGAATTTATCAATGAAACTATGAGTAGATTTCTAGACTTCACCTCACATATCTATTTTTCTTAGTAATATTTCGCGTAAACGGGAATTATAAAGGAGATACAAGCAATCAATTCATCTCGGAGGCTTTATATAAAATTGTATTTTGTTATATTTAATTCGTGTTGTATCGTTGTAAATCTTAGATTTTTCCACACGAAGTCACCCGTGAACGGAGAAGTGATATCTGAACTCTACCACTCATGTCTGAGCCAGTATACAGACCGCCACAACTTCTCCGTACTACATAGGATAATGTTGAACTTCCATCACCACATTAGCCTCAGCATAAGCTGTATTTCAGTATTACTAACTCATTTTCCGTTTATACAAGCTATCCGATGCATAGCTGCCTTATAGCTTAAGTATATGCCATAATTCGATCATATTTAACTGATCTTTCAGCGTTGCACAGACTTAACTTGATTCGTATGGCATCACTCGTAGACGAGACAACTGTCTTAGCAGTCATCATTCACGTCAGAACACGATTCCTCACGCTATATCCCCCACACCGCATAATCTATTCACAAAGCATCACTAGCTTTAGAAGCAGCAACATCAATAGCGACCATAATACTAATATTTACTTCTTTATGGCGTTCTTGTCCTCCACATTTATTTTCTTCCTTTTTTCTTTTAGGTATTAGTATGCGATAAAGAATTATTTCAAGAGATTCTTAGCTTAAAATCAGAGGATCGCTTTATAGTTTACTACGTTTTCCCAAGTATTATGCGTTAATCAATAGGCTAAAAGTATAAAGATAAGTGAAAACTCTGGAATCTATCCAAAGTCGTTTTGATTCAACTTATTTACTAACTTGGTTTTCTGTGTTAAATCTACTACTAACACCTCCCATCTCGGTATGAGAACAAGTGATTTGAAATCAGCCCTTCGGTTGTGTTCCAAGACTACTAAAAGAACATTATCAACACAACTTTCCATGTAGAGAGCAAGTGTTTACTTACTTCCCCATCATTCTACGTGTATTAGTTACTTGAAACAGTTGCAATTTTGTGAATCGAAACCAGTATTTTTTAATGAAATTCATTAAGAAATTATTTCGCTTAATTCGAGAGAGAAGTTCCAATCTTTCCCAGCATTCTAAGTGTATTAATTCGGGAAATATACAACGTTAAACAGAAACGGGAATCCAAACGGGTACTTCCTGATAAAACTTTACTCTTCTTTATACCTCTTTGTATCCACCGAAATTCGTAATTTTACAGGCAGTCCAACTGTATTCGGAAATATACGGAGCTAGAAATACTGGATAATCGAATCCTGTACTTCTTGATTCATTAGGATTGAACGCAATTGATTTGTTAGCATATTAAACAAATCAATATATTAAGGGGGCGAGGTGTCGGCGGTAGTCTTTGTCGGTATGCTCTCATCCTGAAAATCCCATATCCCTATTGTGAATCCTGAGGGTCATAGGTTCCGAATTTCTAAAATGTTTGGTTTTGTACATCTGCACTAATGTAGATAGTGTAGCTGAAACTACTACTACTACTTTCTTAGTTACGGAGAATCGTTTTGATTATGGATTAATCAGAAGATACCGGGTTCAATTCTCGTTATGTTTAGCATCCTACATTCCCGGAACCTAACACATTTAGAGTGCTGTCGTGTGGAAATGGTATTGAATCGAGCCCTGAAAGGTTGTTTTCTGATATTTCTCAAACATGTTTGCATATAAAGGTTGGAGGTGTTGGTAGTAGTGCATTTTTTGTTTTTCACAGAAAATGAAGTCCGCAAATAATTTGAGTCAAAATGTCCTTGGATCGATCCCAGAATTTTCAGTTATCCTTTTATTTTTCACCTCTAGACTATCATAAGACTTAGATGAACGGTAAAGTATATTAGCATGCTCTAATTTTAAGCTAATAATCGGTTAAATAATATCCTATTGCATACTGGTACAAAGGAGAGAAACGAAATAAATATCTAGAGGGCGAATGGGAGAAGGAAGGAAGTAGTATTAAGCATTATGACCGCTGTTGCTACTTCTAAGAGTACTTAGTGAATAGACGATGTGGTATGCGGGAATATATGGTGAGGAACCATGTGTTAATATAAAAGAGGACTGATAGACGGTTTGTCTCGTTCACGAGTGATGTCATACGCATCAAATTAGCTGTACAACATTGGAAGATGAGTTAAATATAATCGAATGCTAGTATATGCTGAAGTCTAGAAACCCAGACTCATACTCATATTTTCATTCATAAATCCTGTAGTAGATGTAGTTTAAAGTACATACAAAACGAAGAAACAGATAGATGTAAAGCAGCTTGATATATATTTCGTCTTCATTAGACTTCAGAATACGTAAATGATGCATACTAGAGTGAAAAAAATGTCCTCCGTGGTGTAGTCTCTTTCTCTAGGTCGCGGGTTCAAACCCGGCGGAGGGCGGTGGATTATTACGGCGTAAAAATCCTTAGTATGGCTTCCCTAGGAAGGGAAATAAAGCCGGTGGTCCCTTGTCGTAGATTTACGGCACGTAAAAGAACCTCAAGCCTGATAAAGAGACCTCAGCAAAATTACCGGCTTTTCACGCCCAGCATAGAATGGGGCGCTAAGGACCACAGCAGCTAAAGAGCGTCCATAAATAAAACTCGGTGTAATTTAATTCGAGAAACAAATAAAGAAATGAGTCTGAGATGTCTGGTTTTCTGAAAAGTTACTGCTCTTGGTATAAATTTTACCTATCTCCCTTCCTGGAGAAGTGAGTCAACACTTTCTCATTTCCAACTCTCGTTCTATCTCCCCTTTCAGAGGAAAAAAAATCTTCGTCTTATTTTGTTTCGAACCGTTTGAACGAGCTCCATTTAGTAAATCAGCTTTCGATATCACAAGGAAGTTTGCAAGATGAAAATATCCAGCGGAACATCTTTCAACTCCAGTAAGCCTCACATTTAAGTATTTGGTGCAGTAAATTATTTATATTTATTTTTGTTCCAAAATATACAAAGTGTATGAGAAAAAGACAATCATAAATGCAAATATTCCAATGCTCTATATTTTATATTTCAATTTACGCTTCATGTTGTCTGTATCATCTAGTATGTTTTTGTCTTAAGACTAGTAATGCTTACATTTATATTCCCATTAGTTTTTGTAATATGCTACTGGACATGAGCCGCAGATTAACCATTCTAAATGTAAACGACCTTATTTTGTGTATTAAATCTCGTTTACAGACTCGAAAAATTAAAAAATACTCGTACTACATAACTCGTAATTTTTTATTTTCTGATAATGTTACACACTAAACCATTATTGTTTCTCATATTAACAAAAATGTATTGAATGTTAGATCATCTACAACTATGTGTTGCTAATTTCTTTCCAGATAATGTGGAGAATTCTAGTATGGAAGGCAACGTACTATTCAAAATACAAACTCATTAACTATTCTTAACTATACTTGAAAAGTTTACTGATGGATTACCACAAGCTACATGAAACAACATGTGACCAGTTTCTCGAGCGTAAACATTGCGGTAATGTTTACGGTAATGAGTACCGCAGAGGTGTGCATGAAGAGCTTTGTGGTACAACTATAGCCAATAAGAAAATCAAGAACTGAGCCTACAACACATCAATTATTATTATTATTATTATTATTATTATTATTATTATTATTAGTAGTAGTAGTAGTAGTAGTAGTAGTAGTAGTAGTAGTAGTAGTAGTAGTAGTATTGGTTCCTAGTGAAGATGGTACGTTAGATTACGAAACGTGTTTTCAACGTCCTCTGAAATTTTATTTCATCCAGTATTCTAAATGTCTGGATTTGAATTCGTATCCCCGACAAGGGAAGCAACGTAATTCAAGCTATACGAAAGAACTGGCCAGTTAAAGTTACTACTATGGCTGATGTAGATTCATGAATGCTGCTGATGTTACTGTTAACGCCTTCAAAACGAGCAACCAACTAGTGTTTCTAGAAACAGATCTCTATAAGATGTTAAAAGAAAAATTTAAGAGACTCGTCTCAGAGGTGGAGTGCCAGATTAAAAGAAGCAACTGGGCAGTACCAGCTATTGATGCCATTAGGCTTGAGATAAGTACGTACAATCCACTTATGTTCCGCTACGTACCTCAGTGGGATCTAAGAAGACATGCATGAAACCTAATAATGTCAATAACGAGAAATACTTTCTGTATGCTATCCTGTGAAATTAATTTAAAAGGGTCCACAACATGACAGTAAATATAAAGACACGTTTCACTTCGAGCGACCTTGGCTGAAATTTTAAAAAGAAAGAATAACATATCTAGCAATAATTTTGGACTGGGTGATAAACATGCACCATACCATAGTCATACTCCAATGAGGTTCTGTTATTCAAACCTTAACAATCTGTTGCTCACCTATGAACTGGTAATCCCGCAGAACCTTGTTTTATGGAGGTTATAACGCATCTGAGAAGTCTACCGAACTACAGAGTATCTGACATCCTTAGCACAGCTAATCAATGGAATATATAGACGTGAAAACTCTTCTAAACCCCACAGAACAAGAAGCTACGAGACGTTTGCAGTGTTAGTTTCCATGTGTAATCTGAGCGGTTATGATTCGCATTTTGTGATTAATCAATTAGATAGCACAAGTGAGCGAGTGTATGTAATTCAGAAAGAAACTCCATCTCATTCTCAAGGTATGTTACGAATATTAAGCTCAGATTTGTAGATCTATTTCGATTCTCAGAACAATCCTGGATAAGCTAAGAACAAATCTAACGTCAGGTTCTGAAACACTAAAGTACTTCGTTGAAGACAAGTCAGTTTGATAAGACGTAAGGAAGTGTTCCCTATGGGGCGTTACTTCATGGGGCACTTCGAAGGAGAGAGAATTGCCTCCAAAGGAAGCGTTCTACAACACACGAATTGAAGATATTGATGAACAAGACCATCAACATGCTATAAATGTATGGGAACGGTTGAATGTGCGAAATTTAGCTGAAAGAAACGATCTTCAGCTAACTTTTATATATACTTGTCAAAGATGTTTCTATATCTTCGAGACAAAACACTGCAAACTCATAAAGTGATTCAGCACATTATTTCACATCTGGGTTTACACGGATGTCATGCTTGTACTGTGTTCCTCTCACGAGGATGTGGCTGTAAGGAATGTGCTGACATGAACAACTCTAGCGTTGTCCGAAAAAGATTACGGCTCTACTTTCAACATATCAACAAGGCTTGGGCGTCTTAGAAAACATATGGTCTTGTGATGGTAATGCTGAATACAAGATGATTCTTATGGCGGACGAATAAACAGAGATTACATTGTATTGAGTAGATATAAATGAGACAAGCTCGCTCTACACTTTTAGAAATACGCTAACATCTCACACCAGTCCTGGAAAATAGGATCCGATCGCACAGAGTAAATGATGTTAAAATAATTTTGCCAATTCCCAAATAAAGCATGCGTTATGACTATTAAACAATAATTATAACCTCGTAACGATTGTATAGGATCCTAATCAGAGAAGGCTTCTTCAGATTTACTGCTATCGCTATCGGAAGGCGAGTCATCGGTATCAGCAACCACAACGATGATGGAGTCAATAATAGGTTTGTTCCCACACGATTCAGAATCGATTCCGAATTATCTGAGTGTGCGCAGTAGCTAAGTGGCGTTCCAACACGACAGAGAATCAGTTCAGAACTAATTCTGAAGTTCCAGTTTGCTGTTCCAACGTATTTGGGAACTAGTTCGGAACGAGTGAAATCGGTTCGTGATTAAGAATAGGAACTGAAAATTCCAGACATGCGCAGATTGTATGGTCTACAGCGCACTCAATTAATTCAGAATCGATTCTAATCACTTGGAACAAACCTGACAGAGTATAGAAAAAGCGACATACTCTGTATTCAGTAGAAAATAAATTTGAATATGTAATTTATTCCTCCATGCGTTTTTATTTCTCAATACGGAATAGCAAAGGTGTTTGGTAAGCAGTTGCTCGCTGTTGAGTAGTATGGCGACATACTTGAGGAAAAGAACAAACGTCTAACAAAGCCAGGGAGCAAAACAGCGTTCAAAGATAACAATAATGAGTGATTTAGAGGGTGACAGTGAGCTTTTTAATGATGCATCGACTTCCGAAGAAGAGGATTATTCCCATTTAAACATTTTCCATGTCCAGTTCCTGTTCCATTTCCATTATTTTGGGACCTTTACCCCTTTTTTCACCTTTATACCATTTTCCCCCAACCATGCCCATAATCCGCTTTTTTCTTTTAAGTTTCATTCCAATTTATTCTTTAACTTTCAATTAACGTCTCCTCAGGTTGCTGTGTACGTGCGAATACTAAGTCTACCTCTTTCAGTAAACGCCGCGCGGGAATTGAAAGCACACCCGCAACAATGGAAAATAATTGTGTGTTCGACGAAAACCTCTTTCTCTCACTTTACTGCTATAAAGTAGTCCGCAATAATGCAATTGACAATGAGTGATTCTATCCCACCAGAATCAGTAGCCTGCTGTTCGTGAATGTGAGTTTGTTGCTGTGAGAGACGTCTTCTGTTTGCGTGGAGGCGAAGCCTGGGCAGGCAGAGACGACAATAACCTCAACCGCGCATTTCCGTGAATTATTAAGACTGGGTTATAATTCACAAAACAATTATATATAAAGAAGACTGACATGTGGTTAAAATTTCAGCTCAATTGAATAGATAGTTTAGAAAATAGCAATTTCAGTTGTGCATCCCCTTAAATAAACCAGCACCTTATTGTGCCTTTTTTTCACCTTATTTGAGCACCTTTTCCCTTCCTTTCATCTGAAATTTGCAACTAAAAATCCTAACCCTGATCATAAGCATACATTGGTACCATGTAGTTTTATATTATTTGCATTACGTTCGGAATAGAATTTGTGTGGGGTGTCATTGTCTCAGAGTATTGGAGTTTTAAATTAAACATTGTGTTTAGAAGTTTCTGTAGCAGGAAACCTAATGTTAAATTGGAATTGTGTTAAATTACTTTTTTCGGGTTCTGGTTTAAATATAATATCTATATATTACAATTGTTATTCGCAATAACTCCGTATAAATGGCTTTAAGTCGATAAACGTATGCGATTTATTTTTGCTCGAATATTAGCACTGGAATCAGTATGAAAGAAACGCTTACGTGTAGTGTTATGGGAATGCACTGCTGAAGGTACTATTTCCTAAGGTTCTCAATTAATTTGGCTAAATGATGCTTTTAATTTTGTCTTGCGTAAACATTGTAAGCTGTTAACTTAATTTTGAACATTTTTTTATTGTTTTCAAGTTGTGTTTCTTTTGAATTTAATATCCTGCTACAAATGTTACACAGGATACAATTTTAAAAACAATCTTCCATTTAAGTGTTCGTGTCATTTATCTAATCACATCGCACAAATTTGTTATTTGTTTCATTTGCATGGTTTCAGTTTACAAGAAAATAAATTGTTTAAGAAGTCTTCATTATACATTTACATTTCTGCATATCCTGTTGGTTTTAAAAATTAATCTGTCAATACCCTTTGCAACACAAAGTTTACATGATAGTTTTAATTGTTTGAACCTTCGCAATGTGCATGAATAATTCCAAAAGAATTGGATAAAACCTCATCGTGTAGGATATATTGAACGACGAAAACTTCGGGGAAAACCAATTCTAAAAGCAAGTTTGAAATGTAAATAATTTTAATTACATATTTCACTTCATTACAAAAGGAAACATCCACAATATTAAATGAAAATAAATGCTTAGGTCATACCCTTTAAATATTACTTGTGGAGGTGCAATCATCCTAAGTCCATTTTCTCGCGATTTTAACGTTTCAGTTGTGCCTTAACGATACAGTAACACTCAAAGGGCATTTTATTGACGACATACATGTCTTAAAATTTGGCTTATGCGAAGCGTATTGTTTGTCTTTTTGCATAGTATTTATAATGAGCATACAATAGGAGAATCAATATGTTTCATAAGCTTGTAATACATGAGTAGGAGTGCTCTAAATAAATAGTCCTTCGCACCTATAGCCTGTTTTCGTTAGAATGTAAAGTCGGATATATAGCAGACGGTGAGTACGGATTAAGATGTCTGACATGTGAAAGGACCAGGTTAGAATCACTTTGGTGTGAATTTAATGTTATATAAGATTCTCCATGATGTATACTCTGCACAGCTAGGTTCATCTTTCGTCTTCTGATTGACCGTGCAACGAAGAAGGCCGTGACAGAACGCGAACGGTTCAAGTAGTGTTCCAACCACACAAAAATCCGAATTAGTTCTGTGAGCGTACCGGACTGGCGCATGTGCATTAGCATGTGTTGGAATTAGTTCGGAACCCGTTCAGAACCGTATGTTGGAACAAACGTAATATCAGATACAATTCCTTCTCGTTCCCAATATTCGTTTCCTAGCTTCTCCACATGACAACAGTAGCCTTCCGAGTCTTCCAAAGTCAGCATCAGTACCCTGTGTCAAGTCCAGAAGCCACGCCAATGACATCTCTCCTGATACATTATATTCCCTCACAAAGTTTTTAACTTTAGCCCATGCCAACTCAATAGGTTTAAGGTCACACATGTGCGGAGGAAGTCTATTGTTGGACTACCAGATAAAGGGGGCGAGAAGGCTCTGAAATGCGAGAGGGGGCTTGAACTGTTAATCTGCTCACGTGGTTGATTTGTATACTACGAAATGTGTATATGAATCACCCATGCTGTAAGGATCTAATATTCGAAGGTAGCAGCTGTGATTGGTGTTACACATTATTTGGCTCTCGCTGCTAATACGCGTTACGGCATATGGTACATAGTGAAGCCATGGGCTAGTTATCTAACACTGTTGTATTTGATATAATACTTGTGTGCATAAACCTAATGTGGGCGGTAGAAAATGTTAACGTAGCACGTTCCTCTCGTTCGCCTTCTTCTGGTGGTCCCTCTGTAACTACCGTGTGGCTATATTCTTTAAGAAGAGTATGTTTTAAAATATTTTCTCTGCAGGATTTTTCGCCAGTACCAGTTCATAAAGGATTTCTTTCCTCATCTGTATATCGCATTGCACCCCTTGTCAATGTAGCCATGATAAAATTGTCCAATTGTATATCGTGGTAAGTGCCGTTATCAAGTGCCACAACAGCATTTGAGGGCACACTGGTTAATAGCTTTTCCCTAACCCACTTTTCAAAGTTGTTGCTATTCATTTTTCCATGATAGTCCCCTTTTGTGGTGCTAGCTTTATATACTAAGGTGGCGTTCTGCAGGAGTCCTGTCCGAGAACCAACGTGTACCATAATTAACCTATTGGCAGCGTTTCCATCTTCACAAACGCCTTTTATTTCCAAACTTTGCCAACATTTTTTTGTAAGTTAAATTGCTGTCTACTCAGCTCCCATTTATGTAACAAATTTGCTTTTCTTCATCGCGAAAAAGTTTAATTTCTCTTAGATAGCTCCTACGCCAACTTATTTCTGGTTTTTCAATCAGCATTTTCCGCTTGCTCCCGCTTTTTCTCCATTTAAAGCTCAGCTGGTGTAAAACCCTTCTAAGTGACCCTTGTTCCCAAGGAAAGAGGATTTTTTTCTCGAATCATCGGCAATAGTTTGGAACACGTGCGCACGACTTTCTTAGTGTGAAATTTTGGCGCTGTTCGCGTATTATGCATAGATCCAAATCATCCAAGTACACATTTCTTTCTGGTGGTCTCATGCTATGTTTACCTTAGCGCGTGTAGAGAAGAAGGGGATCCATCGTCATTCTTTTTAATTCTCTTCCGATATTTGTAATTAGTGAGGATGATACACCTGCACACTTAGCTGCTCTTTCTGTTGCTCGTAGAAGTGGAATGGCCAGTTGATGTATTTGCTTTCCTCGTCACAGGTTTTAACAACGGTAGCAACTTTTTCTCGGGCTTGACCGTGTAGTTATATTCCTTTTTATTGGGCATTGTAAATAACTATAAATCAGCAGAAAATACCTAACCACTGCTCAAAGTGAAACACGCGGGGATACTAATGTTGCGCGATGTATTTATTGTAGATCTATTTATGGCATCCGGAGCTGCCATATGATACTGTCCCCGCTCACTCCAGGTAGCAGAACATCCGCACACGTTTTGTCGTCAAGAGGCCTAGAATACACAGGAATTGAGCTCGAATTCCTACTGGATTACGATCAGCTTCTCATGTGGAATATGGTGTACCCGAGTGTTGTCTATGTGGAACAGTTATCCCCAGAAACCCGCTCAGTTTGACGTACGAAGACGTAAATAACCAATATGATTGGGCAATTTGCCATGCACTATCTTATGGAGGATTTGGTGGGGTAGGGTTTCTCCGACAGATATCTGTTTAGAATCGCTAAAGCATGATGAGCCTCTCGGATATATGTATATTAGATGTTGACGCCGAATATCGTGCAGAACTCCATGACCTACATAGTGACTTACCTTTCTTACTAGAGTGCATAAAGCCTAAGGAGTCATCTTCAAAAAAGCTAATTCCTCATCTTGAAGCGCGTAATAAATATTTTGTTAATTATGCTACCTTGAAACAAGCTCTTAATAATGGACTATGGCTAACAAAATCTAAAAGTACGTTAGTGATTTTGAGAAAGATGTATATAAGCTATTTAGTAATGCAATATTTGGCAAAACTGTGGATAATATACAGAATCCTTTAGATATGTCTTTTTACAGACAGAAAAATATTAGAAAAACTCTTAGAAAAAAATGACACATCAATAGAAGCATATGTGGTCCTAACAGCCGTTCGTACGGCTTCGCGTAAACTTGTCTTCAATAAGTATATATAATATATATATAATATATACAATATATATATATATCACAAGAGATGTATAGAAAGATAAACTGCGCTATCTTGAACAGTTAGATACAGCCGATTCTCCTAATAATCACATTTGCTGTTCCACACAAAACAGAAGTTTAAAGCTGAGGCAAATGGTAAAATGATTCAACGCTTTGTAGGCCTCAGACTAAATATGTATGTACTATATATTGATTGAGGTATAATAAAACTAAGGTTAAGGGCATTAAACGTAGTGCTATTAACCGCTGCATTAATGCCGATAGCCATGTGGATTGTCACAGGACTAATGAAATAATACACACTCGAATGGTTTTGATCCAGCATATTACCATATTTTTTCGACAGTTGAAGCTAATAAAATTACGTTAACACCTTATGACGACAAGAGAGTGGTCGCAGATGATGGGGTATACGCATACCCTTATGGATATTATGTCGTTGTGAAACTTACATAGAGAATATAATACTTACCTTGAGATACTGAAGTTCCTAGTGAGCTACGTACGGAAAATAGGATTTTAGCTAATATCTCTTGCCCACAAGGCGCACGATGAAAGTTGAGAGGGAAGTGGGAATGTGGTAACTCTGCCACTAGGAGTACCTTCTAGTGCTGGTCTCAAGCCCAGATAAAAGAGGAGAGACACCCAAAAGGTAACGCGTTCAGATATATTCTGTCTTATTTTTCCTTTAAACCTAACAATAATGCACAGCGCACATTACGAGGAGACACCTGGGATATGCTCTATAACCGAACTTGCAAACCTGCCTAGTAAAACAATTATGAGAGTTAGCGAATAGAATTTCGACTAGATTGTTGAAGGTATACAATGAGTTATGACTAACCAAATACCTATACCCTCCCTTGTAGATGCGACTACTAGCTACATCTTTGTAAGATAATGCAACAAACCAAGCTGCGATATTTATGATTGGCTATACCTTCTTGCGCTCCGGATTGCTAGGTCATGTACTAAATGGAAGAGAAGTTACTATATTAATTTAAACCAGTTTCAGATCCCATTATCATCAACCTTCAAGATAGGCCGTACGGCTTTTTCGGCTCAAAAGGGATCTTCCCAGCGTCTACGTGTTCTTCCAACATCAACAGATCTCATTATTTGTAACACCTTTTGTAATTAAATTTCTATGACCAGTTCATGCGGAGATATTTTTTAGGTTTTTTGAGAACGTAAAACCGACATACTGGTAACATTGTAGGGTTTGCTGACCGATGGAGGCGGCAATGTCACTTTCACCTTCAAAACCAGTGGGAGGACACAGGTAAACAAGTTTCACTTTCGCTTTCACATTAGCGTATGTCTCATGAGCGTAAACAAACAAACAAACAAACAATAGTTTCATATCTGTTACCTCCTAATAATTGCGTTTGAATCTTCCAGTGACGCTTTTGTAGCCTAAACTCACAATCTAGGAAGCTTTAATCAGTTCGTTCAACATAAAACTTGAATACGTTTTGCAACTGATGCTGCTGTAATGTAATGAACCAAACCGTCTTTCTGACATATAAACATACATGAACATCGTTAGGCCTTTATTGGATGCTTGTGGTATTCCTTCCATTTTATACTGTTCTAGTGTAGGCCAATAGCATGCAGTTTACTTGTTATTTCGCCGAAACATTAAATCACCTTTTCGTCGTGTTTGATGCAAGGGATACTGGGAGTAAATTTTCAAATTACCGTATTTTTATGTGGATTTTTCTGAAAAAATTGACTGCATTGCTGTTATGTTAATATGAATAGCTAATTTCATTCAAATTGGATAAATGCTTTGTGAGCTATGAACTATTTCAAACTTTTATTATGCAACTGCATTGTATAATCAAAATGTTCCATGCACCTCAAGAGTTGAGAGCATCGTTTGGCACTTCTGGAATTGGAGATTTGAAGTACGTGCTAACTTTCTACCTGTTGATAGTTCCGTAAATTTGATGAATGAATTATGATATTTATTTTTAATGTTAGAGTTTTTACTGTCTAATCATTTTTTTAGAAAAATATAATTTTTAAATTGTTATTGGTGTTAGCATTATTTTGTCCACTAGAATGATGCAATGGATACTTCTGCACATTCCGGGAAATTTTAGCTGTAATTAAACAAAAAACTGGGGTACTTGAAACGCTTTGAATGTATAAGAATGAAGTTTTGAGAAAAACACTGATTTATAAAAGATATTGGAAAACGGTGAATTGTATGCTACACGTCAGACCCCTTCTGATATTCTTGTGTGTTTGTAATTCCGTTTGTGTCCTTTACTTTTGTACCCTTTTTGCCATATATAAATCCTTTCCTGTTCGTTGTAGTGGTGGTAGAGCCCCTACCCTCGTAGAGTGGAGTCGTATTCTAATTGATCTTTGAAGTAGCTGCTGAACAGCCAGCATTAAAAACGGAATGCCCCAATTTGTAGCCGCTTCTTAGAAATAAACATTAGGACAGTTATTGTCCCGCGAGTACAGCATACAGTAGTTCAGAGCAAGCTAGTCTGTGATATATGGGAACAATTATTCTAACTATACTATCATCGAACTGAACCGACACCTTGGAATGGCTCTGGATTTTCACCTCAAGCTATGCTTCTATTATAGAAACACGAAGAGCCTGAACCTTTTGGGCATTTCTGATGTTCTGGCATCTGGTCTGTTGATCTATAATATAAAATGTAGAATATATAGACTTTTTCATGGCAGAAATATCTGGCGGATGCTTCTGGATGACCAGTCTGTAGTAGCTGGTTAGTATTTTAATACTTTGACTTCAGTGTGCCACGACCACCTGATCTAGTATTAATAGTATTTAGCTTGAGGAAAGCTATAGTCATCCTTTTAGCTACACGATTGACACATTCCTCCTTCACTATTTCCGCTACAGCACCAAACACCGCCACTACATTTAGGTGCTGGTGAGTCCTTGCGTCTCCATCAGATGATACAATTATATACATTGGTGTTCAAAACCTAAGGACGAAAGTAATCTTCGCATGCTGTGACACTGGCAAGTAACATAGCTGGATGAAACTTGAATCATACATAGAGGGAACTGCTACGGTATGCTACAGTAGGCAACTAAACGAAGTGTGCAATGAAACGAACAGAAATGCTACTGTTTTCATAGACCATAAGCTATACTAAAGTCAATACGACATATGATTGCTCTCTAGATTTACAGAAACCGATACATGGTGCGTAAAAGGGTGTATGATCACGGACAGTAATGCATGCTCTGCATCGTGCTCCCATCGTGGTCACAAGGTTGGTAAGCAGTACTTGTGGTAGGGCGTTCCATTCCTCCACCAGCGCTGTTGACAACTCTTGGATGGTCCTCCACCTGCGCTGTTCGATGCGGTCGCTCATTGTCATCCATAAAAATGAAGTCAGGGCCGACTGCATCCCTGAAAAGATGCACATGGGGAAGTAGTACAGTGCCACAATAACGTTGACCAGTGAGCGTACCGTGTTCAAAGATTTGGAGGTTGGTGCTCCCATGCAACATGCCTCCCCAAACCATAACACCCGGACCACCAAAACGATCATGTTCAAGGATGTTCCTGGGTTCATTACGTGTTTCCACCTCTCGCCAGATGAGGGCACGTCGAGAATCACTACTTTGAATCTGCTCTCATCCGAGAAGAGCACGCGACCCTATTCCTCGTTGGTCCAATTTTGATTCTCTTGGGACTATCGCAAACGGTGCCGTCGATGTGCGGATGTCAATGGAACACAACTTACTGGCCGTCGGGCAAAGAGACCACCTCTGTGTAGACGCCGTGCCACGGTGTATCATGAAATTGCGTGCCTAGCTGTCCTGTTAAATGTGGTTGCAATTGCTCCCGCTGTTTGGCGTGGATCCCTTCTTGCCTGTTGCACAATGTAGCATTCATCTGCTGCTGTAGTTGAGCGTGGTCACCACCACCTCTCCTTGGGACAGAAGTGCCTGTGGTTTGGAAGATTCCCCATGCACGTGAAACAAGCTGTGAGCAATTCCAAACTCCTGAGCAACACTCGTTCCAGTTTCCCGATGATTCTTCCTCGTGTGAAGTCATCCAAATGGTGTCTACGGGCCATGTTGCAATGAAGAACACCACTAGAGTGCACCGTAACAGCTCGCTAATTGCCACACACCGTCTTGTCCTGCTTCGTCAACTGCCACGTGTTGAGGGACCAGACCCATTGGCACTAGGCTCGCTACACTCACGCCATGTGACGTCCAGCTTTCTGTGTACGTGTGAGAGACCTCTGGCGACATGCTCCCGCACCTTCATCTACTTCCATCAAGTAGTTCATTTGTTAAGTTACTTTACCCATAGGTTTTGCGCACCAGTGTGTGTGTGTGTGTGTGTGTGTGTGTGTAAATTCCACATTTTCGTACTGACCGCTTCCACATCATGTCAGATGTATGAACTTCCATGGACCCTGAAGTACCGTCATAATTTTGTAACACTAGCTGCTTTTACTGTGGTCTTCCGCCGGAATCATATATTCTGGCGGTAGCAGGATCCATTTCATTGACCAGGGTAGATAGTAAAGACAAAATTTTCACAGAACCTGTAATCGGTGACTAGTCCTGTCAAACTATCACTAGAGCAATACCATATAATGAAGTGTGGCACTGTTTGTCAGGTGCCATCATAAGACACATCGGTGTCGATAACACACATTCATGAGCGAGGTATAAATTTTTTCAGGCAACGCAAATTTTGGTCTCCCGAGACAGCGCCTGACCTGTGACGCAACTTCCACCCATACCTCGCTCAACCCGATCCCTAACTTGCGCAGCCATATCAGCGGTGGTGCAGTCCACTATCTGTGTAGCGCGTGTTCTACTGCCAGAAATGTTTTCAAGACCAAAAACGACCATTTAGAGCTGAATGGGAGGAGAAAGGTTTTTCTGTGGCCAGAATGAGAATGTGAGATGCGTATTCTGCTCCAAAGTATTAATGACTGTCACAAAGGTTATGCTACATCAGGTAAGCTTAATACTGACTTGATATGGAAATTAAAAGTAATTCATATTCTGGCGTAATATGAGATATTAGAGATTTCCCATGCGAATGTAGTAGTCATTATTTGACATTCTGTATAATCGTAGTTGTATTAAATCCATGGAGTCGATTATGGCGATTTCGTTTGTTTTAGGACAGGTACGGACAACAGTTTTACGATACTTAAAGGAAGCGCACACTAGCAAATGTGATAGACTTGACGATATACACACTTCGACTATGATTAAAAAGCTTGGAAAATCGGAAAAGTAATGAAACCCTTTAGAGAATTTATAAAATACTCTATGTAGTGTCACTAAAATTTGTCTTCAACAAGCAGATATTTTTCAAAATATATACGCCATCAAGATTAGAGTGCTAAAACTGCAGAAATAATTAAAACTATATTAAAGATGAAAGTGAGTCTTTAAAGTGCTCTCTAGCACAGATGAGACAACAGACAAACAAGTATCATTAATCTTCATTCGTGGTATAAACGAGAATCTCTCTGTACACGAATATATTTTTTATCTTGTAATCCTTAAGGAGCAAACAATGGGAGAAGATCTGTTCCGACCATTGAAAGATACAGCCCCCAAAAATCTAGACTAGAAAAGGCCGGTATCAATGGCGACAAATGGTCCTCCAGCAATGGTTGGGGAAAAGAAAGGTTTGGTAGGGATATCAAAGCAATTATTTAAAATGTTACAAATGCCTGAAAACGTATGGTTTTTCCATTGCAGTATCCATCGGGAGGTACTGTGTGAATGCAAAACAGGAAAGGAAGTTGTTAAGACTAAGGGAGAGCAAGTTTGGTAGGTAGAAGACGAGGACTGGGTTAGTGATTTGGATTTCACAACAGATATTTTTGTACAGTTGAACAACCTGAACTGTCAACTTCAAGGTTGTGATCAGTGCATTGTTGACATGTACCATGAGGTGAAAAATTAAATGTTTGGAATGTGCAACTGAAAGAACATGAGTTTCATTTTCCTTTTCTGAAGTCACTTTCAAATGTTTCTGATTCTCGAATACATAAATACTGCTATATCCGGAAACTTTTGTTTACAGAGTTTAGAGATAGACAGTGTCTTGATTTTGCAAATATGGAAAATAATTTCTTTCTTTGCGAGTCCTTTTGACACACCCATTGTGAGCGCAAGACTGGAGTGGTAATTTGGGGTTGCTGATCTCCAAAACGACTTTTGTTGAGAGTAAGCTTAAGGTATTCATGCAAGTTTTCACAAAAAATCCAGTTTTCACCGATTTTTTTTAATTTTTTCTGCTTCAATTACCATTAGGCAACGAAAGTTCTGTGATCAGTTTCTTTAAATAATGTTTTTGTATATTTATAATGTATTATGGTCAAAATATGCAAATACTTGAAAATTCGTAGCAAAAACAAAAATGCATGTTATTAAATTATTTTTTCACCGCACTGACCAGCATTAAGAGTATATTGTTATAAAGCAAAAGAGTTTATGCAACTTAATTTTTCTAGCAGCTGCAATTTAAAGTGTGGCATTTTTTTTGTTATGCGTAAACGAGCAGTGAGTTCACAATGTTTATAACGCATTGTTTATACCTATCGCTTTTAAAACTCCCCTGCACTATATGTTGGACCTTCTTTTTGAAGACTTTGTCCTGTTTCAACGTTTTTTTTTTCCCCCTGAGGTACCTTCACTGTTTTTGTTGAGGTGTGCTCTGGATTTTACCCCGGTGTAGGCGTGCCATGTCTGCTTCAAAAACTCCTGCTACCGTGAATTTGCCAGGAACAATCTTCATTATTTTCAGAAGTTCCATTACAACTCTGTTGCCATAATTGAAATGCAGGAAAGCATCCATAACATCCAACTTCAATGCGGTGAGCTCAACTTAAGTATTTTCTACATCGCCTTCATACCATTCCATTGAATGGCTCATCGCAATTCTGTGTAACCCCATGTAAACACTTAGACAGCATGCTTGGATCACAAAGCACCCCATAAACAGGCTTTGCTGCCTGAAGAACTTCGAATGGTATCCCTGGTTCATGCTCGTAGGTGCCACTTTCATTGTTCGCTGCCGCTCTTAGTTAGCAACACCAACTTTCCTTACCTACTGGGCACTTGTGTTGTGATGGTCTGTTTTAATTGGCTGCCAAATGGTAAAATGTTGCCCAACTGGCATTTGACATTTTTTAACACTGCTGTTGTTTGAACGCAAAGCAGTACCAACATAATTTTGAGATTTGTATATCAGTGCTACTGTAAATTTCCCTATCCTAATTTCTTTTGCTAGACTAGTTTGAGGAGTGTTGTACTTAAAGCTTTTTGATAGTGCCAACACATTCTTTTTTCCATATAGATTTAATTCCAAAACTACCTTATAGATTTTGGAGTCCCCCATCCCCATAAAAGTTAATATAATACAGACCTCGGCTTTTACTAGAGCCAGCAAAAATCTTTACTGCGCCACCAGCATATTTAGTGCTGACCCAGTGTTATTTTATAGCACACTGCAGAGTTGTCAGCTTCCCTAACTACGCAAGATATGGTAGCTCAGTGGTTAGAGCAACCGGACGGAATCGGTGAGATCCGTGGTTCAAATCCCGGCGATGGCATTGGAGTTTTCATTTGATTCTGCCTTTCCACTCCTCTGTAACACAAAGTTTTTTGGTTGAATTCTCTTAGACCTTGTATAATGCATGTTAATAATGATAGCTTAATGAACAAGCTGAGGTGTTTATAATGGACTAAAACTTCTAACATTCAGGGGTATTCTAGTATGCATAACTAAGGGATCTACCCCACTTCGCGTAATAGGTTAGTTCTATGTAAACTCGGAACACTTATCTTATACACACCTACGTCTACCGCATGCTCATGCCCACCTCCTCCCGCTTGTCCGTCCTCTGCATACAAGGGAACATTAATTAATGTTAAGATACATGAAACTGATTTATACACAATTCAAAAGGCACACTTAAATATATAAAACCTTCCAATATTACATATTATCGTCCATATAATATATATTATGCGAGTAACAAGAAGGCAAAGATTTGCGGGTGGGGGTCGTCATTGCCCAATTGGAGTGAAATTCTCTTGATCTGCATGCGCGATGTGTTGGGAAGCGGACAAGAGAGCGAGTGAGAGGCTGTGAGTGAAGTGAACCTTGTAAAGGTTGTACGCCTGTTAAACTACGTATTTTCTTTTAAATCATAATGTGTAATCACAGAATTTGTAATTAATTTATACGTGTTTTAAAGACTTATTACTAACCTGCGGTTATATTGTAATCGCGTGCAGGATAAAAATATTCAAGGTGAAAATTTACTCACTATATGCACGAGTATGCATTGATTAAACAATTACGTACTCGCCAATAATGTGGCAGTCCTGTTTAATCCCCTTCAAGATATTCAGTCTCCTGTGAGTGATAATGGAAATTAAGAAAAAAAATATTGAAACGCAAAAGCTTCTCGCACCAACTGATTTGAGCAAAGAAATTTGGTCACAATTATTGTCCTTGATAAGGCATTCCCATGTACTAGTTCCTTTCCTAATACTACAGTCTGTGCTGCTTTCAAAAGTTTTATTCGTGCTAAGCAGACCTGCTAATTTCCACTTCTGTGTGGCAAGCGGAAGCGCGGTGAACATTCTTTATTGTACGGTAGATCAGTGGCATGCGTTTGAGAGTATTCTTACGTTGTTGCAAGTTCACATCAATACTATTTAACACAACGAAATCAGAGTTATGTTGGTCCATTATTTTTAATATTCTGAAAAACTGTATGTCTAACGCTTGTAACTCAGAAGTTGGTTTTGCTGGGATCATAAGTACTTTTAACTTTTCAGGTTTACAGCTGTTTAATGGAAGTACTTCGTGTATTAAATAATCTTTGTGAGGAGCCCAGGATTTCAACAGTAAGCAGTTCAATGGGCCAGTGTGAGGTAATAATGTCGATTCCGGAAATATACGTAAAAGGTCCTTTTGTCATTTTCCCAGATTTCGACCACTGCTTAATTAAACTAAAGGCTTTAAACATACCCTGCTGGACAGCATGACATGGTGGCATTGATTCCTGCAGCACGATAAACAGGTTAGGAGACGTCTCGTGCATGATATAATTGGCACAATTGTGAATGAATGTGTGTCTGCGCTTTGTGATTGTGTAACACCACATACTACTTTCATACCACGCCGATCAAGTGTTCTTCCCGATTGCATTTCTTTATTGATGCCAGGTTGACCAGCATCATACACATTGTCGCTGCCATACTGCTCTAAGCAGCATTGCCTCTTCTCTCCAAGAATGCAGAATATTGCTAGTATTTTCATCTAATTTTCTTGTGACAAACTGTGTAATTTTTCGTGATCTTATGTGAAAATGTTACTTGAAATTCCATACCCATGTTGCACTTGCTGACAAAGATTGACTTCTTCGCGGCCCATTTTTGTAAGCTCATATAGTTCACTATGAAGTTGTTTGCGCGGGTCTCTATACATTTCGTTAACACCAACTCGTACAGCTGCTCATATTCATCTATGACTGTTAAATTAGATGATGACTTTCAATAGATTCCGCTTTAGCAATATTATCCTTAAAGCGGTACAACTGCATCTCGTGCTGCAATTGAGGATATCTGTTTTCCACAGAGTTTCATGATAAGTGAGGAAATATTTGCTTTTGCTTCCGTTTCTTTACACTCAAACATTTGTTTATAACCTTTCCTTTTTTTCCAATGGCCATTTTACTCTGTTTTTCCGGGCTCTGTGGAACCTCTGATGTTGATTTCTGTTTCGATGAAGTAGATTCTTTTGATGGAGATTCGTATTCGTCGGCTACTAATACTGTTTCTGATACGGGTTCGTATTCATTAATAGAAGAGCGGACGGGGAAAAGGATATAAGTATCAAAAGTTACGTGTTGAGAAAAATAGCAGAACAAAATTTTAAGCGGTTGGTCAATTTTTAATAATTATTACAATAATTAACAATAATTAATACAAATTATTTAGTTAAATATTGATTTCTTTCTGTGTTTTTGTTGTATCATTTCATAAACATAGATTCCTATAGAAATTGGTGATGCTACACATTCATGAACTCATTCATAAGGTCTTTACTTATGTGTTCACTGATTGTGTGGCCAGAAACCATTACGTGGGAGGATACCTAACCTACTACGCCTCACAGGACTCCGTCCTTCTCTGAAAATATTTTATTACATTTACATAAATATATCACCAGAATAATATCCTTAATGTGCAATGACATTATAATAACACATTTCATACTTTGGAAAGTGGTACCATTTTCCCAAGTTTTTCTTTTCTTTTCGGCGTTGTATATGGTTTTCCATATTCTCTCCGTGATTTATTGTAAACCTTCCTCTTCCTTTTGCTCATTGTTCTATTCGTTTCACTGATATTGTAATGATGCTTTATAAATTTTGCTAAACCGACTACAATTCAATACAAATAGTGCTGCATTAACAGCTGAATCCAATTTCCATTATGGTACTTGTATCGTTCTCCACAGATTCAGCTTGTGGAATTGTATCTCGCACCATCTACTGGCCACTGTATCAACTACAGTGTCAGCTATAACTCGCGCAAAACTTCTGGAATCGTGATCTTGATTGCCACCCCAGCTGCCGAGCCTAGGAATGGTTTATGTTCAACTTAATCAACGAAAGCGATATAATACCTTTGCTTACTCACAGTACGTAACACATACAGTCTGCATAGAAAGTGTCTGCATCTGGTTGTAATTTTAAAGAGAGCAGTATCTAAATAGTACTTACTTTATATTTGTTATATTTATAACCATGGCTCCTACGTTTTCAAAGTTAAGTGGTGAGGTGTTACACAGTCAAAGTAGGAAAATAATTGCAAATGTCCTCGACTTCATGAAGAAAGAAGCAGAGATGAAGGAAGAAAATATATGTTCATCCGAGTTCCACAGAAGCCTTAAGAGAGTGAAAGAAAGAGTAGTCAAAGCAACTGGTGTGTCACAGACTTCCGTTTCCAGAGTTCTCAAAGATAAGAAAGAAAAAAAAAACATGGAAGAAAGAGTGCCATTTGACACACCTGGGAAGAAACATAAGGTCCCTAAACGTATTACAGAAATAGACGATTTCGAATGCGTCATTCGGCGCACGATTCACAATTCCTATGTGGAAGAAAAAACTGTGCTAACAATAAGCAGATTGCTCATCAAGCTGAAAGACAGCACAAATTTTCAAGGTGGTGGTACAAATCTCAGAAAAATTATTAAAGATTTAGGGTTCAAGTGGAAGAAACCGAAATCAAATAGAAGAGTTCTAACAGAAAAGCAAAATAAACAAATAAAATAAATAATAATAATAATAATAATAAAATAAAAAGTAAATGTTCTCACGATAGCTTAGTCGGTTAGAGCAACGGCACGGAAAGCCTAAGATCTGTGGTTCAAATCTCGGCATAGCATTGAATTTTTCAGTCTTGATTCTACCTTTCCAAAAGCCTATAATTTTATATGTACTTATATCAGTGTGTACTTTATCAGGATCAATTTTCAAGGTGGTGCTACAAATTTCAGAAAAATACTATAGTGTATGAAGATGAGTCATACACACACAGCAGTCATACAGCATCTAAAAGTTGGAGTGACGATAGCGAATTAGGTGTGCAGGCACCTGTTGCCAAAGGGCAAATATTTCTTATCGTTCATGCTGTTGGAAAGATCGGCTTCGTTCCAAATTCCCTTCTTTTACAAGTCGCAACAAACAACAGGAGATTTTCATCAAGAAATGAATACAGAAAATTACATTAAGTGAATCAACGCCATGTTGATACCTAATATGCCTGCTGGGTCTGCTCTGGTCATCGACAATGCTTCACAATGCGTCAACACTCAAATTGACAAACCACCAACCTCAAATTCCTTGAAAGAAGAAATGAGAGCTTGGTTACTTAGACATAATATAGCTTTAGATGAAAGCATGAGTAAAACAAAGCTATATAACTTAATTAAAGCCAACAAACAGCTTCAGAAGTCATACAACATCGCCATAATGTACTTAGACTGTCATCGTATCGCCCAGATCTAAACCCAATCGAATTAATCTGGGCTGATATAAAAAATGGGTGGCATGCAGAAATATCACTTTTTAATTAAAATATGTGGAGCAGTTATAACGCCAGCAATTTGCTGAAATTGGAAGGCCAGAATGGGAAAATGTATGTCGACATGTTGAATAAATTAAGAATCATTATTTCGAAAAATACGGAATTGCAGAAAATCAAATAGAAATAATTCTCATCCAGGATAATGGTGCAGAAAGTAGTGACGGCATTGATGACGGCAATAATGTGATTCCGTAGAAGAGGAAGGGTTGTTAGGTATGGAAGAATTGGAGGCAATGATTAACAGTGTTTTTTATATTAAGCACTTTTTACAGCGTGGATTTTAATATACTGTATATAACTAAGTTTATCAGCGCAGCGCAGTGCAGTGCATAACCAGTGTGCGAATATTTGACAATGACTGTCCCACACACTCCTGCAGCATGCAGACGACCGGTCACCTCATCTGGTAAGCAACTCGCTTTATAGCTCTCATTAAGATTTTCACATGTCTAGAACTGTTGCGCCAATATATGTATTTGTACCAGATTCCATTGCATAGGCATAAGAACTTGCATCACTATCCATGGAAAAGTGAAATTTGATTTTTGGTACTTATATCCTTTTCCCCGTCCGCTCTTCCGTATCTAAAGGCTACGTATATATTATTTCTGTGTCAGACTCTAATATATTTATTTATTGTGGCAGAGCTAAGGCCAGTTGGCCTGGGTGCTCAGCATAGAGCAGAACAGGTTTCACGGCTCTTAAGTGGTCGGCGGTGAAGCGCGAGGCTGCAGTGTGAGTAGGACTCCTGCAAACGTGTCACGTATTTGTTAGTTGATGCAAACAGTGCATATTAAGTGGAATGGCTCTTAAGAGTACCGGTATTCTCTTCCCCAAAGGTATTCATTTATGATTCATACGTCCGTACAGAATCTGCGAGTACCGTAAGGAGATTATTTCAAAAGAGATTTCCTGATGTTCATGTTCCAGGTCGAACTGCGATTCATAGATTAGTAAATAATTTGCTTGAAGCAGGAAGTGTTCTTGTTAAGCATAAGAAACCGCGTACAGTACTCAAAGAAGTAACTCTAGATTACATTGGACGCGCTCTGGAACGTTTTTCCCAGCAAATGGAAATTTACTATGGCACCGTTCAAATGCGTACACGGTTACTCAACTTAAAGCCCTATAAAATCACTATAGTGCAAGAACTTAAACCGGGTGACCCAGCATTAAGGATGCGATTTTGTAAATGAGTTTTGAATCGGGTACATGACGGTCAAATGGAACCTAATGTAATTTTATTTTCGGACGAATCGTGATTCCACCTAAGTGGGTGTATTAATACACAAAACAATCGTTATTGGAGTTCTGAAAAGCATAACCACCTTCACCAGGAACCCCTGCATAATCAAATACTAGGAGTGACGCGCTATTAGCGGCGAGAGAATAATAGCAACATTTTTTTAGGGAAAATATTAATAGTGTAAGGTATGTGCAAAACATTTTGCGGCCATTTGTTTGCGAATTAACTGAGAGGGAAAGAAGTTACGTGACTTTCCAGCAGGACTCTGCGACGGCACATACAACCAACTTCTCCTTTCAGGAAATCCATGAAGTGTATGAAGATATAGTTATTACTAACATCATATAGCTCCCGCGTTCCCCCGACTTAATCCCCTGCGATTTTTATTTCTGGGCGGATTAAAAGAGAGTTTACAAAACGAATCCACACACTTTAGAGGAACTTATAAATGACATTCGTCAAAAAATTGCTGCCATTTCTCGGAGGGAACTGCAGCTTTATTGGCCAATTTCCTAAGCAGGTGCCACAAATGCTTGAACAACGAAACGAGGCCCTTCCAACATCTGGCGTGATATATGCGAGTACTTTATTTTTAATTGTTTACCTTTTGTTTCTTTGTTAGAAATAACTTACGCAACAAACCGTACTATATTTTACTGCGGACGTGCTGTTGCCCACTCAACGCGCATAGCAAGCAGCACCGCCGGCCGGCTAACAGACGCGAAACCTGTTCTGCTCTATGCGAATCACCGAGTATCTACTAAATACTGAAACATTGTCTCATCTTCTTTGGTTAAAACGGAGAGCTGGAAATTATTTTCTTTAAAGTGATCATGTAATGCATTCAGCACGTTAAGAGGGATCATTTTTATAGGCAGAAGCTTACTTCGGAACGACCCGTACACAACTCACGGTGTCAGGTTCATTGCTCTCACATTCGGTGCTATCTCACTCCTCCCGCTTCTCAAAACTTGGCGTCAGCAGTTCAAGAGAACTTCACTCCGGTTGGACATTGACCACCTCCGCTCGTACATCTTTACCATCCTTTAATTCGTCTTATATGCACGATAGGATGTAATATTCGAGGGCGTTACATATTTCAGTGTACTCTTTCGCATGGTGTATAAATCGGTTTCAAGTTTTCTTAACATTGATTGATGGTCCCTTGTTAGATTACACCGGCGTGGATTAACCATCATCACCCTAGTTTTCCTAAACACAACAGTCCTCTTACACAATCTCTTGTCAGATACTGCAAATTAATCTGCGATGTTTTTGACCGCCTATACCTCCTAACGTTCCTGCCCAGTCGAGCATGCACACCTAAGACCCTTCTGATGTGTTAGGTTAGGTATAGCTGGGCTCGGAAATAAGCACTCTTTTACTCCCCTATGCCTACCGCATGCTAATCCCCACCTCCTCACCTCTTTAAGCTTTCTCTCCTTAGATTACATAATTATGGATCCATCATCACCCGACATAGCCATACCAACCATCTTACGTAATCAATTGTAAACCCAAACGACCGACAGCCTTCTCGGTTTATCCTCCCATCGATTTACCTCCTCTTCATGTCGCTAGATTGTGCATAGCGGCTATCTTGCCCAAAATGGTCTGCGCTTGTTCCATCTTTCCTTCCCTATTCATAAACAGCCGTACTTCCCGCATATAGGGAAACATTAATATTATTGCAGTGTGTCTGTACGGCAAATAGCATTTTAATTCCCTAAGGCAATATTCCGTGTTGACCGCCCGTTCTCTTATTAAAATTAGTAGGCGAACTTTTGCGCGAGCAGCACAAATTACGCATAATTATCCATTCGGAAATAAATTTCATTTAACATGAAATTGTAAAGAAAATACCAAAGCTACATAATAAACGATACATATGTAGCGACACCCACATTTAATCGTGAGTTGCCGTACATCATATAAGTGCATTCGCTCTCAGCTCATCAATGTTGGGCTGGTGATGCTCAGTGAGTCTACATAGAAATTAATTTCAATGCTAAGAATAACTAATCATGCCAAAGAAAAGTAGAAATGTGATTTGCTTTCATTTCAACTGGAACTTCATAGGCGATCCTTGCAAAATTTCTCGATCACAAGCTTTTTGAAATCGACACCAGCACTTTCTCTATAGATAGCATGCCAGTAGGTTATTATAGAGAGAACTGGCGCACTTTTTAGGCATATATGGGAAAGGACAGGGACAACGAGGGTGGATGCCAGGTTGGGAGAGCCTTCAAGGAGGAAAATGGGTTTATATGGGAGAGATAGGGAATACGACGACCGATGCTAAGCTAGACATGGTTGAAGGAGGGAAGTGCGTTTATATGGAAGAGATAGTGGAGAGGTGTTAGGCTAGATGGAGGCTGAGGAGTAGGTATGGTTTATATGAGGTATAGGAAAACGAGGAGAGGTGTTAGGCTAGACAGAGTTGAAGGGTAGAGTATGTCCTTTAAATGGGAGAGGTAGGGAATACGAGAAGTACTAGGATAGACAGAGGTAGAGGAGTAGAGTATGCGTTTATAGGGGAAAGATAGGGAAAACGAGGAGAGCTGTTAGACTAGACAGGGCTTGGGGGTAGAATAAACCTTTTATATGGGGGAGATAGCAAACCGAGGAGAGGTATTAGGCTAAGACAATTTGAGTATGCGTTTATAAGGAGAGACGAGAAAACGGAGAGAGATCCTATGCTAGGATAGACAGGTGTTAAAGGTAGAATGTGTTTTATATGGGCTAGATAGGAAACCCAGGAGAGATACTCGGCTAGACAAGAGGGCAGGAGGGAATGTGCTTTACGAGAGCTATGGGATACGAGGAGAAGTGCTAGGCCAGACATGTTGGAGGAGTAGAGTATGCGTTTATATGGAAAAGATAGGCATTACGGGGGGAGATGCTAGACTAGACAGGGGTTGAGAGTAGAGTATGCGTTTATATGTATGAGACGTATAGGAACAGGAGGAGAGGTGCTAGGCTAGACAGATACTGAAGAAGTAGAAATATGAGCTTATATACAGGAGAGATAGGGGATACGAGGGGAGGAGCTAGACTCAGGACTTAAAGCGTCGAATATGGCTTTTTATGGTAGAGATAGCAAACCGAGGAGAGGTATTAAGCTAGGAGGTTTTGAGTATGCGTTTATAAGGGGAGACGAGAAAACTGGGAGAGATCCTATGCTAGGAGAGAGTTGAAGGAGCGAGAAAAGGGTTTTATATGGAAGAGATAAGACATACGAGGAGAGGTGCTAGGCCAGACATGTTGAGGGGTAGAGCATGCGTTTATATGGAAAAGATAGGGATTAGGGGAGAGATGCTAGACTAGACAGGTTGAGAATGGAGTATGCGTTTGTATGTATGAGAGGTATAGGAAAACGAGGAGAGCTGGTAGGCTAGACAGATACTGAAGGAATAGGAATATGGGCTTATATACAGGAGAGATAGGGAATACGAGGAGAGGTGCTGACTTGAAGGGTAGAATATGGTTTTTATTTGGGAGAGTGAAAACGACTTTAGACGCAATCGTCACGGAAAGCTGTTTACTGGCAATGTTAGAACGCTAATTCTAGACAGCTTCAGCACGTAACCCACTCACGCAAAAAGGAAACCCACTCACGCTAAACAGGTAACCCACTCACGCAAAAGGGTGAACCACTCGCGCAAGAAGGTAAGTAATTCAGTTAGTATCACAGGGTGGGAATGATTCCAGAAAGTGGGCAAGGCGTAGTTCCGTATGATGTCGCAAGTAATTCAGATAGTGGCGTAGGTATTTAGGATAATTCAGTTAGTATCATAGCTGTTTAGGGTAATTCAAGTAGTATCACAGGGTAGGACAAATTCCATGGTTTAGAGTGTATAGCTCCGTATGATTTCACAGGTAATTAAGATAGTATCGTAAGTATGTGGGCTAATTCAAGTATCATAGGTGCTTACAGTAACTCAGCTAGTATCAGAGGCTAGATTCCATGGGCAGGGCGTGTCATAGCTACATATGATTTCAAAGGTGATTCAGATAGTATCGTAGGTATTTGGGCTAATTCAAGTATCCAAGGTGCTTAGAGTAACTCAGCTAGTATCACAAGAGGCTAGATTCCATGGGCAGGGTTTATCATAGCTACATATGATTTCACTGGTAATTCAGCTAGTATCATAGGTATTTAGGCTAATTCAGCTAGAATCACCGGAGGAATGATCCCAGAGGTTGGGTATAGCATAGTTTCGTATTTCACAGGTAATTCAGAGAGTATTTAGGATAATGCAAGTATCATAGGTGTTTTGAATAATTCAGTTAGCATTACAGGAGGGTAGGTTCCAGGGGTCGGTTATAACATAGTTTCGTATTTCAAAGATATTTCGAGTAATATCGTAAGTATTTTGGGGTAATCAGCATAGTTTCACAGATACTGATGATAATTTCGATCAGCGATTTGTATCACAGCTATTTAAGGTAATTGCAAGTGATTCAGGTTTCTTCACAGGTATGCGAGTCATTTTACAGATAATTCAACTAGTATCATTGATATTTAGGGTGAACCAGAAAGTATCACGGGTCGTGCTAACTTCGAACAGGAATTCGTACCAGAGCTATTTAAGGTAATTTTGAATGATTCGTGTAATATCACGGGTATTCATTGTAATATAGAGAATAATTAAGATTATAAACATTTCTCATCCAACGTACAACACTTCACATATTTTTTTCTAAATCTCACGAAGCTTTTATATGTTAAACAGTTAGTATGATAGGTGGAGAGGGATAAACTGCATATTGGTTTACAAATTGTACAGCTTTGCGTCAACATACCTTTATTTTAGTTCGTTGTAGGTGCCTTTCCCCTTTATCTAGGCTTGAGACTAGCACTAGGATTGCTCCTAATGGCAGGGTTAACACCTTCCCCTCCATCTTCTTTATTCATCAGACGTCTGCTAGTTGCACACACATCACACGGATAAACTTCCATTTTTTAAATTGTAGACTCGCGAGAAAATCTTCATCTTCGACCTATATTCTCTTAAGCACTGTTTGTAATACTGTAATGTCCATACGCATAGGTAGTTACTCCATCCTTGGATATACCTCTTTTATCATCAAAGGGATTCAATGTAATTTTATTCACTTGCACTGTGGTAACAGCTTGCTTTCGTGATAGGATTAGATTCATGGGGTTCTGATTTCACAGGTTTTAAAACAGTCTGTATAGTTGTCAGACCTAATGTACTGCTTAATAGTACTACGTTTTATACCTTTAATTTTTTATCATTGAGGCGTGGATATCTAATGCGTACATCTCAGGTCATAGTCCGACAAACCGCTGGATGATTTTACCATTAGCGTCATCTTTAAATTTCCCAAGCACCTTCTTTTAGAGCTGAATAACATATATGGTTGACAGGGTAATCAGCAGTATCCAGATGCTCGAGAAAACGTATCTTGTCATGGTACACATCTTTAGTTGTCACACGATGAATGAATGAATCAGTATCCATACATAAGCTTCAGGTTTTCAGCCCCATAATATGGTAACAACACATAATGATAGTGATACTTTAATGTCTTGGAGATGTCCAACACACTCATACCAATGTATATAGGCTTGAATACAATCTGGCGAGAGACCATATGTGCAGCAGCTAGATTAGCAGCATATATTGTGCTATCGATAAACGTATGCTTGGCGATCAGCTTCTCTAGAGTCTTCTCATTTATCACCAGTCGTATATCCATACGGTTACGCAAGTTCTCCGTAGTTTTTCCAAACATGGCGTTGTTAAAGTTCTTGTAGAGATCCTTCTCGAAGTCATTTGCTGCCTGTTGTTAAATTCCACATAAGGTTTTAACCATCTAGACTGTCGGAATTGTAGCGCACGATGGATTTTACTCAAACGTAACCCGTGATTAAGAGCTTGCTTCAAAGTTGTTTAATGCACTACATGGTTCTTTCGAGGCCCAAGATGAGGTATCCGTTTCTTTGTAGACGATTCCAATGGTTTCATACACTCAGGCAGGAAAGGTAGATCATTGTGTAGATCGTGCATTCTGCAGGATACTCGATGTCAACGTTTAATATGTACCCGTGAGGATCATCTTGTAGTCTTTCTATGTTGATTTCTTCAGGTGAAACCCACTGAAATCCGCCATAAGCGAGGGTGTGACAAATTGCCCAGCCATACTGGTTGTTGGTGTCCTCGTATGTAATAAATTGGCTTGGTCTCGACGGATCATACTTATCCATATAAGTGTTGTTAGCCTCTGCATACCTATGGGAAACTTGGCATAAACATCCTCTTGTACCGGATTCCACCATGAGTATTTTATCATAATCTTGTAACAGTTCCAGCTTAATTCTAGTATGCAGTAACATGGCATCCCATGTATGTCCTGGAGAGGTGAAATAATGTGCTGGATCAACTTTGTGTGTTTTGAGGGTCTGCTCTCTGAATGTCTAAAAGACATCAGCTAGAAGAAGAACATCTGAGGTTAGGTAGAGATCGCTGTACTCGCCCAGGTTTCTCGCATTAAACAGCTCCCATAAATTTCTAGCATGATCGTAGTCAGTATCAGTAATTTCTTCTTCATTTAACCTATTGTAGGAGGAGTCCTTAGGAGGCAAGCAGGTCTCGTTCAAAACATCCCATGACGTGACAAAATCATATGAAAATTCTCCCTTACGAGTCGTCAACTTCAATTTGCCTCTTCCGAAGTACTTTAGTGTTTCAGGATATGAGGTTAGATTTTTTACCAACTTATCCAAGCTAGTACTGAGGAATCGAAAGCTATCCAGAAACCGAAACTTTATATCTCCTACATACTTCTTGAATGAGATATAGCTTTCTTCTGAGTTAGGAAGTACCTCCACCCGCTCACTTGTACACCCCAACTACTCAACAATAAAATGAGAGTCATATCCGCTAAGGTTATGCACGAGGACAGGAATATATTTTGGGGGTTTTGCAGGCTAAATTGCATTCATTATGAAGACTTCCACGACATTCACCGCTGATGTGATCATGGTCGCGTACTTTATAGTTCTTTTCTGTAAAGGGTTTTCCACACAAGTAGCATGCTGTAGAAGACTCAAAATCCTTTTGCTGTTGATCCGTAAGATTCAGAGGCTTGGCAGATTTGTATATGTTATCAATCATTGTTGCAAGAGATGCACGGTACAGCATAAACCTCTGAGCAGCATCAACACCACGTTATGCATAGGGTTGCTTAGGAAGACCAGTTTCGAGATGTTCAACACTGCATGACGGCTTCACGTAAACACAGAAGCTCATTGGCGTGCGCTCTTGATAAGGGGGTTGTATAGGAAGTTTCAGGATTGGGTATACACGTATGACATGGAGTGAGAATACTCTCAAAACCAGCATAGATGACGTAAGGTAGTTTCAACATCCTTTCAACATTTTTAAACTGTACAATTGATTTCTCCTTGGTAGACATAACTACCCTTGCAACACCATGTTGAATACAGATGGCTGCATGTTCTTGTAGTTTTCCGGTCCACTTCGCCCGCTCTGATCGTGTAAAACAGCGCTTACAGGTATAAACACGTCCATTACTTTTAGTTCTTTGACGTTGAACGAGCTTCTCAAAATTATTTATACATACGTAGTGAAGTTTACCCAGCGGGGGAGAGGGCAATTAATTAGCATATTAATTGCACATTCCTGCATATTAAGTGCGCTCGAATAATCATTTTGTTACTACTCTTTAATTGATTATATCTCCTGATTGAAAAGAGATAGAGCAATGGGATAAAAACTAATAAAATCCATGGAATGCTGCGCGTCATTGCGGTATTTTTCCAAGTTGAACGGGATGCCCGGGTTCGAATCCTAGGAGTGATTACAAATTCAGGTTCTAATAATTTCGGAACTAATTAAGATAAAGAAACCAAATAAACTTTATTACATTTATGTTATTAGGTAGTTTCTTGTGAATGTATATAGGGTACCTGGCCTCCTGGGGTCGATCCTTAATTTTTAAATCTCCATTATCTCAGAAACTAAGAGAGATAGAGGGGTGGACCAAAGCATTTTGGATAGCTCCTATGATGTGTAAGTAATACTGTATATAATTGTCAATCAGTTGTCCTTATTTCGAATCCCGATCTTTTAATGACTTCCTTAATTTTTCTCTACACTCTAGGATATGTCACTTAGGTTGATGGCGTAACTGCATATAGCTGTGTTTAACATACCAACTAATATTATAAATAATTTTGTTCCTGGTGTTCTGGGTTCGAATACCGATTCAATGAAATTTACTTATAAATTTAATAACTCGTAATCTAATTTAGATAGACACGTCAAGTGAAAAGTAAACAGAGTACCTACTCTCTAAATATCGTTATCATGACAAAAATTACTTTAAAGTACTCGAATCCCGAAGGGGTGATTTCATATATCTTCAAGTCTATGGGTATATCAGGTTAGAGTAAAGATTCAATGGTAGATGCTGATGCGGGTAAGCTAATTTACCGAAATACATTTATTAAAAGCATTACCGGGTTCGATTCTAGAAGCTTAGAATCTGTGTAACTCTGGTAAAATTACTTTGGTCGTGATTGTAGTAAAATCTAGTTGTCTTTCTGTGGGAAGATGGAAAGGATGAATTGAAAAGGGAATGAAAACATGAAATAATGTAGTATATACATTTAACTAAAAAGGGGGGAAAATCTTCTACGTTAACTTTTAAGCTTTTACTTTTAAGTCTTGTGATAATAGAGATTGTGTTAGCTTTGGTGTAATGGATGGATGGTGGATTTGTGGTAGGCTTTGAATGGAAACATCTGTCTGAATGAGCGTGTGAGAATACTTCTCTTGTTGGTGTGACAGCATATACAGGTAGTTATGAGACGAGTTTAAACGTGTTTGATACTGCAAGACATCCTGTCTCTGGGTGTGACGTTATAAACATCCTGTGTCTGGGCGTGAGGTTATATGGCGGAGGTTAATACGCGTAGAGCGATCATATACAGCTAGTTATGGAGCGAGTTTATGATTGATCTAAAAGGTTCGTGCTCCCTCTATAAATAGGGTGATCTAGGGCATTGTATTTCATTGTGCTAATTAGTCTTGAGGTGTTAACATCGTGTTGTCTCCAAGAATAATCAGCTTTCTTAAGTGTTATCATTGAACAGAGATTAATACGTAATTACATCAAGAATAAAGATGAATAACTCAGCGTATAAGGATATTATTCCGAGCGCTACTGCATACGTTTGCGGAAAATGTGGGAAAAAGTTCCTCCGAGGTTAGCACAAGAGAAGATACGGGATGTCTTGTAAGAAGGTGTTTTAATGTAAACATTGTAGCTTGATCTTCAATGATGGTTATAAGAGCCAGCGACACGAATATATATGTGAAATAAGCATCCTCCGAAAAAAGCAGGTTGGAGCCTACTAAACATCAGTTATTATCAACAATGGTGGACTGTGATATGAAAGAATATGAAACTTCATTCGAAGGACGATTCAAATCGTATTTTATACGCTGTGAATCACCTAAGGACCTGAATATGTATCTGCACGAGACAAAACAACGCATAATCCAGGCTGTGCATAAAGAGCCTGGTATTCACAAGTGTTAAAATTAATCTGCTGGCTGAGTGTCGATTTGTTAACAGTATTGGAGAAACCTGCGACAAAACATTTAAAACGCGGAATCAGCCTGTTCTAGAAACTGATCTGGAGTCAACGTTGAAAGCGAAATTCAAGAAATTGGTAACTGAAATGGAGGTGTCTCAGCTTAAGGGTAGCAACTGGGCTTTGCTTGCTGTGGAGGGGGTTCGACTTCGTATCAACAACTACAACCCGTTACGAGGAAGTGGCTACATACCACCACCGTCATTTGTTGAAACAAGAAAGGCCTGCGTAAACATCCAGAACTTTAGCGATGATATATGTTTCATGTACTCTGTACTAGCCAAATATGTTGAGAAGGATGCACAACGTGTGAGCAAATACAGGCAACTTCAAGATAAGTACGACTTCAGCTGTGTTTCCTACCCTACTCCACTTTATCAAATATCTTAAGTTTCAGAAGCTTAACAGTATGTCTATTAGCGTTTTCGGGCTGGATGAGAAGCATGAAGTGTATCCAATAAAGGTTGCTGAGACTGAACTACCTGAACACCGTGACCTGCTGCTATTGAGTGACACTAGTGGGAAAACATCACTACGTATATATAAAGAATTTTGAGAAGCTCGTTTGACGTCAGAAAACTTTTTCGAGTGGAGGAGAAAATGATTTAATCACTTACCCCAGCCCCGATGGGAGTCGAGACTGAGAGTGTGGGACTCACCAAAAGTCGGCATACCCACTAAAAACTCCTCCACCGGCAGGAAAAAGTGAAGAAGGAAAAAGAAAGGAAGTCAGGTGTGATACTGTGGCTGTACCGCTATTGCACCAGCGCAGTCATGGGTACGGGTATATTGGCCGGCCACGAGGGCCTAAGCCAGGTGAGGATGGTGCCAGGACGCAAGCATGACACAAGCCCTATTTGCGCCCGTGGGAATTCGGGTGTGAAGAGTAAAGGGACGTTAAAGGTAAATGTGTGGCAACAGTTCCCAGCTTGCTGCCGTGGTAAGTAAGGTGTGGCAATCAATAGTTCCTCGGGCGCCGGTTGCGGCCTCTGTGTGTCGCGCCCGGCCAGTCCGTTGGATGAGTTGTTGGATGATGAACCTCCCTGAGTTCATCTTTGGCTGCTCGTTCAATTGAGTTGCGGAGCCCGGCGATGAGTTCACCGTTCTCCTCACTGAGAAATGTTATGCTGTCTGATAAGGCTGTTGGTATTGGCATGGAGCTCTCGAAGCCCCGCAACTGAGGCCTCAAGGGCTCCCAGTCGCGTAGGTCGGTCGTCGCTTTCCGCCTCGGTGTCATCTGGTTCGACAAGGTGGCCCTCGATGCGCGCCAGCTTGCGCTGGACCGACGCGAGGATCCCGTCATCACCCTGGAGGTCTGAGATCTGCTTTGAAAGTGCGAAGATGCCCTGGCCGAGGTCCGCTGCTTGGCCTCCACTGCCGCTAGGCGCGTGTTGGTTGCACAGCGTAACTCAGTCATGCGAGAGGTGAAATCCTGGAGAGTAGCCTGTATTGCAGAAAGAGTGTCTCATAGGTCCAGTTGAGTTGGTTGTGATGTACCCCTTACACGGGGCGTCGTCGGCGGAGGCTGTTGGGTGGCCGTCGGCGGAGGCGGATTAGTTGTCAGTGTAACTGACCCAGCTGGCTTGCTACGGGGTACAGGGGGCATTGAGCCTGCCCCGTGAAGTGCGTATGCCCGGAGCAAGTGGCGCAGAATCTGCGACGTCGTCTTAGGTCGTGGGCGGTGCAGTTTGCCGTGAGACAACCTGCCCCGCAGTAGTGGCACCGAGGTGCGGCGTTGCATGCCTGCGCTGTGTGGCCGTAGGCACAACAGCGGCGGCAGGGTACCGGACGTTGACTCCTGCTTGCCTCGACACGCAAACACTGCCCGAGAAGAGGCAGGCTTGATCGCGAGGCCGCCTGAGCGTCCGAGGCGGAACCCAGGTGGAGGCGTACCAGCGGTGTTGGTCCTCTGGGAGAGGTTATCCGGGAGGCCCGAATAGCCGAGCGCCAGTGGTGCCTTGCGGCAACCAGCACGAAGTTCACCGGAAGATCCCTAGGCACTCCACAGATGACAACGCTGTGGCGACCATCTGAAGGAGGGTGCGTCTGCGGCGACAGTGTGCTCACCAGTGGCGGTAAGCCGGCGGCAGTCGGCGGCGTTGTACAGCCCTGTGTAGGAGAAACAGGGCTGGTGGCAACCTGTGGTAGTCGAAGTCCATTATCCGGTGGAGCAGCAATGCGACCGGGTGAGGCAGCAGCCGAAGCGTAGCTGGACCCGGTCAGCGGTGGTGGCGGGGCAGCCTTCCCGGCGGATGCCGGTGAAGCTGCCGGCGTGACAGCGGAGTCCGTGGCCGGAGCCGGGGAAGCAGCGGCGGAATCCTCAGCGACTCGACGTTTTCTCCTCTTCCCCATTTCGGTGATCTCGGCGAGCGTAGTGATGTTACCTCGGCGGAGTCTCGAAGCCGAGTTCTGCACAGAGCATAATTACATAGGGAGTTAAGGGAATGTACCAGTGAATAAGCGCTGTTTTGCACATTTTGATGATCAGAGCGGGCGAAGTGGACTGGAAAAACTACAAGAACATGCAGTCATCTGTATTCAACATGGTGTTGCAAGGGTAGTTATGCCTACCAGGGAAAAATCAATTGTACAGTTTAAAAATGTTGAAAGGATGTTGAAACTACCTTACGTCATCTATGCTGGTTTTGAGAGTATTCTCACTCCATGTCATACGTGTATACCCAATCCTGAAACTTCCTATACAACCCCTTATCAAGAGCGCACGCCAATAAGCTTCTGTGTTTACGTGAAGCCGTCTTGCAGTATTGAACATCTCGAAACTGGTCTTCCTAAGCAACCCTATGCATACCGTGGTGTTGATGCTGCTCAGAAGTTTATGCTGTACCGTGCATCTCTTGCAACAATGATTGATAACATATACAAATCTGTCAAGCCTCTGAATCTTACGGATCAACAGCAAAAGGATTTTGAGTCTTCTACAGCATGCTACTTGTGTGGAAAACCCTTTACAGAAAAGAACTATAAAGTACGCGACCATGATCACATCAGCGGTGAATGTCGTGGAAGTCTTCATAATGAATGCAATTCAGCCTGCAAAACCCCCAAAATATATTCTTGTCCTCGTGCATAACCTTAGCGGATATGACTCTCATTTTATTGTTGAGGAGTTGGGGTGTACAAGTGAGCGGGTGGAGGTACTTCCTAACTCTGAAGAAAGCTTTATCTCATTCACCAAGTATGTAGGAGATATAAAGCTTCGGTTTCTGGATAGCTTTCGATTCCTCAGTACTAGCTTGGATAAGTTGGTAAAAAATCTAACCTCATATCCTGAAACACTAAGTACTTCGGAAGAGGCAAATTGAAGTTGACGACTCGTAAGGGAGTATTTCCATATGATTTTGTCACGTCATGGGATGTTTTGAACGAGACCTGCTTGCCTCCTAAGGACTCCTCCTACAATAGGTTAAATGAAGAAGAAATTACTGATACTGACTACGATCATGCTAGAAATTTATGGGAGCTGTTTAATGTGAGAAACCTGGGCGAGTACAGCGATCTCTACTTAACCTCAGATGTTCTTCTAGCTGATGTCTTTGAGACATTCAGAGAGCAGACTCTCAAAACACACAAAGTTGATCCAGCACATTATTTCACCTCTCCAGGACTTACATGGGATGCCATGTTACTGCATTCTAGAATTAAGCTGGAACTGTTACAAGATTATGATCAACCACTCATGGTGGAGTCCGGTATAAGAGGAGGTTTATGTCAAGTTTCCCATAGGTACGCAAAGGCTAATAACACTTATATGGATAAGTATGTTCCGCCGACACCAAGCCAATTTATTACATACGAGGACACCAACAACCAGAATGGCTGGCCAATATGTCACGCCCTCGCTTATGGCGAATTTCAGTGGGTTTCACCTGTAGAAATTAACGTAGAAAGACAACAAGAAGATGATCCTTACGGGTACACATTAAAAGTTGACATCGAGTATCTGCAGAACTTCGCGATCTACACAATGATCTACCTTTCCTGCCTGAGTGTATGAAACCATTGGAATCATCTACAACGAAACTGATACCTCATTATGGGCCTCGAAAGAAGTATGTAGTGCATTACACGACTTTGAAGCAAGCTCTTAATCACGGGTTACGTTTGAGTAAAATCCATCGTGCGCTACAATTCCGACAGTCTCGATGGTTAAAACCTTATGTGGAATTTAACAACAGACTACGGCAACAGGCAACAAATGACTTCGAGAAGGATCTCTACAGGCTCATTAACAACGCCATGTTTTGAAAAACTATGGAGAACCTGCGTAACCGTATGGATATACGCCTGGTGACAAATGAGAAGACTAGAGAAGCTGATCCCCAAGCATACGTTTATCGATAGCACAATATATGCTGCTAATCTAGCTGCTGTACATAAGGTCTCGCCAGATTGTATTCAACAAGCCTATATACATTGGTATGAATGTGTTGGACATCTCAAGGACATTAATGTATCACTATCATTATGATGTGTTGTTACCATATTATGGGGCTGAAAACCTGAAACTTATGTATATGGATATTCATTCATTCATTCATCCATCGTATGACAACTAAAGATGTGTACCATGACAAGATACGTTTTCTCGAGCATCTGGATTCTGCTGATTACCCTGTTAACCATATATGTTATTCAGCTCTAAACAAGAAGGTGCTTGGAAAATTTAAAGATGAGGCTAAGGGTAAAATCATCCAGCGCTTTGTCGGACTACGACCTGAGATGTACGCATTAGATATCCACGACTCAATCATAAAAAAATTAAAGGTATAAAACGTAGTGCTATTAAGCAGTACATTACGTTTGACAGCTATACAGACTGTTTTAAAACCTGTGAAATTATCAGAACGCCCATGAATCTAATCCTATCACGAAAGCACGCTGTTACCACAGTGCAAGTGAATAAAATTACATTGAATCCCTTTGATGACAAAAGAGGTATATCCAAGGATGGAATAACTACCTATGCGTATGGACATTACAGTATTACCGACAGTGCTTAAGAGAATATAAGTCGAAGATGAAGATTTTCTCGTAAGTCTACAATTTAAAAAATGGAAGTTTATCCGTGTGATGTGTGTGCAACTAGTAGACGGCTGATGAATAAAGAAGATGATGGAGGGGAAGGTGTTAACCCTGGCATTAGGAGCAATCCTAGTGCTAGTCTCAAGCCTAGATAAAGGGGGGAGGCACCTACAACGAACTAAAATAAAGGTATGTTGACGCAAAGCTTTTCAATTTGTAAACCAATATACACTTATACCTCTCCACCTCGCACCCTAACTGTTCAACATTTAAAAGGTTCTTAAGGTTTAGAAAAAAGTATATAAAGTGTTGTAAGGTTGGATGAGAAATGTTTATAATCTAATTATTCTCTATATTACCACGAATACCTGTGATACTATCTGAGTTACCTGATAAAATGACTAAATAGCTCTGGTACGAGTTCCTGCTCGAAGTTAGCACGACCCCTGTGATACTTTCTGGTTTACCCTAAATATCAATGATACTAGTTTGAATTGTCTGTTAAAATGACTCAGACACCTGTGATGCAACCTGAATCACTTGCAAGTACCTTAAATAGCTGATATACAAATCGCTGATCGAAATTATCACCAGTATCTGTGAAACTATGCTGATTACCCCAATTACTTACGATATTACCCGAATTATCTGTGAAATACGAAACTATGTTATAACCGACCCCTGGAACCTACCCTCCTGTAATGCTAACTGAATTACTCTAAGCACCTATGATACTTGAATTAGCTCAAATACCTACGATAGTATCTGAATTACCTGTGAAATCATACGGAGCTATACACACTCTAAACCATGGAATCTGTCCAACCCTGTGATTCTACCTGAATTACTCTGAACAGCTATGATACTAACTGAATTATCCTAAATACCCACGCCACTATCTGAATTCCTTGCGAAATCATGCGGAACTATGCCATATCCACTTTCTGGAATCATTCCCACCCTGTGATACCAACTGAATTGCTTACCTTTTTGCGTCTCAGTGAGTCATCTTTTTGCGTGAGTGGGTTACCGTTTTGGGTGAGTGGGTTACGTGCTGAAGCTGTCTGGAATTAGCGCTCTAACATTGCCAGTAAGCAGCTTTCCGTGACGATTGCGTCTAAAGTCTCCCAAATAAAAACCATATTCTACCCTTCAAGTCCTGACTAGTCTAGCACCTCCCCTCGTATTCCCTATCTCTCCTGTATATAAGCCCATATTCCTACTCCTTCAGTATCTGTCTAGCCTAACAGCTCTCCTCGTTTTCCTATACCTCTCGTACATACAAACGCATGCTCTACTCTCAACCTCTGTGTATTCTAGCATCTCTCCCCGTATTCCCTATCTTTTCCTTATAAACGCATGCTCTACCCCTCAACATGTCTGGCCTAGCACCTCTCCTCGTATGTCTTTTCTCTTCCATATAAAGCACTTTTCCCGCTCCTTCAACTCTCTCCTAGCATAGGATCTCTCGTCATCTCTTTTCTCGTCATTCCTTATAAACGCATACACAAACCCTCCTAGCTTAATACCTCTCCTCACTTTGCTATATCTCCCATAAAAAAGCCATATTCGACGCTTCAAGTCCTGAGTCTAGCTCCTCCCCTCTATTCCGTATCTCTCGTGTATATAAGCTCATATTTCTACTCCTTCAGTATCTGTCTAGCCTAACACCTCTCCTCCTGTTCCTATACGTCTCATACATATAAACGCATATTCTAGTCTAGCGTCTCTCCCCGTAACCCCTATCTTTTCCATATAAACGCATACTCTACTCCTCAACATCTGTCTGGCCTAGCACTTCTCCTCGTATCCCATACCTCTCGTAAAGCGCATTCCCTCCTGCCCTCTGTCTAGCTGAATACCTCTCCTTGGTTTCCTATCTAGCCTATATAAAACACATTCTACCTGTAACACCTGTCTATCTTAGCATAGGATCTCTCTCCGTTTTCTCGTCTCTCCTTATAAACGCATGCTCAAACTCTCCTAGCCTAATACCTTTCCTCGGTTTGCTATCTCTCCCACATAAAATGTTTATTCTACCCTTCAAGCCTTCTACCCTTCCCTACCTTTCCCCTATAAACGCATACTCTACTCCTCAACCTCTGTCTAGCCTAGCACTTCTCCTCGTATTCCCTACCTCTCCCATATAAAGGACATACTCTACCCTTCAACTCTGTTTAGCCTAACACCTCTCCTCGTTTTCCTATACCTCTCATATAAACCATACTCTACTCCTCGACCTCTGTCTAGCCAAACACCTCTTCTCGTTTTCCTATACCTCATATAAAGCATACTCTACTCCTCAACCTCTGTCTAGCCTAACACCTCTCCACTATCTCTACCATATAAACGCACTTCCCTCGTTCAACCTTGTCTAGCCTAGTATCCGTCGTCGTATTCCATATCTCTCCCATATAAACCCATTTTCCTCCTTGAAGGCTCTCTCAACCTGGCATCTACCCTCGTTTTCGCTATCCTTTTCCATATATGCCCAAAAAAGTGCGCCAGCTCTCTATAATAATCTACTCATGCCTAATGCTTTCAATCTGTCTAATTCAATTAGTTTCTGATTATCGTTATTGGTTTTTGAGTTTGAGAGGCATTTTTCAGTTTCAGAGATACAATATAGGTAGTACTTGATATACTGGATATTTCTTTGAAGGCATTGGTATCCAATCCAAAGGAAATTAATTTCAGAATGTTTAATCAGCCACATATATCACTTTCACAAAATTCTGGTCGAGAATAGAAAACGTTCAGTCCTGTCTTCAATGGGTATTAATTGGCAATAGTGAAAGCTTTACAAAATTCGTGAATGTCGCCTAAGGGTAATATTTTTCTCTATAATCTTCATAACAGACATACTTCTGCTCCGCAAAGATAGTCTGTGGGTTCAAAACGATCTGTTTTATGGGTAAGAATTACGTCACAGATTTATTCAGCAGCGCAATTTAAATCTTGCCTAGAAAATCGACATCTCTGTTTTTTCTCTGGTTCTCAGATAAGCCTATTTTTATATTGCCCTACGTTTGTGCATTACAGCTTCAAAACGCCTACTGCTTGCTGTACTTTCGAAACATCTGTTTCAACCTTTTTTAGCTGGTCAAGCAAAACGTCTACATGAGACAAGAGTGTACTGAAGAAATTCAGGCAATGGAGAAAACTGTGTTCCTTCAGCCTCTTTAAGGATTCTACTACCTGGCACATTGTCTCAGAATTTAGTTTCTTAGACTTGCCAGATTGTATATTTTCGAAGCAAATTATAAGTGACGTTTGGCGCATTGGAATGGATTGTACTGACTAGTTTCTAAAGATATTCGTCCTTCATAAGCACCTAATACGGAAGTCCTATCAGAAGAGTTAGAAAAAAAATGCAGATTAGCCGTAATATTCTGAAGACTGTTTTCATACTTGAAATATGAGAGGATGCCTGTGTTTAATATATTATTTTGATAAGTATAGCAAGTATACTATTCATGCCGTGTTCAATTTTCACATTAATGCCAACTAAATGTCCATGAATTACAGCAGTTTCATTATAAATCTGGGAGATTAGTTTTTGATGAAAACGTCCAGGGATATGTTAGTTCCAAAGCGCACTTTCATAAACCTGCATTATGGGTTTCTGTATTTGCAAATGCCCAAAATCGCTGTAAACTTTGCCTTGGAAGTTCATATCGAAATACTAACATTAACATTATTCGACATATCCATCCGTCGTACCATCGAACACACGAGGAAAGAACACTGCTTAATTTGACAAGAAATGAAATCCCTACAAATCTGCAACTTAGAATCTAAATAACTAATGTGTATGGTTTGAGAAGTACCTTTGAAAACGATTGCGTTTTCGAAATGTGTGTTAAGAGTTGCTTGCATAAGCCTAGTATTTTGTAACATATACCGTTTTTGCCGGATGTCGCAGTTTTTGTCATGAGCGCCAAGAGGAAGATTTGCATGCGCCACATACTTTGATGGCATAATTGTTCTTTGGAACTTCATGATTTTTCTTCCCCTTTTATCTTTACATATTTGTGAATTCTTCATAGACACTTCTTAAGCGTCTATATTACGTATACGCTCCTAGAAGTTGAAAACTGATCAAGTTTGCCGTGCGCTTTGAAGCACCATTATGCTTTATACTTTTTCTTGCAGGTGTTCCAAGTCACACATTCCTCCTTTTGACCGTGCATCATCACGAACAACAGGCTTTCGAAACGAAAAGAGCGTTTTCCTCTTCGTACCCATGCGGACACGATGTTTCCGTATAACGAAATATCAAACTTCCCGGTGAAAGGACCGCTACTCTTGCACACGGGTTGCATTTCCACAGTGTTAACCTCGGGCTTTGGTCGACCATTGTTTTTAATTTCCATCTTTTTCGGTAAGCTTAATAAACTATACGCATCGTATTTTATTTTAATAAGCTGCCAAGGTCTGTAACAAAATGCCATCTTGACTTAATGAGGTCAGAACTTCAGCTCGGAATTAGTCCTACAAAGAAACCTAATTTTTTCTGGCATAAAATTTTTTTAGCATGGCCTCCTTCGGAAGGGAAGTAAAGCCGGTGGTCCCGTGTGTTAGATTTACGGCACGTAAAAGAACCTCAAGGCTGATAAAGAGGCCTCTGATTAAATTTCCGGTCTGTCACGCCCAATGTAGAATGGAGCGCTAAGAACGATAGTAGTTAAAGAGCGTCCATAAATAAAAGTCAATTTATTTAAAAAAAAAAAAAAACTCATCGCTTACTCCAGGCGTACAAGGGTACCTAATTGTGATGACTTTTGCAGTTCCTCGGATTTTGAAATGGGGGTGGTCATGACACCGTGCGTATTAGTGGTGTACAGTTTTCGATCTACTCTTAACTACACCTGCTTGCTTATGCATCACGCACGAGATCTCGTCATGGCGTGAGTGAAGGTAGTGTTTTATTTTCTTCAACCCCTCCCCTTCCACACTGAGCAGTACGGTCCGGATCTGTTATGACTGGTATGTCTACAGGATCTACAACCTTGCTGGATGCATACGTCAAATAAAACCATGCTTGCTTTGGTGATAAATTAGGAGTTAGTGAAGCGCAAACATTCCTTTTATGTGAATTTTAATCCTAGCTTAATGTACGGCGTAGTATTTTGTGGAAACTCTTTAGTAGCGAGACTGATTTGTTTCTTAATACTTCTTGTAAGCATTTTAGGTGTTTTTAAATAATTTCCCACAATTTTACGTTTAAACGTTTACACTTTACCAACTTTTGTTCCTGGTTCCCACACTACTGTACACTTTGCGAAATTTTTAATATTTTCGACATTGTTATAAGTTTTATCTTAGTTTTAATATATAAATATTTCGATCTTTTATAATTTGTACATTCCTGCACGTTTTCGACCCATTTATTATATTTCATCCACTTAAGAGGATGTCTTTATCGATAGGTCACCTTCTATGGAAGTACGTATTATTAAACCGGCAGCGCAGCGTCTTCAAGGTGACAGTTAAAAACTGAAAAACTTCGCCAATATATAATTAAAAACACGAGCTCATTTGTGGGTTTTTAAAAGCATACATTTTGAACATTTGTAAGCACAAGAATGCAACACTGTTAATAATAGTGATAATATAATTAAACTATACATCAACTTGCGAAACTGACGTTTGCAGATATCTGAAACTAATTTAGAAACGTCGGAAAAGGTTCAGTGTAATGGTTGAAATTATACCAATGAAAACTTTCCGAAGAGTTCCAAAGTTGTAACGTTTTACTATTTTTTTTAGCAGTTTGGAACATACAATTTTGGAATTTTTTTCAATTTAACAGTAAAAAGCATTTGGATGCATCGTAACGCTTACCTTGTTTATAACTGGCAGTCAAGAGTATGAGAGACCGGTTTCCCAATGCTGCCTCACTCTCAAAACATTGTTATTTCAAAAGAATGTGTATAACTTATACATTTCCCAGGCTTTTCCGAAAATACTTCTCGATTTGCACTAAAATTCTAAATAGTTCTTCACTCTGTTCTTCATCTAAGTAATTTGCCTGATTTACTTTTACTCTAAATAAATGTTCTAAATCTTCACAGTTTTCAATATAGTACCTATTCGCTTCCTGTTAATCGGAATTTTGAAAGGGATTTTCTCCGGGATTTTCTTGGAAGTTACCTTGTATACAGTTATCAGTTATTTTGATTTATTCATCGCACTCAATTTCTCCCTCATTTTCAAAATCAAATTCTTCTACCTTTACTTCTGCTAGCTCAATAGCTCTTATTTTAATATATTCTACAGAGAATGAATCTCCCCTTCTCTTCCCCCTTTTGATCCCTTATCACTTGCTCTGACTTGCTATCCTCAATTAACGGTACTGCAATGGCTTCCTTCCCTGTGTCTAATTTCACAAATCTGTTTTCAAAGCTGATGACACCCCATGGATATAAACAATCACATCCAATTATAACATCTGTGACTAATCTTGGTACTACATGAAACAAAATTTCAATAGCAGTCCCATTCACTTCTACACGTAACATCACTTAAACTTGCACCCTTTCTTTCCTTTTGCCAACTGCCAATGAACAAAATATTCCACTTAGAGGTAATGACATTACTTCCATTCCACTTTTCATCAATTCCTCCTAAAATTTTGTAAACAGATTACTGTTTGCACCGGTATCTAATATTGCATTGTATGCCTTCCCATTGTTTCTGTCGTCCTCCGTGGTGTAGTGGTTACCATGCTAGTCTCTAGTTCCCGAGGTCGCGGCTTCAAACCCGGCGGAGGGCGATGGATTTTTTCGCCTTACTGAAGGCGCGTTTGACTGGAACCAGCGTTTTCCGGTTTGCGTTTAATTGCGTCTGTTCTAAACTATTTATATTTCAATTTTCATTCATCTGATTCTGGCTAATTCCTACTATTTTTCTTGTCGTTTTAACTGCTTCTGTCTTATCTTGTTCTAGTGGTGAATTTCTCAAAGTTCTGTTTCCTCTTGTCTAGGCGATCTAGGTCGACATTTATAATTATTTTCAGGTATCCAATATTCAATACTTGAGTTATGTCTACCTCTAAACCTCTGATTTCCTCCCCTATGTCTATCAAATCTTCCCATGTTCATATACTTAACCTGAACATGTCTACCTCCCTGGTCTGAATTTCTATGTTACTGTTTCTATCGAAACGATTTCTGTTTCTGTTTTCCCACTGCGTTGGTTCTGATCTAGGAACTGGACCACTATAACTATTTCTAACTTCATTCAGATTTCCTTTTCCATGAAACTGTGCCCCTTGCCCGAAGAAATGTGGACGTTCCGTGGTATTTCTTGCTTGATTCCCGTCAATTTCTGCCCTGGACTTTTGTTTGTTTTTCTCTAATGATATCCGCAAATAAATCATTTCTGGCACGTTGTTTGGCTTTACTATTACTAGAATAATGCTGAATAGTTTCTGGAAAATGTGTCGTTACAATATTTATGAGATCTTTGTCACTTATTGACGGATATAATATTCTTGATTTCCTGGTTAGTTTAATAAAATAATTAACAATTGAATGGTCTGTTCTCCGATTATATTTCCGTTACTCAATTCCAATTTAATGCTTGTTTGCCTATTTGCTCCCCAATATCTACCCATGGACATATTTGTAAAGACTCTGAAGTCATTTCCTAACTATTGTCATTTTGTACTCCTCCGGTATTTTACAGTGAAATATTCCTGCAATTCTCCAATAAAGGATTTCGGATCGTCTGAGTCCTCATTTACAAAAGTTGGTGCAATTTCATTTAAAATTTGATTAGGCCAGTATACATGTTATGGCTCTGATCTCTGTTTCTGTGTATATTAATTGTTATAGGTTGACTACTGGAAGTGCTTGTATCTGCATTTGCCAAAAGTATGTTCGCTAACACATATTGTATTGCTTTGTCTCTCGCTGCTGGTTCACTTACATTGCTACAGTTTGAATTTGGTACACGTATAGCTATTCTTAAATTTTCTAATACACATCTCATTACTTTTGTTACATCTGATCTGTGATTTCTTCTAAATTTCTAGTCTATCAACTACTTTCCCTTTCTGCTTCTTCATGCCTATGTCTACTTTCCTCTTAATTCTTTTCTAGCTATTTCCCTAGCTTGTTACATTTCTGTGTTTGCTATTTCCCTTTCTGTTTCAAATTTCTTTGCTACTTCCTCTCTTAATTTCCTACCTTCTATCTCTAATTTCTCACTAACCTCTTTGCAAATTTCCTTTTCAGAGCTTTCTATCTCTTGGCTAATTTATTTTCTAACATTTTCTATTTCTCCCTTAACCTGCTCTCTGATTTCACTTGTAACATGGCTTATTTCCTCTCTAATTTCAACCTTGAATGTTTCTATTGCATGCTGTTGATTTTCTAGCTTCTTTCGCAATTCCTGTCGAGTATTTTCTAATTGCTTCACTAGCTCTTGATGACGTATTTTCTTAATTTCTTTCCTGGCTCTTTCCGTAATTTCTGGTTATTACTCCATCTTTCCCTCTCTTGTTTCCCATCTCTTGTTCACTGTTTTCTAATTTCTTTCCTAACCCTTGCTGACTTTTCTGACTTTCTTCCATCATACTTTTTAACATTTCCATTAAATCATTACCTCCCATTCCTGAATAATTTACTCTTTCTCCCTGACTTATACTGTTTCCTGTTACCTTTTCAAGCTATTCTGCAAATTCCATATTCTTCTTTCTGTTACCCTATTTTGTACAAATTCATGCCTACTATTACTTTCCTCTTCCTGTACATCCATTGCTTCTACTGAATTATTTTGACCTAACATTCTTCTGCTTCTCAGCCACATTTACATGAATAACATTGTAATAAATAAATTAATTTACACTCAGTACCTTGTTTGCTGATGCACTCACTGTTGTCGTCCTCCGTGGACTAGTGGTACCGTCCTAGCCTCTAGTTCCCGAGGTCTCGGGTTCAAACCCGGCGGAGGGCAATGGATTTTTTCGGGCGTAAAAATCCTTAGCATGGCTTTCTTCAGAAGGGAAGTAAAGCCGGTGGTCCCGTGTCGTAGATTTACGGCACGTAAAAGAACCTCAAGCCTGATAAGAGGCCTCTGAGCAAAATTTCCGGTCTTTCACGCCCAATATAGAATGGGACGCTAAGAACCACAGTAGTTAAAGAGTGTCCATAAATAAAACTCAATTTCAATTTCACTCACTGTTGTCTGCCGATGCTGATGTTTTCTTTCGTTTTTGCTCTCCATGTATCTGTGTAGCCTGAGCTACCGCCGTCGGATTTCCGCGATGGTGTGCCATTTTGAAGCAGTCACTTTGCCGCGATGATGGTGCGACATTTTGATACATGAGTGTAGTTGCCGTAATTTCTCGTAGTCTCCAATATCTGCTGTTGATTCTGCCGCCGGCTCCAGTGATAGAGATATGAGTATTTTCCCTCAGGGTATGCTTGGATGTATTGTGGAGGACAACACCAGTTCAAATTTACTGAGCAATTTATTGTGAACTACTATTTGAGTTATATTGAGTTGCCGACCGTTTCAAATGAAGAAATTGACTGAATTGTAGCACCCGAAATTGTAATAACTGAATTATTATACCTGCTAACTTCTGCAATATCAAAGTTACGTTTGGGAATAACTGTTTCTGCAATGAAAGAAACTAGAAGCATAACCTGCCGCTAGTCGTTAAAATGTTTACCGGCAATGTCCCTTGCGATAGCCGCTACTCGCACAAGCGCGTCACGGGGCGCTTAAAATATCGTGCGAGCAAGTGTCGCTGACGGTACCATAGAGAGAAACTCTCCGAAATAAAATTGCACCCCTTTATTTCTTTTAGCTCCGTCTACATATTCCTCCACCAGCTCTACTTATTGCCCGGGCCAGTATTCAATTCTTAGGTGTTCTTGCGTCTCTGACTGTTGCCATCCGTGCCTTTCAATTTTCCCGGAAATACCTTTCACTTCTGTTCTGCTGTGTCGTCCTCCGTGGTGTAGTGGTTACAATGTTAGCCTCTAGATCCCGAGGTCGCGGGTTCAAACCCGGCAGGGACATGGATATTTTTACGGGCGTAAAAATCCTTAGCATGCTTCCTTCGGAAGAGAAGTAAAGCCAGTGGTCCCGAGTAGTAGATTTACGGCACGTAAAAGAACCAAGTCTGATAAAGAGGCCTCTGAGCAAAATTACCGGTCTTTCACGCCCAATATAGAGTGGGACGCTAAGGGCCACAGCAGTTAAAGGGATCCATAAATAAAACTCAATTTAAATTTTTAATTTAACTTCTCTTTTGCAGAATTGGCTCACCTGCCTGTCCACACATCTTTCCGGGCAAACATTTCAACTCAAACTTGTTACATGGTACACTGATTTAATATACGGAAATTATTTTGTGATTTTTAAATTGACGTATTTTTACATTTTATTTGTAATGTTGAAAGCATGCATTGCCCAACATAAATTTTTTACATGCACATTTCGCTGTCGATTGCACTCCAAAAACGTCCCGCATGCCACAACGGAATATCACACTGGCTGCATTTATAAGTTGTATGTTTACCCCTTCTAGATGGAGCTCTTCTTTCTCACTGCACAAAGCACATATTTTTGCATGACCTGAGACTTTCTCTAAATGATAAAAAAGACTAGGGAATCAGTTCCGGTAGGAAAGTTTCTTTTCCTGCCTGTATGCTTGCGAGACGTAAATGTCCCGATAAGCCTGGTGCAGTAAGTTTTCCGTGAATGTCAGTTGCCTGGCACCATGAGAGCTGCACATTCTGGTCGGTTTCTGAGGTCATACAGAATCAATAAGCTCACAATACATATGTTGAGTACAAAATATAATTATGCGAAATCTTAGCCTGGTTATTAGTGATGCCCCCATCTTCACTTGTTTCCAAACCGTCCGACATCCGTTGCCCGCAAACATTGTCTTCGTTCTCCTCCCCATCTTGTTCCTCTTATTCTTTGCTATCAGTTCTCTAGTAAAATTTGTAAAATTTTCGCTCTGTTAGACGTTTACGGGATGCACGAGTAGTAGAAGGCATTGTCTCGAACTAATCTGAGCTGTCAGGAAACTTCTATCATTCGACACTGAATATTTGCTTTTTGTGTCCTTATTTGGTGTGTATTTAAGTTCATACACGTACAAGAATGGTTAATAAGTGAAAGCATTATGCCAATCTTCAGCCAGGTGCGGTTCCATTCTTACAACGCGACTGCCAAACACGCCTAGCTAAGAGTTTTCTGGAGCGTTCAGGTCAGCAGGGAACGTTTAAATGGCATACGCTTTAGAGCGTTAGGGCCGTTAAAGGTTTTAAGGTATTTCTTGAACCTTGATGTTTGTTTTTGTTAACCTGAAACTGGATGGTGGAGTGCGATTCATTTACAGTGTTTCCTATTTCTCTAAGAGAATAACGTGTCTGTGTCAGGTTTATTATTACATCCTTGAGGTCGGAACTAAGCTCCTCCTATTTGCCCATTTTAATGACTTTTGTCAGAAAGTAAACAACTGTACCTGCACCAGCATTCCGCTAGGCTGCAGGTACTTGTGTATAGACATTGTCAGTCATATAATAGGCATTTGCATTGACTAAATGACAAAGTCGTATAAAAGAACATGTTCTGCATAATTGTGATTTAATGCAGCATTTATACAAAAGGTAATTTTTCATTCGTATTTGGATCATCAATCACGTAGATATATGCATGACCCCAGAAAAGTGTATATGAGGAAAGTTAAGATGATGTTTTATTGAAACTTGGAGGTTGCGAATAAAGGTATATACCAGATTGGGACTGGTATCCTGAATTTCTGAAACGGCTCTCTTCCCAGGCTTATGCTAAAATACATGCAGAGGGGCCTCCAAAAACCTGCAGCAGAGCACCGCAAGTAGGCCTCAGTGGCCCTTTGATCCTAACGTGACCCCTGGGAAGGAGGAATGGGGAGAGATCCAAAGGGCGACCAGATCCGGACAACGATGTGCGCTAGCAAGGACGGAGTTCCTAATAACGATTGGCACATCCTGGCGCCGGCTAGCCACGCGTTAGTCCCGTTCCGCCCAGGGACCCCAGCCACCTCCAGGAAGTGGGACCTCAGCAGATCCGCCAAACGCCAGGGAGAAACCCAGCACAATCCACCGTCCTGCCGCAACACGCCGAACGCCGCCGATAGTCCTTCATTCCTGAAACAGATGAAAGGAAATTAGTGGCATAAGAGGAACCACTCCAGCATTGGCGTACCGACCTGTGGAAAACCTGGAAAAATCCATGGTCAGAGTGACCGGCCCTACGGAATCGAAGCCGGGAGCTCCCGAATGCGAGCCTCGCACGTTACGGCGTAGGCATCTCGCTCGGTAAATGTCACAGGAAGGAACTTTTTATAATTTATTTATTTTAGTTTACATGAACCACTAGGTCATGAGCGACCATGTAAAATACATATACATTACATTGTCTTTCAGTAAAAGGCATTGGAAATAACAAATTAACAACAATATTTTAAGCACTAGCCAGTATGTTTTTCACTATTTCTGACAACCCATGTTTCTGAAACCTGATACCCATTTCATTCTATAATATGAGAATACATTCTCTGTTTTCTGTGTTTAAAATCTAACCCAGACATCTCAAGTGTACAGCGCCTTTCTGCCGTAACTTCCACCCTCTCCTCGCTCAACCCCATTCCCTAGCCTACGCAGCCATATCAGCGGTTCAGCCACCACTGATATGGTTATCTTGTTATGGTCCGTTATCTGAGTCGTGCGTGTTCTACTGACAGAAATGTTTTCAAAGCCAAAGATGCCCATTTAGGGCTGAATGGGGGGGAGAAAGGTTTTTTCTGTAGTCAAAACGAGAAAGTGAGATGTTTATTGTGCTTCAAAGTATTAATGGGTGTCAACAGAAGTAATAATGCAACGACATTATGTGAAATGTTACAAAGGTCATGCTACGATATCAGTAAGCCTAATACTGACTTGATATGTAAATTTAAAGTAATTCATATTGTGGCGTAATGAGATATTACAGATCTCCTATGCGAATGTAATAGTTATTGTTTTATTTCCTATATAACTATAGTTGTATATAAATCCGTGGATTCGATAATATGTTGATTTCGTTTTTTGCTTTATGACAGCAACCGACTTTACGATACTTAAAGGAAGCACACTCAAGCAAATATGATAAACGTGATCATATACAGACTTCGACTATGATTCAAAAGCTTGGAACATCGAAAAAGCAATGAAACCCTTTACAGATGGACGGTTTATAAAAATCTGTCTGTGATGTCGCTAAAATAATATGTCCTCAACAAGCAGATACTTTCAAAATATACGTTTGTCTCCTAACGCCGTCAAGACTAAGAGTGCAAAATGTTGCAGAAGTAATTGAAAACTATATTCAAAATAAAGTTAATGAGTTTAAAACTTTTCTCTAGCACTAGGTGAGACAACGTACACAAACGATAAGGCTCAGTTAGTAACCTTCATTCGTGGTGTAGGAATCTTTCTGTACACGAATATATTTTGAATCTTGTAACCCTTAAGGAGCAAACAACAGGAGAACAGCTGTTCCGAGCATTGAAGATGCAGCAGAAAAAAGAATCCCGACTAGAAGTCAGGTATCCGTAGCGACAAATGGTGCTCCAGCAATGATTGCGGAAAAGAAGTGTCTGGTAGGGAGACCAATACAATTATTTAAAATGTTACAAAGGCCTGAAAATGCATGCTTTTTCCATTGTATTATCCATCAGGAGGTACTGTGTGGAAAGCTTGTGAATGCAAAACAACTAATGGATGATGTTAAGCCTGTTAAAGAAATTAGTATTCTCTGAAGCATCGAACGTTTCGCAATCTGCTCAACAGATTAAAGGGGAACGAAACACAAAAATCATATTTCTTCCTAAACAAAGGATATGACCTGTAAAATGCAATGGTAACATTGTTTTCTTACTCCGCCACACCGTTATCGCTGAGCAAGCGAAATAATAACCACCTTATACGTCATCAAAGCCAGCCGTGCGCTGGAAGCAGTTGGGAGATCACAAGTCAGTCATTGCTGCACGCACGGTGATATGTCTTCAAATATTGTTCTTGTTGGTATTCAAGTTCAAGAGTAGTGTACTTTGTGGTAATCTGCTTGTGGTTTGTTACCGAGTCAGTCTGGTATTATACAAACAACGTAATATTGTGAAAAATAAAATGCCTCAATGTTGTGTAATATGGCTGTAATGTGAGAAGGGAACAGACAAGGGAACTTATTTTCACGCGTTTCAAAACGGAGACAAATCTCCCAAAAGATATAGGATATGGGTAGAATTTTGCAAAAGAAAAGATTTTTTGCCTTGTCACGGTGCACGTTTACGTTCCTTCCATTTTAACGACAGATTGTGAACAGATACAGTTATTAAAAAAGCAGCTTATGCCGGGTTAAAATTTTAGAGGGTGTTTATTAAAATCTGGAACTATTCCTGCTATAAGTAGAAATGAAGACAATTTCCGGATATCAAGTTCTAGTAAGACAATTGATCCTTCACCATTTTCGCCCAAGAGCAAACGACAAAGAAAAGAACGATATGAGGCATAGTTTCTGAGCTATGTGATAGTGTTACTTGCAATAAGACTGACAAAGAAGGCCATTATGATAAAAGTATTGAAAGAGAATTTAGAATAGAAGGTGATGAAAAAAAAACAAGAATTCAGAAGTACAATGTGAACTCGGTACTGAACTCATAAGGAAATATGCATTGTTGGAATATAAGGAAATATGCATTGTTGGAATCTGAAAATCTACTAAACAGTCAACGGTGAGGAAGATCAGGATAAGCGAATTAAAGTTTCTCCGAACCAGATTCTAATACAAGTGATAACGAGGAGGAAGAAGAAACAGAAACTTTCACCATACATGGAAATGAAGCTACAGCGGAATATTTCATTGTTGCTTGGACATCTCTACTTTTATTTTTTAAGTTATGTGTTTTATGTAGCAACGAAGTCAAAACCATTTCTCTTTACATTAAAGAGACAATGCTATGTGTTGAAATAATGTGTTGCGGTAGTATAGGTACATTCACTTGAAACTTGCACAATTTATAAAAAAAGAAACCAGGAGGAGGTGCTTTAATAGCAAGTTCTTTATTATTATTATTATTATTATTATTATTATTATTATTATTATACTGTATATTGTTTCAGCAATATAAGTCGTCCTGCTACTCACTGGGTTTGGCAGTGTTTCCAAGCGCACATTCGATAAAACCATTCGAAACGTGGCAGTACCAGTTGTTGGAGCATTTTGGATTCAAGAAAGAAAAAAAGAATTTTAATTCATTAAAAGCTTGTGGTATGCCTCTGTGATTGGCAGGGGATGGGCAGTATGATGCCCCAGGATTTTCATCCAAATATTTGGTCTGTTCTGTCATGGATTTAAATTCCCGCAAAATTATTGATTTTGCAGTTCTTCAAAGAGGTGTGGTGAAAGGTACTTTGGAAAAGGCTGCTTGTGACATGATGACAAGGCTTGCAAAACGAGAAATGTGTAGGATTGAAGCTTTTCTCTCCGACTGACATAAAGGTGTAAGATACCTGTTAAAAACTCAGTATCCGAAAGTTGAACGTGAATTTGACTTATGGCATTTGTCTAATAGTCCAATGAAAAAAAATTAAAACATAAAAAAGTACCCAGAGCTAATGGAATGGAAAGCCAGTATAAATAACCGTTTATGGTGGGCTGCGGAAAACTGTAATGAGAACGGTACCATATTAATAGCAAAATTCACATAAATTCTTCATCATATAAAAATGAATATAAATGGCTAGAAAACGGTGAATGGAAATCTTGTGAACAATATGAATTGTTGGAAGACCGAAGAAATAATTTATGGATTAAAGGCGAATCAAACGCCCATCATGCTCTGAAGAAAATTATTTTGGACAGCACCTTGAAAGATTTGGCTTATATTCGATATTATATACATACTGGCAGTTTAGAAAGTTATCACAGTCTTCGTCTCAGATATGCTCCGAGAAAACATTTGTCATATAATAGCCTTCAACTTAGATCCATGATAGCAGTGCTAGATCACAATTTCAATGTAAATAAAAAAAAAATACTGGCGTCAAAACCGAGTGCTCCAAGGCATCTGGGTCTTAGATCATGAAAAATAAATATGAGGAATCTAACAAAGAATAGAAACTGCTGATAGTGCGCGAAATAAAAAAAATTATCTGCACGCACGTTGTGTGGATCCATTACTGGACGCAGCAATTGATCTGTCACTACTGAAGAATATAGATCCCACGCTTCGACCTGAATTAGAGTTATTACGATTGAAGCACTTCTCACGTTTTCAGTCAAAATAAGATGGTTCGTCACAGGCACGTTATGAAATTTTAAATAATATAAATAATGGTTGAATTTAAAACTTACTATTTTTAATTTGTATGAAAAGTATTTCTAATGCTAAGCACTATACACGATGTATGGCATTTCTTCTTTTGTGTCCAACAGCAGTCCATGAGCTAATCCAGTAAACTGTTTGTAGCAGGAATATCGCCAGGTCTTATTAGCAGGATTATTAGCGGTGAGTTATTTCTTTTTTGCCCCACTTTTTTATTTTAACGCTAAATTATGCCTCGCAATATTCAAAGCATCACGATCTATAACTAATTTGCGGAAATTAGTATGCTTTGTGATACAGACAAAATCGTCCTTCACCAATTTCGTGTTTTCATAGTCCGAGCAACACACAATTTACTCGTCATTATCCATCGGTATATATTCCTCACTCTTACTCAAATGGATGGAACCAACAAGATTTTCGTTTTCATACTGTCTCGGAATCGGTTCAGAATTATGTAAATCTTCAAAATCGCTCTTTTTTGGTTCAACTGATAAGAGAACGAAGGTATACCACGTTTACTCATTTTCAAAGCAGACGTTGGACTGCTGTTTATTACCTAGCAGGTGTTAACTGGTTTATGAAAAGTGATTGGCTAGCTTTAGCTCTGAGCTTTGTTATTCTGAGAAGCTAGGAACTTCTAGTGAAATTAACACGTAAACCCGTTAGCCATTTAGAACACCTATTCTGCGTACGTCATGTCTGGGTACAGTGTGGCTCTCATGACGTCACGCGTCAACTCAAGAAGCCGTAACCCGATAACCATTCACCTTGGGATGGTCAAACTGTGTGCGTTGTTATTTATTCCTGAAGACAAACTAATGTAAATGAAACATTCATTTTTGTGTTTCGTTCCCCTTTAATAAGAGTGGAACACGAAGACCTGCTGTATTGCACCTAAGTGAGGTAGCTGAGTCGGAGTAAAATGCTCCGGCCTTTTCCTTTTTTTTTACTTGCGCAGTTCCATTGCCTTGTTCATAAAGAAACAGGTGTTGTAAATAATTCTTACATTTTCATTATTATTATTATTATTATTATTATTATTATTATTATTATTATTATTATTAGTGATGGCGGCGGTAACTACTACAAGCAGGAATTTAATTCATTATGATCACTGTAATTTAAAATAGCTAATGCAATGTCGTCCTCCATGGTCTAGGGGTGCTATGCTAGCCTGTAGTTCCCGAGGCCGCAGGTTCCAACCCGGCGGAGAGCGATGTGTTTTTCGGGCGTAAAAATCCTTACATGGCTTCCTTCGTAAGGGAAGTGAAGCATCGGTCCCGTGTCGCAGATTTACGGCACGTAAAAGAACCTCAAAGCTGATGATGAAGCCTCTGAGCAAAATTTCCGGCCTTTCACGCCCAATATAGAATGTGACACTAAGAAACCATGGTAGTTAAAAGAGCGTCCATAAATAATTTTTAGATAATGCAATATATGCTAATCTTTCAGAGAGACCAAGTTCGGGAGTTACAAGACAAAGATTGGGTTCGATTTCGTTTTCACAACAAATATTTTTGAACAGTTGAACAAGCTGAACTGCCGACTTCATGGCTGTGATCAGTACATTATTTACATGTATCGTGCTGTGAAATGATTTTCCATAATGCTAGGTTTGGAATGTGCAACTGAAAGAACGTGAGTTTTATCATTTTCCTTGTATGAAATCACTTTCAACTGTTTCCGATTCTCGAATACATAAATACTGCGATGTCTTACACACAGAATTTAGAGATAGACAACTTTGTGATTTTGCAAACATGGAAAATGATTTATCTCTTTTTTGCAAGTCCTTTGGACACACCTATTGTAAAGGTAAAATCAGAGTTGCAATTTGAGGTTGCTGATCTCCAAGATGACACTTCTGTGAAAAGTAAGCTTAAGGAATGTGCTGCATTAAATGTATTCAAATATATTGACTCCTATACAGATCCACATAGAATATCATTTGCTGCCAGAATCGCAGCCATAAGGCTCTACGTACACCTGTGAACAATTTTTTTCTAAATTAAACACATTAAAATCGAGAAGAACACGCTTAAGTAATGTAGCCTTCATGCACAACAATTAACCTAGCTAGACTTATGAAACTATCTCAAATTTTGAGAGTGTAGTCACCATACCATAGTGAAAGAAAATGAAATAAAAGAATACAGATAAAATGTTATACCCTAAAATGATTTCAATACTTCGTTCTCTTGTCAGTTCTTTGATATGAATACTATTATGCAGTATGCGTGATGGTAGTGACGATCGCAAGCCACCTTTGCCGTCTTGCTTACTGCACCCACCCGTCTTCACTTTGTTTGTGGCGGGTAGTAGATGTAATTAATTTGTGACGTTTTGCGACATCTGATATAAGCAGTTCTTCAAATAATGCATCAATTTAAGCAACACATATTTCGCATATAGGTTAGACACTGTAGTATGGCGTGCATTTATTGCTTTTATTGTACCTACGATAAGTAAGAAAAAAGCTTCTAATTTAAACGCTTCATTTTTGTTTAAAATTAAATATGTTTTGTGCTTGTTATAGATAGAAGCATAGAGGTCTGTTAATCGAGTGCCATGTAGCTGCCAAATTTGATTGACAAGGGTTTAACAAGGGTTTGATAAAGATCGTCCACGTGTAAGCACCCCTCTAAATCGTTGAAAGCGCTATCGGCCACAAAGACGCGGACAATTAAAATTTAATTCAGCGTACATGTAAACATGTGTGTGTTCAAATGTTTTGTCACCCTTTGGCGGTATTTTCCCGACACAGGAAGTCCCCTCCCACTCCTTTGTGTGGGTGAAGTCCCCGCCGTTAAAGCTCTAAATATCTGGTTGCGTGGGCTAGATTGGTTAATATAATTAAGTGTATTTTCTCTATTTGTGTATTAAATGAGCCGCCTAATGAGTTTAATTGATTACAGGTGTAATGACATGTGGCTTACTGGCGAAAGAGACTGCATCTCTAAGTGCTTGTCAATCAACCAGGTAATGTTCGTCCATGTATAACATCATCTAGCCTCATTGACTTAGATTTAAACCGCTAACAAGGGCTATATCGCCCTCTAGCGTCTTGGATTCCCGGTATCACGCACCCTAAATGGCTGGACGCGTGCCGTTGATCGATTAATACAATTATTCCAATCGAGTATTTTTGATTGATACGTAAAAAGAGTTGATGCCGATAAAGTAGCCGCTCACCCCCGCAGGCACGCGCGCCCACACAAATATTTTTCTAAATCGTAACTGATTATTGCGAATGTATAATTATTACGATTATCAACACTTATCTAATTCTGCTATGAGGGAATTTTCAGGCTTACAAGAATATTATACCTCTTAGATTAATTAAAAATGCATGACTAAAAGACAGAGTTAGCGTAAATGATTACTTCAACAATGTGCAAGACGCTAACGTATTTAGAATGGATATTTTCGGAAGCAGGAGTGTACAGATCCGCCTTCGTTGAGATTCTCACTCGGATTGCAGACAGCTCACATCAGCGAGCTACAGGTATACCTATCCCTACCATTAACTGCCAGTGAGGGAAGGGGGTTCAGGATGATGGGTCTGTCCCCTCATATGCGGTGAGCCGGTTAACTCCAATTTTCCTCACCTCCACCCCTATCCGATCTCTGCCTGTCACACAGAGAACACGCATCCTGCTTGACCGCTTCCCGCATGTGGTAAACAAAGCTGAAAGCCCCACCATGATATGCTTCGGTGGGAGGCGAGCGGTCTAACCACTCGGCCACGGCGCCGCCGATATGCTTTTAAAGCTTCCAAAAAATAAAAGGGATAAGGCGAGCGAAAATCTTTTGAAATTAACATAAGGGAACTCCATTAAAAATGGAGATGTTTATTTGTCTATAATACCTGATCGAACAGGTGTATACAAGTTTAGACAGCGACGTATGACTACCTTTAAACTATGGGTTCCAAGACAGTTTAAAACAAAAGCAGCCTTAAAATGAAATATGGCAATCTTTAGACACGACAACAAGGTCATAATCGCGATTTTCCTCAAAAGCAGCAAAAGCAAGTCCTGTCAAATACAAGAATTGTTTACAAGCGCTACAATACCCTCCGTGGCATTTCCGAGAAAACGGGCAGTGTCTCCGAGGCCCGATACCTGGCTACCGCATAGAGCTGCTTTACTCCCGTATATAGGAATTGAGCTAGAATTATTCCTGGTCGCCAAGTTGAAGACAATTCAAGAAATTGGCTACTGAAATGAGCGCGCCTATGTTTAAAGACGCTGGATACAGATCGTTGAAGGTACTGGGATGAGGTAAATCAGATGGAGTACGAGCATGCTCAATGGAAAAAGCACATCCCCCATGCACGCCAGAGAGGCAATCGATCAGAAGACATTCATCATCATATCTTTCGTAAACTTCAGCAGCTGAAACGGTCCGCGAGCTGGAAAAGTTAGACCCACAGCGCAATGAAGCTGTACAGTACTATACCGACCGCCAACCACATTTCTCAGAAGGCGTGGTGTTACATCTTCTTACGTGGTTATGTTAGGTTGTGTTATGTCTTGTTACGTGGTTATGTTATGTGATTGTCTTGTGACATGGTTACGTGGTGTTACATCTTGTTACGTGGTTGTGTGTTTAGGTTACGCTTGCCCACGTTAGTTGACTACATTAAAATGAATCGTAGACGCGTTACTAGTGCGCCGCCTCCATTTTTCTGGTTACGCTTTTTTGATGTGGTTAGGACGCTCCAGGAGACATGATAAGCAAAAGGCGGAGTCCCTACCCTTTAAAGATTTGAACTTGGAGCCTGTTCCGACCTACCTAAATGGCATCCCCACGTCTACGGACCCCGAGACCAATCGCTGTCTGCATGACGAATGTTTCCAGAGAGCATCCTTTTCCGTGCTATGCATATGCCGAGACTCCCCTCCGTCACTCTCATTCGAGATATACAGTTGCGTGTTATTAATTAATTAATTAATTCGCTTTTAATTACTTCGAGCGTGAATGCTAATTCACGTATTCATTTAATTTCTTTTAGAGTTTTAGCATGAACTATTGTGGGAGAAAATCGGTGCAACCAGCTCATGAGAAACACAATTTTGCATCCATTACACTCGGAGGAAGACGAGTGGTTAAATGCTGTATATGTGATCGGATTTTAAAGAATCGTTCTTTGTCAAGAGTTAAGATGCATAGAGGAAGATGTTATACTGAATCGGCTCTTTGTCTTACACTTGGTGTCTCCTGCTGTTGAGGAATCAGAATACAGTGGAAGTCGTGCGTTTACTAATTTGACGTTTCTTACGGTGATAATTCAGTGATGTCTACACTTGAAGATCCGAATAGACTGTTAAATATCTTGGGGATACTTATGGTATCGATAGGGTCTGGTATTAGCAATCATGCGGGAAGATTGAAGAAATTATAAGCCGAAAGCATCTAAAGTTATAGCATGACAGTCACGAAAATGGTGTTAATGAATTTCGACGACAGTTAACAAGAGCTTTGAAATGTATCATGATTATCAAGAATTCTGCTATATAAAATACCTTATCCAGACATTCCTGAGATGTTAAATTTGACCGATAAAGTGTTTACCTGCAGGTCTCTTTCCCTCTGATGCATATGATTATATAATCGGGTGTTTAGAAGGTCTAGACTATCATTGTCTTTGGGAAATATGCATGGTTTTTGTGAAAGATTGTAATAGGATAATGTTTATAAAATACATTTTGTTCATATTATATAATTCTCTTTTTATTAATCTTATCATACATTTCTTATCATACCCTCAAATATTAGATGGTTCTGACTTCTAGATTCCATTTATTCAAGCATCTTTCAAAATAGTTCAATTGACATTTTTAGATTTCATGCAGCAGAGTTCTTGTAAAGTGATACGGTTTTGCGGATACTCAGGGGATCAATACAGAGGATTTGGTTTAATGTATAGGGGGAAAAAGATAATAAAAATAAATATGTTGCGGATGTAAAACCAATGGTGTTTTTTTATTATTTTATAAACTTCCTTTTACTCAGTGAAAATGCATGTTTTAAAAAACTCATCAGAAGACATATACATATACATTGTTTGAGGGAAAACAATAATAATACTATACATTCAAAACTCTTGTCAATGAAAATACGTATATATAAAACAATAATGTATTCTTCGAGGGAAAAAATAATCCTGATGCAATAATTTAAAAAAACCTCATAAATGAGAAACATATATACATAAAAACAAATACATTCACCGAAGGAAAAATAATTCAGACATTAAGAAAACCTCATTAATAAAGTATATACAATATTAAAGTAGAATCACATAAATGATGCAATATTTACGATTTTCTCTATGCATAATCGAGCTACCCTGTCTTCGTCTATATATACTGATCGCTTATCGAGTTAGGGGTAACAGAAGCGGCAGCGGTGGTAGAATTGGTGTCTGATGATTGTATGTTAGTCGTCGTCTTGCCCGTCTATGATATTGCGGAATGGTGTCCGCTGCTGGCGTTTGCTGTAATTGAGCAATGCCTGATAGCGGGGTTGAATTTTGAATGTTCGGAGGTGGTGTTGCTGCTATTGGCGGTGTGTATGGCAGCTAAATTGTGATAGGTGGTGTGCACCTATTCAATCAGTCTTATTGTTGAAGCGTAAGGAAATCGAGTGAAAATTGGGGAGATGTGCCTAGATAGGATGGTGGTGATAATGGTGTGTCTATAAATTGATTGTCACATGCCGCTCAGTAGGTTATTTAGGAGAGATCGAGCGCAGTTTTTTGCGTTTATATGGGAAAGGATAGGGAAAACGAGGGTAGATGCGACGGTTCAAGGAGGAAAATGCGTTTATATGGGCGAGATAGGGAATACCAGGGCTGATGCTAGGCTAGACAGTGGTAGGAGGAGGGGGAATGCGGTTTATATGAGACAGATAGGGAATACGTCGAGAGGTGCTAGGCTAGACGGAGGCTGAGGAGTAGAGTATGGTTTATATGAGAGGTGTAGGAAAACGAGGAGAGGTATTAAGCTAAGGAGGTTGAGTATACGTTTATAAGGAGACGAGAAAACGGAGAGATCCTATGCTAGAATAGACAGATGTTGAAGGTAGAATGTGTTTTATATATGTTAGATAGGAAACCAAGGAGATACTCAGCTAGACAGGGGGCAGGAGGGGGAATACGCTTTGAGAGGCAGGGGATACGGGAGAGGTGCTAGTCTAGACATGGTTTGAGGAGTAGAGTATGGTTTATATGAGAGGTATAGGAAAACGAGGAGAGTCGGTAGGCTAGACAGGTAGTGTAGCAGTAGGAATATGGATTTATATACAGGAGAGATATGGAATAGGAGGGAGATACTAGACCTTGAAAGCGACTTAAGCGATAACTTCATGAAAATATGTTTCATGTCAATGTTCTAGACATGCCCATCACGTAACCTATTCAGGGAAAAGGTGACTCGTTCAGGGGAAAAAGGTGACTGCTCAGGGAAAAAGGTGACCCACAAAGGGAAAATGTGACCAGCAAAGGGTAAAATGTGACCAGCAAAGGGAAAAATGTGACCAGCAAAGGGAAAAAGGTGACCGCCAAAGGGAAAAAGGTGACCTGCAACGGGAAAAGCTCACCCAGTCACACAACAGGTAAGTAATTCAGCTAGTATTGCAAGAGGCTGACTGCATCATAGCAGTGTATGATTTCACAGGCAATTCAGCTAGTATCGTGAGCATTTAAGCTAATTCAGCTAGTATCACAGGAGGATAGATTCCAGAGGCTAACTGCATCATGGCTCTGCATGATTTCACAGGTAATTCAGCTAGTATCGTAGGTATTTAGGCTAATTCAGCTAGTATCACAAGAGGATAGATTCTAGGGTTGGGTATAGCTTAGTGTCGTATTTCACAGGTAATTCAGAGAGTATCGTAGGTATTTAGGTTAATTCAAGTATCACAGGCGTTTAGAGTAATTCAGCTAGCATTACAGGAGGGTAGGTTCCAGGGGTCGGTTATAACATAGCTTCGTATTTCACAGATAGTTCAGGTAATATCGTAAGTATTTGAGGTAATCGACATAGCTTCACAGATGTTATTGATAATTTCGATCAGAGATTTGTATCACAGCTATTTAAGGTAAATGCAGGTGATTCAGGTTGTATCAATGGTATTTGAGTCATTTTAACAGGTAATTCATCTAGTATCATTGGTATTTAAGGCAAAGCAGATAGTATCACAGGTGCTCGTGCTAATTTAGAGCAGGAATTCGTATCAGAGCTAGTTAAGGTAATTTCACATGATTCGGGTAGTATCACAGGTATTTAAGTCATTTTCACAGGCAATTCAGCTAGTATCGCGAGCATTTAAGCTAATTCAGCTAGTATCACAGGAGGCTAACTGCATCATAGCTATGCATGATTTCACAGGTAATTCAGCTAGTATCGTAGGTATTTAGGCTAATTCAGCTAGTATCACAGGAGGTTAGATTCCAGGGTTGGGTATAGCATAGTTTCATATTTCACAGGTAATTCAGAGGGTATCGTAGGTATTTAGGATAATTCAAGTAACATAGGTGTTTAGAGTAATTAAGCAAGCATTACAGGGGGGTAGGTTACAGGGGTTGGTTATAACCTAGCTTCGTATTTCACAGATAGTTCAGGTAATATCGTAAGTATTTGAGGTAATCGACATAGCTTCACAGATATTATTGATAATTTCGATCAGAGATTTGTATCACAGCTATTTAAGGTAAATGCAGGTGATTCAGGTTGTATAAATGGTATTTGAGTCATTTTAACAGGTAATTCATATAGTGTCTAGGTATTTGGGCGATTCAAGCATCATAGGTGTTTAGACTAACTCAGCTAGTATCACAGGAGGCTAGATTCAATGATCAGGGTTTCGTATCAGAGCTATTTAATGTAATTTCACTTGATTCGAGTAGTATCACAGGTATTTAAGTCATTTTAACAGGTAATTCAGATAGTATCACAGGTATTCATGGTAATATAGAGAGTAATTAGATTATAAACATTTCACATCCAACGTTACAGCACTTTATATACTTTTTTTCTAAATCTTACAAACCTTTTATATGTTAAACAGTTAGTGGACGAGGCTGAGAGGGATAAACTGCCTGTGGGTTTACAAAATGAAAAGCCATGCATCAACATACCTTAATTTAGTCCGTCGTACGTGCCTCTCCCCTTTTATCTAGGCTTGAGACTAGCACTAGGATTGCTCCTAATGGAAGGGTTAACACCTCCCCTTCCATCTTCTTTCATCAGGCGTCTGCTAGTTGCATACACAGCACGTGAGTAAACTTAATTTTCTAAGGTTGTAGACTCACGAGAAAATCTTTATCTTTAACTTACATTCTTTTAAGCACTGTTTGTAATGGCGTAATGTCCATACGCATAGGTAGTTATTCCATCTTCGGCAATAACTCTTTTATCATCAAACGGAGTCAATGCAATTTTATTCACTTGTACTGTAGCAAGAACGTGCTTTCGCGACAGGATTAGATTCATGGGCGTTCTGATGATTTCACAGGTTTTAAGACAGTCTGTATAGCTGTCAAACGAAATGTACTGCTTAATAGCGCTACGTTTTATACCTTTAATCTTTTTTATCATTGATCCTTGAATATCTAAGGCATACATCTTAGAACGTAGTCCAACAAAGCGTAGGATGATTTTGCTATTAGCCTCATCTTTAAATTTTCCCAATACCTTCTTGTTCTGCGTAGAGTGGCATATATGATTGACAGGGTAATCAGATGTATCGAGATGCTCAAGAAAACGTAGCTTGTCCTGGTACACATCTGCAGTTGTTACACAATGAATGAATGAATCAGTGTCCATATACATAAGCTTCAGGTTTTCAGCTCCATAATAAGGCAACAACACGTCGTAATGATAGTTATACTTTAATGTCTTGGAGATGTCTAACACACTCATACCAATGTATATAGGCTTGTTGAATACAATATGACGAGAGGCCATATGTACAGCAGCTAGATTAGCAGCATATATCGTCCTGTCGATAAACGTAGGCTTGGCTATCAGCTTCTCTAGAGTTTTTTCATTGGTCACCAGTCGTATATCCACACGGTTACGCAGGTTCTCCATAGTTTTTCCAAACATGGCGTTGTTAAAGAGTTTGTAGAGATCCTTCTCGAAATCATTTGCAGCTTGTAGCCTGTTAAATTCCACATAAGGTTTCAACCACTGAGACTGTAGGAATTGTAGCACACGATGGATTTTTGTTAGTCGTAGTCCATGATTAAGAGCTTGCTTCAAAGCCATGTAATGCACTACATACTTCTTTCGAGGTCCAAGATGGGGTATCAGTTTCTTTGTAGATGCTTCCAATGGTTTCATACACTCTGGCAGGAAAGGTAGATCGTTGTGTAGATCGTGAAGTTCTGCAGGATACTCGATGTCGACTTCTAATATGTACCCATGAGGATCATCTTCTTGCAGTCTTTATAAGTTGATTTCTTCAGGCAAAACCCACTGAAATCCACCAAAAGGAAGGGCGTGACACATTGCCCAGCCAAATTGGTTATTAGCGTCCTCGTATGTGATAAATTGGGTTGGTCTCAACGGATCAAACTTCTCCATATAAGTGTTATTAGCCTCGGCATACCGATGAGAAACTTGACATAAACCTCCTCTTATACCTGATTCCACCATGAGTAGTTGATCATAATCTTGTAACAGCTCTAACTTAATTCCAGTATACAGTAACATAGCGTCCCATGTAAGACCTGGAGAGGTAAAATAATGGGCCGGATCGACTTTGTGTTTTGAGGGTTTGCTCTCTGAACGTCTCAAAGACGTCAGCTAGAAGAAGTACATCCGACGTTAAGTAGAGATCGCTGTACTCTCCCAGGCTTCTCACATTAAACAGCTCCCATACATTTCTAGCATGATCGTAGTCAGTATCAGTAATTTCTTCTTCATTTAATCTATTGTAGAAGGAGTCCTTAGGAGGCAAGCAGGTCTCGTTCAGGGCATCCCATGACGTAACAAAATCATATGGAAATACACCCTTACGGGTCATCAACTTCAGTTTGTCTTCTCCAAAGTACTTTAGCGTTTCAGGATACGAGGTTAGATTTTTTACCAACTTATCCAAGCTTGTACTGAGGAATCGGAAGCTATCCACAAATCGAAGCTTTATATCTCCTACATACTTGGTGAATGAGATATAGCTTTCTTCAGAGTTAGGAATTACCTCCACACGTTCACTTGTGCAACCCAGCTCCTTAACAATGAAATGAGAGTCATATCCGCTAAGGTTATGCATGAAGACTGGTATATATTTAGGTGTTTTACAGGCTAAATTACATTCATTATGAAGACTTCCACGATATTCACCGCTGATGTGATCATGGTCGCGTACTTTATAGTTCTCTTCTGTAAAGGGTTTTCCACACAAGTAGCATGCTGAAGAAGACTCGAAATCCTTTTGCTGTTGATCCGTAAGTTTCAGAGGCTTAGCAGATTTGTATACGTCATCAATCATTTTTGCAAGAGATGTCAGGTACAGCATAAACTTCTGAGCAGCATCAGCACCACGATACACAGGGTTGCTTAGGAAGACCAGTTTCGAGATGTTCAACACTGGATGTAGGCTTCTCGTAAACACAGAAGCTCATAGGTGTGTGCTCTTGATAAGGGGTTGTATAGGAAGTTTCAGGATTGGGTATACACGTATGGCATGGAGTGAGAATACTCTCAAAATCAGCATAGATGACATAAGGTACTTTCAGCATCCTCTCAACATTTTTAAACTGTACAATTGATTTCTCCTTTATAGGCATAACTATCCTTGCAACACCATGCTGATTACAGCTGGTTGCATGTTCTTGTAGTTTTTCCAGTCCATATCGATTATCAAAATGTGTAAAGCAGCGCTTGCAGGTATAAACCCGTCCATTATGGTTAGTTTTCTGACATCGAACGAGTTTCTCAAAATTCTTGATATATACATAGTGATGTTTTCCAGTACTGTCACTCAATAGTAGTAGGTCGCGATGTTCAGGTAGTTCAATATCAGCAACCTTTATCGGATACACTTCATGCTTCTCATCCAGCCCGAAAACGTTAATAGACATATTGTTAAGCTTCTCAAATTTAGGTATTTGAGAAAGTGGAGTAGGGTAGGAAACACAGCTGAAGTCGTACTTGTCTTGAAGTTGTTTGTATTTGCTCACACGTTGCGCATCCTTCTCAACGAATTTAGCTAATACGGAGTACATGAAACATTTCTCGTCGCTAAAGTTCTGAATGCTTATACACGCTTCTTTAGCTCCGACAGATGACGGTAGTGGTATGTAGCTACTTCCTCGCAACGGGTTGTACTTGTTGATACGAAGTCGAACTCCTTCCACAGCAAGCAAAGCCCAGCTGCTACCCTTAAGCTGAGACTCCTCCATTTCAGTCACCAATTTCTTGAATTTCACTTCCATCGTTGACTCCAGATCTGTTTCTAGGAAAAAAGGATGATTCCGTGTTTTAAATGTTTTGTCACAGGTTTCTCCAATACTGTTAACAAATCGACACTCAGCCAGCAGATTAATTTTAACACTCTTATGAATGCTAAGCTCTTTATGCACAGCCTGGATTATACGTTGTTTTGCCTCTTGCAGATACATATTTAGGTCCTTAGCTGATTCGCATCGTATAAAATACGATTTCAATCGTCCTTCGAATGAAGTTTCGTATTCTTTCATATCACAGTCCTCCATTGTTGACAGCAACTGATGTTTAGTTGGCTCTAATCTTCTTTTCTTCTGAGGGCTGCTTATTTCACATATATCTTCGTGTCGCTGTCCCTTATAACAATCTTTGAAGGTTACATTACAATGTTTACATTTGAAGAGCTTCTTGCAGCTCATCTCGTGTCTTCTCTTGTCATGACCTCGGAGGAACTTCTTCCAACATTTTCCGCATGCATATCCAGTAGCGCTTGGAATAATATCCTTATACGCTGAGTTATTCATCTTTATTCTTGATGTAATAACGTATTAATCACTGATCAATGAAATGTAGACCTCTTCACCGTGATACCACTTTAGAAAGCTGATTATTCTTGGAGAGAACACGATGTTAACACCTCAAGACTAATTAGCACAATGAAGTCCAATGCCCTAGATCACCATATTTATAGAGGGAGCACGAACCTTTTAGATCAATCATAAACTCGTTCCATAACCAGCTGTATATGATCGCTCAACGTGTATTAACCCCCCAGCCATATAACCTCAAGTCCAGAGACAGGATGTTTATGACGTCACACCCAGAGACAGGATGTCTGGCAGCATCAAACACGTTTAAACTCGTCTCATAACTACCTGCTTATGCTGTCACACCAGCAAGAGAAGTATTCCCACACGCTCATTCAGACATACATTTCAAATTCAAGCCTACTACCACCACCATCACCACCTATTGTACCAAGGTTAATTCAAGCTGTATTATCACAATACTTAAAAGTAAAAGCTTAAAAGGAAGCCTAGAAGATTTTCCCCCTTATTTACTTAATTATTTCATGTTTTCATTCCCTTTTGAATTCTTCCTTTCCATCTTCCCACAGAAGGACCATTACATTTCACTGCAATCACGAGAAAAGCAAACGCTCATTCAGGCATATATTTCAAATTCAAAGCCTACCACCACCACCACCACCACCACCACCACCACCACCACCACCACCACCACCACCTATTGTACCAAGGTTAATTCCAGCTGTATTATCACAATTCTTAAAGTAAAAGCTTAAAAGGTAACGTAGAAGATTTTCCCCCTTATTTACTTAATTATTTCATGTTTTTATTCCCTTTTCAATTCTTCCTTTCCATCTTCTCACAGAAAGACCATTACATTTCACTACAATCATGAGAAAAGCAATTTTTCCAGAGTTACACAGATTCTAAGGTTCTAAATCGAACCCGGTAATACTTTTAATAAACGTATTTTAGCTCCCCAATATAAGCATCTACCATTTAATCTTTACTCGAACCTGATATGATCCGTAAGCTTGAAGATATATGAAATCACCCCTTCGGGATTCGATCTGAGTACTTTAAAGTAATATTTGTCATGATAACGATATTTAAGGACTAGATACTCTGTTTACGTTTACCTTGACATGTCTATCTAAATTAAATTACGAGTTATTAAATTTTTGCAAGTAAATTTCATTGAATCGGTATTCGAACCCAGAATACCAGGAACAAAATAATTTATAATATTAGTCTGACATGTTAAACAAAGCTGTATGCAGTTACATCATCGATCTAAGTGATATATTCTAGTGTACAGAGGAAAATTAAGGAAGTCATTAAAAGATGGGGAATCGAACCAAGCACAACTGACTAACAATTATATACAGCATTAATCACCCAGTACAGAACCTATCAATCTTGCTTTGGTGCACTCCTCTACCTCACTTAGTTCCCGAGATAATGAAAATTTAAAAATTAAGGATCGAACCCAGGATGTCAGGTATCTAATTACACATCTACAAGATACTACCTAATAACATAAATGGAATAAAGTTTATTTGGCGTCTTTATCGTAATTAGTTTAGGAGTTATTAAATTTATAATTAAATTACATTTTATCAGTATTCGAACCCAGAACACTAGAAACAAAATTATTTACAATATTAGTTTGATATGTTTAAAAGAGCTGTATACAGTTACAGCATCAATCTAAGCGATATATTCTAGAGTATAGAGGAAAATTAAGGAAGTGATTGAAAGATCGGGATTCATTATAGCATAACTGGAAGTTATTTCCGGGCTTTTTTGCCGTGGTCTGCTGGAGATAGATGTTCCAGACATTTCGTCTACAACTACGGTAGACATCTTCAATGGCGCTGTCGAAGTCTACCGAATCTGTAGACGAAACAAGACAAGAGCATGCTGGAATTCGTTGAGTCTAGAATTAGAGGTATGCGGGCACTGAGGTAATTGGATACTCTTAAGGCCAACCACAGGTACATGTGCTGTCTCGAATAATAATAATAATAATAATAATAATAGAGTAAAATTCATTTTTTTGAATAATGGATTTCACTTCTAGTAAAGTATAAATATTTCTTACCATTCAGTTTTGAGGCCTCTGTATCCGCCCTGGGAGGAAGAAGAATGTAAGATGGAGTGTCAGCATCGGTAGATTCGTGAGGCTTGCTAGTAAACGATGTCATGCCTGGAATAATAATAGTAATAGTAATAATAAATTGATTTTGATATAATAAAATACTCTGCAAATAAAACATAAAGATTGTATGCCATTCGGGTATTGACTGGAATAATAAAAATTATAATATGAGTATGAAATTTATTTTCATGTAATAAAATACTCTGCAAATTATAATGATGGTATGCCATTCAGGTATTCACTGGAATAATAATTATAATAATAATAATAGGAGAAAATACATTTTTATATAATAAAATGCTCTGCGAATAAAGCATGAAGATTGTATGTCATTCGGTCATTGACTGGAATAATAAAATACTCTGCAAATAAAGTATAATAATTGTATGCCATTCAGGTATTGACTGTAATATTAATAAGAGGAAGAAATTGATTTTATATATAAAAATACTCTGCAAATGAAGTATAAAGAACACAACTGCTTCAGACATTGCTGGACCCATGTATCAGTTAGCGGGTGGAAAGGCCTAGGAATATTCCCCTGTAAGGCGTCTATGGGCATGGCAGGATCCTGATGCATCGCTGCAAGAGTTGCAAGGAATGTAGCTTCCTGCAGCTTCGTATACACGTGATTTAGTTCTACAGACCCGTATACTGAAGGAATAAGAGTTTATAAATTACATTAGGTTTATATTAGAGTTAGATTACGTTTTAAACAAGTTCATGCTTAAAAGAAAATATATCACAAGCCGTACTTTCTTGTTTAAGATGAGAATGCGCCTAATAAAGAATTTTCACGTTCTGATAATTAAATATCCCCTCCACTAGTAGTCTGTATTAGATCACGTATTTAGCTTGAAATATCATTAGAGTATAAACTGCTGACGAATAGGGAAAATGAAATTCGTACAACACACTTTTTGTAATATTCTAAAAAAAGCAAAAAATTAAGAAGGTATTGAAATGCATTTTTCTCTAGAAATGAATATAATTCACCGCTAAAAGTCCGTGTTTAAGCAACACAGAATAATAAGTTACCTTAAAAATGAATACTTAACTAAATTGTTTGCCTTGAGAAAATGAAATTCACACAACTAGCTATTAACTGTAGAATGTTCAACTGTTTGTATATAAATGCCTGACATTCGAAAAACAAGGAAGTAAATGAAATGCTTTTACAACTTACCACACATGGGGTTTGATGAAATTTCGCGGAGCGTTGTAAATCAAGAACAGTACTTATCTCAACTAATTCTCACAAGGCAGGGTGAAAATTACTGGAGAAGCAGCCTCTTTTATATAATTTTTGTCATATAAAAATTGCATGCGAGAGGCGCGACGATGTAAAATAACTTGATCTGATTGGGTAATCCACCCCTATCGAGTAGAAACAACTAAGGAGTCATGGATGGGAACCAGTCTCGCACAGGGTACATTGCATAAATAAATGCATCTAAACAAGTTAAGTTTCCTCCAGCGTCATGCATCCTTATAAAGACGCTTAATGGAGTGTGTTGGGACGTCTTCCCTGATAAGTATAGTCTTTTCAGTATGTATGATTTCACTTTTTGAAAACCGCAGGCATGCATTTTTAGAAAAGTTTTAAAACGAATATCAAATTTATATTTGAAGTGTCCATGGCTCGAATATTTGCTAGAGTACTCAATACGACTTTCGACATCGTATGTTTTAAGTTCCCCCTGAATTTCTATGTTAACGTCCCTCTGCTGCAACACTTTGTCCTAGAGGAAATGCATGTTTTGATGGACCCTGTATTTTACATCCAGTGTGCGAAAATGTATGTTTTAAAGTCCCCCAGGTCTATGTTATTTTTGCAATACTTATGTTTTTTCAAAATATGAGATCGTTTTAGAAAAATACATACAAAATACACCTACGTTTCTTTATTCATAAAGCATTTGTACGGATTGCGTTCCGGGTTCAATTCCCGGTGGTGTTCAATGTTTTTTAATTCCACATTCAACTTTATTATCATCAGTATTAAATATTACAGGTCAGTCAGCCTTCTCTATGATTTATATCTCCCCAGCATACGCGTTCCTGAAAAGCAAATTGAGCTGTTTGGAAATCCTGCGCCATTAAGTCGGAAATCCCACGTCTCAGAATATCTTTGATAGTTACCCCTCATAATCAACGAGGTCGGGTTTGCCCACTTCAGGGGGATACAACATATTTGGCAGGGGTGTTTAAACGAGAGTATAACACTCGGACGTATCCAATCCTAGGAAGGTAATGGTTTCTTTACTTAAAATCTCGAATACTTAATTTTGTAAATAATAACGATAAAAGAGTGTGGGGGCAGCCTGACATATCATCAATGAAGCGGTAGTTAACGTCCCTCACCTGCAACACCTTATTCCAGAGGAAATACATGCTTTGAAGGTCCCTGTGCTTTACCTCCAGTGTGCGAAAATGTATGTTTTAAAATCCCCTGGCCCATGTTATTTACATTTTTGCAATGCTTATATATTTTCTCATGAGAAATCATTTTTGTTGTGGACATAGGAATAAGCGTTTGTGGAAAAAGTCATGTGACTGTAATACATTAGTTTTTTCTTCCACAAATACTCTATGCGGTAGCCAGGTATCGGGCCTCGGAGAGAGACACTGCCCGTTTTCTCGGAAATGCCACGGAGGGTATTGTAACGCTTGCAAACAATTCTTGCATTTGACAGGACTTGTTCTTGCTTGCTTTTGTATAAAATCGTCATTCTGACCTTGTCGTGTCTAAAGACCGTCGTATCATTTTAAGGCTGCTTTTGTTAAAAATGTCTTGTAACCCCTGGTTTAAAGGTACTCATACGTCGCTGTCTAAACCTGTATACACCTGTTCGATCAGGTATTATAGACAAATAAACATATTTTAAATTGTTTAAAATTAAGTCACACGTGAAATGACATGAACCTCCATCTGCTACAAATAATATTTTTCTAAGAATTTCAGAGGCTCGCAGCGTCCCTAAACAATCATGGGCATGTTAGAGCAGGCATTTCATTTGTTGTAGAAATACATCATTAAAAGAACAACAAAGGGAATGGTTTGATGTCCTGCCATTTTAAGGGGCTCCATATTTAATTTTTTATTTTTTTTCAGAATCAAGCCAGCGTGTAAACAAACCTTCGAAATAAAAAATCTTGAAAGCTGGAGTTTCCTTAGTTGTAAATAAGTTTATTTCAAAAGATTTTCGCTCGCCTTATCCCTTTTATTTTTGGAAGCGTTAAAAGCATACCATCGCGGGGCTTCCAGCTTTGTTTACCTCATGCGGGAAGCGGTCAAGCAGGATGCGTGTTCTCTGTGTGACAGGCAGGGGGAGTGGATAGGGGTGGAGGTGGGGAAAGTGGAGTTAACCGCCTGACCGCATATGAGGGGACATACCCATCATCCTGAATCCGCTTCCCTCACCGGCAGTTAATGGTAGGGATAGGAATACCTGTAGCTCGCTGATGTGAGTTTTCTCCAGTCCGAATGAGAATTGGCGGATGTATACACTCTTGCTTCCGAAAATATCCATTTTAAATACGTTAGCGGCTTGCCATGGTTGAAGTAATCATTTACGCTGTCTTTTAGTCATGCATTTTTTAATTAATCTAAGAGGTGTAATATTCTTATAAGCCTGAGAAGTTTCCTCAAAGCAGAATTATACAAGGGTTATTAATCGTAATAATTAGACACTCGTAATAGTCGCTTAGTTGAGTTTTAGAATAATATTTGTTTGGGCGGGCGTGCTTGCGGGGGGTGAGCGGGCTATTTTATCGGGATCAACTCTTTATACTGTATCAATCAAAATACTCAATTGCAATAATTGTATTAATCGATCAACGGTACGCGTCCAGCCATTTAGGGTACGTGATACCGGGAATTTAAGACGCTAGAGGGCGATACAGCCTTTGTTAGCGGTTTAAATCTTTGAAGTCAATGAGGCTAGATGATGTTATACATGGACGAACATTATCTGATTGATTGACACTTAGAGATGCAGTCTCTTCCGCCAGTAAGCCACATGCCATTACACCTGTAATCAATTAAACTCATTAGGCGCCTCATTTAATATACAAGTAGAGAATATACACTTAATTATATTTATCAATCTAGCCCACGCGACCAGATATTTAGAACTTCAGCGGCGGGGACTTCATCCACACAAAGGAGTGGGAGGGGGAATTCCTGTGTCGGGAAAATACCCCAAAGGGTGTCAAAACATTTGTAAACACACATGTTTATATGTACGCTCAATTAAATTTTAATTTTCGGCGTCTTTGTGGTCTAAATCTCTTCCATCGATTTTGAGTGGTGCTTACACGTGGACGAGCGTTATCAAACCCTTGTTAAAACCTTGTCAATCAAATTGGACACCTACATGACACCTCCATTAGCACCATGCCGGAGTAACAGAGGAGGGAGACGGTGTGAAAGGAGCAATGTTGTCGGCGTGTCGTAGTAACACAAAGGAGGGGCGGGAGGTGTGAAAGGAACAATAGGTCATTAATTCTATTGTTTCGGTTCTGTTATCTTCGTACTACTCGTGAATAAATGTTTGTGTGTTAATGCTTCAAACACGCTTACTGATATTTAAAAGAATCAACATCACTTCCAAATACTGTTTTGTTATTTGGCACAAGGAATGATCCTACAGGGAAAAAAAGAAAAACGGTGTGCCAATCGCAAAATAGATTGACTAATGAAATAAAGTGCATATTTTATCTGAAGGGAGAAAGGCAAATTCCTCCACTTCTACCATTAAGATGTGGTCCATAAGCCCTTCAGATCCAGAACAGCATTACGACACCTTTGAACGGACGCGACAAATTGACATTACGTGAGATAGTCTCCGCACTCTCACACTTCCTAACGTGATCATCGAGGCGTTCAGTGGTTCTTTCTGCTATGAAATCGTACCTGTGTGCCATAATGGCTCAAGTATGCTCCACGGGATTCAGATTCAGTGATTTAGGTCATTGGAGAGGAGACCTTCAGGATGCTGTTCTATCAATCTCTGACTACTCTCGGAGTGTGAACCCTGATACCATCGTGGACGTAGTAAACAACATCCATATCGCCGGTAGGATCTGGTATTTATAGAAGAATTAGAGGTTATTGTGAATATTTGCTGTTAATATTACTCCGAATATCTTTAAATGTATTGCTTTTGAAGAGAGATTATGTATTAATTTGATTTTAAATTTATATATTTAGTTTAAGAAAAATTATGATTTGTGGTATCATAGTTATAAATATGTAGATGGAAACATTGTAACATAGATTTCCCAATTTACTGCTCATAATTAATTGGAGAAACCGGGGCTATCCTACGCATACCAGCAACCGAGTACCATTCCAATAAAGCAACGCTAATCTTGCTGTTATGATATGTTCTGATGGCAGAGATGGCGAACATGTGACACGCGTTCCCAGGTGGCAATTAAATACTATGTCGGTGACATGCTCCATGAACGCAAGTTATTGTTAACTTGTCTTCAGCTTTCCTATAGACCCCATACTTTACATTGTAAGTGATATTTATTGTACCATATCCCGCTTCTATTCCATAGAAGCCTCGGCACTCAGCTCTTGCCTGGATAAGAGACCAAGCCGTTTTTGCAATTCCTCTAGGAACTCTTGACGCTGGCCTCTCAACACAGCTTGAAGCGGCCATTACTTTCACCAGCTATTAGTTATATGAGGCGTTTGAGCTTTGGGAAGTATAACTTAGAGAAAGTTTGCTTTCAGGTTGAGTTATTCACGAAGGTAAATATAAATTAAGAGTGGGTTTAGATGACTTCAAATTACATTAACCATTGGGATAGTCATTAAAATAATTAAAGTTCTGGTAATAAAAAGACGTGCCTGTATGCTAATGAATGGTGTGAGAATGCTGGTGGGGATGTGCTGACGTAAGTAATTGAGTCTAAGAGTTTATAATAGGCCTACGCAGATTGTTTTAGCGACTTCAAGACGGATAATAAAATGGATTGTATCACTTTATACATACACAAGAAAGCAAAGACCCCATTATTGCGGAAATGCAGACTTGTCTTCCTCACTATGTCATTCTTTCCAGCTGCGTCTTTCCTTGATATCCCCTCTTCGCCTACTCCCTATGCAACTTAAATGTTATGAAGTGTTTTGATAATCAGTAATAACTCATTTTTGTAGGAGATAAATGGTCAATACCGTACAAACGTTTGCCTGTCCCTATGCTTGCAAAACGATCCAAACTATGCCGTTTTCTAAGTTAGCAGATATACGTACACGAATAATATGAACAAAAATTGAGTATAAGTTCATATATTATTTATGAAATTGGATATGAATGTATATAACTTGTAGGAAATATATGGTTATAATTTTTATGCAGCATTTTTCGTAAACTTCAACAATAAGCAAAGGAGATGCACTTTACTTTGCGGTCCCACCCCACCCTTTGGGGAAAGTAAATAAGAAGCCAGTAGTAGGATTTAGGAATTCTGTATCACTTAATATGCAGGAATGTGCAATTAATATGCTAATTAGCCCCTTCCCCTCCCCCCGCAGCGCCTTGGTACTTTTAGTTGCAGCTGTGGGTCATAATTCTTGTTGAGTACAATGGAAGCCTGACAGTTAAGCAATTAAGGGTATCCTTCACCTGTCAAAACGAACAAAGGGGTCATAAATTTTACGCTTCTGTAACAAAGGCGAGATGCTTTTCCTACCCATTCCACATCCGGCCACTTCTGCAGTGTGGCAGTTACCTACCCCCACTCCCATTGTTTCTCGAACACGTGCAGCAAGCCATCCATCACTGTCAAAATGAACAAAGGTGATGCAGGACAAAGGAAGAAATTCTATTGTGTCCCGTTCTATTGTCCGGGGCAAGGCTACTTTAGGAAGACCATCTGGCGTTCCCCCTTCCACTAGCTTTTAATAAAAGAACAACGCTTGCCCTTCAACTGTCAAAATGAACAAAGGCCATGATAAATTAGGGTCGTGACAAAAGAGAACCTGAAGCCTGTTAACAGAGAAACAAGTTCTATTGTCCGGGGCAAGCCTTCTTTAGAAAGACCATCTGGCATTTCTCATTCCACTGCCCCATAACAAAGCCGGTCCCTTTCCATTGTTTCTCGAACACCTGCTAGCTTAACAAAAGAATCTGAGGGTGGCTTTATGCTCGCCCTGTCTTTGTCTGACTGTGGGAAAAGAGAGAGCCTTGAGTTCCCACGAGACAAGCATCATATAACACCACCCCATTCCACCCCGACTTCCAGGCGTCACCTGAATTCCCGAGGGCTACTTCTCTCTGCGCATGCGCTGCAAGAGATGATGTCTTTGGATGCAATAATCACGTGACGTGTAACATCTCCCGCGCCATACAAATGCTTGAAATTGCCTGAGGGGCTCTAGGTCCTTATATAAACAAGCGTTGGTGCATAAGGAAGCCACTGCGAGTTTATTTACTTGGCTATACAGATTAATCCAATTCAGTGCTATTGTCTTCTAGACTGCATCCATCGCCATCTATATAATGCAAGGTGAGTGAGTTTTTTAAATGACTAAGTGAAACACGAATCATTGCAAGAGTGCCATATTTATCTGAATTTTCATTTCTTTAATAATTAACATCAGAATTGTTAAAAAATATAGCGCTTTCATCAAGGTGTAAAATACGTCTTTAGATACCGGCATAAACATTCATACTTAATCTCTAATCATTCTTCGTCTATTAACATTCACACGATTTCGCTACACGTTCTTCTGTAAACATTCACATGATTTCTCTTAGGATTCTTCTATTAACATTCATATGATTTTCGTTACACGTTCTTCTTGCATAAACATTCACATGATCTTCTCAGCACATTCTTCTGTAACATTTATATGATTTTCTCTACACCTTCTTCTGTAAACATTCATATGGTTTTCTCAACACATTCCTCTATTGACATTCGCATGATTTCTCCTCGCATTCTTCTATTAACATTCATATGATTTCACTACACGTTCTTCTGCAAACATTCATATGATTTTCTCATCACATTCTTCTATTAACATTCATATGATTTTTCCCATACACTCTTCTATGATTTCAGCTCACATTCTTCTATTAACATTCATATGATTTTCGCTACACGTTCTTGCATAAACATTCACACGATCTTCTCAACACATTCTTCTGTGGCATTTATATGATTTTCTCTACATCTTCTATTAACATTCATATGATTTTCGCTACACGTTCTTCTTGCATAAACATTCACATGATATTCTCAACACCTTCTGGAAACATTCATATGGTTTTCTCAACGCATTTGTCTATTGACATTCACATGATTTCTCCTCGCATTCTTCTATTAACATTCATACGATTTCCGCTACATATTCCTCTTTCCGTAAACCTTCATACGACTTTTTCACAACGCGTTCTATTAACATTCATACGATTTCCTCTACTCATTTATTTCATATTACACGTCTTTCTCTACTCATTCATCTTTTATCAGTTATAAAAACAATTGAATTTACACTTTTAACTTTTTCACAGGTTATACTGCAAACTCCATGGGAGTCGCCAGAGCCGCACTCGTCAGAGGAGCGGGCTCTCGACTTAACCAATTTATGCAAGTTAATAGAGAGCCCATTAATAACAACATGATGTACAACATGCCGACACCCCTGGCGGGAGATCAGATATCAGATGTGCCGCTGCATAGCACTTACATTTCTAATAGCCCCCGTCACCAATCTTATCGGGGGGTGATTATAATATTCCACCACCACCATGATTTGAGGATGTCACTCCAGTTACAGGGGTGAATGCAGGCATGGGCAGCGCTTCAGACCAGTGTTGCACGTGCAATAACTGTGAATACCAAGTTGCTGCAATACAGATGCTTAACGAAGTGAACGGTGAGTTTAGATATATTATTACACTTAACTTTTTTCTAGAAATATTATCTTTATCATTAATCAATGTATAACCAGAAAACAATTCAGAATTTCAATTATGGAATGAAGCATTCAATTTACTAGCACCTTTCAATTAAAAATTATCAATGTGAATCTAATTCGCCTTTTTGCTTCTTTGTTGTAGTTCCTGAAACAACTTCAGTCGGGGCGGGGGAGATGGACGATGGTGGTAGCTTGCCCTCGCCTATATTTTCTCAGGACTACTTGACCCCGCCGCCTCGCGGATTCGAGGATGTTGCACCGATGTCTGTAGGAGATCCATGGGCGATTATTCCTAGCGAGGTGTGAACTTGCGTAAATTGTGCCTACAGGACCGTGTACCTTCAGATGCTTCGTGAATTGAAAGGTGAGTTTTTAACTTCATTTATTCTAGTAACATCATTACATAAATAATTAACCTAACGTTAACGCATAACTTTTCTCAATAAAATTTTTTACTCATTTTTATTGATTAAAATATACAATTACATAATTATCGTAATGTTAACGCATAACTTTTCTCAATCAACTTTTTTACTTATTTTTTATTTATTAAAATATACAATTATATAAATAATTATCGTAACATTAACACGTGACTAAGCTTTTTCTTCAATGATTTAATAAACATGTATTCTCGCATTTCTATTTTTAACTGACATTCCGATTAATTCAATTTTGTTATTGTTATAGAACCTTAAATAGTGGTCACGAACCCGTAGCGTGAGTATGTATTGCTCCGGGGTACCAAAAGACCTCACGAGGCTGAAGAGGAGCAAGGTCAAGGAATTAACCCCCTCGCCCATCAAGGATCTTTAATGGCACCTCCATCACCAGTTGCAGGGCCATCAGGCATCGGTCGCAACCATTATGACAACAACCACCACTGCTGTCTCCGATAGTGACGACACTGAATACAGCAACACTGCCAAAAAACCAAAGGTTAGTCATACTCGGCTAGAGTGCAAGGTTATTGAATCGGCGTTCAAGGGCCGCCTTTTCAATAGCCGCATAGAAAACACTTTAGAAATAGCTGACCCCGGTCAATTTCTGCAGGAATGCAGGCGTCTTGTATTGGGATTGATGGTTTCTATACTCGGGAGAAGCTCTTCCGGCTTTAAAGTAGACGCATCTATCGAGATCACCTACCTAATACAATCTCCTGAAAAAGACCATGCAGAAACCATCTTTTTCAATAGCAAGACAAAGCTGGGTCTTCAATCAAGTAATCTTGATGCCCTATACACTTCTATGGTCGATGAGATTCTAGAAAACATCTCGAATTTCGAAGGAGGCGCAAGCTCAAAATCTCTGTTCGCTGTCAGGGCTCTTGTTATTGGAACTAGCTTCTATGATCCCTTGAATGCATCGCGATACATAGAGTTACCCAGTGCAATCAAGACCAAGAAAGCTGTATTAAATATAAAAACGACGATTAATACTGTTTTGCATGGTGTTTGCTCGCTGCAAAGTATCCAGCGATCATGAATGCTAATAGAACGAGCAAATCCCCTGCAAAACAGTTATTCTCTGCATTTAACTACAGAGGGATAAACTTCCCTGTTAGCCTACACCAGATTCCAGACTTTGAACAGCAAAACACCGCAGTATCAGTTTCAGTATTCGGAGTAGAAAGGGAGTGCGCAATTATACCGTTATATCAAACCAGCAGCAGGAAAGATTTCAATGTTAACCTACTACTAATTGAACAAAATGGAAGATCTCACTACTGTCTGATTAAGTATATGTCAAGGCTGACTGCAATGCAAATCAATAAGTATAAAGGGAAACAATGGGTATGCGAGCGCTGCCTGAAGCACTTCAATAATGAAGGTGCTTTTAAAAAGCATCAATTGAAGCGCATGCAGTGCCAGGTGTTCAAAATGCCTAATCAGGGTGAAGTGATTGAGTTCTCATCATGCTCGAAGGGTAGTCCTGTACTTTTTGTTGTGTATGCCGATATTGAGAGCGTGCTAGCCCGAGTTCAGTCCTGTGAACCGTCGGCTAATCAGAGCTGGACTCGGGCTATCCAGCATCATGAGGCTATATCTATATCGTTTACGCTCGTATTTCGCCATGACGATTCATTGTCGAGATTTAAGCTATTCAGAGGTCCTGATGCAATCAAGGAGTTCTTCATTGAGCTTAGGTTAATAGCCGACAAGGTTATTGAGCAATATAGCCGCAATGAAGAAATGGCCTTGACTGCACAGGACGTAGCTAATTTCGATAATGCTCGTCATTGCCACATATGCAAGAAGGAGTTTGAGGTAGACGATTTGAAGGTACGTGACCACTGTCATGTGACCGGTGTATTCCTGGGGCTGCTCATAAAGCTTGCCATTTAAATAGACGGGTACCTAACTTTATACCCATCTTTTTTCATTGCCTTAGCAATTATGACAGACATTTCCTGATGCAACACCTGGCATATGATGATCACCCCATTTCGTGTATCTCAAACTCCTCTGAGCGATATATATCAATCAGCAAAAAGTACAGGACTATCTTTTTCAGGTTTCTAGATAGCTTTAAGTTCATGGACGATAAGCTATCTAGTTTAGCCTGCATGCTGAGTAGTGATGAGTTCAAGATCACGAACTCTGAGTATCCCGATCCCGAACATCAGCAGTTAGTGAGATCTAAGGGAATATTCCCTTGCAGCTACGTCGACTCTCCTTCAAGACTAGAGGAAACAGCACTCCCTTCCATTAAAAAATTTGATGGTATAACACAAGAATACAATCATGCTGTCAAAGTCTGGAATACCTTCAACATTAGCAATCTAGGCGAATACAGCGACCTGTATCTGAAAACGGATACGCTCTTGTTGGCCGATGCATTCGAGAAGTTTAGGGACCTCTCTCTGGAGCTATATAACTTGTACCCCTGCTGGTACTATACCCTACCAGGACTTGCATTTGATGCAATGCTCAAGGTGACTCAGGTCAAGCGTGACCTCATCCATGATGAGGAAATGATTAAATTCTTTGAGGGAGGAATCAGGGGCGGAATGTGTACTGTGCCAAAGAGACATGCCAAAGCCAACAACAAATACCTTCCTGGACACAATCAGAAACAAAAAAACTTATATTTGGCCTATCTCGACATCAACAATTTACATGGGGCTTCAATGGCCAGCCCCATGCCGCACAAGAACCTCAGATGCCTTTACCCGAAGAAATTTTAAACACAAGCTTCTTTGCTGTTGCTCCTGATTCCCCAACTGGATACGTCCTGGAAGTCAAACTCGAGTACCCTGAGCACCTACATGATGAGCATAATAACCTTCCTCTCTGCCCAAAAAGTGAGATACCACCCGGAGGCCAATACAAGAAACTGCTGGCAACACTAGAGAACAAAGCGAAGTATACCTTCCACTACAGAAACCTCCAGTAGTGCATTGACTTGGGCATGAAGTTAAAGAAGATCCATAGAGTGGTTGCATATGATCACTCAGAATGGCTGAAAACCTACATTAATATAAATACAGAGAGACGTGCAAGGGAAAATTCCAAATTCGGTCAGAATTTATGGAAGAAAATGAACAACTCTGTATATGGCAAATTTATTGAGAATGTACGCAAATACAATGACTTCCGTATCGGTACAAGTTGGAAGCAATGCAAGAAATTGACAGCGCGACCAACTTACGTTATGAGCATTTTATTTGCAGAAAATCTTGTAGGGATAGAACTTGCCAGAGAGGAAGTTTACATGAACAAACCCATCTACATAGGGCAAGCCATCCTTGACATATCAAAACATATCGTACAGCTTTTATGATAATATATTGAAGCCAGGCCTAGAAGATTTAATTTTAAATTACATGGATACAGATTCATTTATTCTGGAAACCTCAAGTGACATATACAAATTTATTAGAGAAAATCAGTAGCATTTTGACACATCAAATTACGAAACGCAAAACTGCTACGGAATTACACCGCAAAACAAGAAAGTCATCGGCCTATTCAAGGATGAGCTTGCAGGAATCCCTATGATAGAATATGTTGGACTAAGGTCCAAGGTACATGCATACAGACACGAGGACCAAACTATGATGATAGCAAAGGGCATCAACAAGACCGGCATGCGTAACATAAATTTTGAGCACTATTTCGGCTGTCTAAATGATATTAGAATTTTTTTAACAAAAACAACATTTCGAAGTTTCAAACATAGTCTCGACCATAGAAATGAATAAGGTCGCTCTCTGTGGTAGAGACGACAAGAGAAAACTCATTGAAGGCTCAGACCAGACAATTGCCTGGGGTCACTATTGTCTGCGTATGACTGAACCTTAGATGTATATATGTATTTACTATTGTAAATTTTTAGTTGTGGAAATATTTTAAAAAATTTGTATGCGTGTGTGTATATATGTGTGTTTATATATGTATATGGATAATGTAAATATTTAGCTTTTATGAATTGTTAGGTCTTTTCTGTTTATTAATTTATTGATTTTTGAATTTTATAAAATGCATGTAAAATGCAGTGTAGTGAGCGAGTGTTTTTTTCATGTATGTATTATGTGTGTGTATGTATGTATATATGAAGGGTTAACCGTAAAAATGCAAATAATAATGTAGTTGTATATACATGTAATTTTTTGTTTATGATTTTTTTAGTTAAACTGTTTATTGATATTAATCATGTAAAAATGTATGTAAACCATGCATTCACAAAAAAAGTTTTTAAATAATGAATTTCATTTTTGACACATCATATATAATTAAATAAAAAACACGCATTATTGTGGAATGAAAGCCTCTTTATTTTCATTATTATTTTTCTACAATAAATCCTTTCTGTCAATCCATTGAGTATTAGGGAATCCATACCACTTTATAAGAATCCTATTTCCCTGCCTGCGTAATACTTTCTCTACCAGAAATGTATTAGGGTACAGTGTAGATCGCAGTTCATGACCATAAAAGGACCGCTTTATCTCATCACCGTCATTACCTTTTAGCATGTATGTAACAGATTGGTGTGATTCACACGAACAACTTAGCTTCAAAGCCCTTTTCAAAATGTCCCTTGTCCTTTGATATCCTCACATAATCACCAACACTAAACTTTTTTGCCCCTCTCTTCTCTCTTCGATCTTGAGTGTAGTTATATACAGTCAGAAAAAGATCAAATTTCTTCACCTTTATAGGCTACATTCGAATAGTGTAGTGGTAAGTGTTGTTATATCTTGCAATGATCTGAGGTAAAAGATCTAGCCACTTGTATGATCCTTTGGCTAGAAATTCGCGATGCATCATATTCTTTAAAGTTCTTATTAACCGTTCTACAGCAGCTTCCTTCACATGTGTATAGGTACTGTAGTGATTGATGTTATATTTTGTCATTAATTTTTTAAAATGTTTATTATAAAATTCTTTTCCATTATCACTCTGTATGTTCTTGGGTGGGGTTACCATTTCTTGCAGTATATCTTCCATAGCCTTTGCAACTTAAAGTCCTGTCTTGTCGATTAGCGGTCTCGCATATGCCATTTTAGAGTAGAAGTTGATTGCAATGATGATGTACTTGAAATTGTTATTGATTTTTGCATGCGGTATCATCTCCACCAAGTCGATCTGCACCAAGTCGTGGAGCCCCTTGCTGATAATCTTTCGACGCAGGAAGTTTCTCCGGGCTGGAGCATGGAGCTCGCTTGCTCTATTTTGCTTCACTGATGTCATGCTATAACCTTTGCCGCTTTTAGTTCTTGAATAATCTCTTCAATTTCTTGAGTATGATTGTTATTGCCGGCGTCTCTGGATGCCACAAGTAGCCTAAGGCGATCCACCAGATCATTAGGGTCGGTCCAGTAGATGTAGTCCTGCCTCGTATTAGGGTGATGTTCTTTCCACTGTAGTCCTAATCCCCTGTTTCGTTACAAGAGGACGTATAACGCTTTTATACCTCTTGGAATTACCCGATCTCAGCTGCCCATGCTTGCTGAAGTTTCTTCGATGAACATGTGTTGCTTTAAGTATTTTACTGTATGTTTCAAGGTCATCCTCGGTGTATGCGTGCTTTTCAGGTATTCTCTTGAAGATGAGCTCCTTCAATCCAGGCGTGGTTTCATACGTTTCGTCCCCTATTCGAACTTTATTATTGATGAAATCAATAATCTTGTTCCCTAGCATGTAGCTGCCATCCTCATATCGTACTCCATATGATGAATCTATTTCATTTTTGTCCTTCTTTCGAACTTTATTAAGGTAGTTGTAGAGTTTCTCATCTTTCACGTCTTTCGGTGATTCCTCCTTGCTTGTAGTATTCTTTTTTTGTATTTCAAGTATATCATGAAGCGGATCTGTCAATGGCTGAAGAGCTTCACTCATCACTCTCTGGGTTTCAAACTGCTGACCTTTAAGAGAACGTAACTTTTCTCTTATAGCCTTCGAGTGCATGGCTACAGATTCTTTAAGTCGTATGCACTCGCTGTCCATCTTGAAATGACACTGAAGTTAGACTTTCGCATTAATATATACCCTATTTATTTAGCAGACTTCAGTTTATAAGAGATTTTCAGCTCAATATTTAGAAAATGGCCGTCCCTTACACGATTTGCAGGAGCAGTGAAGGTAGTCTATCACCATTTGCAATCGGTGCAGGCAGAGCTCTAACAGACTTGTCATTTATTTCAATTAATGTATCAGGCCTTACAGTAGGAGCTGTTGGTGACGTCATATAGCAAGAAACAATCTCGCCGTTTACGCTTGATTTGTAATATTCAAGACCTGTTGTTAACATATACCTCCGTGATTTCCCTCTGAAAGGCAACGACTGCAGTGTAATTACATGTTCCCCTCTCATTTGCTCTACTCATGAATTTATGACTCTCATTTGTGTTTTAAGGGTATTGATATTATCCATTGTAGCTGTCAGATGCCCATCTATTGATTTCTGACGGTTCGCCATAGTTTCCATGTGTTTTACCACTGTTTCTGTAACCGTGGCACTTATTGCACCAAGTTTGCTGTTTAAATCTTGGCGTATTTCATTTTGTTTCCTTCCCACGTGAACTTTAACAAACTTTTTTGTTGCTCCATCACTGTCGACAGGATCTGCTACATCTATTAGCCTTCTTTTTTGAAATGAAACGTTACCGTGTGAATCGAGCGGTGGTGTTCTTGCACTTATATATTCTAATACATGCTTCTTATTTGGCACGTCATAGTCCTCTTGAGGTGGCAGCATTATCTTCAATCTTATAGCATCCAGGATAATGTTGTTTCCATCGTCGCGTTTAAGGGTATTTTTATTCAGATATTCCATTAGAGCATCATGTTGCTCGTCTAGCGACTTCTGAATGTGATCCCTAAGCGTAGTTTTAAGTTCGCCCATGCGCTGATATGTCGTTTTTTCCTTGAACTCATGCATTCGATTTTCAGTAGAAGACGTAAGCGTATCCACGTAGCGTTTAGTGGTTGCGTCGTCGTCGTCCTCAGGATCCTGAACAATGCACAGTCTCTTGTTCCTGAATTGGTAATTTCCTTTGCCATATCTGTTTATGATAAATTCATGTAGCGATCTTTTCACTGGCGCAGCTCTCTGTGATCCAAACCTGTCAATACTCATGATGAACTATGAATGAGCAATTTCTTTATTATCAACTTTAATATATACATTGAATCCGCACCTATATCGACCGTCATTCATCGGAAATTCGGGAACTATTACCGTAAAGGGTCTTCCTTCTGTAGAGCTCTCCCAAACACCTTTGCACAAATCTTTAAATTCAGTATACGTCCTATCTGTGTTTACGTAATCGTCATATATATATGCTGCAAGTTTAAATTATCTTGCCTGAAGAGTATAATCATGTTCGCATTATCTCTAATTAAATGCTTTGGGACTTTGGCATAGGATTGTGCTAGATATATAGAATTCACATTTCGATGTCTGCCCATGCTGTAAAAGGATGCAATCTTGTGTTGCTTTTCAGTGAAGACGTCATCAAATATAAAGACTGAATTTTCTTTAATTTCTGATGGGTGCAAGACACTTTCACCGTCTTCATGAGTATACACACCTATACCCTCAATGTTTTAAAGCAGCTTAACGAGATATTGATACTTTGGCTGGTATAGCGACTTTGAATAAATGTACACATTTTCAAAGCGTAGTCCTTTCTCCTGAAGTATCATATTGAGCAATACATTTGTTTTTCCAGCACTGGAGCTACCTAGAATTAGCGTCCTAACATTGCCAGGAAACAGCTTCTCGTGACGGTCGCGTCTAAAGTCACTCAAAAGTCTAGCACCTGGATAGGCAGCGAGCAACCTTGCTTCACCAACTCCATCGTAGCAACTAAAAATAAATCATCCTTAATGTATATATGCTAATGAATGTAAGCAATGACAGTATAAAAGAACTATGTGCCATTAAAATCAATTAGTGTACCATGAGTGCTAAGGGGGTTAAGGTCACAAGAGGTTCCGGTTTAATTAACTCTCTCATTAACCTGCTGCCATTTGAAGCACATTTGCCTGGTTACAGATATGTGGACCTGGGACAAAGCTGGAAAAAAGATTAAAGAGAGGAGACCCCGGAATCAATCCTTTAGACGAAGCGTGTAAACTTCACGACATTACCTACGCTCAGCATAAGGATTCTGCTTCGAGAAACGTTGCCGACAAAATGTTGGCTGAAAAGGCCTGGAAAAGAGTGCAATCATCTGATGCTACATTAGGTGAAAGGTTGGCAGCCCGACTAGTAACAACCATGATGAAGGGTAAGGTAGCTGATGGTGCGGGATCCAGGAAGAAGAAACGAGGAGGATTTCTACCACTCATACCAATTATTGCAGCCCTAGGAGCCGCCGCTGGAGGATCTGCACAAATAGCCTCTGCTGTAAATAAGAAAAAGGCTGCGGATAAACAACTTACTGAAATGATGAGACATAACAAAGAAATTGAAGCAAGAGGGAAAGGCCTACGAGTGAAGAAGAAGAAGAATAAGGCGAGGAACACCGAAAGGAAGAGGAGACAGAGCAAGAAAGGAAATTCAAAAAACTCCGGCAGAGGGCTATACTTGTCCCGGAAAAAGCATTGAGTAACATAGACCTCGACTTGTATGCCCGAATTTAAAGATTCCTCATTTTAGGGATGTATACATGATCGATCAGCTACCCTCAAGACCTCGTTGCAGAGAGAGAATTATTGTTAATCTCGATACTTCAGAGAATGAAGGCACTCATTGGGTTGCTATAAAGAAGGTTGGCAACGTGTCATTTTATTTCGACAGCTTTGGAAACTTGAAGCCTCCAAAAGAGATATAAACGTACCTCAGAGATGTTAAGGTACTGTATAACTAAGAGGTTTCAGAGTTTCAGCTCAGTCATCTGCGGGCACTTGTGCTTGCAATTTCTATCGCAATGAGTTACACTATTGCTGTCAGTGGCAACGAGTCTGTGCTTACTACATACCTGAATCCTTCTATTCCATTCCCAATTTCATTACATGCACAATGATGAAATTAAGATCATTGATATACCTGATGGAACTTAACAGATTTCTGATATTAATGAATACATCAGAGATAAGCTAGGTGTGGATGAGAATGTCTTCTTTATTAGACCTAATAATAACACAATGAAGGCTGAAATTAAATGTCCTTTCACTATTGATTTTTCCGGTGATCGTTCTATAGGCTCGCTATTGGGCTTCAGAGGTAAAGGTATTCCTGCTAATCAGCTGTCCGAATCTGATTACCTGGTGAATATATTTAAGGTGAGCGTCATTCGAATCGAGTGCAGTATTGCAACAGGCTCTTTCATCGACGGTAAAAGCGGCCACTCGATCTACGAGTTTTTCCCTTCTGTTCCGCCTGGGTATCATATTTCTCAAGAGCCGTCAAATCCAATTTACCTTCCAATCATAAACACCAATGCTATAGAGCAAATTAGTCTTCGTGTAGTGGACCAAAGCGGTAATATTGACTTTAGAAACGAAGATATAAGCATAAGGCTTCACATCCGCTGCAATGCCAATAGATTTTAGAAGAAGTCAACGACGTCGAGGATATAATAAGGGAGTGATTCGACGCACACATCATACTCTACCATTGACACCCGGAGGGTTAACATCACGCAATCGACACTTCCTCCAGGTATTGGGCTTCAGACTTCTATAATCATGGACATCTTCAATGTTACCGGGGCACCGAGATTCGATGACAAGATCACTAAAGAAGAGGAACATGTGTTTTTACCATATAATACATCGGCTTTGGACGCTAATGATGGAATTAGAATCCCTTGTCAAGCTGAGGATTTATATACTTTACCTAATCGAAGTTATCTATACATCGAGGGGAGTATTATTAAACCTAATGGAACAGCTACTACTGCAAAGCTTACCAATAACGCTATTGCATTCATGTTTGAGGAGATTTGACTGGATATGAACGGCTCAACTATATATCTTACCAGGAACCCCAGGATCGCCTCAACTTTACGCAACTATGCTGCTCTCAACCCAATGGAGTCTGATCGCTTGCTGAATGCGGGATGGTGCTATCTTGAAGACATGGACATTTTGAATGCAGCAAATGGAGCCTTCAACGCCATAGTACCGCTTTCGATGCTTCTGGGATTTGCTGACGACCACAAGGAACTCGTACTCAATAGCAAGTTTGAGCTGGTGCTGATTCGATCCAAGGACTCTAAAAACTGTTATAGCGCCTGAGGGTGAAGAGAATGCAAGCGTTAAACTTGCACGAATCGAGTGGAGAATGCCAGTGATACGACTTTCTGAGGCTGAAAAGGTTGAAATTCTCAAGATTGTCAAGTCGGACAAGGCGCTGTATCTCCCATTTAGGACCATGGATCTGCATACTCAGCCAGCTGTGCCGCAAACTAAATCATTCACCTGGAATGTCGCCACCACATCAAAAATGGAGATGCCGAGATTTGTCATTCTGGGTGCTCAGACTTTAAGATCGAGTAATGCAGCTAAAGACGGTTACCTTTTTGATCATTGTAACATAACTAATTTGAGACTTTATGTTAATAGTGAATGTATCCTTATCATGACATGAGTTTGGACTTTGGAAACTCGAGATTTGCATCATTGTATGATATGTACTTTCAAAACCCTTATTATGAAAAAGAGAATTATCCTTTATTGAAGAGAAAAGATTTTCTTAAATTTGCTCCTATATTTGTTATAGATTGCTCACATCGACGAGAGGAGGTTGTAAATGGTGCTGTTAACATTAGAATAGAAATTCAGGCTAGTGCAAATATTCCTGCACAGACCACATTGTATTGTTTGATAATTCACGATAAAGTATTTACTTACAAGCCTCTGAGTCATGTGATGCAGCTTTTATTTTAAACTAATCATTGTGAGGATTTGTTTTTCATTAGGAATGTAAGGATTTGTAATGAATAAAAACACTATGTAAAAGCATACTTTCATTCTTTTTATTGTTATTATTTATCCTGCATTTCCATCACTTTCTTCCTCCAACTCGTCGTTCCAGCATATGGCATTACATTTGCAGCAGGCAGGTTACCTAAATGATAGTCTATAAACAATTCAAGTCTTTTTAGCCTGAAAATTTCATCACTATTAAAAATATTTCACAATCATTTAAATTAGTGTTCAAAAATTTTATTTCTGTCTCTTGCATATATGCAACAATATTATAAGAGAAAACAATATTTTCACAATATTCCACACGCGGATACTTTCTCGTTTGGAGGAATGCTTTGAATGTAGGAAGACTCTCGAATTATCTCCCAGTCTTGAATTTTCAAGTATACACATTTGTCTGTGTTTTTCACTAAAAGCACTGGAAGATCATAGAAGAATCCTATCTTAATGCTGTGGCTCGGCACCCGCTTCTTGCCGTCATATTTCTTGGGCGTCTCGATGTTGCTTATTCTATCCTCCAATAGCGTCAGCCTCCTTTGCAGGTCTTCAAAGCTGTTCCTCTTTTTCCCCTTATTGCATTGCCTGAAACATTACACAATGAAGGTCTTAGAAAAGTGCTTGGGTGTAGTTAAGGTAACCTGAAAGAATTAATTTTTGTTAGGTCACAGAGGAATGAAACAATGATTTTATATATATATATGTGAAAATACGTCAATGTTTTCCCGAGTTCTGCAGGCTTTCCAGGGGGAGACTCGGAGGTCGCCTGTGTTAGATCCCCAGCCTGCTGTGAATTGGACTCCTGTTCCTCATTTATGTGATTAGCATACTGCTGTGCAATGGGATATTCCACTATATCTTCCGGTTCTTTATCATCGGAATCTATCTCGGTTTTAGGCGCTGGTATCGTCATTTGAATTCTGCAAAAGTCATAATTTCCAGTGTTAGTCTATACAACTGCTCTTGTACTATAGTACCATGTAGCGAAATAGTAATGTATGTTAGTATCGCATACAATTAATGTTTACATTAATGATCTCTGAAGTTACGTATATGACGATAGCAATGTACAATAATGATACATATTTAAAGATGTACTCACTTTAAATTTCTCTGTCTGAAGAGGAATACACTGCAGCTCTCATTGCATGGAAAGTATGACGCCATCTTGTCGTGTACCTCTGGTTTTGCAGACAGTACAGAGTGAGTATACCCATTGCAGTACTCTGAATGCCACAGAGAGCTGTGATTTGAAATGAGGCTGAGCATCTCACCGTCACTTTCTGTATCAGTTTCCCTGGAAAGAAAGAAAATACAATAGAATGAACCATTTTAATTTTTTTCACTCTTCTTTAGAGAACATTTGCACACTTTTTAGAGATTGCATTCAATAATAAAAAACTATACTTACATGATGCTTCTTTTGTAGACCGGACAGTTGTCTGTGCATATGCCTCGAGAAGTCATCTGGTCATGATAGGAAGGCATGTTACACACTATAGAATGTATGATGCCATTACACGACTCTTTATGATAATATGTATAATGGTATGATTCTTCTCCGCATTCACTCTAAAAATCGTCCATTGTATTATCGAATCGATTACACCGAATAATATTCAGAGCAGTGCGAGAAGGGGCTCCTTATATACAGCGGATAGCAAAAACCGGTTCTTCTATCACATGTAATGACATGCAGAGAGGATCGGTGGGGGAAGCGATCTGTAGGGAGTGGGGGATGAATGTGTTTTTCTATGCTAGAGAATCGATGATTCAGTGAGGGGAAATGAAAACTTTTATTATAGAGAGGGAATGCACGTAAAGGTTTTTGATATCTCTGTTTGAAAGGGATAATTGCTGTGTTACAGGTGTGTGTGCGTGCACCAGTGTATGTGTGTTGATGTATGCGCATGTGCTCGTGTATATGTGAGCGCCTGGATGTGTACAAGTCGTGGAGAAAGAAAGAGATAGATTGAAAGAGGAAAAAGGAAGAAAGAGAGAAGAAGAAAGAATGGTGTCTAGGCATCGGAATATCTAAGTATACGCAGGGGTTTAATATAAATAATTATATTTGTTAAATATTTTAATCTTATCGTTCACGCTTCCGTAATTTAATAGTTAGAATGCATAGAGTTTGCAGGGTGAGACTCGAACTAGAAACCTCTGAACGGTCTTTCATTAATCAGGGTAATGAATATAATAATGTTTTACCCTAACAAAGTATCAATTTGGATACCTAAGTATACACATGTGTTTAATATATTTTTAACCTGTTAGTGCACGCATCCGTAATTTACTAGTTATTACCCATTAGAGTTTGCAGGGTAAGATTCGAGCTAGGACCTCTAAACGGTCTTTCATTATTCAAGGTAATGATATAGTAATGTTTTACCCTAACAAAGTATCAATTTGCATGCCTAAGTATACACATGTGTTTAATATAAATAACTATAGTTGTTAAATGCATTTTATTCTGACCGCACATACTCCCATAGTTTAATATTTATTAAGCATTAGAGTTTCGCTGGGTAAGATTCGAGCTAGAACCCTCTGAACACCCTTTCATTAATTAGGGTAATGATATATAAAAATTAAATTATATTTGTTAAATACATTTTAATCTGGCCGTGTATAGTTTAATAGTTATTACGCATTAGTGTTTCGCTGGTTAAGATTCGATCTAGGACTCCCTGAACACCCTTTTATTAATTAGGGTAATGATATATAAAAATTAAATTATATTTGTTAAATGCATTTTAATCTGACCTTGCATAGTTTATAGCTATTAAGCATTAGTTTCGCTGGGTAAGATTCGAGCTAGAACCCTCTGAACACCGTTTCATTAATTAGGGTAATGATATATAAAAAATTAAATTATATTTGTTAAATACATTTTAATCTGAACTTGCATAATTTTAATAGTTATTACGCATTAGAGTTTCACATGGTAAGCTTCGAGCTACAATCCTCTGAACACCCTTTTATTAATTAGGGTAATGATATAATAATATCAATCATCAATTTCTCATTAGCAATAAACTTTTGATTGCAGTAAGAATCGAGCACCGATCTATGGATATCCGCGCAGAGGTTTAATGCATGTAATGAAATGTATATTAGGCGCATTTTCGGAGTCGCTGCTTGAAATGAGTCAAACAGAATGCTTGTTAACTATGCTCGGATATATTCGTAGGATCTCGTAAAACATCGGAGAGAACAGCCCCTCAAGGCAAAAACCATGATGGCTGACTCTGGCGTTGTTGAAGTGTGTCTCTCTCTTTCACGCGAACAAGGACAGAGCGAGCATAAAGCCACCCTCAGATTCTTTCGTTAAGCTAGCAGGTGTTCGAGAAACAATGGAAAGGGACCGGCTTTGTTATGGGGCAGTGGAAAGAGAAATGCCAGATGGTCTTTCTAAAGAAGGCTTGTCCTGGACAATAGAACTTGTTTCTCTGTTAACAGGCTTCAGGTTCTCTTTTGTCACGACCCTAATTTATCATGGCCTTTGTTCATTTTGACAGTTGAAGGGCAAGCGTTGTTCTTTTATTGAAAGCTAGTGGAAGGGGGAACGCCAGATGGTCTTCCTTAAGTAGCCTTGCCCCGGACAATAGAAAGGGACACAATAGAATCTCTTCTTTTGTCCTGCATCCCCTTTGTTCATTTTGACAGTGATGGATGGCTTCCTGCACGTGTTCGAGAAACAATGGGAGTGGGGGTGGATAACTGCCACAGTGCAGAAGTGGCCGGATGTGGAATGGGTAGGAAAAACATCTCGCCTTTGTTACAGAAGCGTAAAATGTATGACCCCTTTGTTCGTTTTGACAGGTGGATACCCTTAATTGCTTAACTGTCAAGCTTCCATTGTACTCAACAAGATTTATGACCCACAGCTGCAACTAAAAGTACCAAGGCGCTGCGGGGGGAGGGGGAGGGGCTAATTAGCATATTAATTGCACATTCCTGCATATTAAGTGATACAGAATCCCTAAATCCCTACTACTGATGCCATATAATCCATTTTCTAAGTGGAATTCAAGGTATACTGTATATCAAGTTTGATAAGAATCGGTTCGAAATTTCTTGCGTGAAAAGATATTACATTTATACATACGAACATAACATTTTGAAAATGCGATTCCTGGCTTCAGGGTGGCCCATAGAAGCTAGTATCACTTGTTCATCTAAAATCAAAGCTTATCAGAATGTTTCGACTACAGTTTATTATAGTCCCGCTCGCAGCCGTGCCGACTAGTAGAGGCTACGTGTGACAGTTTCTGTGCGTCCAGTAGCTGCGCTAGAGAGCTTTGCTCGCCTAATCCCTTGCGTACACTAAGTTTTTATTACTAATATTATTTATGTTGGAATAATGACAGTATGCATCAGCTTATATTCTATTTTATGGCTACTGGTCTTTTACAGACGATGTTGAAAGTGGTGTCGTCTGCATTTAAACATTCCTGGTATTCATGAAATTTCCATTCACATGCTTAAGTTCTTCTTTCGTAATTTTCATATTTTCTTATATTGTCTTTAAGTTCGTCTATGCTGTGAGGATTATTCCTATACGCTTCATTTTTAGGGTTCTGAAATAGAAGCCACGCCCAGGGAACGTGAAACCATAGACTTAAAAATTATCCTGCCATCAAAAACCGCCTCTATGTCGTATGACAGAAACATATTATCTCTCATTATTTGAAAACTTATAAAATTGTGCGAGAACTGTGTAGTATATATCGATTTTACTGTATCGTTGAAAAGTATTTAGCCATATTATTCGTTTTGATGTTGCAACACTCCGTAGAACAAATTTTGGAGTTTGTAAAGGAAGGTTTTGATTTAACCGCGCATTTTCAGTGATCCAATACACGTTCTGTGAAGCGACAAGGCAATTTAGAAGAAACTATGCTTCATTAAGAAACTTATTAAATTTGGGTCATTAGCACCACCAGAAATATTTCCTGAAATCTAATTGGAGAAACTGACTCGTTTCTTATAATTTAGAGATCGTAATTCATGGACAGTCACTCAGTTTTAAAACTTTGGTGTGCAGATTTTGAATTACGTTGTACAGATTTAGAGAATACCGCACCAGTTTCGTCAAGATTGTCTTCCGTTAGAACCCATCGTTTTGGCTGAGAGATAACAGCATTAAGTGGTCCAGCCTATTTGTTTCGAATTTATTCACGACACGTGTAACAATACTTGTACATGAAACTGGAACATCGTGAAATTACTTCCACACCTGTCTACATGATTCGGTTATTATTTGTGTCATACATGAATATTCTCTTCAAGCCTGAATTTGACTCGCATTGCAATGGTGTAAGAATCGAGTTCATTCATATACACAGCGCACGCTCATTTAAACGTATCACTCTTTGGGCCGGTTTTACCAACAACGATAATCTTATTCAACTCGGGTAAAAGGTGTTAAAACCGCATTTTGTTAAAACACTGTTTCATCAGCCAGTGTAATGGTTGCAGAGGCCTCCGAACCTGGTTAAAGCTTTACGGCCATTTTTCACCGTTTACGCATCGAAACCGAAGTTTGCGAAGCTAAAAGGAAAATGGCGCCGCATCAAGTAATGTATTTGGTTATGAAGAACGACGGGTATGAAGGTAGTGGTGATGAATATGTGCAGAGCGAATTGATTAAAGAGCGAAACAATTATTTCAGTGTACACTGGGTTCCATTTACGCCGTCCCCGCAGCTTTGTGAGCCATTCTATTGGCCTCCACAGGTATGTATAGCAAGGAGGAGGTGCGTGTATCCGTTTACTTTTTCGCGCATGCATTGTCGTCCTGTTTTACTTGCACAGTTCTAGATTATTCAGATATGAATAGATAGCTTTAAGTAATAGCTTTCCTGTTCATCATTTATAGTAACCACGCTAAAATAACACGTAACTAAACAAAACCATGTTTTGCGCAATATCTCCACGAAAAAAAGTATTTTTGTGGCAACATTATGTAAAACTGAAATATATTATAGTTTTTGCTCTCAAAGAAGGCACATTTACTAGACATTATTGGTAATATCATCCAATCTAAATATACAACTAAATAAAACGCTGTTTTGCAAAATTTCTCCACGAAGTATTTTAATGCCAATATAATGTAAAACTGAAGTAAATTGTAGTTTTTACTCTGAAAGAGGACACATTTACTAGACATTATTTTAATAATTAGTCCAATTTCCATTCTCGTCCAATACCTGATTTAGCCGCAGTGTGCTGAATTTAGATTGCATCTGTGATCCGGTGGTCAGTTATTTGGCTTCATAATCTCGAGGACCCGGGTTCGAATTCCGGTTAAGGTGGGCGGAGTCTGAAAGTAAACATAAATGTTTCGAGATAGGAATGATTGAAACCTAGTGTTAAATAACCTACAGCCAACCAGCCGTTTCTAGAGTCAAGGCCCCCTATATGACTATAAAAGTTAAAGGGACTATACGAATGAAACTAAAAAAAAAAAAGAGCAAGAATTGGCATTCCTATCCAACGTATACGCAGTTAAGGAATAGAAATTTTAATAATGAATTAAAGATTTATGCACCGCAGGGTGTATAGTTACTTTTTGCGTCCTCACATCTAACCTGTATTCCCGTACTGCATCGTTTACTGTCAACTGTTGGTACATGTTCCACTGTCCTTTACAGACCATAGATGTTGTATATTTCATTCTCGACACACTTTATGACAATAAAATATAAGTGAACTTTCAGTTTCTAAGTCCTGTCTTCCTTTTCACAGCCTACATATTTATATCATTGTCTTTATGAAACATCCTGTGTTACCGTGCAAAGTACATCAATTATTTCTCATGTGATAGGCTTAAAGTTCAGTCCCAAAGATAGCATTTTATTCATATGAATGCACAGTGATTGCAGACTGCAGAGCTTCAAAAACAGAACACGTTTGCCTGTGCTTCAGTCAAATGCAATTTTCATTTTCGACATGCACAGTAAAAGACACAAACCGGAAGCAGCGGACAGTATTTCTCGCATGTTATGTATGAGAAACTGCTGTCTCGTAAAACTTGTATAAACCAAACTTACTATTTCTTTACGTGGGTTTGCAAACTCGTGGTGAAACGTGCTTCTGTGTTCCAGCGATAAATACCTTTACGTAAACTACAATAACACGAAAAATTATCGCTATTGGTGAAACCGTATCTTAGGTCTTCACGCGACACACGCAAGTAAGCAACTAGCAGGTGCGGACAAGGCTGCATGGCTTTGAGGCAGATCACCTTGAATCACTGCCACCACCCGTGTACGGCCCGGCTGCGAGAGTGATGTGCAGTACTTATAGATAGTATAATAAACAAGGGAGATAGCTCCACGGTTATGTATAAGGCTCGCATTCGAGAGGTCCGGGGTTCGAGGTTCCCGGCGATCGCCCTCCCTGACCCACAGGTTTTTCGTGGTTTCCCCGGGACGGCAGGCGAATGCTAGGGTAGTTCCTCTTCTACCACGACTCTCCTGTCCCTCATTACCTGTAGCCATAGTTTCCTTCGTTGTCATCTGTTTCAGGGTTATAGGACCAGTTGACGGTGTTTGGCGTGTTGCGGCTGGGTGGTGGAGGTTTCTTCCTGCGTCGGTCGGGATTGTTAAGTCAGGACCCCATCTCCGATTTTGGCCTCTTCGGGGACCGTTAGGGGTTTGGTTGGCGTCGGATGCGTTCAAACTGGAATCGTTATGGACCCCGCCCTTGCTTGCACACGTCATCCGGATTTGGTCGCCCTTCGGATGTTTCCCTCCCATGGGTGACGGTAGAAGCACAAAGGGCCGGGAGCCTACGTGCGGTGCTTTGTTTCAGTTGCGGCGTCCCTGCCATTCATCCTTGCCTTTAACCTAATAGTACAATATCTCGTTTGTCAAGGGGTCTCCTTAACTACATAATTATTTTCTAAAGCTTACTGAAACAGCAGTACTTTGGCTTTTGTTTATTCCAACCAAAGTAGAAATATGTAATTCTGAACATTAAGATTTCCTTTCCAATGTACACATAATAAAACTATTTACACGAAATATTAAAACAGAATGTAAAACTGGGGTAAAGATCTATCCATAAAACTGCACATTAAATCTAACATTTTACAATGGATGACTTCAATTGGCATGCTTTCACCTACCTATACGGAATTCTCTCATTCTAAATAGTGGTTCTAATGCTATTTAGTCACTAAATTTTAGAACTGAAACTCCAACATTCGGCAGAATAATTTATATATCAGTAAAACAGCCTATCGTTCGTTGCATGTACGAGGCGCATCCAGAAAGTAAGTTTCCCTATTTTTTAAAACAAAGAAAACATAGATACATGAAAAACTTGATTGGCAACAGGTATAGCGATGTTTGAGTTATTTTTTGGCATAGCTAACACAAGAATTAAGACACTTGTCATATCGTGGGATGAACTTTTGTATTCCTGTGTCGTAGAAGTCTGCCGCCTCTGAATGGAACCAGCGTGTGAAGTCGTCTTCAGCTCTTCGCCGTTTTCAAAACGCTGACTGGAGGATAGGAATTTCTTGAGGTGCAAGAAAAGATGGAAGTCGCTGGGAGCAAGATCAGGACTGTTTGGTGGATGATCAAACAGCTCCCAGTCGAACTCCTGCAAAATAGCTGCTGTGCACCGAGCCGTATATGGACGAGCTTTGTCATGGAGCAGCACATCACCTGCAGTAAACATTCCACGCCTCTTGTTTTGAATGGCACGTCGCATTTTTTGCAGTGTTTCACAGTAACTGTCAGCGTTCACTGCTTCACCTCTCGGCAGGAAGTCAATGAGCAGAATGCCCTTCCTGTCCCAGAACACCGTGCACATCACTTTCTGCACGGACCCAGTCTGTTTGAATTTCGTCTTGACCGGAGATTCACTGTGACGCCAATGCATTGACTGCTGCTTGGTTTCCGGGGTAAAGTGCGAAAACCACGTCTCGTCGCCCGTGACGATCCTGTCGAGGAACTATTCGCCGTCATCATGATACCGCTGCAGAAATGTCAGTGCTGCTCCTAAGCGTTTCATTTTGTGCTCGGGTGTCAGGTTTTTCGGCACCCATCTGGCACACAATTTCCTGAACAGCAGGTGCTTAGTGACAATTTAATGTAACAAGAATCGCTATATCTGCGGAAAATGCTACTGAGCTCGGTAATCGTGAAACGACGGTTCTCTACGATGCGCTGCCGCACCAGCTCAACAAGGTCATCATTGATTAGAGACGATTGTCCACTGCGCTCTTCATCATGGACACTTTTGATGACTTTCGGAAAACTGCCTATACCAGCAACGCACCATCTGTTTGCTCATGATGTTCGGTGCGTAGATCTGACAGAGCTAAGGATGAATTTCGATCGGCGCTATGTTTTGTGCAATAAGTAACTATCACTGACCGAACCTCGCAGTTGGCGCGAGAACGAATAAGAGCCGCCATTTCGGGCCACCGCTGCCGCGCTAATCGAGAAACTTGCCTTCTGCATGCGCCTGGTAGAACAATAATTTAAGAAACTCTTAAAAGCAAAAAAGTAGTTGGCGTTAAATCTTCATTTCCATCACACATTCCCTCCCTCCGTAACATTTACCAGTACGTTAATTTTTAAGGAAAATGAATCGAGTGGTTTTCGAAGGACATTCCTATGCTGCTGGCACTGGATGTGATGGTGAGTAGTTAGATTGATTGCTTTTTTATGCATTGTTTGTGGTGTTAAGTATTTGTGTTTTCGATTCTTGACCAAGAAGGGGCTTGTACAAAATGGTCGCAAAGGTGTAGTTGCAGCAGTTTGGTTACAGAAATGTGGGAACAGTGAGACGTTCCTTTCACACGAAAGCTGTTCCGTTTCGATGTTTCGAAGTTGTAGGTGGTGTTAGGGAACGAATTGTCTGCTGCAAAGGTCTTGCAGAGTGTTGCTGGGTGATGTTAGTCATGTTAGTAAAACATTCACCTGCGAGTTGGATGTTTGAGCCAAAGACTAATTCTGCGGTGTGGATTCGTATGAGAACAAAGGTAAGAGATTGATTCCACCAGTGTTCCTTTAGTAGGTAGCATTTTAACGCATATTTTAATGTTCTACGTCGACGTTGAGTTAGTCCATAAGACTAAGATGTCGGTTTCCGTGATCTAGAGGTACCATGCTAGCCTCTGTTCCAGAGGTCGCGGGTTCAAATCCGGTGAAGGACGATGGATTTTGTTCGGGTGTAAAAATCCTTAGCATGGCTTGTAAAGCCGGTGGTCCCGTGCCGTAAATTTACGGCAGGTAAAAGGACCGCAAGTCTGATAAAAAGACCTCTGAGCAAAATTTTAATTCCTTCACGCCCAATATAGAATGGGACGCCAAGGACCATAGTAATAAAAACTCAATTCGATTCGATTAGCCTGAGGATGGTAGGCAGTTGCAGTATTATGCTGGGATCAAAAATGTTTTGCTATGGTCCTGAAGAGCTGCCTTTCAAAGTCCACCTTGATCTATTGTAATACGTACTGCTATGCCAAATTTTGAGAGCTTAGAGGATATTAAGGCTTTAGTCATAGTTTCTGCTGTGGTTTTCTAATTATGTTCTTTCTAACCAGCGGGAGAATCTGTCTATTATTACACTAGTCTGCATTTTCAAACTTTTTGTCAGATGATTTCTTAAAAGTAGATGTTCTTGAATGTAGTTTTTATGCTGGTTCCAGAAATAACTGCCGTTTTTTTCTATCACGTCAGGGTTTTACACAAAATAAGAAGTAATGTTTTGACAATTTTACTAATGAGCGTAGAAAAGTATTCAAATATCATTTCACACAAGGTAATCTTTTATTCAAGAAACATTTTAACAATACTCTCAAGAACTCCCCAAATTTATTTCATGACTACATTTTAACAAAACAAGAAGCCAAAGTGTTTCATTTAATTTTTTTAAACTTTCTCTTCTTTGACTTCCTTGCAGATCCTTGAAGATGACTGTCCCTCCTCAACATCCAACAGTAGTCGGCCATCATAGTTTCATTCCATCTCCCCTGGTACCTCCTCTCCATTTCCTTAATATCTTGCTGAAAACGTTCACCCTGCTCTTCACTATAATGTCCCAGATTTTCTGGAACGTAGTCGATATGTGAATGCAGAAAATGCACCTTTACACTCATGTTACAACCCATCTTCTTGAAATTTTCAACATTGTTTCGATAATGGCCTTGTAATTAGGATCTTTGTTATTGCCTAAGAAGTTTTCAGTAACTGATCGGAATGCGGCGGCCCATGCTTCTATTTCTCTCTCATTCATTGTCTTCTCGAAATCTTCATCCTTCATCAATTTCTTTATTTGAGGACCAACAAAAATTCCAGCCTTTAATTTGTCTTGTGTAATGAAGGGAAATTTCTTGGAAAGGTACTTGAAGCAGGGTGCATCCTGTGGTAGAACCCTTACAAATTGCTTCATCAAGCCCAATTTTATGTGTAGTGGCGGAAGCAATAGCTTTTGTTCTCTACAAGCGGTTCGTGCAGGATGTTTTTACTTCCAGGCAACAAGTTTCTCCGCTGTGGCCATACTTTCACACCCCAATGTCTTTGCTTTGCCCGACTGTCACATTCGAACAGAAAACAAGGCATTTTTGTGAACCTAGCTTTTTGTCCTAATAGTATTCCAATAACTTCGAAATCACCGCAGATACGCCATTTGTGTTCCTCGTATTGGATACTTGTTAAAAGTATCTTCATGTTTTCAACTGCCTCTTTTATTTGAACTGAATGTGCGACAGGAATGGATGCATACACATTCCCATTATGCAGTAACACGCCTTTCAGACTCTTCTTTGATGAATCTATAAAAAGTCTCCACTGAGTAGGATCATGTTCAATGTCATAAAAGTGCATTAACTCGTTTATGCTGTTGCAGTAAACCAAGGACTCGATCTGTGACAAAAAAGGAACTAGCTCTTGTTCTCTGTGTCTGTACCATGAGTAATGTGTTCCTGGCTCCAGAGGATTCTTATTTTTAAGACGGGAGCCTAGTAACTCTGCAGATTCCTTAGACAAATTCAAATCGCGTACTAGATCATCTAGTTCACTCCGAGAGAACAGTTGTGGAGTCACGTCGTATTCAGGGCGGTAGACAGCATCAGAATCGTCTTCGGTGAGTGCATGAGGTTCACTTTCAACACCACTTTCTTTCAAGTTTTCTAAAACAGCTGGAGGAAGAGGAGCAGACAGATCTTCGCCGTGTGGAACTGGCCTGATGGCTGAAGGAATACTTTGATACACAGTGTGTTTCTTATTTTTCGAATTGCACCCCTGAACATTAACTAAACAGAAATAAGTCTTTAAGGTGGTCTTTAAGCACCCTCGACACCATTGGAATTGCAAATGGCATGCATGATTTCTTTCTTTTTATCCACAATCTTAACCTCTCAACCCAATAGCGGCAAACTATCTTTGGAGCCCAGGCCTTGTTTTGGTCACCAAGTTTCATTTTACAATACGCATGGTACGCTTTTTTCACAAAGTCTGAAGCACTGTATAATTTCCACAAATGTAGCAGAAAACATTTGGATTGTTCACACACTTGCGTGTAGACATAATGTATTTATTATTTCAATCACTATGTAGCACTGGTAATGCAAGCCTCTGATATTAACCACAATGCCTAAATTACAAATAGCAACCAGCATCTACAGGTGTAACAACCTAAAGACTCACAAGTCTATTGAGAAATTTCCCTCCAAGAAGGGCTAAATTTCCCTTTAACAATACTCATCTACCGGCTCAACTCTGTATTTTTGAAGTGAAATTGTGAAAAAACTGTACGTGATAGAAAAAAACCAAAGGCAGTTCTGAAATCAGCATAAAAAGTGAGTCAGAATCACTTATTAGTTTTCAGTCATCCGATATCATGCATACTAGTGTTGTTATTATTATTATTATTATTATTATTATGTACCGAAATCCTCTGCAAGGTGGTAACGAACCTACAGCGTCCACGTTACTGTGTTGAAATCGCTCTTTTGGCACAGAAAACTCTGCTAGAGGTGATTGAGTAAGTTTGTGGAGCTTGCATTTCTGATTTTCAAAACATGCACGAATCCAAGCTTGACAACTTCACAACCTTTTTGGGCGGGCACACATGAATGTTTTATAGCATCTTCGTTGTTGCTCGAATTCCTGGATGTGATTAGCTATGGATTGAATAAAATGCAGTCTTTCGGAAGTCAAGAGTAAGTAGGGACGAATGCAAGATACTATTTACCTAAGCTTTCTTTGTGGAATTTATCAATTGGAGTTGTATAATTTCCAACTAGTGGGAATTCTGAAGTACTTCTAGATCACTGTCTTTCTCTATATCAGCAATGGCATCGGGAAAGTAAATTATGTTTATACGGGATAGTGCATCTGCTACTACGTTCTTGTTCCCCAGATGTATCATATCCGTGATGAACTCTGCCAATATACTGTAGCTGCCGAGTTCGTCGGAGTGGTTTATATGATCCGTGAACACAGTGATACCCTGTCCTCCTAATAAGCATTTAAAGTGCTTAATTGAGCTGCAGATGACTTATAATTGACGTCATGTGCACAGTTTTCCGTTTTCAACTTGAAGTTCCTGAATAAGATTAATGACCTATTTACAACATTGATTTTTGTTGCAGTGCTGCTCCTATGGCGCTGTTAAAGACGCCAGTAAGTAAGGAGGGCTGTGCTTGTGGTGGATGAGCCAAAAAGCTTGCGCAAAGAAGTTCTTTCAGTGCATTAAATGCATTTCATTCTTCAGTCCATTTTAGTGCCGTGCCGTGCCTTGCCTTGCCTTGCCTTGTTGCTGTTTTCCTTGTGGCCGTAACATGGTAGATAAAGGTTGTGTTAGCCTTCCATAGTTGGCAATAAATCTGTGTTCGGAACTGACCAGCTCAGAATACGTCGCAAGTAGGCAGGTGAATGTGGTTCTGGAAAGTTTTTTTATGGTTTCTACTTTTGTCGGAAGTAGTTTTATACCATCTGGATTAATCACCTAACCCAAAATATGTATTTCCTTCACACCAAAGGTGCATTTGGCAATGTTTACGCACAGACAGTCGTTCAGCTTCTCGAAGGCAGTTCGAAGATGGCTTAGATGTGTTTCCTCGTCCGGTGAAGCAATTAGTAAATAATCTAAATAACAGAAAACGAAATCTAATCCAGTGAGTTCTAAATTCATGAATCTCTGGAAAGTCTGAGCTGCAATGTAGTCCAAAAGTCAGATATGGTGTTGTAATTACAGTTTTATGAATTTCAGCCTCGTTAATGGATCTTTCCTAGTACGCTCGAATCGGTCAATGGATGAGAAGATTCTAGCACCTTATAATACCTCGCTGCAATCAATAAGAAAGGGCAGTGTATCTCTGTCAGGAATGGCGACGTTATTCAGGACCCTGTAGTGTCCACATTGTATCCAGTCACCAGATTTATTCTTTGGAGATGTACAACGTCTCTGCAGACCTTCAAGAAGCAGCTGCACCAGGTACTTCTTGAAGTTATGCAGAAGCGCTGTTGCAACGTGTACTCGCATTCGTGTCATGCTGATTTAACCGTTTCGGTTGAGTCGTCGTCGTCTTGGTTTGACAAACACAGGAGGTTCTTTAGTGTCGATGTGATTCTGTACATCGCAATGTTTTATTTTTCTATTATTATATTGGGACGCACCAGCTCAGGGAACTGATTTAAAACGGATTTATAGAGGTTTCCGTGCTCTACGGTTTTGAGTTCTGCTTGGCTGTTTTAAGCAATGAATAGAGAAAATGTACGCCAATTATAGGCTAACTAAAATCGGCTAGAATGAAAGGCCATTTGAATTCTCTTTATAAGCCAAGATCGAACTTTAACGGTATGTGTCCATAAGTTGTATTGTAGGCGACATAAAGCACAAATTTGGTTAAATTGCTTTTATCCCTTTCCGAAGTTGGAACAACTGAAATATCCATTCCAGTATCAATAATTCGAAACAAACCTGCTGATTCCTTATTAGTTATCACATGCGGGGTGGACCACTTAAGTTGAGACTGTACAATATCTCCAAACTAAGCGTTGTAGAAAGAAATGTCTTGAATAAAAGTTGCTGAATATTATGGGGTAAAGTAAATGTCATTAGTCGTGTTTTATTTGGAGAACGTTGTGATGTTCATTTTAGGGTCAACTTAATTCTTTAAAATGGGAACCTACCTGTTTTATGTTGTTTTTTCACTCATAAAAAACAAAACTTTAGTATAAAGCACTATGCAATTGTTCTTACACCAACGTAAATAACAACGAAAATTCTGAATGGCCGTATACGAAGAGCGCGGTGAACGGTCGGACCATCCATGGATGGTCATTTGAGGGTCAAGTTACGTTTCGTAGTTGGGAACCAACATTTTTTAATTTTGTTTCCTTATTCCTCATCACAAAGTAAACAGCTTGTTATAAACCATTTTCTAACGAGAAAACAGCATACAAAATGTAGGTTCCCATTTAAAATTAAATTTACTCTAAAATGAGCATTATAAACAAAACACGACTAGTGGCATTTGCTTTACCCCATAATATCAAGCAACTTTTATTAGACATTTCTTTCTACAACGCTTAGTTTTGGAGATATTGTACAGTCTCAACTTAAAGGTCCATCCTTTATATACAGGCGACTCAGCTGGGGGCTCTGACTCTCTGCTGCCATGTAGTGACAGGCTTGTAGTTTTCCGTACTGTTTGATTGAGCCTGAATTATTCTCTCATACTGCATGGTAACAGGCAGTTGATAGCACGCTCACCGAATTTGGAATGGTAGTAGCATGTGCTTTGTGTTGTACTGGTTTTGCTGCTATTTGATCCTCTAGAGGATTTTTTGTCTACGCAATGAAATCTTAAATGGTGGTGTTTATTATTAATGCAGTTACTTATTGAGAGTTCGGATATCTGCTCTTTAAATATTCTGTATCGTCTAGGCCGGGTATCACTGTATTACCAGTTGCTATTTGGTAGGAAGGCGTTTATTTCAGATCCCAAATTTCATCTACCATAGTTGCTAATTTTGCCATATTGTCAGTGCCCACTGATAGTATATTGCGCATGTAGCGAAGTAAACACTGAAACCCCAAAGTTTTCAAGACGTGTTCGCTAACTTAGGGTGTACGTTCGAAGAGTTAAAATTTCCGGCCCTCGTAGCCGTGGTCGCTGGATTGTATAGCTTCGGCGTTTCGCCAAGCTGAGGATCGCGGGTTTGAGTCCCGTAATTGCGGTAATAAGCGCTAAAGAACACAGTAATAATGAACTTGGTAAACAAGGGAACTTAAAAAAATTCTGTGAATAGATTTTGTCTCGTAGAGTTTCGGCATATGGAAAGACGGATATTAGGCGTACCTTGATAGCATCATATTTGCTAGTGTTTGGTGATTTTACAAGGGCATCGGCTTCTTGACTTAATAATTATTTCAGCATCAGTTAAACTCGCCACTATGTCGTTTTGTTTGTTCTTACGTTGTGTTGCTTCGGTTGAATTAAAACTCAAGTTGTATAAACCAAATCCTTGGATCTTGTTTCTGGAAAGGTGAAATTTTAATGCAATAATGCCTTCATTTCCGGAAGAGGTTTACCCGTGTGTAGCCCTTCTATTGACATCTTTGAGGTCGTCGGGGATCACGAATGTAGTGGCTCTTACACTGTTTAGTTACTAAACTTTAGAATTGAAGGTCATACTTTCGGTAGAATAATTTCTCTTTGTTCTCTTTATCAGCAAAACAACCTAAGTAGCATAGATAGGGGGAACCTGGGCCACTTTTGCGTTTATATGGGAAAGATAGGGAAAACGAGGGTAGATTCTAGGTCGGGAGAGTGTTCAAGGAGGAAAATGCGCTTATAGAGGAGAGAGAGGAAAAACGAGGGGAGATCCTAAGTAGAGCAGGGCCTCAAGGAGGAGTAATGCGCTTTATATGTGAGAGGTAGGAATACGCGGAGAAGTGCTAGGCTAGACAGAGGCTGAAGGAGGGGGATGCGCTTTATACGAAAGAGGTAAAGAATACGAAGAGAAGTGCTGGGATAGGCAGGTGTTAAAGGTAGAAGGCGTTTTATATAGGAGAGATGGGAAACCAAGGAGAAATGTTAGGCTACGCAGGGAGCGAAGGAGGGGAATACGCTTTATATAGGGGGTAGGGAGTACGAGGGGAGGTGCTAGTCTAGAGAGGCTGAGGAGTAGAGTATGCATTTATATGGGAAAGATAGGGAAAACGTGGAGAGATTCTAGGCTAGACAGATGCTGAAGGAGGGGAATACGCTTTATATGCCAGGGATAGGGAATACTAGGGTTGATGCTAGGCTAGACATCTGTTAAGGGTAAAATGTGTTTTATATGGGAGAGATGCTAGGCTAGACAGGGGCTGCAGGAGGGGAATACGCTTTATATTTGAGAGGTAGGGAATACGAAGGGAGGTGCTAGGCTAGACAGGGCTTGAATGGTAAAATATGGGTTTTATATGAGAGATATAGTGAATACGATGAGAAATGCCAGGCTGGACAGCGTTGAACGGAATATGGGTTTATACGTGAGAAATAGGGAAAACGTAGAAATATACTAGGCTAGACGGGGTTAAAGGTTGGAATATGTGTTTTATGTGCCAAAGATAGCAAACCGAGGAGAGGTGTTAAGCTAGGAGGGCTTGAATGGTAAAGCGTACGTTTATATTGGAGAGACGGGGAAAATCGAGAGAGATCCTATGCTAGGACAGAATTGAAGGAGGGGGAAATGCGTCTGTGTGAGAGAGATACGGAAAACAATGACAGGTGTTAGGGAGGCTAGTGCTGCTCATGTACAATGTCCAGTCTTCTCCAGGATAGCTCCATCCAGCATTCAGCAGGCGAGCAGATCACATGAGGGTTGAGTGCAGCATAGATGTCTGTGATTTCACAGGTAATTCAGGTAGTATCTTAGGTATTTAGGCTAATTCAGGCAGTATCACAGTATTTAGGGTAATTCATGTAGTATCACAGGGTGGGACAGATTCCGGGGGGTGGGTATAGCAGAGTTCCGTATGATTTCACAGGTAATTCAGATAGTATCGTAGGTATTTAGGATAATTCAAGTATCGTAGGTGTTTAGAGTGATTCAGCTAGAATCACAGGAGGATAGATCCCAGGGGTGGGTTGTAGCATAGTTTCGTATTTCACAGTTCAAGTAATATTGTAGGTATTTAGGGTAATCCAGATAGTATCGTAGATGTTCGTGATAATTTCAATCATCGATTTGTATCACGGCTATTTAGGCTAATTTCAGGTGATTCAAGTAGTATCAAAGGTATTTGAGTCATTTTAACAAGCAATTCAGATAGTATCGTTGATATTTAGGGTAAACCGGCTAGTATCACAGGTGTTCTAGGTAATTTCGAGCAGGGATTCGTACCAGAGCTATTTAAGGTAATTTCGCACGATTCGAGTAGTATCACAGGTAGTTAAGTCATTTTAACAGGTAATTCAGGTAGTATCACATATATTTCTGGTACTATAAAGAGTAATTTAATTCTGTATAAACATTTCTTATCCAATGTTTCAACACCTTTATATTTTTTTTTCTAAATCGTATAAACTTTTTATATGTTAAACAGTTAGTGTGTGAAACGGAGAGGGTTAAACAGTGTATAAGGTTAAAGTGAGAGTACATAGAAGTAGTATAAACTAGCTCATGTGCATGATTGAGGAGATATTATAATGTTTTAGTCAGCTTTGTTTTATGTGGTTACAGTTATATCTAACTGTAGTAGCTTTATGAGTTAATCATTGCTTTATTAGATAAGGGTTGTAAGGGTAGACGTCTCTCCCCTTTATCTAGGCTTGAGACTAGCACTAGGATTTGCTCCTAATGGCAGGGTTAACGCCTCCCCTTACATCTTCTTCTACTTCACCAGGTGTCTGTGCTAGGTGTATACGCAGCACATGGGATAAACTTCCATTTTTTAAGATTTGTCGCGGTATCGTTCGTGTTATCTTATTTGCTGAGCGCCTGTTATTGTTTTACTATTTTGAATTTTGGGTTCTTTGTCCTCCGGCTAGCTATAATTACTCAATCGAGCAAATCTCTTGAACAGGGTGTGTAAACAGAAAGGACTTGTTACTAAAAGATAACACTGATAAAAGAATTTGTTTTTACACTTTTATTGCCGTCACATTTCATTAATTTCACATATTTACTCTTGATACACGCCCGACTGAAACTGTTATATTTTCGAATGTAACTATAATCACTTATTTGCCGGACATTACTAATTCGAGTATTTCACATTTTGTAACTAACTTTACGACGCGAGAGATTCTGTAGAATTGCATAACGTGTACTTCGTGAATGATTCTTAAACTGCGCGACGTGTGACCCGTGAATGATTCTGTTGAACTGAGCGACGTGTAACGCGTGAATGATTCTGTTGAACTGAGCGATACTTGTCTCTGGCTTAAGAATTTATACTCCCTCACCCCATGTGCCTAAAGATTATAATCGAGCTGCTATTGGTTAATAAAGCGCGCCAACATTAGCGTCTATTTTTATATCCAATCAAAATTACGAACACATATGCTCTAGGGAAGATATTCCCTCCATTTCTAAAGAAAAGCGCGCTACTCTGACGTCATTTGTCTCATCTAATTGATAAACAACTCACCCTCTAGTTTCATTGTTATCCGCTCCTATTGTCAGTTTCAGTGAGGTCGTGTAAACTTATTTCCTAACAATGCTTATAATTAACAAACATCTCAAATCATTGTCATACAATAATGCTAATTTATACTACAATCACTCTGGCATTTACAGTGTTGTGATATAAAATACTGCGTCATAAGCCCCACTAGAAACATGTTTATAAATATTAACAACTTTTTGGGGGAAATTTTATAATTGGGTTTTTAGTCTCCTGAATCTTGGAACACACGATATTTATCACTTGCACTTAACACTGCACACGCATTTAACACAGGTTATACATTTTGCCTTTTTCTCGCCACTATTCACTGGCTCAGGTCTAATGTGTTTATATACATACATCTGATATTACAATTTTGTTTTATATATATAGCAAATACTATACCCTGAACTATTTAGGTCACTTACAAAATGGTTATTCTTTCTTAGGTTATTGACATAAAAATTTATACAATCAAGATTTTTAACCTGGTTCATTTTGTAATTATTGAACACATTTACCAAAATATGCATCCTCTACACAAATATATTTACATCTCTTAATTCTACACATAATTTCATATTATCTGTGTGCTACATAAGTGTTTTGCTTTAATTATCTTTACCCCTTTAAACATTTATTTTTGTCCTGAATTTATTTCTCCTTTCTTATGACATATATACATAGTTAACCCTCTTACATTCTAATATTTTGTTATGCAGTTCAGCTTTACTTATCCTAAATCTACTTTTCATCATCTTGGTCTTCTGTTTCATATTTTTCCTCAATGTTGTATGGTTTCAGCATTTCAATATGGAACTTTCCAATGACTTTTCGGTTTGCTGGGTTACATAATTCATATGTGTTTGTTCCATATATTTCAACAACTTCATATGGTCCATGATATTTTAGAAACATTCGCCAATAAAGTTTATTTGCCTTATCAGACAATTTCTTAGTTTTAACCAAAACTAAATATCCTATTTTGATCTTCCATTATTTTCTTTTCTTCGTGTTCCCTTTTTCTTTTTATGGCTTTTTTCTTCATCCTTTCGAATGCTTGTCGGAACATCTCTTCTTCCGTTTGTGGTATCGAGTGCTCATCTGGAATGACTTCTGAAATTTTCTTACATATTGTATTTATCTTCTTTCCTAATTTAAGTTCACATTGTTTGTATCCTGTCACAATGTTTACTGTTTCGTTGAGTAGATTCTGAACGAAATTCACGTATCCATACCATTGTGTTTGTTTTCGATGACACAGCACCCTTAGGTAATTCTAAATTTCCTGAATTTCCCTCTCCACTGGGTTGGAGTTCGGTCTGTATCTTGACGAAAAATATTGTTTAGTGCCTTTTTCTTTCAGTCCCTCCATAAATCTTTTTCCTGTGAAGGACGAAGCATTGTCGCTCAATACGGATTGGATTGGTCCTTCCTCTATCACATATGACTTGAGTAGCCTATTCAAACATGCTAAACTTGTAGGTTTTCTCAAAGGGTAAATTCTTACATACTTGCTGAATATATCATAACAGACAGATATATATTTGTTTCCAAATTGACTTGGAGGCATAGGACCATGAATGTCAATACTAATTACGCACCTCGGCTTATCCCTTATACCGAATTAGTCTCAAATGCATATGCTGCATTTATTTGCTTTGCCTTCTGACATAGGTTGCAGCACGAGATAAATTTCTGAACCTTCTGACGCAATTTGGATATATATAAATTTTCTAAAATCATAGAAGTTGTCCGGTCCGTCCCTGAGTGTGCTAACCCTTCGTGAAAATTCTTAATTAGCTCCTTTTCCATGCTTTTCGGAACCATTACCTTCCAACTAGGCATTTCTTTTCCATGCTTCTTGTATAATGTTCCATTCCGAATTGCTACAATTTCTTTCTTTGCACTTCAATTAATGGTGCATTTCCTTAAGTTCAAATAATGTTGCGTCTTCATTTTGAATTTCCCCCATATTTTTCAATTTTCTTATCATTTCTTTGCTTAAAGGAATTTCAATTGTCAATATTTTGACTTCGTTTCTAGGCCTTTCAATATTCTCGGGAATTTGTGGGTTGTAGTTTAATCTTGATAGCAAATCGCTGAAGGTATTATTCTTGCCAGGAATGTGTATAATTTCAATATAAAAATCAGATATTGCGTGAATGTATCTAGCAAGTTTTCCACTACATAATCTACACCGTTGGATGAAAGTTAGGCTGATGTGATCCAAATATACTTTCACCTTTTGCTAATAAATATAGGTCTTGAAACGAATTAATGAAAAATAGAGTGCTCCAATTTCTAACTGAGTCACCGAAGAATTCCGCTCAATGTTTGTAAGTCCTCTAGAACCTGTACTAATGACGTGAAACTCATTGTTGATGTCTCGCTGTCCTAAAATTCCGGCGAATCCTTGCATTGATGCGTCAACATAAATCTCGTATTTCAAATTTTCTCTGGGCCTCTCGAGCAATATTGACTTAGCAAATAGTTCTTTGACCCTCTCAAAACATTTTTGTTGATCCTCTATCCATCTCCACTTAATATTCTTTCGGAGTAGCTGCCGCAGTGGTTCTATTTCAGCCGAATACCTTGGTACGAACTTACTCTGAAAGTTCAATACCCCTAAGAGACGTCTAATTTGCTTTACGTTCCTTGGTGTAGGAATTTTCATTATTGCTTGTATGCCCTTCTGGTCAGGTCTTATACCCCGTTCATCCACTACATAACCCAGAAAATTTATTTCCTTGACACAAAATTTTGATTTTAGTATGTTTACAGTCATACCATGTTGTAGTTTATTTAACACGTAATGTACATTATTCACATGTTCCTCAAATGTTTGACTAATGAGGATATCATCAATATACTTTATTAAAAAGCCATCTACAGCAGTTCCAAAAACACTGTGAATTGCTCTCAAAATCCACTTCCTGAGTTTTTTTAAACCAAAGGGATTTACACAAAAACGATACTGGATCCCCGAGTATTGAAATGAAGTGGAATCACGCACTTGTGGATCTAATTCCACTTGCCAATATGACGCAGTGAGGTCAATGGATGTTAAAAATCTCCCTCTTGAATGTTTCGTGATTAGTTCGATTCCTTCACTTTGAAAATGGTCTGACTTCATATATTGATTGACATATCTACCATCTAATGTTAATCTTAAACTAACATCTCGTTTAATACTCCAACAGATTGAATTTATATATTGAGAATACTTTGCTCAATAATCCCATTTTCTGACATGCTATTTATGAGTTTTCTAGCTTTGTCCCGAAGACTTATAGGTAAATTATCATATTTATGCCTATATGGTGGCACATCTTCTACCTGAAATGTATGTTGATATACGTTACATCTGCCTGGGATATTACTAAATACTGAACTATTGTTCATCAAAACATCATGAAGGATTTGTTTTTGTGTTTTCATAATGTTATAAGCTTCTTCACACTTGTATAGTATTTCCTCATTTCTCCTCTCTTCCCAGTTGTCTGTCTCGCTCGCACGGTCGTCTTTTGTTCGGGTTGTAAATTTCTCTACTTCGTCTGACATTTCTACTAGCTGTCGAAAATACGGCGTGGTGTTCCCTTCATATCTTGTGACTACTTGCTTTATCTGACTGTTTCCATCGGTTTTCCTTATTTGCACAAAAAGTTCTTGATCACAAAGATTTTCCTCATCCTTTGTCATCTCAATCACGGAAACTTTCTCTTTTATAAACGGTACCTTTATTTCTCTCTTGTCTTTTGTCATTTTAACTCCTCATATTTAAAATCTATACGTGCTTCATATTCATGTAGGAAGTCATATTCTAAAATTATGTCACAAATCAAATGATTTACAATTAGAAACATCACCTCGAAATTTTCTCCGCCGATAAGTACGTTAAGTAGAGATTGTGGTTTTATGACCTGTGCCGTTCTTCCGATTGCAACACGACAAACTAAATTACTAGTGGGAAGAGCCTTAATTTTGTTACCTTCATTTATCAAATTTATATAAAATTTCTGCGAACAAATTGAAGCTGATGAACCGGTCGCAATAATCTTTCTTCGCGATTTCTATCTTAACATGAGGTGACTCAAAATTTTCCTCCTTATCTTTGCTGTAATCTTCTTACAGAGTGTGTGTAGGCAAATTGTTCGTATTGGTAATGGATACTGGATTATTAAAGACGTCCTGAGAACCTACTGCACAGGAGTCTATTGACAGTTTTCCTGGTTACTTCCATGTTCATGTACGGGACTACCATTCCTAACCGGCGCTAAATTTATCTCATTTTCGCTCCCATTGTTTGGAGTTCCCCTTCCTCGAGTTCGAAATCCTCGATTTCTGAAATTATGTCCTCTTGGCACGTAATTTTCTTGCCGTTCCTCGGATCTTTCCCGGTTAGTGCTTTCCCTCCAGTGCGTGAAATTTCCCCTTTGTCTGACGTAACGCCTTCCTTGATTTAGCCCTCTTTCCGGCAATCTTTCTGTCCTGACGTAATTTATTTGTTCCTGTCGACCTGGTCTCCCATCTTTCCTCGGTCTTTCAAAATTTGGAACGTATGATTGGTACCGTTGCCTGGTATCATTCTCATGACGTCTGTCTTGTCCTCTGATTTGGTGATAATAACTACCTTGGTAATTCCGTCTATCTCGCACATCTAAAAATCTATGCTCCCACTCTCGAGATATATCTTCTTCCTGTTGTTCCAAAGCTGACATTAATTCTGTCATCTCAAAGATACTATGTGGTTTTGCAATTAATAAATAATTTTTTATCCTTAAGGGATAATGCCTTGTGAGCAAACTCACAAAATCTTCCTCATGGCTAAGCATTGCTCGTATTCTGTGCTGTACCGTAACATTCCAAAATCTGTTCATGAATAACCTCTTAAAAGATTCATATGAAATTTCACCCCCTGATACCATTTGTAACCAATCTAAAGTTTTCTGGTCCAACATCTTTTGACAACTATCATTTTCAATGCTTCCGGTATCTTTTTAATTTGAAAATACTCTGACAAGTCTGCAATAAACTGTACTGGATTGGAGTTTTCATTAAATTTTGGAAGTGGTAAATCATTTAAGATATAATTATAGTTATGCAAATCCCTTATTCCCATATTTAAATTCTCTACCGTTACTTGTGCACTCTGAGTTTCAGCGTGGACTATAGATGAAGCCGCCGCGTCACTCACATTATTAGTCATACCTGAGGAACTACCTCTATCATTATTCTGTACATCAGATACATTAGCATCACATATATTGACCCTTGAATTCAATTCTAACCTATTTACAGTACCTTGCAGACTTTCTATTGTCTGTTCCAATTTTTTATTGTTTTCATTTTGAACAGCTTTGTGCTTGTTAATTTCAGAAGTTAGTTTTTGATTCAAATCTATAAACAAAACTTTAACTTCTTCAGACAACTTATTTCTTTGTGTTTCCGACTCCTTCTGAATTTCAGATATCTCCCTTCTGAATTTCAGATATCTCCCCTCTGAAATTAACTTGCACCTGAATTAAATCTGCATTCATCTCTCTTAGCTCACTTGAAATGCTATTCATTCGGCTACCTAACTCTGTACATTTTACACTAACATGTTCAAACTTAGTATCAACCTCACTTTTTAGGTTAGATATTTCCCTGCTCATGTCTGACATTTTCTTTGAAACTTTTCCTATCTCACTTGCTATTATTTCATGATTTTCATTTCTCATTCTTATCATACTACTATCTAGTTCCATAAATTTCTTTTCCATATCTTCCCTGTTTTGATCTATTTTCTTTTCTAATTTCTCATTACTCTTACCAATATCTTCCCTTAATTCCCTATTATTCTTTTCCATATTCTGAGTTAGTTTTTCTAATTTCTCTTACCAATATCTTCCCTTAATTCCCTATTATTCTTTTCCATATTCTGCTTTAATTTTTGCTCTAACTTCTCAATATTCTTATTTAATGTTTCACCAAAATTTCTCAGCATTTCCATCATACCAGCATCAAAACTAACATTTCCTGCTATTCTATCCTCACTTTCTTCACTAATATTTTCTCCGTCAAATACTACATTATTTTTCGTAACCTGCATTGAATTACGGCTAACTGTTACATTATCCCCTTCCATAATTGTTTCTTCAGTATTATTAGTGGACATTGTTTTCTTAATTCTTTCACTTCTCAACAACATTTAATTTCTCACAATTTTTTTTCTTTTAGGATACACAAAAAATTTACAATTTTCTAACCTTTATGATGCTATCTGATGATGTTGCTTTGATGTCCAGCTTCCTGTCCCTCTCTCCTAGATGTATATGTCGCATCTGCGTCGTACTACGATGGATCTGCGTCGTCTCGCTGTCTTGGTGTCCTGTAGTCAAATTCCCTGTTGGCTTCAATTCTCGTAGTTACAATGTCCTCTCATCCGCGTCGTCGATCGTTCTGGTGGTTGTTTCTGGGATCTGCGTCTTGTAGTTAATTGCACTGCTCCATTCACTCCACGTTCTGGTTATGTCCCTTCCTGGTTTTTTCGCCCCACGTTCTGGGAGCCAAATTTGTCGCGGTATCGTTCGTGTTATCTTATTTCCTGAGCGCCTGTTATTGTTTTACTATTTTGAATTTTGGGTTCTTTGTCCTCCGGCTAGCTATTATTACTCAGTCGAGCAGATATCTCTTGAGCAGGGCGTGTAAACGGAAAGGAGTTGTTACTAAAAGATAACACTGATAAAAGAATTTGTTTTTACACTTTTATAGCCGTCACATTTCATTAATTTCACATATTTACTCTTGATACACGCCCGACTGAAACTGTTATATTTTCGAATGTAACTATAATCACTTATTTGCCGCACATTACTAATTCGAGTATTTCACATTGTGTAACTAACTTTACGACGCGAGAGATTCTGTAGAATTGCATGACGTGTACTTCGTGAATGATTCTGTTAAACTGCGCGACGTGTAACCCGTGAATGATTCTGTTGAACTGAGCGACATGTAACGCGTGAATGATTCTGTTGAACTGAGCGATACTTGTCTCTGGCTTAAGAATTTATACTCCCTCACCCCGATATGCTTAAAGATTATAATCGAGCTGCTATTGGTTAATAAAGCGCGCCAACATTAGCGTCTATTTTTATATCCAATCAAAATTACGAACACATATGCTCTAGGGAAGATGTTCCCTCCATTTCTAAAGAAAAGCGCGCTACTCTGACGTCATTTGTCTCATCTAATTGATAAACAACTCACCCCCTCGTTTCATTGTTATCCGCTCCTATTGTCAGTTTCAGTAAGGTCGTGTAAACTTATTTCCTAGCAATGCTTATAATTAACAAACATCTCAAATCATTGTCATACAATAATGCTAATTTACACGACAATCACTCTGGCACTCACAGTGTTGTGATATAAAATACTGCGTCAGATTGTAGACTCGCGGGGAAAATCTTCATCTTGAGATCCTGGTTACATTCTTTTAATCACTGTTATACGATAATGTCCATATGCATATGTAGTTATTCCATCCTCGGCAGTAATTCTTATTGTTAAAGAGCTTGTAGAGGTCTTTCTCGAAATAATGTGCAGTTCGTTATCGTAGCCTGTTAAATTCCACAGAAGGTTTTAACCACTGTAACTACCGGAATTGTTGCACACGATGGATTTTACTCAAACGTAAGCCATGATTAAGAGCTTGCTTCAAACGCATGTAATGTACTACATACTTCTTCCGAGGTCCAAGATGGGGTATCAGTTTCTTTGTAGATGATTCCTTGGGCTTCATACACTCGGGTAGGAAAGGTAGATCGTTGTGTAGATCGTGAAGTTCTGCAGGATATCGATGTCAACTTCTAATATGTATCCATGAGGATCATCTTGTATTCTTTCTAAGTCGATTTCTTCAGGTGAAACCCACTCAAATCTACCATAAGGGAGGGCGTGGCACATTGCCAAACCAAATTGGTTATTGGTGTCCTCGTATGTAATACATTGGGTTAGTCTCGACGGAGTAGGTGTTGTTTGCCTCGGCATACCGGTGGGGAATTTGGCATAAACCTCCTCTTATACCAGATTCTATCATGAGTAATTGATCATAATCCTCTAACAATTCCAGCCGAATTCCAGTATGTAGTAACATGGCATCCCCTGCAAGTCCTGGAGAGGTGAAATAATGGGCGTGGCCGACTTTGTGTGTTTTGAGGGTTTGATCTCTAAATGTCTCAAAGACATCTGCTAGAAGAAGTACATCTGCGGTTAAGTATAGGTCGCTGTACCAGGTTTCTCACATTAAACAGTGTCCATACATTTCTAGCATGATTGTAGTCAGCATCACTAATTTCTTCTTCATTTAATCTATTGTAGGAGTAGTCCTTAGGAGACAGACACGTTTCGTTCAAAACATCACATGACGTGACGTAATCATAGGGAAGTACTCCCTTACGAGTCATCAACTTCAACTTGTCTTCTCCGAAGTGCTTCAGGATACGATGTTAGATTTTTCACCAGCTTATTCCAGCTTGTACACAGGAACCGAAAGCTATTCACAAACCGAAGCTTTATATGTCTTACATACTTGGGGACAATGATATATAGCTTTCTTCACAGCTGGGAATTACCTCCCCCCGCTCAGTTTTACACCCCAACGCATTAACAATGAAGTGCGAGCCATACCCACTGAGATTATGCATGAAGATGTGAATATATTTAGGTGTTTTGCAGGCTAAATTACATTCATTATGTAGACTTCCACGATATTCACCAGTGATATGATCATGGTCGCGTACCTTATAATACACTCAGTAAAGGGTTATCCACACAAGTAGTATACTGTAGAGGACTCGAAATCCTGCTGTTGATCTGTAAGTTTCAGAAGCATGGCAATATTATCAATTTTCTTTGCAAGGGATAACAGGTATACCATAAACTTCTAAGTAGTACGAACACCACGATATACATAGGGATGCTTAGGAAGACCAGTTTCCAGATGTTCAACAGATTGAGCAGCTTTCACGTAAACACAGAAACCCATTGGTACATGTTCCTGATAAGGGGTTGTATATGAAGTTTCAGGATTTGGGATGCATGTATGACATCGAGCGAGGATGCTTTCAAAGTTTGCGTAGATGTAAGGTAGTTTCAACATCCTTTCGAAATTTTTAAATTGTAAAATTGATTTCTCCTTTGTAGGGATAACTACCCTTGCAACACCATGTTGATTACAGATGGATGTACAGTTCGTGTAAGTCGTGACAGTCCCCCACTCCTGAAGCATATATGCGCAATAGCACTGACCAGTCCACTTGCATAGTAAGAGAGGTGGGTCATTGTTCCACCTGCTGCGAGCTCAAATGCAAGGTAACCTTACACATTTGTTTATAATGCGGTGTGTATGTGGCTGCCTCCGAGTTCTGATATCACCTGCTCCCCACCACTCTCACCACTACTCCTCATTTCTCCTCACTACAATTCACACAAGCTGTATGCTCTTGTAGTTTTTGCAACCCACTTCCTCCATATCGATCATCAAAATGTGTAAAACAGCTCTTACAGGTATAAACACGTTGTTTATGCTTAGTTTCCTACGGTCGAATAAGTTTTTCAACATTCTTTATATATACGTAGTGATGTTTTCCACTACTGTCACTCAATAGTAGCAGCTCACGGTGTTCCGGTAGTTCAGTCTGAGCAACCGTTGGGGGATACACTTCACGCATCTCATCCAGTCCGAAAACGTTGATAGACATACTGTTAAGCTTCTCAAACGTAGATATTTGAGTAAGTGGAGTAGGGTAAGAAACAGGTGAAGTCGTACTTATCTTGAAGTTGCCCGTATTTGCTAACGGATAGAGGCTTGGTGCTGACGAATTTGGCTAATACAGAGTACATGAAGCATTTCTTGTCGGTTTAACTCTGTATGTTTATGCGGACTTCTCTTGCTTCAACAGATGGCGGTAATGGTATGTAGCTACTTCCGCGTAACGGTATATACTTGTTGATACGAAGTCGAACTCCTTCCACAGCAAGCAGGGCCCAGTTGCTACTCTTAAGCTGTGATTCCTCCAGTTCAGTAACCAATTTCTTGAATTTTGTTTCCAACATAGAGTCCAGGTCCATTTCTAGGAAAACAGGCTCATTTCGTGTTTTAAATGTTTTGTCGCAGGTTTCTCGATACTGTTAAATCTACACTCAGCCAGCGAATTAATTTTCACACTCTTGTGGACACCAAGCTCTTTTTGAACTGCTTGAATTATCCGTTGTTTTGCCTCATGCAGATACATATTCAGATCCTTAGGTGATTCGCATCGCATAAAATACGATTTCAAGGGTCCATCGAATGAAGTTTCATATTCTTTCATATCACAGTCCGCCATTGTAGATAATAACTGTTCTTTAGTAAGTTCTAATCTACTTTTCTTCTCAGGTATGTGTATTTTACATACATCTTGATGGCGTTGACCCTTATAACTGTCATCGAAGGTCACGCTACAATGTTTACATTTGAAGAGTCCCTTGCACCTCATCTCGTGTCTTCTCTTATCGTAACCTCGTAGTAATTTCGCATTTACCACAAGAATATCCAGTAGCGCTTGGAATAATGTCCTTATATGCAGAGTTATTCATCTTTACTCTTGATGTAATAACGTATTCATCCTTCTTCAAGGAAATGTAGATCTCTTCACCTTAATAACACTTTAGAAAGCTGATTATTTCCGGAGAGAACACGATGTTGACACCTCAAGAATAATTAGCGGAATGAAGTCCAGTGTCCGAGGCCACCCTATTTATAGAAGGGGCACGAACCTTTTAGATCAATTATATACTAATCTTAATAATAAAGCGGTGATGAAGGGTCTAAACTCTTATATTTCAATACATGTTTACACAGGTGTTCGGACGTGGCCGTAGGTCTTCGTGCTTGCTCACGTGTTTAGAGAAGTGTTCAGCGGTGTTTGTGTGATTGTACGTATTCGTAGGTCTTCGTATAGCTTCGTGTGCTTGGATGAGCTTTAGAAACGTGCAAATGTATCTATGTGTTCGTAGGTCTTCGTGCAGGTTCGTGTGTTTAGAGAGGTGTTCTGAGGTTTTTATGTCTGTTTATATACGATTGTGCGTGCGTGCGTGTGTGAAGGAACCCCGAATTACGGAGCAGAGACGAACCTCTCGGATAACATTGCATTTCAGATCCGATGCTGTAACGCTTTTATCACTTTCCGGTTCGACGTTGACACCCATATTTTATGTATTTAGAGGTTTTAAAAATATAATTTATATATTAGACATCATTATTCGTTATTCTCTGTTTTCTCGTTTTATATACTTGCACACCTATCGTGCGATGATTTGAGCAATTAAATGCTGATTAGGTGGCTACAACTCTGATATTTCCCTAACATATCAATGCCTTTTAATGATATAACGTGATCGCTGATCAAACATTTAATTCAACTCTAAACCTTGGCATAAAAACGGGTTTGTTGTACACCACTCATTTTAATGCTCTACTCGTATTAACCTCTACCATATGACGTCACACCCGGAAACAGGTTGTCTAGCTCTCACAGAGACGTTGAAACTCGTCTCATTACTACCTGTATATGTCCGCTCTGCACGTATTAACCTCTACCATATGACGTCACACCTAGAGAATAGGATGTACGGCTCTATCGTACACGTTTAAACTCATCTCGCAACCACCTGTATATGCTGTCACACCAAAACGAGAAGTATTCTCACGCAATCATTTCGACAGATGTTTCCATTCAAAGTGTACAGTGGGCTCAAATGTTTTCCGATGGGCCAAGGGGTGTAGAGGAAGAGGGGGAAGAACTGTCTTATCGATTAGTCATGCCTGGCTGTAGCCAGCAAGTGCCGGTATCGTTTCAAAGGTCACATTTACTTCTGTGTATGCTCGTATAATTCGCGGCCTGACTCTAAGTTAAAGAAGACGAAACCAAATACTTTTCTCTTTACTAGATCTATTCAAGCGAAATAAATTAACATTTTCTTTGCATAATATGTTGTTTAAAATCAAATATTGCACTCCTTATGCGGGTGCTACACAAGTTAAAGATTCAGTAACTTTCTTGAGAAACAAGGTTCGCATAATGTATACCTTGTTTTTAACGTTTGTTGCTAGTAATAAATAATAATAATAGTTTCATAATTATCACCAATAGAACGTTCTACTCGTACTGAAGCAGAGGGTATTTATTACCTTGAATATAAGTAATTTGCTTTTTAATTGTCATAGATATTGATCACAACGTTTAGCGCTAAGTGTGTGGTTGCATACAGTTGCCACATTTAGTTCTGATAATATTCAAGGAATTTTTTAAAAATATGAAAGCAAAAGTAATATTAATGTAAAACTGTTGAAGCAGTTTGGGCACACTTAAGTGCAAATTTAAATTTTCTACAAAATGAGATATATTTTGCGTTTGTTACTGAAAAACGAATAAAGATAGTGTTATATAAAACATAATTCCCCTTACACACACTCACAAGAGAAAGGAAGAAAAACCTTGCCTGTCGTGTAGTGGACGTAGAGTAAAAACACTTATGTAGGTATTGTATCCAAAAGGAGAAAATGTTAATGTATACGTGGAAACAACGTTTAGCGCAAAATATGCAGTTTCTATATAGCTGTTTTATTCGGTTAGAATAACATAAAAGCTAAATTTTCAAAATGGTGACCCGAAAGTGATAATGCAGACAGTTTGATGTGCTTTTGTTGCAATTGTTTCATTTGAAAGCACTCAAGTTACAAATTCGAAAATGCCCCCCCACCAAAAGAAAATACTTTGTATTACGATTCACGTTCATAATTCTTAAAATGCTTCTCTTTTTGGTCTGGAATGCAATGGGATGTGTAACGGAGGGGACTTGACCCCGATCCAGTGAATGAGGATATTGTGCTTGTGCCTCTCGAGGGGGCGCTCCAGGGAGGGACGGACGAGGTGAGAGACACCGGGCGGCCGGAACTAAGAGTGACGGCACAGCAATGACAGGGTTCCTAAAGTTGCCAGATTGAGACGCCCTGACAGTCGGGCAGGCAAACCGGGAACCCGCCCCACACAGAGGGTCCAACGGCCCCCAAGAAGCGGTCCGTATACCCTGGCAACCAGCCGAAGATCGAGAGACGGATAAGGTTCCACAGAGAGCATTCTTTTTCTTTGCCATGCCACACCGGTATACCATCGTCGACACTTCCAACCCTGAAACAGACCTAACGGGGCTAAGGATGAATGAAAAGAGGAATGGAACGATATTCGGGGGCTGAGAGAAATCATATCAGTATTCGCCTGACGACCCGGGAAAACTCTTGAAAAAAAAACAGTGGGTCAGATTGGGCGGTCGACGGGAAGCGAACTAGGGATCTCCCGAATGCGAGTAGCACGCGTTACCGCGGCGCCACCTGGACGTATACTGGAAGATACGTAGTTCAAATGTCGGCTATGACATTGAATTTTTCAATCTGATTCTGTCTTTCCAACCTTGTCCTACACACGGCTTGAGTGAAAGTCTTCTTGTTAATTGAGATGAACTGCCATTACATACTTCGTTGTCAAGTACGAGATGAAGCATGCAGTAGCTCAAACGATAGTCAGATTTTTATGTGGCGTCTTTGAAACTCCACGCTCGTTGCATTACCATGAGAACAAATTAACGTGTTGCATTCACATAACTTTCTCTTCTCACCATTCTACAAATTCTTTTTTCTAAACCTCATTTTCTGTCTACTTCTTATAATCCAGATAACCTTGCAAATCACATTAGGCCATCTCTGTGGTTTGGGGATCTGTCTCACATTTAAGAGGTCCCGAGTTCGAATCTCGGTTAAAGTGAAATACCCGGGTAAAGTTTTATCCAGGGTTTCCGCTTATCATGAGAAGATGAATGTTAGATTATAATTTCTAGGGACCTCGGGTCCATTTGAGCATCATTTTAGCCATTTCGTTCATTCACCGTTCGTAATGGCCTACACGGTTAAAGGACTTTAATTAAATACCAAGAGAAACGTTCACATTTACACATTTCGTGGTAGTATACATAGATAAAGCGATAGTCACATTTTCAAAAACCATGTCTACGTGATGCTTTGAAATTTCATGCTGTTTGTATGACCACGACAAAAACAAAACGAATAGCGATTTCTCAGTTACAAAAAGTTCAAACCAATAACAAAAAATATCTGAGAAATAGTTAATCTCATAAAATAAATATGTATAACAAACTGCGTGCTTTAACGGGGTCTGCATTTCTTGTGTAGCAAAACTTTGTCCAATCTTTTAGAGTTTACCAATTATACAAAAGTCATTCAGAATGAAGAAGACTTGAGAGGCTCTTCTCAGTAAGTTCAAAATATATATATTTCATTTGTCATGAAAATGTTTTAAACAGGGAGTATTTTAATCAAAATCATTAGAGCCATTTTCAAGAAAATAAATTTCGAAAATTTTTCCATGTAAAGGGTTGTTCAGGATGGGGGAGATTTTCTTTAAAAGATGCTGAACTTAAATATAAAGCTTGTCATTTAACCGACTTTTCGCTTTGGATTTAAGTTGTTCACAGACACGCAGGCATATGGAGCCTTTGCTATAAAATATGATGTGTTGCATTCACATGACTTTCGTTACTCACTCTTTTACAAACTATTCTTACAAAGCTTATTTTGCATCTATGTCATGTTAGTACCGAAACACCTTCATGGCTTATTTTCACAATTCGTTTGTAGGTATAACCAGAACATATTAAGCTAAAGCCATAGCCAAATCCCTCAAAGCTGATCGCTACGTGATAGCTTTGGATTGGTTGGCTACGGAGGTGACTCGGCACTGATCCACATAGTGGATATTATGCCTACACCCCACAAGGGGGCGTCTCCGGGAGGAAGGATGAGGCGAGACAAGACACCGGGCGTCAGCCATCAGGAATGGCAGGATGCCTAAGTTTTCAGATAGAGACTCCCCGTCAGACGGACAGGCAGACCGGGGACCCTACCCAGCACAGAGGGGGTCAAACGCCCCTGAAGGAAGTTAGGACACTCCCGACAGCCAGCCAGCCGAAAGCCGAGGGACGGAGAAAGTCACAAAAGCACTGCACACTGCACCGAAACACCATCGCCGACATTTCCAACCCAGAAAGAGACCAACGGATGAAAGATGAAGGGAAATGAGAATGGAGATGAAATGGAGGTTGAGGAAACTTGGGGATGTGAGAATCCTTCCCAGCATTCGCCTGGCCACCCGGGAAAACTCCCCGAAAAAACCCATGGATCAGGAAGGTTGGTCAGAGGAATCGAAACCACGACCTCCCGAATGCAAGCCACAGACGTGATAGCTTTGAAATTCTATTCTCTTTGTATGAACACGAGAAAGAAAGAAAAACACTAACTATTTGCAGTTGAGAGAAGTATAAAATATTTGAAAACTTAAACTAATAACAAAGAAAATTTCAGAATAGCTAAAATATAAAAGTTATTTGACATAAAATAAAAATGTTATTTGATATAATGTGGTTTAACAAGACCTACAGTGTTGTGCAGTAAGATTTTGTCTCTCTCTTACGATTTACTAATTATCAAAAGTTATTGACATTAAAGACTAATTTACAGACTATTCCTAGAAAATAAAAGATATATATTCTATTTATCATGAAAATAGCTTAAACATATGTATTTTAATCAAAATTCTTACAGCCATTTTTGAAAAAATACATAATTTCGCAAAATATCCAATGTAAAGGATAGTTTGAAGTGGGGGTTTTTCTTTAAAATCTCGTTGTCGCATTCTTGGATGAAGTTGAACTTAAACACTAGGTTCGGTTTTTAACCAACCTTTTGCTTTTGAGTTATGCTCTTCGTGGATACACAACCAGAAAAACACACACTTGGACCATTTTCTAAAAATAAATTCCTTGGATTAACGGGGTCACAAACGTGATTTCTGGTGAAATTACGGCATTGAATTTTTAGGTGGAACACAATACTTTCTCTACTTACTATAACTACGTAGTAGAGAAAGTAAAAATGCTTTGTTTGGATTTAGGGAGTCTCAAAACCTGTATTTCCGTTAAATCTCGTTATTCAATTTTTGGGTGGAACGCAATAATTTCTCTACTTACTGTAACTACGTAGTAGAGAAAGTAAAAATGCTTTCTTTGGATTCAGGAAGTTAAAAACGAGTATTTCCGGTGAATATCATTGAATTTTTGCGTCGAATACAATACTTTCTCTACCTCGTGTAACTACGTAGTAGAGAAAGTAAAAATGCTTTCTTTGCATTCAGGGGGCCTCAAAAGTGCATTTAAATGAATTTTAAAAATATATTGACTGCTGTCATTTATTAGCGCCCTCTGCATTCGTTTACGAAATTTTTAATAAGTCCAGAACTATTTCACCGAAATAGCTTCTTTTTAGAGTAATTTCTGCTGCGTATGTTGGCATGACTGACCACTTAATTGTTTTATCCTTCGAAGTATCGATTCCCTTGATTTTGTTTTTCTGTGGTTTGAGTTTTGTTTGGAAACAGATGTCTCCGTGAATTTATCAAATAGAGTTAGGTATTTTACGAAGAGTACTAGAAGAAACTGTGTCGTATAACTTATGTGTTGGAGAGATTAGGTTAGAAGAAGAATAAAGTGCAAGAATTGGTATAGTAGGTAAATTGAAAATGGTGTGCCTGAATTGTAGTTTTGAGAACTCATTTTACTCTTCCAAACAATGTGTTAATATGAAAGCAGTTAGAGGCTTGTTTATGGATTAAGGTGCATTGGCAAGGGTCTTGGAGCTGGTAAGGTATTGTGTGGCCTTATGAACTTACCAGATCCTCCTACAAAGTGTTACAAATACACAATGTTTTAGGAGATGGTCTGCAATACGTTGCAGAAAATTCAATGAAAGCTGCTGCCAAAGAAGCAGTGTTAGTAAATGAAAACGACAAAAACATTGGCATTGCTTTTGATGGGAGCTGGCAGAGGAGAGGATTCAGGTAAAAAAAATGGACGTTGAACTACTACAAGCATTGGCATTGGAAGAGTTAGTGACTTCCAGGTACACTCAGCATATTGCCATGGTTGCACAATGACTGGTAATGATGAAGAAAAGAAACTCCTTCATAAACCAGCACGTCTGAAAAATTATAAGCGATCATATAGTGGCATGGAAGTTGCTGCTGCCTTAGCAATTTTTTATCTGTCGGAGGCTCAGCGAGGAGTACGCTACACAAGTTATTCAGGGATATAGACAGTAAGTGCTTCATTGCTGTTTCTGAAAGTAAACCCTATAATATTCCTGTAATTAAGTTGAAGTGTGTAAAGAAGAGGATGGAAACAAGACTGCGTGAACTAAAAACTACACTTGGCAGCACTAAATTGTTGGATAAAAAACCATGAAATACCGCCTGACAGATAATATAGTTGATGAATTACAACAATATTATGGAAATGCTATTAGAGACAATGCAGACAGCTTAAAGGCAATGAGAAAAGCTGTATGGGCTTCCCTTTTCTATAGGATCTCTAACTGATCAAAAACCAGCCCATAGCCTATGTCCGCCCTCATCTAAAACATGGTGTAAATACAGATTAGCCGAAGAAACTGGTACTATTGATTAGTTTACACAACACTCCATTCGTGAAGCTGTTGTGGAGGCAATAAAGCCTGTATATAGGGATATTGCCAGGCCTGATCTATTGAGAAACTGCATCTATGGTAAAACTCAAAATGTCTAATCAAGTTTTCAATAACACTGTATGGACTCGGGTGCCCCCCCCAAAAAAAAATTGTGGGATACAAGAACCTACAACTGCGAGTTTGTGATGCAGTTATTACATGAATGATGGCAATTTTAGTAGAATAAAGGTTTTAGAAGAGTGGTTTTGGAACCAGTAAGTAATACTGTCACCATTATACAAGAACTTGACATGCTACTGATGTCGAAAACGAAGTGCGCAGCACAACAGATATCCCAGGACAATAGTATAGATTTGGGGATTGTAAAACACTTAATATACAAGAATGTGTATTCATATGCAAATGAGGTCCCCCACCTCCTCACCCCCACCCCTTCCCCAGCTCCTTGTTACTTTCAGTTGCAGCTTGAGGGTCATAAATCTTGTCGAATATAATGGAAGCTTGACAGTTAAGCAATTAAGGCTGTCAATCAACTGACAACGAACAAAGGGGTCATAAATTTACGCTTCTGTAACAAGGGCGGAGGCATTATTCTACCCATTCCATATCCGGCTACGTGCTTTCCTGCACTGCACCAACTCGCCCCACTCGCATTGTTTAACGACCACGTGCAATGTACTTATGTACTTTACCTACTTGAAATTATCTATACATGAATGGAAATATTACTGAATCTAATGGAGCAGCTACAACTGCAAGCTTATGCACAATAGACAGTCGGTGTTGGTGCTGATTCGATCCAAGGGTTCTAAAAACTGTATTATACCGTCTCAAGATGAAGAGAATGCTGCTGTTAAACCTGTACTAATCGAGTGGAGAAGGCTTGTGACTTGACTTTCTAATCCTAAGATCCTCAAGACAGCCAAGCTGGATAAGACTCTGCCTCACCCATTTAGGACAATGGATCTGCATACTCAACCTGCTGTGTTACAAGCATTTACCAGAAATGGTGACACGACATCTAAAAATGGAGAAACGGAGATTTGTCATTTTTGGTGCTCTGACTTTAAGATCGAGTAATGCAACGACTGTTCCCTTTTTGATCATTGTAACAAGCTAATTTGAGACTTCATCTTAATAGTGAATGTTATCCCTATCATGACATGAATTTGGACTTTGGAAAACTCGGGATTTGCATCATTGCCTGATATGTACCAAGCTCTTCGTATGAAAAAGGGAATCATCCTTTATTAAAGAGAAAAGATTACTTAAATTTGCTCCTGTATTTGTTATAGATTGCTCTCATCAACCAGAGGAAGTTGTAAACGACTGTGTCAACATCAGAATAGAAATTCAATCTAGTGTAAATATCTCTGTACAAGCCTCCTTGTATTGTTTAATAATTCACGATAAAGTATTTACATACAAGCCTCTGACTCGTGTGATGCAGCTTATATTTTAAACTAATCATTGTAAGTAATTATTTTTTCATTAGGAATGTAAGGATTTTTAATGAATAAGAACCATGATGTAAAAGCATACTTTCATTATTTATTATTATTTATTTATCATTCATTTCCATCACTTTCCTCATCCAACTCCTTGTTTCTGTATATGTCATTACACTTGTAACAGTAGGTTATGCAAATTTCTTTATTATTTAAATGAAAGTCTTTATTTTCATAATTTTTATTCCCGCGCGGCAAACAGTCTTAATGCTGTTAATGTATACAGGGCTCAAGTCTTTTAGGGTGCAAATTTCATCACTATTTAAAAATATTTTCACAATCATTTAAATTACTGCTCACAATTCTTATTTTCACCGAATATAGGGAGACTCGCTCGAGCTAACTCTCAGCTATGCATTGGCTTGTATACAAAATTGTCCGTGTTTTTTCATCGTATGCCCTGGAATGTTATATAAGAATCCTGTCTTACGTGATTCGGTGATGTATATGTCTCAGCACCCGCTTCTTACCGCAATGTTTCTTGGAGGTGTCGATGCTGCTTATTCTATCCTCCAATAGCGTCAGCCTCCTTTGCATGTCTGCAAAGCTGTTTGTCTTCTTCTTCCCTTATTGCACAATCTGAAACATTGCACAATGAAAGTCTTAGAAAACTGCTTTGGTCAAGTAAAGGCAACCTGAAAAGAATTACATTTTTTTGTTGATACACGTAAAATGAAACACAAAAGATTTGTATAAACATTAGGACATTGGTCGTTATTTCATTGCGTTATATATAATTAAATTCAAAAGATGTGATATTGTGATTTTGTAAAAATTTTATAAAATTCTATAACATGTATCTTTTGTATCTTTATATGTAATATCAATGAGTCAGTTGTTTTATTTATGAATTTTTCATTGTAAAATAGGAGAACATTCAATACTTAAGTTACACTTCTACAATCTTCTCTGCAGGTAAAAAGACAATTTACATGTCTTAAATTTCCCTATCTCTGCCATACGTTATACTGGAGGTATACTTTCGCAGGTATTTCTGCAATCTCTTGATCGGTTAACGAATTATAGCGCTCTGGCAAGAAAACTTGACAATCCTCCAGCGAAGATACGATCCTGGCACTGTATCTTGTTTAAACTCTCTTTAAGGACTTTATCTCATATTTAAGACCTATATCGAGATCTTGAACTCGGCGAGTCGGTAGGAAACTACGCTCTTCAACCATCTTGTTAAGTCTAACTGTTAAACAATCTGTAACAGACATTGACATGAATTATTATTTTCATTACATTATTCAAGTTGAAGGACAAGTTATACATTTCTTTAAATTAGAACTAAAGTGTGTGTTGTGCTCAATCAGCAAAGGTTTTGTAAGTAAGCTTATGAATGTGTAGAGAAACAAAGAACGAGTGGAGAAAATCGTGTGAATATTAATAGAAGAATGTGTAGCGAAAATTCGTATGCATGTGTAGAGAAACAAAGAATAAATACAGAAAATCATGTGAATGTTCATAAGATGAACTTGCAGAGAAACAAAGAACGAGTAGGGAAAATCGTGTGAATGAGAAACAAAGAAGGAGCGGAGAAAATCGTGTAAATGTTTATGTAAGAAGAATGTGTAGCGAAAATTATGTGAATGTTTATAAAGAATGTGCCGAGAACATGATGTGAATGTTAATAGAGGAAAAATGAGTAGAGAAAATCCTGTGAACTGAAGAAGAGTACGCAGAGAAATCCATGTGAATGTAAAGTACAGATTAACAAATGTGATGCTCTTGAAACGAATCGTCTTTCAGGTACTGTATCGTTTAAACAAAAATTAAATGTATTGTAAAAGCCAACGGTGATTTTGTATAGTTATGTAAAAACTCACTCACCTTGCATTGTCTCGTGTTGATGTGTGCTGTACGGGTAGATGGCCTGCACGTCGCGTTGCTTTTAAAGTTCTTAAAAATTTAAATGTATAGTTAATAACTTCACAACAGTTCTAGCATGCGCGGGTATCTGTTTATATAGGGATCTAAACCCCTCCAGGCGATGCCAGCGCATCATCACGGTGGGGATGCTTACACATCACGTGATTATTCCACCAATGAAATTATCATGTGTTGCGCGTGCGCAGAGGCTCTCAGCACTTCTATCCCTACTTGTTTCACTTCCTCTCGCTCTCTCTCTCTCAGAGTACATCAATAATGCCTTTACACAAAGCTGTATGCACTTACATCAACCTAAGTGGCGTATCCTAGAGTATAGAGGAAAATTAACGAAAGCATTAAAAGGTCGGGATTCGAACTAGGGACAACTGATTGTCAATTATATTCTATATTAATTGTCTGTCATAGGAGCTAACAATCATGCTTTGGTCCGCACCTCTATCTCTGCTGGTTTCTGGGATAATTGAGATTTAAAAATTAAGGATCGAACCCCTGACGCCTGGTACCCTAATATACATTCACAAGAAACTATCTAGTGACTTCGAAGTAATAAAGTATATTTGGTGTTTTCATCTTAATTATTTCATGTGTTATTAAATTTGTAAGTAAATTTCATTTAATCAGTATTCGAACTCTGATCACCAGAAACAAAATTACTTATAATATTACTTTAACATGTTTAAAAGACCTGTATTCAGTTACAACATTGATCCAAGTGATATATTCTAGCGCAAATGTGGCGAAAACGACTTCCTTCCGCGAGCCACCAAATATGCAACACGCACTGCATCAATCACAGCACGTGAAAAACAAAGGGACGGTTGCAGAGAGGGAACGGCGCCTGCGAGTCAAAATAACTCGCGAAGCACTTTTTCGCCACCTCTGTTCTAGGGTATAGAGGAAAATTAAAGAAATCATTGAAAGATCGGGATTCGAGCTAGGGGCAACTGATTGGAAAGTATATACAGTATTAATTGTTCATCGTAGGAGCTATCAAACATGCTTTGGTCCGCACCTCTATCCCTGTTAGTTTCTGAGATAATTGAGATTTAAAAATTACGGATGGAACCCTGGACGCCAGGTACCCTAATATACATTCACAAGAAACTACCTATTGACATAAAAGTAATAAAGCTTATTTGGCGTCTTTATCTTAATTAGTTTTGGATTTATTAGAAGATGAATTTGTGATCACTCCTAGGATTCGAACCCATGCATCTAGGCCGGTTTTGAACAATTCGTAAATGGCGCCTTGCATACCAAGCTTATAATTAGATTTTTGCATCGTTTTATCTCTTTTTTCATTCAGGGCATGTGCGCGAGTGTGTATGTGCGCGCGCGTGTGTGCGAATGTGTGTGTGGTTTGTATGTGCGTGTGTGTATGTGCTTGCATGTGTGAATGTGAGTGTGTGTGTGTGCGTGTGTGGGTTGGTGTTGAACTGTGTAAGTGAACAGGTATATGCGTGTGCGTGTGTGTATGTATGTGAGTGTGTGTATGTGTATGTGCATGTGTGTGTGTGCTCGTGTATATGTGAACGCTTGGATGTTTACAAGTCGTGGAGATAGATTGAAAGAGGGAAAAGGAAGAAAGAGAGAGAAGAAGAAAGAAAATAAAGAATTGTATCTAGGCATTGAATATATATATATATATATATATATATATATATATAATTATATTTGTGAAATATATACATTTTAATCTGCCCGTGCATACTCCCATAGTTTAATATTTATTAAGCATTAGAGTTTGCAGGTTATGATTCGAGCTGAGAACCTGTGAACGGTCTTTCATTAATCAGGGTAATGATATTTAAAAAATTAAATTATATTAGTTAAACACATTTTAATCTGACCGCGCATAGTTTAATAGTTATTAAGCATTAGAGTTTCGCATGGTAAGATTCGAACTAGGGGTCTCCGAACACCCTTTTATTAATTAGGGTAATGATATAATATTATAAAATCATCAAATTCTCATTAGCAATTAAAACATTAAACTTTTGATTTCAGTAAGAATCGAACATCGATCTATGATATCGAAGTAACCTAGGTTTAATGTATGTAATAGTATAGGTTAAATGCATTTTTATATCGCTGTTTGAAAATAGTCCGCTACATAAACAGAGCTTGTTTAACTATGCTAAGGTATAACCGTAGGAGTTCGTTAAGACATTCGGGCAGAACAGCCCTCAGGGCAAAGCCAAGGTCATGATGGCTGATTCGAACGCTGTTGAATTGTTTACATCTAGCAGGTAAACTGACCTCTGTGTCTTTCACACGGACAAACAAAGACAGGGCGAGTATAAAGCATCCCTCAGTTTCATTTGTTAAACACGCACGTGGTCGAACAATGGCTCTTTTGTTAGAAGGACCAGCGTTGTTCTTTGTTATAGGGCAGTGGAATGGGATGCCACACAGGTGGTCTTTCTAAAGAAGCCTTACTCTGGACAATAGAAAGGGAATACAACAGAATCTGTTGCTTTAAAAGTCTTCAGGTTCTCTTTTGTTAGGACCCTAATTTATCATGGTCTTTGTTCATTTTGACAGGTGAAGGGCAAGCCTTGTTCTTTTGTTACACGGCTGGTCTTTCTAAAAGTAGACACTCATGGAATTCAATAGAGCTGGGGACAATAGCGTCTGTCCAGCATACTCATTGATCATTTTGACAGTGATGGATAACCTCTTGCACGAGTTCGACAAACAATGCGACTGCGAGCTCGTAGGTGGCTTTACCTAAAAGTAAACAATAGAGCTGGGGACAATAGCGCCTGATTCTTTGTCCAGCATACTCTTTGTTCATTTTGACTGATGGATAACCTCTTACACGTGGTCGTTAAACAATGCGAGTGGGGTGAGTTGGAGCAGTGCAGGAAAGCACGTAGCCGGATATGGAATGGGCAGAATGATGCCTCCGCCTTTGTTACAGAAGCGTAAATTTATGACCCCTTTGTTCGTTTTGACAGTTGATTGACAGCCTTAATTGCTTAACTGTCAACCTTCCATTATACTCGACAAGATTTATGACCCTCAGCTGCAACTGAAAGTACCAAGGAGCCTGAAAAGGGATGGTGGACCTCATTTGCATAAGAATACACATTCTTGTATATTAAGTGTTTTTCAATCCCCAAATCTATACTACTCAGGAGGCTAGGGAGAAGAGAAGAAGAAAATTTTTAGGCCTTGTAGATGATGAGGACCCAGAATATGGTGCAGGACGTTTTTAATCAATCTGCAGAGTAAATTGTAAGTTTTAATATTGATATTTTCATTTTGGAAATTTTAAGGCTATTTTTCTCAGAATGAATGACTTTGTTTTAAACATTTGCCACATTTTATCAGTAAGTATTGGAGATATATACATGAAACTTTTACAGATTACAAAACTAACTTCAGGAAAGCTGTGAATCTACAAACACAGTATTTTATTTAATGAGTTCCACGTTGTGATTATTTCATGTTAAAAATCAAGAAAAAATTATAAATAGTTTCACTCTGCAAATATAAACTTAATTATAGATCAGTGACTTCTCCAAGACCATATAACATGCTGTAAAATTTGCATGTATGTGCATTTAGTATTTTCAGAGATAATGTGTCACTAAGTTGTAGAATTTAACATGGGCGAGATATGGCGTACCGTCTCACCGTAAAGGTAGCCAACGATTTAGTGTGTAGAAGAGGAAGGCGAATTGGCAGAGGTGCAGTTCTGGAATGCAGTCATTTGCGTACTTAATGGTTTTCTCCCCCATGGAATCACAATTATATAATGTCCATTGGAGGAAAGGGCCACAAAAAATGCTGATGGCTTTATTCAAAACTGACACTTTCAGTTCGTGTTCCGCTTTAAGAGGAGGGGCTGGTGAAAATTGCTGTGTTTAGTAAAGTTTTACTTAATTTTATTCTTATTTTAAAATTCTGATGCGTAACACACGCATGACCTTCTCTACACTCTGTTCTGCAAACTATTCGCACAGAAGCTTATTCTTTTATCTATATACAGAATCTATTAAGAAATTCAGCTTCCCCCATTATTGAATGCTGCCATAAACCAAGCATGCGAAACAACAAAACGATATGAATACATAGTTGAAATTGTAAAGAATATAAATATGTGTTAATAAAGTTGCAACTAATAGAACATTTTCTGAAAATAATTATAATCTACAAATATATACGGAAATTGTCCTTATCTAAAACAAATATGTCCATGAGAATGATAAGTTTACGCAAAATACAAATAATTTTTCAATATAACTAGTGGCCCTTAAAGAACACAAAGGACCACTGCTTTAATAAATGAGTAATTTCTATTTTCTGCTATACGTTATAAAAGTGAATGCGATAGTACCTCTGGCTCCAATTAGTAATCCAACAACCTCAATTGGAGCAAGATTATATTTATTCCTGAAGTATGACACTGGTGGCTCGTAAATGATATACTTTTCTTTTTGAACTGCAGTGGGCTGGTCTTAATCTGTTTCCCATCTGACGGTAGGATCTATTATAGTTCCCAAATTTGAGCCAGTAACGAGTGGCTGTGATGTCGACTCTTCTGTTTGATCCATTTTCTGCAGTACAATGGACTTCCTCGTGAATCTGGTACAATTTAAGACACTCATTGAGCGCACATTATCATGTCCTACATTTCTGAGCATGCTTCCATGTAGACAGAACTCAACATCCGCAAGTATTTCTATTGCACTGCTACAGCGGCGGTAGTGGTTGCTGTCCTGGGACCTACTTGGTACTGCGCTAACTGGACAAACGTTTGCTGTCATTTTCATCGCTTCCTTCAAATCGCCACTACTTAATCCCTCAGGTTTGTGGATTCAACTATTTTCAGGGGTGAACTGTTTATAATGAACTACAGCCGTTCCTTTTGTGAGGGTGAGAACACCAAGGTTTGAATTCTCTCTCCCTTAGTAGTCTTTTTAAGCTGCGAAAAGTGGCACTTCCATCAATGAAAGGGCCAAGCTTGTGAAAGCAAGTTTCAATTTCGCCAGCGATATTACAAGTTGTTGCACGAACATTCCCGGAAACTGCCAGTTTCCTACAAGCATTCAAACGATGTAGGAATGCTTCCCCTTGGGTTATTAATAGCCCAAGACCTTTATACTTTTTCTCCGACTAAATCATGCTGTCAGAGAGATCTTCTGCTAGTTGTAATATATCTTTGAGAGTGTTTTTAATCATATCAGCGTCCATAAGAAACTTTGATATTCTATTACAGGGTGTAGTTTGCAATGAATAAAGGAGTTTTGGAGAAATGAAGCTGGGTAGGGCTGTAAACTTTCTGTAGGGATGTAGAAGAGGTGTCACAGTCAAACAATCTAATTTGCTTCTTAACTTCTCCGTGTTTTTTCCGGCAGTCAAAAAGTGTGGAGCTATAAAAGTCTGCACCTAAGTATCGGATATTTTCATCTATTGCAACTGAAGGAATTAATCACGATTCAAAATCAGAGACTGATAATGAATATTTCCCTTTTTAATTGATATGCATCTTGACTTTTGGTGTTAATGTGTAGTCCTATTTCAGTGAATTTTTCAAGTGCGATATTGGTTATAGATTTTGCAGTATTTTCACTATTTGCCATGATGAGGGTGTCATCTTCAAATGCCGTAATCGTCAAATTGGGAACATACGAACTAATTAAATATCCGTATTCTGGAGTATTCTCATCCGATGATAATTTTGACGGATGTGATCCGTAGCTAGGCTGTATAAGCTCGGAGAAGGTGGTGATCCATGCATTACTCCTCGTTGAAAGACAATGGACTTTGACTTTTATGGATAGCTTCGGCTTAGGTAGTGCCGTTTCGCTGTAGTTCCATGATGAGATTCATGATCTTAGGCAATGGTGAAAATGACACAAGAGTTTCTTCAAGATGTCTGTGCCCCACGTTGTCAAAGGCTTTGCTAATGTCGAGGAACACTAAAGTAGCATCAGTCTTGTTAGACTTTGTAGATGTGAGAATAGATTCTGAAATAGTTGATTTGAGCACCTGGCTGATTCGTAAAATCTCTTTGAGTTTTGTTGAAATCAGTCAACATTCTAAGTCGTTTATCCAGTACTCGGTGTATTATCCTCCTGATTACCGAGCATTGGTTATCAGTCACCAATTTGTTAGATCCAAGGGACCTCCTCTTTAAATATTAAAACAGTTTAGCTTGTTTTATGGAGGGTGGAACAACAGTTCGTGCTAACATGTAGGAGGCTTTAAAGCTAGTATGTCATAAACTCATAACATGCGTTGAGAGTTTATATTAGCACATGATCAGGCTCAGGTGCAGTGTCAGCCGCGATATTGTGTATTGCAGCAGAGATTTCCTGTTTGCTTATTGTGATATTTTCTCTGGATTCAACTGACAAATTATTGCTCTGTCTCCGGTACGTCTGACGAATACTCATGACGTATGCAGTTATTTGGAACAGAAAACTGGTTAGAAAAATGGCGTATTTTGTTAATATCCACTTTGCACACGCCAACTTCACTATCATTAAGAATTGAGTGTACAGCTTTTCTGCATTGGTTATAGTACTGAAACTGCGTCTTCTGATGTACGTATCTTTCGCGGCGTTTTCCTCTATCACTCTTGGTTCCTCTCTCAGGATTTAGTATTGTTCGTATAGGCCGTTTGAATATTAAAATCTCTCGTATGTTTTCTTGCCTCGAAAAACCGAACGGGAAGATGCGTAGGACCGGGAAGGAGATTAATAGCTTTCCTAAGAAGATAGAGAAGTCACCGACCTTGTTACAAAAGATATCATTATCCTCCGATAAGGTCTGCAAAACGAATCGTCATTTTAGCATATTTAATTTGTAAGTATCTAGATCGTTATTTTCTACTTTGTTATTCTGGTTATTAGGAAATAAGCTGCTATTAACTTGACTGTCCATATTTTCTTGTAAATATATATAAATCTTCATTACTCACACGTTTCTTGTAGGTATAAGTAGTATACATTAATCAAAAAGCGATAGTCAAATCTTTTCAAACCCAGTCGCCATGCGGTGGCCTTGGAATTCGTTTTCTGTGCATGAACACGAAAACGAAAGAAAGAGAAAAAGTGGGGTTAGCTATTTGCAGTTGAAAAAGTATGAAGTATTTGAAAATTCAAATCAATAACAAAGAATATCTCGAAAATGGTTCCCGCCACAAACAAATTTTATTTGATATAAATTACGAGCTTTAATGAGATACACATGTTTTGTTGGAGTAAGATTTTTTTATCTCTTTAAGGTCTACCAGTTATACACAATCATTCAAAATAAAGAGTATTTCAAAAGCTGTTCCCAGAAAATTCAAGATATGCATTTTATTTATCATGAAAATAGGTTTAACATATGGTGTTTTAATCAAAATCGATATAGCCATTTTTGAGAAAATAAAAAATTCTTCATGCAAAGGGTTTAGGCTGGTGGGGATTTTCGTGAAGATCTTAATCTCGCATCCTTGGAAGGTGCTGAACTAAAATACGAAATTTGATATGTAACCGACTTTTATTGAGTTATGCTGTTCACAATCACACACATGGACGTTTTTTTTTAAAATATGCTTTTGGGGGGTTAGGGGGCTTCAAAACGTGTTTCCAGTGAAATTGTATCGAATTATTTGGTGGAATACAATACTTCCTCTACTTACTGTAAGTACTTAACTCCTGGGAGTTAAAGCACAAATGTGTCTACTTTCGTGGTACTGACCCAATTAGAACACCTGTTTTCACAGCCACCTTTAAATGGTGTGGTTGGCTTAGGACTGGTTAAAGGGATGTGCCCGGCCAAGCCTCCTATATTCTCTACTTTTGTAGACAGTATTTTGATTTCATGAGTGTTATTGAGTCATTGTGGCCGGAATCAAGTAAGTGATGTGTTTTCATTTCATTTTACTTCACTGTCACTAGATGTCGAGATTAAACAAGTGGCTGTCGAAAATGTACTTCACAAATTCTTTGAGGAAACGTATATCCGTCTATGGGCTTACTTTGTTACATTTCAGTAACATGATCTGTTAACAAAAGTTGCGGGAAACGCATAATAATTTGTTCGGTTCTTCATTAGTTAGTGTTTTCCTTTTCTCTCAGTTAAATAATTTCATTTAGAGTTAATATTGCATTAGGTGTAGTTATTTATGTTTAGTAAATTAATTTCTTTCACATATAGTTTTGTTTTCGTACAGTTTAGGTATCGCAGTGTAAATTATTATCAGTGCTGTGTGGTGTACTCGAACTTTACCATGGCAAGGACCAAAAATGTAGTATTCAAACAAAGCTGGTGCACGAAGAGGAGCAGGAACTTAAAAAACGCATTTACTCAGAACTGGGTTTTTTACACTTCAATAATTCATCATTCATTATTTGTTTACCCTCCTCTTATGTAGGACTTACACCCCCCAGGACTTACAAGCGGGTGCCTGGGGTCAGAGGCCCGTCGAGGAGCAGACACTCATGGATCAGACAGAGCATCCAGGATGGGTGATCAGCCCGATGCCTGGTATGGGATGAGTAGATGAAACGAAATGCAGGTGAAATGGATAAAAGGAAAGGTGATGATGGAGCAGTTGGTGGAATGAATGGCGGGGGAAACTGGAGAACCCGGAGAAAACCCGCCCAGACGCCGCTTCGTCCACCACAAATCCCACATGCAGGTCCCTGGGATTGAACCCGGGCCGCCTCGGTGGGAGGCGAACGGTCTAACCACTCGGCCACGGCGCCGCCACACTTCAATAACTAGCGAACAAACCCAAAACTCCTCTCACATAGAAGTTTGGAATTGTGCACATATATTCTACAGTATGCCAGTGGCGTAGCATAGCGTAAAGGTAGACTTCGAGACTGAGTCTGTCTAAATAAATTGTCGAGAAACTAGGTGAATTTTTAAACATATAAATAAAGACAGCCTCAGACAAGTGATGAAAAATTAATACAATCGCCTTCACCGCTGCTTACCCCAACACGCCAACCCGTACTGCTAAGTGTCAGATTGTAGCGTTGCGTACTTAGGCAGCTTCGAAATCTCGTGATGCGGCAGCAAAGTCGAGTAGAAACTTGGATGGCTGAGCGAGTGCAAGTATCATCAAGAGTGGACTTATATAGCTTTTCCCACTAAATTTCACCTTTCGTTGTAGGAAGACATGCCTATATTTTGTTGTGCATTAAGGGCACAAAAGCAGCAGCAGAGACTTAACACGTTTAACGAGGTGTTTAGTCTCTGTGTACCTGCTCTCTCCAAATTCCGGAAACAGGACAATAGGGGTTGGAGGCAAGAGTAGGGCAACCAGTGTAACATAAACATTTCATTCCTCAGTTACTGGTGAACCAGCATTATGTGCGTGCAACCGTGCAATGCACTAAAGTGTTAATTTTACGTAAACCTGTATATAGTTTTCATTGTGCGTGTTTTATTTATGATTTTAGAAATATGAACAATTCCATCGATTTAGTACATTACATATTATAAAACTCAGTTTTCGACTCCTCTTATGAGAAAAAGTGTGAATTTAAAGGCAAAAGACCAATTCCTAAGCTTGGCATTGTCTTCCAGGAAAAGAACCAAAAACGGACATTTCAAACATCCTGGTACAGTAAATTTAATTGATTAACTGGCAGTTACATTCATAACAAAGTGTACTGCTTCGCATGTTTGCTTTTTGGCGGGGAAAAGGAATGGAGGGTTGAAGGAACATCAAATATTAAAAACATTGAAAGAAATGCTTGCAGTAAACATCGTCGACTGGAGTTTATATACAAGAAAATCTGAGTACCTACATTGTTTTCATGATTTACAATCATAAAATGGTCTGTCAGTATTTTGTAAAGTTACACCTAACGCTGTGTTTTTATAATCTAATCTAGTTTAGTTTAAAATGTATGTTCAGTCAATTTCGGCAATTAGTAGTGATGCTAATGACTACTAAAACAACAAAATTATAATAATAATAATAATAATAATAATAATAATCGAATCGTAATGGAGAGTTCACATCATTTTATGAAACACTAACTTATGAGAATTTGTGCATCATTTAAGAAATTCTAAATTCAGTTTTTAAAATCTAGTATACTCGGAACACAGTATCAAGCTACGCCACTGCAGTATACCTTCTACAAGTCTGTTTATGTACCTTTTGATTGACAAAAATAGGAGATTTTACAGAAATGTTTAAATTTGAAGTATCTTTTTTGTTTGGAGCTTTGTTTTTGAAAATTCGAGAGCTAATACACAGAACATATAATAATAATAATAATAGTACATTAATAATAATGAAGAAAATAATAATAATATGTGTCATTCCATGTCAAATCAACAAGTCTCGCACAACTGCACCATCGCAAATTTCAACAAAATTCACGGGTTGATTGTATCTATAAAGTGATACAAAATTTTGGCATGTTTTAGTCAATTTTTTCTAGGTAGGATCCTGTAAAGAAAGTCTCGACGAATTTCAGAAGGCAAGTTTCAGGTAGCCACAAAAAATTGTTTTTCTTTATTCCCCTAAGTGCTAGACAGTTCAGTTTGGTTTTATTTTAAAGCTATTTGTTTAGGCTTTCATATTATGTTACTTGGCAAGGTGTTTTGCCATTAACAATTCAAACTCGTCCAAATTATAGTTTATTTGGCTTTGGATATATCCAAAAGTGTGTCTCTTGAAAATCTGAGAATTTATTTACTAATGTATTGTACATGTGGAGAACTTTTCATAATGGGATTGCAACTGGATCATATTGAAAACATTTTTTGAAACGGTCACAGCGGAATATTGCAGTTCTTCCTCCTCTGTGGCCATTGTTGACTGAAATTAAATCAATAAAAACCCTTCCCTCCCATTCTTCCCTGTTTTAGTTTGACGCAATATAACAATATACAATATGAATAACATTTAGTAGTGTGTGAGATTATCACTTCAGAGGCAGAAGAGTAGCATGCCATAACATGCACTACTAGTGTCAGCAACCAGTTGAGACAAGCAGCATTGAGTCGGTGATCAATGTAAGTTCAGTGGTGTACTGCTCAAGAGGATCTTTGTTTTCTCTACATTTATTAGTTTCATATTTTGGAGATTTACGGTTCAGTTTAGCTTATCACATAGTTATCACAATCTTAGACCAGAATTCGGTGACCAGCATGGAATCATCAAATTTCACAGCTTCAAGTAAAATGTACTGTTGCAATCCATTTGAAAAGTCAAATCTTAATAATGCTCTTTAAGAAGAACTTTGTTTTAAACCAGGTTATAACGTTTGTGATACTTTCCGAGAAAAGTTAGAAGCATCTACTGAAAAGAGACTTAAGTTAGAATCTAGTTTTGTTGAAGAATTTCAACAATTTGATGCTTTGTGTATCCTATAAAGAGGTGCCGTACTAATTGCTCTGAACAAAAGTTAGGTTGTTTTAAGTAAATCACCTCTTTAAAAAAAAGCGATTATATGAGAAGAAAAACGCTTAAGAAAGCAGCAGCAGCAGTGTTCAAAAGTAGGGTATTGAACATGGATTCAGATCCTGATCAAGAGGCTATTCCTCTCTCCTCTGGCCGTGAAATTATCAACCAATTGAGGGAAATTTTTAATACTGCAGGTGATAAGAGCATCAGGAAGCAAATAGTGATAACAGGGTTAAGTTAAAGCTGTGCGGAAAGATATCACAGTGTGAAATTTTGTTTCTAGTTGCGAAAAGAGGCACTTTTTCTCGCACCTTTTTCCCTTTTTTTGAGACCTTTACCCCTTTTTGGCACCTTTATCCCATTTTCCCCCAACCATGCCCATAATCCCCTTTTCCCTCTTTTTTTAAGTTTCATTCCAATTTATTCTTTAAATTTCAATTAACGTCTCCTCAACTTGCTGTGTACGTGCGAATAGTAAGCCTACCTCTTTCAGTTAACGCCGCGCGGGAATTGAAAGCACACCCGCAACAATGGAAAATAACTGTGTTCGACGAAAACCTCTTTCTCTCGCTTTACCGCTATAAAGTAGCCCGCAATAATGCAATTGACAATGAGTGATTCTATCCCACCAGAATCAGTAGCCTGCTGTTCGTGAATGTGAGTTTGTTACTGTGAGAGACGTCATCTGTTTGCGTGGAGACGAAGCCTGGCCACGCAGAGACGGCAGTAACCTCACCCGCGCAGTTCCGAGAATTATTAAGACTGGGTTCTGCTCGCCAATGCGGCTCCTTGCACCCACCATTGAGTTCTTAATCTGGTATTTGTGATATCTCAGAATAAACCACCCGGTCTTTTAATCCAGTGGAAATGTTCAGCGGCTCTCCCGTGTCGCTGTTATTTATCCCTCAAGGCAGTTCGTCATTAACACTGTAACGGAGTAAAAAAAGTTGATGGGTTCCAAATTTCCAGTGCTGTTTCTATCATAAAATCGCCCTTTTGTAACTTTCAGCATGGTGTACGCAGAATGTCCAAACCTTTTGCGTCACTGTCGGTTTCTTTGTGAATAAATCGTTCTACATACTTCAATTGAAAAGTATCTTACTTTATTATATTCGAGCCCACGCAACTTCATTTGCATTATATTGGCAGTGATAATTGGGTAGGTGTAATCGCGGCCTTTTGCATTAGTGAGTAGTTACAACTGATACAATTTCTCCAGGATGCAATAATTCAGTTCTGGTAGTTTCTGGTGCCTGAGTTTCAACCCCCGTATTTTTATAACCATTGAATAATTTGGGTGTATTTACAGTTTTATTTTGGACAACTTAATACTATGCTGGATTAATAATAATTGTGAATTATTAGTAATATAGGAATCTGTTCAAAACGCAGTCTATATGTTTCTCGGCATCCTATAATCTGTAGTGATTCTGTACTGAGAAATCCGCCTGCTTTCTCGTAGGAATCCTGTTTTGGCACATTCTGTTAGACAAATAAACCATTTCCATTAGGCAGCCTTCAGGCCAACCTTTTCGAGGAGTCATATTCCTCTATATAGTACCTACACACCCTAGGACTTGGAAGTCAACTGGAAACTATCCATGGTCATAAAATTATAATGCAGTCCTGCGTACATACAATTATAATTCAGTCTTGCCCACAATGTCCTTATCAAAGTCAGTTAAGTTTGTAATCCTTTTGAGAGGTCACATATATATTCCAGGTGACATACAAACTGTACTATCACTTGCATGAAGTTTTTTAATCTCGCCGCAAATACGAGACACGGCAAATCTGCATATACCACGGCCTCCACGTGCCAGATGTTGGGCATTTTTAAAATCTAGTCCATTCGTCTCACTACCGTAACTTTTGAAGAAAGTACTTAAATACACTCTAAAGCTGCGATCCTACTTTGCGGCTCCTGCCTTTCCGAAATGCCGCTTCGACCACCACTATCACTAAATTCATCACTTCCACTTGCGTTACTTAAAACCATTGTGTTGCTCTCTGTCCTGTCGCCAACAAAGTCAACTGATATAAGGGGTCATATCGTAAAGCATAAGTTTTGACTTAAAGGTTATTCTTTAAATCAAAGTGTAAACTTATGATTAATCTTGTTCAACTGATGCATAAAACTAGGCTTAATCTAGCTAGCTTTCGCTGGGCGAATTTCAGGCTCAAACTTTAACAAGCCAGAGGATATGTTGCGTGCATTCGTAATAATCGTGTTTCGTCTCCTTCCATACACAGCTGTTGATAAATCCCCTGTTGATAAATAAATAAGTAAATATTATTCCCTATGTTATTCGAAAAGTCATAAACCACGGAAGAGGGAACTAAAGAAAACAAGCACCATAATGCAACAGAAAATAGCAAAATTGAGCTAAAAATGTGGGAGGAAGAACTTATTAAGCTGCTAGAAGGGGAAGAAATCCAGCTATTTCCAGGATATTAGGAAACATATATAGGAACTATTCGTGCGCGTTTTCTTAGTCCTCGTAAAGGGCGATGTCCGGAAAAGAAGGAACGGAAAAAATTAATTCAGAGCACGTGATAACTCTTTCTGGACTTAAGCGAAAAGTTTTTGCCAAAACTGGAGCCTAGGCTTCATTTGCCTTTGCTATCTGAATTTAAAGCACCCCAAAAATAGCACATATTGTTATAGCTCAGCAATACGATTGCTATACGGCAGTTCCTTTGGTTCATAATTAATAATTTGCATTCTTTCTTGAGATGCAAGCACACCTCAGTAGTGGATTATTAGACATTGAAATGCAATTTGCATATTAAATAGATGCGAACAACTGATATGAGACAATTAATTGTTTTTAATTGGCTTAAAAGCTTTTATAGGTGGTTTAAAAGAGTTTTAATGTGGGTATAAGTGGGGTAATCGATCTTCTTAATGGGCTATAAATCGGAGAGGAACGACATTAATTAGGATCTAAAGCATTTAGCATGTTAAGTGTATAATAAATCCTAAATGAGGGATGGGAAGTTAAACGCAATTTGCATCACAAAGGTACCGACATCCCCATTTGCATTGAATATAGGCCGACTTCCCCGACCCCTCTGCAATTCATTGCACTTTTAAACGCACTTTGCATGGCAAAAGGACCTACATCTCATTTATATGAAATGTAGAGTAACCGTTTACCTCATTTGCAATATGGTTGGAGAAATTTACATGTTGACCCCCCTGCCACGCTCCTGTCTATTAAATACATCTTTTGTTTTAGCGAATGCAACAGTGTTATCTGCTTTGTTCTAAGCTTAATGGGAAAGGGATAAATTATAAATGCTATAAGTAACCTCTTCTAAATAATTGCAGGAATACAACACCCACAAGCATATACGCGTATGTTTATAGGTGATTATTCACAAGTATTCACGACAATTGCGAACTTATTAAAATAGTCACGTGATCTGTACATTGCATGGAGAGAGTAAATACAAACATATACCCGAGCATACATATGCATACATACACACGCCTCCTGCAGACATACATAATACATACATACATACATACATACATACATACATACATACAAGCGTACACACGCGTACATACCCTCCCACGCCCACAAATATACGCATAACACACGCTCATACATACAGTAATAAATTCAATCGACGAAAATACGAGAACGTATCATAATGACGTATCTTGTGTTTCGACAGACATCAATCGCAGGCGTGTTTTCTCTAGCCGTGCCCGCCCTCAATCAATCGCAGGCCTGTTTTCTCTAGCCGTGCCCGCCCTCAATCAATCGCAGGCGTGTTTTCTCTAGCCGTGCCCGCCCTCAGTCAATCGCAGGCGTGTTTTCTCTAGCCTTGCCCGCCCTCAATTATGTAATTTTTGCAGCAGCGAGGGAGGGAGAGTATCCGCGCCAGGTTAAACCGGTCTTTCTATCCCCTACCGATCCGCCTCGACAAGATTTCCATATGGTTTTGTCTCTATTGGAGGGTGAACCCAAATCTCACCCTCTTCGACGTGTTTCCTGTAAGCTTGGACAGTCTACAAGTAGCAAGGCAACGTCTGCTTATATAAGGTTTCCTTAGTTTTAAACCAGAGGCTTTTAAAGGGTACGCATTCCGTTAGCCAAAGATAGATATTTTCCCCTCGCAGACAGAGGCCCTTAAACGTTAAAAAGCTTATGGGCCAATGTGTGTGAATTTTTAGGTGAAAATGGCAAAATTTCCTATTTTTGAATTACATCATATAAATATTCTATAGACAATTCTGAATCATTTTGGCCAAACATTTTTCACTATCCGACATTTTAAAATACCAACGACATGTTTAAGTCATCCGTGCGCTCCCTTTAAAACCCCACTAGACCCGCCCACTTCCTATTTCTGGATGTAAAGCATAATTAATTTGCTAATTTCTGCTTATTTTTCAATTTATAACAGTTATATTTTGGTACTGTGAGTGTCTATTTCATTAAAATTCTTCCCATTTACTCATAGCTTATTTTATAGCTTCTTGAAGTTATTTTAATATATTATTGGTTGTTTAAGACTTTTCTAATCTATGTTACTCGTCTTTTGATACACTTTGATTGTGTACCATATGCTTTCAGTATTGAAAGCAGACTTTGAGTGAGTTATTTGAAAATGCCAACTGTAGTGAATGTGAGTGTTCAAGTGTGACTTTACAAATTAGAGAAAGAGATGGCTTCGCTCAAAAGTTATGTGTGAAGTGCAACAACTGTGATTTTAGCCCTACCCAGAAATATTCCGTTCCTTAAGTCAATAAAGACAATAAATCTAGAGGTATCCATTTGAAAAACAGAAAATGTGTGATGACAGTTTAGCAAATTAACTTCTTACAATAGAAATGTTATAGTACAAAACATTCCTGATAAATGTGGTATAAAAAGGCTATTTATGCCACACTCAGTCACTGCATGTCAACAGACAACAAACTCCAACATGACAAATGTTCCACTGGCACAGATTCCTGGTGCTTTTACAATAAAAATATAGTTAATGGTACCAAGTGGGATGGCTCAGGCGGTTTCGTCTGTGGCCTGCATTCGGGAGGACGTGGGTTCGATTCCCGTGGCGCTTTTCGGGAGTTTTCCCGGGTCGCCAGGCGAATGCTGGGAAGCATTCTCACCCCCCCGAAATTCCTGTCCCTCCATTTCATCTCCATTCTCATATCACCTCATCTTTCACCCGTTGGTCTCTTTCAGAGTTGGAAGTGTCGGCGTTTGTGTTTCGGTGCAGTGTGGCAGCGGAAAAGGATGCTCTTTGTGACTCCGTCCCTGGGCTGGATGCCGGAGTATCCAAACCCCCTTGAGGGGCATTTGATTCCCTTGCGCAGGGTGGGGTCTGCCTGCTCGTCTGTCGGGGAGTATGTGGATAATTGCAGACCCTGCCAAATCCTGTGCCGGCACTCCTGGTTCCGGCCGCCCGATGTCTCCTCTCGCTTAACCTTTCCTCCTGGGGGGCGTAGGTACAATATCCCCTATGTGGACCAGTGCCGAGTCCCCTCCGTAGCCAATCCAATCGCTAATGGTACACAACCTCATGCCAATAATAAAATGTCCATACAGCTTCCTGATTCAACTGTTTCCAAGATAATGCCTTCCTACCAAAGACTAGCCCGTGATGAGCTGCTGCGTAATTGTGTAAGAGATGTTGCATAAAATCAACATGAATCGCTGCATGTCAAGTTATGGAGGAAATGTCCAAAAGAAATTTTTGTATCAAAGAAGAGCATCACAATTGCTGTAACAAACGCTGGTCAGAATTTAATATGGGGTGCTCAGCTACAGGAGAAATGAAATTACTATAAATAATTCTACAATTTGCAGTGTATCAGATGTGATTATGAGGAGACGCGACAATAGAAGAAAATATGACGCTGCTCGATCTTAAACTGAGAAGAAGAAAACAGCTCGCAAGAAGAGTAAATTATCAAACATGAAAAAGTAGGAGGTGAAATAGACAAAGGAACGGAAAGTGTATGCTTCAGGGCAGCTCTAGGTACTTGATAAGCTCTAAATCTAAAGAGAATGTGCATGCTTTAGAAATGTGTATTTTTTTCTCAGTTTTACATTTTTGGGCATGAAATTGATTCCTAGCATTTATGTTAGGCTCTGATTTGTATGTAAATTTGCACACATCCCCTCAAATGTGATATATAAAGATTCAAGGATACATTTTATGATTGCTTTTCTCATTGACTCACAAAAAATTAATTTATACTGAAAATCAAGGAAAATTTTAACGTCGACTTCATAAAAACAAAAATTTATTTTTATACAAATAATAGAATCAAATACTTGGACTTCTTTTCATTGTACTGAAGTATAAGAAAATACCACTACCATACTTCTCTGACAAATGTGAATGTGCATGTTAGGTAGAAATGTTTTTGCTAATGAAAAATATTTAATTGTATTATCTGAGAACCCATTTGAGCTAGGGCTTTGAGCTTTTGCACTGTCATTTCTCTATTTAAGACATAACCTGTTCTTTGTTTAGTGTGTGTCGGCATTTTAAATCGTTCCATGAACAGGACTGTAGCGAGGTTTTGGCAGGTAATTATTTTAATTTGCATTTTTATATTTTTGCGACATTGTTTAAGCAGTAACCCTAATATTACAACAAGGTGACGAGTTTTTTTTAATAGTTTGACCGATTAAACACTAATTTACTTCCTTATTCGTATTGAATAGTGACATCCCGCCTATCAAAATTGGAGCAATTAAAACGCATTAACACCATGGGAGGAATTAGCTTCGGTTTGTTTAGCAACAAACATACTGCGAGTTGTTTATCTCCTGTCAAAGCGTATAGCAGAGGTATTTAGGTGTTTCACGGAAGGAGAATTTATTACAGAATGTTTGATCATCGCCTCCAAGTATGTTTGTCCAGAAGAGCTAGTTCCAATCAATATATCTCACTCGTAGAACCGTAACCGATAGCATTAGCGAAATGGTTAATGATGACGAAAATGAATTAGTATATCAATTAAAACAGTTGGCCATTGACGAGAGCACCGACATGAGCGATACAACTCAATTAGCCATTTTATACGGGTGTAGATTTTACACTCAGTATATTTGAAGAGTTCCTTGATTTTGTTCCTTTAGTAAACAGCACCAGGGGGAGGGGGAGACATTTTCGAGGCTGTGCTTCATATTGTGACAAAATACGAATTTCCTTGGGGGAAATTGATCTTTGTTGCTGTAGATGGCGCCCCCCCCTCAATGAGAAGAGAGCAGAATGGCTGCAGTCGAATCTTAAGACAATTCTTAAAATCAATTAATGAGGAGTCAAATTAACTAGGGGCAGTTCACTGTTTCATCCACCGAGAGGCATTGCATGCAAAATATGCATCTCTAATTCACGCAATGCAGATAGTCCTAAAATCAGTTAATGCAATTAAACGATTGTTACTCGCCGATTTCAGGCATGTTTATGCGACTTTGGAACTGATTTCACAGAAATCCCCTACTATTGTCAGGTGCGATGCATAAATAGAGGAGGAGTATTGAGGCATTTCTTCGCTTAAAGAGATGAAATACACGCAATTTTAAAATCGGAAGTAATGGGAATACCACAACTTATGAATGAAGAATGAATATGCTATCTCGCAGTTCTCACAGATTTAGATAATTTAAACACTACATTACAGGGGCCGAACCATACCATCACAGATCTAATCGATGCTGTAAGGTCTTTTTCATGTCAAGACTTCAATTGTTTTCACAACAAATTAAAACTAATAATTTTATTCACTACCCTAACTTAAGAAAAACGCCATTGTGTTCCTGGAAAATGTGCAAAATACAACTATGTTTTAAGCATTGTATACTGGAATTTCGAAGACAGATGTTATGATATAAGATCTATGGATTTAGAATGGGGATTGTTCAATGACATTTTCTGCGTTCAAGCAATTGAAGCACCGGCCTCATTACAATTAGAAATAATGGACTTCCAAAACAAAACAGGTATACGATGTTCACAGAAGCTCGGTTTCGAATTCTTTAAAGGATTACCCGACAATACATTTCCTAACCTTCACAAGCTTGCTGATCGATTGTTGGCTCTTTATGGATCTACTTTTGTATGCGAACAAATGTTTTCGAAAATGAACCTTGTGAAATAAAAGAAGAGACCAAGAATAACCGAATTGCATCTGGTATCTGTGTTGCGATCAAGTTAAACAAAATTCACACGTGGCATAGACAAATGTCCAAAAAAAAAAAAAAAACTCACACAGGTTCATGGACATCTTACAAAGATACGAGGCTTATTCTAAATTATTCTAAAACTAAAGTCCGACGAACAATATTTAACGGATGGTAGCCCTGAATGACGTTTCACGCCTGCAGACTGTACCGTCTCCTGAGGAACCTACCGCAGTGTTGATGTGACGCAGTAGGCATTTGCCAGTCGGTGAGAGCAGATCCCGCCAGTTGTGAAGTGCGCGGTGTGATTAGATTTTTGTTGGCAAAAGGATAGTCAGGTACGGACATGCATCGTGAGTTATGCCTCGGGTATGGACCGGACATAATGAGTGACAAACAGGTTCGACGCTTGTGTCGAGAATTTCGAAATGGCCGCACAGATGTGCACGATGAACAGCGGAGTGGTGGTCCCAGTATTCGGACCGATGACATCGTTGAGCAAGTGAACCAAAGACTTCGAAGTGTTCGGCGTTTGACGATTAGTGGTCTGGCTGATGAATTCCCAAATGTTGCTCGAACCTCACTTTACAGGATTGTCACTGAACAGCTTGTATATTGGAAACTTTGTGCGAGGTGGGTGCCAAAACTGCTCACCGATAAACACAAAGAACAACGAATGGTAGTGCGCGACAGTTTTTGGAGCGCTATAGACAAGATGGAGATAGTTTGTTTTCCCACATTGTTACGGACGGCGAGACATGGATAGCGTACACCAACGCAGAATCGAAACAACAGTCAATGCAGTGGCGCCGTTCCGGTTCACCCAAACTAAAAAAGTGTAAGCAATCACCGTACACGAATCGCAAAATGACGGCTATCGTGTTTTGGGACGAAAAGGGCGTCGTTTTGATTGATTTCATGGACCGTGGGTCAACAATTACAGCTGACGTACTGTGCAACGCTTACCAAACTGAGACGTGCGACCCAAAATTGATGCCGCGGGAAGCTGTTGTCTAGCATAATTCTCCTGCACGACAATGAACGCCCGCACACCGCCACCAGAATCAAACAGAAGATTCAAGAGTTTCGTTAGGAACTCTTTGACCATCCTCCGTACAGTCCCGACCTGGCACCAAGCGACTATTTCCTCTTCTTGCATTTTAAACAGTGGTTGGGTGGACAACGATTTAAAATCGATGAGCTCAAGACGGGCGTTACCAACTGGTTCAAGTCCCAGACGGCAGACTTCTATGCCGAGGGGTTAAAGAAGCTGGTGCAGCCTTACAGCAAGTGTATAGATGTGAACGGCGATTATATGGAAAAGTAAATTATATGTGTAGGCACATATTGCTGTCAATAAAAAGCTTGTCTTATGAGCGATGTTATGACCAAACGGACCTTAGTTTTCGAATACGCCTCGTATATTGTCTTTTGTAAAGAATGTATGAATACTTGTTAAGTATTTATGGTATCAATTCCTCTGTTGCAATAAAAGTATTCGCATTGAATTTACTTTGTTTACAACTGATGCGTTCTGTTTACCGAATGAAGCAAGAACTATTTTCGTTCCATAGCTGTAAATACATTTTAATTACTGCAATGCAGACGCCTGTTTTGTTCTATAAGCATTTGTCAGCACCCTATTGATTTAGGAGCACACAACAAATACATCGCTGAGTTACGCTACTGGACATTGTAGATTTAGCTTAAACACAACCCCGAAAGAGTTACACTTGACCTTGCTCCGGCTGTGAACGAAGTGGAGTGAGTAAGTTGCACATGACGTTTGTTCCTCCCCCTTTCCCCATCACGATATTACACAATGAGAAGAAGGTTGTTGTTTCTCATTTCATTGGGTTTAATATTGTTATACCCGGGGTGAGGCCTAAAGCTTTGCAGCTAAAATATCAAATTTAGTTACCCCGGCATACACATTGGGGACGTAGACAGAGACAACCAGAAAGGTACCAAGAATTTGCTGCACAAAACTAAAGCGGGCTTGGAATGTTTTTAAATAACCACATTTCTATTCACATTTTGCTCAGGTTTATTATAAATCAAGGTGCTCTACATGGTACACAAAAAGGTTACACAGAAAACACTGGGGGGAGATGCCCCGCACACACATCCATCAAGCACTCTTACACAATGCTAACATTCAGAAGACTCACGCCCGAATGACGTTACCAAGGACGCTACTGCTAGACACACGTTATCACGCACACAGAGAGAGCTATTACCTCGATTTCCTTCACCCCAACTAGGAAATGGAATTACCGCGCCAGACAATAATTAACACAAACACAACAATAAGGTATCGGACGCGACAATTCACGCACATACACTACATCTCCCCCCACTCACAATAGTAAGGCGTTCCCGCCGAAAAAAATGAATAAGTACAAGAAAATATAAGCATACAATAGTGAACATACAAAGATTACAAATATAAAACCCTGATGAATCCACACATAGAGAATGATTCTGTTTGACAAAGTAGTCCCGCAGGAACCCCCCCCCCGCTCGTAACTCCTCTTCTGTGTGTATACAGTATATCACAACATACTGTTTGAGAATGGAGCAAAATCCTTTGTCCGGTAACTGTTCCCACCACTGAACCACAGCCGCCGAAGAAAAGATGGAAAAACCTATCACACGGATACCACACCTACCACTCAATCACCACGGCACCACAGATGAATTTGCTGGAACACTAGAAATAGTTCTGTGACCGACGGGCCCTACCGGCACAGACAAGCCAAGAGGGAGAGGGTCGAAGATGAAGTGCAGCTGGAAACCTGTGCGGGTGCGGCTGGGGAAGTACCGCCATTCTCCTGACGATCTGGGACTGTCCTCTTCTGTGTAGGGGAGGATTTCCTGGGGCTACCGACAGACTGGAACACAATTTGGGGAAAGCATCAGGGTCACATTATACAAGGAAAAAATACACGAAATATTACAAAAAGATAGGGGACACACAAAACTAATAAAACCTAAATCTAGAGCAAGGCCTTGCAAAAAAAATACATTGATTGAGTGCTCAATTTTTTGATATAACAATTATTCATGAATACATTTAAAGTAGGGACACCAAGTCAAAATTTAATAACAAAAGTTTTCAGTGTTTTAACATGACAATAAAAATTAGAGCTTTTGAAGCTTTACAATGAGCTCTGACCATAGAAATGGTGTTACTGTGAAATTAATACAAGAACCAAAACACATTGAGACATTGGTACTAAGAATTTAAAAATATCATCCTCGGAGAAAAAAATTGCTAGTTCAATTTACTATTAAACTACCATTTAGCTACAGACATACTAACTACAGGATCAAAGATAGGTAGAGGCGCCATCGCCAACTATGCTAAGGATCTACTCGCCAAGGAACGCTCTATGCGCAGTTCGCAAGCAGCTGGCTCGAACGTTTTTGTTTTCTTTGGTTTTCATAGATACATATAGGCCCCTATATTCTGTCATGGTAGGAGTGTGGACCAAGCCCCATCAATAGATTCTGAAAAACACATTCATAAAACAGACCCAAACAAAAAATAATAAAATGAAAATAGAGCTGACCAAAAGAAAGAAATTGTTGGAGGTAAACATTTCACGACCTGCAAATTTTGGAAACGTGTACTCGCCCAGATAAACATGTAGTGACGGGCATAACATTGCTGCTGGACAGAAGGAAAATTCAACTACCATTTCCCTCTTTCCATGCAGAGAAAACACAACGAAAGCATCTTTAGCAACTGTAATCAAACTGAAACAGTGCATCAGACAAACAGACATTAATGTGGACATGCAGCAACACAGCAACGAACACGCCTTGCTAAGTACACAACGGCTCCTCGGCAAGAACATGACCACCAAAAAAACCACTACCCTACAATCCTACACTCAAAAGACCCTCACAAAGCTGGAAAGAATCTTGGTAAGCACAATATGTTAATGTATCACTCAAAACAAAATGTAGTGCTACAGCAAAATACATAGAAAAATGAGCAACCAAAAAAATTATCTGTAGGAAAGGAAGAGCAATTAACGTTTTTCTTTACTTTGACTGGGACACCTGCTGCGAACAAAATCTTGCTGTGTGGCCTAGTTTGCCATACCTAAAACAAAACATGGATTGGCGCCGATCTGGAGGTGGCATGGTTGCCACTGTCCTCTGTGTGGAAGATGGTGGTCTGTTCCTCTCGGGATGAAAAGTATCCATTGCATATAACTATTTAGTCAACTGATCCACCTTTGCAGTCAACTCAGTGACACCATTAGTAGGAGGAGCTAGAAGAGCAGGTAAAGGTAAATGACCTGTAAGGGAAGGGTTAGTAGAACCAGCTGGTAGAGCCCGAGATGGAGGAGCCACAACATGATTTATAGTTTGTACCTGTGCAGCGACCAGGTGCTCTCTTTGTGTCGTATAAATCCATACGCTGAAGACACTGTAACAGATCATCTACAGTAAGAGCGTTCATTGGCAGGATAATGCTGACATACTCAGGTTTCAGACCTTTTAGTAAATTTCTTATTTGCTCAGTTTGAGTCATACTAGGGTTAACCTGATCACATAAAGACAGTACATCATAAACATAAAAACAGGTTCAGAGTCTAATTGGATTCTTTGTCGAAGTTTGCTTTCTAAGAATTCATCTTGATAAGCAACCTGAAAAGCTGTAATAAAAGAGGATTTTAAAAGAGCCCAATCATGAGAGATGCCTGTGACAAAATGTCTGAAACCATTGTAGAGCAGTATCTTTAAGGAACAAGGGAAATACTTCACTTTTTGCAAATCTGACCAGTTATTAGCAGACGCCACTCTTTCGAAAGTATTAAGACAATTAAAAGGATTGTCTACGGCAGCATGAAGGGAAGGGGGTTCGGCATAAGGTCGACTAGCAGAAACAGTACCCTGAACAACTATTTGTACCACTGTAATTAAATCATTATTGGAGGCCACCACGGTCGATGACCCAGCACCAGTAGAAGGCGTAGGAGGGTGGTCTTCCACAGGCATCTCTGAGGGTTGTGTGTTATTTCTCTTTGGCATGGTGAAACTATATAGCACAGTATTAACACAGAAATGTAGGCAAAAATAAATAGACACAGGCGAGCAATTAAACAGTAGCTGTAATGAAAAGATGAGTGAACATACACCATGTAAAAATATTATTGTATCAGAAACAAAAGTATGAGAAAAATGCATAAATATCAATGCTGTAAGAGAGGTTGAGTGTTCATTTATAACACAACACAGAAATTTCCATAGACAATGCCAGAAATTAGCAATAAATCAAATATGCAAGTCAATAGTACACACAGGTGAAAATTAGTCACTCAGTGTAAAACAGTATAGGTCAGTAACATTTACAGAAACAGATATAACAGTCGCAAAGAATTATAGTATTATCACAGTGTAATGAAAGCAAAATAGTTATATTGTGAAGCCACAAGCAAATAAGCTTAATGAGACTAAATATGACCAAAATCAGTAGTACAATTGTACACAAACTATGCTAAAATGAGTAATGCGATGCTGAAAATTAGTACAAAATGTTAAATGCAATGCTATGAACCAAATCTAAGTAGCAAGGTACATAAAAATAACTTTTCCTAGTATTTAGCATAAACTAGCTATGCCTGTGTTAAAATCATACTAAAATGAATGCTGACAGTATCTGAAATGTAAAACAGTAAGCACACCGAGTGTAAAGAAAAGAAAATTCAATCTGAGCAATGGTCGGAAATGTAGGTTAAACAACAAATTTGTAATGCACTTCAGTGACAAATTTGTCATAAAAAGCAAAATTCATAACCCTCAACAATTGCACTAGCACAAGTTATTATCAGACGCATAAGATATAGTAGCAAGGTGGTATAACACACATAAAAATGTCAGTATCAGGAGGCAATAATTACATTTGAAAGATCAGTGTAATTGTATCAGACATACAAAATCCGGAAATCTCACAGCAATACCTAAAACACTACTCACATACATACCAGACATGCACACAGCAAACAACCTGGGGGCCGGATATGGGATAAAAAGGAAGAAGAGAAAGACGGAAGGGAAACAGAGGAGGGAAAGAGAAAGTAGGAGGGAGTGATAGTGTAGCGACACCAAGAAAATTACATACCCATCACATAAAAAACGTCAAGTCTACTAAATGTAAAAAAAATGTTAAAGGCCGAAATAGAGGGAAAAATACAATTTTGCAATACCAAACAAATTATCCCACGCTACACTATGGAATAATTTTGAATTTCTATGTTACGCCAAAACGTGCAACCTTACACGTGGTACACCAATCCTTAAAAAGAATCGTATCACATCGCTGCGATCGTACATAAAACACAACTTACTATGCAAAATCAGACAAACAAATAAACCCTTCACACACACACACATATATAAAAACTTACCTTGAAACACATATGTATATAACACACACACACACACAATTTACACGCGCGCTAGCACACGAAAATTTTCTTCTTCGCAGCGATGTGATCACAAATATTACTCTGGCGACTCCAACAAAAATGCCATATACACGGCGCCTCACACCAAAAATGTTATACCCGGGTGAGGCCTAAAGGTTTGCAGCTAAAATACTAAGTTGAGTTACCCCGGCATACACATTGGGGACGTAGACAGAGGCAACCAGAAAGGTACCAAGAACTTGCTGCACAAAACTAAAGCGGGCGTGGAATATTTTTAAATAATTACATTTGAATTCACATTTTGCTCAGGTTTATTATAAATCAAGGTGCTCTACATGGCACTCAAAAAGGTTACACACAAAACACTGGGGGAGATGCCCCACACACATCCATCAAGCACTCTTACACACACATGCTAACACTCAGAAGACTCACGCCCGAATGACGCTACCAAGGACGCTACTGCTAGACCCACGCTATGACACACACAGAGCTATTGCCTCAATTGCCTTCACCCCAACTAGGAATTGCCGCGCCAGACAATAATTAACACACAAACACTACAATTAGCTGAACAATATTATACACAATAATTTGTCCGACGCGACAATACACACGCATACACATCATCATGATTGGTTGAATTGCAAGTATCGCAATATTTTGTATGTTTTTAGATAAAAGATCTAGCAGCTTGTATGATCCTTGAGTTTAAAACTCGATGCATCATATTCTTTAAGGTTCTTATAAAGTGCTCAACAGCTACAGCCTTCACATTGCTGTAGGTATTGTAGTGATTGCTATCATACTTTGTCATTCAGCTTTGAAAATAACTACAATTTGTTTCAGCTATACAAGATCCAAATCATACATTACATAAAGATAAACATAAAAATATAAATTAAATCCCCATATGATAGTAAAAAATTTCATGAATAACGTCTAATTAAAAAGTAAAAGCTAATAAAATTAATTACAGAACTGTTTCCCGTTGTCACTTTGTCCTTTCCATTTCATGCCGTATGTATCCCATAGCCTTTGCAACTTGGATTCCAGTCTGGTCCTTCACAGGTCCTTCTTATGCCATTTTAGAGTAGAAGTTGATGTCAGTCAGGATGTACTTAAAACTTTTGTTAGCTTTTGCGTGCGCTATCATTTCAACCAAGTCGATCAGCACCAAATCGTCGAGTCCTTTGTTGATAATCTTAAGACGTAAGAAGTTTCTTCGGGCGGGACATGAACCTCTGTTCCGGTACGTTGCTTTACAGTCGTCATGCTATAATCCAGACAATTTCAGGTCCTGAATAATCACTTAATTTCCTGTGTGTGATTGTTATTGCAGGCGCCTCTGGATGCAATGAGTATTCTCAATTGATTCACAAGGATATGGGGTCGTTCCAATAGATATAATCTCTCTTCCTTCATGACGATGTTTCTTCCACGCCAAGTCTTAAGCCCTTATGTTTATTTAGTACAGGGTGTTTAATATAGTTATACTTCTGGAATCTGCTTGATTTCTGGCGACCTTTACTGGTAGTTTCGACAATGAACTTGTGTTGCTCTCAGTATTGTGCTATAAGTATTCAGGTTATCCTGTGTATAGGCATGCATTTCAGGTATCCTTCTGAAGGCGATTTCCTTCAATTCTGATGTAGCCTCGTATGTTTCTTTACCCGTTCGAACTTGGTTATTTATAAAATCTATGTTATTAATACCTATCTTTCGAACATGCTGCAGGTAAATAGAAATGTTCTCATCTTTCTCCTCTTTAGTTGTATGAGGTGTAGTATTCTTGTTTTTCTGAAAATCCATTATATCGTGAAATGGCTCTGTTACTGGTTGAAGAGCTTCACTTATCACCCCCTGGGTTTCAAACCTCTGACCTCTAAGCGCACGTATCTCTTCTCCTCTAGCCTTTGTAAATCTGGCTACAGATTCTTTAAGCCGTATGCTCTCACAATCCATCTTGAAATGATTCCAAGTTCTCATTCCAATATATAGATATTTATATGAGATTTTTCAATTCAATATTTGAAATGTGGCCGTCTTTCGCTCGATTCGGAGGAGCAGTGAAGGTTAATCTGTCACCTATCAGAATGGCTCTAGGGTGGCTTTCAACTATATTATTGTTTATTATAAACATTGTACCTGATCTCGTATTAGGATGCTTTGAAAAGATCATAGAGCATCTAACCACTTCTCCATTTACATTTGACTTGTAGTAATCAGACGTGTACTTCAGCGAGCTACCTTTGTATGGCTTCTTATGCAGTGTAATAATGAGCTGACCTCCCATTTGTCCTTATAAGACATTTAAACGTTCACTTACTTTTACAGATAAAGGGCAATATTGAATTAAATGTGCCTTGGCGATAATATCTGTGGCCATTTGATTTAGTAGTTGTTCTCAAAAGACAAATTCACACAATGGATTGACTGCTGACTTTTCTCCATTGGTTCCAAGAGTGGTATTCCTGTTCTAGGTAGAGTTTTCATTCACTTAGGTTTTAAAAACACTAACGTTATCCATTGTTGAGGTTAGGTATTTATCCATGGAGCTCTGACGGTTTGTCATAAGCTGGAGATTTTCGTCAAGTGCTGCAACTGTTTATTGAGGCACAGAAGCTAGAGTTCTGTTTATGGCTGCCTGCGCTTCATTTCGTTTCTTTGTAACAAAGTGTTTAATACATTTGTTGGTTGCTGCATCACTCTTGTGCTTAGGATCGGCTCTCTTATTCTTCTTTTTCGAAAGGAAACTTACCATTTGTATCGGGCAGCAGGGGCCTTGCATTTATGTAGTCTAATATATATTTCTTATTCGCCACATTCTCAGACGGTAATAATACCTTCTTCTTGTATCCAGGACAATATTGTTTTGTGCATCGCCCTTGAAAGCATTTTTGTTCAGGTATTGCCTTAGTCTGACATATTGCCCTTCGAGTGATTTTTTTTGTGTGGTTCCTAAGCATAGCTTCAAATTTGTCCATACGGTGATATGTCTTTTCAGCGAACTTTTGCAATTGATCTTCAGTAGAACACATAAGCGTATCATCATAACGTTTAGTCGTTAATCATTATCTTCAGGATCCTGTGCGTTGCATAATCGCTTTTTCGTGAATTGATAGTGCCCTTTTCCATCTCGGTTTATGATGTAATGGTTAAGTGCTCTTTTAACTGGAGCAGTCCTCAGTGAACCGAACCTGCAATAATCATTGTGAACTGTGAATGACCATCCTTCATAGGGAATTCAGGATCTAACGCCTTAAAGAGTATTTCTGCTGAAGCACTCTGCCAAACACTTTTACACAAATCTATAAATTCATTGTAAGCCATGTCGGTATTTGCACAATCTTCATATATATATGCTTCGAGTTTAAATTGTGTTTTCTGAAGAGCATAATCACGTTCGTATTATCTCGAAGTAGATAGTTTTTGCACTTTAGCATAGGACTGTGCTAGATATATAGAATCCACGTTACTATGTCTGCCCATGCTGTAAAAGGATGCGATCTTCGCCTGCTTTTCAGTGATGACGTGATCGAATATAAAGATGGAGTTTTATTTCATTTCAGATGGATGTAAAACACTTTCATAATCCTCGCAAGTGTTCACTCATAAACCATCAATGCTTTCAAGCAATTTCATGAGATAGTGATGTTTTGATATATGGACTTTGAATAAATGTGTAAGTTCTCAAAGCGTAGGCCATTCTCATTAAATTAAATTGAGTTTTATTTATGGACGCTCTTTAACTACTCTGGCACTTAGCGTCCCATTCTATATTGGGCGTGAAAGACCGGTAATTTTGCTCAGAGGCCTTATCAGGCTTGAGGTTCTTTTACGTGCCGTAAATCTACGACACGGGACCACCGGCTTTACTTCCCTTCCGAAGGAAGCCATGCTAATGATATTTACGCCCGAAAAAAAATCCATCGCCCTACGCCGGGTTTGAACCCGCGACCTTGGGAACCAGAGGCTAGCGCGGTACCACTAGTCCACGGAGGACGACTGGCCATCTCGTGGAAGCAGTATATTGATTAATACATTTGTTTTCCCTGCACTGGAGTTAACTGAAATAAGAGCTCTGGCATTAGTAGGAAACAGCTTTCCATGGCTTAAATTGCTTCCAAGGTCTAATACCTGAATAGTCAGAGAGCATTCTTGCTTCACAAGCTCCATCCTATTAACTAACTTATAAAAACGCATGCCGAATGTTTATATGCAAATGATGTGTTTTGAAAGAGTATGACTGCAAATGGTGTAATAAATGTAATGATGGCGGAGTTAAGGTAGGCTAGATTTGCAAGAGAAAATAGAAGTGGGAATTGCAAACCTATTATCCATTGATATATATCATGAGAGCTAGAGGGAAGAAAATCTACAGAGTTTCGGGGCTGATTAACAGCATTGCTAATTGGCTACAATTTGAGGCACTTTTGCCAGGCTGTGGGTATTGTGGGCTTGTCACTAAGTTAGAAAAACGTGTAAAGAGAGGAGACCCAGGAATCAACCCCTTAGACAAAGCTTTTAAACAACACATTACGTATGCTGAATATAGGGACGCCGCTTCCAGAAACGTTGCTGATAAGATTCTGGCACAGAATGCCTGGATTGTGTTTAATCATCTGATGCAGGTGTAGGTGAAAAGATAGCTGCGCAGCTGGTAACAGCAATTATAAAGGGCAAGGTTGCTCTTGGTGCAGGGTGTAAGAAGAGGATTTGTGGATTTTTGCCACTCATCAATTATTGCAGCTTTAGGTGTTGCGGCTGGAGACAATGCTCAAATTGCCTTTGTGGTAAACAAAAATAAAAGTTGCAGATAAACAGCCTGTGGAAATCATAAGACATAATGAGATGGAGGCAAAAGGAAAGGGGCTTCGGAAAAGGAGTAATTATAACAATAATAATAATAGAAGAGGAGGTTTTCTTTACTAATGATTCCAGTGCAAGTATCTTTAGCTGTTTCTTTAAAATTGCTGCAAGATTAAAAAGAGATAGGGGCGCTAAAGAAAATGGACTAAAGTCAAGGAACACGAATAAGAAAACAACCAGCAGAACCAGAAGTACTCAAAATACTCGGACAGACTGCACACACTTGTCCCGGAAAATGCCTCAGGTAAGATTGATATTGACTTGTATTCTAGGCGCTTAAAATTACTCATTTTAGAGGTGTATATATGCTCGACAAGCTACCTTCAAAGCATCATTACAAAGAGAGAATTACTTTAAATGACGATACCTCAGAGAATGAAGGCACGTATTGGGTTGCTATAAAAAGGATGGCAACACTGCATTTTACTTAGATAGTTTTGGAAACCTAGAGCCTCCGAAGGAGGTGCAGTAGTGCAGTATCTCAAAGGCGTTAAGGTGGTGTGTAATACCAAGGGATTTCGAAGCTTTAGCTCAGTCATTTTTGGACATTTGTGCTTGCGATTTCTATCATGAGTAACACTATCGCTCCTTCATTGACGGTAAAAGCGGACACCCGTTCTAAGAGTTTTTCCCTTCTGTTCCGCCAGGATATCACATTTCGCAAGAGCCTTCAGATCCTATATATCTGCCCATCATAGATAAGAAGATATAGCTATAAGGCTTCACATCAAGCGCAATGGGAATATATTTTAAAAGACGTTGACAAGGATATAAGTAGAGCATGCTTCTTCGTGTACATCATACTCTGCCTTGACTCTCAGGGTGTTAACATCGAGTAATGGTAGTAACTTGAAGCTTTGGACTATAGAATTCTATCATGAACATCATCAATGCGACCGCAAAACCCACCTTTGACGACAAGATCGCTAAAGAAGAGGAGCATGTGTTTCTACCATATAGTAGATTAGAATTCCTTGTCAAGCTAAACATTTATATACTTTACCTAGCAGAAGTTCATCTGTTGAGAGTCTATTACTAAACCTAATGGAGCAATAATATTCCAAAGCTGACCAGTAATTTTATTGCGTTTATATTTTACGAGATTCGGCTGGATATGAATGGATCAACTATAGGCAGAACCAGAAATCCTGGAATTAATTAACTATGCGCAACTTTGCTGCCCTCATCCCTATGGAATCCAACCGTTTGCTGAATGGAGCTATCCTGGAGAAAATGTGGACATTCTACATTCTGTGAGTGGAGCCTTCAGTGCCATAGTGCCTGTGTCAATGCTTCTGGGATTTGCTAATGATCACAAGGATTTCATAGACAATAGCAAGTTTGAGTTGATGCTCATTCGATCCAAGGATTCTAAAAACTGCATTATGGCACCTGATGGAGAAGAATATGCTATTCAGTTAACTCGAATAGAACGGAGAATGCCTATAATATGCCTTTCTGTTGCCGAAAAGGTAGAGATTCTCAAGATTGTTAAGTCAGACAAATCTCTGCATATCCATTCCAACCATGGATCTACATACTCAACCTGCTGTGCCGCAAACTAAATCCTTCACATGAAATGTCGCAACAACAACGAAGCCTGAGAAACCAAGATTTGTTATCATTTGCGCACAAACTTCAAGAATGAATCGTGCAAGTAAAAACTGCTGCGAGTTTGATAATTGCAACATTACAATCAGGTTTTATCTCAGTAATGACTGTTATCCCTACCACGACATGAACTTAGACGTTGAAAAGTAAATATTTGCATCGCTGTATGAAATGTATTCAAAGTTCCAGGGCGATAGACAATTGCCCTTATTGAAGAGAGAGGATTTTTTTAAAGCATGCTCCGATATTTATCATAGACTGTTCCCATCAACCTGAAGAGACTGCAAATAGAGCTGTCAACATTGGGCTTGAAATCCAAGCAAGTACAAATATACCTCCCCAGACCTCATTGCATTGCTTAATTATTCGCGACAAAGTATTTACTTACGAGGCGTGTTCTTAAAGTAAGTACCTATATTTTTTTAAAAACATAACAGAACAATATTTTCCAAATACTTTATTATCATTCATTTCTTTACACCCTACACTACTTCTCCACATAGAGAACATAACTGTTATATCCAAACGGTAAACCAGTTTTTGTATGCCTTCATTAAAGAATGATTTCGCCTATGATGGAAGCCAAGTCTGCACTTCTTGTTTCACAACATCATCGTCATTGGAATGTTTTCCACCAAGGAATTCCTTCAAACGAAAAAAGATGAGTGCTGTAGGGAGAGTGGTCGAATTGTTCCCAACCAAATGATGCGATCAGATCTTGAGTTTGTTTGGCTGTGTGTGGCCGGGCATTGTCGGGAATTAAAAGCATTCCACGCTCTTGTTCGGCATTGCACGATGGAGCTTTCGTAGTGTCTCACGATAGACGTCCTTGTTGATTGTCGCATTCCTGGGCAAGAATTCAACCATAAAACACCTTGTCTGTCCCAGAAAACCGTGCACATAGTCTTGCGAGTGGATATCATCTATTTGAATTTCTGCTTCAGGGGATGTTGTGAGCCTTCACTCCATGGATTGTGGCTTTCATTCAGGAATGATGTGAGACATCCTTATCTCATCACCAGGCAGAGGGATATTAGTAAGTAACCAGAGCAATCCTGTTACCAAACGGAGTATAGGTGACGTCAGGTACCTACTGCAATGGACACACCCCCTATCCTCCCCAACAGCAGATTTCGTTGCGACTGTTCCATTTATTTGCTGCATATATGTACATCAGTAGAGAACTGTGGCAATATGCCTAAAGCAAAGAAGACTTTATACATTAAAATTAGCATCATTTGCAGCAGAATGTGACAGGAAACACTTCAGCACAAATGGCGGAACCGTCAGATGTAACATAGGGCTCGAAATACTTTCAAAACATCATATTAAACAACACTGTATCTCAACTAAACACAAAGAACATGTGACATTATTAGCAAGGAAAAATGAGAAAACGGGACCTTCAACCTCCTCAGCCCCAAACTAAAAATAAGAATTTTTCGAGGATATTTTTCAAACACTAAGATTGGATATCCATAAGAGTGGATATTGGTTTTAAGATGTACAGATTTCGAAATGTTTATTTAGTAGCTTTCATAAACAAATTGCACACTACCAATTGCTAAACATACATTGATTTTTTCCTTCTAATACTCCTTATTTTGGTCTACTTTCGAAGTAGAGTGTACTACCTTTAACCATACCTCTTATTTGTTTAAACAGAGCACTGCAAGGCCACAAGCGCTTCTAACTTCCCTCGCCACAAACCCTCGGTGCGTTCCTACCTTGATCATTTACTTACTAAAACCCCTCTGGCTGCTCATCAACTATAACGTTGTGCTTTAGCAAATCATCGCCTTCCTCAGCATATTGTATGAGAAAAGTCAGTGAAGCGGTAGATCGCTTGTTCTTGTGCTCATCAGTAAGATATTTGGGCATCTATCTTGAGCTCAATTTCCGAAACTCTAAGCGTTGTCACAATGTTGTAGAGGACTGACCTTGAAATTTGTGGAAAATGCGAAGACAACACCGTTATGGTGAAACGTCTGTCCTCACGAATGTCTTCTTCCACAGATTGCACCAAATCATTCGTGATCACACGGTCGGCCGCTCCGCAGCTCATCGTGCAAGTTTTCATTACATTCGTTAAACTGTCTAATCCACTTAACATTCCATCACGCATTATTGGTTCCCCATAAACTTCACACAATCGACGATGAATGTTTGCTGGCGTAACATCTCTCGCATTCAAAAAATGAATCACTGCTCTGACTTCAGTTGGCGGAACGTTCAATTGTTTTGAGTATTTCGAAACGCTCTAACAGCAGGAAAGCACAAAGTGACGATCCCTTAGAGCTGCGTCTGGCTTCCTAATGAATGGAGGAAGTGACCATGCATGCTCAAAATCGCGACTGCAGCGGCAAAATATTAAACGGCACTTAAAAAGCACGTCTCGTACAGAAGGCTTCAAATGTTTTCCGATGGGCCAAGGGGTATAGAGGGAGATGGGGAAGAAATGTCTTCTCGAATAGTCATGCCTAGCTATAGCCAACAGTTAGTGCCGGTATCGTCTCAAAGGTCACATTTACTTCTGTGTATGCTCGTATAATTCAGCGACCTCACTCTAAGAGGAAAGAAGACGAAACTAAATACTTAATAGATCTATTCAAGCGAAATAAATTAACATTTTCTTTGCATAATATGTTGTTTAAATGTCAAATATTGCACTCCTTATGCGGGTGCTACACAAGTTTAAGATTCAGTAATTTTCTTGAGAAACAAGGTTCCAATAATGTATATCTTGTTTTTAACGTTTGTTGCTGGTAATAGTAATAATTATCACCAACAGAACGTTCTACGGGTCCTCCGAAGCAGAGGGTATTTATTACCTTGAATATAAGTTTGTTTTGCTTTTTAATTTTCATAGATATTGATCACAACGTTTAGCGCTAAGTGTGTAGTTCCATACAGTTGTCACATTCAGTTCTGATAATATTCAAATGTTTTAAAAATATGGAATCAAAAGTAATATTTATGTCGAACTGTTGAAGCACAATTAAATGCAACATTTAAATTTTCTTCAAAATGAGATATATTTTGCATTTTTTTTACTGAAAAAGGAATAAAGATTGTTTTATTTGAAACATAATTCCCTTACACACACACTCACAAGAGAAAGCAAGAAAAACCGTGCCAGTCGTATAGTGAACGTAGAGTAAAAAACACCTATGTAGGTATTGTATCCAAAAGGAGAAAATGTTAATAGATACTAGGAAACAACGTTTAGCGCAAAATATGCAGTTCCTATATAGCTGTTTTATTCGGTTAGGATAGCATATAAGCTAAATTTTCAAAATAGTGGCCCGAAAGTGTTAATGCAGACAGGTTGATGTGCTTTTGTTGCAATTGGTTCATTTGAAAGCACTCTCCTGAAAATTAAATTGCTTTCAAGTTACAGATATAAAGATGGCAAAAAAGAAAGAAAGAAAAAAGGACTTAGGTACTTTGTATTACGATTCACGTTCTGAATTCTTAAAATGCTTCTATTCCCTGGTCTGGAATGGAATGGGATGTGTAACGGAGGGGACTCGACCCCGATCCAGTGAATGAGGATATTGTGCTTGTGCCCCTCGAGGGGGCGCTCCCGGGAGGGAGGGACGAGGTGAGAGACACCGGGCGGCTGGAACCAGGAGTGACGGCACAGCAATGACAAGGTTCCTAAAGTTTCCAGATTGAGACGCCCTGACAGTCGGGCAGGCAAACCGGGGACTCCGTCCCACACAGAGGGTCTAACGCCTCCCCCCAAGAAGCGGTCCGTATACCCTGGCAACCAACCGAAGATCGAGAGACAGATAAGGTTCCACAGAGAGCATTCTTTTTCTCTGCCATGCCGCACCGGTATACCATCGCCGACACTTCCAACCCTGAAACAGACTTAACGGGGTTGAATGAAATGAGGAATGGAACGATATTCGGGGGTTGAGAGAAATCATATCAGCATTCGCCTGACGACCCGGGAAAACTCGAAAAAAATCAGTGGGTCAGATTGGGCGGTCGCCGATAAGTGAACTAGGGATCTCCCGAATGCGAGTAGCACGCGTTACCGCGGCGCCACCTGGACGTAAACTGGAAGATCCTTAGTTCAAATCTCGGCTATGACACTGAATTTTTCAATCTGATTCTATCTTTCCAACCTTGTCCTACACACGGCTTGAGTGAAAGTGTCTTCTTGTTAATTGAGATGAACTGCCATTACAAACTTCGTTGTGAGTATAAGAAGAATACAGTAGATCAAACGATAGTCAGATTTTTATATAGTGTCTTTGAAACTCCACGTTCTTTGCATTACTACTAGAACAAATTAACGTGTTGTATTCACATAACTTTCTCTTCTCACCATCCTACAAATTCTTTTTTCTAAACCTCATTTTCTGTCTACTTCTTATAATGCAGATAAACTTGCAAATTACATTAGGCCATCTCTGTGGTGTGGGGGTCTGCCTCACATTCAAGAGGTGCCGAGTTCGAATCTCGGTTAAAGTGAAATACCTGGGTAAAGTTTTTTCCAGGGTTTCCTCTTATCATGAGAAGATGAATTTTAGATTATAATTTCTGGGGACCTCGGGTCCATTTGAGCATCATTTTAGCCATTTCGTTCATTCACCGTCCGCAATGGCCTACGCGGTTAAAGGACTTTAATTAAATATCAAAAGAAACGTTCACATTTACACATTTCGTTGTAGTATACGTAGATAAAGCAAGTCACATTTTCAAAAAACATGTCACTACGTGATACTTTTAAATTCCATGCTGTTTGTATGACCACGACAAAAACAAAACGAATAGCGACTTCTCAGTTACAAAAAGTATTCAAACCAATAACAAAAAAATATCTGGGAAATGGTTAATCTTATAAAATATATGTATAACAAACTGCGTGCTTTAACAGGATCTGCATTTCTTGTGTAGCAAACTTTGTCCAATCTTTTAGAGTTTACCAATAATACAAAAGCCATTCAGGATGAAGAAGACTTGAGAGTCTCTTCTCAGTAAGTTCAAAATATACATTTCGTTTGTCATAAAAATATTTTAAACAGAGAGCATTTTAATCAAAATAAATATAGCTATTTTTGAGAAAATAACAAATTTCGAAAGTTTTTCCATGTAAAGGGTTGTTCTGGATGGGGAGATTTTCTTGAAAATCCTTGTCACATCTTTGAAAGGCGCTGAAGTTAAATATCAAGTTTGGTATTTAACCGACTTTTCGCTTTGTATTTATGTTGTTCACAGGCACAGGCATATGGAGCTTTTGCTATAAAATATGTGTTGCATTCACATGACTCTCTACTCATTCTTCTACAAACTATTCTAACAAAGCTTATTTTCATCTATGTCATGTTAATACCGATAAACCTTGATTACTTATTTACACAATTCGTTGTAGGTATAAACAGAACATATTAAGCTAAAGCAATTGCCAAATCCCTCAAAGCTCATCGCTATGTAATAGCTTTGGATTGGTTGGCTACGGAGGGGACGCGGCACTGATCCATATAGTGGATATTGTGTCTACGCCCCACAAGGGAACGTCTCCGGTAGGAAGGATGAGGCGAGAGGTGACACCGGGCGCCCGGAACCAGGAGTAACGGCACAGGAATGGCAGGGTTCCTTAGTTTTCAGAGAGACTCCCCGTCAGACGGACAGGCAGACCGAGGACCCTACCCAGCAGAGAGGGGGTTCAACGCCCCTCAAGGAATTTAGGATACTCCCGAAAGCCGAGGGACGGAGAGTCAAAAAGCATCCTTTTCCCCTGCCGCACTGCACCGGAACACCATCGCCGACACTTCCAACCCTGAAAGAGACCAACGGATGAAGCATGAAGGGAAATGAGAATGGAGATGAAATGGAGGTTCAGTAAATTCGGTGAGAACCCTTCACAGCATTCGCCTGGCGACCCGGGAAAAAAAAACGAAAAAACCCATGGGTCAGGAAGGTCGGCCAGAGGAATCGAACCCACGACCTCCCGAATGTGAGCCACAGACGTGATAGCTTTGAAATTCTGCTCTCTTTGTATGAACATGAGAATGAAAGAAAGAAAGAAAGAAACAAAGAAAGAAAGGAAAAAAGAAAGAAAAAGAAAGAAAGAAACAATAGATACTTGCAGTTGAGAGAAGTATAAAGTGTTTGAAAATTCAAACTAATAACAAAGAATATTTCAGAATAGGTAAAATATGAACGTTATTTGACATTATCATTCACAATAAAGACTAATTGACAGACTATTCCTAGAAAATAAAATGTATACATTCTATTTATCATGAAAATAGCTTAAACATTTGTATTTTAATGAAAATCCTTAGAGCCATTTTTGAAAGAATAAAAACATTTCGAAAAATGTCCAATGTAAAGGGTACTTTGGAGTGGGAGATTGTCTTTAAAATCTCAGTGTCGCATTCTTGGAAGAAGTTGAACTTAAACACCAAGTTCGGTTTTTAACCAACGTTTTGCTTTTGAGTTATGCTGTTCGTGGACACACACACATACACATACACACACACACACACACACACACACACACTTGGACCTTTTACTAAAAATATATTCATTGAATTCAGGGAGCCACAAACGTGGCTTCTGGTGAAATTACGACATTGAATTTTTGGGTGGAACACAACACTTTCTCTACTTACTGTAGCTACGCAATAGAGAAAGTAAAAATGCTTACTTTGGATTTAGGGGTCTCAAAACGCGTATATCCGGTGAATCTCGTTATTCAATTTTTGGGTCGAACACAATACTTGCTCTAGTTACTCAACTACGAAGTAGAGAAAGTAAAAACGCTTTGTTTGACTTCAGGGAATCTGAAAACGAGTATTTCCGTTCCGAGTATTAATCTCGTTATTCAATTTTTGGGTGGAATACAATACTTGCTCTACTTGCGGTAACTACGTAGTAGAGAAAGTAAAAACGCTTTGTTTGGTTTCTGGGAGTCTGAAAACGAGTATTTCCGTTCCGAGTATTAATCTCGTTATTCTATTTTTGGGTGGAATACAATACTTGCTCTACTTGCGGTAACTACGTAGTAGAGAAAGTAAAAACGCTTTGTTTGGTTTCTGGGAGTCTGAAAACGAGTATTTCCGTTCCGAGTATTAATCTCGTTATTCAATTTTTGGGTGGAATACAATACTTGCTCTACTTGCTGTAACTACGCAGTAGAGAAAGTAAAAATGCTTTCTTTGGATTCAGGAAGTCTCAAAACGAGTATTTTCGGTGAATATCATTGATAGTTTGGGTGGAATACAATACTTGCTCTACTTGTTGTAACTACGCAGTAGAGAGGGTAAAAATGCTTTCTTTGGATTCAGGGAGCCTCAAAACGTGTATTTCCAGTGAATCTCGTTATTCAATTTTTGGGTAGAATACAATACTTTCCCTACTTATTATAGGTAAATAGTAAAGACAGTAAAAAGAAGAGTTGTGCTATAGAAAAATGGCTGTTTGTCGTTACGGCATCTTGCATGCAACCAAATAGGGAAAAGTGTAACAGACTGTAACTTGAAGTAATTTCTGGCCTAAATTATTGTCAGATTAAGGTAAAGTGCACGGAAAGATCATACTTTATAAGGACATTATGAAAATAAAGAACCTAGGTTAGTTAATAATGCGTAGAGAAAGTAGTGAATATAGAAAACCAAACCATTTTGTTTTAACTCTTGTTTATTATACAATAATATGATGCCTCTAATTCCTAAAAATTAGTTTGTATACTGCTTATGTCGCAGTGCCGTAATGTTATTGTTGCTTTCTTTTCACATTTATTATGTTCTTACAGCCAAATTTAAGGGAAATGTGTTGGAATGATATTTTCTTTAGCACTCTAACTTCGTAGAGCAGGTATGAGCTAAGGCACCTGGTATAATCTGTCTATAAGACACCCCGCTTAACCCCCTACAGGTTGAACGGAAAATATTTGGAGCCGTCTGTACTAACCCTTAACCCATGTTATGCAGTCAATAACTTAATGAACTTACGTACTGAAGGAATGTATGAGGACTACAGGGAAAGCTAAGTTTTTTCTGAATAAACACAAGATATATAGGAGAAAATTATTATTATTATTAATAATAATAATAATAATAATATCAATCATATAACTTCCAGCAGCTTCCTTCTCCAATTGTTCCTGCATATGGAACTTCATTTACAATGCTTAGGTTACATAAGTGTCTGTCAATAAATGATGGAATTCTTTTTGGTTCAGTTACTGCATCCTTACTTAAAAATGCTTCACCATTATTTAAGTTGGTGCCCAAAAGTCAATTTTTTTTCATTTTCCATAAAGGTAGTAATATTGTATGAGAAAACTATGTTTTCACTGTATTCACGATAAGGGCACCTTTGGCTTTCAGGAACGTTTCGAATACTGGGAAATTTTTCACATTATTTCCCAGTCTAACAGTGTCATGTACTCAAACTTCTGAATGTCTGTTTTTATGCACAGCACTTGCTTGAATACATGATACAGTATCATAGAAAGGTCATACGTTGACTATATGTCGTTTAGAGATGTAAAGGTCTTGGATCACGTTTTGGAGCACGGTTGCCTGCATCTTTCTTGAGGATGTCTTCCGCCGGATGATTGCCAATATGGCGCATTCGGTCTTCCAACGGTCTCAGCTTTCTAATACGCTCGGCAAAGATGTCCTTTCTGGGTTTCTTACAGGACCTGAAACATTACACTCTTGTAATTTCAAGTTTAAAAGAAAATACTACATGGTCATGTTCGTGAAGTAATTATTAACGTATGAAGGAAGAGACCAAGAGGATCGGTACTTGCCTAGTTGTTAAAGAAATTCAGCAAATCCCGAGGAGGAGTTCTTGCATACATTGGCGTGTATCACAGTTCTGTTCGCAGAAGTTTTACAAGGAAAAATACAAAGAAGGAGCTCCTTTTGGCCCTCAGGTTTTATGTCACATGGATTAATGGGAAAACAGTTGGGAGTTTTTGTTGCATGCCAAACTCTTTTCTATTGAAGTCATTAGAAAACTAAATTTTCATAGATAAACAAACTTCGAAAATTATATCGAATGACTTCGCAGAATATTAATCTCAAAATTAACCCTAACTCAGTTCAAGTAATACACAATCCTTCTTATTACAATTCACAAATAGGCAGACACCAACTTCAAATTCTTTGAGAAGAGAGATGAGGTACAAAATCATAATATTCCTTTCGATGAACACAAAAAAACAAGATTTATTATGACTTAATTTTCAGAAAAACAATTTGATTTACAAATATTGTCTTAGAAACATAGAACGTTAAGGCATCCACCATACCTACCAGACGTGAATCCAATTGAATTAATATGTTCAGACGTAGAGCAGTGGGTTTGTAACACGAATTTAACTTCTAAAATAAAGACATTGGAATATTCTGCCTTCAATAGTTCCAGAAAATTGCACAAATGGCATTGGAAAAGGTATGCCATCGAGTTTGTAAAAAGGAACAGTGCTGGCAGAAAGACGAGAGAATTACACTGGTTTGCAAAACCTAAGGACGAAAGCAATCTTCGGATGCTGTGACACTGCCAAGTAACAAAGCTCGATGAAACTTGAATCATACATAGAGGAAGCTGCTACGGTATGCTACAGTGGACAACTAAACGAAATATGCAATGAGACGAACACAAATGCCACTTTTATGCATAGACCATAAGCTACACTAACGTTATTACGACATATGATGGCTCTCTAGATTTACAGAAACAGATACATGGTGCTTAAAAGGGTGTATGATCACCACGGACAGCAATGCATGCTCTGCATCGTGCCCCCATGCTGGCCACAAGGTTGGTAAGTAGTTCTTGTAGTAGGGCGTTCGATTCCTCCACCAGCACTGTTGACAACTGTTGGATGGACATTGGTGCACGTGGATGTGCTGCAATGCGTCTCCCCAAAGCCTCCCACACGTGTTCGATGGGATTTAAATCGGGGGAACGGGCAGGCCAGTCCATTCGGCGAATATCCTCTCGTTCCAAGAGATCCTCCACCTGCGCTGTTCGATGCGGTCGCACATTGTCATCCATAAAGATGAAGTCAGGGCCGACTGCACCCCTGAAAGGACGCACATGGGGAAGGAGTACAGTATCACAACGTTGACCAGCGAGCGAACCGTTTTCAAAGATTTGAAGGTCGGTGCGCCCATGCAACATTAAGCCTCCTCAAATCATAACACCCGGACCACCAAAACGATCATGTTCCTGGGTTCATCACGTGTTCCGACCTCTCGCCAGATGGTACGTGGAGAATCACTACTTAGACTGAATCTGCTCCCATCCGAGAAGAGCACGCGACCCCATTCCTCGGTGCAATTTTGATGCTCTTGGGACCATCGCAAACGGTGCCGCCGATGTGCGGATGTCAATGGAACACAACGTACTGGCCGTCGGTCAGAGAGGCCACCTCTGGGTAGTCGCCGTACCACTGTGTATCGTGAGATTACGTGCCTAGCTGTCCTGTTAAATGTGGTTGCAATTGCACCCGCTGTTTGGCGTGGATCCCTTCTTGCCTGTTCACAATGTAGCTGTTATCTGCTGCTGTAGTTGAGCGTGGTCGACCACCACCTCTCCTTGGGACAGCAGTGCCTGTGGTTTGGAAGGTTCCCCATGCACGGGAAACAATGCTGTGAGCAATTCCAAACTGCTGAACAACACTCGTCACACTTCGCCCTTCTTCCAGTTTCCCGATGATTCTTCCCCGTGTGAAGTCAACCAAATGGTGTCTACGAGCCATGTTGCAATGAAGAACACCACTACAGTGCACCGTAACAGCTCGCTAATTGCCACACATCGTCTTGTCCTGTTTCGTCAACTGCCTCGTGTTGCGGGACCAGACCCATTTGGCACTATAGGCTCGCTACACTCACGCCATGTGACGTCCAGCTTTCTGTGTACGTGAGAGAGTCCTCTGGCAACATGCTCCCGCACCTTCATCTACTTCCACTAAGTAGTTCATTTGTTGTTACTTTACCCATCAGGTTTTGCACACCAGTGTATAATTGAAGGCCTAGGATGGAAGGTAGTGCGAGAATAATTACAGTGACAGCGATTCCACAGAAGAAAATAATTTGTCCGCTGTAGAAGAAATAAACTATGATGAAACAAAATATGCTTTTGGTTATAAAAAACCAATCACTTCATTCAGATCTAAATATACCTCAAAATTTTTCTGTGTCATGTATGTGCTATAAGAGATCCAGGTTCCGAAAATGAGCTGCTATTTCCAACTGCAGGTACCCTAATATGAGCTGAGAGGATCTCTGAACAGAACATGGTACTGTAGAAAATGGACTGGTCGGTACTGACGGGCGAGTCTTTTTTTCGCACGTGCATAACAGATAAAGAGGAAAGCGCACGGATGTGTGATGTTAACGTATTACCGGGTTCAAAGCTCCTGGTGTTAAGAGGCGTGTCCATTAATGCGCCACTAGCGGATAGCAGCGGTGCGACGTTGCCTCATACAGACAGTACTGCTTGCCGTTTGTGATACTCTAAATGCAATATCAAGTGCACACAGGCGCACTTCATTATATAGAAAAATAACAAGCAGGTAATATATGAGTCCTGCACAGATACACCAGTGGTTCGAATTTTCTTATTAATTTATATTTATCATATGTTTAAATGTAGACTTTTGGTTATATGTATGCTTATGTGAGTAATAATCGCGTTGCTAACATAAAGTTACTTGTTTTTTATGTTGTCATTTGGCAGTTATGTGTTCACAGTTTTTATAAACCAAAATACACGCGATTTTCACAAATCCTGCTCTGAGACACATTGCAGGTTGCTAAACAGAGTAGTGGAAACCTCCCAATTGAAGAAACATTCCTTCCTTCAAAAGCCATTCACCGTTGAGACATCCTTTAACAGGTGACAGAGGATGCAGAAAACGTCAGGTAAGTGAGAGATTTGTGACCGTGATTTCCTCAGGTTGAAGCAATTAAGATTTGGCGCACAATAACAAAAACTAAAATGAATAGTGAATGGTTGTAGGCACCTCGGTAGCGAGTTACACTTAGGTTTAGTACTCCTGTTCAGTTCTTTCAGTAATAGGCTCTGTTCTATTGTTTATAAAGTTGCGATGACATTTACCACAAACGCGGAACATTCTACCGAAGCGGTGCAGCGTATTGGTTCTCGCGAAGTGTCAAGATGTTTTGACCGCACTAAAGGTTCCGTTGCCTCACGTTTCTTTAAATAATTAGACATGAATCCTGTTAATGCGCTAGAGCTCGCGTTGCATCGTCTTCAAAATCTGTTTTTTCTTCGGGAGTAATAAGTTCGAAAGAAATAACAATTAGCCGACATGTTATTAATTTGTTAGAAACAAATCCTACAGATAATAATGTTACTACAACACTGAATGTAGAAGAAGAATATAGTAACAGAGGTAGACTTGATCCAGTAACAAACATAGTCCTTGCTTAAAGGAGAACGAAATACAGAATTTAGTATTTTATTTAACACACTAGTTTGTGTCATCAGGTATAATTATCAACACACGCTGTCTCATCATCCCAACGTCAATGGTTATCGAATTATAGCGTCTTCCTAATGCATGTGTGTTAACAGATCACCAGCTGCTGGGAACAGATAAACAGGTATTAACATTACGAGGTAATGCCATCGATCCCTCTCTGCCATTTAGCGCCCCCTTGTAATTATAGGTGGGACACTTTGAATTAAGGCTTTTCCGCAGCTCACTATGGTAACGCTCTGAGTGTTTAGGGCCAACACGGACCCTTCCTCGCTCCCTTTTTGGCAAGAATAACTTCTTATTGCTTGTGAAGAGCTAAGCGGCAACGCTTTTCATCAATGCTGTAGATATTTTGGGTTTTCCGCACAAAATCATTCCTAAAGTATTACTAATACTTTACAAAATAGTCTCCAACGGCGAACCTGTTTAATTTGGAAGCTCTCCCTAAATTGATATGTTGAGCTCTTCGTCTTGCTACGTTCGCATCGTGTTTAAGTAAACGTCTCAGCCATGTTTTGCCAGTTAATTTTGGGATTTTATTGAAAGGAAAGTAATGACATTCATCTCATAGATGGTAAATACAGACTTGTTTAACGGTGTGCTAGTAAGTGGTACACTACATCGGCCAATCTAAAAATTCTTGGGCAAGGTTTCTTTTGCTGGTCTAAAGTTAATATTGTGGGTCTGCCTATTTTCTTGTCCCGACTACTACTTCCAGTATGATAACGTAAATGTCATCGCTGTTTTCTGAATTGTTTAGAAAGGGTTCTTATACTCTCTGCATTAGCGACTGCATCCAAAGTATCCATTGAACGTTCTGACAAACATTGCTCCCATTTCTTTTCTTGTATCAGTCATAATTATCCTCTAAAATCCACAAAAATTAGTATTAGAATATTGTATGCTTTTAGAAGAGAGTGGGAACTTATAACGCCATTAAAGATGCTTGCATTTCGGTGTTTTGAACATTTTAACCTATGCACGCGCCTTGTTTCAGAAGTGCTTATTTCTCTTACTCTGTCGTTAATTACCTCCAATCCTTATATTGCATCTCGTATCTAATTGCGTATTTCATTTTATAATGCCTTAAGGGTTTTCTAGATGTGTATAATAAATTACAGAATACTTACAAGTTACGGTAGATATAAGTAAAAATTTCACGCTTCTATACATCACCAAACAACAAGACACATAAACACACAAAGGGCGGAAAGCAAGTTGCAACGGTTTACTACATATTACTATAATCGACCTGGCCGTAGAACCATACCTGGTGTAAACAAAACAGTTAGTATTCCGCCGTGTTAGCATCGTGTTCTTATCCACTATGAGTAACAAACACACAAAAAAATGACACATGCACTTATGTCTTGTTTGTAACGCATTGGAACGCGTACTATTGTAATAATAATAATAATAATAATAATAATAATAATAATAATAATAATAATAATAATAAACGCCGAAATAATAGTCGAGTTGAAAGTAAATACACGATAAGTGAAACAAAACTCAGGTTAATCTGTAGCTGCATCATTATTGGAAACAGATGTAAAATATGGGGCTGCATCACAGGTTATCTTCTCTGATAATAATTATATTCAGTTTCTCTTCAGAAACCTGAATCCAATTTTTAGTAATAATATGTGAAAGGTGGATCGCTTAAACCAGAGGTGGCGAAAATGGGTCTCGCGAGTCATTTTGACACGTAGGCGCCGTTCCCTCTCTGTTTCAGGCCATTTGATTTTCATATGCTGCTGAGTGATGCAGAGCGTGTTGCATATTTGGTGACTCACGGAAGGCGCTATCGCTACCCTTGGCTTAAGCGAAGGCAAATAGGATTATTGTTGACAGAAATAAAGGCTTTGTCTAAGTTGGCGCTCATTATTAAAGAAAACTCGTGCACCTTCTTACGAATAGCACATTTGTCAGCCATTTGTTTTTCCTAATTTTGCCTTACGTTTATTTCATCTCTTCCTTAGTGTTCGCAATGCTTCCATTTATTTCAGTTCTTTATGCGTACATGCAACGCTCCATTCGGTAACACCGGCAGAATCTGCATTTTGTTTAGTAACTCTATTCCCAACGGCAGTTGGATTCTCCTGCATTAGTTTAACATTAAATAAAATTAGTTTCTCTCCCATTTTAACGGCTTACCTTTAGAATGCTACACTCACTTTATTGTCATTCGCCAAGCTAACGGCATTGTAGAAGCCACCATGCTTATCGCCTGACTGCTCACCATTATCGTATGAATGCAGAAGAGAAGTGAACGGCACTAAACAGAATTAAAGGGAAGCTAAGCCCTTCTTTTCTTTTTAACATCTATATTATTTACTATTTCAGGTTAATCAAAAGTTTCGAATTATGTTTCATTACCATACTTGCTGAAAACTTAGATAATCGAGCATATTGAAGGTACTATATGCTATGGTGTGCATTGGTTTCTCGCGTATCGCAGGCTGGTTAATGTCATGTGTTTCCATCTAGTTGGATTCTATGAGTGGAGCGATTACAGAGGTACAATCCGTTGTTTCTTCATACCTAGCCAATGGAGGGCGGAGCCACAGGCTTGTGCAGGGTCAGGGCGCTTATCTACAAAGCAAGATACTATAGAAGATAGTAGTAGTCCGTATTGATCGAAAATTAATTTAAGAAAAGATGTTTTTCTATAATAATTTACTTGTTTTTAAACTTTGAAGGGGGATCAAGGAAGAAAGAACTGTGCACTTTTAGCACGTGGCATTTATGTAATTGAAATATGTAGGTTTGCTAATTTAATTACAGATAATTGCTTTTAGGATGCCTTTTTTTTAGAAATCGCTACAACTAAATTGTGTTTAAATGCGTATAAAATTAAATTACACAATGCTTATGTTGACTTTACGCTCTTTACAAACAAATGTTATCAACAAAAAATATGACAGTGATGGCGGTAGTAATGGAAGTAGTTATAAGGCCACACTCTTCAGCGTTTAATAGCACTCTAACAGGTTCATAACGGCATTTTTTACTTTCTAAGCTTGCATCACTTGAAATAATATGAACTATATGACAGACGTAAAAGCAAAGCTTCGCTTGGTTACAATCAGCTTTTCAATTACAAATGAATATTTTGTTTTACCTGTAAATGTAAAATGTGGGAGCTTTAGTTAACTAAAGAATTCTGTCGTATACTTTACGAATATTGTAAAACACTGACGATCTGAAACAAGCTTCTTTAATTAGGTAAATCCGGAGAAAAAAAGCAAAAACAACAAAGAAATATCTGCCGGTACCTGAACCTTTATACTTCTGTTTTAAAAGCCTCCGCTCTACCAAAGAGCTACTATGGTGTCGGGCTCTAGACTTTCACATGAATATATTTGAGGTTCGTGAGGCTTGCTTTTAGGTTTTCTCAAGGTTTGAAATTCACAAGGAACGATAGAAACATCAGTGTGTTTCCTTTCCAGAAATAAATCCATATACAAGGGAGGCCGGGGTTCCACGAATGGAATATTTGGGGTGTTCCCAAATTCCTCCCCTGCTTTACTTCTTGTGCAGTAAGAGTTTAGAAGGAGTATCACCTAATTACGTTCTTTAGTGCTTGTTCTCAGTCAAACCAAGAAAACAACATACTTTACTCTTTCGTTCAACCAGAAACATTTATGCTTGCCTGTAATTCTTTCTAACTCTTCGGAGAATAGGAAATAAACATAATTAAAGGTCATAAATGGTGGTCTTCCAGCCGAGAACTGAACCCGGAATCCTAATTTCACAAACCAACACTAACCGTTACTCCAAGGAAGTAACCATGCTAATTACTTTAAATGCCTTATGGTTTGCATTAAACTGGTAGGGTGAAATCGGATGACCTTGATATCAGGTGACATTGTCATCGCTTAGTGTTGGTCTGCGAGCTACCAATCACCAAATGAGGAATGTTAAGCGATATACACGGACAGTATTGGAAGCCAACACTCTACAAAGCTCCTTCACCATGCCATAGTGAGGTAACCAGGGGCCCATTGTAGGAATGTGCGAATCTGGCGGCTTAGTGACCCAAATATGCTAAACAGTTGGCATGCATAAGAGACTGTGCGGTTATGAGTGAAACGGTTTTAGTGGCTCTAAGACAAAGCGAAAGCAAGGAAGACCAAAGAACCGGCAGAGAACGATAGAGCTATTCTAGTGGTCCGCAATGGGAGTCCCTTACAGAGGCAAGAATAACAGGAAGTTTAAATCTCCTGATGGGTGGTGACACGGTCCGTCGACGACTCCATGCTGCTAGGATCCGACATAGCAGGCCTGCGAGAAAGGTTGCCCTTAAGCAAGAACACAAGGGAAGCTCGTGTGGCCTTCTGCCTTTACCATCTGCCAACAAGTCAAGGCTGGGAGAGGATAATATGGTCTTGCGAAAAGGTGTTTTCGTCAGACGAGGATGGGACACTGTCTTTGTGGCGATCTGACAACGCTCGCTTCGACCCTAAACAAATTGTTGCGGTTGCACGAAGTGGCGGAATTATCTTAGCTGCATGGGCCTGAATGAGCGCCGGTGGAGTAGGGGAGCTTGCTGAACTCATTAGAAAAATTGAGTTGAGTTTTCATTTATGGACGCTGTTTAAGTGCTGTGGAAGTTTAGCGCCCCATTCTACATTGGGCGTGAAAGACCGAAAATTTTGCTCAGAGGCCTTTATATCAGGCTTGAGGTTCTTTTACGTGCCGTAAATGTACGACACGGAACGATCGGCTTTACTTCCCTTCCAAAGGAAGCCATGCTAAGGACTTTTACGCCCGAGAAAGTTCATCGCCCTCCGCTGGGTTTGAACCCGCCTTCTCGGGAACCAGAGGTTAGCATGGTACCACTAGACCACGGAGGACATGGACTCCCAGGAATTGTTGCAGTCCTGGAAGAATGCATGTTCCCAACGGTGCAATCTATCTAGAAGAGGAAATGCCTATGATACATTTCATGCACGACAACAACAGTGTGCTCACATTTCGGTTTCGGAATGGCCTGCGAAGTCTCCGGACCTTAATCCAGTTAGAACATTTGGGTATTAATGGTTCGGGACTGGGAACAACTTCAAGTACGCACCAAAGAGCCACTGAGAGAACATGTCTGGGAGAGTAGGAGGAGATGACTTGAAATCTGCATCTCTCTAGTTTCCTCAGTGCCTCGGAGATTAAACGAGGTCATTGAAAATCTAGGTTGGCGGTCTTCCTATTAAAGAAATAAAAAAACGAAGGCACACCCAAAAGGGTTTTGCATTTTTATAATTATTATTGTTGTTGTAAGCACGTTGCCATTGCATTTCAAATTTCGTGGATTTGTATTATGGAAAATATCTTTAATTTTTATAAATTAATCCAGTTTTATTTTTGGATACTAGTGCTATTAAAGTGATATCTACGAAGTTAATGTTTGTATTTGACACAGTTTACTGTCTCTGTAAGCTAGTGTAAAGAAAAGGAACGTTAAACGCTATAAATAAATAGTTTAATTCTAATTAACTAACAGTTATGAGGGCGATAATGATAATAATAACTTTATTATATTATTAGGGAAAACATTCGAGATCAATGCCGGGATACGAATCACAGATCTTTTGCTTTACATACCTACGCTTTGCCACTGAGCTCTTATGATTGCTTGCCGCCATCACAACCGAATCTGATGCATCTGATTTTACCTCCTTTAACCCTTGTCTACACGCCAATATATTCTTTCCACTTTTCCGAGAGCGGACTGCCAAATGTGATAAAGCATATTAAACTGTTCAAGTCTAACGCACAATATAAGATTAGTTATGATAAAACGGTAAAGTGAAAGTGGCAAAAATAAAACGAAATGACAAGAGTGAAAAATGGAAGTAAAATAAATACAAACATCACAACAAAAATTATTATATAGGTGTATACAAATAGTTGAAAATTACCATTTGAGCCTCTGACAGCAGCAACTGCTATACTATAAATGGAATCACTATTCCGCTAGAAACGTTTGCAGAATTTTACAAAGAATTTTGGTATTATGTCTCACGCCCACCATCAGCCAAATAACTTCAGTGGAAGTCAGGTTGTGTTTTCCATATAAAAAGGACATTATTATTATTATTTATATATATATATATATTAACATTAACAGAAACAGACAAAAACGTGCAAAACGAGCAAATATATACTTCTAAAGGCACGAAGGTAGCTTATTTAGCCGAAAAAAATTACAAATCCAATCTCCGGACTTGAAACGCGACCTCTACAGTATCAAGCCATAAAGCTCCCCTTTACGCCAAATCGAACAGTACTAGAACTATGCGTATTTTTGCATTTGATGTTTCTGGCATCTCCTTTCACCTCTCCCACACTTCCGACGAAAGGGTGAACAAAGTACATGGAACTGCTGTGTGAGTTACGGCCCCCATATACCTATGCATTTCAGAGTCTGTACTAGTGGCTTCTGCCATTTGCTAGATATTAAATGTACTTTTTGGAAGGGCAGGGTGGGCTTTGTTTAGTATATATACCGAGCTAGTCTTCTCAGCCTGCGGATTGAGAAGTTATGCAGTCTCGGCGTTGTACAGGCTATGCCTTAAACACTGTCCACTGCATCGCGTTGTATCAACTTCAGCTGGAATTACTGCTTTGCACCTCTGTGCGTGCAGTGACTTGCACTCGTAGCGCAACAGTGTGCGCGTTGTCCTTCAGTGGTGAAAGTTCACGGTTCAAATACTGCCACTTGAAGGTACGTTTTATGTTTAGTAAATGTGACGAGAACTGATAGTTCGGCATATGAAGTGAATCACTTCATTTGTTTAATTCTGTGAATTTCATTAAAGCAAACCTTGTTACTTGTTAGAATATGATTTAATGAACATCATAAATAAAGGCATATAACATTGTAATTATAACTTAGAAACATAAGGCATCATTAAATAATATTTTACTATTTAAACTTATTCTTTCATACAAAAGAAAGCCAATAAATCTCTCTGAGACTTTACAAAATGCAGTATATACATCTAAACTGTATAACGTTTGGAAGACCATATTATGATCGTTGTGAATCTCTATGGTTCCCAAAGTAGTGCACTTAAACAGTGACTATGACATGCCGGACCATCACACAGATAAACCTTTACAATTTCTCCGTTTCCTCCAAGTGGCTGTAATAGGTTTTCGAACTGGTCACCATGCCGGCGGATGCAAGATCTGTCTAACCACCATCGCCAGCCTAACCCGGCGCAACATGGTCGGTGTGATGTCGCGGCAAGCTGAGACAATGCGTTCCCTGGGCTGTTGAGGGGTCATTGGCCGCTGATGGTACACGATATCTTTAAGATAACCCCATATGAGGAAATCTAATGGGGTTATATCTGGTGAGCTTGTTGGGCACCCTATTGGTCCATGCGGTTCGATCCACCGCTCAGGGTAGGTGGCGTCGAGGTAAGCCGTTATACGACGGGCCGAAAGAGCTGGCGCCCCAACATGTTGCTACCACATAGTGGATTCTGCAACTGCACTTCATAGTAGAATAGGCAGCTGGTGTTGTAGGAAGTGGATATAGCGATTCTCAATGAGTTGGCCTTCATAAAAATATAGCCCTATTAGAGGAATACCGAATATACCAGTCCAAACGTTGAAACTTCATCGGACTTGTAAGGTCGCCTGTTGCATCCAAGGTGGGTTTAGAGTGTTCCAGTATAGCATGTTGTGGCGGTTTACATGGCCTGTGTTGTGGAGCCGTGCTTCGTCTGTAAATAACAGTTGCCAAAAAATGTGGATCTTGTTCAGTTTCTCGTATGATCCACGTAGCGAACGCCACTCTGCGTTAATGGTCCGGCTGCAGTATCTCCTGGTGTAGTTTAAGATGATAAGGGTGAAGCTTTGCATGATGTAGTATTCTCCACGCGGCAGATTGGCCAATATTGAAATGCCTGTCAATGTCCCTCGTACTACAGTCCGGATGCTGAATGACAGTCAAACACACGATCCGTCGTTGCTTGATCACAGGCAGGGTGATATCTTCGTGGATGTGGTGACTTGTACACTGTTCCTGATTCTAGAAGGCGGTTCCCAACTCGCAAAAACGCGGGATCTGTGTTCCCTGCGGCAACCTCTGTTATAGACGACGTGCCTCCGTTGCATTCTGCTGCGCTTCCCCGTATACTAACAGCATGCCCAGATACTCTCTATTCGAAAATATTGTTCCACAGTGAGCACAAATGGCTGGAACTTCGTATTTATAGGCAAATCCACTTTCTAGTGCATTCAGAAAGGAATCATGATTTGCTAGAACGTTCTCAAAACATGAACAGAAATGAATAAAAACTCATTTATTCACAGGCTTGATTTGAACTTCCGACCTTCTCCATGACTTTCCAACATGTCAACATTGCGCTACTAGAGCACGTTAACAATGAGCACTACCGTAGCCCTAATCAGCGGGGTGGTTAGGCGGTGGTGACCTGCATTTCCCATCGTTAGTAAAATGCAGGTTTGCTTAGTTACCAATCCGCAGTATCAGAAGACTCACGCGGTATATATATCCGACAAGAGTGTTGACAGTGTTTCTGTAATAGTTACAGAATTCAACCGACAAACTTTCGGGGGATACAAAGAAATAGTAGGGCAACACATTGATATACTACACCTGTGGTCTGTGACAAACTTTGAAGTTACGTAATGAGTTTTTATTTGAATATTCGTACCGATAAATGTAGGTGAATAAAGACAATGCGGTACTGATTTCCGCTCTAAAATAATTAGGCTTTTCTGGAAAAAATGCTCCGTCAGCAAGAACCAATTGGTTCACCAGTTGCAATTACACCACCAATACCTCCACTTTCACATGAAGACTCAAACTTATCAGAGAGACGAACAACGACTAGCTGTATTAATAGCGGAGTAGTTGTGATGTGTTAAAACGCCATGCAAGTGGTTAAGCATTTTTTTTCAACTGATGAATTGGCGTGCGTTTGGAGTGAACCCAGTTTTAATTTCTGGCCTTTCTTTCAAAGTTGAAGTACATGTTATGGAGGTATTCACTTGGAAGTTTGAACATATTGGTTAGGAAGAATTGCATTTTTCTTGAACGTACTTTGTGACAGACAATATACAGGTATCAGGTATACGAATGAGCACCTAATAGCTGCGCATGCGTACTTTCAGGGTCTCCTCAGACTACGTATATGTTTCAGTACTGCTCTTTGTGTTATTCAAACTGGGTTTAGCGCAGTCACGGCAAATGTTGACTCCTTTTACGAGTTAGCTGAAATGCATTTTGTTTTAAGGGGAGGCAGGAGGAAGCCTATGAAGCATCATAGCTCTATGCAATCAGATATCCTCAAAGTCAACAACCGCATCATTCTACCTCCCAGTCTATCCACCAGCATCTACGGGAAACTAGATCCCTGGCAGTGCATATGCCTAAAGCTAATGCTAGACGAAACCGTGGCACATCAGGTTGCGAGAAAGAGATGCTCCAAAGGATTCAACTAGGACGCATGCTATTGCACCTACTATGAGCACAAATCATGTCAGCGTATGACGAGTGATGCAGGTGCTCATCTTGACAATAGCGGGTTACCGTCTCTGAATGCAGTTCTGTAATTGGGCCCTGGACGTCATGGTGAACAACCGGTTTTTTATTCCCAAGTGCTCTTTACCGACTAGTATTGTTTCACAATTGAAGGAATGCCACTTAACCAAAGAAACAACCACTTTGGGTTCATGTAAATCCGCATGCGTTTGTTGAGAGAAACTATAAACACACGTTCGGCGTCAGCATATTATGGGATGGCATGGTTTCAGATTACACAGTCACTCCACACTTTTTCCGCTGTGGTTAAATGTGTACGTTTACAACCAGTTCCCCCTCGATTTGCTACCTGGATTCCTGGAAGAAGTCCTTGTCTCTCGTGTGGTACCATCACTATGGATCTCCTGCTCACTTCGAGGGTTTTTTAAGACCATATGAGTAACGTTTCCAGGACTTTGGATTAGATGTGGCGTTGATGTTGGCCACCTCGTGCCTTCATCTCACACCTCCAGATTATTTCCTTTGGGAACACACCAAGAGCCTCGCCTATGAGACTCTGGTCAACTCAGATGAGGAGACTGGCTGTCTGTGAAGGTATTCGTAACACTAGGCATCTTCGAAAGGATACGAAATGGATTTATTCGAAGATGTAGCACCTGCGTGGAGGTTATAGAGGACGCCACTTTCAGCAGTTTCTGTATTGTGTTGTTCGAAATCAAGACATCAAGTTTGATTTCCTTATTTTTGGCATTTTGTTCACTACTTCCTTCATTTGTAGATTATAGGCGGGAGGCTTATTATTATTATTATTATTATTATTATTATTATTATTATTGCTATTTATTTATTTCGGTTTGTCATATATGTCCTGCAATACGAGTCACAAATACGAAGTTTGTTTTACTTCATTCTCTTGTGTGTATTAGAAATGTCCTCCATGGAGTATGAATAGCTTTAAATTTAATTTCCCCATATTTTTTGTACCGGAGTTTCCTCCATTGTGAGGTGTGAACAAGTTTGATTTCCTCCTCTTTTTTCCTCTTTAGTTTCTTCGTCGTTGCTGTATCCCCCAACTTAGAGGAGTGAGTAGCACAGTCAATTTGCTTTTAATGCCTATTATTGTTTATTGAATTTTGTTGGGAATGTGCAAATAAGCAAACGGCTTTACTTATTAGCTATTCCTTATCACCTTCGTATCTTGTTTCACTAATAAATGAATTTGTTTGTTTGTTTGTTTGTAATTTTTCTTCATTTTTTTCTCCGTCCCGAGGTGAACGAGAACATGGTTTCAAATTCTTCTATTCTTTCTTTAGTATGACTATTTTGCATCCTTGTGGTGCACATTGCCCTTAAACTAAATGTCCTCTATTACACTGAATGACACTAATCAGCACATGGAATTGCTTACATGCAATGTCTGATGATACACGAATCGAAATGCGGATTAAAACGACTTGTTCTGTTGCGACTTAAACCACTTAGGTAAGCAACCATGCGAAAGCTCTTAGTGGCTCTGTTATCTTACCACTCGGCTACCTTGCTCTCGTATTGAATGGCCACAACTACCTTCAAGGAGCAGCAACTAAGTTAATTCAATGACGTACTGGCATGTTATTGAGTTTGACCTATTGTAAACAACCATGAACTTCACTTTAAGGACCTATATCTAAGTGCTCGTAATAACACTCTTTTGTAACCTCTGGAAGTCTGTCGGCCGATTTCTGTAACACCTTATACACTATGTGATCAAAAGTAGGCGGACACCCCACAAACATACGTTTTTCATCTTAGGTGCTTTGTGCTGCCACCTACTGCCTGGTACTCATTATCCGCAACCTCAGTAGTCATGAGACATCGTGAAACAGCAGAATGGGACGCTCCGTGGAACTCACGAACTTCGAACGTGGTCAGATAATTGGGTGTCACTTGTGTCAGAAGTCTCTACGCGAGATTTCCACACTCCTAAACATCCCTAGGTCCACTGTTTCTGATGTGATAGTGAAGTGGAAACGTGAAGGGACATGTACAGCACAAAACGTACAGGCCGACCTCGTCTGTTGACTGACAGAGACTGACGACATTTGAAAAGGGTCGTAAAGAGTAATAGGCAGGCATCTATCCAGACCATCACACAGGAATTCCAAACTGCATCAGGGTCCACTCCAAGTACTATGACAGGCGTGATGAGAAAGCTTGGATTCCATGGTCGAGCGGCTGCTCATAAGCCACACATCACGCAGAAAAATGCCAAACGACGCCTCGCTTGGTGTAACGAGCGTCAACATTACACGATTGAACAGTGGCAAAACGTTGTGTGGAGTGACGAGTCACGGTACACAATGTGGCGATCCGATGGCAGGCTGTGGGTATGGCGAATGCCATCTGCCAGCGTGTGTAGTGCCAACAGTGAAATTCGGAGGTGGTTATGTTATGGTGTGGTGTTTCTCCTGAAGGTGACTTGCACCCCTTGTTTTGCGTGGCACGATCACAGCGCAGATCTACATTGATATTTTAAGCACCTTCTTGCTTCCCACTGTTGAAGAGCAATTCGGGGATGGCGATTGCATCTTTCAACACGATCGAGCACCTGTTCATACTGCACGGGCTGTGGCGGAGTGGTTACACGACAATAACATCCCTGTAATGGACTGGCCTGCACAGAGTTCTGACTTGAATCCTATAGAACACTTTTGGGATGTTTTGGAACGCCGACTTCGTGCCAGGCCTCACCGACCTACATCGATACCTCTCCTTAGTTCCACACTCCGTGACGAAAGGGCTGTCATTCCCCAAGAAACCTTCCAGCACCTGATTGAAAGTATGCCTGCGAGAGTGAACGCTGTCATCAAGGCTAAGGGTATCAGCGGTTTATACTGGTCGTTCTAAGATGTTTGTTTCCCACCTTGTGTTTTATGACCATACACATCAAGATATGCGTGTATATAATAATATTATTATAATACCATCACTTTGTTTAAATTTGGCTTAAACATGCACCGTAAAGCGAGTCGTAATATTCCCTTTGCGTACATTTCCTTGCATTCAAAACAAACATTTGTTAGGCATGATTATAAACAAAACAGATGCAAAGTTTTCCTGCCAGCAGCATTTTAAAGTGTTTAAACGGAACAAAACAAAGAGGCACTAATCGCAGAACCATGCGTGTTTTCTGCAGCGGTAACTGTCACATGAGTGGTAATAAAATGCCACTTCTCTTTACGCAACATATATAATATCATGTAAACATATGTAATGCACGTGTAAAGAAGTACAGATGACAAAGAAATTGCCGCGTTAAGTGCAAAGTGTGTTATACCCGGAGGGTTGTATGTAGTATGTTACTGCGTTTTCTCAAGCGTTGTTTTGCCGAATAACTGAAAGCTGTTATTTCCAATTTAATGGCTTTGTTATTGAAACAGGTACTGTGAATTTGCATGTCGGCTTTGCTATCGGTGTTTAGGTTCTATTCCAATAGGGAATGGTGTACATAATTAAAATTATATGTAAAATAATAGTGGTATTGGAACATATTAAATTGTACTAGAATTTTGAAAGTAAAGTATCGCCATCAAGTAAAGTATCTTAAGGTTCGAATCTCGTTGGCTGCATATTTCAGATCCCTCATTCGGGTAAATTTAGAACTGCTGGAAAGCATAGGTTTTTCTGTAAATCTTAGTTGTCTCAATGTGAGAATCCAAATACGCCGAGTTGTCGGAGATGTTGTGTGGCTTTATCCCGGAATGTTCAGAGATGCTGGTAAGTCTAACGATGCTGTAACATCATTAAGATAATTGGCTTTTCAGAGCGTTAAGCCATAACTCATTCACTTCGGTTCTAATTTAAAAACAAACAAAACGTGTATGATGTCACCATGACATGCCCAGACATGTAAGATGCTCGAAAGTAAGCGTCCAATTACAAATTCGCTTGGAGATGCTGGGCAAGCTAGTGTAATAATATTTTTTCCATCCTAGGTGCCACGATGTAAGGATTTAAACATGCTAGGTTGTCGGAGATGCTGTGATCTAAAAATGCTATGTCTCTCGATCCTGGGATATTGCGAGTTGCTGCTCATTAAAATGATTAGTTTTTAGGGCGTTGAGGCATAACCCGTTATTAGCTAAGATACATAGTAATTAATATATTAATAAGTTATGCAATGGTGATGTGGAATGCTGTCACTTGAGCTCAAGGGTAATACGTGCAATCAAGAGACGATCCCAGCACTTAAAATAACTTTAGATCTGATTAAGATTCATGAAATAAAAAGAGAAAGTAGGATGTCATTGCTAAACATAATAAATACATTCAAAGATAATTAAGATTCAATTACATAAAAAGCTAAAACCATATGACATTATAGGAATGTTTCAGAGAGTTCGTGGTATAAGAGTGTTAGCATTAAATGTATAACATCAGTGTGATGCAAACAAAGTAGCTACAGACGTTAAGACTAAACCAAAATAGCGTAAAATGTAACTAAAATTCATTGGAGAGATATAGAAAGGTAAAAAAACGTTAGTTACTGTGACAAAGCATTGCTAATTCAAATAAATTGATACTGCAGCATACGTTCCTCAGATTTCGATATTCTTAACAAAAGCAATAAGTGTAATATACGTATACATACATTGCATACATCCATACAAATAAACATACATACATGTCCACATACAAATATACACACAAGTATAAAACACTACTTGTATATGCGTGCACATATGCTATAAAACACACAATAATATGCACATAAATAACTAATACATAAACATACACAATCATACATGCTACCATACATACCAGCCTGTCGTCCTCCGTGGAGTAGTGGTTACTATGCTAGGCTCTAGTTCCCGAGGTCGCGGGTTCAAACCCGGCTGAGGTCGATGGATTTTTTTTGGGCGTAAAAATCCTTAGCATGGCTTCTTTCGGAAGGGAAGTAAAGCCGGTGGTCCCGTGTCGTAGATTTAGGCACGTAAAAGAATCTCAAGCCTGATAGGCCTCTGAGTAAAAGTACCAGTCTTTCACGCTCGATATAGAATGGGACGCAAAGGACCATAGTAATTTATGAGCGTCTATAAATAAAACTCAATTTTATACATACGTGCCTATCTACATCATATAAACATTCATATATATATACATACATACATACATACATACATACATACAGGATGAATCACCTAAAACTTGCACCGCAAATATTTCGGAAATGGAAAGTGCTATTGATGTGCAGTTTTCAAAGCACTGATTGATAGTCAGGGGCTCGTACATTTAGCCTATCAACAGATTTTAATAATATTGAGAAAGTGTATTTTTGGAGCAAACATTCCATTTTTAAATGGAACAATGCGTAGTTACATCAACAGCATAAAGGTAGGGTAAATTAGAATGTCAGTGGCGTTTGTTGCAAGATTTTAGTGCAAGTGGTTTACGAGAAATCCTATTTTGAAGCTTTTACGCACCGACACTTGTACAACCTGTGGTAGCACAAACTAAAGGAAAACAAAAGGGAATTACAATACTTCTGTGGATTCTTACAAGTAAAGAGAACATAGTCCTTCTAAGGTTGTTTTCAAAATGACCGCCGGCAGCTTCAATACACGCTTTCAGTCTGCTATGGAAAGACTGCTGTACACGTTCCAGCATTTCAGAGGAAATTGCAGAGCAGGCAGCAGTGATACGTCAGTAGTAGGGATTTAGGGTTTCTGTATCACTTAATATTCATGGAATGTCTATTCATATGCAAATGAGGTCCCCTCCCCCACCCCACCCCCAGTTCCTTGGTAGTTTAAGTTGCAGCTGTGGGCCATAAATCTTGTTGAGTACAATGGAAGCTTGACAGTTAAGCAATTAAGGTTATCCTTCGCTTGTTAAAACGAACAAAGGGGTCATAAATTTAAGGTTCTGTAACAAAGGCGAGATGTTTTTCCTACCCATTCCACATCCGGCCACTTCTGCACCTGTGGGAGCCCACCCAAGAGGCTATCAATCAATGTCAAAATGAACAATGTGGATGCAGGACAAAGGAAGAGATTTCTATTGTGTGCCTTTCTATTGTTCGGGGCAAGGCTACTTTCTGGCATACTCATTCCACTAGCTTTAACAAAAGAACAACGCTTGCCCTTCACCTGTCAAAATGAACAAAGGACATGATGAATTAGGGTCGTGACAAAGAGAACCTAAAGCCAGTTAACAGAGAAACAAGTTCTATTGTCCGAGGCAAGCCTTCTTTCAAAATGAACAATGTGGATGCAGGACAAAGGAAGAGATTCTATTGTGTGCCTTTCTATTGTCCGGGGCAAGACTACTTTAGAGACCATCTGGCATTTCTCATTCCACAACCCTATAACAAAGCCGGTCCCTTTCCATTGTTCGAACACCTGGTAGCTTAACAAAAGAATTCGAGGGTTGCTTTATGCTAGCCATGTCTTTGTCTGACTGTGGGAAAAGAGAGAGTCCTGAGTTCCCACGAGACAAGCATCATATAACACCACCCCATTCCACGCCGACTTCCAGGCGTCACCTGAATTGCCCGAGGGTTACTTCTCTCTACGCGTGCGCTGCAAGAGATGATGTCATTGGATGCAATAATCACGTGATGTGTAACATCTCCCCCGCCATACCAATGCTTGAAATTGCCTGAGGGCCTGTAGGCCCTTATATAAACAAGCGCTGGCGGATAAGGAAGCCACTGCGACCTTTTAAGTTAGCGATACAGGCTAGTGATTCAGCTTAATCCAATTCAGCGCTATTGTCTTCTAGACTGCATCCATCATCATCTACATAATGCAAGGTGAGTGAGTTTTTTACATGACTAAGTGAAACACGAATCATTGCAAGAATACCATATTGTTTATCTAAATTTTTCATTTCTTTAATAATTAACATCAGAATTGTTACAAAATGTGGCGCTTTCATCAAAGGTGTAAAATAGTTCTTTAGATACCGGCATAAACATTCATACTTAATCTCTAATCAGTCTTGCTCTATTAACATTCATACGATTTCGCTACACATTCTACTGTAAACATTCACATGATTTCTCCTCGCATTCTTCTATTAACATTCATATGATTTTCGCTACACGTTCTTCTTGCATAAACATTCACATGATTTCTCCTAGCATTCTTCTATTAACATTCATATGATTTTTTCTACATCCTCTGTAAACATTCATATGGTTTTCTCAACACATTCCTCTATTGACATTCACATGATTTCTCCTCGCATTCTATTAACATTCACATGATTTCACTACACGTTCTTCTGCAAACATTCATATGATATTCTCATCACATTCTTCTATTAACATTCATATGTTTTCCCATACACTCTTCTATGATTTCTCCTAGCATTCTTCTATTAACATTCACATGATTTCTCCTCGCATTCTTCTATTAACATTTATATGATTTCACTACACGTTCTTCTTCAAACATTCATATGCTTTTCAACGCATTCTTCTTTTAACATTCATATGATTTCTCCTAGCATTCTTCTATTAACATTCATATGGTTTTCACTACACGTTCTTCTGCAAACATTCATATGATATTCTCATCACATTCCTCTATTAACATTCATATGATTTCTCATCGCATTCTTCTATTAACATTCATATGATTTTCGCTACACGTTCTTCTTGCATAAACATTCACATGATCTTCTCAACACATTCGTCTGACATTCATATGATTTCACTACACGTTCTTCTGCAAACATTCATATGGTTTTCTCAACACATTCCTCTACTGACATTCACATAATTTCTCGCATTCTTCTATTAACATTCATATGATTTTCGCTACACGTTCTTCTTGCATAAACATTCACATGATATTCTCAACACATTCTTCTGTTTAATTTATAAGATTTTCTCTACACCTTCTTCTGTAAACATTCATATGGTCTTCTCAGCTCATTTCTCTAGTGACATTACCATTATTTCTCCTCCCATTCTTCTATTAACATTCATACGATTTCCTCTACTCATTTATTTCATATTACACGTCTTTCTCTACTCATTCATCTTTTATCAGTTATAAAAAACAATTGAATTTACATATTTAAACTTTTTCACAGGTAATACTGCAAACTCCATGGGAGTCGCCAGAGCGACACTCGTCAGATGAGCGGGCTCTCGACTTAACCAATTTATGCAAGTTAATAGAGAGCCCGTTAATAACAACATAATGTACAACATGCCGACACCCCTGGCGGGGGATCAGATATCAGATGTGCCGCTGCATGGCACTTACATTTCTAATAGCCCCCCGTCACCAATCTTATCGGGGGGTGATTGTATTATTCCGCCGCCACCTGGATTTGAGGATGTCACTCCCGTTACAGGGGTGAATGCAGGCATGGGCAGCGCTTCAGATCAGTGTTGCATGTGCAATAACTGTGAATACCAAGTTGCTGCAATACAGATGCTTAACGAAGTGAACGGTGAGTTTAGATATATTATTACACTTAACTTTTTTCTAGAAATATTATCTTTATCATTAATCAATGTATAACCAGAAAACAATTCAGAATTTTAATTATGGAATGAAGCATTCAATTTACTAGCACCTTTCAATTAAAAATTATCAATGTGAATCTAATTCGGCTTTTTGCTTCTTTGTTGTAGTTCCTGAAACAACTTCAGTCGGGGCGGGGGAGATGGACGATGGTGGTAGCTTGCCCTCGCCTATATTTTCTCAGGACTACCTGTCCCCGCCGCCTCCCGGATTCGAGGATGTTGCACCGATGTCTGTAGGAGATCCATGGGCGGTTATTCCTAGCGAGGTGTGCACTTGCGTAAATTGTGCCTACAGGACCGTGTACCTTTAGATGCTTCGTGAATTGAACGGTGAGTTTTTTAACTTCATTTATTCTAGTAACATCAATACATAAATAATTAACGTAACGTTAACGCTTAACTTTTCTCAATAAAACTGTTTTACTCATTTTTATTGATTAAAATATACAATTACATAATACTTATCGTGACGTTAACGCGTACCTTTTTCACTCATTTTTTTAAAATATACAATTATATAAATAATTATCGTAACATTAACACGTGACTAAGCTTTTTCTTCAATGATTTAAATGAACATATATTCTTGCATTTATATTTTAACTGACATTCCAATTAATTCAACTTTGTTATTGTTATAGAACCTTCAATAGTGGTCATGAGCCCGGAGCATGAGTATGCATTGCTCCGGGGTACCAAAAGACCTCACGAGGCTGAAGACGAGCACGGTCAAGCAATTAGCCCCCTCACTCGCCCAGGATCTTCAATGGCACCTCCATCACCAGTTGCAGGGCCATCAGGCATCGGTCGCAACCATTATGACAACTCAACCACCACTGCTGACTCCGATAGTGACGACACTGAATACAGGAACAACACCAAAAAACTAAAGGTTAGTCATACTCAGCTAGAGTGCAAGGCTATTGAATCGGCGTTCAAGGGCCGCCTTTTCAATAGCCGCATAGACAACACTTTAGAGATAGCTGACCTGGTCAATTTCTGCAGGAATGCAGACATCTTGTATTGGGAGAGATGGTTTCTGTACTCGGGAGAAGCTCTTCTGGTTTTAAAGTTAACGCATCCATCGAGATCACCTACCTAATACAATCTCCTGAAAAAGAGCATGCAGAAACCACCTTTTTCAATAGCAAGACAAAGCTGGGTCTTCAATCAAGTAATCTTGATGCCTTATACACTTCTATGGTCGATGAAATTCTAGAGAACATCTCGAATTTCGAAGGAGGTGCAAGCTCAAAATCTCTGTTCGCTGTCAGGGCTCTTGTTATTGGAACTAGCTTCTATGATCCCTTGAATGCATCGTGATATATAGAGTTACCCACTGCTATCAAGACTAAGAAAGCTGTATTGAACATAAAAAACGAAGATAAATACTGTTTTGCATGGTGTTTGCTCGCTGCAAAGTATCCAGCGATCATGAATGCTAATAAAATGAGCAAATACCCTGCAGAACGGTTATTCACTGCATTTAACTACAGAGGGATAAACTTCCCTGTTAGCCTACACCAGATTTCAGACTTTGAACAGCAAAACACGGGAGTATCAGTATCAGTATTTGGAGTAGAAAGGGAGTGTGCAATTATACCACTATACCAAACCAGCATCAGGAAAGATTTCAATGTTAACCTATTACTAATTGAACAAAACGGAAGATCTCACTACTGTCTGATTAAGGATATGTCAAGGCTGACTTCAATGCAAATCAATAAATATAAAGGGAAACAATGGTATGCGAGCCCTGCCTGAAGCACTTCAATAATGAAGGTGCTTTTAAAAAGCATCAATTGAAGTGCATGCAGTGCCAGGAGCTCAAAATGCCTAATCAGAGTGAAGTGATTGAGTTCTCATCATACTCGAAGGGTAGTCCTGTAAATTTTGTTGTGTATGCCGATATTGAGAGCGTGCTAGCCCGAGTTCAGTCCTGTGAACCGTCGGCTAATCAGAGCTGGACTCGGGCTATCCAGCATCATGAGGCTATATCTATATCGCTTAAGCTCGTATGTCGCCATGACGATTCATTGTCGAGGTTTAAGCTATTCAGAGGTCCTGATGCAATCAAGGAGTTCTTCATTGAGCTTAGGTTAATAGCCGACATGGTTATTGAGCAATATAGTCGCAATGAAGAAATGACCTTGACTGCTCAGGACGTGACTGACTTCGATAATGCTCGTCATTGCCACATATGCAAGGAGTTTGTGGTAGACGACTTGAAGGTACGTGACCACTGCCATGTGACCGGTGTATTCCTGGGGGCTGCTCATAATGCATGCAATTTAAATAGACAGGTACCTAACTTTATACCCATCTTTTTTTTCATTACCTTAGCAATTATGACAGCCATTTCCTGATGCAACACCTGGCATATGATGATCACCCCATTTCGTGTATCTCAAACTCCTCTGAGCGATATATATCATTCAGCAAAAAGTACAGGACTATCTTTTTCAGGTTTCTAGATAGCTTTAAGTTCTTGGACGATAAGCTATCTAGTTTAGCCTGCATGCTGAGTAGTGATGAGTTCAAGATCACAAACTCTGAGTATCCCGATCCTGAACATCAGCAGTTAGTGAGATCTAAGGGAATATTCCCTTACAGCTACGTCGACTTTCCTTCAAGATTAGAGGAAACAGCACTCCCTTCCATTGAAAAATTTGATGGTATAACACAAGAAGAATACAACCATGCTGTCAAAGTCTGGGATACCTTCAACATTAGCAATCTAGGTGAATACAGCGACCTCTATTTGAAAACGGATACGCTCTTGTTGGCCGATGCATTCGAGAAGTTTAGGGACCTCTCTCTGGAGGTATATAACTTGGACCCCTACCAGGACTTGCATTTGATGCAATGCTCAAGGCGACTCAGGTCAAGCTTGACCTCATCCATGATGAGGAAATGATTAAATTCTTTGAGGGAGGAATTAGGGGCGGAATGTGTACAGTGTCAAAGAGACATACCAAAGCCAACAACAAGTACCTTCCTGGACACAATCAGAAACAAAAAACTTATACTTGGCCTATCTCGACATCAACAATTTATATGGGGCTTCAATGGCGAGCCCCATGCCGCACAAGAACCTCAGATGGCTTTTGCCCGAAGAAATTTTAAACATAAACTTCTTTGCTGTTGCTCCTGATTCCCCAACTGGATACGTTTTGGAAGTCGACCTCGAGTACCCTGAGCACCTACATGATGAGCACAATAACCTTCCCCTCTACCCGAAAAGTGAAATACCACCTGGAGGCCAATACAAGAAACTGCTGGCAACACTAGAGAACAGAGTACCTTGCACTACAGAAACCTCCAGCAAGGCATTGACTTGGGTATGAAGTTAAAGAAGGTCCATAGAGTGGTTGCATATGATCACTCAGAATGCCTGAAAACCTACGTTAATATAAATACAGAGAGACGTGCAAGGGAAAATTCCAAATTCGGTCAGAATTTATGGAAGAAAATGAACAACTCTGTATATGGCAAATTTATTGAGAATGTACGCAAATACAATGACTTCCGTGTCGTTACAAGTTGGAAGCAATGCAAGAAATTTACAACGCGACCAACTTACGTTCGGAGCATTTTATTTGCAGAAAATCTTGTAGGGATAGAACTTGCCAGAGAGGAAGTTTACATGAACAAACCCATCTACATAGGGCAAGCCATCCTTGATATATCAAAACATATCATGTACAGCTTTTATTATAATATATTGAAAAGATTTAATTATAAATTACATGGATACAGAATCATTTATTCCGGAAACCTCAAGTGACATATACACATTTATTAGAGAAAATCAAGTGCATTTTGACACATCAAATTATGAGGCGCAAAATAGCTATGGAATTACACCGCAAAACAAGAAAGTCATCGGCCTGTTTAAGGATGAGCTTGCAGGAATCCCTATGGTAGAATATGTTGGGCTAAGGTCCAAGTTATATGCATACAGGCACGAGGACCAAACTATGATGAAAGCAAAGGGCATCAACAAGACCGGCATGCGTAACATAAATTTTGAGCACTATTTCGGCTGTCTAAATGATATTACAAATTTTTTTAACAAAAACATTTCGAAGTTTCAATCATAAAGTCTCGACCATAGAAATGAATAAGGTCGCTCTCTGTGGTAGAGACGATAAGAGAAAACTCATTGAAGGCTCAGACCAGACAATTGCCCGGGGTCACTGTTGTCTGCGTATGACTGACCCTTAAATGTATATATGTATTTACCATTGTAAATTTTTAGTTGTGGAAATTTTTTTAAAAAAAATTGCTTTTCTGTATGTGTGTGTATTTATATATGTATATGGATAATGTAAATATTTAGCTTTTATTAATTGTTAAGTCTTTTCTGTTTATTAATTTATTGATTTTGAATTTTATAAAATGTATGTAAAATGCAGTCTAGTGAGCGAGTGTTTTTTCATGTATGTATTATGTGTGTATGCGTGTTTGTGTATATATGAAGGTTAACCGTAAAAATGCACATCATAATGTTATATAATGTAATTTTTTTGTTTGATTTTTTTAGTTAAAACCACTTATTGATTTTTAATCATGTAAAAATGTATTTAAACCCTGCAAACACAAAATGTTTTTAAATAATGAATTTCATATTTGACACAGCATATACAATGAAATAAAAAACTCGCATTATTGTGGAATGAAATCCTCTTTATTTTCATTATTATTTTTCTACAATAAATCCTTTCTGTCAATCCATTGAGTATTAGGGAATCCATACCTCTTTACAAGAATCCTATTTCCCTGCCTGCGTAATACTTTCTCTACCAGAAATGTATTAGGGTACAGTGTAGATCGCAGTTCATGACCATAAAAGGACCCCTTTATCTCATCACCGTCATTACCTTTTAGCATGTATGTAACGGGATTGGTGTGATTCACACGAACAACTTGAAATATTTCAACACTCCAATTAGCTTCAAAGCCCTTTTCAAAATGTCCCTTGTCCTTTGATATCCTCACATAATCACCAACACTAAACTTTCTTGCCCCTCTCTTCTCTCTTCGATCTTGAGTGTAGTTGTATACAGTCAGAAGAAGATCATTGTTCTTCACCTCTATAGGCTTCATTCGAATAGTGGAGTGGTAAGTGCTGTTATATCTTGCAATGATCTGAGGTAAAACGTCTAGCCACTTGTATGATCCTTAAGCTAGAAATTCGCGATACATCATATTCTTTAAAGTTCTTATTAACCGTTCAACAGCAGTTTCCTTCACATGTGTATAGGTACTGTAGTGATTGATGTTATATTTTGTCATTAATTTTTTAAAATGTTTATTATAAAATTCTTTTCCATTATCACTCTGTATGTTCTTGGGTGGGGTTATCATTTCTTGCAGTATATCTTCCATAGCCTTTGCAACTTGAAGTACTGTCTTGTCCATTAACGGTCTCGCATATGCCATTTTAGAGTAGAAGTTGATTGCAATGATGATGTACTTAAAATTCTTATTGATTTTTGCATGCGGTATCATCTCCACCAAGTCGATCTGCACCAAGTCGTGGAGCCCCTTGCTGATAATCTTTCGACGCATGAAGTTTCTCCGGGCTGGAGCATGGAGCTCGCTTGCTATGTTGCTTCACTGATGTCATGCTATAACCTTTGCCGCTTTTAGTTCTTGAATAATCTCTTCAACTTCTTGAGTATGATTGTTATTGCCGGCGTCTCTGGATGCCACAAGTAGCCTAAGGCGATCCACCAGATCATTAGGGTCGGTCCAGTAGATGTAGTCTTGCCTCGTATTAGGGTGATGTTCTTTCCACTGTAGTCCTAATCCCTTGTGTTTCGTTACTAGAGGACGTATAACGCTTTTATACTTGTAGGAATTACCCGATCTCAGCTGCCCGTGCTTGCTGAAGTTTCTTCGATGAACATGTGTTGCTTTAAGTATTTGACTCTATGTTTCAAGGTCATCTTCAGTGTATGCATGCATTTCAGGTATTCTCTTGAAGATGAGTTCCTTCAATCCAGGCGTGGTTTCATACGTTTCGTCCCCTATTCGAACTTTATTATTGATGAAATCAATAATCTTGTTGCCTAACATGTAGCTGCCATCCTCATATCGTATTCCATATAATGAATCTATTTCATTTTTGTCCTTCTTTCGAACTTTATTAAGGTAGTTGTAGAGTTTCTCATCTTTCACGTCTTTCGGTGATTCCTCCTTGCTTGTAGTATTCTTTTTTTGTATTTCAAGTATATCCTGAAGCGGATGTGTCAATGGTTGAAGAGCTTCACTCATCACTCTCTGGGTTTCAAACTGCTGACCTTTAAGAGAACGTAACTTTTCTCTTATAGCCTTCGTGTGCATGGCTACAGATTCTTTAAGGCGTATGCACTCGCTGTCCATCTTGAAATGACACTGAAATTAGACTTTCGGATTAATATTTTTTAGCAGACTTCAGTTTATAAGAGATTTTCAGCTCAATATTTAGAAAATGGCCGTCCCTTACACGATTTGCAGGAGCTGTGAAGGTTAGTCTATCACCATTTGCAATCGGTGCAGGCAAAGCTCTAACAGACTTGTCATTTATTTCAATTATGTATCAGGTCTTACAGTAGGAGCTGTTATCTCTAATTAAATGCTTTGGGACTTTGGCATAGGATTGTGCTAGATATATAGAATCCACATTTCGATGTCTGCCCATGCTGTAAAAGGACGCAATCTTGTCTTGCTTTTCAGTGATGAAGTCATCAAATATAAAGATTGAATTTTCTTTAATTTCTGATGGGTGCAAGACGCTTTCACCGTCTGCATGAGTATACACACCTATACCTTCAATGTTTTCAAGTAGCTTAACGAGATATTGATACTTTGGCTGGTATAGCGACTTTGAATAAATGTACACATTTTCAAAGCGTAGTCCATTCTCATGAAGTATCATATTGAGTAATACATTTGTTTTTCCAGCACTGGAGCTACCTAGAATTAGCGCTCTAACATTGCCTGGAAACAGCTGCCCGTGACGATCGCGTCTAAAGTCACTTTCAAAGTCTAGTACCTGGATAGGCAGCGAGCAATCTTGCTTCACCAACTCCATCGTAGCAACTAAAATAAAATAAATGATCCTTAATGTATATATGCTAATGAATGTAAGCAATAACAGAGTATAAAAGAACTATGTGCCATTAAAATCAATTAGTGTACCATGAGTGCTAAGGGGGTTATGGTCGCAAGAGGTTCCGGTTTAATTAACTCTCTCATTAACCTGCTGCCATTTGAAGCACATTTGCCTGGTTACAGATACTGTGGACCTGGGACAAAGCTAGAAAAAAGATTAAAGAGAGGAGACCCCGGAATCAATCCTTTACACGAAGCGTGTAAACTTCACGACATTGCCTACGCTCAGCATAAGGACTCTGCTTCGAGAAACGTTGCCGACAAAATCTTGGCTGAAAAGGCCTGGAAAAGAGTGCAATCGTCTGATGCTACATTAGGTGAAAGGTTTGCAGCCCGACTAGTAACAACCATCATGAAGGGTAAGGTAGCTGTTGGTGCGGGATCCAGGAAGAAGAAACGAGGAGGATTTCTACCACTCATACCAATTATTGCAGCCCTAGGAGCCGCCGCTGGAGGCGCTGCACAAACAGCCTCTGCTGTAAATAAGAAAAAGGCTGCGGATAAACAACTTGCTGAAATGATGAGACATAACAAAGAAATTGAAGCAAGAGGGAAAGGCCTACGAGTGAAGAAGAAGAAGAAGAATAGGGCGAGGAACACCGAAAGGAAGAGGAGGCAGAGCAACAAAGGAAATTCAAAAAACTCCGGCAGAGGGCTATACTTGTCCCGGAAAAAAGCATTAAGTAAGATAGACCTCGACTTGTATGCCCGGCGTTTAAAGATTCCTCATTTTAGGGGTGTATACATGATCGATCAGCTACCCTCAAGACCTCGTTATAGAGAGAGAATTATTGTTAATCTCGATACTTCAGAGAATGAAGGCACTCATTGGGTTGCTATAAAGAAGGATGGCAAAGTGTCATTTTATTTCGACAGCTTTGGAAACTTGAAGCCTCCAAAAGAGATAGAAAGGTACCTCAGAGATGTTAAGGTACTGTATAACACTAAGAGGTTTCAGAGTTTCAGCTTAGTCATCTGCGGGCACTTGTGCTTGCAATTTCTATCGCAATGAGTTACACTATTGCTTTCAGCGGCAACGAGTCTGTGCTTACTACATACCTGAATCCTCCTCTTCAGCTAGATCCAAAGTATCATTATGAGATTGCTCTACTGAATTTTGAAACCTTCTATTCAATTCCCAATGTTGATAGGAGTAATAATCAATTTCATTACATGCACAATGATGAAATTAAGATCATTGGTATACCTGATGGAACTTACCAGATTTCTGATATTACTGAATACATCAGAGATAAGCTAGGTGTGGATGAGAATGTCTTCTTTATTAGACCTAATAATAACACAATGAAGGCTGAAATTAAATGTCCTTTCACTATTGATTTTTCCGGGGATCATTCTATAGGCTCGCTATTGGGCTTCAGAGGTAAAGTTATTCCTGCTAATCAGCTGTCCGAATCTGATTACTTCGGTGAATATATTTAAGGTGAGCATCATTCGAATAGAGTGCAGTATTGCAACAGCCTCTTTCATTGACGGTAAAAGCGGCCACTCGATCTACGAGTTTCTGTTCCGCCTGGGTATCATATTTCCCCAGAGCCGTCAAATCCAATTTACCTTCCAATCATAAACACCAATGCTATAGAGCAAATTAGTCTTCGTGTAGTGGACCAAAGGGGTAATATCATTGACTTTAGAAACGAAGATATAAGCATAAGGCTTCACATCCGCTGCAATGCCAATAGATTTTAGAAGAAGTCAACGACGTCGAGGATATAATAAGGGAGTGATTCGACGCACACATCATACTCTACCCTTGACACCCGGCGGGTTAACATCACGCAATCGACACTTCCTCCAGGTATTGGGCTTAAGACTTCTATAATCATGGACATCCTCAATGTTACCGGCGCACCGAGATTCGATGACAAGATCACTAAAGAAGAGGAACATGTGTTTTTACCATATAATACATCGGCTCTGGACGCTAATGATGAAATTAGAATCCCTTGTCAAGCTGAGGATTTATATACTTTACCTAATCGAAGTTATCTATACATCGAGGGGAGTATTACTAAACCTAATGGAACAGCTACTACTGCAAAGCTTACCAATAACGCTATTGCATTCATGTTTGAGGAGATTCGACTGGATATCAACGGCTCAACTATTGATCGAACCAAAAACCCCGGGATCGCATCAACTTTACGGACTACGCTGCTCTCAACCCCACGGAATCTGATCGTCTGCTGGATGGCGCCATCCCGGAGAAGACATGGACATTGTGCATGTAGCATTATGGGGCCTTTAACGTTATAGTACCGCTTTCAATGCTTCTGGGATTTGCGGACGACCACAAGGAACTCGTACTCAATAGCAAGTTTGAGTTGGTGCTGATTCGATCCAAGGACTCTAAAAACTGTATTATAGCACTTGAGGGTGAAGAGAATGCATGCGTTAAACTTGCACGAATCGAGTGGAGAATGCCAGTGATACGACTTTCGATGCTGAAAAGGTTGAAATTCTCAAGATTGTCAAGTCGGACAAGGCGCTGTATCTCCCATTTAGGACCATGGATCTGCATACTCAGCCTGCTGTGCCGCAAACTAATTCATTCACCTGGAATGTCGCCACCACATCAAAAATGGAGAAGCCGAGATTTGTCATTTTTGGTGCTCAAACTTTAAGATCGAGTAATGCATCTAAAGACGGTTCTCTTTTTGATCATTGTAACATAACTAATTTGAGAATTTATCTTAATAACGAATGTTATCCCTATCATGACATGAATTTGGACTTTGGAAACTCGATATTTGCATCACTTTATGACATGTACTCAAAGTTTCAAAACTCTTATTATGAAAAAGAAAACTATCCTTTGTTGAAGAGAAAAGATTTTCTTAAATTTGCTCCTATATTTGTTATAGTTTGCTCACATCAGCCAGAGGAAGTTGTAAATGGTGCTGTTAACATTAGAATAGAAATTCAAGCTAGTGCAAATATTCCTGCACAGACCACATTGTATTGTTTGATAATTCACGACAAAGTATTTACTTACAAGCCTCTGACTCATGTGATGCAGCTTTTATTTTAAATTAATCATTGTAAGGATTTGTTTTTCATTAGGAATGTAAGGATTTGTAATGAATAAAAACACTATGTAAAAGCATACTTTCATTCTTTTTATTGTTATTATTTATCCTGCATTTCCATCACTTTCTTCCTCCAACTCCTCGTTCCAGCATATGGCATTACATTTGCAGCAGGCAGGTTACCTAAATGATAGTCTATAAACAATTCAAGTCTTTTTAGCCTGAAAATTTCATCACTATTAAAAAATATTTCACAATCATTTAAATTAGTGTTCAAAAATTTTATTTCTGTCTCTTGCATATATGCAACAATATTATAAGAGAAAACAATATTTTCACAATATTCCACACGCGGATACTTTCTCGTTTGGAGGAATGCTTTGAATGTAGGAAGATTCTCGAATTATCTCCCAATCTTGAATTTTCAAGTATACACATTTGTCTGTGTTTTTCACTAAAAGCACTGGAAGATCATAGAAGAATCCTATCTTAATGCTGTGGCTTTGCGAGATGTAGACGTCTCGGCACCCGCTTCTTGCCGTCATATTTCTTGGGCGTCTCGATGTTGCTTATTCTATCCTCCAATAGCGTCAGCCTCCTTTGCAGGTCTTCAAAGCTGTTCCTCTTCTTCCCCTTATTGCATTGCCTGAAACATTACACAATGAAGGTCTTAGAAAAGTGATTGGGTGTAGTTAAGGTAACCTGAAAGAATTAATTTTTGTTAGGTCACAGAGGAATGAAACAATGATTTTATATATATGTGAAAATACTCACGTCAATGTTTTCCCGAGTTCTGCAGGCTTTCCAGGGGGAGACTCGGAGGTCGCCTGTGTTAGATCTCCAGCCTGCTGCGAATTGGACTCCTGTTCCTCATCTATGTGTTTAGCATACTGCTGTGCAATGGGATATTCCACTATATCTTCCGGTTCTTTATCATCGGAATCTGTCTCGGTTTTAGGCGCTGGTGTCGTCATTTGAATTCTGCAAAAGTCATTATAATTTCCAGTGTTAGTCGTATACAACTGCTCTTGTACTATAGTACCCTGTAATGTATGTTAGTATCGCATACAATTAATGTTTACATTAATGTTCTCTGAAGTTGCGTATATGACGATAGCAATGTACAATAATGATACATATTTAAAGAGGTACTCACTTTAAATTTCTCTGTCTGAAGAGGAATACACTGCAGCTCTCATTGCATGGAAAGTATGACGCCATCTTGTCTTGTATCTCTGGTTTTGCACACAGTACAGAGTGAGTATACCCATTGCAGTACTCTGAATGGCACAGAGAGCCGTGATTTGAAATGAGGCTGAGCATCTCACCGTCACTTTCTGTATCAGTTTCTCTGGAAAGAAAGAAAATACAATAGAATGAACCATTTTAATTTTCACTCTTCTTTAGAGAACAATTGCACCCTTTTTAGAGTTTGCATTCAAGAATAAAAAACGATACTTACATCATGCTTTTGTAGACCGGACAGTTGTCTGTGCATATGCCTCGAGAAGTCATCTGGTCATGATAGGAAGGCATGTTACACACTATAGAATGCATGATGCCATTACACGACTCTTTATGATAATATGTATAATGGTATGATTCTTCTCCGCATTCACTCCAAAAATCGTCCATTGTATTATCGACTCGATTACACCTCGAATAATATTCAGAGCAGTGCGAGATGGGGTTCCTTATATACATCGGCTAGAAAAACCGGTTCTTCTATCGCATGTAATGACTTGCAGAGAGGATCGGTGGGGGAAGCGATCTGTAGGGAGTGGGGGATGAATGTGTTTTTCTATGCAAGAGAATAAATGATTCAGTGAGGGAAATGAAAACTTTTATTATACAGAGGGAATGCACGTAAAGGTTTTTTGAAATCTCTGTTTGAAAGAGATAATTGCTGCGTTACATGTGTGTGCGTGGCTGCACCAGTGTATGCATGTTGATGTATGCGCATGTGTTCGTGTATATGTGAGCGCTTGGATATGTACAAGTCGTGGAGAAAGAAAGACATAGATAGATTGAAATAGGAAAAAGGAAGAAAGAGAGAGAAGAAAGAAAATAAAGAATCGTGTCTAGGCATCGGAATATCAAAGTATACACTAGGCTTAGTATAAATAATTATATTTGTTAAATACATACATTTTAATCGGACCAGTTCACGCTTCAATAATTTAGTATTAAACATTAGAGTTCCCTAGGAAGGTTCGAACTAGGGGCTTCTGGGTTCCTAAGAATACCTTTCATTAAAACAGCGTAATGTTGTATAAAATTAAATTATGTTTGTTAAATACATTTTAATCTTATCGTGCACGCTTCCGTAATTTAATAGTTAGTAGGCATAGAGCTTGCAGGGCAAGACTCGAATTAGAAACCTCTGAACGGCCTTTAATCAGGGTAATTTCATAATAATGTTTTACCCTAAGAAAATATCAACTTGTATACCTAAGTATACGCATGTGTTTAATATATTTTAACCTGTTAAGTGCACGCATCCGTAATTTACTAGTTATTACACATTAGAGTTTGCAGGGTAAGATTCGAACTAGGGTCTCTCTGAACGGTCTTTCATTAATCAGGGCAATGATATAATAATGTTTTACCTTAGCAAAGTATCAATTTGGATGCCTAAGTATACACCTGTGTTTAATATAAATAATTATATTTGTTAAATACATTTTAATCTGACCTTGCATAGTTCAATATTTATTAATCATTAGAGTTTCGCTGGGTAAGATTTGAAGTAGAACCCCTTGAACGCCCTTTTATTAATTAGGGTAATGATATATGAAAAATTAAATTATATTTGTTAAATACATTTTTAATCTGCCCTTGCATAGTTTAATAGTTATTACGCGTCAGAGTTTCACATGGTAAGATTCGAGCTACAATCCTCTGAACGCCTTTTTATTAATTAGGGTAATGATATAATAATATCAATCATTAATTTCTCATTAGCAATAAACTTTTGATTACAGTAAGAATCGAACACCGATCTATGGATATACACGCGGAGGTTTAATGCATGTCATGAAATGTATATTAGGCGCTTTTTCGGAGTCGCTGCTTGAAATAATCCAAACAGAATGCTTATTAACTATGCTCGCATATATTCGTAGGATCTCGTAAAACATCGGAGAGAACAGCCCCTCAGGGCAAAAACCATGATGGCTGACTGGCGTTGTTTACGTATAGCTGGTAAACAAACTTCTCTCTTTTTCACGCGAACAAGGACAGGGCGATCATAAAGCCACCCTCGAATTCTTTTGTTAAGCTACCAGGTGTTCGAACAATGGAAAGGGACCGGCTTTGTTATAGGGTTGTGGAATGAGAAATGCCAGATGGTCTTTCTAAAGTAGTCTTGCCCCGGACAATAGAAAGGCACACAATAGAATCTCTTCCTTTGTCCTGCATCCACATTGTTCATTTTGAAAGAAGGCTTCCCCCGGACAATAGAACTTGTTTCTCTATTAACTGGCTTTAGGTTCTCTTTGTCACGACCCTAATTCATCATGTCCTTTGTTCATTTTGACAGGTGAAGGGCAAGCGTTGTTCTTTTGTTAAAAGCTAGTGGAATGAGTATGCCAGAAAGTAGCCTTGCCCCGGACAATAGAAAGGCACACAATAGAAATCTCTTCCTTTGTCCTGCATCCACATTGTTCATTTTGACATTGATTGATAGCCTCTTGGGTGGGCTCCCACAGGTGCAGAAGTGGCCGGATTTGGAATGGGTAGGAAAAACATCTCGCCTTTGTTACAGAACCTTAAATTTATGACCCCTTTGTTGGTTTTAACAAGCGAAGGATAACCTTAATTGCTTAACTGTCAAGCTTCCATTGTACTCAACAAGATTTATGGCCCACAGCTGCAACTAAAACTACCAAGGAGGTGGGGGTGGGGGAGGGGACCTCATTTGCATATGAATAGACATTTCATGAATATTAAGTGATACAGAAACCCTAAATCCCTACTACTTACGTCGTTTCATATCGTCTGGTGTAGTTGGTACTTCGTGCCTTATGGGCTGGACAGCCATCATGTTGGTACCACAGGTTCCTCCTAGTTTGCAAAGGAGCGTGTTCTAGTATCTGTGGCAGATGGTCTGTCAGGAGGCTGCTATACTTGTGCGATTTCATTGTTTCTTCTATGAACAAAGGGCTTATGTGCTGATGGTTCACTAACTCACACCACACGTTTAAACTCCATGGACGCTGACGTTCCACCGGACGAAGCCAATTGGGATTGTCAACAGACTAATGGTGCATGTTTCTGCGGTTTACCTGGCCATGCTTAGTAAATATTGCCTCATCACTAAACAAGATACATGATGAATCTGGAGTATCGTGTCTTAATGCCCATGTACAAAAGTTAACACGCGTCTCATAATCGTTTCCATGCAGCTCTTGATGGAGAGAGATGTGATGGGTTTCATACCTATGTCGATGGAGAATGCACAGTATACTTGCCTGACTTATGCCACTTCCACGTGCGATTGTGCGGGAACTAATTTGCGGATCTACTGCAACGGCAGCCAAAACATTAATTTCTGTCTCTTCTCGAGTCACTTGTTTGTTTCTGTTACGTTTTCTAGGTGTTACAGTACCAGTTTCACGTATTGGTTGAAGAGGTTAATAAATAATTGCGGAGATGTTTAACGTTTATTGGGATACGTTTCCGCATACACCGTACAGGAACGAACTGCATTCTTCCTACACTCTCCATTCACCATGAACAGGTTGGCTTTTCTGCATTAGTAAACCCCACCTTCCACTCACGACTTGCTGCTTGAACTGCTACAAACTAACTGACCAGAAAGTCGCAATGCAATCAATGAACAGAAAAGAATGCAAACGAACATAAGAGCATCGTACCTAGCAACTAAGCAGGTTCAATGGGACAAAATTGTCGTGGTGGAAACTTTTGAAAATACGATTTCTCGTAAATCACTTGCACTAGAATCCTGCAACAAGACCATTGACATTCTAATTTACCCTACTTTTATTCTGTTGATGTAACTGGGCATGGTTCCATTTTAAAAATTGTATGTTTGCTAAAAAAATACACTTTTTCAGTATTATTAAAATCTGTTTATAGGCTAAATGTCCGCGTCCCTTACTACCAACCAGTGTTGTGAAAACTGCACATTAATAGCACTTCCCATCTCCGAAATATTTGCGGTGCAAGTTTGAGGTGATTCACCCTTTATATGTATGCCGGGTTAGTCTTCTCAGCCTGCGGATTGAGAAGTTGCGCAGTCCTGGCGTTGTACATGCAGCATCACTTCACTTTCCACTGCATCGGGTCGTATCAGTTTCGACCGAAATGACTGCTTTGCACCGGTGTGCGTGCGGTGATTTGCACTCGTAGCGCAACAGTGTGCACGTTGGCCTTCGGTGGTGAAGGTCCCAGGTTTAAATACTACCACTTAAAGGTACTTTTTATGCTTAGTATATTTAGCGAGAACTGACAGTTTGGCATGGAAGTGTCGTTTCACTTAATTAGTTTAATTACGTGAATTTCATTAAAACACAAATTGCTACTTGTTAGAATATGTTTTAATGATCATCATAAATAAATGCATATAACGTTGTAATTATGACTTACAAACGTAAGGGATCATTAAGTAGTATTTTTACCCTTTAAAGTTATTCTTTCATACAAAAGAAAGCAATGAATTGTACTGACACTTTACAAAATGCAGTACGTACATCCAAACTAGACAGCGTTTGCAAGCCCATTTTATGATTGTTGTAAACCGCTGTAGTTCCCAAAGTAGTGCATTTAACATGACTATGACATCATGCCGGGGCATCACACAGATAAACCTTCACAATTTACCGTTTCCTCCATGTGGTTGTAATAGGTGTGTGAACTGGCCACCATGCCGGCGGATGCAAGGTTTCAGTCTAACCCGGCGCAAATTGCCTGTGTGATGTCACGGCAAGCTTAAATGATGCGTTCCGTGAATTGTAGCGGGGTCATTGGCCGCTGCTGGTACCGATATCTTTAAGAAAACTTCATAAGAAGAAATCTAATGGGGCTAGATCTGAGCCTGCTGGCCACCTTAATTGTCCATGCCGTCCGGTCCATCGTTTAGGGGTAGGTCGCATCGAAATAAGCCGTTACAAGACGGGCCGAATGAGCTGGCTCCCCATCATGTTGGTACCACATTGTACGTTCTTCAATGGCACTCCATGCAGTAGAGTGGGAAGGCCGTCTCTCTTATCCAATGTGGGTCTTCAGTACCGCAGTAACGCATGTTGTGATTTATATGGTATGTGTTGAACCCTGCTTCGCCTGTAAATATCTCAGTTGCCAAAAATGTGGATCTTGTCACTTTATCGTATGATCCACGTAACGAACGTCACTCTTCGTCCACGGTCCGGCTGCAGTAGCTCCTAATGTAGTTGAAGATGATAAGGGTGAAACTTTGCAAGGTGTAGTATTCTCCATGATGACGATTGGCTAATATTGAAATGCCTGTGAATGTCCCTTGTACTACAATGCGGATGCTGTATGACATAGTCACATGATGCGTATTAGCTTGGTCACAGACAGGGTGATCGCTTCGTGGATGTGTTGTCTTGTGCACTGTTCCTGATTCCAAAAGGCGGTTCCCAGCTCGCAGAAACATGTGATCTGTAGGAAGTGTTCTCTGCGGAAACCTTTGTTGCTATAGACGACGTACCTCCGTTGCATTCTGCTGTGCTTCTCCGTGTAACAGCATGTCGAGATACGCTCTGTTCGTAAACATTGTTCCACAGTGAGCTCGAATGGCTGGAACTTCGTATTTATAGGCAGATCCACTTTCTAGTGCCTTCGGAAAGAAATCATGATTTGCTAGAACGTTCTCAAAACATTAACAGGAATGTAGAAAAAACTGATTATTCGCAGGGTTGATTTGAACTTCCGACCTTCACCATGACTTTCCATCATGCGAAGAATTGCGCTAGCATCGTCTGTAAATTGCAAGGTTGCCTAGTTACCAATCCACAGGGTAAGAAGACTTACGCCATGTATATATGCAATTTATACGATCTTGTTGTAAGTGGTATTATGAATTTCTAAATCCAAACGACAATTTCATATTAAAATATAAGAAGCTGAGATAGTTTGCTGAGGTGGCACACAAAATCATTCTATTATGCACCCCAGGAATCCACAGCCACGACAGGGTTCTGTATATATCTCGAACCTAAAATGTCAGTTTCAGAAGTGGGTGGAATCGTGAGAGATTCTTTTCATGTATCTAAAACAAATAGTCTTATAGCAAAGAAGTTTTAAAGAATTAAAAATGATTTAAGATGAAAAGCAAAGTATAAAGGTAATTAAAATCTGTGTATATATAGGTAATTTAAATAAAAGTTAAGTATCTCTTCATTTGAGGCAATACTATCAAAAGAATCAGTATTAAACATTTAATTACGGTTGTAAAACGACACATTTAAATTTGAATATATGAGGATTTCCTTGAATATCCTAAGATGGCGGCACTTTTACTTTCATGAATTTCATGCTATACTGTAAAGGTTTCTGCATTTCCAGAATTAGCCCAGAGACCCATTGCCGTCATCATTTTTACCTATTTTGATTGTAAGTTTCGCCATCATGAAATTCCTAAAACCTAATTACGTTCTGAGTCATGTTACGTATACAGTAGGTATTTGTGGGTTAAGGTTGAACAGAAATGTAAACACCACAGTAATGTATAACACTAAATTTATTTACTCCGCGTTCACTATATACGAACAATATAAAAACTACAATATAACAGACTCAGTGGTTCAAGTTCCGGTATACAATCACCTGTTTTCGGCAGTAGTCCCGACTGCCTACCTTGATGTTGCTTCTCGGCAGGGGTGGCTTAGCGACCCAAGCGCACAACTTTTCCTTGTCACTCGGTGTTCGATGTCCGAGAGATGCTGCCCTCTGAAGACGTGCCCACCCTTAGAATCTGCTTCCAAGGGGTGGTCAAGTAGCCGCTGGTCTCTGTGATGGTTGAGCAGCCACATCAGCCCCTTAGGAGAGAGGTGCTTAGGGCCTATAATAGTCCGGAATACGGAAATGTCGCCCAGAGCGAGTGGTTGCAGGTAGTTTGGTATCGGTGTAGTTGTGTGGGATGATGGAGTTTCAGGAATGATAGCGCATGTGAGAATAAAAGCAGGTTTCACGCTATCAGTTGATGCCAGTATTAATTTGTTCCAGACGGCAATGTGGAAGGTTTGCTCGGTACGGTCACTTTGTAAGGTCCAGTGTAAGGTGGTTCTAAGGCACGGCGGAGGGGGTCTTGGCGAAGTAAAACATGAGTTTCTGTGGACAGGGATTGGTGGACGTATGTGGATGGTGAGCAATGGTTAACTGGCTGGCTTTGGTCCCAATTCTTCCATCCTCCTCCTGAGGTTTGGGAGGGATTGGGAAATGTCAGCCGGTAGAGAAGCAGGTTGGATAAAGTTCCGTAGCGGTTCACCATACACCAGCTCTGCCACCGAAGCCTGGAAGTCTTTGAAGGCGCCGCGAACGGAAGCGCATCGCTCCAGCTGGCATCTTCATGGCACATTAAGGTGGCCTTGAGAGATCGGTGTAATCTCTTCACAAGGCCGTTAGACGCTGGGTGATATGCTGCTGTCCGGTTGAGATGGATACCGCAAAGTTTGCATAGTGTTTGGAAGAGCTGGCAGGAGAATTGTGTGCCCTGGTTTGTGGTGACTTATTGCGGACATCCGAATCATGCGATCCATCCAGTTAGAAACATCCTGCTATTGTTTCTGCAGTGATGTATGGAAGAGCAAATGCTGCTGGCCATCGGGTGTTTCGATCAATAGCTGTCGCCTGTAGAGACGGGCAGGGGTCCAACAATGTCAATGTGGACATAAAAGAAGCGACTTGATGGAGCTGTTTACTCTGCAAGTGGAGTTAATGTGTCGGTTGATCTTGACCGTTGGCAGGATTGGTAAGTTTGTGCCCAGAGGCGGCTGTCCTTTGTCAAACTGGTCCATACGAATCGCTGGGAGACGAGCCTTACAGGAGCTTTTTTCCCGGGTGGCTAAAGTTATCGAGGGAAACAAAGACTTGACGGCGGAAAGGTTGGTTGACGAAAGGACGTATTCTACCAGTAGAAGTGTCGCAGTACAAAGCTACTGCAGTAGCAAGTAGAGGAACCTTTTGTAGGAGGAGGAAGAATCGTTGTGGAGTAGCTGGCGAATCTCGGCATCCTGCTCCTGAAACTTAGCAAGTGCCACCAAGTCCGATAGGGCGTCGGTAACGACGTTATCTAAACCAGAGACGTGTTCAATGTTGGTGCAGAATTGGGAAATGAAGTCTAGGTATCGGAACTGACGAGGAGAGAAGCTTTCGCTCTTTTGCTGGAAGGCATAAGTAATGGGTTTGTGATCGATGAAGATGGTAAAGGTTTGTGATTCTAACATGTGCTTGAAGTGTTCAACGGCCTCGTAGATAGCCAGGAGCTCACTGTCATAGGGAGTGTACTTCTGTTGCTGGGAGGTGAGCTTCTTGGAAAAGAAGCCGAGTAGTTGCCAATTCCCATTAATCCTTTGGTGCTGAACTGCTGCAAGTGCGCATCCGGAAGCATCTGTGACCAGAACAAGAGGGACAGAGCTATTTGGATGGGCTAGAAGAGTTGTGTTTGAGAGACTATCCTTGCAGTTCTCGAAAGCCTGAAGCAGCTCAGGTGTCCAATTCACAGGATCAGAGCCTTTGACTCGAGAGAGTGAGAGAATGGGAGCCTAAACGGCAGCAGCATTTGGGAGGAAACGACGATAAAAGTTTATCATTCCCAAGAACCTTCTTAGTTGTCATGGTCTGGGGTGATGCATAGAATTGCAAGTCAACTACTCGGTCGGGCAAGGTACGAGAACCTTCTCCCGAGACGGTATACTCAGGAAGAGAACCTCCGGAACTTTAAAGGTGCACATGGATGGGTTGATGATAACCGAATACCCGTATCCTTGTGAAGAGTTGGCGAAGGTGCTGAAGATGCTGTTCCGAAGTCTGGGTGAAGACTAAGATGTGCAAGTAGGCGAAAAAGAAATCCGGTCCACGGAGAACTTCGTCCATAAACCTTTGAAACGTCTTGAGTTGTTTTCGAGGGCAACTGACAAAGGTAAAATCAAACAGACCGAAAGGAGTAGTGATGTCTGTTTTGGGGATATCATCAGAGAGTACGGGTATCTGGTTATATGCTCGGACGAGATCGATTCTGGGGAAGAGGAACAACCGGAAAGATGGGAATAATCGTGGATATGTGGTATAGGGAATTGATCAGTAATGGCTCGGGCGTTAAGAGCACGGTAGTCTCCACAACGGCACTAACTGTTGTTTTTCTTGGGTACCAGGTTTAGGACCGAAGACCAAGGGCTCTCAGAACGCTGTTGTGTTAATGTTTGCAGTGCGGAGTTTTAGACATTGTGACGAAGTCAGGAATGCATTTAAAATGTGAATATTAAGAAGAAAGGAGATCATTCGACCAGAATAAAAAAGCAAAAGAAAATGGAATGAAATAAAATGTTGTTAAGAGATGTACAGGAAGTAATGATGAACGCGGAGAATTATTCGAAGATACCGGTTGGCAGACAGTGTTAAGATAAACTGAGAGGACGCGTAGGAAAGAATGTAGTTTCTGGGTTGACAGTAAAATATATTATGCTCTTAACAGGAAACTTGGACCGTTATACTGATATTCAGTATGAAAGGCAAAAGTTCCTGGCGGTCGAGGTATTATGTTGATGCGAAGCGTGTAACATGAAGCATAGCAGAGAATGAGAAAACATTCAGCAATTATTCAAATTCAAAGCTGTTAAATAGAATGTTAGACAACAAACAGTAATGACTGAAATCTAGTAATGAATGACATGGCCATGGCTAGTTATAAGATATCGCCAGAATATGTTTGAAACGTATTACAAGCCAAGCCATAACATGTCTTTAGGTATTATACTGCACACATACAAAAATAGATGAGTACCATATGATAAATTAATAGTTTAAATCGTAGAATCTAAAAATATATCTGAAAGAGTCCGTTCAGACTTTACAGGTATATTATACTTTAAATCCAATCTCTCCCACTCCATGCAATATGTCAGGAAACGTGAAGTTATATGGTAAGATCACCAGCATTTAGGTTTTTATTAACGATCAAAATGGCTTCGCTGTAACTTGTGAGGTTCGCATTTAGAAGTCCCGGACTCGATTCCCGACGGCTTGAGTTTTTCGTGGTTTTCCCTGATTGGAAGGCATTTTTTCTTATGCTGGGATTGTTTGCCATTTACCACGGTTTGCTTTCCAGCATTTCCCTTTCATTCTGTTTTCTTCTCATTTTTCAGGAGTGCTTTTAGGTTTCGTGGCGTATGGTGGTGCCGGAAAGTTGGCGCGGATGCTTGCTCAAGGCGAAAAAGTACTCCCCGTGGACACTACAGGGCTCCTTGGTTGACGGATCTTCGAGCCTGGAACTGTTAGGGATTTCTGCGCGTCTCTGTGGCTTAACCACCTCTGGTTCATTCCTTCCTGATGGAAGGTCATAACCACAATTGATCTATGTAGTCTCAGTGCGCGGGGTGTCCCCTCTCCGTTGTATAACCTATGCTTATAACTTATTGCATATTAGTGGGCTTTGCAGCATTTTTGGCGATCAAAGACTTCATTATGCAAAAATATGTCCAAAATTAAAATCTTTCGACTGAACACTTAACATTTAGGAGAGAAAAATTCGCAGATCGTTAATCTTAAACTTGAACTTTGCTTTTGCTAAGTCTAAATTCATGTCATAGAGATAACGTTCCCTTTTAAAGTTAATGCAATGATCAAACTTTGCACAGGTGTTACTAGCACCTACTATGACAGTACCAGCTGTGGCGTTGCTCCAGCCGAAAGATGTACTCTGAGGTACAGCATATTGAAACCCTGATATGAAATGCTAAATGGAGGTACTTGTCAGTTTTAATACTGTTGCTTTCTCGGCATCAGAAAGACGAATTACACATTTTCAATGTGTTCAAGTTTAACTGTAGTTTATTCAAATGTAGCTTAAATCAATTTCTACAACTAATACCCCCAGGGGCTCACTTTATGTGAGTACGGGTTTGGCGTACCCGGGGTGCCCGAACCTGTCATCACCATCATCATGATCATCATCATCAGCCCTCCATCCTCGTCCGGTCCAGGTGGGTTCGTCCTCGTGAGCGGGGGACTCAGGGTAGGCTGTCGTGCGTTTTTTGCATCTCGTTTCATTACGTCCATCGCCATCGTTTCTTTCTTCTCTAGTCTATTTCCGACCATTCGCACATCTCTTTTTCTTCATCGCCGGTCTACCTTGCGTGCGAAACGCCCACACACTTTTGGTTTATTTTCCCATTTTATTTTAATGCTCCGTGAGTAGCCTTATTATGAGAGTTCTGGCGCAGAAACTGATGCCGACAACTGATAAGATCCTTTGTTCTGTGCCGCTAGGCCACGCCCCCTCTTTGTGCTCTACTGTTTCCCGCCTGGTCGCGTGCCGGTGGCCACCCCGCCCCCCTCCTGTGTGGTCTCACCTAATGCCGCCAGGCACGCGCCCCCTCCCTCTCCCCTTTGTGGTCTGATTGGTTCACTGTGGATAGGTGGGAGGGTGTGTATTGTTCCCATACGCTGGCTGCGTACCCTCCCACCCCTTTGCGGTCTGATTGGTTTCCTGTGGATAGTGGGAGAGTGTGTATTGTTCCCATACGCTGGCTGCGTACCCTCCCCCTCATTGTGACCTGTCTAAATCCCGCCCGTGTGATTGGTACCCCTGCGGATAGGTGGGAGAGTGTGTATTGTTCCCATACGCTGGCGACGTCACCCTCCTCTCATTGCGACCTGTCTAAATCCTGCCCTGGTGATGTGTGTGGTAGGGGAATGGTTTTTCTCGATGCGTGCCACTGTTCGGCAAATCCATTTGAGGAGATAATTGTGTCAATCAATTAGGTAATGTTCGTCCATGCATAAAACATTATTGAAAAAAAAAGAATCGGTATTTTATTACTACTAATTTCCGCACATTGCACTACAGGGTGATGTAATTAAACGATGCTCCTCGCACGATGAATACAATTAAGTATTTTTTGATTAATTGTATATGAATTGACTCGCGCGCACCTGGTCGTTCTCGTATATGCGTACGTGGTTGTTAAGGCGATTATTACATGTGTATAATTATTACGACTAATAACATTTGTTTAATTCTACTTTTGAGGGAAAATATATTTTGGGTTTATAAGAATATTACAACACTTAGGTGAATCCATGGCTGAAAGGACAGAGTTGCCGTAACGAGACGTTAAGGCGCGGTAATTTCGATGAAAGCCCGAGCGCAACCCTTCCTCCATGGAGCGCCAGACGCGAGTGACCGGATCTCAGCAAGTGCAGGGCAAGTTCGCATTTATGCCCTCCTTCGCGCTTCAGTTCGCCACCTCCGTCAGCGCGCCAGGCGGTAATAGTGGAAACTGCTTTTCTCTCTGAGCCAGCGTGGGCTTCCTCACAGCGCGCCATGTGGTCATATTCGAAAGTTGTGAATTCACCATATTGAGGCTTGAGGTGCGCGCATGGCGGCCATCTTAACTCCATATAATTCCGAGGAATATGATTCTGGAAAAAAAAAATAAAGGCGAATTAACATTTTAGTTAAATAATACTCGTTTAACATGCGAGGTGCGTTCATGTTGTCTCGTTATAATTCCGGGGGGAATTGATTATGAAAAAATAAATAAACGTGAATTAACATTATAGTTAAATAATACATCGTTTAACATCCGTGGCGCGTTCAGGTTGTCTCGTTATGTATTTCCGTGGAATTGATTATGAAAGAATAAATAAATACGGTTAACTTACAGCTGAATATTACCTATGTTATTAAAAAATAAATAAATAGGTTAACATTATGGTTAAATATTACATGCGTTATTAAAAATAAATAAGGGTCTCGCTGATCGATGAATACTACATATGTTATTAAAAATAAATAAATACGGTTAACATTATAGTTAAATACTATATATGTTATTAAGAATAAATGATTCGGTTAACATTATAGGTGAATATTACATATGTTATTAAAAATAAATAAATAGGTTAACATTATAGTTAAATATTACATACGTTATTAAAAATAAATAATGGTCTCAATGATCGATGAATGCAATTAAATATTTTTTATTAATTAATGTAAATAAGTGTATATGCATTGACTTGCGCATTTTGGTTGCCGTCGTATGTGTTCGGGTGTTAAGTTGGTTATTACGCGTATATAACTATTACGACTAATAACATTTGTTTAATTCTAAATGAATAATGAAATATGGAGACTATCCTAAACAAGACACATTCCTTGTTACTCTTCGCCAAACAACTGAAAAAGAAGCACAAATACAACGCCCAGATGATAAAGCACTCCATGCGCATAGGTACGGACTTTAAAAACGATAAAGTATCCCACGTACACAAGCAAAAAAGAATTACGATATCTTTCATAAAGTCAGTCAATGTAAAGGAAAGTTTGTACACCCTTGACGGAAAAAAACCCCGACCCGCTGGGAAAAAATAACCTGTTAAGAATACAATGGATGTCTATCATATCGTTAATGGTCAGCATGAAAGGGTTCCTAATTGCTCTGCTCAGAAGTCACCCATACAAACAGGGGAAAATCCTAAACCAGGCAATTACAAGCCTGCTAAAACATTTTAAATTACTTATTGGAGGAAAAAAATTCTATATGAAGATTATTCATGATTAAGTTTCATAGTATACTACCTCTTATTTCTGTTAATAAAATATTGAATATGACTGTCCCGTCAGAAAAATTAAACAGAGAAGCGATATTTTCTTTTTACGCTGAAATTATAATTAAACGCATAGTGTATAGATTCTGTAGAAGTCTAAGTAAACATTCGTGACTATAGCAATTATCTCCAAGTATTATTTCCTTCTCAGAGGCAATCAAGTTATTATTATTATTATTTTTATTATAATTATTATCGTCAAGAAAGCTTATTTGTTTATTCCATTTTAAAAAGATTGGCTTATTCTCTTAGTAAACATAGGACGAGAACGTTTTTAAACACCCCTCCCTTCGAGAGATATTTTTTGAATATTCCAGCAGAGAGATCGAACCATATTTGTTTAAAAGCTTTTTTCATTCACCGGAGATCTTCGAGAAAATTCGACGAATTATTCAGTTGCACACCCCTTGCAAAAATATGTTGTATACCCTTTGAAGGCTGTATACCTGGCTGGGGTCTTGGAAATCCCTCTGACGACAGGCTGCCGCCAGGAGGACCACGACAAACAACACTTATTCATTAGGGAATCAATTGTGCTTTAAAATGATTTCTCTTACCCTGAAAACCCGTACTTACAGGAAAATCCCTCTCATACAGACGACTGTGTAAATATCATATCGTGATTTTTTTGCGCGATATCGACAAATAAACTAATTTTTATGGAATCCTAAACAAATAAATATGATTTGTAGAGGGTGATATGAAGAGTATGGCATTTTTAGAATTAAAATGGGAGAAAGAATTCAAATTAAGCGATCGAATGTATCTGATAGATTTTCTTAATTGTTCTTTGAAGCTAGCCTGTCTTACGGTCTACTTTATAGATGAATGAAATATTTGATGAATAACAGCCTTATTTAACATGGGTAAAAGGTGTTTAATGGCTGTTTTGATAAAAATTACGTCGTGGTAACGTGTGAGGTTTGAACAGGAGAGGTCAACGGTTCGATTCCCAGTGACCACCCTAGCCGACTTTAGAACCTGCATGGAGGTCTACGAATACATAGTCTGCCCATTAACGATTTTTTATAAGCGCGGGTGTAGCCTTACAAGGAAAATTATATCAACAGAAACAATACCTTCTTTTTTCGTTATTTTCACTCTAAAATTATTACTAAATAATACCTTGGTGCTAGCCTCAGCGTCGCCATTCACATTCACATTCATATCATGTTAGAATGATACTTTGATTCCAGACACATGATTCAAATTTAATACTCTGACCCCTGGATTTCTCGGTTTCCCTGGGTGCTAGGCGAATGCTCTGAAGGTTCATTACAACAGCGAATTGTTTCCTCCACACCGTTTCACCGATATTCTCCTTTTACTCAGGCTTTTATCTCTCCGGCCCTGACTGGTAATATTTACTACTGAACGTCGGCACTCATGTGATGCAGATGCTTTATGAATAAAGAAACGTATATGTATGTAGCTAAATGGACATTGATGTTGTAGTGTTTAAAACACCCTCGAGGTAAAAAATACAGGGAATACCTCAAAACACGCATCCCGAGAAGTTAAGTGTAAATGTCCTGTATATAGAATGTTATCCTTAAACAGACGCAGGAGGAAGGGAAAGCCATTCGAGTGCACCGTTGATACTTCTCTTTTTGGTGTGACAGAATATACAGATACTGGAGATTTTTCGTGGTTTTCCCTGGTCTGCAGGCGAATGCCTGAGCACCGTATACTAGCATCTTTTCATTGTATTTCATTCACATCTTTAACACGTGCTTCTAAGATTCTCTATTTGGATTACCGTCCGCCAGTCGCTCAGACCGTTGATTTTTTCGTGGTTTTCCCTGGTCTGCAGGCGAATGCCTGAGTGGCGTATGCTACCACGTTTTCATTGTATTTCATTCGCATCTTTAACACGTCCTTCCAAGACACTGTTTGGATTACCGTCGGCCAGTCGCTCAGACCTTTGATTTTTCGTGGTTTTTCCCTGGTCTGCAGGCGAATGCCTGAGTACCGTATGCTACCACGTTTTCATTTTATTTCATTCGCATCTTAACCTATGTGCTTTTTAGACGCTCGGTTTGGATTACCGTCGGCCATTCGCCCAGACCTTTGATTTTTTCGTGGTTTTCCCTGGTCTGGAGGCGAATGCCTGAGCACCGTATGCTACCACGTTTTCATTTTATTTCATTCGCATCTTAACCTATGTGCTTCTAAGACACTCTGTTTGGATTACCGTCGGCCATTCGCCCAGACCTTTGATTTTTCGTGGTTTTCCCTTGTCTGCAGGCGAATGCCTGAGCACCGTTAGCTACCACGTTTTCATTTTATTTCATTCGCATCTTAACCTATGAGCTTCTAAGGCCCTCTGTTTGGATTACTGTCGGCCTGTCGCTACACCTTTGATTTTTCGTGGTTTTCCCTTGTCTGCAGGCGAATGCCTGAGTGGCGTATGCTGCTGTTTTCGTTGTATTTCATTCGCATCTTTAACCCGCGCTTCTAAGGCGCTCTGTTTGGATTACCGTCGGCCAGTCGTTCAGACCTATGATTTTTCGTGGTTTTCCCTGGTCTGCAGGCGAATGCCTGAGTACCGTATGCTACCACGTTTTCATTTTATTTCATTCCAATCTGTAACACGTGCTTCTAAGGCGCTCTGTTTGGATTACCGTCATCCAGTCGGTCATACCTTGATTTTTTCGTGGATTTCCCTGGTCTGCAGGCGAATACCTGAGTACCGTATGCTACCACGTTTTCATTTTATTTCATTCGCATCTAAACCTATGTGCTTCTAATACCATCTGTTTGGATTACCGTCGGCCAGTCGCTCAGACCTTTGATTTTTTCCTGGTTTTCCCTGGTCTGCAGGCGAATGCCTGAGCACCGTATGCTACCACGTTTTCATTTTATTTCCTTCGCATCTTAACCTATGTGCTTCTAAGGCCCTCTGTTTTGTATACCGTCGGCGTGTCGCTCAGACCTTTGATTTTTTCGTGGTTTTCCCTGGTCTGCAAGCGAATGCCTGAGCACCGTATGCAATCACGTTTTTCATTTTATTTCATTCGCATCTTAACCTATGTGCTTCTAAGGCCCTCTGTTTGGATTACCGTCGGCCAGTCACTCAGACCTTGATTTTTCGTGGTTTTCCCTTGTCTGCAGGCGAATGCCTGAGTGGCGTATGCTGCTATGTTTTCATTGTATTTCATTCGCATCTTTAACACGTGCTTCTAAGGCCCCTCTGTTTGGATTACTGTCGGCCACTCGCTCAGACATTTGATTTTTCGTGGTTTTCCCTGGTCTGCAGGCGAATGCCTGAGTGGCGTATGCTACCACGTTTTCATTTTATTTCATTCGCATATGTAAATCGTGCTTCTAAGGCGCTCTGTTTGGATTACCGTCGGCCAGTCGCTCAGACCTTGATTTTTCGTGGATTTGCCTGGTCTGCAGGCGAGTACCTGAGTACCGTATGCTACCACGTTTTCATTTTATTTCATTGGCATCTTAACCTGTGTGCTTCTAAGGCCCTCTGTTTGGATACCGTCCGCCAGTCGCTCAGACCTTTGATTTTTTCGTGGTTTTCCCTGGTCTGCAGGCGAATGCCTGAGTGGCGTATGCTACCACGTTTTCATTTTATTTCATTCGCATCTGTAACACGTGCTTCTAAGGCGCTCTGTGTGGATTACCGTCGGCCAGTCGCTCAGACCTTGATGTTTTCGTGGATTTCCCTGGTCTGCAGGCGTATACCTGAGTACCGTATGCTACCACGTTTTCATTTTATTTCATTGGCATCTTAACCTGAGTGCTTCTAAGGCCCTCTGTTTGGATACCGTCGGCCAGTCGCTCAGACCTTTGATTTTTCGTGGATTCCCCTGGTCTGCAGGCGAGTACCTGAGTACCGTATGCTACCACGTTTTCGGTTTATTTCATTGGCATCTTAACCTGTGTGCTTCTAAGGCCCTCTGTTTGGATACCGTCCGCCAGTCGCTCAGACCTTTGATTTTTTCGTGGTTTTCCCTGGTCTGCAGGCGAATGCCTGAGTGGCGTATGCTACCACGTTTTCATTTTATTTGATTCGCATCTGTAACACGTGCTTCTAAGGCCCTCTGTTTGGATACCGTCGGCCAGTCGCTCACACCTTTGATTTTGCGTGGTTTTCCCTGCTCTGCAGGCGAATGCCTGAGTGGCGTATGCTACCACGTTTTCATTTTATTTCATTCGCATCTTAACCTATGTGCTTCTAAGGCCCTCTGTTTGGATTACCGTGGGCCAGTCGCTCACACCTTGATTTTTCGTTGTTTTCCCTTGTCTGCAGGCGAATGCCTGAGTGGCGTATGCTGCTATGTTTTCATTGTATTTCATTCGCATCTTTAACACTTGCTTGTAAGGCGCTCTGTTTGGATTACCGTCGGCCAGTCGCTCAGACCTTGATTTTTCGTAGTTTTCCCTAGTCTGCGGCGAATGTCTGAGTGGCGTATGCTACCACGATTTCCTTTCATTGTGTACAATTTGCATCTTTCATTTTATTCACATCTTTTTTGCCTCTAGATTCCGTTGCGCATGGTGAATGCCTGCTCAAAAAGATACTTGTCCCTTCCTCGGTTTACAGCCTCACGAGTTAAGCATCCGAATCTGCGCGATTATACCCGATCAATACATACATCTTCACAATACTTTACTTACTCTAAGCATCCGAACCTGTACGGAGACGTCCGAACACCACCGAACAATACATTATCGTTGCAATACTTTGCTCACTCACTCTAAGCACGCGAAGCTATACGAAGACCTATGAATACATGCAATCACACATAAACACCGCTGACCGCCTCTCTAAGTACTTGAACATGCAGGAAGACATACGGTCATGTGCTTGTCAGAACCCATAATCAGATCGGAATGACAGGCTTTAATGTAGGTATTTATTTACAACCATAACAAGAACACATCACATCTAAACACTGTCTTAGACAGGAACTTTCTCTTTTAAGACACGTTATGTATGCTATTCGCTTGTTTAGATTCAATGGAGGTTCCAAACTTACATTTCGGAAAAAAAAATTGTAGGCAATTTAGGTTGCTCTTAAAGTTAAGATAATTTTATCGAGGATTCTCTTAAAGGAACGCCTGACATATAACATTTACCAGATAACACTTCTTACATAGGCTTACAATAGCGAGTTCGCGACTTCAGATGCATCTATCCGGCAATCAACTAATTTGTCCACGGTTTTGCTTGAGAAATCTTATTGGGCGTGAAGACTGGTAATTTTGCTCAGAGACCTCTATCAGGCTATGGCTCCTCTCGAGGACTACAGACTTACACATCTATGAGAGGTCCAGGATTCTGGGACCACACTCATTGCATGGATGAAAGTTACAGAGAGCATAAGCTCTGCTTATGCCGAGAGTCCCTCTCCGCTACTTTCAACCCTGAAACAACCAAGAAGATGAAAAAAGTAAACTGAGGATGGAGGTGAAAGGATGAGAGGAAAAATTCACAGGTGGAACGAGCCTTCACAGTATTCGTCTAGTGAGCGGAAAACCTTGAAGATAAAACCTCTGGGAATCAGGGGGGTGTGGGTTACTGGGATTGAAACCTCGATCCGAATACAAGTCACAGACTTACCAACTGAGCCATTCCATTCGATTAGTTAGTGTGTTACACACAAATGACCTTAGGTGTGTATCGTCGTCCGTGGTGTAGTGGTTACCATGCTAGCCTCTACCTCCCGAGGTCGCGGGTTCAAGCCCGAGGGAGGGCGATGGAGTTTTCGGGCGTAAAAATCCTTAGCATGGCTTCCTTCGGAAAGTAAGTAAAGTCGGTGTTCCCGTGTCGTAGATTTACGGCACGTAAAAGAACCTCAAGCCTGATAGAGGTCTCTGAGCAAAATTACCAGTCTTCACGCCCAATAAGATTTCTCAAGCAAAACCGTGGACAAATTAGTTGATTGCCGGATAGATGCATCTGAAGTCGCGAACTCGCTATTGTAAGCCTATGTAAGAAGTGTTATCTGGTAAATGTTATATGTCAGGCGTTCCTTTAAGAGAATCCTCGATAAAATTATCTTAACTTTAAGAGCAACCTAAATTGCCTACAATTTTGTTTTTCCGAAATGTAAGTTTGGAACCTCCATTGAATCTAAACAAGCGAATAGCATACATAACGTGTCTTAAAAGAGAAAGTTCCTGTCTAAGACAGTGTTTAGATGTGATGTGTTCTTGTTATGGTTGTAAATAAATACCTACATTAAAGCCTGTCATTCCGATCTGATTATGGGTTCTGACAAGCACATGACCGTATGTCTTCCTGCATGTTCAAGTACTTAGAGAGGCGGTCAGCGGTGTTTATGTGTGATTGCATGTATTCATAGGTCTTCGTATAGCTTCGCGTGCTTAGAGTGAGTGAGCAAAGTATTGCAACGATAATGTATTGTTCGGTGGTGTTCGGACGTCTCCGTACATTTTCGGATGCTTAGAGTAAGTAAAGTATTGTGAAGATGTATGTATTGATCGGGTATAATCGCGCAGATTCGGATGCTTAACTCGTGAGGCTGTAAACCGAGGAAGGGACAAGTATCTTTTTGAGCAGGCATTCAACATGCGCAACGGAATCTAGAGGCAAAAAAGATGTGAATAAAATGAAAGATGCAAATTGTACACAATGAAAGGAAATCGTGGTAGCATACGCCACTCAGACATTCGCCGCAGACTAGGGAAAACTACGAAAAATCAAGGTCTGAGCGACTGGCCGACGGTAATCCAAACAGAGCGCCTTACAAGCAAGTGTTAAAGATGCGAATGAAATACAATGAAAACATAGCAGCATACGCCACTCAGGCATTCGCCTGCAGACAAGGGAAAACAACGAAAAATCAAGGTGTGAGCGACTGGCCCACGGTAATCCAAGCAGAGGGCCTTAGAAGCACATAAGTTAAGATGCGAATGAATTAAAATGAAAACGTGGTAGCATACGCCACTCAGGCATTCGCCTGCAGAGCAGGGAAAACCACGCAAAATCAAAGGTGTGAGCGACTGGCCGACGGTATCCAAACAGAGGGCCTTAGAAGCACGTGTTACAGATGCGAATCAAATAAAATGAAAACGTGGTAGCATACGCCACTCAGGCATTCGCCTGCAGACCAGGGAAAACCACGAAAAAATCAAAGGTCTGAGCGACTGGCGGACGGTATCCAAACAGAGGGCCTTAGAAGCACACAGGTTAAGATGCCAATGAAATAAACCGAAAACGTGGTAGCATACGGTACTCAGGTACTCGCCTGCAGACCAGGGGAATCCACGAAAAATCAAAGGTCTGAGCGACTGGCCGACGGTATCCAAACAGAGGGCCTTAGAAGCACTCAGGTTAAGATGCCAATGAAATAAAATGAAAACGTGGTAGCATACGGTACTCAGGTATACGCCTGCAGACCAGGGAAATCCACGAAAAAATCAAGGTCTGAGCGACTGGCCGACGGTAATCCACACAGAGCGCCTTAGAAGCACGTGTTACAGATGCGAATGAAATAAAATGAAAACGTGGTAGCATACGCCACTCAGGCATTCGCCTGCAGACCAGGGAAAACCACGAAAAAATCAAAGGTCTGAGCGACTGGCGGACGGTATCCAAACAGAGAGCCTTAGAAGCACACAGGTTAAGATGGCAATGAAATAAAATGAAAACGTGGTAGCATACGGTACTCAGGTACTCGCCTGCAGACCAGGCAAATCCACGAAAAATCAAGGTCTGAGCGACTGGCCGACGGTAATCCAAACAGAGCGCCTTAGAAGCACGATTTACATATGCGAATGAAATAAAATGAAAACGTGGTAGCATACGCCACTCAGGCATTCGCCTGCAGACCAGGGAAAACCACGAAAAATCAAATGTCTGAGCGAGTGGCCGACAGTAATCCAAACAGAGGGGCCTTAGAAGCACGTGTTAAAGATGCGAATGAAATACAATGAAAACATAGCAGCATACGCCACTCAGGCATTCGCCTGCAGACAAGGGAAAACCACGAAAAATCAAGGTCTGAGTGACTGGCCGACGGTAATCCAAACAGAGGGCCTTAGAAGCACATAGGTTAAGATGCGAATGAAATAAAATGAAAAACGTGATTGCATACGGTGCTCAGGCATTCGCCTGCAGACCAGGGAAAACCACGAAAAAATCAAAGGTCTGAGCGACACGCCGACGGTATACAAAACAGAGGGCCTTAGAAGCACATAGGTTAAGATGCGAAGGAAATAAAATGAAAACGTGGTAGCATACGGTGCTCAGGCATTCGCCTGCAGACCAGGGAAAACCAGGAAAAAATCAAAGGTCTGAGCGACTGGCCGACGGTAATCCAAACAGATGGTATTAGAAGCACATAGGTTTAGATGCGAATGAAATAAAATGAAAACGTGGTAGCATACGGTACTCAGGTATTCGCCTGCAGACCAGGGAAATCCACGAAAAAATCAAGGTATGACCGACTGGCCGACGGTAATCCAAACAGAGCGCCTTAGAAGCACGTGTTACAGATGCGAATGAAATAAAATGAAAACGTGGTAGCATACGGTACTCAGGCATTCGCCTGCAGACCAGGGTAAACCATGAAAAATCATAGGTCTGAACGACTGGCCGACGGTAATCCAAACAGAGCGCCTTAGAAGCGCGGGTTAAAGATGCGAATGAAATACAATGAAAACAGCCGCATACGCCACTCAGGCATTCGCCTGCAGACTAGGGAAAACCACGAAAAATCAAAGGTGTAGCGACAGGCCGACGGTAATCCAAAACGAGGGCCTTAGAAGCTCATAGGTTAAGATGCGAATGAAATAAAATGAAAACGTGGTAGCTAACGGTGCTCAGGCATTCGCCTGCAGACAAGGGAAAACCACGAAAAATCAAAGGTCTGGGCGAATGGCCGACGGTAATCCAAACAGAGTGTCTTAGAAGCACATAGGTTAAGATGCGAATGAAATAAAATGAAAACGTGGTAGCATACGGTGCTCAGGCATTCGCCTCCAGACCAGGGAAAACCACGAAAAAATCAAAGGTCTGGGCGAATGGCCGACGGTAATCCAAACCGAGCGTCTAAAAAGCACATAGGTTAAGATGCGAATGAAATAAAATGAAAACGTGGTAGCATACGGTACTCAGGCATTCGCCTGCAGACCAGGGAAAAACCACGAAAAATCAAAGGTCTGAGCGACTGGCCGACGGTAATCCAAACAGTGTCTTGGAAGGACGTGTTAAAGATGCGAATGAAATACAATGAAAACGTGGTAGCATACGCCACTCAGGCATTCGCCTGCAGACCAGGGAAAACCACGAAAAAATCAACGGTCTGAGCGACTGGCGGACGGTAATCCAAATAGAGAATCTTAGAAGCACGTGTTAAAGATGTGAATGAAATACAATGAAAAGATGCTAGTATACGGTGCTCAGGCATTCGCCTGCAGACCAGGGAAAACCACGAAAAATCTCCAGTATCTGTATATTCTGTCACACCAAAAAGAGAAGTATCAACGGTGCACTCGAATGGCTTTCCCTTCCTCCTGCGTCTGTTTAAGGATAACATTCTATATACAGGACATTTACACTTAACTTCTCGGGATGCGTGTTTTGAGGTATTCCCTGTATTTTTTACCTCGAGGGTGTTTTAAACACTACAACATCAATGTCCATTTAGCTACATACATATACGTTTCTTTATTCATAAAGCATCTGCATCACATGAGTGCCGACGTTCAGTAGTAAATATTACCAGTCAGGGCCGGAGAGATAAAAGCCTGAGTAAAAGGAGAATATCGGTGAAACGGTGTGGAGGAAACAATTCGCTGTTGTAATGAACCTTCAGAGCATTCGCCTAGCACCCAGGGAAACCGAGAAATCCAGGGGTCAGAGTATTAAATTTGAATCATGTGTCTGGAATCAAAGTATCATTCTAACATGATATGAATGTGAATGTGAATGGCGACGCTGAGGCTAGCACCAAGGTATTATTTAGTAATAATTTTAGAGTGAAAATAACGAAAAAAGAAGGTATTGTTTCTGTTGATATAATTTTCCTTGTAAGGCTACACCCGCGCTTATAAAAAATCGTTAATGGGCAGACTATGTATTCGTAGACCTCCATGCAGGTTCTAAAGTCGGCTAGGGTGGTCACTGGGAATCGAACCGTTGACCTCTCCTGTTCAAACCTCACACGTTACCACGACGTAATTTTTATCAAAACAGCCATTAAACACCTTTTACCCATGTTAAATAAGGCTGTTATTCATCAAATATTTCATTCATCTATAAAGTAGACCGTAAGACAGGCTAGCTTCAAAGAACAATTAAGAAAATCTATCAGATACATTCGATCGCTTAATTTGAATTCTTTCTCCCATTTTAATTCTAAAAATGCCATACTCTTCATATCACCCTCTACAAATCATATTTATTTGTTTAGGATTCCATAAAAATTAGTTTATTTGTCGATATCGCGCAAAAAAATCACGATATGATATTTACACAGTCGTCTGTATGAGAGGGATTTTCCTGTAAGTACGGGTTTTCAGGGTAAGAGAAATCATTTTAAAGCACAATTGATTCCCTAATGAATAAGTGTTGTTTGTCGTGGTCCTCCTGGCGGCAGCCTGTCGTCAGAGGGATTTCCAAGACCCCAGCCAGGTATACAGCCTTCAAAGGGTATACAACATATTTTTGCAAGGGGTGTGCAACTGAATAATTCGTCGAATTTTCTCGAAGATCTCCGGTGAATGAAAAAAGCTTTTAAACAAATATGGTTCGATCTCTCTGCTGGAATATTCAAAAAATATCTCTCGAAGGGAGGGGTGTTTAAAAACGTTCTCGTCCTATGTTTACTAAGAGAATAAGCCAATCTTTTTAAAATGGAATAAACAAATAAGCTTTCTTGACGATAATAATTATAATAAAAATAATAATAATAATAACTTGATTGCCTCTGAGAAGGAAATAATACTTGGAGATAATTGCTATAGTCACGAATGTTTACTTAGACTTCTACAGAATCTATACACTATGCGTTTAATTATAATTTCAGCGTAAAAAGAAAATATCGCTTCTCTGTTTAATTTTTCTGACGGGACAGTCATATTCAATATTTTATTAACAGAAATAAGAGGTAGTATACTATGAAACTTAATCATGAATAATCTTCATATAGAATTTTTTTCCTCCAATAAGTAATTTAAAATGTTTTAGCAGGCTTGTAATTGCCTGGTTTAGGATTTTCCCCTGTTTGTATGGGTGACTTCTGAGCAGAGCAATTAGGAACCCTTTCATGCTGACCATTAACGATATGATAGACATCCATTGTATTCTTAACAGGTTATTTTTTCCCAGCGGGTCGGGGTTTTTTTCCGTCAAGGGTGTACAAACTTTCCTTTACATTGACTGACTTTATGAAAGATATCGTAATTCTTTTTTGCTTGTGTACGTGGGATACTTTATCGTTTTTAAAGTCCGTACCTATGCGCATGGAGTGCTTTATCATCTGGGCGTTGTATTTGTGCTTCTTTTTCAGTTGTTTGGCGAAGAGTAACAAGGAATGTGTCTTGTTTAGGATAGTCTCCATATTTCATTATTCATTTAGAATTAAACAAATGTTATTAGTCGTAATAGTTATATACGCGTAATAACCAACTTAACACCCGAACACATACGACGGCAACCAAAATGCGCAAGTCAATGCATATACACTTATTTACATTAATTAATAAAAAATATTTAATTGCATTCATCGATCATTGAGACCATTATTTATTTTTAATAACGTATGTAATATTTAACTATAATGTTAACCTATTTATTTATTTTTAATAACATATGTAATATTCACCTATAATGTTAACCGAATCATTTATTCTTAATAACATATATAGTATTTAACTATAATGTTAACCGTATTTATTTATTTTTAATAACATATGTAGTATTCATCGATCAGCGAGACCCTTATTTATTTTTAATAACGCATGTAATATTTAACCATAATGTTAACCTATTTATTTATTTTTTAATAACATAGGTAATATTCAGCTGTAAGTTAACCGTATTTATTTATTCTTTCATAATCAATTCCACGGAAATACATAACGAGACAACCTGAACGCGCCACGGATGTTAAACGATGTATTATTTAACTATAATGTTAATTCACGTTTATTTATTTTTTCATAATCAATTCCCCCCGGAATTATAACGAGACAACATGAACGCACCTCGCATGTTAAACGAGTATTATTTAACTAAAATGTTAATTCGCCTTTATTTTTTTTTTCCAGAATCATATTCCTCGGAATTATATGGAGTTAAGATGGCCGCCATGCGCGCACCTCAAGCCTCAATATGGTGAATTCACAACTTTCGAATATGACCACATGGCGCGCTGTGAGGAAGCCCACGCTGGCTCAGAGAGAAAAGCAGTTTCCACTATTACCGCCTGGCGCGCTGACGGAGGTGGCGAACTGAAGCGCGAAGGAGGGCATAAATGCGAACTTGCCCTGCACTTGCTGAGATCCGGTCACTCGCGTCTGGCGCTCCATGGAGGAAGGGTTGCGCTCGGGCTTTCATCGAAATTACCGCGCCTTAACGTCTCGTTACGGCAACTCTGTCCTTTCAGCCATGGATTCACCTAAGTGTTGTAATATTCTTATAAACCCAAAATATATTTTCCCTCAAAAGTAGAATTAAACAAATGTTATTAGTCGTAATAATTATACACATGTAATAATCGCCTTAACAACCACGTACGCATATACGAGAACGACCAGGTGCGCGCGAGTCAATTCATATACAATTAATCAAAAAATACTTAATTGTATTCATCGTGCGAGGAGCATCGTTTAATTACATCACCCTGTAGTGCAATGTGCGGAAATTAGTAGTAATAAAATACCGATTCTTTTTTTTTCAATAATGTTTTATGCATGGACGAACATTACCTAATTGATTGACACAATTATCTCCTCAAATGGATTTGCCGAACAGTGGCACGCATCGAGAAAAACCATTCCCCTACCACACACATCACCAGGGCAGGATTTAGACAGGTCGCAATGAGAGGAGGGTGACGTCGCCAGCGTATGGGAACAATACACACTCTCCCACCTATCCGCAGGGGTACCAATCACACGGGCGGGATTTAGACAGGTCACAATGAGGGGGAGGGTACGCAGCCAGCGTATGGGAACAATACACACTCTCCCACTATCCACAGGAAACCAATCAGACCGCAAAGGGGTGGGAGGGTACGCAGCCAGCGTATGGGAACAATACACACCCTCCCACCTATCCACAGTGAACCAATCAGACCACAAAGGGGAGAGGGAGGGGGCGCGTGCCTGGCGGCATTAGGTGAGACCACACAGGAGGGGGGCGGGGTGGCCACCGGCACGCGACCAGGCGGGAAACAGTAGAGCACAAAGAGGGGGCGTGGCCTAGCGGCACAGAACAAAGGATCTTATCAGTTGTCGGCATCAGTTTCTGCGCCAGAACTCTCATAATAAGGCTACTCACGGAGCATTAAAATAAAATGGGAAAATAAACCAAAAGTGTGTGGGCGTTTCGCACGCAAGGTAGACCGGCGATGAAGAAAAAGAGATGTGCGAATGGTCGGAAATAGACTAGAGAAGAAAGAAACGATGGCGATGGACGTAATGAAACGAGATGCAAAAAACGCACGACAGCCTACCCTGAGTCCCCCGCTCACGAGGACGAACCCACCTGGACCGGACGAGGATGGAGGGCTGATGATGATGATCATGATGATGGTGATGACAGGTTCGGGCACCCCGGGTACGCCAAACCCGTACTCACATAAAGTGAGCCCCTGGGGGTATTAGTTGTAGAAATTGATTTAAGCTACATTTGAATAAACTACAGTTAAACTTGAACACATTGAAAATGTGTAATTCGTCTTTCTGATGCCGAGAAAGCAACAGTATTAAAACTGACAAGTACCTCCATTTAGCATTTCATATCAGGGTTTCAATATGCTGTACCTCAGAGTACATCTTTCGGCTGGAGCAACGCCACAGCTGGTACTGTCATAGTAGGTGCTAGTAACACCTGTGCAAAGTTTGATCATTGCATTAACTTTAAAAGGGAACGTTATCTCTATGACATGAATTTAGACTTAGCAAAAGCAAAGTTCAAGTTTAAGATTAACGATCTGCGAATTTTTCTCTCCTAAATGTTAAGTGTTCAGTCGAAAGATTTTAATTTTGGACATATTTTTGCATAATGAAGTCTTTGATCGCCAAAAATGCTGCAAAGCCCACTAATATGCAATAAGTTATAAGCATAGGTTATACAACGGAGAGGGGACACCCCGCGCACTGAGACTACATAGATCAATTGTGGTTATGACCTTCCATCAGGAAGGAATGAACCAGAGGTGGTTAAGCCACAGAGACGCGCAGAAATCCCTAACAGTTCCAGGCTCGAAGATCCGTCAACCAAGGAGCCCTGTAGTGTCCACGGGGAGTACTTTTTCGCCTTGAGCAAGCATCCGCGCCAACTTTCCGGCACCACCATACGCCACGAAACCTAAAAGCACTCCTGAAAAATGAGAAGAAAACAGAATGAAAGGGAAATGCTGGAAAGCAAACCGTGGTAAATGGCAAACAATCCCAGCATAAGAAAAAATGCCTTCCAATCAGGGAAAACCACGAAAAACTCAAGCCGTCGGGAATCGAGTCCGGGACTTCTAAATGCGAACCTCACAAGTTACAGCGAAGCCATTTTGATCGTTAATAAAAACCTAAATGCTGGTGATCTTACCATATAACTTCACGTTTCCTGACATATTGCATGGAGTGGGAGAGATTGGATTTAAAGTATAATATACCTGTAAAGTCTGAACGGACTCTTTCAGATATATTTTTAGATTCTACGATTTAAACTATTAATTTATCATATGGTACTCATCTATTTTTGTATGTGTGCAGTATAATACCTAAAGACATGTTATGGCTTGGCTTGTAATACGTTTCAAACATATTCTGGCGATATCTTATAACTAGCCATGGCCATGTCATTCTTACTAGATTTCAGTCATTACTGTTTGTTGTCTAACATTCTATTTAACAGCTTTGAATTTGAATAATTGCTGAATGTTTTCTCATTCTCTGCTATGCTTCATGTTACACGCTTCGCATCAACATAATACCTCGACCGCCAGGAACTTTTGCCTTTCATATTGAATATCAGTATAACGGTCCAAGTTTCCTGTTAAGAGCATAATATATTTTACTGTCAACCCAGAAACTACATTCTTTCCTACGCGTCCTCTCAGTTTATCTTAACACTGTCTGCCAACCGGTATCTTCGAATAATTCTCCGCGTTCATCATTACTTCCTGTACATCTCTTAACAACATTTTATTTCATTCCATTTTCTTTTGCTTTTTTATTCTGGTCGAATGATCTCCTTTCTTCTTAATATTCACATTTTAAATGCATTCCTGACTTCGTCACAATGTCTAAAACTCCGCACTGCAAACATTAACACAACAGCGTTCTGAGAGCCCTTGGTCTTCGGTCCTAAACCTGGTACCCAAGAAAAACAACAGTTAGTGCCGTTGTGGAGACTACCGTGCTCTTAACGCCCGAGCCATTACTGATCAATTCCCTATACCACATATCCACGATTATTCCCATCTTTCCGGTTGTTCCTCTTCCCCAGAATCGATCTCGTCCGAGCATATAACCAGATACCCGTACTCTCTGATGATATCCCCAAAACAGACATCACTACTCCTTTCGGTCTGTTTGATTTTACCTTTGTCAGTTGCCCTCGAAAACAACTCAAGACGTTTCAAAGGTTTATGGACGAAGTTCTCCGTGGACCGGATTTCTTTTTCGCCTACTTGCACATCTTAGTCTTCACCCAGACTTCGGAACAGCATCTTCAGCACCTTCGCCAACTCTTCACAAGGATACGGGTATTCGGTTATCATCAACCCATCCATGTGCACCTTTAAAGTTCCGGAGGTTCTCTTCCTGAGTATACCGTCTCGGGAGAAGGTTCTCGTACCTTGCCCGACCGAGTAGTTGACTTGCAATTCTATGCATCACCCCAGACCATGACAACTAAGAAGGTTCTTGGGAATGATAAACTTTTATCGTCGTTTCCTCCCAAATGCTGCTGCCGTTTAGGCTCCCATTCTCTCACTCTCTCGAGTCAAAGGCTCTGATCCTGTGAATTGGACACCTGAGCTGCTTCAGGCTTTCGAGAACTGCAAGGATAGTCTCTCAAACACAACTCTTCTAGCCCATCCAAATAGCTCTGTCCCTCTTGTTCTGGTCACAGATGCTTCCGGATGCGCACTTGCAGCAGTTCAGCACCAAAGGATTAATGGGAATTGGCAACTACTCGGCTTCTTTTCCAAGAAGCTCACCTCCCAGCAACAGAAGTACACTCCCTATGACAGTGAGCTCCTGGCTATCTACGAGGCCGTTGAACACTTCAAGCACATGTTAGAATCACAAACCTTTACCATCTTCATCGATCACAAACCCATTACTTATGCCTTCCAGCAAAAGAGCGAAAGCTTCTCTCCTCGTCAGTTCCGATACCTAGACTTCATTTCCCAATTCTGCACCAACATTGAACACGTCTCTGGTTTAGATAACGTCGTTACCGACGCCCTATCGGACTTGGTGGCACTTGCTAAGTTTCAGGAGCAGGATGCCGAGATTCGCCAGCTACTCCACAACGATTCTTCCTCCTCCTACAAAAGGTTCCTCTACTTGCTACTGCAGTAGCTTTGTACTGCGACACTTCTACTGGTAGAATACGTCCTTTCGTCAACCAACCTTTCCGCCGTCAAGTCTTTGTTTCCCTCGATAACTTTAGCCACCCGGGAAAAAAGCTCCTGTAAGGCTCGTCTCCCAGCGATTCGTATGGACCAGTTTGACAAAGGACAGCCGCCTCTGGGCACAAACTTACCAATCCTGCCAACGGTCAAGATCAACCGACACATTAACTCCACTTGCAGAGTAAACAGCTCCATCAAGTCGCTTCTTTTATGTCCACATTGACATTGTTGGACCCCTGCCCGTCTCTACAGGCGACAGCTATTGATCGAAACACCCGATGGCCAGCAGCATTTGCTCTTCCATACATCACTGCAGAAACAATAGCAGGATGTTTCTAACTGGATGGATCGCATGATTCGGATGTCCGCAATAAGTCACCACAAACCAGGGCACACAATTCTCCTGCCAGCTCTTCCAAACACTATGCAAACTTTGCGGTATCCATCTCAACCGGACAGCAGCATATCACCCAGCGTCTAACGGCCTTGTGAAGAGATTACACCGATCTCTCAAGGCCACCTTAATGTGCCATGAAGATGCCAGCTGGAGCGATGCGCTTCCGTTCGCGGCGCCTTCAAAGACTTCCAGGCTTCGGTGGCAGAGCTGGTGTATGGTGAACCGCTACGGAACTTTATCCAACCTGCTTCTCTACCGGCTGACATTTCCCAATCCCTCCCAAACCTCAGGAGGAGGATGGAAGAATTGGGACCAAAGCCAGCCAGTTAACCATTGCTCACCATCCACATACGTCCACCAATCCCTGTCCACAGAAACTCATGTTTTACTTCGCCAAGACCCCCTCCGCCGTGCCTTAGAACCACCTTACACTGGACCTTACAAAGTGACCGTACCGAGCAAACCTTCCACATTGCCGTCTGGAACAAATTAATACTGGCATCAACTGATAGCGTGAAACCTGCTTTTATTCTCACATGCGCTATCATTCCTGAAACTCCATCATCCCACACAACTACACCGATACCAAACTACCTGCAACCACTCGCTCTGGGCGACATTTCCGTATTCCGGACTATTATAGGCCCTAAGCACCTCTCTCCTAAGGGGCTGATGTGGCTGCTCAACCATCACAGAGACCAGCGGCTACTTGACCACCCCTTGGAAGCAGATTCTAAGGGTGGGCACGTCTTCAGAGGGCAGCATCTCTCGGACATCGAACACCGAGTGACAAGGAAAAGTTGTGCGCTTGGGTCGCTAAGCCACCCCTGCCGAGAAGCAACATCAAGGTAGGCAGTCGGGACTACTGCCGAAAACAGGTGATTGTATACCGGAACTTGAACCGCTGAGTCTGTTATATTGTAGTTTTTATATTGTTCGTATATAGTGTACGCGGAGTAAATAAATTTAGTGTTATACATTACTGTGGTGTTTACATTTCTGTTCAACCTTAACCCACAAATACCTACTGTATACGTAACATGACTCAGAACGTAATTAGGTTTTAGGAATTTCATGATGGCGAAACTTACAATCAAAATAGGTAAAAATGATGACGGCAATGGGTCTCTGGGCTAATTCTGGAAATGCAGAAACCTTTACAGTATAGCATGAAATTCATGAAAGTAAAAGTGCCGCCATCTTAGGATATTCAAGGAAATCCTCATATATTCACACCCAAAACCCCTCATTCCCACGGCTGTCCCGTTAGTGTGCAAAACAGACGTAAGTCGCGGTAGAAAATGCTGGCGGCCCTAGTTGTGCATAATTACCGCAATACTTAAGTATATAATCCATAACCGTTGCTGCCTCAAGCCAGTCTTGTCTTCTAAACGGATTACATGCTAAGGATCCTTCATTAAGAGTTTCGAACTCAGATTCATGGAGGCTTCCATATTATGATTTTTATAACTAAAATTTCAAGGTTAAAATACTCACTAATGCAGTTTTTATATGCTTACCACAAAAATGTAACAGATTAAGTGACAAATATGCTATACCTACATACATGCGTGTCACATGCGGAACATGTTTTCTTTTCGTATATTCCAAGTATGTTCTTACTTTCTCTACCACGGACCTAGTAGATGGGGAAGGTATTGCATTCCACTCAAAACTTTCATACTGAGATTTCACCAGAAATCCATGTTTTGATGCCCCGTGTATAAAATGCAGCATTTTTAGAAGAAGGTCCGTGTGTCTGTGCTCGTGAACAGCGTAACCCTAAAACGTAATCCCGGATACTTGGTGTTTAAGTTCAGTACCTTCCAAAGATGCGACACGAATGTTTTCAAGAAAATCTCCCATACGAAGCTACCCTTTTCATGGAGCATTTTTTGCAATTTTTTATTTTGTAAAAAATGGCTCTTAACGGTTTTGATTAAAATGTCATATATTAACGATATTTAGATGACAAATAAAATGTATATCTTGAATTTTATGCTATTATACGGCATTTAAGATCTCTTCTGAGGTAGTAGGTGTGTCATACACTATAAACTTGAGGTGACCCCAGAAAAGGAAATCAATTGGATTGACGTCCGGAGAGCGTGGTGGCCAAGCTATTGTTGGACTTCCCCTTCCGATCCATCGGGCAGGTAAAACTTGGTTCAAATGCTCTCGCACAGGCAGGGAGGAATGGGCGAAGCTCCATCATGCAGGTACATTCGACGGCGAATATGCAGAGGTACATCTTCCAGAAATACAAGTACAGTGTACTGCAACAAATAAAGATAAACGTGTCAGTTTAACCGAGGGGCAGCAGATGTGGGCTAATGACATGGCTTGGGATAATTCCGACCCATATATTCACCAAAAAAGTATACTGGTGACTCTTCTCGCAACAGCATGTGGATTAACATAGTCCCTCACATAGCTGTTTCTTGAGTTGAAAACTAGACCATCACTGGTGAACAAAGCCTCATCAGTAAACAACACCGACGAAAGAATTCAGGCTGCTGGAGCAAAGCCCAGTTACAAAATTGTACCCGAGGACCAAAGTCTCCCGGGTTTAGTGCTTGCACCTCTTGCGGTGAAATGGGTGAAGTTATTCTTGGTGTATGGTGTATGCTTTGGTAATGCTCAGTGCACGTGCAATAGGCTGTTCTGTAATTCTTTGCAGAACGTTCTCTTCAAATTGCACTATGTGTCGAGTTCGTGTAATACCCGTATCGCCCCTGTTTACCTTGTTGGTTCCACACACTCTCAAACGCTTATCGACGAACTTGCAGTTCGTGGAGTGATGTGGTTGGTGCCTATCGGATACCGTTCCCATTACAGTGCTACAGCAGCTAAATCACTATTTCTAGATTCACTGCAAATAAGGTGCATATTTGCAAGTTCAGAGAAGGTGTACATGTTCTCCATGTTGCCTCGCAGACAATTCTTAGGATACTAACCTCAGTGAGCTGAATCAAAGAAATGATAGTAGTGTCATTGCACCTAATATTATTGAGAACCTAATTTCAAGTTGGCATGTATCATCGGAGATCACTCTCTCTCTGATCATAGATGCATATGCTTCAATATCAAAGCACAAGTCACTCTACCAGTGATTTACAGAAATCCGAGGAAAACTGACTGGGACGGATATAGACGAGACCTATCAGCATTGACATCGGGTATCTCAAGGAACATTCGTTCGATATTGGATGTGGAGTTTGCCGTTGGTGAATTACAACGGTCAATTCTCCAATCCTATCATCAAAATTGTCAGCCTAAGGTAGCTTACTCGCCAAGGCTTGTGCCTTGGTGGACTAAAGAGTTAAGCAGACTTAGGAAGAAAGCAAGGAAATTATTTAGACTTGCAAAAAGAACTGGTGATTGGGATTCATATAGACTAGCCCTCACCAATTATACCAAAGAAATACGCAAAGCCAAAAGGATTTCGTGGAGCGAGTACTGCCAGGGGGTGGAGAATGTTCCCAGCAGTGCAAGATTCATGAAACGCATGGCAAAGGGTGTTAAAAAAATTGTGAGCACTATTAAACTGCCTGATGGCACGTACACACAGTCTGGTTCTGAGACGCTCCTGCAACTTGCGAGGGCTCACTTTCCAGACTTTAAGGTAGACAATGACAGCAATTCTGTGAAGGGGCAACCAAATCTGGACCATCTTTCTTTGGACAGAGAGGATTGGAACCTAATCAGGAGCGTAGTCAATGTCACTAAAATATGATGGGCTGTTAAGTCGTTTGGACCATATAAATCGGCAGGCCCTGATTTAATCATTCCTGCATTTCCACAATATGGTATTGATTCAGTTCAATCCCTACTTTGTGGTATTTTTAGAGTTTGCCTAGCCTATGGATATGTACCCATGGCTTGGAGACAAACAAAGGTGGTGGTTATACCTAAACCAGGGCGTCCTAGTTACGCCCAGGCCAAGGCTTATCGCCCTATAAGTCTCTCCTCTTTTATGCATAAAACTCTGGAGAGGTTAGTGGATAGGCACATTAGGGATTATGTTTTAATGGAACATTCATTAAACAAGTACCAATTTGCCTATCAAATAGGGAAATCAACGGAAGCAGCACTTCATCAAGTGGTCTCGACAATTGAGAAGGCGCTTATTACCAGAGAAATAGCCATTGATGCTTTTCTTGATATTGAAGGTGCGTTTGACACGACATATTGTGATGTGTCGAACGCCCTCTATGGACACGATGTACTTTCACTTCTTTGTGAGTGGATACGTTTTGTCTTACAACATAGAAAGATAACCATGAATCTATGTGGGGAGACGCTGGATGTGTCCATGGAGAGGGGCTGCCCGCAGGGGGGTGTTTTATCACCCCTGCTATGGAACCTTGTAGTGGGCACACTTCTTTGCGCACTCAATAGTGATGGTTACTTCACAGTTGGTTTTGCAGATGGTATTGCAATAATCATAAGAGGGAAATTTCCTCACATAGTTTCTCAAGTGCTACAAATGGCGCTTAAGAAACTGGAAGCTTGGTGCAAGATGAATAATCTAACTGTTAATCCAAGCAAAACAGTAGTGGTACCCTTCACCTGGAGAAGGGGGCCTGATTTATCCAGACTCTCTCTCTCTCTCTCTCTCTCTCTCTCTCTCTCTCTGGTGAAGTAGTGCCCTATTCAACACAAGTTAAATATCTTGGGCTTGTTTTAGACAAGAAACTAACTTGGAAACATCACATGGAATTATGTATTACCAAAGCCTACATAGTCTTTTGGACATGTAGAGGTATGCTTGGTAAGACATGGGGTCTGAAACCTAGCATAGTGTATTGGATATACACTGCCATGGTGAGACCTATATTCTCTTATGCCGCACTGATGTGGTGGCCTAGAGTTAATTTAAAGGTGTGCTGAAAGGAACTCTGTAAATTACAGAGGATCTTCTGCATTTCAATTATGGGAGCCTTCAAAACTACTCCAACTGCGGCAATGGAGATGCTGATTGGGCTCACACCTCTCCACATATGGATGAAGGTAGAAGCCATGATCGCGTATCACCGTATTTGTCGCCAAACCAAAGTGTCTAATACTGGACATATTAATCATCTCAAGCTTCCATGAGATAAGAATGTACAACAGATACTGAACATGGGGACTGACATTCTTGAAACAAGATTCAAGTTTGATTTGAAATTTACTGTCTCTATCCACAGCGGAGTGAATGGGAAAGACAGGTAAAACCTCATAATAACAAAGGCCCAATCTGGTATACTGATGGTTCTAGAACCAAATCGGGAACGGGGGCTGGGCTTTACGGTAATGGCACCAAGATTTCTTATAGTCTTGGTACCTTAGCTACAGTTTTCCAGGCTGAGGTTTATGCAATCCTAGCCAGTGTCATGGAAAGCATTAAAAGGAGATATAAGAATAGAAGTGTTCTTATCCTCTCAGACTGTCAAGCTGCTCTTAAAGCACTTGAATCACCATCAATAAAATCAAAGCTCGTCTCAGAATGCCGGGAATCCTTAATGACACTGGCTGAACACAATAAGGTTTAACTTATGTGGGTGCCAGGACACATAGGTATAGCAGGCAATGAGAAAGCAGATGGAGCAGCCAAGATTGGCAGTGAAATCTCATTTTTGGTCCGGAGCCTGTACTGGGAGTGTCCTACAGACCAGTGAAACAGGCTATTAAGTGCTGGGCTCAAGCAGAACACAAGAACTACTGGAACTCCATTGAGGGTTGCAGACATTCCATGTTGTTTATTACAGACCTGGATAACAGTCGGGCAAAATACTTGCGCGGTCTTAGTAGAAGAAGACTTGTATGGGCAACAGGATTCATTACAGGACACTGTGCCCTAAAGTTTAATCTATACAGAATGGGATTGTTTAACAACCCTATCTGTAGTAGATGTCTAGGAGATGAGACTGTTACTCATCTACTATGTGATTGCCCTGCTCTTGCGAATCAAAGAGCAAGTATTTTTGGCAATCACTTTCCAAAGATAGATGAACTATCGAAAGCCTCAGTTAGCAGTCTGGTTAAGTTCATATCGAGCAACAGATTACTTAACTGATGAAAGGGGGGATGCGCAATAGATCTTAAGGTCGCAGTGCTTGGGCATAAAACCCACCCCTTTTCAAACTAGAACTAGAACTAGTGTCATTGCACTGACCAATTAGAATCACGTCCTGATATACGTATCGCAGCACTTCTTCGTATGTAACTGTCAAATGTTAAGCTCGAGATTTGAGAGATGTATGCTACATTAAATCTTGAGAACACTAATAACTAGCTGCTTAAAATCGAAATTTCTATACTCGAGCAGCAGTTTTAAAGACATCCTAAGCCAATTTTTCATCCAGTTTTACTTTAACGCTGACTTCTCAGCGTCTGCTAGCAATATGTTTAAAATCATGCAGTTGCAGTTGCCTCAGACACGCCTACAATATCTGAAATTATTTCCGTGTAGTTCATTAACACCTGTATATACAGTACCTTTGTACTTTTTATGGTTTTCATCTTATACCATATTTAGTTCTTTGCTAAAACATACATAAGAAGTAATTCATCTCTCGCGATTCCATCCTTTACTGAACCTGGCATATTAGGATCCAGATATCTACAATCCTGTTTAGGTAGTGGATTCTTGGGCATTACAATGATTTCGTATGCCACCTGAACAACTTATATGTTTCTTGTACAGGATGTATGTTTATTGGTGTCATATATTTGGGGGATGTGTTCCTGACATCAAAACAGTAAAAAAAGCTCATATGAATATGGGTCTGAAAATAATTTATTTCAGAGTTACAAAACAAAATCGAAAGTTAAAAAAAATTGCTCGAAATGGCTTCCTCTTGCTTCGATGCATGCAGTAAGCCTGCGTTTCACGCTCTGGCGTATTTTGTTGAACATTCCTGTCGTGTTTCATATGTGGCCAAATCCAGTTTGGATACGTCCCCTCAAAATGTCAACATCAGGTACAGGAGTCGCATAAACTAAGGACTTCAAATGTCCCCAGACGATGAAATCCATTGGATTAAAATCAGGCGATTGAGCAGGCCATGCAATGGACACCCTCGACCAATCCATCTTTGCGGAAATCGATCATTCAAAAACTTATGAACTATCACACTGAAATGAGCTGAAGCACCATCGTGCAAAAACCGCATTCGTTGGATGATGTCCAGAGGCGCATTATCAGTTAAGTGATGCAACTCATTTCTGAGAAACTGTAGATAGGTTTGTCCATTTAGACGCGGAGGGAAGAATTAGGGACCAATAAGGTGATCATGAATGGTTTCACCCCAAACGTTGAGAGAGAACCTCTGTTGATGGTTGTCCTGTCGTACTTCATTAGGATTTTCAAATGCCCAGTTATGTGGTTATGAAAATTGAAGATGCTGTCGCGAGTAAAACCAGCCTCATCCGCGAATAAGATACAGGCTAGGAAATTGATGAACACAGGGCACTGCTGTAACATGCGTTGACAGAAACGTCTACTTGGCTCAAAGTCCGCCTCTTTTAATCCTTGCACACGTTGAAGGTGATACGGGTACAGAAGATTTTCATGCAGAATTCTCCAGATAGTCAACTCTTTCCCTTATAGCCATACGTCTTGTGCTTTGTAATGGGTCTGCATCCACAGCAGAAAGGACTCGTTCTTCAAGCTCAAGGCATCGTACCGCTCTTGGTCTCCCAACATCCCTGGTACTCCTCTCAAATGCACCATTCTCTCTCAAGCGTTGGTGAATTCGTGCGAATGTTCTTGCACACGGTAACGGCCTGTCAGGGTACCTTTCTGCATAAAGTTCACGTGCTCGTGCTGCATTGCCGTCTGCGTGGCCATGCGTGCAGTGCATATTCGTCTGTTCACTCATGGAATACATCTTCTTTGACCTATAATAACGAAACGGTTGATTTTCAGACCATGTAATATGAATTTATTTTAGTGTTTTGATGTCAGGAACACGTCCCCCAAATATATTTCACACCATTAAAGATACATCTTGTATTCTAATATGAAATAATCCTTTCCATTCGGAAATTAAATATACCGCTTATTATAACTCAAATTGTTTATATGTGTGTATATTTATATGTATATATAGGGTGTTTCAGAATTCGGCCGATTAACTTTAAGGGATTATAAAGGGGTGTTGGGGGAACGATTGGAGATTGGACACTTATGGTCCCAGCGCGCATGACTTTGTGCAATAAGCCAAAATAAATTTGAGCCAGTACGGCACTGATACCACCTCAATGATATATGCAGGCATTTGCTACACTACCAAGAAGTGTACATGTGTGGCTCAGTGGTAAACAGTGCCGACTGGCGTTGGAGGACTCTTAGGGCGGCACCCTCTCCATAAATAAACGTCGCTTAAATAAAAAATAAAAATAAAGCAAGAATTACGTCAGATGTCATTGCAGTATACATTTCTGCACTCCCCGATTTGGTTTATAGATTTTGTTTTGTTTGAAATGTTTTTGCAACGCTTAGTAAGCGAGTAGCGCGAATCTTTTCATTACAGGGTGTATTTCGAACTACAGCAAGTCCGTCCGGGAATCGTCGCGTTTCCGATACTCTTAGTAGTGCGACGTGCGGGGGGGGGTGCACAGACGTAATAGTAACTTTGGCGTAATCCGAGGCCCTACGCTATTGACTGTTTCTCCTCGTGGTCTTTTCCATGTGGAGTCATTCAATTTCACTACCGCCACCATATTAAAAAAATATACACACTCCTGTCTAAAATTTAATCCTTTTTGGGAATTGATTTTAAATTAAATGTTATTCTCAAATTTTGGTGCGTTTTAAAGTACAGTATTGTACAGGTAAAACGATTCAAAGTAGTAAATAAATAATTTCCCTTATACTGCAGTATTTGGTAGCGTTTGTTTGTGCGTCACACAATCACATTGCACGCGCCCACGTGTAGTGCTGTGATTCACACGTACATGTTATTTACGTACCGGTACAGGGTTCAGAAGTACGTATAGTGTAAAATATCTAAATTAACCAGTGAATTCAGTGTAAGTGCTGTGCTCTTACCGAGGCCGTAAAATAACTAATGTGCATTTGAAGTAAAATTAAGTCGTTAAGAAATCACAATGAACAGTGTGAATAGGGACGTATCATTTGCGTCAGAGAGTGAAAGTTTTGTTTGTTTGTTGTTGCTTTTTGCAACTCTCAAGAGGATAAAAACGTTCCCTAGGAGCACAATGAATTAAAATTAAGACATTTAATGCTTAATGAGTTCTATTGAAAATGGACCTCCTCTACAGAATATTAATTAGGCTAGTTTAATTGCAGTCAGGTATTATTGCTGGGTATCTTCACATGCAAGTTTAAATACGAGATAAGGTTGGGCAAGAGCAAAAATAACTATTGTTTCCGCCTAAGAAATTAGGTTCTTACTCTGACGTCTAAATAAATATTATTATGGAAAGTAGAAACCAAAAGTTAGAAGAAGCATGTTCACGAAACATAGTCTTATCTATCTGTAAGTATGCGTGATTAATATTTGTGTATAATTTATTTAGCACCGAATGTTTATTGGTTATAAAACCCTGTGTTCTTCGCTAACATTTTAACGGATATTCTTTAACGCATGGGTGCACCGTATTATATAAACCACAAAAGGGTTCCTACTACTGAAAGGAATAACACAGTAGTTATTAATATACCTTAATTTACCCTCGCTTTGATTGATGCTGTTTATTGCACCTTTTATTTCTGAATTTCACTAATGCATAGGATTTTATACGCACTGAAAAATGAAGTGCAAACGAGAAATATAGTGCAACAGTGTTTTGTTCTATGTATCTCTTTTCGTTTATATATGTCTTCTGATAAACTGTAGAATAAAATCTTCCGCGTGTAACACGGAAGATGAGAGGTGCATGCATACGCGAAAGCAATGGTAAATTTAATTTGTGAATAACAGAACAATAACATTTAGTTTTAATGTAATAAATTAATTTCTAAGGAGGGTTTATTAAACTGTTTAAATCCATTGCGTAGGAACACCTGCAATATTCCTGTTCGCACAGTGCAATTGCAATACCTAAGCGCATGCGAGAATCTTAAGGACACTGCGGCTGACATTCTTGCTGTGTCATTTGAGTTATGTTGGTGGTATTCAGTGTAATAACGGCTAATGATTACAGTTCTGAGGAGGTAGCAGACATGCATTTTGTTTACGGGGAAGTTAAAGGCAACACATGTAGCTGCGCTACCTTACAGAGGAAGATAATCCTAATAGACGTCATCCACACCCCTCAACGTTTCAGTCTGTTCACCAGCCTAAGGGAAACTGGATCCCTGGAGTGCATCGACCAAACGACAGTGCAAGACGAACACGCTGTACCCCAATATTTGAGGAAGACGTGCTCAGAAGGTTGCAGGGGACCTATTCAGCTAGTATGCGTGCTATTGCACGTACAATGGGCGCACATCCTTTGAGTGTATGGCGGGTGGTGCAGGAAGACCGACTCCATCCATTCCATCTTTTGAAGGTACACTCCGTGACACCAGCAGACTTCGATCGACGAATGCAGTTCTGTAACTGTGTCTCTGAACAGCACGATGAAAAGCCTGATTTCATTTCCCGGGTGCTCTTCATTGATGAATGTTGTTTTGAAGGTATGGAATGGCATTTAATCAGAGAAATAGCCATGTGTGGAGCCCTGGTAATTCACATGTCATTGTGCAGAGGAGCAGTCAGTGCATGTTCGGCGTCAACATTTGGGCTGGCATAATTATTTCCAATTACCTTGTTGGTCCATATCTTCTTCCACCTTGGCTAAATGGACACGTGTATCGCCAATTCTTGATTTGTGTTCTATCTTCATAGGCTATTCCCACGAAATTCAAGTTATACATTTTATCACGAAATGAAATACCAAGTTTGATATTTATCGAACTTTTCATTTTTGAGTTATGCTGTTCATAACTGGGTTTCTGGAAAACGTTCCTCTTGTCCTCCGACTTCGTATGTGATTCCAGCATGATGGACCTCCGCCCACTTTGACAGGGACGTTAGAAACCATCTATATAATGCATTCCCAGGACGATGGATTGGTCGTGGTGGTACTGTTGTTTGGCCGCGATGTTCTCCTGATCTAACTCCTCCAGATTATTTCTTATGGGGTCACATTAAGATCCTTGTACACGATACTACCCAATAAACTCGGAAGAGGAACTGCTCGCAATAATAATGACTGCCTGTGATGTAATCCCCGACAGTCCAGGCATCTTCGAGGGAGTACGAGATGCATTTCTTCGTCGCCGCAATCTATGCTTGGAAGTTGAAGGACGTCTATTTCAACAATTTCTTTGAACTACCTTTTGCATGAAAGCATGAACAACCTATTTAGTTTCCTTTACTTTTTCTTACAATTTTCAGGTTTCCTTCACTCCCAGGTTAAAGGAAGCTTTAATTTTCTTTGATCCTCCTTTTTATAAATTTCTTCCACCATGAGGATAAATAGCAGACTTAATTTTCCTTCATCTTCCTCAATTTCTGCAACTTTCCTCCGAATCGAGGGGTGAATAAACAGTTCTCCTCCTAATTGTGATCATTTTGCAGTTTCCTCCAATCGGAGAATAAATAAGAACTTTTATTTTCCTTTATCTTCCGTGGCTTCTACAACTTTCCTCCTACAAGGTGTGAATAAAGAGGTTTTCCTCCCTAATTTGTCCTTAAAGTTTTCCAGTTCCCTCCACTCTAAGGATAAACAAGAACGTTAATTTTCCATGATATTCCTGGATTTGTAATGTGATTCCATTTCCTCCAGGCCGAGGTTTGAATAAACCGGCGCGGGACATTTACGCACCCTGACATTTCCGCGCCAAACCATCTTTAGTTAATTACTTTGGGCGAAAACAGGTTTCAGGTTGGCTCACTTTAACTAAATGTATTTCCCCTCTACCCCTCCCCCTCCACGAAATCTAAAGAGTAATGTATACATACAGTAAAACAAAAAGAATTTTTGTAGTATTCGTTTTGTATAAAACACGGAGTTGTGTAGAAAACGTCTGCCTGTAATAAAGATATAAATACTGAAATGTTGCTTTTTGGTTGTTTTGGTAATCTTACCTATGAACTCAGCGTGAACCATGAGTATGGACCCGTTTAAATTATCTAAACATTATAATATGCTATTCTAATTCTTTCTGAGAGAATGGCTAAAATAGGCACCAGAAGATGGATGCAAATTATCTTATTAATAATGAGTATTTGAGAAAACGCAGGATTGAAGCATAATTCTTCTGACACGTTTTGTTCTTTATTACTCTTCAATTGAACTCATAACTGAGAAATTATATAGGTATTGCATTAACATTCGTATATATAATTTGTGTGTAGAGCTTAGCTAATGTGCAACAGTAATTTGTATTATTGTACACCTAAATCATTGTCAATTCTGCTTACTATAATCAACAGCACAACTTTAAAATAAATGGGGATTAGTTTTATGCTTCAATATATTAATCTATTTTCACTTGGTTTATTATTCATCAGTAGTCCATTTATTATCATTATTATTACTATTATAATTATTATTACTGTTATTAGTTACTATTAATATTATTACATATTATTTTATTATTGTTTATTACCACATATTTGTTATTATTATTATTATTATTAATTTTCAATTTATTTTAATAGGACATATATCAGATAATGAATGACAAGAACCAGTGGATCTATACCGATAAGCCTAAGCAGAGTTCCAACACGGAACCAGAGCGTTTATCCTTTATCATATAATGATAATGATGATGATAATAATAGTAATAATAATAATAATAATAATAATAATAATAAATAGTGTGTTGTTACTTGACGGTGCGGTTCTGATTCTTGTCATGAAATCATTATGGTCAAAACAAAACTGTGAATTTTGAACTATTTTTATCAGATTCATTTAATATTGGCAATATATAAATATATAGCATGAAATATATCGAAATGGCTTGAAACCAGGAAAAAAAGTTATTTAAGGAAAGTTCTGTATTTTAATGAGCTCCATGTTTGTTTTTGTTTTTTTTTCTGAAACACATCACTTCCTATCTCGTGTGGCTTCCATTTTCCAATATTCACTGAGTGTAAAGCGGAGCACACTGCATTCCCAGAAAATTCATGATGTTCATTTTATTTGTGATGTTATTGTCACAACCATTTGTTAGTTAATCAAAATCGTTAGAGCAGTTTTGGAGAAAAAAAATTAACGAATATTAGTAGCATATTATAGGGGCAGCTGGCGCAGTTTTTTGCGTTTATATGGGAAAGGATAGGGAAAACGAGGGTAGATGCTAGGTTGAGAGACCCTTCAAGGAGGAAAAATGCGTTTATATGGGGAAGATAGGGACTACGAGGATCGATGCTAGGCTAGATAGAGGTTGAAGGAGTGGGGATGCGCTTTATACGAGAGAGATAGGGAATACGAGGAAAGATGCTATACTAAACAGGTTTCGAAGGGGGAATATGACTTCATATGGGAGAGATAGCAAACCGAGGAGAGGCATTAGGCTAAGAGGCTTGAATGATAGAGTGCGCGTTTATGTGCAGAGATAGGGAATACGAGGGTCGATGCTAGGCTAGACAGGGCTGAAGTAGGGGAATGCACCTTATATGAGAGAGATAGGGAATATGAGAAGTGCTAGGCTAGACAGGGTTTGAAGTGTGGAATATGCGTTTATATGGGAAAGATAGGAAAAACGTGAACAGATGCTAGGATAGACAGATGCTGAAGGAGGAGGGGATACGCTTTATACAGGAGAGATAGAGAATACGAGGAGAGGTACTAGACTATTCAGGGCTTAAAGGGTAGAGTATGGCTTTTTATATGAAGAGACGAGGAAAACGAGGGTATATGCTAGGTTGAGAGAACCTTCAAGGAGGACAAATGCGTTTATATGGAGAAGATAGGGAAAACGAGGAGAGTTCCGAGGTAGAGCAGGGATTGAAGGAGGGAGGGATATACCTTATACGACAGAGATAGGGCATACGAGGAGTGGTGCTAGTGTAGACAAAGGTTAAGGAGTAGGGTATACGTTTATATGAGGAATATATAGAAAATGGTGACAGATGGTATGATAAACAGAACCTGGGCCACTTTTGCGTTTATATGGGAAAGGATAGGGAAAACGAGAGTAGATGCGATGGTTCAAGGAGGAAAATGCGTTCATATGCGAGAGATAGGGAATACCAGGGCTGATGCTAGGCTAGTCAAATGCTGAAGGAGGGAGGGATACGCTTTATACGAGAGAGATAGGAAATACAAGGAAAGATGCTATACTAAACAGGACTTGAAGGGTAGGATATGGTGTTTTATATGGGCGAGATAGCAAACCGAGGAGAGGTATTAGGCTAGGAGGTTTGAATAATAGATTAGGCGTTTATATGCGAGAGATAGGGAATACGAGGGTCGATGCTAGGCTAGACAGGGCTGAAGTAGGGGAATTAGCCTTATATGAGAGAGGTAGGGGAATATGAGGAGAAGTGCTAGGCTAGACGGGGTTTGAGGTGTGGAGTATGGCTTTTATGGGAAAGATAGGGAAAACGTGAACACATAATAGACTAGACAGATGCTGAAGGAGGGGAATATAGGCTTATAGGGAGAGATAGGGAATACGAGGAGAGCTGTTAGACTAGACAGATGCTTAAGGAGGAGGGGATACGCTTTATATGGAAGAGACAGGGAATCCGAGGAGAGGTACTAGATCATACAGGACTTGAAGGTTAGAATGGGAGAGCTATCAAACGAGGAGAGGTATTAGACAGGAAGGTTTGAATGACAGAGTATGCGTTTATATGGAGAGACGAGGAAAACGAAGGTAGGTGCTAGGTTGAGAGAGTCTTCAAGGAGAAAAATGCATTTATATGAGAGCGGCAGGGAATACGAGGAGAGGTGCTAGTCTAGACAGTGATTGAGTAGAGTATGCGTTTATATGGAAGAAATGTGGAAATCGGGGGAGATACAAATATAGACAGGGGTTGAAGGAGGAGGAGGAATGTAGGTTTATACGGTAATATAGAGAGTAATTAGATTATAAAACATTTCTCATCCAACGTTACAATACTTTTATATACTTTTTTTCTAAACCTTACAAACTTTTTATATGTTAAACAGTAGTGCGCGAGACGGAGAGGGACAAACTGTATCGGTTTACAGTGAAGTATACGTCCTAACCTATTCCCACCTTGTATGCTCTGGATCTTCTCATTGTCTATTCATTCCTATCATCATCTAACATAACCACGTAACAAGACGTAACCACCAAACGTAACCACGTAACAAGACGTAGCACAACGTAACATAACAGCTTGCCAAGACGTTACACTACGTAACATAAGCACGTAACCAAGTGTCAAGACGTAACACCACGTAACAAGACGTCACAATAAGTAACATAAGCACGTATCCACGTAACATCACGTGACATGTCATAACCAGAAACATCACACGACGTAACAGCACGTAGCAACCATGTAACCACGTAATAAAACGTAAGAACAACACGTAACCAACCCATTGCTAAGGCAATCTAAACTAATCCATCCTTCATAACTTAGACAATAAGTACGAGGGCCTAGCCTAGATTAACCTGACCAATCCCAAACGTTCCTCTCATCATCGATTCTACTCGATCGTCTAACCAGAGATAACCTCGACTTTCTTTTAGTGAAATTGCAATGTTTTATTCAGGTTTTATTATTCGAGAGTTTTAATTGAAAAGTTTACGTCAACATACCTTTATTTTAGTTCCTTGTAGGTGTCTCTCTCCTTTTTATCTAGGCTTGAGACTAGCACTAGGATTGCTCCTAATGGCAGGGTTACCACCTTCCCTTCCATCTTCTTCTTTAGTCGTCAGCTAGTTGCATACACAGCACACGGATAACCTTCATTTTTTAAGGTTGTAGACTCACGAGAAAATCTTCATCTTCAACTTACATTCTTTTAAACGCTGGTTGTAATTCTGTAATGTCCATACGCATATGTCGTTATTCCATCCTCAGCAATAACTCTTTTATCATCAAACGGAGTCAATGTGATTTTATTCACTTGCACTGTGGCAAGAGCATGCTCCCGGACAGGATCAGATTCATGGGTGTTCTGATGATTTCTCCGGTTTTAAGACAGTCAGTATAACTCTCAAATGTAATGTACTGATTAATAGCACTACGGTTAATGCCTTTAATCTTTATTATCATTGAGCCAAAGATATCTAGTGCATACATCTTAGGTCGTAGTCCGACAAAGCGCTGGATGATTTTACCATTAGCCTCATCTTTAAATTGTCCCAACACCTTCTTGGTGTTCGAGAAAACGTAGCTTGTCCTGGTACACATCTTCAGTCATCACACGATGAATGAACAGGTTTTCAGATCCATAATGTGGCAGCAACACATCATAATGATAGTGGTACATTAATGTCTTGGAGATGTCCAACACACTCATACCGATGTATATAGGCTTGTTGAATACGATCTGACGAGAGGCCATATGTACAGCGGCTAGATTAGCGATAAACGTAGGCTTGGCAATAAACTTTTCCAGAGTCTTCTCATTTGTCACCAGTCGTATATTCATACGCTTACGAAGGTTTTGCATTGTTTTTTCAAACATAGCGTTGTAGAGGTAGAGGTCCTCAAAATCATTTGCAGCTTGTTGTCGTAGTCTGTTGTTAAATTCCACATACGGTTTTAACCACTGTGACTGGCGGAATTGTAGCACACGATGAATTTTTGTTAACCGTAGTCCATGATTAAGTGTTTGCTTCAAAGCCATGCATGTACTACGTACTTCTTTCGAGGTCCAAGATGAGGTATCAGTTTCTTTGTACTCGAGTCCTTAGGCTGCATACACTCAGGCAGGAATGGTAAATCATTATGCAGATCGTGAAGTTCTGCAGGATACTCGATATCGACTTCTAATATATATCCATGAGGATCATCTTGAAGTCTCTCCAAGTCGATTTTTTCAGGTGATATCCACTCAAATCCACCATGAGGGAGGGCGTGACACATGGCCCACCCATATTGGTTATTAGCGTCCTCATATGTAATGAATTGGGTTGGTCTCGACGGATCATACTTCTCCATGTAGACCTTCTTTGCTTCGGCATAACGGTGGGAGACTTGACATAAACCTCGTCTTATGCCGGATTCCACCATGAGTAATTGGTCATAATCCTGTAACAATTCCAGCTGAATTCCTGTATACAGCAACATGGCGTCCCATGTAAGTCCTGGAGAGGTAAAATAATGAGCAGCGTCGACTTTTATGTGTTTTGAGGGTTTGATCTCTAAATGTCTCAAAGACATCAGCTAGAAGAAGTACAGCAGATATTAAGTAGAGGTCGCTGTACTCACCCAGGTTTCTTACATTAAACTGCTCCCATACATTTCTAGCATGATCGTAGTCAGCATCACTAATTTCTTCTTCATTTAATCTATTGTAGGAGTCCTTAGGAGGCAGGCAGGGTTCGTTCAAAGCATCCCATGAAGTGACGTAATCATAGGGAAATACACCCTTACGTGTCATCAACTTCATCTTGTCTTCTCCGAAGTTTTTCAGTGTTTCAGGTTACGATGTTGGATTCTTCACCAGCTTATCCACGCTTGTACTGTGAAACCGAAAACTATCTACAAACCGAAGCTTTATATCTCCTACATACTTGGAGAATGATATATAGCTTTCTTCAGAGCTAGGAATTACTTCCACCCGCTCACTTGTACATCCCAGCTCCTTAACAATGAAGTGTGAGTCATACCCACTGAGGTTGTGCATGAACTGGAATATATTTAGGTGTTTTACAGGCTAAATTACATTCATTATGTAGACTTCACCGATATTCACCACTGATGTGATCATGGTCGCGTACTTTATAGTTCTCTTCAGTAAAGGTTTTTCCACACAAGTAGTATACTGTAGAGGCGTTGAGATCCATCTGCTGTTGATCTGTACGTTTCAGAGGCATGACGGATTTGTGTATATTATTAATTTCCTTTGCAAGGAACGACAGGTATTCCATAAACTTCTGAGCAGCATCAACACCACGATATACATAGGGATGCTTAGGAAGGCCAGTTTCCAGATGTTCAACGTCGGTTGATGGTTTAACGTAAACGCAGAAACTCGTGGGAACATGCTGCTGATAAGGGGATGTATATGAAGTTTCAGGATTGGGTATGCATGTATGACATGTGGCGAGAATGCTTTCAAAGTCTGCGTAGATGACGTAAGGTAGTTTCAACATCCTTTCAAAATTTTTAAACTGTACAATTGATTTCTCCTTTGTAGGCATAACTACCCTTGCAACACCATGCTGATTACAGATGGAGGCATGTTCTTGTAGTTTTTCCAGTCCACTTCGAGCGCACTGATCATCAAAATGTGTAAAACAACGCTTACAGGTATAAACACGTTCTTTATGCATAGTTTTCTGACGTCGAATAAGTTTTTCAAAATTCTTTGTATAAACGTAGTGATGTCTCCCACTACTGTCACTCTGTAGCGGGAAATGGTTGGTCAGCTCTTGCAGTGTGCTGTTGTAGTGTTCTTCTTCCTCGGCTAGTGATGCTCGTCGGTAGTTGAATACTCCATTCCTACTTACAAATAGCTCTGTACAAAGTTACATGTTGAATGTTTTAACATTCAGTGAATTAAATTATTACTATACAGTTCTTATGTGTATGGTTCCCCTTTCATATGCACAATCATGATATATCCCCTTTCAAATGTACAATGTATAATGCGTATGATATATCCCCTTTCAACTCAATAGTAGGAGATCACGGTGTTCAGGTAGTTCAGTCTCTCAGCAACCTTTATCGGATACACTTCATGCTTCTCATCCAGGCCGAAGACGTTGATAGACATCCTGTTAAGCTTCTCAAATTTAGGTATTTGAGAAAGTGGCGTAGGGTAGGAAACAGCTGAAGTCGTATTTATTTTGAAGTTGCTTGTACTTGCTCACCCGTTGTGCATCCTTCTCAACGAATTTGGCTAATACAGAATACATAAATCATAGCTCATCAGTTAAATTCTGGATGCTAATGCAGGCTTTTCTTGCTTCAACAGATGGCGGTAGGGGTATGTAGCTACTTCCTCGTAACGGATTGTACTTGTTAATACGAAGACGAATTCCTTCTACACCAAGCAGAGCCCAGTTGCTGCCCTTAAGTTGTGATTCCTCCATTTCAGTAACCAACTTCTTCATTTTCGTTTCCAACACAGAGTCCAGGTCCGTTTCTAGGAAAACAGCTTGATTCCGTGTTTTAAATGTTTTGTCACAGGTTTCTCCGACACTTAAGAAATCTACACTCTGCTAGCAGATTAATTTTCACACTTTTGTGAATACCAAGCTCTTTATGTACAGCATGGATTATCCGCTGTTTTGCATCATGCAGGTACATATTCTGGTCCTTAGTTGATGTACAACGTATAAAATATGGTTTCAAGCGTCCATTGAATGAAGTTTCATATTCTTTCATGTCACAGCCATCCATTGTAGAAAATAACTCGTGCTTAGTAGGTTCTAGTCTACGTTTCTTCTCAGTTCTGTTTATTTCACACGCATCTTCGTGTCGACGACCCTTATAACTGTTTTTGAAGTCTACATCACAATATTTACACTTGAAGAGGTTTTTACAACGTAGCTCATGTCGTCTGTTATCATATCCACGGAGGAACTTCTTGCAGCATTTACCACAAGAATATCCTGAGGCACTAGGAATGATACCCTTATATGAGGACTTATTCATTTTTCTTCTTGATATAATGACGTATTAACCTTTCCTCAAGGAAATGTATGCCTCTTTACCTTGATAACACTTTAGAAGGTCGATTATTTTCTGAGAGAACAGCAATGTTAACACCTCAGAGATGATTAACAGAATGAAGTTCAATGCTAGAGATGGCTCTATTTATAGAGGAAGCACGAACCTTTTTGGATCAATTATATAACGTATTAACCCTTCTTCAAGGAAATGTTCACCTTTTTCACTTTGATAACACTTTAGAAAGCCGATTATTCTCTGAGAGAACAACGTTGTTGTCGCCTCAGAGTTATTTAGCAGAATGAAGTCCAATGCTCGAGATCACACTATTTATAGAGGAGGCACGAACCTTTTTTTAGATGAATTATATTCTGAATTTTAATACTAAAAATGGCGAAGCGTTTAAGCTCTTATATTTCAATTCGTGTTACTGATGTTCGGGCGTTTACAGGTTCGGGTGCTTAGAGAAAGTGTAATGTATTGCGGGGATGATGTATTGTTCGGCTATAATCGTACAGATTCGGGTGCTTGACTCCTGAGGGTGATGAACTATCCGTCGACCGAGCAAGAGGCTAGTATCCTTTGAGCATGCACAACGAAACCTAGAAGCATAAAGAAGCGAATGAAATGAAAGATGTAAATGAAATAGAATGGAAGGAACTCGTGATAGCATACACCTCTCAGGCATTCGCCTGCAGACCAAGGAAAACCATGAAAAATCCCAGTTTAGAGTGAGCGACAAACGGGACTCGAACCAGGGACTCTAGAAGCACACGTGAAAGATATAAATGAAAAAGATTTAAAGGGAAAGGAAATCGGAATCGACTAGAAACCACCCAGGCATTCGCCTGCAGACCAAGGAAAACCATAAAAAATATTATGTCAGAGAGAGCAACCAATGGGTATCGAACTCCTGAACCCTAAAAGCACACGTAAAAGATGCAAATTATATAGAATGAAAGAAAATCGTGATAGATGGGAAACCACTCAGGCATTCGCCTGCAGACCGGGTAAAATCGTGAAACACCTGATGTCAGAGTGAGCAACTAACGGAAATCGAACCAGGGAGACCTTCATATTGTACAGGTGAAAGATGCAAATTATATAGAATGAAAGAAAAGCGTGATAGATGGGAAACCACCCAGACATTCACCTGCAGACCAGGGAGACCTTCAGATTGTACACGTGAAAGATGTAAATGAAAGAAAATCGTGATAGATGGGAAACCACCCAGACATTCATCTGCAGACCGGGGAAAATCATGAAAAATGTCAGAGTGAACACCCCACGGGAATCGAACTCCTGAACCCTAAAAGCACACGTAAAGATGCAAATTATATAGAATGAAAGGAAATCGCGATAGGTGAGAAACCAGACAGGCATTCGCCTGCAGACCAGGCCACCGGTCACCTACTCTCAATACCAGTAACTTAACTTCTCACTTGTTAAATGAATTGTCACCCCAATATTTGATGAAGTAAAAGGAGATCACCCACAAGAAGCGGTTAGTGAATTGGAACAATATTTTAGACTAAAAGCCACTGCCGACGAGATTAAATTATTTGCTGTAAGAAAATGCTTAAAAGGACGTGCACTGAACTGGCTGCGTCTCACGTTGGGAGATTCTTTTTCGTACAGTGAACTTAAACAGGCTTTTCTATTACGTACTGGGGACCAACAGAGGTTAACAAAATAAGATTACAGCTCAACAATGGCCGCTATAATCAGAATATTCACGGCAGCTTGATTGATTACATACTCAAATTGGCACAAAAGAGCAAACAAATAGAGCCGCCACGTCAGACACAGAAGTGATTGCTCTACTCATCAACCATTTTGACCCTCAAATACCGAATGGTATAATTGTTGCCCAACCGCAAACGATTTTAAAAATGATGGCGCTCATCACAGCTTTCGACCAGAAGCCCAGCACAAGCAACACGTGGCAAACACAACGGAGCAACTATTCACAAGATGGCCGACAGTCACCACCATTTTCGGGTACTGGGGCAAGAGTCCCTCACTATAACAATGAACGGCACCTGAAGTCACCAAGGACAAGGAATAGATTTTTGCCACCACGATATGAGAGAAGACAGCAATAATACTAACAAAATAGACAACAGAGGCCACATGGAAGAAAAGCACACATTAATAATATCCGCTAGATAGGGCGTAGCCATTGTCACCAAGGCAACCGCAACAATGGAGGCAGAAACTCGCCTGGCCGAAATGTGCACCAAGGAAACCGTGACAGACGCCGGAGGTATTCCAATGGATCAGGGAAACACAGTTAACGGTATCTTCACAGACTGTTGAAAACACGAACATTGGGAGAAGATGAGGAGCAAACCCGGAATTGAACAATGACCATCCAAGCACAAGCAATAGCACTGAACAACAAATTTCAACTTTTTTTTTGCACTTGAACGAAAATAGGTGATGTACATATTAGCTATGCTGAATTCGGATCTGAAATCCAAAATTCCCTATCACGTACCGTTTTTTGGAGAAATTAGTTTCAATTTTTTTTAAAAATGCATAAAACAGATCTAATTATAATATTGTAATCAATCTTTAGGTGGAAGTATTTCATACAGGTCAGCGTTATTACGAAATAAGTATGCAGAATCAATAAATTGAAGTTAAAGTGAGCTACAAGCAATATTTTTGTAATTTGGTGCAAAAACTTAAAACCATTATTAATTTTACTCAGTTTTTTTGAAAAAAAATTGAGAAGACTTTCGCTTGTAGCTGGCATCAGGAACACCCCCCTTATTAGCTGCCAACAATAGTCAGCTAACATACTAGGTGACCACTTGCCGCTGTATCGCTTCTCCATGGCACTTATATCCTGAGGAAACAGTTCTCCGTGCTCATCACTCACAGCCCCGAGGTTCGGAGGGAAGAAGTCCAAGTGCGAGTGCAAAAAATGTATTTTAAGGACATATTGCACCCTAAATGTTTATACGCCTTTAGCATGTTCTCAATAATTTCCTTGTAGTTGTCAGCTTTTGTATTTCCCAGGAAATGTTTGCACACTGTCTTGAATCCCACCCATGCTACTTTCTCATTTTCGGAAAGTAGTTCTTCAAAATGACTGTCTTTCATCAATTTGCGTATTTGTGGGCCAATAAAAATACCTTCTTTTAATTTTGCTTCGCTTATTCTTGGAAACTTTTCTTACAAATACCAAAAATCCCTACACTCTGTTCAAAGTCGTTACAAAATTTTTCATTAAGCCTAACTTAATGTGAAGCGGCGGTAGCAAAATTTTGTCTTTGTTAACTAATGCTTCATACTTAACACTCTTTTCACCCGGTATTAAATCACTCCTAACAGGCCACTCAGTTACTTCATAATGTTTTTCTTTAGCCCGACTGTCCCACTCACATATAAAACAACAAAACTTGGTGAAACCACTCTGCATTCCCAGGAGTAACCCTATGACCTTTAAATCTCCACAGATTTGCCATTCATACTTTGCATAGTTTATAGCTTTCAAACTATCTTCAAATTCTCATATGTTTCTTTCATCTGGACAACATGGGTTATAGGGACGGAAGGATAAGAGTTACCATTATGTAATAAAACTGCCTTTAAACTTAACTTCGACGAATCAATGAAAAGACGCCATTGGGATGGCTTGTAATTGTCACTCAGTTGTTCCATGAATCCATTAACATTATTACAATAAACAAATTCATTTTTCTGTGAAAAAAATGTCAAACAGTTCTCACGTTTTCTGAATGCTATTACATTTACTCCAGGCTGAAGCAAGTTCCAGTATTGCAGCCGTGAGCTTAAACGTTCCGGCTGAGTTTTTGTTAAATTAAGATCCCTTACCAGATCATTCAGCTCGGCTTGGGAAATCAAGTGAGGTTTAGATTGAAGTTCTGGTAACTGGAAATCTGGTTCACCGGTATTGCATACTGAAGGGCTAGGTTCTTCTTCAGGAGAATCATTTGAAGGTACATCATCTAACATCCATAGTTCAGGTGGCTTAGGAACTGGAAGGGAATTGTCATGAGTTACGAGTCTTAAAGCCGAAGGAATATATGGATACTCTATGGCATGTTTTGACTTTGAAGAGAAGTCAGATACTTTTGTTAAACAGAAGTAACAATCTGTAATATGATCCCTTGGTTCTCTCCAAAGCATTGGTATAGCAAATGACATTGATTTATAAGTCATTTAACCACCCCTGAAGGTATCGCGAACATCTAGTGCAACATGTACTTGGTGCCCACCACTTCCCTTCATCCCCAGCTTTGCACCCAAAATATAACTCGTAAGCCTTTCTCACCTTAGGAGTTAATGATTTTCGCTGAGAGTTTGTCGTAAATTTGCCACAGATATAACAAAATAGGTTTGCAGAATTTAAACACTTGCGAGACATTTCAAAACAATAATATCTGTATATAAATAAACAACTGTTGTCAGTGTCTGTAGTATGCAAGAAAACGCAGTTAAAAGGAGTCTGAAGTATATAACTTTTTTTAACGTAGTCCACAAAAACGTATCACTTCAAAGAACACAACATTCACTTCACTGTGCTGAGACAGATACTTGTATACAACTACTGCTCGTTCCAAACATGACACACGGCTTTATGACGCGCAGTAGAGAACATGGTAAGGAATTCTTCTAGCACAGAGGATGAGGGTGGGGGTGGAGAATAGTCTGCTTTCGTCTAAAAAGACTGGACAGTGGTTGTGTATTTAAAAGGTTTGTGTTTAGCGCGAAAAGTGATGTTCGGCAAAGGCAAACAGCATTATGCCATTCTTGCAGAGTTTTGCCATTATTGCTCCAGTATCTTCATGGATAGATGCCGTCTGCTGTCCCTCTTAAGACCTTTCAATGTAGTCATATTTTAAGCCCCTTGTTAAAATGCTAAAGTTACCTCGCCTGCAATAAAACTCTTACCAGCCTTGAATGACAACATGTTGAGATGGTGAGCCAACCGATAAAGCTTACGGCGGCGTAGCGAAGCGGATTTTCGCAAATTACAAAAAGGGCAATATCTAAAAAAACGTTAGGTGATATCACAAAACGGATTTCAGTTCTGAAATTCATGCTTAAAATCTCTTAGAATCACCTATTTTTGGTCAGTGCAAATTTCAGTGTTGTTCAGTGTAATCAGAATCCGGTAAACCAAGCTCAGGTGTTTGCAGGGGCCAGGTAAACACCTTGCACACTGCTGACAGAACAAAGTCGTCAAACTCAGGATCCATTGCTTCGATACAAAAGTGCAACAATGGCGAAGGATATAACAATACTGACAAAAGAGTAGAAACTAATGAAAACGACGAGTCGCCGAGGATTACAGTGGACATAATGGATATCACTACAACAGTAATCTTTAACACGGGGGCAAATATCTCTGTGTTCTGAAGATTATTTTCAACAATTCTTAAATTCAAACATTAAAATAATGTCGCTACCCATTAAAAATGCTTATTTTCTACTGTGGCACGATCAAAAAGGTCAGAACGGGTAAAGCACCAAGCTATGTTTTCCATTAAAATAGGAAGTAAACATCTAACGTAATTTTCTTGATTGTGCCACGACTGCAACAAAGAGTGATTATAGGTGCAGATTGTATTTATGCTTTGGGAGCCATTATCAATTTTGAAGAAAACTTTTATCGTTGGAACAGGGAACTATTCAAGTACCGCTCGGCAAAGAAAATTTACATAGAAACAGCGATCCCACCGAGGAAGAACAGCAACTGCAAGAGGAGGAATTTTTTGTGGAAACAATCACGGTGCAAGATGAATTTATGATTGACAATATCAATGTGAATGAGGAATCACAGAAGGCGAGAATTGCGAAGAAGCGCTTAATGTTCACACGCAAGCTATTAACGAAAGGTCGGAACACTTTGACCTGTATACGTTACATGCCGACCGACCGCCAAGTGAGAAAAAACCTGGTCCAGGCCCCGCATAAAGACGTGTTGACAGCCGGCAAAGACCTCGCGGCTCAGATAAGACACACAGTAGCAGCGGCACAAGACCAAAGAAAACAATTATTACTTGTACTTTGGAAGAACAATGTAGCTTTTTTCATCACAACCAGGACGTTCAGCCTACACACATTCTTTTGAAATCAAACCAGTTGCCCCATATACCCATAAGTGGCGCAACCTACCATTTGCGATAAGGGAACTAGCTGATAATGCTATTGCAGAAATTATCAATAATGATATAATAGAAATTTCCAATTCAAAATATATCAATCCATGTTTTTAGGTTAGAAAGCCAAATGACAAATTACGCATGACCTTAGACGCCAGGAAGCTAAATTCAGTCACACTGCCCGACCATTTCAGAACTGAAGTTATCGATCAATTACTGGCGCGTGTAAAAAGCGGAAAATATTTTTCAAGTATAGATCTAGGACAAGTCTTCTGGCAGATTTCGCTACCAGATAACTTAAGGCAACTTACAGGTTTCCTTCACAAGGGAAAATATATTCTTTCAAAGTAGTCCCTTTTGGTTTGTCTACAAGCAGTGCAGCACTTCTATGAGCACTCCATTCCATGTTTGGTGAAACTACGGCCAACTTTGTTGTACAGTATGTGGACGATTTTTTAATCTACGACTCGTATATTGACCAACACGGTTATGTCTTATCCGCTTTAAAGAACTATGGAATGTCAATACATATTGAAAAACTTCGCTTCTTTGTCACCGAAACGAACTTTCTGGGATACATCATATCCAAAGACGGCATAAAACCCAACCCAGAACGAATAGAGCATACGCCAGATACCCGAGCCCAGGAACTTGAAACAACTCGGAAGATTCTTCGGCATCATCCAATACCAAAGTAAATTTCTAGTAAACTTCGCCAAGGAAGCAGCGCCACTCAGAAAACTTCTGCTGAAAAATGTAAAATGGACCTGGAAGGAAGAAGAAAAAGATGCATTCCAAAGAATAAAAGAATTGTTCGCTCAAACTGTACTATTAGAACGTCCAATAGACGGTGTGCCCTTCGACATTTATTTGGATGCCAGTGTGGGAGGCTATGAAAGTGTATTATGCCAGATAGATAGAGAAGACAATATGCACGTAATCGCCACTGCATCAAAAGGACTGACCACAACGGAAAGAAACGCCTGTGTCAGTGAAATGGAAATTGGGGACATATACTTCTTGCAAAAATTTAAGCGGTTTATTTACAACTACAAGATGTTAATACACACAGATCACATAAACCTAGAATTTATCAAACAATGTAAACTAACCAGTAGCAAGATTTCACGCTACATCCATGAAATTTTGTCTTACGATGTGTATATAATACACATACCTGAGGTCGTTAACGTTTTCAGTGATTTGCTATCTCGACTCCCGCGGTTCAACTCGCTACCGGAAAGCAACAGCAGGCATTTCCATGAGATTAAAATTATGACCTTAAAGACGAAGAGCAAACAAAGTATCACAAAAGCTCTAAGAGACATAAAATTGTGGCAGGAGAACGATGAAGATACAAGAAAAATGTTACAAACGGCACCAGAGATAATTGGGAACCCCACAGCCACAATTGGCAAACATCAAAAGATCCTATATAAATTGCATGGTGATCCACCGAAGTGGAAAACTTACATAGCAAAAACACTCGAACAAGTATTGATAGCCTTCCGTCCATGCTGGATCAGAGCGCACAGCATTAAACATTGCAGAACTTTTCTATGGGAAGAAACTACACCAAAAGGTCAGAAAAATGATATCAACCTGCAAACTGTGCCAGTTGGCAAAACCTATAAACGTGAAGTTTGACACACAGACGCAGTCAGTAATCCGGGAACAGCCAAGAATGCTAATCTGCATGGACACACACGGTACGTTATCAACTATCAAATTTGGCACAAAATTCATTCTAGTATTTTTGGACGTTTTTTTTCGAAGCACGCGAAAATATATCAAATAAAGGACATTACAGCCAGGACGTGTGCCAGAAAGTTACTAAATGATTACATTCCAGAGTGTGGAATGATAAGCTCCCTCTTATGTTACAATGCTACGGCTCACAGAAGCAAGTTATTTACAAAGGTGCTAATCGACAAAGGCATAAAATTGTACCACAGTTCCAAGTATTATCCCTAAGGGAATATGTCAGAGCGCATTCTAAGGATATTACCGGTTATTTTAGAATTTTGAATCACAAACACCACACAGGATGGTATGACCATTGCAGAAGTATTCAGTTTATCATCAATAACTCGGTGAACGCTACTACAGGCTACGCCTACAGTTTGGAAGAAAACCGGAACCCATACTTAAGAACACGCCAGAAACCATACCTAAGGGACTGGAGGAAACACCCCTGGAGCAATGCCAGAAAGCCTTGGAAAGAATTTGGAAAGAGGCCGACCGGAGAAAAAATCAGCTAAAAGGCACCGGAAGAAGTGGACACCAAAACTTGGGGATCTAGTTCTCGTCAGGAATAAGAAAAAATCGTCAGCCTGGAGCAAAGAATATCATTGAATGTATCTACTGTTCCGAGGGCCAGCGGAGATAACAGCCCAGTTTGGTTCACACACTTACCAAATAAAGGGTGTAGATGATATCAAAATTTGGGGAACCTATCATCGGCAATTATTAAAGCCATTTAAAACATAACCAAGTTGTTCCAACGCGCTGAACTTTCATAAAAGGTCTTATAGTTTGTGTACATATAGCAGTGATATATAGGGTATATTTTATGTATAATGCCATTGATCGCTTTTGACCGGTCATCAATTACTTAAAAGTAATAAATTCGCCACGGGCGAGATAAAAGAATTTGTCATGAAAATGGAGTAACAAGAAACCTAAATAAACATTTACGCTCATTTGTGTTTGAAAGAAACTTTGACTCTTGCATACAATAACTTAATACGTAAATTTAGCACTTATAATTTGTACAATAGATTTAATATGTCAAGTGTAAGGGTTCATTCAAATAATTTGTGTGTCTTGATAGCTAAAGAAGGGATAAGAGTAAATTTAATGCATTATGAAAAAGTTTGCAAAATCCAACAAAAATAATGAACTAAAATTTGAGGGTTAATTAAGAACGGCTAAAATGTGTTTTTCTTATGTTACAACCAAGATTTACGCTTAATGTCTCATTAGAGAGCAGGCACCGCGGCCGGCACTGTAGCATGTTAATTAGCTACAAACACATTTGTACTTAGTTGTAAGCAGTGTACACAATATGCATGTGAAGTGGCCTAAAAATACAGGCTACCAATGGGCTAGTGCAAGTGAATAAGTGAAATAGTGAAAAAGAGCCCAAAATATTAGTTTTCGGTAAAGTGGGAGCAGCAAACTATAGCGAAACCACCTCCGAAAACGAAGAGCGAAAAGTGTATTTCTCTCTCTCCCTCTCTCTCCTTTCCTTGTTCTACTTAAACAGAACACAAATAATCAGTTGTGCTGCACACTTAAAAACAATATGACGCTACGTCACATTACAGCACAATTAAATTGTCAATGTCTACAAAATTGTACATACTTGTCATTGCTTCTTTTATTGTTAGTTTTAAGCATATTATTTATGTATTGTGTATTTATCATGGAATAAGATTTACCATACATATATAAGAATTGTACATGGTAAAAATACAATTCACAAAGAAACATGTTAAAATATTCAACAACCAAGAATTGTACAAAACAGATTGTAAGAAACTGGCGAGCTAGCAAATTCCAGGTAAAAGATAATTCCAAATAGAACCCACCTTTCACCAACCTAATGAGCCCGTAGCGGTAAGAAGAAATAGATACAGATAGAGAAAAGAAAGAGACGGAGATATTAAAACCGCTTCCCATCGCGTCATGGTAACGCGTAAGCGCAAAACTGTGAAGTAGAATATTCTCATACATGTTTAAGTAACGCGGTCTGAGGACCAATTAGAAACGTCGTTACATTTTGAGGCGCAGTGGTAAGCGTCACTAGACTCAGGTATATAAAGGCGAACAAAGCCCTAGATTTTCACTCTCTCGTTGACACAAAGTATTACGCTCTTGACGACAGATGCACATGTGTATGTATATGGGTGGGAAGGCGTGTGCAGTTAGTTTAGGCTCCTGAATTATTCACATGGTGGGATTGGTATAATGGGAAAAGCTAGCCGTCCATAAATATTTAAATTGTTAATAAACCATACTTATTAAGGGAAATGCAGTATATTTTTAATTTTCCTCACCACGATAACCCTGAAAACCAAGAACTAGCTATATAGGGAAAGATTAGGAATGGAAAACACAGCAGGCGACGAGCATCCATAGCCGAGGACGAGAACACTGCCGCAGATAGCATCAACCAGAGGAACGACGCTTTCCAGGTGCTACTGACCAACGATTTCCCACTGCAATTGTCACCCAACAACCGTTTCCCGCTACAACCTGAATAACCTATTTACAATTCGTATGTGAATATTCCTTATTTCCGATATCAGACTAATGCTCTTGTTGTACGTAGTATCGTTTCACACAATCCGCTCCCGTGCACATTAGCTCAGCTCTTGGGGACACTGCTCGGAAACTGTGGCAGAAAGCCACCCTTCACCTTACTTGCAGTAGCTGATAAGATAACACATACGCAGACAGGTGGCGAAACCAGTTCCCGTGCATTGCTCCCCATACCTGATTTAGCTTTATTAGTAAACAGTCGTAGGTGTGAACGCCTATATGGTAGCGAAAGCAATAATTAGTAGACAAAACATTTGCCTGTTTAGTCCTATGTTGTCATACTATGCATATAATGTTTTCGATAAAGCTCAATTGTCTCCTTTACCTTTCACGGTAGCTGCATTTTTCATTTTGACATTTGAGTCTACTATCACAGGAAATATGTGCAATCGTACCCCGAGCACCGTATATATGTATCTTAGGTAAAGATGAGCTAGCCTTAACACACTATAAACCTTATTGTCTTTATCAGCAGCATCTCCGACATCTCGGTATGGAGGCGTATAGCATCTTTAGATCCTTGCATCGCGACCTAGGATCTACAATAAACGGATTATCTTAGTTTTGCAACAGCTCAAGGCTAATTTGTACATGGGGTTTTATTTTCGAGCTTCTAGCAAGTCTGGACGTGTTATGGTGATGTCATACAAAAACGGTTTGCTTTTATCTCAATTAGAATGGAAATTAATGATGAATTATGTCATAACGCTCTAACAGGCTAATTATCTTATGAGTTACAGAATCTTTAGATTTACCAGCATCTCTGACATCGCAGGATAGACACAACATTTTAGGATTCTCCTGTCGAGAAATCTAGGTTTAAACAGAACTGATAACCTTATTTTTTCCAGTACCTCTAAAATTCCGCAATCGAGAGATCTGAAATGTGTGCTCAAAGGGATTCGTACATCAAGATACTCGGATCTGTTTACGAAGGTAGTTTACTTTCAAAATACGAACCCAATTTACTATGTAGTATTACCACTTTTATTTTATAAGAACAATTAATTAAATACGCCACGCTGTATTACAATCGAACGTAAACCTGGATAGTAAAGCCAACATACATATTCACAATTCTCATTCAGTAACAATGCCATTGACTTTACAGTAATAATTTTCGCTTATTACGTAGCACACAACGCTGGACAAAGCACAGTAAGATATTGGGTAACTCCCCTCCGAGTGTACATTTTTCAGTTAACGTGGCAATTGGTTTGTCTTGTCATGTGCTTGTTTACACTTGTATTACACATGTTTTTGTATCCAGAGCCGGTATTTTATTACTACTTGCGTTTCAATGTATACGATATTGATACTAAATGCTATCGACCAATACCTCTGTATTCTTATTTTTACTCCTAATTTGGAGTTTTCAGCCCCAAATTACCCTCAATTCGCGGAAGCTTTCATCCAGTTTCCCTCTATACATGCATATTATATAGTAGGTTCCCGGGACCCTAATTAGAACTCTGATTACGTAGTGTACTCTACAAACTTTATTCAAAGCAAAGCTGCTGCTGCTGTTGTGTCGCCATAACAAAGAGATAGAAAATTGGAAAATCTAACGTATCACTCTAATACCTATGTATATCTGATGTCTATCTTAAGCTGTTTGTTTATATTGTATGGTGATTTATTTTTCTCTCACTTTCTGGCTCTCTGATTAATGTATATAACATTCTATATTATATTTTCGTTAAGGTTTCAATGACAATTTTTTTTAAATCGAGGAAAAATGCTTTGTCTTTGTTAACCTTTTCGTTGTTAATTCCTTTTTCAGGCAGAAGCTGGAAAGCATTCTTAAAAATGTACATTGTGAGGTCATCAGCTTTTTGCACAACGACCAAGTAGATGCGTACGTACTCAGGTGAGTATATTCTTGAATGATAAACGTTGTAACTAAAGATCGCAGTTCAAAGGTCTTTCATGTGATATTATCTTTTAGTGCCATTTTTCTGGTCTTTATATGTACAAAAGAAACATTTTAAAGCAGGGAATACAGTACTCAAGTCGGCCGTAACGATTAGGTCAATCTCCGGTGTTGCTGCTGTATTTCCTTCGAAAACATTCAACTTTACTGTTATTATTTTGCGCTCTGAGATGAGTTCGAAGATATACAAATTTCTGTGGGATTTTAAGCTTTTATGGTCGTCATAATTCTTAACATTTTTGCTTTGAGACTGTCATACCAAATCCTTCGCTGGCTACTGTGGCCATTTACCGCCAGAGATAACGGAAAGCAAATGCCACTGCAAATGCTACCGAATTAGTCAGCGACAGTCTTGCTTTGGAATTAACTATCGACCACAAGGCAAATTTTCCAGTACAATATAAAGAATTATATAGGTCGTAATTTAATTATACGGGAGTATATATGTTAATGTTTTCAGGATATCGCCAGAACAGTTAATTTATACTGGATCCAAAACACACATTTTCATCAGTTTCATCGGATGCGGTCATTTCAGAATCTACTAACGCTTTAATGTTAGGAGGAATATTTTTGATAAGGTGTTGTAGAAAATAAAATCTCCAATTTACTCCGAAAACCACCCTCTTCATCCTCGCCAATATTTGGTTTCATATTGCGTATTAACCTTCAGTCAGCCTTAATGCTTCAGTTTAGCGTTAGAAGCATTCTATACCGTTCTTGAAAAACTCCTGATATTAAACTGAACCTAAGCAATAAGGTTACCGTTGAGATTCAAAGACGGTATTTTGCCAATAGGAAGCCAAGACCAGATGCTGATCTCTTGCTCCAGGGTATAATGTAACCTCCTGCGACCAATTCTGAACAATGGGTCTAAAATTAAAATGGACCAGGATATATATTCCTTTGAAGGAGTTGCATTCTGGACCTATGAGTTTTGTTCAGTGAAGTGGCTTCTGGACAATTGTTCAACAATGTTTCTAAGAACAAAATCAGTTGATAATAGCAACGAGTCTATTATTAAGAAAAAGTGTGATACCGGTTGTGTAAGTAGAGTATGCATTGTGATGTGTTACTGTTGTTTCACTTTGTTAAATGTTATTTCCTGCTGTATGACTTTATTTGTAATAATACGTAGGCGTAATAGAACGTAGACATTTTCATTCACTGACTGTATATTTATTATATCGCTAGGAATTTTACCATTTTGCGTCTTTTTAGTAATCTTTTGAAATTAATAAACCTATTGAATTAAATACCTGTATGAAAGAGTGCAGTTTTAGGGCATCTTTTGTGTTTATTGTAGTGTACACCACACTTGTACATTCTATAATATACTTTTAAAGATTTTAAGAGCATGTTTGGTATTTTAGGCTCTGCATAATATTTCCGTTCAGCAATAAACATAGATTTTTTCTGTTTATTTCTTTAACTTTGCTTATTTGATTAAATTATTAATACTTCGGGGATGCAGATATGGTTTAGAAACGGAGGATTTCAGCACTGCAGCCAAGGTTAGGCCTATTGTACATACTAAACCACCTGGAGGAAGGTATAGGGCGAGAAGGGCGGGTAGATCTAACGGCGACAGGCGCAGCGGGAATCTCAAACATTTACAGATTGAACTTCTCCGGGCGTTCCTTCAATGCCTCTAAGCAAGGGTTCAGTCAGAATGTTCCATGGCAGGAAATTGCAGTTTCCTACTCAAAGCGCATTCATTGCATACCCGACCACCGCGCCTAGCCCTACTACCCTGTAAAATGAAATATCCAAATGAAGGTCAAGAAATTTTCTGGTGATATATGATCCACATCAGCATTGGCTGGGAAAGACACGAAAATAAACCCAATATAAGGGTGGCCGTCCAAGGGGACTCGAATTCGGGACCTCCCTCTGAGTCATTTATAATAGAAGAAGGGTATGAGAATGAAAGCAATGACTTTTAAAACATAGAATGTTGAGCATTAGATGTGACGCATACGTGGTGTCCTTAGCTAGCGTCACTTAAAGGACGGGGAAAACGTAGCACAGGATGGCGTCACTAGGTTTACCAGTTACGGTAGCAAGGGGGTGATAAATGGGTGACGTTATTGACACATATAATTCCTGCCCCCAATCTTTTCTAAACTTTAATTTACCTAATTTCACCTAACCTACCTGTCCAAAAAATAAAAGAATTAGGTACATGGTGAATTTACCTGAGCGACAGAGAAGTTCCGGCAGTCCATGATCGTCAGCCTAGCTCCTACGTCGCGATTATAAATTAAAAATTAATTTCCGAACTAACCGACAGATTCCTACTAGGCACGTGGTTGGTAAAGAAGATACTGTCAAAATCCCATCTGTTTAAATACCTACCGAATATTGCATCGTTCTCATACTAATATCTGACGGTGTGTCTGTCAGCAGAAATTACTTAATTTCCACTTGTATCTGACAAAAGGTGAACTTTTCCTCTAAACCGTATGTCGCCCGGTCTCTGCTTACATCGACATCCGCGAAATGACTAGCAAGAAGTCTAAAGACAATTTCCTGTAATTACATAAACCATGTCTGTCCTGAGCATGTCAAACTGTATAAACTCACATTTATCAAAAATCTGTTAAAATAAAATTATAACCATCACAACCTCCACCGCACCAGGATAACCCAACTGTCCACAGCTGTAATAAAACCCACAAAGAAAAAAAAAGGACACAAAATAAGGGTACCTAACCTGGAAGGATAAAAAACAAATAAAAATACAGAATTAATATTGACATTACATATGATGGGCCGAACAGAACGGATATGGGGGTATGATAAGAACAACGAGGGGAGGGGTAGACAAGAGTAGCTGTCCTGCCGAATAAAGGAAAAAAGAAAGGAAGGATACAAATGAACGCAGTAGTACTCGCAATGACAAAGGGAGAACATTCTAGTCGCTGTTACAGGAAGCACATGAAAGTCCTGAGGAGCACACCAAACACACTGGCAACATCCTGTATAAGTAAGGGTGAGTCTAAGCTTCTTGTTTCTGGGCAGTCACTGTCCATCGATGGCTTTCTCACAAAAGCAATAACATAAGTCCGTCGTGGAAGTACTGTATGCAACATAAAGTAAATATTGAGGTAACGGTTCTGACGTACACTTCGTTCATAACAGGTAAGAGAAGAATTAGGCGGTAAAACTGAAGCGCCCGAGCAGGCAGAAAAAACGTAGAGGAGGTAGACCCAATAAGTCTTTGAACAACCTCACGAAAGAGAAGTCCACATTCCGTCGGCTACGGCCACTGAGCGCACACACCATCGCGCTCAATAATGCCCATGAGGGAAAACAGTCACCTGAGCGCATGATGCGAAGGCGAAAACAGTGCAGAGGCGGCGTTCCGGGTGTGTCCTCAATAAGAGCTCACCAGGAGGTACTTGAAGCGGCAGATTCAGTTAAAGCGGGTACCCGTGCAGCATAGAAAGGAAGTCGGCCATCCAGGGATAGCTCGGGAAAAGCAAACAAAACAGATTACTAAAAGATAGCAGTAAAGAAAGGAAGATGGGAGGGGTGTGGGGGTGTAGTATAGGTGCTAGAGCATAAGCAAGAGGGGATGGCCCAACAAATACCAAATATTAGTGCAATATATAAACCCGTAAAATACATAAGGGTGGCTAGAGCTGAGTGGAGACAGGACTGACAATCAAAGCCCCCCTCCCCAGCAAAAACACTGTAAAATGAGAGAGAGAGAAACATGAAAGAGAAACACAGATTTTAAAGAGAACAAAAATAAGGCAAGAGTCGATCAGGTTCTCCGAGTAACTTAAAACATACATAATACCGAACTGGTTGCTGAAGCATAAATTGCATAACAAAATATATGAGCTATGTGTCTTCATTTAGATGGCATAAGGTTATAGTTTAGAATTGAGCAAACGCATTGTGGCAAACAAACTAGATGGAGCTAGCATACAACATGAATTATAATAGCAGAACGTAAATGAATATTAAGAGATGCTATCCCAAATTAGTACAAATTCATGAGTTAACTTCCATTAACAATAAAACGTATTTGAGCGTTAGCTGAACATAGCAGAACTTTGTGCAATACTTCACATATAAACCAAAAGTACTGAATAAACCAATGCTCACACACACTTTCCGGATCACAGAACCTACGTGATATCAAACGCCAAAGTATACATTCACATACAAAACAATGGCAGCTATACTCAAAGCTCCATAACGTAATAGTATCTATTCAATATATCTCAACATCAAATCACAAACAAGAGCCTGCGGTTTTAACTTGAGTGAAGCGAAGAAAACACAACATAATTACCTTCAACAACATAACAATAATACGCGTACTCATCATCATCACCACCACCATAAAAATAAATAACATCACAAGAGACCGTGAGGTTTGACACTCTGGAACAAACGTTCAACATTACAACCTTTCAACAAACGATACGCCTGGGCTGCAAGGCTTCTCGCGCAAAAAAAAGTATTATTGCAGTCTCTGACAGGCCACACCTTAAAAGAAAAGAAACACAATAACCTAGAGAGAAGAGAAAAATACCTAAGATCAGATAGAGCCTTAATATATATAATGCATAACTCTTAGAAGTGACAAGGTGTATGAAGCACGCGAAGCCAACGAAAATAAATCCCAAAAAGTAGTCAGCAGAACTGGTAGGGTATACCATCTGTATACTGGCTTACTGGTTTAGCTCTGTTTTTTATTTTTTGTTTTTTAAGTTGTTTTGTTTGTTATTACGGTAAAAAAGTAAACTTCCTGATAGAATTGACGTCTAGCAGGCGGTGGCCGAAGTAGCAGTTGTAGAAAGTTCTGAATAGGGTTGAACTCGAGGGCGTCGCTGCAGGGATGATGTAACCAAAAGCAGGCCATTTCCGGGCTGGGTGACAGGATTTTACTGCATGAATGGGTTGCACACGGCTACGGAGCCGAAAAAATCTAACAGAACTTCAAACTCATGCAAGTAACGTAAAAAGGTGAGCATGGAAGAAAAAAGTTGTAATCATAAGGAACGAAGCTGCAATTTATGTATTGAAAAGAAAGAGAAAGGCATGCAAGGTTGTAATCTGATATACGAACACGTAGCATTTCCGGTGTGGAAACGATGTTCACAGGAGCATGAGTAGCTATAAGCGCTTGCAGAAAATCCTGATCTGTAGCAGCTAGTAACAGGCTTTAAAATAATCTAAACCCTAGGGAATATAGGTAACAAAAAGACGGGAATAAGGTCTTAATGGAGAAAGGGCCCCCGAAAACAGCATATGAAAGTTACAATTGTAAGCATTAATAAATTACAGCGACGAAGCCCTTGCAAAGCAATCGGGACCCGCGAAAGCATTAGAATAAGCAGTATACACCGTTTCTAGATTATGTAATACCAAGAAAAACCTTATAAACAATGAACAATAACACAATAAATAATAACAATAAAAAGCACAAAACTTATACCGAAAAAAAGCAAGCCGCTATGTGAGTAACAACGCAAAAGGAAGTATTAACAGAGAGTCTAAGCAATATCAGCACTATGGGCTTTAAAAAAAAACTAGAGGAGGAGCATAAAAGCAACAGCAATGGGACCATGCTTAGAAGGTATCAAATATATTGCAAAGAACTATACATAGCAACATTTGTGCGACTGAACCTTGAACAGGTAACCCAACGCACGCGTGAGAAACGCAGGTCAGTCCAGGCGAGAGGGAAATAAGAAATGCAATTCGCATGCCTCAACTACATATATATAGCAAATGATAATCGCTAATTCTCTTAACATGTACTTTCTGGATCTTTCCGGCGACGAGGATCGCGAATAACGTACGTAACAGGTGAGACCTTTTTTATAACCACAAACTGTCCGTGATATCGATAAAGACATTTCGTAGTTAAACCTTTTTTATGCGCAGAGACCTATAATTTAACATTGCCGGGCGTGTAATTCACATGTCGTCGTTTCCCGTCGAAAAGGCGTTTCTGCTTTCCTTGAGCGGCAATGATGTTAGTACGGGCAAGTTAACGTGCATGAATATCTTTCTGTGTAGTATGAAAAAAAAAAATGTTTAACATTGGTATATTTAAGTTGAGCTTCAGTCGGGAAAGTCGGATATCTCTCACACATCAGAAAATAAGGTAAGTGACCTGTGGATGCACGTTTAGAAGTGTTATATGCCCAGGTAACATGAGGAAGGCAAACATCCCAATCATCGTGCTTAGTGCTAGCGTATTTACTTACCATATAAATAAGAGTTTGATTACAGCATTCCACGAAACCATTGCATCCAGGGTCATAAGCAATAGTGCGATCGTATTTAACTCCCATAAGTTTCAGAAGTTCCTGAACAACCTCACTCAAAAATACAGTACCCCTATCAGACAACAGGGCAGCAGGAGCCCCATGACGACACAGAATATTTTCCAAAATAAACTTAGCCACATGAGGGGCGGAAGCAGAGGGAAGGTGTTGACATTCGACAAATTTACTAAAGTAATCAGTCGCTACAGCAGTTACAGTATTGCCAGTCTTAGTCTTATGCAATGGACCTATAATATCTATACCAAAGCGTTCACAAATATGAGAAACATGGATCGGTTACAACAGTCCATCATGTGGCAAATTCTTTGGCCCTTTCCGCGATTGACAGGAGGGGCAACACTTAACAATTTCTCAATACAGTAAAAGCGGGAGCTAATTTTTGAAAAAGTTTTAGTAAAACCGACATGTCCCGCCGTGGGTTCATCGTGTTGGGAATATAACATTTCATTTTTAAGTGACTGAGGGATGACTAAAGATGCAAGTAACCTGATGCACCAGCATTTCTACGATAGAGCACCCTGATTTCAGAATGTAACCTGACACCTGCCGGCGTAATGAAGGAGAAACAAGATCAGGCTGTTCCACTGCCTGAATTAAAATACGCAAACTCTGATCTTTTTGCTGTTCCGCCGCCACCTCAGTTGGTAATAAACAGGTGGGCACATCCTCGATTTGGGCATCTTCCTGGAGCGTTGAGGAACTGACGGGAAAGAGAGAGAAACACTCGGCATCTCTATGCAATTTGCCAGCCTTATAAATTACGGTAATACCGTATTCCTGCAGTTTCAAAGCCCACCGCGCCAATCTACCAGTGACATCTTTCATGGAGCGCAGATATCACAAAGCATGGTGGCCACTGACCATGTGTACCGGGTAACCAAACAGAAGCGGCCGAAAATGAGTAAGAGCGTAAAGAGCCCCAATAATTCCAACTCAATGGTACTGTAAAGCAGCTCAAGTTTATTAAGGGAACGAGAAACCTATGAAACCGGGTGCAACTCATCATCAGGGGCTTATTGATACAAAATTGCTCCGATGCCAATTTTGGAAATGTCCACATGAATTTCTGAATACGCCCCCGGCGTATAACGAGTTAAAATCGGTTGCGAAGTGAGAAATGATTGGAGCTCGTCAGAAGCTCGCTGTTGCGCATCTGACCAAATAAAAGGCTGATCCTTCCTAGTAAGGACATGTAAAAGGTGAGCAATGGTCGAAAAATTGCTGATAAAACGCCGATAGAAGCTGAAGACCTAAAATCTTCCTGGCATCTCTAATAGATTTAGGGGTGGGTAAATCACGAATCGCCCTAACTTTGTCCTCATCCGTCTGTATGCCCCGATGCGAAACCAGAAAACACAGTAGCTTAACTGCCTGCATAGCAAAATAATACTTAGAACGTTTAAATTTGAAATTAAAATATTCCAAACGATGAAAGACAGCGGTTAAAATGGACATCTCCGTAAATGTAGAATTACAAACGCGAATGTCATCTAAATACACAATGGATTTCTTATACGTAAGATCCCCCAAAAGCTTGTCATCTATGCGGGAAAAATATCGGGAGGCGTTCAATAAGCCAAATGAGAACCTCTGAAATGCGAACTGTCCATCCACAGTGACAGAACGTATTTATTATTGGAATCCGACACCTGGGCTTGAAAATAGGTACTGAGAGAAGATCCAGGGTAACAATTCCATTTAGCTTTCTCTAAATAACTGAGGAGGTCGTCAATTAAGGGAAGAGGAAACGAAGAGGTCTCAGTGACGAACAATAAATAACAAAAAAAAAACAATAACCACCGTCCCGGCGTTTAACCATCACAGCAGGCGAAGACTATGCGCCAGAGGATTCCCGAATAATGCCTGCCTGTAACATTTCCTCTTAACTGCGTGTTAATGATGTCACGCTTCTTTTGAGAGAGACGATAGGGGTGTTGTATAATAGGTCGAGGATCCGTAAGCTCAATATTAAATCGTCTAAGGTTGTAGTACCAGGTTGCTGTATATTTGTAGCAAACGTTTGCCGAAAACTGCTTAAACGATCCAACAAGAGAGATTTGTTCTCCACGGAAAAATTTGAATTAATGTGAAAAGTAGCACCTGTATAACATCCGTGGAGGGTATATTGTTAGACTGAACTAATGTCACCCCATGAATGTGTGCAAAAGCTGTTCTAGAAAACATAGTTTTTGATTCGGCAGTATTATTACGTACCGGAATGCTAAATTCTCCTTTTGATTGACAGAAAATAGGCGGAATCACATTAAGCTTCTTTTGCATAATTTTATCTGCGGGTTCAAACAAAACTTAATCGCCTAGAGTGGGGCGAAATCTCACAGAAACATGTGTGATACTAAAGGGTGGAAGCCGAATATCTTGGACACACGTCGCTTTGTTAGCACAATCCGGCTCTAACTGTTCCAAAGTAATTTGATTCAGGGGAAAGTTGAGTTGTCCCTGACAAGAAATTTCAGGGGGTTGTCCACTGGGCAAATGCAAACTGATGCAACATGTAGCAAGATTCAGAACAGCACTATAACAAGTTAGAAAATCCATCCTTAACAACAAACGGGGACCGAAATGCGAAGCTACCAAAAGGCGTTCATTGCAAATATGACCTTGTAGCTGAAACTGCCCGTCGGCACAAAAGGTAACAGCCAGTAATCCGTTATCAGCCGTACGGAGCATTAAATCGTCCGAAAGACGAACTTTAACAGATTTCACTAATGTGTTATTAACCAAGCTGACTGCGTACCCCGTATCAATAAGGACCGTAATTGTCCGATGCTCAATTTTACCAGGAATAGACAACACCCTAGCAGGCCGAGCGGTATTAGAAGGAAGGGGGTTTGGGTCACGAGCCTTACGCTCGCGGAGGTTTGGACGGTTTTTAGAATTTTGCTGCCGGCGATAGCAATTAAGAGCGACATGCCCGGGCCTGTTACAAACAAAGCATATAGGGTACCCGTTAGTGGTACGATCAGTCCTCGGAAGACGCCATGGAGCACCCTGACAACCGCCTCGACCGGCAGTCCAATTGCCAGTAGGAGGCCTAGAATTATAGGCAGGTGTTGGCTCTCGGTGGATAAGAAGTACGTGGAGGCCCCAAGCTCAAATTGTTTAGCTGCTACAGACTTTGTAATTGTTGAGACATATCAGCCAACTGACGGTCCACTGTACTGGAAGAGATAGCAGCTATTGTATCCTTCGAGGGGATGGAAACTACATCAACCCTTCGTCCTGCCAAATACCTGGCAGTTTAAATGCGCCGAGCCATTTGCAACAACGCAGTGGCCGTTGTCAGGTTTGCTGGTAACACGTGATCCAAAAGGGAAGGTTTAAGACCCCGCATAATATGTCTAATTTTCTCCCTCTCCGCCATTTGAGGGTTAACCTGGTCACAGAGAGAAAATACATCATAAACATAATGCTCTGTGGGCTCAGCGAACTCTGTACGCGCTGCCGTAAGCGGTACTCAAGGACATCGCCCTGTGCGATGGGAGTAAAGGCGTCACGTAAGCACTCTCGCACTTGAGCCCATTTAAAGTCGGGCTGCCGATGCGAAAAAGTTTGGAACCATGTGGTGGCGGCTGCGCCTCGGAGGTAACACGGCAAAAATTTCTGCTCATGTGGTTCATCCCACCCATTTGCTGCGACAACCAAATTAAAATTATAGAGAAAAAAGGGAATGTTCTGCCCCGGTTTACGCTCAAAGGTCCCCTGGTCAATAGAAGGACGAGCGAAGCTGCTAGCCGGTTGTTGCCCCTTAGCCAAGGTGAGAGCGGTGTCAGCTGTCTGAGGAGGTTCAGAGGTTGCAGAAAAGGACAAGCATCGCCGGATCGGGGTAGGTGTCAAAGGAGCTGCAAAGACTAAGAAGAGGAAGGGATGTCAGCTGCAGCGTTGCAGAGCAGCACAGCAATTGCCTGATGAAAAAGGGTTTTCCCGGACTTTAAACGAACTTGAGACATAGTCACACAAGTCAGCAAGGTCTTTGGACAGGACGTAAATATCAGTAACCGCATGCTCATGAGTAACCACAGTCCTATCTAGGTTATCACGGAAATCCTCAAACAAGCGCAATATTTCTGCGAAACAGGATTATCCGGGACCAAAGTCCTAAGAAATGTCATGCAACGCAAAGAATCTAAGCACACAGCAAACAGGCAAAGAAAAAAATGGGGGGAATCGGAAAAAAGAAATGACGAAAACCTAAGCCAAAAGGAGAACCAGAATTGCATGTCCATTTGAACTTACAGAGGGGGATGACACGGGAAAAACCCACTATAAGACACACACATTATGCTAAAAGTTAATGGCCACACAAAGGTAAAAGCAGCGCATCCTTATCACCAGGGAAAACGTAATTCGGGAACAACAAACACGGACACCACACAAACATGGTCGGGAATCGAACTACAACCCTAAGAAAAAGAAGTCGGAAAATGCACTGCCAAGAGATTTGCCTTAAGGGTAGTGATCGAATTGGCGGCTCACACCGATGGAGATGTAGTCGGGTTGAAGACACAAAGGTAGCGTTCCAGTCCTGACGCATAAGCGCCTCCAACAGATGTAGCGTACCCTAGGGGACGGGGACGGTGCTTCAACCACCGGTGACGAAGGGGTAGGTGGTGAGATCGAGCAGCGCTCCACCAGATGTGACGTAAGCTTGGGCTGGGGTGGATTCGGCCCGGCGCCCCGCCAAATGTGACGCATTCGTGATGCCATTAACTAGCGTCGCTTAAAGGATGTGGGAAACGTAGCACAGAATGGCTTCCGTATGGTTACTGCTTACGGCAGCAAGGGTGTGTGCCCTTATTGACACATTTAATTCCTGTTCCCAATCTTTTCTAAACTTTAATTTACCTATTTCAGCTAAACTACATTACCAAAAAAATAATTAGATATATAGTGAATTTACCTGAGTGGCAGAGGAGATCTGGCAGTCCATCGTCGTCATCCTAGCTCTTACGTTGCGATTGTAAATAAAAATGAATTTCCGAACTAACCGACGGATTCCTCCAATGCAAGTAGTTGGTTAAGAGAGATTCCTCCTATACAAGTGGTTGGTTAACAGAGACTGTGGAAAGCTCATCTGTTTAAATACCCACCGAATATTGCATCGTTCCCATACTAATAGTTGTCGGGGTGTGTCAGCAGAATTTACTTAATTTCAATGTATCAGATAAAAGGTGAGCTTCTCCTCCAACCGTATGTTATCCGATCTCTGCTTACATCAGCATCCGGGAAATGACTAGCAAGAAATCTAAAAACAATTTCCTGTAGTTACGTAAACCACGTTTGTCCTGAACATCTCAAACTGTGTAAACTCATATTTATCAAAAATCTGCTAAAATAAAATTATAACCGTCGCAATACCTGGATGAAACAGTGCAGTTTTGTGGCATATTTTGCATTTATTGTAGTGCACACCACACTTGTACATAATATAATGTACTTTTAAAGATTTTAAGAGCATTTTTTGCATTTTAGGCTGTGCATAACATTTCCATTCAGTAACAATCATAGATTTTTTTTTATTTTTTTAACTTTTCTTATTTGATTATATTATTATTACTTCGGGGATGCAGATATGGATTAGAAGCGGAGGATTTCAGCACTGCAGGCAAGGCTAGGCCAGGCCTATTGTACCTAATAAAGCTCCCTGAGGAAGGGAGAGGGCGAGAAGAGCGGGTAGACCTAAAGGTGACAGACGCAGCGGGGATCTCTAACATTTCCAGATTGAACTTCTCCGGTAGTTCCTCCAATGTCTTCAAAGAAGGGTTCAGTCAGAATTTTCCATGACAGGGAATTAACAGTTCTCTACTCAAAGCACATTCATTGCATACCACCGTCCAGCACACCTAACCCCGCTACCCTGTAAGACGAGATATCCAAATGTAAGTCAAGAAATTTCCTGGTGATATATGATCCACCTCAGCATTGGCCTAGGAAAGACGAAAAGAACCCCGATATAAGGGTGTCCGGTCCAAGGGGACACGAATTCGGGACCTCCCTTTCAGTAATTTGTAATAGAAGAAAGACTGAGAATGAAATCAAAGCTGTTTACAGGATAGAATGCTGAACATTAGAAGTTTTTGGAATATTTTCTCTCATATCCTATGCATTTTTGTAACACATTATTAGGGTGCATAGTTCCATATTGTATTTAAATGCAGTGTAGTCATGGTTGTCTATTTAATGATCCTCATACCATACGCTAATTCAGCGTCTGAACGACCGAGTTTTGCTCTGTGATTTCACAGTCTCGCAGAAGTTTTAGAGTTTTCGCTGCTGTTAATCAAGTCAAAATCACTAGCAGTTTCAAAAATGGGAATAGATAAATTTATATTTAGACACCTTTACTACTTGGATATTCAGCTCGCAATAACGCAGACGATTCTTTTAGTACGTAGATATATACATTAGGGTTTAAAATAAATGTCCTGAAAGTATGTGGGTAATTATATGTAGATATTTGCCATTTAGTGAAACAGATTACAACATCACACTTAAAGCACAGGGTAGTTTACTTCCTTGGACATCAGTGATGTCTTTTTCACAACAGAATAAGCAATTCCACGCCTGAAACTAAGAGTGTTTTACTTTCATGATCTCAATGCGCAAAATGTTAAGGCAAAATATTTCGTTGGAGCACAAAAATCTAAAATGGTTGTATAAATTTTAATTTCAATACCGTTTGTTCTTGTGTGAATCCTGAATTGTGTAACTCCCTAGATTAGTAGTTGGTAACTGTTCAGGAGGTGTTTTTATTTTAGATGAACCAGAAACTTGAAGGCTAGTTGAACCAATGGGTATACAAGTGGATTATGGTTCGTGAGTCGAACTTTTAAGGTTATCTTTCCTCATTTGATTAACTACGTTATCGGTATGATTACTTATTGTAGTATGATTATTTACCTTGTTATGAATTAACATTGAAGTTACACTGATGGTAACTGTATTTCCTGCAGGACACAAATGTTGCTGTTGATGCGTTTGAGTGTTCCTGTCTTGGTTTGTGGTATTGATTTTATAAAATAAGTTAATAAAACGAGCAATTGATGTTCAGAGAAAAGCCAGGGTCTTGTATCAACTAAATATAAATGTTCTGTGAACCAGTCTGGGAAACGCAATTACTCAAACGAACGTTAATTGTGTCACAGAATATCACTAACACAAGAGTGTTATAATTTACCTGCAGCTGATTATGAAATCCTTTACTTGTAATAAATCACTTTTACATAGAATTTTAAACCTTAACTAAATACTGATATCGCTTCGTTGATTCTTGGTCCTGGATTGTATAAACAAGGTTAAATTGTTCAATAGCAAGAGATAAAATAACATTCCACAGATTATATGCCCTAAGGTTATAATACCATCATAAAGTATTTTGATGAATATGTGCAAATTAATTAAATTAATACATGTGTTTTGTACCACATAAGTATTGCAATTACTTTTTAATGTTATTATTGTATTTGTATGTCAAATTTAAGGCTAAATCGCCGGCTTTGACTTTCCTGGACAGTTGTTTCCAATTATATTTCTTTTAAAAGGTACAAGAAAATGGGTTTTGTTGGAGAGGAGTTTTCGTCCTCCAAATCCTCTACCCAGTGCTACATGATTATCTTGTGTAATGGTTTTGAATTTGCATATTAGCGTAAAATAGTTAATAAACTTTTCATGTGTTTAAGGTTATTGTAAAAGTGTTGTTTACATTTCAATATAAACATTCCTTCCTGGCTAGTGATACCAATTAACATTGGAACATCACTGAATTTCCCACTACTGACCTAGAGCTTGGGTTTTCCGGGTACGAACCCATCTCCTACATGATCTGATATTTCTTCAGTGGTTTGAAAGTAAAATGGCAGCGGATGTTTCTTCTGTGTGTGTATGTCTGTGTGTATACCATGTGAGTCAGCTGCCCCTGTTTATTTTTGAAATTATGCAACGTGCTAAGCGACATATGCGACTTAAGCCTTTCTTGAATGCCTTCTAATGACTGATTTGCATAACACTTCATAAAAGAGGGATGGATAACTCGGTGCATAAGTGTTTTACGGGACAGAATGCAATCGCCATGTATGTCGATGCCAAAAAATCTCACCCTGACACTGGGAGCTGCATTAGCACTTTTAGCTGATTTTTACAAACTTTTATTCTTTAGCATACATTCATACACACCTTTGAAAACGCCCCTGAATGAACAACTTATCACATGCATCGGTTGACAGAACTATTTGAAAACAAAATGGCAGATTTACGCAGTGCGACCAATTGGATTTAAGCAGTCAGCCAACGAAGGTATGTTGTATAGCCCTGCCAAAAATTCTAAGTATTAGGTAGATAATTTCGCTTCTGTCACAAACTATGGCATATTTCAGTTCACAGAGTAATTGAAATGGCTGAAGCAGTTTGTTGATTTGAGTTACAACTACCAAAACGAGCTGCAAACATTGTATGAAGCTGCAACATGCGTGTAAAGATTCGAGGTGGAGTCTGAATTCTGCAATTATTTATTCGTATAGGAACCCCAGCTCGCAAGGTAGCAATGGTCGATTAGTATTATCATGGTTGCTTTACCACTGTGCCGCTTCAGTTCGGATACAAATCCTTCGTGTTGAGTTCACTTTTTATTACCTTTTGTTTCATCTCTTTCGGCTTATAATTTGATATTATGATACAAAGAACCTTTTTGATAACATAAGTGTGTACAAAATAGAATAATCGCCATGTTTTCCACTTAGAAGTGGATAATTTATACTTCGTAGTAGGTATTTTATTGTGCTCGGTATTATGCTTGATCCATTCAACCAAGTTTAAAACACTTCACACATGCAAAGTGATTTTAACTATTTGCACCTGCGTCAATGCTTGGAGGGAATAAACACTCCTTATCTACTGAGTGTTCGAAATCTTTCTACGAGACACAGCTGCTGTCATAATGCATACAAACGGCTAGTATGTTGACATGCTGTTAATCTATGGAAAAACAAGGTGTAATGCACTGTCAGCAAAGCGCCTGTATGAAGAACGGTTTCCAGGAATGAGGACATCTACTGGAGACACCTTTCGAAGGGTTGAAAGACGCTTCCGTGAAATAGGAGGATTTGGAAGAGCACCGCCTGCTCGCGATGCTCCAGTAACTTCTGGAGGCAATGAAGAAGCTGTGCGAAACGCAATAGAAAACAATCCACATATCAGTTCAAGGGCCATAGCAAGATCTGTACATAAGTCTAAGTCGGTCCTCAGTGATGCGCATATTGCACCGTAATAAATATCATTCGTACCTTATACAACTACACCGGGCTCTCTACGGAGGCGTCTTTTAAGCGCGAGTGATATATGCACAGTGGCTACAGCAGCGAGCGCAAATGGATGCAGAACTTTTAGGAAATGTTCTCTTCAGTGATGAAACCACATTCCACAATAACGGAACTGTTAACTGCCGCAATATGCACTACTGCAGTATAGGTAATCCTCACTAAATGTGAGTGGAGCATCAATGGCTGGTGCGGAATATTAGGCTACCAGGTAATTGGGCTGCGCTTTTTGAAGGCAACCTCACAAGGCCACGGTACCTTGCATTTCTACAAGAATTGCCATTGCTAGTAGAAGATGTGCCATTAGTGAAAAGGACAGGAATGTGTATCCAGCAGGATGGAGCTCCACCACACTGGTCACTGATTATAAGGAAGCACTTACATAGAACATATCCGCAAAAATGGATTGGCCGGGGGGGGCCCAATCGCATGACACCCTAGACCACCTGATCTCACCCCCACTGGATTTCTTTCTGTGGGATCATTTAAAGGAATGGGTCTACGCTCAAGAACCGCAAAGCTCAAATCATCTACGGGCACTCGTACTGAAGAATGCAGACAAATTACACGCATGTTACAGCATACACAAAGGTCTATCCGGCAACGTATCCAAATGCGCATTGATGAAGGGGGTCGTCATTTGGAACATTTACTTCGTTGATGAAATCCATGCTCTTTAACAATTTATTAGTCTGTTTACCCGTGAGCTTAGTGCATTTAAACTCCTTTGTCAGTAGAAGAAGTAAAACATAAGGTTTAAACATGAAACAAAAGCTGTTAGATTTTAATAGCGTTGACAAGAACCCAAAATGATGAAAGCTAACTACGTAACACGATTTACAACACCAGATACGGCACAGATTATTAGGGTAAACATGATCCACAATTATGTGATTGTAATTGTCGTGTCTTTGGCTTACAGGAGAGCCAATAACAAAAATAAATAAATTAGTATACTAAATACAGAAAATAAACAAGGAGAAAAAAAAGAAGATCCAAAACAATTTGATGTATTAGATTCGGACCTCCGAAGCTAACCTTTGCTTCACTACATTCCGTCAGCTAACCCACTCGGCCAGAACCCACGTACTCTGTCCCGCATTTCGGGAGAACATTCCTGTACCTCCTTGCAAGCATTATATCCATGAAGAGCCGTCTTCTTAATGCCTTTTGCATCTCCTTGGTTATCATTCAGGCCTTTAATCATTAATGGTGGTTGCGTATAGTACCGAATAGAAGGGCAGAGCTACAATAACAGTTTGTTTGCTAAAAGGGTCAATGCTTTTACATTAGACTATAAACCGCGAGTTGCATACATTCGAATGCCTAAGGGCGGCCGTCTCACCTGATATATATTTTCTGACATACTTTTCGCACAGGATCTTATAAAGCTGGTTTGACATTTCGGGTGAGATTTAAAGGATGATGAGGTACTTAGATGAGTAGATGCTGGGGGGACCAAAGTGATCGAAAAGGAAAGGAATCCTCCGGGGAAGGGAGAACCCACGCTAGGGCAGGGACCGTTAGATTAGGCCTGCAACAATGAGCAAGAACTCTTGCAGTAATTACTACTCTAATTATCTGTTTGTTAACCTATTCAAAGGTAAAATCCAAAATAACTATATTGAATTAGGTGGTTAAGCTGGAGTTAACTGTGCGGAAGATGTTTTGAGCTCCAAGTCTACAAAGCAACGGGAGTATGCCGAAAACGTCAAACGTCACAAAGACAGCCAAGAGAGCGAGCACGCCAAATTTATATATATTTTTGTGTATGTACATTTATACCTCTGTATACTTTTGTGGCACTAGCCCCGGTCGTTAATTTTGGGTTCAGGAGATTCTCCTTGTTGGCACAAAAGTCCGGGTATGACACGCCCTCCTTATGTTCCTGGCGCTGATTAAATTATTTCTAACAGTTTAATCTTCGACACCTTATCTCTCAGAACCTTCCTCCACCAAGTAAACTCAATTGTCGCCAGCTGTGATAATCAAATTTAAATACCTACATATTTACAAAAACGTTTGCGTGCTTAGACATCAACATTTGGCAATCGACAATGACATTTATAATTTACGATGCTGATCCGTCTAGGAAGGATACCTGAGGATGGGGCGACATAGGATTGGTCGTAAGGGTAGACCTAAAGAGAGAGAGGGTATAAGATATTGCACCAGCACTCGCCTCGACACAGGCATATTAACCTCATTGCCACTTACGCACAATACAAATTGAAGTCTTGACGATCTCTGCCAAGTTCACTTCAGGATCATTATAGAATTAAATGTGTTACTGAGTTTCCTTCTCAGAAATATTTACACTTGTATGCTACCCACGCACTGTATAAGGAGCAAACTGGCTTTACGAGGCGTGCTTTTAAAGTAAGTGGTGTTTTAATACTTTGCAGTCGCGATTTTGAGCATGTGCGACCACTTCCTCCCTTCATTAGGAAGCCAGGCGCAGCTTTGAGTGATCGTCACGTTATGTTTTCCTGTTGTTAGACTGTTTCGAAATGTTGAAAACAATTGAACGACCTGCCGACCGTGAAGTCAGATCAGTTATTCGTCTTTTGGATGCGATAAATGTTACGCCAGCACACACACATCGCCAGTTGTGTAAGGTTTAAGCGGAAACAATAATGAGTGATGGAATGGTGAGGGAGTGGGATACATAGTTTAGCGAAGGTCGTGAAAATGTGCATGCTGTGCCGCGGAACGGCCGACCTTCTGTGATCACGGATGGTTGGGTGCAAGCTGCGGAAGTAAACATTCCCGAGGACTGGCGTTTCACCATATCGATGTTGTCTTCACATTTTCCACAAATTTCAAGGCCAGTCCTCTACATTATTGTGACAGAACGCTTAGGATTTCGGAAATTATGCTGAAGATGAGTGCCCAAAAGCCTTACTGATGAACAGAAGAACAAGCGATCTGCCGCTGCAGTGACTTTTCTCACGCGATATGCGGAGGAAGACGATAATTTGTTAACGCACATCATTGCAGGTGATGAGACATGTGTGCCTCACATCACTCCTGAATCAAAGCAACAATCCATGAAGTGGAGGCATACAACATCCCCCGTGAAGAAGAAATTCAAACAGACGGTATCCACTCGCAAGATTATGTGCACAGCTTTCTGCAACAGACAGTATTTTGCTGGTTGAATTTTTGCCCAGGAATGCAACAGTCAACAAACACGTCTTTTGTGAGATACACACTACGAAAACTCCGTTCTGCAATACAGAACAAAAGGCGTGGAATGCTTTAGGTGCATGACATTGCTCGGCGACACATAGCCAAAACTCAAGATCTCATCGCATCATTTGGTTGGGAACAATTCGATCACCCTCCTTTCAGTCCGGATTTGACACCAAGCGATTTTTATATGAAGTAATTCCTTGGTGGAAAACATTTCAACGACGATGATGATGTGAAACAATAAGTGCAGACGTTGCTTTCATCATAGGCCGTATCACTCTTTGTCGAAGGCATACAAAACTGGTTTCCCGTTACAAGTGTCTGAATAACGGCGGTGACTATGTGAAGTAGTGCAGTGTAATAAAGTATTTCCAAAATAATGTTGTGTTATTTTTTAAAACATTAATGGTACTTACTTTCAAAATACGCCACGTATAAATACAGTTTCTGCCTTTCTTTTCCTTATACACACATAACTGATATACAATATTCTTGTTGCTGCAGAGGAAGTGTCAATGCGTTCTTGAAATATCGAGGAGGTAAGTCTGCATTGTCCTCGAGTTGATTTTCTAGACTTTATTTTAAATCTTCTTTCTTCTTCGTCGAAGGTCACTGAGCATATATTCACATATCACATAAAAATGTCCACGAGGGAATTATTCTTCCTCGCTTCGTTAGGCGATGATGAAATTGTGGCAGTTCCAACCTCTGAGTGTGTGTGTGTGTGTGTGTGTGTGTGTGTGCGTGTGCGTGTGTGTGTGCGCGCCATTCACAGGAAACAGCCCTCTGCGCAGCTCTTTGAAGTAGAGGTTCTTTGGAATGGCAGCTACTTGTGTGTGTCAGGGACGAAGCTCGCAATCTTCTCAACTGAAGGTAGCTCGTTGACAAGAGTAAAACATTCATATTAGTGAGATGCAGTGGATCTTAGGGCAATTCTCGAAAAAAAAGTTGTAACCAGGCAAGCAGGTAGGATTAACTGTGCAGTCAAAGAGATAAGGGTTTTAGGAAGGTTGGGCGGTTGGCTTAGCAAGTACAGATTTTTTTTCTTCAAATCTACATGGTACAAGTTACGGATTTCTATACACGACTGTGATTAAAGCTAATGTAAGTTCTGTAAGCAATTTTCGTATAAGTTGTATAAGATTTATAAGCAGCTTGACTAAATTGGTTATTTCATATTTTGAAAGAAAACAAGTGTAGTGTTGGATATTGTTAGAGACCAGGACTGAGAACTGGAAATTGAAATATATTGAGTGTGAATCATAAAATCATTATCTTGTGTTAACAGAGAGATAACAATCAATCATCAATCAATTTCCTCCATCTCCTATGAGGAGCATAGAGAATTCACAAAATATTTCCATTGGACTCTATTTCTTGCCAATTCCTTTACTCCATTCTATGTTTTGCCTTCTTTAGAAATTTCTTCGATAACTGTTCTCTTCCATGTGTTTCTTGGTCTTCCTCTTCCTCTACTACCCTGGGGATTCCAATCCAAAACCATTCTTTCCACTCCTTTATATTACTTTCTTAGTGTCCTATCCACTTCCACCTTCGTTTTTTTATTTCTGTTGTAATTTCTTTTTGGTTTGTTATTTCCTTTAATTCTAAATTTGAAATTGTATCTGGCCATCTCATTCTAATGATTCTTCGTAAGTATCGATTGACAAATGTTTGTAATTTGCTTTGAATGATTTTACTTGCTTTCCACGTTTCACAGCCATATCGTAAAACTGATTTCACATTACTATTGAAAATTTTAGTTTTACTACTTCTTGATATAACGTTAGCTTTCCAGATTGGACATAATAGAGGGTGGTTCACGGAAAATATTAAAATTTCAATTGGTTATTAAATGTTTGACGTATATTTACACCAATATAACTTATAGATATCTGTTCTACAAACACTGCCATCACTGAAAAACACAGACACAAGTTTATTTCTTAAAACGTACATCATGCAAATGGCCTCCATCATTGGCGATGCATTGCTGAAGACATTCGCGGAAGTTCCTCATTACGTTCTCAATCATTTCATGTCGAATGGCCTCAATCTCTTCCCGGATTGCGGCTTTCAACTCGTCAGAATTGTGTACTCGCCGTGAAAGATGTTTATTCTTGAGATGATCCCACGGAAAAAGATCAGGGGTTGAAAGAAGCTTCTGGCGTTCGAACTGTCATTTCAGGTCCCTTATGCTTCACATTGGTTACAAAACGCATCTCACGCCATTGTTTTACTCATCTGGATTGCCCTGTCTGGAACACGGAAATGGCCCTCTTCTACGGCGCATTTGGCGTTGGACAGCCGCAACGCCCATCGCACGCCAGAACTCCTCCACTGCCTTGTGTTTGTGTGTTAAGAAATAAATTGTGTTTGTGTTTTTCATTAATGGAATTGTTTGCGGGACAGTTATCTATAAGATATATTGGTGTAAATATACACTAAAACTCTTGATAAGCTATTGAAAATGCACTTTTTCACGTGTACTATTTTAATGTCGTAGGAGGAATTTTATCGATTCCCGCAGCTTTCCCATTTTTTATTTGTTGCAGCGCTATAAATATTTCACTTTATTGGTGTATCAATTTTGCAATTTATGTTTCTATCGTTTACTACAGAAATTTCTTCCTTATCATTTTCATTTATTTGTTAACTTTAATTTTCATGTCTTTCGTTTGTTTAACATTTCGATAAAATGTTATTGTCATCTCTTAATTGTTCAGTTTCACTTGCGAGCAAATTACCATTTTATAACAGAGATAACTGTTCTAAATACACAATTTTGACAAAAAAGTATATGTCTAATGTCTCGACCATGATCTCTGTGTTCACTTGAATATAAAAATGCGATGTAGTTATTTCAGATATGACATTGATGTAACATGATATATTCTTTCTACCACTCCTGTTGCAAAGTTGTAACATAATGTTGATCTTTCGATGCATTCAGACACCAGGAGTGTTAAACTAACGTATACATTTTTTAATTAGTGATGGACATACGCCATAGGTATATTAACTACCACTGTGAATGGTAGCCCTTAAGGCTTATGTGACTTGATTTTACTATAAAAATCTAATGTCCTCTTAAGTTACGTAACACTTTTGTATTCTTATCCATGGTGTATCTTAATTGATTATGCGCTCCTTTATGAACTGAACATGATACCTTTCTCATTATTCTTTTCCTTTATTATGAGTTATGCGTTAGTTGGTCGTCATTCTCCTTCCAGCAAGAAAACGAAACTATTAGACACCAAAATTAATATGTATTTTCCAAAAACTCTTATTGCATTACGCCCAAAACTTAGTAACACCTCGAGAGTTCCACTATACAATTACGCATAAACATAATCATCTCAAGACTCTTAGGTTTTAAACTTGAGTGAAATTCATAAAAATGCATCACTGATTCCTGAAATTAACGCTATAATAATCACCATCTCCGGAGACCATGACGTCCCCACCCCCCGGGAATGAACACGCTAACAAACGGCTTTCTTATATTCTGCCATGCAAGGGCCTTGTAGACTCTCTCGCACCAAAGTACAATATGGGCGAATGCTCTACATAAATAAGACACATAACATACCGAGCAAGATGGCTCCGCGATAACGTCTGACTTTCGCATTCGGGAGATCCCGAGATTAATTCCCGTCGACCGCCCACTCTGACCTTGGCATTTTCTCGGCTTTTCCTGTTCGGTAGGTGAATGCTGGTGTAGTTTCCCATCTATCACGATTACCCTTGCCTAATTTCCCTTTCATTCCACTTCTTTCTCATCTTTCGACTTTGCTTTTAGGTTCATGCCGTATGGCGGTGCAGGATAGATAGCTTGGTTGCTTGCCGCAAGAAAAGAGTACTTCCCGTGGGCACTAGAGAGCTGCTTGGTTGGACGGGTCGTTCATCGTCCTTCCTGGGCAATTCCAGTAGTGGTACGGTTCTTCGAGCTAGGAAAAGTTAGGGACTTCCTGTGGCCTCTTTGCCTGCGGCCTATAGCCTCTTGTGGTTGCTTCACTTCATACCTCCCTCCCGGGGGCAGCCACAATAGATCTCACCACATAGGTCGCAGTGCGCGAGGTATCCCCTGCCGTTGTATACCCTATAGCTTAAGATACTTGCATATCTGACCAAAAAAGGAAGCATTGGTGTGTCTGATAGTTCACACCTTAAACCTATAAAAATGTAATTAACTATCAGTAAAGAGAAGGATAGTAATAAATACATACTTATTAGCTAAAATACATAAACATATAAATGTGACAACTGTGTAAGCACCAAGTATCGTATGAATATTGTGACTTTGTCCAGTTTTTCAACTGTCGCTTCTCTATGCTCTCAATGCCAGTTCGCTTAGTTTTCGCATTGTCACTTCACTTTCTTCGTGACATAGCGGTGTAACGAAATACGCACGACATAGCCTCCTCTTCCGGACGGTTAACTCACTGGGGAGTCGAACAGAAGACTTTACGATCTCTCGCTCCGCATTAGCACTCGCCACTAACTCGCTCGGAGAACCGCTTTTTATGTCGCAGCAGAAGCGCACTTATCAACTCGCCTGCTCACTGACCGGCTCAAATTGCTCACTCCTCTCGCCACAACGCTCGCGTATATAGCCAACGGAAGCTTCCACAGAACATTCTAGAACTATCTGGACACACGTTCTAAAGACGGGGTAAAAGAAGCTTCCAGAGGATTCTGGTTATCTGCCGATAGCGCTTCTGGTATTTATGCCGGGAGAGAGCGCTACTTATATTTATCCCTGACTGCCTGGCGCCGACCTCCTGATAAATTTGGGCCATAGCCGCAGCGTCACAATATTCAACTGAAAATATAACTGTGTAGGTGCTAGCATCTCGGTAATTAAAACACAAGTAATGTTAATTTTGAGTAATTTAAGTTTTCTTTCTCTACTGGCGGCCGTCGCGCTGGCCGCGGTAGCGTTTTCTGCTTGTAACATAAGGTCCAGGTGATTATAACTATGTTAATTAAAATCATTCCACCCTGGGGTTGTGTCCCATAGTCCGTTTGATTTAACGCTCTCGTATGCCTTTTGAGCTTTAAAACCTGCAACTAAAACTTAAAAAAACTTATATGCAACATCTATGGCAATTAGCATGAAAAAGTAATAATAATAATAATAATAATAATAATAATAATAATAATAATAATAATAATCTACGCTTAAAGAATTTCGTGAGAGATCCAGCAGTATCTGGAATGCACGTTACCATTATTGACTCTGGTCGCCAAAAATTATGATTTCGAGGACGAGCATCAACACAGATAATCATATCAGTAACAAGATCAACGATGAAAATTATTATCCACACTACCTAGTGTTGCACTATAACAAAAGTGAACATAATGCACAGAACAACAGTTTAATAAGATGTGGCCTGGGACAATTAAGGGGAGGTGAACGATTGAGCGGTAATTTGTTTTTCTAATTTCTAAAATAATTGCAGAATTTTCTGCTGATTTTAGTGATATATGGGTTTATATATCTATTACAACATTTGTAATTTTGATTTGGTATTTAACGAAGGCATGTGCACTTAAAATCACTCTCCGTCCTTTAAATTCGTTGGGGTTACGCCCAGCCACAACACTGCTATGGCATCTATATCTATTTATTTCAGCTATAACTTTTTAAGGAATTATGATAGCAGCCTGCGGAAAATTCCATCGTTACAGGAGACTGTATTCCGATGTTGGCTATACTGTCATTCTCGCCTTCGATATGCAGGGTGGAAGGAACTTATTACATTCCTCTAATATGTACTTCATGGTGACATTACAAACAAAATAGTATAATAGTATTTTGCTCTGTGATCAGCCGCTTTGGAAAAAAAAAGTTAATTTTCCAAATTAGATGGCTTATTCCATGGATTTATGAAGGTAACAGTTCACTTGTAACATGGATAGAGTAACCTATTTCTGATCTAGTTTCGGTAGTAACTGTGTGACATCATCCAGGGCTTTGAAATAATCATTTTCCGAACACCGTTTGGAGACGTAATATGATCGGAGACATAGGCAACGTTGCTACGTCAAGGTAGGTCAGTGTTAGAACCGACTCTTGGATGTATCCAAAACAGCATACTTGAACTGGGAGGTGAGGGACTAGCTGTTTTGTTTTCCACATGACACACAATTCAAACAAACACGATGAAAGGGTAGTGTAATGTTTTGGCGAAATAAGCCTTTCGTAGCCACTTACTGAAAAGCACACAATGTTAATGTCAGGTCCACTAGAAGTGAGTCATTATTAGAGTAACATCGTATTGAACCTCACAGGTTTAGTGATAAAAGAGCCCGAGTTGTGTTTAGTGGATAATCATACGTAATAACACAAAGATTACACGTTGCCAGCCTTTTCACCTGGCATCTCGTAAATCTTAGAGCGCGTAGCCAGCACACAAAGAGGGGTGCATGAAATACCGTCGCCGCAGAGGAAGCAATTTTAAATCTTGTAGTTGAACAACCCAGCAACAGTAGTCGGGAATAGCTCGCATGGTCGGCGTGTCCCATTGGTTTGTTCTCAGGACACTGAAAGAACAGTTGTTGTGAAGGTATCATATCCAACGGGTACAGTGTCTCACAGCAGCGGATTACTCGCTTAGGCTGGCTTTCGTAAATTGGTTCCTAGAACAAGTTGCAGATATGCCATAATTAATTATGGCAACAGACGAAGCTACATTTACAAAAAATGGCTTTTTCAATTTTCACAACACCCATACATGGGCGGAAGAAAACCTGCACAGTATTAGCGAACATCATTTTCAACAGCGATTTGCTGTGACCGTATGGACAGGAATACACTAAACCTTTATCTATACATGAGCCACACGCCAGCGAAAGTGAAACCTGTTTACGCGCAGACCTACTTCTGGTTTTGAAACGAAGATTGCCACCCCTGCTCGCACCTAGCTACCGTTCGGCTACCGCGGGCTGCGGTGTTGCGTTTTATGTTCTCGAAAAACCTAAAATATCTCCGCAGAAAGTGATCAAAGAAAAAAACGAAAGATACTAAAATGTTATAAACAATGGGATCTGTAACTGGTTTAAATTAATATAATGACTTCCCTTCCACCCGATAATGGAGGCTGACAGCGGGAAAATAATGTGGAAGAAAGCGAGTCTGTTTTGATTTGAAGGAAATAAGTTTGTTTTGATTTGTGTTTCGGTACATCGTGGAATAGTTTTTATTTGTTTTGGTGATTTGCAGCGATAGGTTTTTCTCAAATGCAATTTGGAAAATTTCTCGTTCTAAAAATGTGTACAAACGCAGGAAATTTATTGGAAACGTTCATACAGGACAAAAAGAAGGGACTGTGAATCCAAGTAACCAATGCACTGTGTGCTTTAAAAAGAATCTTAATTATTTTGAGCAATGTTGTTGATATTGCATCAACTCGGGTGTACAGTGTGGGTCATAATGACAATGATCACAATGTTATAGTAAATTTAAGCATTATTTCAGACTTGGTGAAAAACCATATAAAATGTAAATATTATGGTAGCCAGGACTATATATATATAGTGTGTGTGTGAGGATATTGAAAATATGCGCGGTTTTGCAATTATAATGCTGATAGAATGCACAAATTGGGATCTTCCAGATTTAACAGGCAATCTTTTATGATGTCAAATGTCAAACTTCTGTATAGCACGAGTGCATTGGAAGGAGCTTGGAGGCAGCCAAGATATTTTCCAAGCTATTTTGTGCCGTGCTAGATCTTCCACCACCACCACCACCACCACCACCACCACCACCACCACCACCACCACCACCACCACCACCACCACCACCACTATAGTGTTCTGGGGGTACAATCTTTTGCTGAAGAATGCAGTTGAAGTAAGTCAGGCTCCTATGATGAATGTAGTAAGAGAAGCTGTGGAAATTAATGGGTCCAGGGATATTGCAGTAGCTATAGATGGTTCCTGGCAAAAAAGAGGGCACACTTCTCTAAATGTAGTGATAACATCAGTAGGTAAAGTACTTTATTCGCTGTAAAGCAAATATATATATATATATATATATATATATATATAAAGAACCATGATGGCACGAATGGAGGTAGCTAGAGCACTAAAAATGTATCAGAGATCTGAGCGTGTGTTCGATACATTGCGTTCCTTGGTGATGGTGACTCACGAGCACACCGAGCAGTAGCTGCAACAAAACCATATGGGGATGGTGTAGATAGAAAAAAGTGCATAGGCCACGTGCAAAATAGAATCGGGACCCGCCTTAGGAAGTTGAATAAAGAATGGCAGAAAAAAGTCTTGTCAGATGGCAGATCACTCAGAGGCAAAGGAAGACTGAAAGATGCTAGAATAAATAGCATTCAGTTTTACTACAGCCAAAAGATACTAGAATACAACAATGATATGGTGGCAATGAAGCAGGCATACGGTCAGTTTATTTTCATAACTTATCAATAGATGTAGTACTTCAGCTTGGCCCTTGTCCAGAGGGGGAGGAATCTTGGTGCTGACATCAACGAGCCCAAGCTACTGGTGCTGCATACAAACACAAACATTCCTTGCCAGAAGCAATCATGGGTGTTATAAAACCAGTGCTCGGAAATCTTGTTGAAGATGATCTGCTTAAAAATGTCTCCATGGACAAACACAAAACTGCAATAAACGTTTCAATAATTTAATGTGGAGCAGAGTGCCAAGACAGCATTTGTGGGGATACGTGTTTTAAATCTTGGTGCAAGGGATGCGATGCCCACTTTCAATGAAGGAACTGTCGGTAGGGTTTGTTCTTCACAAAATTAATGTTGGCTTTGGGCAAAACATGCGATCAGCTCTAATTAGCTTGGACCAAGCGATAGTGGAAAAAGCGGAGGTCGCATTTCTAGATGTAACAAAGGAAGCCAGGACACACAAAAGGAACCTAAAGAGGAAGCATGATGAAGCTGATAACAGGATGACTATGGACCTGGAAATTTCTACGGTACATTTATAAACTTTAATTTGTGATTTTAACAATATCTATCATTAAATGGCTTTTTCTCAAAACTACATTTTTTCAGCTTTATGTAGCTGAACATTGAGCTTTTCAGCTCTACACTACCCTTAGCCTCCCTGTAGCACTATCCTCAAGCCTGCCAACCTCCGCATTCTCAAATATCCCTGTGGTTGACGAAATCCGTAGCGTAGTTTTTTAATGTCCTTTTGATTTCCCTGATGGAGATTCGATCCCATGACGTTCCGGGCTCTTCGGCATATCGGCAATGCATTTTTCCAGTGAGCACTTTAACCAACCACCTCCCCTGCACTACTCCCATGGCTCTTTCAAAGGATATAACCACGTGTACTTTATGACACAACTACAACGTTATCAGTAACAAACTCATTCTTCACATTGCACCATGTGGCTTATTATGTCATTAACATTATAAACTCGCTTTCGAAGCTTGGACGCCAAGCCGCCTCGTGCCCACTGCTAGCAATACCTTACAGTACCTTTCGCCATTTGAAATAATGGATCACTCATATTATTGTTCATGAAACGATGTTTATAACAGAGCTAGCGTTTTCCTTCCGATTTATCACAACTTACAGGCACTAGGAGGATACTGTAGGCAACCTCAGATATTTTCCTCAAACTCTGCTCAAATAACAAAAGATCCAGGACAGAAATCATACGCTTAATAGAACTAAGGATAAAATAAGCGCCTCCCCCATACTCGCCAATGCGTGGAAAGCCTACTAAAGGCTTCCATCTTCAGCTTATAATCGCCAAACGGGAATCACTCAAAAAACCTAGTGCGTAAACAAATCTATTCAACTATATATATAATATACATATAATATGCATTCTTATCACTCTGAGTATACTGTGCAAACAGCATCTTGCCCATAAGTGGCATATTTTTACTGTTATCAACTAACCCTATATTATCATTTCACATCCGCTGTTAAAATTATTTCATACATACACTCGGTTCCTGGTCTGATACCCGTTATTTCACTGCGGCTCGCTATGGCCTCACGGCCATCGCTCGCCTCATACTCGTTTTAAACCAAATAACCTGGTACCCGTTATTTCGATCCGGTTCATATACACACGCAACATAACATAACCTTGCATAAATCTCGAAACCACAGGACATTGTTGTTCACTGCGGCTCGCAATGGCCTAACGGACTTCGCTCGCCTCACACTCGTGTTAAACCAAATAGGATGATACTCTGTGCTTCGATCCGTTCATACAAACATACACACATTTAACCTAATCTATCCTCGCGTAAATCTCGAAACCACAGGATCCTGTCGTTCGCTGCGGCTCGCTACGGCTTGACGGCTTCCACTCGCCTCATACTGGTTTTAAATCAAATAGGCTGATACCCGTTACGAGTATTTCGATCCTGTTCATATACACACGTACAAAACCTAACCTAGCCTCGCATAAATCTCGAAAGCACTGGACCTTGTCGTTCGCTGCGGCCTAACGGCCTCAGCTCCCTCGTACTCGTTTTAAACCAAAGAAGTCCTCCAGCAGCTATACTCAGCACGAAGAGTACCTCGCCCAGAAAACAAAATCTAGTTTAGAACCATTCCGGACTATAACATAACCATTCTTCTAGCAAATGTAACCAAAATCAACAATTAATATGTCGCTCCAATGAAATAAACGAATACGCTAAACTGACTTTTATCTCGTTTTAACGCCATTTAACCCATTTTTCGTGGCGTTCCTAACGGAAGTCTGGCCTAAATGTGCCATGATATTGTACGATTAATTTGACGAACAATTATCATTCCATCATATATTTTATGGCAGTGACTGAAAATTGTATGTAAAAATGTCTCATATTTTGGGCGAGTACAATTTTTTTATATACTGCAGTATCGGGTTATGGGCGAAATCACTATTCATATATAACACGCATATACTGCACTAATTTGATTTATATAATACCATCATTGCATATAATAAACACCAATGAAGCTGGTACTTTAGGTATTTTATCACCTTTGTTCCATATTACTATCAGAAGTCGCGTCGTATGCATCTCACCCGTGACATTATGGGAACATTGGTTGCGTTGTCTTTCTGCTGCCAACATTTGAAATCCCAGCATAGCTGAAAATACGATTGAAGGCTCTAAGCCGCAAGGCGTAACCGAGGGATTGAGGGCCCTCAACCCCAAAGCGTAGCCGAGGGTAGTTTATTTAGAAAAGGAGTGGAGCAGTTGCAACTGCGAAGCGACGACAGGATGCAGTCGTAGCATCTGCGCGTCTAGAACTAGAATGGTTCACGTTAGCAGCACTTCCTTCAAATGTCGCAAAAAACCGCTAAATAAAAACGGTCGCATAAAAGGGAGGGAGGGTGGGCGGGCCCAATATCTCTGCCACAGCAACATATGAACACACCAAAACTTTCCTCGTAACACAAGAATTACTCTGGATGTCAAAAACTCCCGATTTCGTAAGTAAAACACCTCAATTTAGCCCATAATCCAATACTGCTGTAAAACCTTTAGATCGAAAATAACGTTTGTAAGAATGTACATTTTAAGGGGAATTTCCTTTTGAGTATTATTTAAGTATTTTCGATAATATAAACACTGCCATAGGCAGTTGCAAATCTGTGTAAGAATCGGTAATCATAAAAATAGTTACTTTGTTTTAGGCCTCTGCTTATCACCGTGGTATACCTAAACAGTTTGAAAATATGTAGTTTACTTAAACTTAGGCTTATACCATTTTATAGCTTCAAACAAAGATGAAGATCTCAGTAAGTTTTAAATTTTGTCTGCAAATTTTACAAGTATGAACACACAGGTACCATTTCCCGAAGTTCTGTTAACTTTGCAGTAGTCGCGTGGGCTACATATGTAGTCCAAATAGTAATTATACTTTTGGTCCTCTTAAATATTGTTAACGCTCTGTGCTTAGACTAATTCTTGATACCATATGCTCGCATTGTTTTGCAAAAAGAATACATCTATATAACAGTATTTTGTTTAAAATTAAAATGATTCAAACACTATAATATCACAAGACTGATTCCACATGAGTCCATATGATGCTCATTTTCAATTACATATCCTATTCCCCTTCATCACTTTCAACAACTTCGGACTTTCATTACCTTCTTTAGCATTTCCTCTAACCACTGTGGCAGTATTTTTCTCTTTTGCACTACCTAAATAGAAAAAATATTGCTTCTCTGCCCTCGCAATATTGTAGCACGAGTAGTCGCGCGGGCTACGGTGGTAGCCCAGTAGGATTTATCTAAATTACAACAATATGCCTGCTGTTACAAATCCAAAATCTTAAGTGATCTAAAGAATAAACAATCTTCTAAATGTAGAAAAATACCCTACCTCTCTAAACTCACTAGGAGCTGTGCGCGAGCAGAAACAAAATGACTAGTTTACATCTATAGTCCGCGCGATTACTCGAGGGATAATATCGACAAATGTTGCAACTATTGGTAATGAAAATGTGACATCCAATCCTTCTAATAAATAATATGATTACATACTATTTGTAATATGCTAATATCAGTAGCTTGACGACTAGTGTGAGTTTCTTGCTGTGAATAAACTGTGTACACATGGTTTCAGGTAAATAAATAATTTGCAATATGGAATAACAAATTATATAGCGTCCAGAAACTAGTTATTATAAATAGCCAAATATTGAAGTTAGAAAATATACACATGAAAAACAGGAATCTTTAACATACGGTGTACAAGTATGTGTGACAAAATATTTTACCTATTATAGCTCAGTGTCAGAAGTTTTCTTTTCTTTAAATCTGGATGGTAATCGCTTCTAATTTTTGTGTAATTAAAATAATATTGCTTAGGATTCCACATACTACAGTAAAAACTAAAAGTTCTCCCAGAGACTTACTTCGGTAAATACGGGACTGGCGTTCCTGGGTCCCGAGCCACCGGCCCTCCAGGTTTAGGGGTTTGGGTTAGGGTCAGCAGCCCTGCCCGTAAAACTGCAACGTTCTCCATCCTTTGTGTGTGGGCAGCCGCTTTTAGAAGTTTGACAGTCGCTGAAATGAAGGGCAACAATGAAGCTAGAGGTGTACAGCAAAGTGAACAGCCTTGGTGCCAAGCTAGATGATGACAATGTCCTGCTCGGACCCTATTCGGTGGAGAACTATATGCAACTGCATGTTATTAATAAGTTTGTTTTACGTAACGAAATGGAAGAGTTTTCGAAAGTAGAAAAGTTTGAAATATGGAAGAACGCAGAATAAAAATGAAAAATGGAAGAATATGCTAAACGAGAAGACAAGCTTAAAGTGTATGCTCGTAAGTGCTTGGTAAGATACAATGTGGACGACATGTAAAAACGAAAATCAGAGAGTGAGAAAAACCCCTTAAGAGACAAGCAGATGAGGCTGCAGCAAAACTTGGTGTTCGTTGTCTAGTGAGAGTATCCGGCCATCCAACAAGGAGAGCTACAGTAAAGTATATAGGTTATGTAGAATTCAATCTATGCTAGTGGACTGGTGTCAAGTATGGTGAGCCTCCGGGAAAGACTGATGGGAGTGTTAATGGCAACAAATCCTTGGACTGCCCGCCGAAGTATGGTGGACTTGTTAGACCTGTGCATGTTGAAATTTCAGACTTTCCAGTAGAAGCTTCTGAGCTGGATGGAATTTAATAACACAGCTTTTTCACTCATTATTGTCGCTTATTCTGAATTTTCTTATATGTAGTTTAGTTATAAGTGTGTATTAAATTTTAATGTATCATTTTATATGTTGTCATTTTGTTCCTTTCCTGAATCTTATGGTGTTCAAAGTTTGTATTTTTTTTTGTACCAGGATGTAAATAAATTTGTAGCCAGAGTGTGGCGCTGATGACCCCAGCAGTTTTGCGCCACCCAAAAGCTGCTGCTGATCTAATAGCGATGCCATAGTAGTAATAGTCCCGGATGAGCCAATTGGATTAACGATAATCCTGCCGCTAGGGGCGCTAGTGTCGCTGCGTGCGGCGGCGGCAAGTTTGAAAAGCGCCATGAGCGGAAGGATTATCGTTATTGCAATTGGTTCATTCGGGACGAGTTAAAAGAATTAAGGATTAGGGAAAGATGAAGGAAAAACAGGAAGTGACATGGAGTGTTTTGATTGGTAAAAATAAGACGAAATGTGATTGGTTCGTTAATTCGGGTGGAAGATGAAGGAAGGAAGATAAAAGAGTATGGAGGCCACGTCATGGAGAGGAGCGGGGTGGCGAGATGTTGTCTGTGCGGAGGTGGGGACTGAAAGAGGGAAAAGATGGGGAACGAAGGATAAAAAGTATAACAGAAAGTGACGTGTGAAGTTGTGATTGGTGGGAATAAGAAGTGATGTTATTGGTGGAAAGGAGCAAATGAAAGTTGTTGATTGGTAAGAATAAGAGAGATTATGATTGGTGGAAAGAAAAAGGTGTGGGAGTGGGGTATGTTGGAGGTGATGGGTTCATCCGGGACGAGTTAAAAGAATTGAGGATTAGGGAAAGATGAAGGAAAAACAGGAAGTGACGTTGAGTGTTCTGATTGGTAAAAATAAGACGAAATGTGATTGGTTAATTTGGGTGGAAGATGAAGGAAGGAAGATGAAAGAGTATGGAGGACACGTGATGGAGAGGAGCTGGGTGGCGAGGTGTTGTGTGTGCGGAGGTGGGGACTGAAAGAGGGAAAAGATGGCGAGCGAGGGATAAAAAGTATAACAGAAAGTGACGTGTGAAGTTGTGATGGGTGGGAATAAGAAGTGATGTTATTGGTGGAAAGGAGCAAATGAAAGTTGTTGATTGGTAAGAATAAGAGAGATTATGATTGGTGGAAAGAAAAAGGTGTGGGAGTGGGGGTATGTTGGAGGTGATGGGAAAGGTAAGTTTTGCTAGCAACAAGATTTGCAAAAACCTGTCGAGAACTCATCAGCAATTTTTGAACGTTGGATGGTGGTTTTCTTGAGTGGATAGAGAGATGGGGCGATATGAGATGCGGTGGTGAAAATGGGAACTAAACAAGATGGTTGAGACAAGAGGTTTAAGGACGAGGAAATTTCGAGGTTAGTGGTGAACATGGCGGTTGCAAGAGGTGGGGGCAAGGAGACGCGGTGGTGAGAATGGGAACTAAAAGAAGATGGCGTTAGCAAGAGCTTAGAAGAGCAGATTTTGAGGTTAAAATAGTGGGAACTAAAATGGCGGAGGATGGGCGACAAGCAGATGCGGTGAGAACTAAACAAGATGGCGGACGCAAGAGGAGGGTAAGGAGATTTGAGGTTACAGTACCAAAACACGAAAGGATATATTGCTACGCCAAGCAGGCCCGAAAAATAATTATGCGTGTGGTACTTACCTGTTACTGGTGTTAAATCGTCACCAAAAGCGCAGCAGCTTCACGCGACGCGAAAAAAATAAAAGCAAACTGTTTTTGAAAATGCTTAACCAGCTTTAAGATCAACCAACATCACTACGCACTGATATACCTAGGTTTTTTAAAAGCGGTACAGACGCCCTTTGCACAGACGTAATTTAACTATACCAAAAACCTGGTACTGGACCATCGTAATGGTCGCTAGCGTACGTAGGAGCAGGGTTCTCATAGCCGGTCGAAAGCGGTCAAAAAAGTGTACGACGTAGGTGTTCACAGTAGCTGCTGTCGAGTCAACCGTCGAGGTGTGAATGAACGAGATCTGTTCTTGCCGGCAATCTGGTTCGGAGATGAGAGGCAAGAAGTAGAGGGACGAAGAGGTTTGAGGTTAGGGTCAACATGCGAAAGATGTCGAACGCAACAGATGGTGACGAGGAGATAGAATTGAGGATTAGGGAAAGATGAAGGAAAAACAGCAAGTGACGTGGAGTGTTTTGATTGGTAAAAATAAGACTAAATGTGATTGGTTCGTTAATTCGGGTGGAAGATGAAGGAAGGAAGTTAAAAGAGTATGGAGGACACTTGATGGAGAGGAGCGGAGCGGCGAGGTGTTGTCTGTGCGTAGGTTGGGACTGAAAGAGGGAAAAGATGGCGAACGAGGGATAAAAAGTATAACAGAAAGTGACGTGTGAAGTTGTGATTGGTGGGAATAAGAAGTGATGTTATTGGTGGAAAGGAGCAAATGAAAGTTGTTGATTGGTAACAATAAGAGAGATTATGATTGGTGGAAAGAAAAAGGTGTGGGAGTGGGGTATGTTGGAGGTGATGGAAAAGGTAAGTTTTGCTACCAACAAGATTTGCAAAAGCCTCTCCAGAACTCATCAGCAATTTTAAATAACTAGTGTTTCGGGGTTTTCTCTGGTTGGTAGACGAATGCAAGCTGTTTCTGCTTTTTCATAGGTTTTCCCTGGTTGGTAGGCGTTTGCTGTAGTATTTGACGAAGCGCTTTCTAATTTTCGAGGTTTTTCAGGTTTTTCGAGGTTGTTCCTGCCCGGTAGGCAAATGATGAAGTTTCCTTGGCGGCGCACGGATACTAGGCACATACTCGCGCACACACACATACATTCGCTCACAAACTCTTTTCATTTTTAGGGCTTTTAGAAAATTAAATAGGCACACACACACACGTTACAGTTGCCATACTTATATTATGCGTCTTTTTGGTTTTTTTCTTTTTGTTTTTTTCGTTTTTTTTTAAAAAAATAACTAGTTTTTCGCGGTTTTCTGTGGTTGGTAAACGAATGCAAGCTCTTTCTGCTTTTCATAGTTTTTCCCTGGTTGGTAGGCGTTTGCTGTAGTGGTTGACAAAGCCTTTTCTAATTTTCGTGGTTTTTCAGGTTTTTCGTGGTTGTCCCTGTCCGGTAGGCAAATGATGAAGTTTTCCCTTGTCGGCGCACGGATACTAAGCACATACTCGCGCACACACACAATTTAATAGTAGCGTGTAGCAAACTGTTTTTGAAAAAATGCTTAACCAGCTTTAAGATCAACCAACATCACTACGCACTGATATACCTAGGTTTTTTAAAGCGGTACAGACGCCCTTTGCACAGACGTAATTTAACTATACCAAAATCCTGGTACAGGACCATCGTAATGGTCGCTAGCGTACGTAGGAGCAGGGTTCTCATTGCCGGTCGAAAGCGGTCAAAAAAGTGTGCTATCTTGTTTTCATGGGTTTTCCAGATCGGTAGGCGTTAGAATACTCTTAGAGCTTTTTTCAGGTTTTTCGTGGTTGTCCCTGTCCGGTAGGCAAATGATGAAGTTTTTCTATAATGTCGACGTTTTGGCTTGTGGAGCACGGATACTAAGCACATACTCGCGCACACACACTATAATAGTAGCGTATAAAAAAAATTAACAAACCGTAGATTTTCAAGAAAATTCCCACACCGCAAACTACCCGTTTAGTGGAAGAAATTTCGTTATTTTGTATTGTCTTAAAAATGGCTCTAACCCTTTTGATTACGGTACGGTATGTTTAAGATATCTGCATGACAAATAAAATGTATAACTTGAATTTTCTGGGAATAGCTGTGAAGCAGTCTCATTCTGAATGTCTTTTGTACAACTGGTAAACCGTAGGAAACGAAGCCTTACTGTACAAGAACTGTACAAGAACGTTAAAGCACACAATTTATGTCTATTGTTATTATTATTATTATTATTATTATTACTTTGTGTCGTTGTCTATTTACAAAGTTTCCATGTTGATTTTAATGTTTAAAAGCTTTAGACCTTTCTGACTAAAACTCGTCATTCTTTTAACTTTTCTTTTTTCATTTTCATACAAAGAGAACGGAATTTCACAAGTGAAGCAGTACTGTGATAACGATACCAACAAACTAATTATTATTCACCCACTGTAACACATAAAAACAATAAGTAATAATCACAGGCCCAGTTTGTGGGTATTTAAATGAAACATCATGCACAATACAAGCCAATTATGTAATCAGTTGAAATGTGCAAATCTATAGATGTATTTCTGGTGAAATCCCGGTATCGAATTTTTGAGTGCAATGCAATTCCTCCTCTATGTGCTATGTAACTCTCTCTACCACGTAAATAGTAGGTAGAAGAGGTATGCATTGCATCCAAATATTCAATATTGAGATTTCACTGGAAAACTAAATACTTGTTTTGAGGTCCCTCAATAAAAAACATTTTTAGAAAATTCTGCGTGTGTGTGTGTCTGTGTGTATGTGTCAGAGCAGCATAACTCAAAAATGAAAAGTCGGATAAATACTAAACTTGGTATTTAGGTTGAGTACCTTCCAAAGATACGACACAGAGGTTTTCAAGAAAGTCCCTCCACCCCAAACTACCCTTTACATGAACTATTTTCCGAAATGTTTTATTTTCTAAAACTGTCTCTCACGATTTTAATTACAACACCATATATTAAACACATTTATATGAAAAATAAAATGTATATCTTGAATTTTGTGAAAATAGCCTGTGAAGTCCTCTTGATTCGGAAGAAATTTTCTATGAACTTGTATAACTGCTAAGGATTGAGGAAAACATACAATACAAAAATTTAGATCTCTTTAAAAACACACAATTTATTTGAAATAACTTTTTTGTGACGTAAGCCATTTCCGAGATATCTGTTATAAATGGTTCGAATTGTTCAATGCTTAGCCATTCTTTTAAAGTCATGTCGCTTTTCAGTTCTTGCTCGCCATGTTGATGGAAAGAATTTAGAATTTTAAGGCCAGTGTATAGCGTCCCTTTGTATGTATAACGGATGTGTAATGCAGTTATTTCCCGAAAAGCTTTTATATTGTTAAGCTGGACAACTGTGGACCTGTGCATCCTTAAACATTCACATGCACATTAGTATAAACTTCCCTACAGTGTTTTATATACAATTTGACAAGTTGTTTTAAGAAATTGTTAAATTTGGGTACCGAAAAAAAATAAAGATACGGTTTTCCAAAGATTTCGAAAGAACTAAGTTGCTGTATCAAAATTTCCTTGTTACAAATTGTGCATTTATTTCTTAAGGAAACCAGGAATACAGATTTTTTTATAAATTTAGCGTGCACCGATCTATATTTTCAACTTTTACGCCTACGTTTCTCGTCAATAAACACCATTGCTGAAGAGGTTGCTATTTCTACTCTCTCTACCACGTAAATAGTAGGTAGAGGAGGTTGCATGTCATCCAAATATTCAATATTGAGATTTCACTGGAAAACTAAATACTTGTTTTGAGGTCCCCTGAATAAAAAACGTTTTTAGAAAATTCTGCGTGTGTGTGTGTGTGTGTGTCAGAGCAGCATAACTCAAAAATGAAAAGTCGGATAAATACTAAACTTGGTTTTTAGGTTGAGTACCTTCCAAAGATACGACACAGAGATTTTGAAGAAAGTCCCTCCACCCCAAACTACCCTTTACATGAACTATTTTCCGAAATGTTTTATTTTCTAAAACTGTCTCTGACGATTTTAATTACAACACCATATATTAAAGACATTTATATGAAAAATAAAATGTATATCTTGAATTTTGTGGAAATAGCCTGTGAAGTCCTCTTGATTCGGAAGAAATTTTCTATGATCTTGTATAACTGCTAAGGATTGAGGAAAACGTACAATACAAAAAATTTAGATCTCTTTAAAAACACACAATTTATTTCAAATAACTTTTTTGTGTCGTCAGCCATTTCCGAGATATCTGTTATAAATGGTTCGAATTGTTCAATGCTTAGCCATTCTTTTAAAGTCATGTCGCTTTTCAGTTCTTGCTCGCCATGTTGATGGAAAGAATTTAGAATTTTAAGGCCAGTGTATAGCGTCCCTTTGTATGTATAACGGATGTGTAATGCAGCTATTTCCCGAAAAGTTTATCTGGATTAAAATTAAGTGGATATGAAAATAAACTTTCGTACTCACCTATAAGAGATAGAGGGTAGAGGTCATACGAATGTAACACTTCAGAATTTTTTATTCTGCAGTTGGTGTTACTCCTTAGAAAGGAAGTATGTGTTGATTCTATTTAATTCTTACATTTTACATAAAAACGTATGCACAGCACAACATAAAAGCACTACACAGGACACTGATAATTTTAAATATTTGACACTGATGTTGAAGTTGGGGCAGGGTACTTTTTTAACTCCACACGCACTTAATAAATCACATAACCGTGCGGAAATACTTAACCTTCCGCGAAAAGCAACGCAGCAGTACTTGAAAGACAGTGCTGATGTGTGTTACAATATGCTGACGCGGTTAAAGTGTTGCAAAATGCGCCATAACGTCAAAAATCACCGTGAGAAACGCATGCTCATCAGCGAGAAAATCTTTTAAATGCAGTTTTATGGTCGATGGTAGGGAAAAGTGCACCGGAAATGACTGCGTTTACAACTTGGCAAGTTGTGGCGAAATAAGGCGTCAGGATTTTTAATGAGACATTTAACTCGACGCGCATGCTGAAACTGCGGTTTAAATCCTTGTTTCATTTCCTTTAACTTTTGGTAATGCAAACAATAATTACTCTGGGGAATGCTTTATTTCTGATACATTCTATAACGGGTCAGGCGTTTAACGTTTCTAGTTTTCTTTTTTACTTTCTCTACTACGTATAGTAAGTAGGGGAAGTATTGTATTCCACCCAAAAATTCGATACCGAGATTTCACCGGAAATACATGTTTTGACACCCCCTGAATAAAAAAAAATTCATTTTTGGAAACATGTCCGTGTGTGTGTGTCTGTGAACAGCATAACTCAGAAACGAACAGTCGGATAAGCACCAAACTTGGTATTTAGGTTCAGTATCTTCCAGAGATGCGACACGAACGTTTCCAAGAAAATCCCCCCCACCCCAGACAACCCTTTACATGGAACATTTTTCGAAAATTTTAATTTTCTCAAAAATGGTTCTAATCTTGCTGAATATGGTTTTTGCTTTATTGCCCGGCGTGACGCATTGCGCGGCGCGCGTTTGCCGTAAACCGTTACAGTTGCCATACTTATATTATCCGTCTTTTTTTTTAAAAAAAAAATCTTCGCCATCTTAGTTCACAAATTCACCGCTAATTCCTTGTCGTCATTTTTCATCCAATCACCTTTGATTTTATTTTCGCCTATCACATCACGTTATTTCAATTTGTCCACCTATCAGAGATCGTCTTATTTTCACCAATCACAACGTTCCACGTCACTACTTGCTTTACCTTTTTAACCCTCGGTCGTGCATGTTTTGCGTCCTTGAGTTTCCATACCTCGCACACGCAACACCACAGCGCGATAACATGTCCACGTGCTAGCTGGTGTACCGGTACGATCGCCTCCTGGGCCTGCTCAACGCCGAGGAAGTGGTAGTGCAGACCTGCGTATCCGTGACGAACCAGGTCATGTACGTGGTGTTGAGGTAACTCCGAGGAGAGCCCCAAGGTGATCCACGCTACCAATGCCGTGATTGCGGCTTACACCACGGCACACAAGTGCCTAGTGTTATTCTGTCACCTGAAATGAAAGGTCTCCGTGGACACGTATCGAAGCTGCAATCTGCCGTTCCCGTATAGAAACAGAGGTACAGTTGCCTAGCACTAAGGTCTCCGTGGACACGTATCGAAGCTGCCATCTGACGTTCACGTATAGAAACACAGGTACAGTTGCCTAGCACTAAGGCCTCCGTGGACACGTATCGAAACTGCAATCTGCCGTTCACGTATAGAAACAGGTATAGTTGCCTAGCACTAAGATCTCCGTGGACACGTATCGAAGCTGCAATCTGCCGTTCACGTATAGAAACAGAAGTGCAGTTGCCTAGCACTAAGGTCTCCGTGGACACGTATCGAAGCTGCAATCTTCCGTTCACGTATAGAAACAGAGGTACAGTTGCCTAGCACTAAGGTCTCCGTGGACACGTATCGAAGCTGCCATCTGACGTTTACGTATAGACACACAGGTACAGTTGCCTAGCATTAAGGTCTCCGTGGACACGTATCGAAGCTGCAATCTGCCGTTCACGTATAGAAACAGGTATAGTTGCCTAGCACTAAGATCTCCGTGGACACGTATCGAAGCTGCAATCAAAACCGTTAGAGCCATTTTTGAGAAAAGTAAAATTTTCCAAAAATCTTCCATGTAAAGGGTAGTCTGGGGTGGGGGGATTTTCTTGAAAACCTTCGTGTCGCATCGCTGGAAGATACTAAACCTACACACCCGCACATGTGCGCGTATTGCTCTAAAACTTATATCACGTCAAATAGCACGATTTTATAGCAAAACTGATGTGTTACACTCACATGACTTTGTCTACTCTTGTACAAACTATTTTTACAAACGCTTATTCTCCATCTACTTCATGTTAATCGAGATATCGAGATGTCAATCTTATTGCTAATTTTCTTGTAGATGCAAGGGGAACATGGTAGGTTATAAGCGATAGTCAAATCGTTTAAGCGCTGGTTGCTATGTGGCGCATTCTATTCTGTTTGCATATCCAGGACATAAAAAATTGAATAAGGAATTTGGGAAAAAGTATAAGTATTGGAAAATTTAAGGAAATAACAAGCAATATCTCGAAAATGCTTCACTCAACTAAAAAAATGTATATGACATAAATTGTGTATTTTAACGCGATCTACATTTTTTGTGTAGTAAAATTTTGTCCATCTCTTATGGTTTACCAGTTATGCAAAAGTCGTTCACAATAAAGAATACTTTTGGACACATTCCCAGGAAATTCGAGATATACATTTCATTTGTCTTGAAAATATCTTGAACATATGATATTTTAATCAAAATCGTTAGAACCATTTTTGAGAAAATTAAAATTTTCGAAAAATGTTCCATGTAAAGGGTTGTCTGGGGTGGGGGGGATTTTCTTGGAAACGTTCATGTCGCATCTCTGGAAGATACTGAACCTAAATACCAAGTTTGGTGCTTATCCGACTGTCCGTTTCTGAGTTAGGCTGTTCACAGACACACACACGGACATGTTTCCAAAAATGAATTTTTTTTTGGATTCAGGGGGTGTCAAAAAATGTATTTCCGGTGAAATCTCGGTATCGAATTTTTGGGTGGAATACAATACTTCCCCTACTTACTATACGTAGTAGAGAAAGTAAAAAAGAAAACTAGAAACGTAAAACGCCTGACCCGTTATAGAATGTATCAGAAATAAAGCATTTCCCAGAGTAATTATTGTTTGCATTACCAAAAGTTAAAGGAAATGAAACAAGGATTTAAACCGCAGTTTCAGCATGCGCGTCGAGTTAAATGTCTCATTAAAAATCCTGACGCCTTATTTCGCCACAACTTGCCAAGTTGTAAACGCAGTCATTTCCGGTGCACTTTTCCCTACCATCGACCATAAAACTGCATTTAAAAGATTTTCTCGCTGATGAGCATGCGTTTCTCACGGTGATTTTTGACGTTATGGCGCATTTTGCAACACTTTAACCGCGTCAGCATATTGTAACACACATCAGCACTGTCTTTCAAGTACTGCTGCGTTGCTTTTCGCGGAAGGTTAAGTATTTCCGCACGGTTATGTGATTTATTAAGTGTGTGTGGAGTTAAAAAAGTACTCTGCCCCAACTTCAACATCAGTGTCAAATATTTAAAACTATCAGTGTCCTGTGTAGTGCTTTTGTGTTGTGCTGTGCATACGTGTTATGTAAAATGTAAGAATTAAATAGAATCAACACATACTTCCTTTCTAAGGAGTAACACCAACTGCAGAATAAAAAATTCAGAAGTGTTACATTCGTATGACCTCTACCCTCTATCTCTTATAGGTGAGTACGAAAGTTTATTTTCATATCCACTTAATTTTAATCCAGATAAACTTTTCGGGAAATAGCTGCATTACACATCCGTTATACATACAAAGGGACGCAATACACTGGCCTTAAAATTCTAAATTCTTGCCATCAACATGGCGAGCAAGAACTGAAAAGCGACATGACTTTAAAAGAATGGCTAAGCATTGAACAATTCGAACCATTTATAACAGATATCTCGGAAATGGCTGACGACACAAAAAAGTTATTTGAAATAAATTGTGTGTTTTTAAAGAGATCTAAATTTTTTGTATTGTATGTTTTCCTCAATTCTTAGCAGTTATACAAGATCATAGAAAATTTCTTCCGAATCAAGAGGACTTCACAGGCTATTTCCACAAAATTCAAGATATACATTTTATTTTTCATATAAATGTCTTAAATATATGGTGTTGTAATTAAAATCGTCAGAGACAGTTTTAGAAAATAAAACATTTCGGAAAATAGTTCATGTAAAGGGTAGTTTGGGGTGGAGGGACTTTCTTCAAAACCTCTGTGTCGTATCTTTGGAAGGTACTCAACCTAAATACCAAGTTTAGTATTTATCCGACTTTTCATTTTTTAGTTATGCTGCTCAGACACACACACACGCAGAATTTTCTAAAAATGTTTTTTATTCAGGGGACCTCAAAACAAGTATTTAGTTTTCCAGTGAAATCTCAATATTGAATATTTGGATGCAATGCATACCTCCTCTACCTACTATTTCCGTGGTAGAGAGAGTTACATAGCACATAGAGGAGGAATTGCATTGCACTCAAAAATTCGATACCGGGATTTCACCAGAAATACATCTATAGATTTGCACATTTCAACTGATTACATAATTGGCTTGTATTGTGCATGATGTTTCATTTAAATACCCACAAACTGGGCCTGTGATTATTACTTATTGTTTTTATGTGTTACAGTGGGTGAATAATAATTAGTTTGTTGGTATCGTTATCACAGTACTGCTTCACTTGTGAAATTCCGTTCTCTTTGTATGAAAATGAAAAAAGAAAAGTTAAAAGAATGACGAGTTTTAGTCAGAAAGGTCTAAAGCTTTTAAACATTAAAATCAACATGGAAACTTTGTAAATAGACAACGCCACAAAGTAATAATAATAATAATAATAATAATAATAGACATAAATTGTGTGCTTTAACGTTCTTGTACAGTTCTTGTACAGTAAGGCTTCGTTTCCTACGGTTTACCAGTTGTACAAAAGACATTCAGAATGAGACTACTTCACAGCTATTCCCAGAAAATTCAAGTTATACATTTTATTTGTCATGCAGATATCTTAAACATACCGTACCGTAATCAAAAGGGTTAGAGCCATTTTTAAGACAATACAAAATAACGAAATTTCTTCCACTAAACGGGTAGTTTGCGGTGTGGGAATTTTCTTGAAAATCCACGGTTTGTTAATTTTTTTTATACGCTACTATTATAGTGTGTGTGTGTGTGCGAGTATGTGCTTAGTATCCGTGCTCCACAAGCCAAAACGTCGACATTATAGAAAAACTTCATCATTTGCCTACCGGACAGGGACAACCACGAAAAACCTGAAAAAAGCTCTAAGAGTATTCTAACGCCTACCGATCGGGAAAACCCATGAAAACAAGATAGCACACTTTTTTGACCGCTTTCGACCGGCAATGAGAACTCTGCTCCTACCTACGCTAGCGACCATTACGATGGTCCAATACCAGGTTTTTGGTATAGTTAAATTACGTCTGTGCAAAGGGCGTCTGTACCGCTTTAAAAAACCTAGGTATATCAGTGCGTAGTGATGTTGGTTGATCTTAAAGCTGGTTAAGCATTTTTTCAAAAACAGTTTGCTACACGCTACTATTAAATGTGTGTGTGTGCGAGTATGTGCTTAGTATCCGTGCGCCGACAAGGGAAAGCTTCATCATTTGCCTACCGGACAGGGACAACCACGAAGAACCTGAAAAACCACGAAAATTAGAAAGGGCTTCGTCAACCACTACAGCAAACGCCTACCAACCAGGGAAAACCTATGAAAAGCAGAAAGAGGTTGCATTCGTTTACCAACCACAGAAAACCGCGAAAAACTAGTTATTTTTTTAAAAAAAACGAAAAAAACAAAAAGACGCATAATATAAGTATGGCAACTGTAACGTGTGTGTGTGTGTGTGCCTATTTAATTTTTTAAAAGCCCGAAAAATGAAAAGAGTTTGTGAGCGAATGTATGTGTGTGAATGTGTGTGTGTGCGAGTATGTGCCTAGTATCCGTGCGCCTCCAAGGCAAAACTTCATTTGCCTACCGGGCAGGAACAACCACGAAAAACCTCGAAAATTAGAAAGCGCTTCGTCAACCACTACAGCAAACGCCTACCAACCAGGGAAAACCAATGAAAAAGCAGAAACAGCTTGCATTCGTCTACCAACCAGAGAAAACCCCGAAACACTAGTTATTTAAAATTGCTGATGAGTTCTGGAGAGGCTTTTGCAAATCTTGTTGGTAGCAAAACTTACCTTTTCCATCACCTCCAACATACCCCACTCCCACACCTTTTTCTTTCCACCAATCATAATCTCTCTTATTGTTACCAATCAACAACTTTCATTTGCTCCTTTCCACCAATAACATCACTTCTTATTCCCACCAATCACAACTTCACACGTCACTTTCTGTTATACTTTTTATCCCTCGTTCGCCATCTTTTCCCTCTTTCAGTCCCCACCTCCGCACACACAACACCTCGCCACCCAGCTCCTCTCCATCACGTGTCCTCCATACTCTTTCATCTTCCTTCCTTCATCTTCCACCCGAATTAACGAACCAATCACATTTCGTCTTATTTTTACCAATCAAAACACTCCACGTCACTTGCTGTTTTTCCTTCATCTTTCCCTAATCCTCAATTCTATCTCCTCGTCACCATCTGTTGCGTTCGACATCTTTCGCATGTTGACCCTAACCTCAAACCTCTTCGTCCCTCTACTTCTTGCCTCTCATCTCCGAACCAGATTGCCGGCAAGAACAGATCTCGTTCATTCACACCTCGACGGTTGACTCGACAGCAGCTACTGTGAACACCTACGTCGTACACTTTTTTGACCGCTTTCGACCGGCTATGAGATCCCTGCTCCTACGTACGCTAGCGACCATTACGATGGTCCAGTACCAGGTTTTTGGTATAGTTAAATTACGTCCGTGCAAAGGGCGTCTGTACCGCTTTTAAAAAACCTAGGTATATCAGTGCGTAGTGATGTTGGTTGATCTTAAAGCTGGTTAAGCATTTTCAAAAACAGTTTGCTTTTATTTTTTTCGCGTCGCGTGAAGCTGCTGCGCTTTTGGTGACGATTTAACACCAGTAACAGGTAAGTACCACACGCATAATTATTTTTCGGGCCTGCTTGGCGTAGCAATATATCCTTTCGTGTTTTGGTACTGTAACCTCAAATCTCCTTACCATCCTCTTGCGTCCGCCATCTTTTTTAGTTCTCACCGCATCTCCTTGTCGCCCACCCTCCGCCATTTTAGTTCCCACTATTTTAACCTCAAAATCTGCTCTTCTAAGCTCTTGCTACCGCCATCCTCTTTTAGTTCCCATTCTCACCACCGCGTCTCCTTGCCCCCACCTCTTGCAACCGCCATGTTCACCACTAACCTCGAAATTTCCTCGTCCTTAAACCTCTTGTCTCAACCATCTTGTTTAGTTCCCATTTTCACCACCGCATCTCATATCGCCCCATCTCTCTATCCACTCAAGAAAACCACCATCCAACGTTCAAAAATTGCTGATGAGTTCTCGACAGGTTTTTGCAAATCTTGTTGCTAGCAAAGCTTACCTTTCCCATCACCTCCAACATACCCCCACTCCCACACCTTTTTCTTTCCACCAATCATAATCTCTCTTATTCTTACCAATCAACAACTTTCATTTGCTCCTTTCCACCAATAACATCACTTCTTATTCCCACCCATCACAACTTCACAAGTCACTTTCTGTTACACTTTTTATCCCTCGCTCGCCATCTTTTCCCTCTTTCAGTCCCCACCTCCGCACAGACAACACCTCGCCACCCCGCTCCTCTCCATCACGTGTCCTCCATACTCTTTCATCTTCCTTCCTTCATCTTCCACCCAAATTAACCAAACAATCACATTTCGTCTTATTTTTACCAATCAAAACACTCAACGTCACTTCCTGTTTTTCCTTCATCTTTCCCTAATCCTCAATTCTTTTAACTCGTCCCGGATGAACCCATCACCTCCAACATACCCCACTCCCACACCTTTTTCTTTACACCAATCATAATCTCTCTTATTCTTACCAATCAACAACTTTCATTTGCTCCTTTCCACCAATAACATCACTTCTTATTCCCACCAATCACAACTTCACACGTCACTTTCTGTTATACTTTTTATCCCTCGTTCGCCATCTTTTCCCTCTTTCAGTCCCGACCTCCGCACAGACAACACCTCGCCACCCCGCTCCTCTCCATCACGTGTCCTCCATACTCTTTTATCTTCTTTCCTTCATCTTCCACCCGAATTAACGAACCAATCACATTTCGTCTTATTTTTACCAATCAAAACACTCCACGTCACTTCCTGTTTTTCCTTCATCTTTCCCTAATCCTCAATTCTTTTAACTCGTCCCGGATGAACCAATTGCAATAACGATAATCCTTCCGCTCATGGCGCTTTTCAAACTTGCCGCCGCACGCAGCGACACTAGCGCCCCTAGCGGCAGGATTATCGTTAACCCAATTGGCTCATCCGGGACTATTACTACTTGCCATACCACAATTTTGACACATCGCATTAAAGTCAGCGTTATAGTCATTAGAATTTAAGCTTAAAAGTACCAATGAATTTAATATTTGTTTTTGTTGATGCTTTTTAAGAAACTTGTCTAGCAGGCCATTACTGTTTACAGTATATTAAAAAAAATAGCACACAAATTAAATAGAATGTACTTCACTTCTTCATCTTTTGGAATACAAAGCCTTCCTTTTGTAATTAATCAAAATAAATATCTCTATGAATGTGCCTTTACTAGCTACTACTAGATCTGCATAGACTTATAAAATAGCTCCCTCATTATACATTTTGCTGCATAACCACAAACGCACACGTTTTCTGACTCCCCAACCTCACATGTTTCTAGGTAATCTTTATTTAATACATGTATAATCACTTGCAACACATTTAAAAGTTACATGCACATCCATATTCTGTACACTCAGTGTATCACCTGCTTTTAAAATATAATTCAACCTAATTTTCTTCTCAGAAAGCTCAATTTATTTTATTTTTTCAATAATTTGTTTGTATGAAATATTGTAATTGCATCCAGAAAGATTCCTGTATATGCTGAATCTTTTCTCTGAGTAGTCAATTTAAATTTTTCCGTAAGGAAATATTCTGTTGAATAATTCTGAGAAGAGCAGCGAATCAATTCAATTGTTGTCAAACTTTGACGCAGAGCTACATTATATATTTACTGAGTGCCCTACAATTGCAGTGCAAATTACATGTATTGCGTTATAGCCCACCAATTTCTAATTATGACTGGGAATGTATAAGCCAAAGAGAAATAAATCTAGCCAGATTTGGTGGTGCAGATCTTGCAAATTGTGTAACAATGGTTGCCATGGAGTTGTAACATTGAGAAATAAATAACAGCAAACTGCTGATTCTGTGAAACTAGCCATGTGGACTGTTCAGCAGAAAGTCTCGTGTGCTCTTTGGTAAGCAGAAACGAAGTCTGTGAAGCATGTTCAACGCCGATTTCGTCGGGAATACAACCTTCAAATGCATGATCCCATTCCTGACTATAAGAGAATAATTGCCTGGGATGCAAAGTAGAAGCATACAGGAAGCACGTTGTCAAGCAGTGTTAAGCATGCTAAGAAACGAGTTTCGGAAGAGAACATTGCACTCATACGAACCTGCTTTACAAGAAGCCCAAAGAGTATCAATCCGAAAAGCAGGTTCTTCGCAGGTTCACAAAGTTGTGCACAAAAGGCTCCGTCTTCGAGCATACAAAATTCTAATCACACAGAAAATCAAGTACGATGGTAAACAGAAAAACAAGCACTATGATAAACATAACAGGCTAAGTTTTGTTTTGTTGCGGGTGTTTTGGACAAAATTCATGAAAACAACTCGTGCTTAGATCATATCCGTTTCTCTGACAATTGCAGAATCTAGGGGAGTGAGATTCCTTCTTTGTGTTTCAACATGAACGTGATTCACCCAAAGTTAATGTCTGGTGCGGTTCAATGAAAGATCGCGTGATAGGTCCCTTCTTTTTTGCTGGACCTACAGTGACTGGTCGAACCTATCTGGATATGTTGGAGTTGTATGTCGTCTCACAACTTCCAGCAGGAACCATTTATCAGCTAAATGGCGCTCCTCCGGATTGGAGGTACGCAAGTTTCTGAATTACAGTTCGCCCACACATTGGATTGGTAGAGGATCCGAAACAATCTGTTGGCCGCCAAGGTCACCAGATCTATCACCCTTGGACGTTTTTCTATGGGGATTCGTCAATGATTAAGTTTACAGAACGCGTGAAACTCAGAATTCGCCTTGCGATTCGAAATGTTGCAATTGCTATACTGAGGAATACCAGGAGAGAGGTGGACAACAGGCTTGACATCTGCCGTGCTACAAATGGTTGTCATGTTGAAATCTGTTGAAGTTGCAGTTCTTTAGCTAATACAAAATGTTAAGTTTCAATTACATAAGTTTTCTATTGAGTTATAACCATTTATTTTATTTCTGTTATTTATTTATTTCTCAATGTCACAACTCCGTGGCAACCATTGTTACACAAACTGCAAGATCTGCACTATCAATTCTGACTAGATTTGTTTCTCTTTGGCTTAAACATTCCCAGTTATAACCATTTATTTTATTGGTGTTTTAAGTGGGACATCCTGTATATTTTCATTGACTTCAGTGGGTTTTTGCAATAGTATTTATCGACAAAGAATAGCCAATAAATTCTGATTCACTCTGTTATTATTAGTGATAATACAGAAAACTTTAAACCCAATATTTTGAATCCAATGTTTAACAGTATCATACAACTGTTTCCCTAGAATAACTTCTATAGGAATCAGCATTACTGCTTCTTTGAAATTGCCAAAAACAGAACTCGGCTTTAAGGTTTGAACAGATTTTGCTAACTTCTTTGTGTTATTTTCAGCATAACCTGTAATGGTATGACTTCCATAATCTAAGCATCTTTTGATGTGTATTTCATCAATTAGTGCCGAAGCAATAGTTCTCTTTTACTCAGAATTTTAAATAAAGTACTCACATAATTGTCATTGTTTTCCCCATTGTATGTAGAAATATTCATGCCCGCTGACAATTGCTATAAACGTCTTTTAGTTCGTAACACAAAGTAGCCACTTAATGCATTGTATGCAGTTGGTGAATGACTATAAATAACGAAGGCAAAATATTGCCTTCCGGGAGACAACAAAAGATTAAACTGGTCTTATGAATAACTTAAAATGCTTTTCTACTTCGTCATCTGCATCCATACTAGCCAATTCTAAGTAATTGCATGCCTTACTTACTCAGTTATTTAAAATTACTTGCATATTTGTGAACAGACACGTATCTGGATAGTAAACTTTCGAACTGAGGCTACAGACACTATTTCAGATCCGCTAGTAACACCCACTTTAAAGCATTTAATGACGTTCATAATTATTTATATTCACACTAACTACCAGGTGTTCATGTACCACAATGCTATTTACAGTGACCAATCTTTCCTGGGGGTAGCTCGCAGCCATGCACTCGAAGACGTGCATCCTTCGGAAATGTAAAAGTACTTTTGTCCCTCAGTATTTGAACTGCTATCATAGTTGGATTTGCATTCAGGCACACAACAATGTGTGCTCACATGAGATGCATACACATCACATATTTAGCTATATCTATAATTCCCTTCCGTAATTTAAAAGCATTTTATAATAATGGCTAAAACATATTCAAACAAATCAAGGGATGTCACTAACAGTGAGTGAATAAAATTTAAGCTTAGATTTTATTAAATTTTAAGCTTATATATAGGCACGTTCTTTTCAGACTTATCTGACAATATGCAAGAAACTTACGATTTCACACGACAATTAGTACATTCTTCAAATGAAATCCGTAGCTCAGATTTACGGTTGTCCTTAAAACGAAACAACACTAAGGGTTGAGTTTTAGCTTGGGTGTGCGAAAACAAAATTTACATAATTAAGATGTAAGTTAAACACTCACTTTATCATATTGCGTTTTATTCCAAGCTACGATATTGCAAGAGTAATAAACAACCAGCAAACGTATTTAATTATATCTCCTAAATTTTCATCAGCGAACATTCAACTGGCCATTAAAACACAGGTTTAAACAATACATTGAATAAACTGGCGTCTCTATAGTCGGGCTAGGTGCTGGATTGCCAACTTGCTTATTTCTCGGCTGGTTATAAACAAGGCTATGATTAAAACACGTCAAATTTTACCCGACCATCTTAGGTTGTCTCAGCACTATAGTTAAGGAGAATGTGCTGACAGCAGCACACTTTTTTGGACTTTGCGAAACACGTGAAGCGTAGTAACGTTTGCTAGCCTAGCAGTCACCAGGAAGCATAATTATTCTCCTTAAGTATTTAATGACGTGTGTTACCCAAAGGTTAATATCTCCTGTAAGAAATATAATAAGGGTTCAACTTTTTCACGTGCACTACGCGGTTTTTTTTTGGGGGGGGGTCTCTGTTTCGGGTCTCTAATAACGTAGTTAACTGGTGAAATTCGTTTTATAATAACCAATGTGCCATGAGCCTGTTTAAAAATTTCGTAGTTAATCCTTTTTTTTTCGCATTGGCACAAACAATGTAACCATTTGGCCCGGGGTGAAAGACAAGTTTCTATGTTTCCTGTCAAAAATACGCTTTGGTTTTTCTTGTGCCTTTCTTAGGTTATTCTTTCCGATTTGTCGTGCCTAAAGTATTTCATGCTATGGGATATTATGAAAATTTTATCAGTAATGGATTTCAGTTGGACTTCCGTGGGCAGTGTCGGATCCTTCCATACATCAAAAAGAAAGATGAGTAAATTTTGAGTATTTCCTGTGATACAGGATTCTGCGGATCCAAATTTTTAGAAAGTTCAAGCACCAAGTGTTATTTTATACAATCATAATTTAACTAAACTTATACTATTTAACGAATATTATACATGTTAACTTCTTATGTAAATAAAAATTCTTCTGGTGCGGTCTAAGCACAATTTACAGGAAGGTTTTTCAAAACCTAGGAATACTTCTCCTATTTGTGCAAGAGATACATGTCTATTGGTGCCTTTATCACTTTATGCTAAATTTCTACCTTCTACCCCAGTGCGTCAAATTTAGCAACTTAATTTTTATATCCTAGCGTCCCTACCATTTATTTAATATAATTATTTTGAGAACAGGCACATCCACCACATACGCGCTTCATTAACTTAAAACAAAATGAAATGGCATCTCCACTACGTATGCCATTAATTTAAAACAAAATGAAACCAAGTATGGCATTAATTTAAAACTAAATGAAACGGCGCCCCCACCAGGTATGGTTTGTAAACCGGGGCAGAGCACTGCACGTAGGCCATCCGACCCCTTGTGCTTCTGCCGTGACCCCTGGGACGGAGGGATGAGGGGAGATACCCGAAGGGCGACCAGATAGGATGACGACGGGCGCAAGCGCGAATGGGATCCCTAATGTTTCCAGATTGAACGCCTCTAACGCCGCCCGAGCCCACCCATTGCGTTCCGAGCTTTCGGGTGATCTTCGAAGTAGTGCTTGCCCGAAAGCACCCAGAGGCGGGTATCCAACCGAGCGGTACCTGGACGAATAAATCTCCATAGAGTGCGCAGCCACAATCCAGCCACAACCCTCCGATCACCGCCGCCTGGTTCTACAACGCTGAGACATGACAAGGAAGATGATGGGTACCTACAGGAAATGAGGGGCGCCGGTCGATGACACGCCCTACCTTATGTTTCCGATGCTAATTTCTTTATTGCTCTCTAATATTTTAATGCTCAACATTTTATCCGTCCCAATATCGTAATGCCAGCAAACGATTTAATGTGTTTATTGCAACTATCATGGTAACCCAAACAAGAATAGAATACTGGCAATAATTGCCAGGGTGTTACGTATATCTTGGGAAGTTCAACAGAAGGCCGGGCAGGGGTAAACGTGTAAGAAAATGGGTTTTCCTGGAGGTCGACTTTTTTTGTCCTCCAGAACCTCTATCCAGTGATTTTCTTGAAAATCCATCGGGAAGATTTAAAAACGAAATATATACACCCTCTCAAAGTATTCGGCTGCACTTTAAAAAATTCTAGAAGCCAAATTGATGGAGAGAAAAATCTATTTTTTTGTACATAAAGAGCAAATGGTAATACAGTTTACGTTTTTGGCGCTTTTTCAGATCATTCATTTTATCAGTTTTATGCATTTTTTAAAAGTTATGCCAAACCTGCAACTATTTTGTACGTGGTGTTTTTAAAATTATCTTACCGGCATTGAGTAGAGAAATTTCTTTTGTGTATTGATTTTACGATGAAAATAGGGTTTTTATTTGACTCAGGAATAAAACGTCAAAGTTGCAACTTTTCAACGTTTTTGCCTTAATACATTTTCGGCTCACTTTTTACGACTTCACGAATGTATTTCGCCAGCAGTGTAAGTCTTATGTCGAAGAAAGTGTGTAGATGTGTACAAAAAAGGCTCTACCCAATGCATGAAAGATAATTTTGAGAACACCACCCACAAAAAAGTTGCAATTTTGGCATATCTTTCAAGAAGTTATAAAACTGATAAAATGAGCGATCTGAAAAACCGCCAAAACACGTAAACTGTATTACCATTTGATCTTTATGTAAAAAAAATAGAATTTCCCGCCATTAATTTGGCTGTTAGTATTTTTTAAAGTGCAGAGGAATACCTTTTTGAGGAGGTGTACACGATTATGTCGTTTAATGGTGCTGAATTTGCATATTAGCTTAAAGTATTTCATAAACATTTTATGTGCTTAAGGTTATTGTAAAAATGTTGTTTCACTTTTAATATAAATATTCCTACTTGGCTAGTGATACCAATTGACACTGAAACATCACTGAATTTCCCAGAACTGACCAACTGCTTTGGTTTTCTTGGTAAGAACTTCTCTCCAACATGATCTGATGCTTCTGCATTAGCTGGAAAGTAAAATGGCAGCAGACGTTTCTCCTGTATATATCATAACATAAGCTAACAATTGAATTTGTTTTCTGTAGTTGTCATCATTGGTGGCTCAAACGAGAATATACGAGTAACATTTACAACCACTACTAGGGTGTTAAGCATACCTTAGAAAGTTTACGAAAGAGATGGCAGGGATAAACGTGAATTCTAAAGCAATACTTGAAGATATAAAGGTGTGCACAACGTTGCAAGGGCCGGTTTCCTTCAATTGACAAGGAAGGTAACAATTATGCAAACATCATGATCAGAGCTAACTTTCCTGAACTATTCTTACACGAAGATGTAGTACCTCCTAATTTTGCCATGCTGGTAAGGAATTATCTTGAAGTAACCTTTTCTTGGCTGAACCATGTTGACCTGATATGGGAACTATAGAAATCCTTTTGTTTTCTTTTTTCTTTCCCGCTTCTTATTTTGTAACGGTGATCATTGTATATGCCTCTTTCATATTAGCTGAACCCGCAGATCTGCTCGCGTTATTGAATTAAATGTGGAGATTCTTCTCTTTCGTTTTACCTGTCACTTTTTCCGTCTGTCCCCCTTTCCACTAGATCTCAGAAACTCTTTCTCTCCCTTCATTACACTTATCCCCCTCTCTTTTGCACCTCTTACGTGCAACTTAGATGTAGTACTCGATAGTAAACTGCTTTTTCTGGGGTGTTAAGTAATTAAAACGCAAGTAATGGTTTAAAAGTGCATATCTTCCTTATGCTTATGTGATCGGAGCTATGCTGTTACTCTGGTAACTGGCTTACCTACACAAACAATAGTGATGTTATAACTTCTCAATTATTCTTCCTGTCGATATTTTGTAAATAACATAGTTTGTTAGAAGCGTAATGCTTCTGAACCTTTGATATATAGCACTTTAAAAAATTAAGGGAGGCCTTTAGGTTTTTTTAATTGGCACCCTATTAGGACATCTTTTTGAAAAAGTAATGAAGATACCTTATAGCCTATTTTCTAAGTGGAGCCTGAAGTATGTTATCATATACCGAACTAAGAGGAACAAATGTTTTTATAAACAAGAGATTTATCGGTGGAACAACGGGCCTTGAAGAAAGATTTAATACAACAAATGAAGCTGGCAAGAATGGAAGGGAAACGGGCCGTCATAAAGAACTTACGGTTGTGGGTCGATGGACGCATGGTGGCTGGATGCGAAAGAGACACAAGGAGCAGCAGATTGCAGGAGCAGGAAATGTTTCCGCCAAATACATCCGAGACCAGAGAGAAGGAATGCAGATCGGAAGGAAGTCCAAAGAGCGATTGGAAATCGGAGAAGGATGGATATATGGAAGTTACGTCACTGCTACGTGGGGCTGGCGGGAAGAAGTTGGTTGTGTCAAAGAGAAGATTGGGAGACGACGTAGTGACGTCAGATCAGAGTGACGTAAGGGCAACAGCTGGCAAAGTTAGGAAAGTGACATCAAGGAGGGAGGAAGTTCAATCGCCACGTGATTTGGTTGCCGGCAGGGCAGAGGCGTGGCTTCAGAGTGGCGAATTGGTGGAAGAAGAAAGCATTGTGTTGACACCCAGCGGGACCGTCAAGGGAGCCAACAGGAATAGATTTTATGGAGTAGGAAAGTGTGCCATACGTATAGAAATAGAGCAGGCGCTGTGAGAGGTATGGGAATTCAAAAGCAGTAATAATGGGGGAGTTAATAGAGCAGGGCGGGAGAGTGACTATAGAATGAATAGAAGGGAACACATTAGACAAAGTAAAGACAAGTGTATTGATAAGCAAGTGATAGATTTATATGAAATCGTGAAGTAAATGATTTGGATATAAATGACGGTAAACACGGAGAGGGCTAGGGGGGAGAGTTACATTTCTTAATATGAACGAGCAAGTGTTGTTATGGCCGATCAGCACGGGGTACACAATAAGTATTCTCTAAATTTGCATCTAATAGTTTCCATTTCTCGCTGATAGTGGATATTCAAAGACGATCGGAGGAAGTAAGGGAAGGAGATGGGAATGGGAGAAGAACACTAAGCAGTATAGTGACTTTAAATGAGAAACTGTTAGCGATATGAAGCTAACTCAACACACATGTTTTGTAAATGCGGAAGCTTGGGTATGATCGGCAATAGGAGCCAGGGCTCGACGCTGATCATGCCCAAATGTATTGTATTAGCTCAACACTCAATAAAGATATCATATCATATTATATACCATGTTTCGTCCAATCGAGTTGTCTATTCTTACGTGAAAATAACACACACATACAAACGAACGTTTTACCAATTTTTATCTTTGGTTTCAAGGTATTCCATTATACATTGGTATAGGTTATTCAACGGAGGGGATACCTCGCGCTCCGCGACCGACAGAGATATATGTGGCTACCAACCCCCAGGAGGAAGGGATGAGAGAAAGTAACCACAGGAGGCAGACAGACGTGCGGAAGTTCCTAACTCCAAGCTCACAGACTCGTCCCACTGCTGGAGCCGTCCATCAATCATGCATCCCTCTGGTTTCCACGGAGAATACTCTATCCATTGAATATGCATCCGCGCCATCTGTCCGGCACCACGAAATCTTGAAGCACACCTAAAAGATGAGAAGGAAACGGAATGAAAGGGAAATTATGGAAAGGAAGTCGCGGTAGAGAAGAAATACCCCAGCATTTGCCTGTCGACCCCGGGAAACCACGAAATGTCCATGGGTTAAAATGGGCGGTCGCCGGGGATCGAACCCGAGGACGTAACTTGAAGTTATAAAAAGTTAACTTCTGTGTAACTAACACCCAAGTTTAAAAGAGAAGAAAGAATATTGTACAGAAGTAATGCTTATGATGACGAATATAAAACACATTATTCTTAAGTGCACAAACATAATTTTCAATGTGGGAAATCTTTCCTGATAATGCTTTTTAATCTTTAATTAAAAATACCGTAATGCAGCCAATCTGGATATTGTTATATATCATTATATTGTATAACATTGGCTCAATATTGCTACTGCGGGTTGAGGTTGCAGTTATTAAACATCTAGATACAAACAAGCATACAAAGCCAGGTGGTTTAGTTTTGTAATTATGGAAATACAGTGGGACTTTATTTAGATTTCTGTGTTATCATAGGAGTAGTATAGAAATGGAGTTAGACTATAGACCGCCGGTTTGAATCTTGTCCCAGGCGCACCACACCCTACTGCATTCCTGAGGACATCTGTGTGTCATAAATCTTGTATGTGTGTCGAACAAATAATGACAGTTGACATTCCAGGCGTTATACCCCTCCCCACCTGCATTATCTGTTGAACAATGGATGCTTTACCGACAAAAGACGCCTTCCCTTTTATTATCCTCTCGGACAAACGGAGACTGCATGCTATTCACTGCGACACCTGCATATTGTTTTGGCTAACAATGGATTCCTTCCTTCTACTTCCCTTCTTTGTTATCCTCTCCGACAAAAGGGAGACTGGATTCTATGCACTGTGACACCTGCATATTGTTTTGGTGAACAATGGATTCCTTGCTTCGACTTCCCTTCTTTGTTACCCTATCCAACAAAACGAAGACTGGATTCTATTCCCTGCGACACCTGCATATTGTTTTGGCGAACAACGGATTCCTTCCTTCGACTTCCCTCCTTGTTATCCTCTCCGTAAAAGGGCAGCCTGGATTCTGTTCACTGTGACCTGATCACCTGCAAACAAACACATTTGCATCCTTCTTCCTTCACCCTTTGCGCTTTGCAATATCCAGACACCTATGTGTCGTGAAACACGCACCTGCGTCCTCCCCTTATGCATTCCATTCTCTGCTTTGCACCACCCGACTCCTCCAAGCACACAACTGCACCCCCCTTCTATATTCCGCAATAACAACTCCAAACACCTCTGTGTGTGTCTGTGTGTGTGTGTGTGTGTGTCAAGAAACGCGCACCTGCGACCTCCCCCTCTGCATGCCATTCTCTGCTTTGCACCCTCGACTCTTCCAAACAGCGATATCAAAAAACTTACCGTGTGTTCCCCTCTGCAATATGAGTTAACATGCTTACGCCATTTCCCCCTGCATTTCATGACTCATTCTCGATTCTCTTAATAAAAGCACGGCCCAGCCTGCAGAACGTTCTCCCCGCGGACCCTTCGCCATATGTCATATGTGAGGTAATGAGCCGGTTTTACGTCATGCGTATATAAGGAGCCCATTCGCCGCTGCCTGAAATAATATTTGATGTGTAATCGAGACCATAATATGATGGATGATTTATGGAGCTAGTGCGGAGAAGAGGCGCACCACTACACTTATTACAATAGGGGGTCGTGCAATGGCACATGCACTCTGTAGTGTGTAACATGTCTTCCTATTGTAACCAGATGTCTTCTCGCGGCATATGCACAGACAACTGTCCCGTCTACACAAAGGTATAATGTAAGTGCAGATTTTATTGAATTCTATTCCTAAAACGTTCCCAATGAGAGACAATAAAATGACTCATTGAATCATATTTCTTTTTCAGGGATACTGATTCCGAAAATGATAATGACTTGGACAGCATCGTTTCAAGCCACGCCTCCCTTTGCCATTCAGAGTACTGCAATGGATATACTCACGTGATCCTATGCGACAAGCCGGAGGTGCACGATCAGATGACCCCATACTTCTCGGAGGGAAGTAGAACGGCAGGGTATACATGCTCAGGCAGAGATATTTAAAGTAGCAGTGTACAAACCAATTGCATATGCAATACGATCATACAATGATATGAATGAATAATTAACGTTAAAAATAATTATGTAAATAATTAATTACGTATGCAATACTATCGTACATTGGTATCTCGATACGTTAGTACTATCGTACATTGGTATCTAGGTATAACTAACCTGGAAATCATTATGTCTTTGCAGAATTCAAATGTCGACGCGGGTACCTAAAAACGAGATAGATTTCGGGGGACAGAGAAGCAGGGGATATAGTGGAATAGCATCTTGCAACAACAGCGTAGGCTACTCATCATATAGGCGGGGGTCAGAAGCAGTCGAATACCCTGGTGGGCAAGGATCTAATACACATGACTCCAGAGTCTTGCCCCAGCAAGCATGCAGAATTCAGGAAAACATTGCTGTGAGCATTTTCATATCTGTGAGAAAAAACAATGTTTGCGTTTCATTTCTCTGTAACCTAACAAAATTTAATTCTTTTTCAGGCTACCTACATTTTCAAAAATCACGTATCTAAGGCTTTCATTGTGTAATGCTTCGGACGCGGAAATAAAAAGAACAGCTTTGCCGATCTACAAAGGAAGCTGTAGGTCTTGGACGATAGAATAACCAGCATTGACACCCCAAGAAAAATGCAGGCAAGAAGCGTCCTCCGAGACGTCTGCATCTTGAGAAGCCATAATGTTAAGATCGGGTTGTTCTACGACATTCCAGTGCTTATAGCGAATTTTGTATACATGACAATGCATGACTGGGAGATAATTGGAGAGAGCCTCCCTATATTTCAAGTATTCCTCCAATCGAGAAGGTGCCCAGGAGTGAAATATAGTGAAAGTATTGTTTTCACTTATAATTAAATTAAATTGAGGTCTATTTATGGACGCTCTATAACTTCTATGGTGCTTATCGTTCCATTCTATATTGGGCGTTAAAGACCGGAAATTTTGCTCAGGAGCCTCTTTATCATGCTCGAGGTTCTTTCTACGGCACGGGACCACCGGCTTTACTTCTCTTCCGAAGGAAGCCATGCTAAAGATTTTTACCCCCGAAAAAATCAATCGCCCTCCGCCGGCTTTGAACCCGCGACCTCGGGAACCAGAGGCTATCATGATAACCACTACATCACGGAGGACGACACTCTTATAATGCCATTGCTTATATGGAAAGAGACAAAATAAGAATTGTGAACACTAATTTAAATGATTGTGAAATACTTTTAAATACCGATGAAGTTTGCAAGCTAAAATGCTTGAGTCTTGTGTACATTACCATCTAGGTAACCTATGCATTGCAAGTGTAATGCCTTACGTAGTAAGGAAGAGTTGGAGGAGAAAAGAGTGGAAATGTATGATAAAAATAAAAAAGAATGAATGTATGCTTTTACACCTTGTTTTATTAATTAAAAAGGCCTTACATTCCTAATGAAAAAGAAATCCTTACATTATAGTAATTCGTTTAAAATAACGGCGGCATCGCAAGAGTCAGAGGCTTGTATGTAAATACGTTACCATGAATTATCAGGCAATACAATGAGGTCTGTGCAGGGATGTTTGCACTAGCTTGAATTTCGAGTCTAATGTTCACAGCCGCATTTACAACCTCCTCGGGATGTGAGCCGTATATTACACAAATATAGGTGCATATTTAAGAAAATCCTTACCCTTCAATAAAGGGCATTTCTCTTTTTCATAATACGAGTTTTGAAACTTTGAGTACATTTCATACAGTGATACAAATCTCGAGTTCCCAAAGTCCAAGTTCACGTCGTGGTGGGGATAACATTCACTATTGAGATAAAGCCTCAAATTAATTATGTTGCAATGATAAAAACGGGAGCAGTATTTAGATGCATCACTCGATCTTGATGTCTGAGCACCAAAAATGACAAATCTCGGCTTCTCCATTTCCGATGCGATTGCAACATTCCAGGTGAATGATTTAGTTTGCGGCACAGCGGGTTGAATGTGCAGATTCATGGCCCTAAAGGGGAGAAGCAGTGCTTTGTCCGACTTGACAATTTTGAGGATTTCAACCTTTTCAGCATCAGAATGGTGAATCACAGGCATTCTCAACTCCATTCGTCCAAGTTTTTAACACTAACATTCTCTTCCACTTGAGGTGCTATAATGCAGTTTTTAGAGTCCTTGGATCGAATCAGCACGAACTCGAACTTGCTGTTGAGTATGAGCTCCTTGTGGTCGTATGCCAATCCCAGAAGCACCGACAGCGGCAGTATAGCATTGAGGGCTCCATTTGCTGCATGTACAATGTTCGTCTTCTCCTGGGTAGCACCATCCAGCGTTCAGCAGGTGAGCAGATTACATGGGGTTGTGTGCAGCGTAGTTGCGCAGATTAGATGAGATCCCGGGGTTTCTGATTCGATCAATAGTTGTTCCGTTCGTGTCCAGTCGAATCTCCTCGAACATGAATGCAATAGCGTTATTGGTAAGCTTTGCAGTAGTACTTGCTCCATTAGTTTAGTAATACTTCCTTCTATGTATACTTAACTTCAGCTAGATAAAGTATATAAATCCTCAGCTTGGCAAGGGACTCTAATCCCATTAGCGTCCAGAGCCGATGTATTATATGGCAGAAACACATGCTGCTCTTCTTTAGTGATCTTGTCCTCGAATCTGTGTGTCTCGGCAGCATTGAAGATGTCCGTGATTTTAGGATTCTGTATACCAATGTAAGAAGGAACTTGCAATTGCGCGATGTTAACACTCGGGACTTCAAAGATAGAGTATGATGTAAGCGTCGAATCACTACATTATTGTATCGTCGACGACGCTGACTTATTCTAAAATCTATTGCCATTGCGACGGATGTGAAGTCTTATGCTAATACCCTCGTTTCTAAAGTCGATGGTATTTCCGTTCTGGTCCACTACACGATGACTGATTGGCTCTATAATATTGGTGTCTATGATCGGTAGGTAAATTGGATTTGATGGTTCTTGAGAAATATAATATCCAGGCGGGACAGATGGGAAACACTCGTAGATTGAGTGCCCGCTTTTACCGTCGATGAAACAGCTTGTTACTATACTGCACTCGATTCGTATGATGCTCACCTTAAATATGTTTGCCAGGGAATCAGATTCAACCAGCTGATTAGCCGGGATAACTTTATTGTACCTGAACTCAAGAGTGATCCTATAGATCACTCATTGGGAAAATCAACGGCGAAAGGGCATTTAATTTCTGCCTTCGTATTATTATTATTATTATTATTATTATTATTACGTCTAATAAAGAAGACAGTCTCATCCACCCCTGACATATCTGTGATGTATTCATTAATATCAGCAATCTTATAAGTTCCATAGCGTATATCGATGACCTTAAGCTCATCATTGTGAATGTATTGAAATTGATTATTACTCCGGTCAACATTGGAAATAGAATAGAAGTTTTAAGAATTCAACAGATCAATCTCATAATGTCTCGTAGGATCTATCTGCATATGAGGTTTCAGGTATGTAGTAAGTACAGATTCATTGCCGCTGACAGCGATAGTGTAACTCTCTGCGATAGAAATTGCAAGCACAAGTGCCCGCAAATGACTGAGCTGAAACCTCCCAGTGTTATACATCACCTAACGCCTCTGAGGTACCTTTCTATATTTTGGTAGCTTCAAGTTTACAAAGCTATCGAAATAAAATGCCACGACTCCATCCTTGTTTACAGCAACCCAGTGTGTGTCTTTATTCTCTGAAGTACCGAGATTGATGATAATTCTCTCTATATAACGAGGTCTTGAAGGTAACTTGTCGATCATGTATACAGCTCTAAAATGTGGAACCATTAAACGTCTAGCATACAAGTCGAGATCAATGTTACTCAAGGTTTTTCTGGAACTCTGCCCGATTTTTGAATTCCCTTTCTTGCTCTGACGCACTTTCTTTTTGGTGTTCCTCACCTCATTCTTATTTAGTTGAAGACCTTTTCTTTGTTACTTCAATCTCTCTGTTATGCCTCGTCATTTCGGCAGGTTGTTTATCTGAAGCATTTTTCTTATTCACTGCTGTAGCAATTTGAGCTGCCCCTCCAGCGGGAGCACCTAGAGTTAAAATAATTGGTATGAGAGGCAGAAATCCCCCACGTTTATTTTTCCTGGATCCAGCTCCAACAGCCACCTTCCCCTTCATAATTGATGTTACTAGTCTCGCTGCCAACTTTTCGCCTAATGCAGCAACAGACTCTTTTCCACGGCTTTTCCGCCAAGATCCTATCGGCAATGTTTATCGAAGCAGAGTCCGTATGCTGAGCGTAGGCAATGTGAAGTTTGTACCCTTCGTCTAAGGGATTGATTGCGGGGTCGCATCTCTTTAATATTTTTTCTAGCTTGTTTCCGGGCCCACAGTATCTATATCCAGGCAAATGTGCTTCAAATGGTAGTGAATTGATGAGAGTTAATTTAACCGGAACTTCTTGCAAACTTAACCCTCTTAGCTCTCATGGTATACTAATTGATTTTATCGTTGCTTTGTTCTTTTATACTCTATCATCGCTTTACAGTTATTTGCGTGTATATATTATATATAATGTATATACATTAAGCACGATTAGTTTTATTTTAGTTGCTATAATGAGCTTGTGAAGCAAGATTGCTCCCCGCCTGTTCGGGTGCTAGACTTTGAAAGCGACTTCAGACGCGTTCGCCACAGAAAGCTGTTTCCTGGCAATATTAGAGCGCTCATTCTAGGCAGCTCCAGCGCTGGAGAAACACATGTATTACTGAATATGATACTTCACGAGAATGAACTACGATTTGAAAACTTGCATATTTATTCAAAGTCACTGTATCAGCCAAAGTATCAATATTTCATTAAGCTGCTTAAAAACATTGAGAGTATAGGAGTGAATACTCATGAAGACGGAGAAAGCGTCTTGCATCCTTCAGAAGTTAAAGGAAATTCAATCTTTATATTTGTTGATGTCATCACAGAAAAGCACAAGATCACCTCCTTTTATAGCATGGGTAGGCATCGAAATTTGGACTCTATATATCTAGCACAATCCTATGACAAACACCAAAGCATTTAATTCGCGATAATGCGAACATGATTATACTCTTCAGACAAGATAATTTAAGTTTCAAGCACATATATAAAGATTACGTAAACACAAAACATGTCGTATACCGTGTTTAAATGTTTGTGCAAAGGTGTTTGGAAGAGCTCTTCAGAAGCAAGACCCTTTATGGTGATAGTTCCCGAATCTTTTTATGAATGAGAGTCGATATAGGATCGGATTCGATGTATATATTAAAGTAGATAATAAAGAAATTGCTCACTTATAGTTCGGCATGCGTATTGACAGGTTCGGATCACAGAGAACTGCGCCAGTTCAAAGGTCACTACATCAGTTCATCATAATTCGAGATAGCAGAGGAAATTACTAATTCAGGAACAAGAGACTGTGTATTGTTCAGGACCCTGAAGAAGACGATGATGGTGGATGCGCTTACGTCTTGTACTGAAAATCGAATGCAGGAGTTCACCGAAAAAACACATCCGCGTATGGGCAAACTTCAAATTATGCTTAGGGATCACATCCAGAAATCGCTCGATGTGCAAACATGACGCTCTAATGGAATATCTTAATAAAAATACTCTTGAACGTCACGCTGCAAACAATATTATTTTGGACACAATAAGAATGGAGATAATACTACCACCCCAAGAGAATCACGACGTGCTGAATAAGAAACATGTATTAGAATATATAAATGCAAGAACGCCTCCACTCGATTCATATGGGAACATTTCATTTCAACAAAGAAGAATAAGACAGGTAGCAGATCCTATCCATGATGGCAAACAGCAACTAAAAAGTTTGTTAAAGCCTTAGTGGAAAAGAAAGAAATGAAATACAACAATATTTAAACAGCAGGCTTGGTTCCATCAGTACTGATGTTACACAAACTTTGGGAAAACACATGGAAACTATAGCGAGCCGACAGAAAACCATGGATAAGCATCTGACAACAACTATGGATATCATCACTCTTAAATCAGAGGTGAACATCGTAAATGTTGTATTTGAGCAAATGAGAGAGGAGCCCATTATTACACTGCAGACGAAGCGTTTCAGAGCGAATGCGCTTCGGTACATGATGAACTCGGGGGTCGAATACTACAAATCAAGTGTAAACGGTGAGGTAATTGCCTGCTATATGACGTCACCAACACCACCTATTGCAAGATCAGATACATTATTTGCTATAAACAACAAGACGGTTGGAACCTTTGTCCAAATTGCGAATAGGGATAGATTAACCTTCACTGCTCCATCAAATCGAGCAAAAGATGGTCATTTACTAAATATCGAATTGAAAATTTCATATAAGCTGAAAGCATCTATATAAAAGAGGTATATATTGACATGAAATCATAATTTCAACCTCATTTCAACATGGACATAGATAGCATAAAACTTAAAGAATCTGTAACCGAGCATGCGAGGACTAAAAGAGAAAAGTTACGCTGTCTTTAAAGGCCAACAGTTTGAAACCCAGAGAGTGATGAGTGAGGCTCTCGGCCAGTAACAGAACCGTTTCAGGATATGCTGAAAATGCAGAAAAATAATACTACAAGCAAGGAGGAATCACCAAAAGACGAGAAACTCTGAGTTACCTTAATAAAGTTCGAAAGAAGGGCAGGAATGAAATAGATGCATCATATGGGGTAAGATGTGAGGATGGAAACTACATGCTAGGGAACATAATCATCGATTTCATCAATAATAAAGTCCGAATAGGCAACGAAAGGTATGAAGCTACACTTGGATTGAGGGAGCTCATCTTCAAGAGAATACCTGAAAAGAAGATGATTTTGAAAGATACAGCAAAATACTGAAAGCAACGCATGTTCATTTCAGCAGACACGGCCAACTGAGGTCGGACAATTCTTACAAGTATAAAAGCATTATACGGCCCCTAGTGACGAATCACAAGGGATTAGGACTGCAGTAGAAAGAGCATCATCCTAAAATGAAGCAAGATTACATTACTGGACCGACACCAATGATTTGGTGGATCGCCTGAGGCTACTTATAGAATCGAGAGAAGACGTCAATAACAATAATTCTCAAGAAATTGGAAAGAAAAAATTGAGAAGAATGTAAAACGGCAAGGATTATAGCATGACAGCAGTGCAGCAAAATATAGCAAGCGAGCTGCACGCCCCAGCCCGCAGAAACTTCATGCACCGGAAGATTATCAGCAGGGGACTCCACGATGTGGTGCAGAGGGACTTGGTTGAGATGATACCGCATCCAAGAATCGATAAAAAGTTCATTGCAATAAACGTTTACTCTAAAATGGTATATGCGAGACCGCTAATGGACAATGCAGGACTTCAAGTTGCAACGTCTATGGAAGATATACTGCAAGTCGTGGCAACCCCACCCAAGAACCGACAGAGTGATAACGGGAAATAATTTTATAACAGGCAATTTAAAACCTAATGGCGAAATATAACATAAATTACCACAGCACCTATACGCATGTGAAGGAAGCTGCTGTTAATTGATTAATAAGTACCTTAAAGAATATGATGTATCGGGAGTATCTAGCTTAAGGACCATACAAGTGTTTAAATCTTTTACCACAAATCAGTGCAAAATACAACACTTACCACACTACCATTAGCATGAAGCCTGGCGAAGGGAAGAACAATGATCTTCTCCTGACTGTATACAACTACAATCAAGGTCGAAGAAAGAAGAGGGGCTTAAAAAGTTTAGCGTTGGTGATTTTTTGAGGGGTTTTGAAGCTAGTTGGACTTTCGAAATCTTTCAAGTTGCTCGTGTGAAACACACCAATCCTGCTACATACATACTAAAAGACAACGATGGCGAGGAGATAAAGCAATCCTTTCATGCACATGAACGTCGCTCAACTTTGTACCCAAAATATATTTCTGGTGGAGGTGTTATGGTGACAAGGAAATAGGATTTTTGCGAAGTGGTATAGGTTCCCTAATACTGAATGGATTTATGGACAGGATTTACTGTAGGGAAAAATAATGAGGAAAATAAAGAGACTTTTCATTGCCACAATAACATGTGTTTTTATTTCCTTCAACCATTTCCTATATTGATATAGTAAGTGTATATGCATGAAAAAGCGATTCATTAAAAATTAAATAAATAGAATGAATGCAATATACATACAACTTGAAAAAATCCATTAAAATACTATATTAACCAAGAATTAAAAAGCAAAAAAATTAAAGCTTAAAAAAGGGAACAATAAAATATTCAGAAAAAATTGAAAACAGAATTCGTTAAAAACTATACTAGGTAAGAATTAAAAAACTAAAAATTATATTTTATACATAAATATATGTCAGCCATGCGCAGACAATAGTGACCCCAGGCAATTGTCGGGTCTGAGCCTTCAGCGAGTTCTCTTTTATCGTCCCTACCACACAGAGCGACTTTATTCATCTCTGTGGTCGTGTCTTTATACTTGAAGCTTCGATATGTGGCTTTTTTGTCAAAATGTGTTTCCTATTGCCATTTAGACAGCCGAAATAGTGGTCTAAATTGTTGCTTGTATGCCGGCCCTGTTGATGCCCTTCGCCCTCATTACAGTTTGGTCCTCTCATCTGTAGGTGTATAATTTGGACCGTAACACTACATGAGCATCCCTGAAAGCTCACCCTCGAACAACCCGATTATTGTTTTGTTTTGTGGGGTAATTCCGTAGTTCTTGATGTAGTTGGATATATCGAAGTACTGTGGATTTTCCTTGATGAATTTATAGATGTTAGTTGACGTCTGGAAGATAAACGAATCGGTGTTCATGTAATTTAATATCAGGTTCTGAAGTTTGGGTTTCATTACATTATAATAGAAGTTGTACATTATTAGTCACGAGATGTGAAGGATGGCTTACGGTATATAGATGGGTTTGTTCATAAACACTTCCTCTCTTGCGAGCTCTATCCCTTCAAGATTTCCCATAAATATAATGCTCTGAACGTAAGTTGTTCGCGCAGTCAATTTCTTGTATAGCTTCCAACTGGAAACGATTCGGAAGTCGTTATATTTACGCGCATTCTCAATGAATTTCCTATATACGAAGAAGTTATTCATTTTCTTCCATAAATTCTGACCGAATTTGGAAGTTTCCCTTGCACGTCTCTCCGTATTTCATTGAGTGTAGGATTTCAGCCATTTTGACTTCTCACATGCCACCACTCTATGTATCTTCTTTAGCTTCAGGCCTAAATCAATGCATTGCTGCAGGTTTCGGTAGTGCAAGGTATCTCTCTATTCTCTAGTGTTGTTAGCAGCTTCTTGTATTGTCCTGGTGACATTTTGCTTTTTGGGCAGAGAGGAAGATCATTATGCTCGTCGTGGAGATGCTCAGGGTACTCATGGTCAACCTCCAGGAACGTATCCAGTTTTGGAATCGGGCAACTGCAGAGGAGTTTATCGCCTTAATTTCTTGCTGTGTAAGCCGTCTTATGGTTCTGTGGCGTAGGACTGGTCATCGAATATCCATATAAACGGTTGATATTTAAATAGCTCTTTCTGTGTTTTGTCATGTCCTGGAAAGTATGCGTTATTCGCCCTTGCATATCTCCTCGATACAGTACACATACCACCCCTGATTCCGGACTCGAAGAACTTGATAATTTTCTCATCATTGATGAGGTCCAACTTCACCTTGAGCATAGCGGCGAATGCAAGCCCTGCAGAGTGTAATACCAGCAGGGGTCCAATTATACATCTCCAAAGAGAGGTCCCTAAACTTCTCGAATGCATCTGCCAACAAGAGCGTATCTGTCTTCAGGCACAAATCGCTGTATTCACACAATTATATTATTTGGAAGGTATTCCAGACTGACGGCGTCTTCATATTCTTGATTTGTTATGTTTCGAATGCAGCCCGCTTGGTTTCGTCTAGTTTTTATGGATGGTCTACATAACTGTAAGAGAATATCCCCTTAGATGTCACTAGCTGCTGATGTTCAGGATTGAGGTACTCAAGAGTTAGTGATATTGAATTCATCTCCACTCGGCATACTAGCTAGACTAGATAACTTATTGTCCAAAAACTTAAAGCTATCTTAGAAACTTGAATGAGAGACTCCTGTACTTTTTGCTGAATGCGATATATCTCTCGGAGGCGTTTGAGATGCATGAAATGGGCTAATCGTCACGTGTCAGGTGTTCCATGAGGAAATGACTAATTACTAAGCCAGTGAAAAAGACGGGTATAAAATTAGGTATCCGCCTATTTAAATTGCATGCATTATGAGCAACCCCCAGGGACACACCAGTCCCGTGACAGTGATCGCGGTCCTTCAAATCGGCCACCTGAAACTCCTTGCATATGAGGCAATGACGAGTATTGTCGAAATCAGCTACAACCTGTGTAGTCCTGGACATTTCTTCATTGCGGTTATATTGGGCAATGACCATATCGGCTATTGCCCGATGCTCAACGAAGAACTCCTTGTAGCATCAGGACCTCTAAATGACTTAAATCTCGACATGGTGGCATACGATCTTGAGAGATATCGATATAGCCTCATGATATTGTCCAACACTGGTGAGCCGATGGCTCGCAGGACAACTCTGACTAGCACGCTCTCAATATCGGCATATATCACAAAATTCACAGGAGTGCCCTTTGAGTAGGATGAAAACTCGCTTCACTTTGCTTGGGCATTTTGAGCGCCTGACATTGCTTGCACTTCAACTTATGCTTTATAAAAGCATCTTCATTATTGAAGTGCATCAGGCAGGGCTCGCATACCCAGTGTTTTCTCACATGCTTACTGAACTGTGATCTTGTCATCATCGACACATCTTAAATCAGACAGTATTGAGATCTTCTGTCTTGCTCAATAAACAATAGGTTCATCTTAAAACCTTTCAGATAACTGGACTAATACAGAGGTATAATTGAGCTCTCACTTTCTATTCCATATACGGAAATTGAAATGCCTTGTTTTGCCGTTCAATGTCTGGAATCTGATGTAAACTTACACGGAAGTCTCTACCGCTGTAATTGAATGCAGTGAATAGCTGTTCTGCGGGGTATTTGCTCGTCCTTTGACCGTGAGTCTTCACTGGATACTTTGCATCGAGCAAACAATGTGCAAAATAGTATTCATCGTTGTTTTTTATATGTAATACAGCGTGTTTATTCGTGATTGCGGCAGGTAGCTCTATGAACCGCGAGGCATTCAAGGGGCCATTAAAGCTAGTTCCAATAACAAGAGCTCGGACTGCGAGCAGATATTTTGAGCTCTCGCTCCCCTCGAAATTAGATATGTTTTCTAGCATTTCATCGACCATAGAGATGAATAAGGCATCAAGATTACTTGACTGAACGCCCAACTTGGTCTTGCTATTGAAAAAGATGGTTTCGGTGTGCTCTTTTTCAGGAGATAGAACTAAATAGGTTATCGCTGTTGAAGAGCTTATTTTAAACCCTAATGGGTTCCTCCTAATCAGAGAAGCTATCTCCCTCAATACAAGATGTCTGCATTCCGGTAGAAATTGACGGGAGTCAACTATTTCTAGAACGTTCTCAATTCGGCTATTTAAAGGGTGTCCCTTGAACGCCGATTCAGTATGCTTGCATTCTAGCTGTGCATGGCTAACCTTTAGTTTTTTGTTGCTGGCTGGATGCTGATGACTTTGTCCGACGCCTGATGGTCCTGCAATTAGTGAGGCCGTAGCAGTGGAGCGTCCTGGACGGGAGAGGGATCCATTCCTTGACCGTGCTCCTCTTCTTCAGCTTCGCGAGGTCTCTTGTATCCCCGGAGCAATGATTGATTGCTTACACCCTCAGACTCCGAGTTCGTGACCATTATCGTAGGTTCTATAACAATAGAAACAAAAAAAACAATTGCAATGCATGTTGAATATAATAGAAATGTGAATATATATATATATATATATATATATATTTAATAATTGGAGAAAATCAATTTGAAATGTTGTGCATTAATGTTACGTTAATTATATAATTGTAGTAGAGCTAGAAAAATGAGGTTAAGGCTCACCGTTCAATTCGCGAAGCATCTGCAAGAACACGATCCTGTATGCACAATTCACACATTCGTACGCTCCCTCAGCTGAAATAACCATACAGGTATCCCCTACAGTCACAGGGGTCGCGTTCTCAAATCCAGGAGGAGGTCGAGACAGCCAGTCTTGTGAGAAGTTGGGCGAAGGTAAGCTATGATCTTCGCTCACGGTCTCAGACATAGATGAACCCGCTTCAGGAACTGTAACAATAGAAGCAAAAACAGAATTAGCTACAATGTGAGTTACACACAGAATGTTTTAAATGGAAAAATAATGCTTAAATTGAAAGTTTATTTAATAAATCAAAATGCTGAAGTAAACTCATTGATTTCGGGGTTGTATACCCCTAAAGAAGGTTGAATGCTTTTTTAGAAAATAAAACGCTTAAGTGCGATAAACATCTAGACTTATCATTGACATCGTTAAGCATCTGTGGTAGCGCAGTCTTATATTCACAGTTAATGCATGTGCAAAACTCGGTAGTGATGTCCGTGTTGGCATCCACCGCTGTAACGGGAGTGACATCCTCAAACCCTCTAGGCGGCGGTGTGATATAATCACCCCCGATAAGAGTGGTGACGGGGGCTACTAATATCAATTACCCTCTGCTCTGTTACACATAGATGCAGACGATGACGGACCTCTCGCGAGGGTAGCTCACATGCTGTAGCCTGCTGCGCTCTGACCATTGCGGGTCATCTACGTCTAAGGTTTGCAAGACTAGCCGTGAGCCTCCATCTCTGGTGAATGTGGCTCTGGCGGCCCCATTGTTGTTTGCAGTGTTACTTGGAAAAGAAAATGTTTAATGTAAACTCGATTGTTTTTTCTATCTGTTGAAAAGACGAATAAATTTCGAAGACATACGATTCAATATTTAATTTCTCGTGTCTGTAATGCACCGTCGAGTAGAAGAGCGGGTGGGAAAACCGATGTGAATGTAAGTGAAACGAGGGTTGAGAAGGTTTGTGAATGTAATGCTTTAGCAGATGTAAGTCGTTTCTCTGAAAGAAGACTGGGTAGAGAAAGTTGTGTGAATGTATACAAGTAGGCATGGGTAGAGAAAGTCAAGCGAAATTTGGCTTAAGAAAAGTGAGTTGAGAAGGTTTCGTGAATCTAATGTTTTTAGCAGATGTAAGTCGTTTCTCTGTAAGAAGACTGAATAGAGAAAGGCATGTGAATATTACTGTAATAAGAGTGAGTTCAGAGGGTCATGTGACGATTCCCTATACTTTTCCTCGTATTTGCAAACACTGTATCGTTTAAAGAAAATTAAATACACTGTTAAAGAGTACGATCTTTTTTATAAAGATGTAAACAATAAAAAAGTCACTCACCTTGCATTTTTAATTGTCGAATGTCTGTAGAAATCAAAACACCTATTTAGTTGCTTCTCGATGAACACAGCAAGTTTTTAGCACGTAACTGGTAATTAACACTAAGTATAATACGCTAAGAGTGGCTCTATCCAACCTAATCACGCCCTTAAATAATCGTAAAGCACCTTAAGGCGCATGCGCGCTATTGGAGGGGTGCTTGCATGTCACGCGATATTTTACCCAATGAGATTATATCAATTCTGGATTTCGAGTTGGGGTGGGGTGGTCTATATACATGGCTACCAGTTATACTTGAATAATGTAATCCGTCAAAGTTTATTTTTACCTGCAAAACTATTTTATCCGTGAATATACGTTCAGTTTTTAATAGAACTCGGAAATTTCTGAACAATGCTTTCCGGAAATTAATGGCTTTTTAGCTACAGAAGCGTCCTATTTGTGAATACCTGCATTGAATTTTGCCTTCAGTCATGAATACACAGAGCCTCAGCTATTCATAATTTACCACCCAAGCATACCAAGGTATCGTAATGCCAGCGCATTGGTTTTTTTTGAAAGAATATAAATGAAATGCTTGAAAGGACATAAGCAATAAATATAGAGAGGTTTTGTGACTAGCTTTGTTGATAAAAAATCTCCTGTCATGCATTCACAGCGACCCGCCAACATCGCACACAAAGGCGGTCCCTTTCTAGACCATTCAAACGCCTGATATACAATACAGCCTCCAAGATTCAAGTCAGAGCGTAGAAGTCCCTATAGAAATGCATATTATTAGGTAAAGCGATTTTTTGACTTGGTAGTATTCTTTCGCATTAATAAAAACAATGCGATATTTCGTCCGCCGACGAATGTTTGATAACATTCTTCTTCCGACTGTACCCAAAACTGGTTTGCAACGTAAAATGCATTCCCTCTGAAGAAAACATTGTTTCAAAGCATTGACTATATATAAGCATGATCTCTGTGCGCGTCTGCGCACCACTCTCTTTCTTTCACACTCTATTGGAATTAAGTGATATTAGCATTGAATGAACACACCTAATATCAGTGCATGTTATTCCTATCACGACATGAACTTGGACTTTGGAAACTCGAGATTTGCATCATTATATGAAATGTAATCAAAGTTTCAAAACTCGTGTTATGAAAAAGAGAATTACCCATTATTGAAGAGAGGGGACTTTCTTAAATATTCACATTTGTTATAGACTACTCGCATCGAACCGAGGAGGTTGTAAATGAGGCTGTCAACATTAGACTAGAAATTCAAGCTAGTGAATATATCCCTGCACAGATCTCATTGTATTGCCTGATAATTCATGATAAAATATTTACATACAAGCCTCTGTCTCATGTGATGCAGCCTTTATTTTAAACGAATCATTGTAATGTAAGGATTTCTTTTTCATTAGGAATGTAAGGAATTTTTTAGGAATGAATCAAGTTGTAAAATCACACATTCACTCTTTTTATTATTTATATCTTACAATTCCAATACTTTCCTCCTCCAACTCCTCGTTCCTACATATGGCATTACACTTGCAATGGATAAGTTACCTAGACGGTAATATAAACACGACTCAAGTCTTTTTAGCTTGCAAATTTCATCGCTATTTAAACGTATTTCACAATCATCTAAATTAGTATTCCAAATTCTTATTTTGTCCTTTCCCATATAAGCAATAACATTGCAAGAGAAAACAATACTTTCAGTGTATTCCACTCGTGGACACTTACTCCAATGCACGAATGCTTGGAATATCGGGAGGCTCTCTCGAATTATCTCCCAGTCATGCATTGTCATACCACAAAATTGTCTGTTTTTCGCTATAGCACTGGAATGTCGTACAGCAACCCGATCTTAACACTACGGCTTCTCGAGATGCAGACGTCTCCGAGCGCGCTTCTTGCCTGCATGTTTCTTGGGGGTGTCGATGCTGGTTAGTCTATCATCCAAGAGCTTCAGCCTCCTTTGTAGATCGGCAAAGCTGTTCTTATTACCTCAGCGTCTGAAACATTACACAATGAAAGCCTTAGAAAACACGCTTTTTGGTAACGTAAGTAGCCTGAAAAAGAAATAAATTTTGTTAGCCTACAGAGAAATGAAACGCAAAGATTATTTTTCTTCTAGATATGAAAATACAGCAGTGTTTTCCTGAGTTCTGCATGCTTGCCGGGGGAAGACTCTGGAGTCATGTGCATTAGATCCCCGTTCGCCAGGGATTTGGACACCTTCTGACCCCCGTCTATATGATTAGTAGCCTGCGCTGATGCTGCAAGAGGGTATTCCAATATATCCCCTGCTCCTCTATCCCCCGAATCCATTTCGCTTTTAGCTACACGCGTCGTCATTTGAATTCTGCAAATACATAATGATTTTCAGGGTTAGTTATACCTATATACATAAGTACGATAGTACTAACGTATCAGATACCAATGTGCGATAGTGTTGCTTACGTAATTAATTATTTACATTAATGCTTTTAGGTTGCTTATACATTGTTACGAATGTACGATCATATATCATATGCAATTAGTTTTTACACTGCTACTTTAAATTTCTCTGCCTGAACATGTATACGCTGCAGTTCTCATTACGGATAGAGGTATGAGGTCATCTGATCGTGCGCCTCCGGCTTGTCGCATAGGACTGCGTGAATATATCAATTGCGGTACTCTGAATGCCACAGGGAGGCGTGGCTTGAAACGATGCTGTCCATCTCATCACTTTCGGAATCAACATCCCTGAAAAGAAGAAATACAGTTCAATGATTCATTTTATTTTGTCTCATTGTAAACTTCTTTAAAAATAGCATTCAAACAAATCTGTACTTGCATCATACTTTTTTGTAGGCGGACAGTTGTCCGTGCATATGCCGCGAGAAGACAGCTGGTCATGGTAGGAAGGCATGTTACACACTATAGAGTGCATGATGCCATTGCACGACTCTTTATTATAATACGTGTAGTGGTGTGCATCTTCTTCGCACTCGCTCCAAAAATCGTCCATCGTATTATCGTCTCGATTACACATCAAATAGTATTTCAGACAGGGGCGAATGGGCTGCTTATATACGCATGATGTAAAACCGGTTCATTACGTCACATATGACATGCGGAAAGGGGTCCGCGGGGGGAACGTTCTGCAGGCTGGGCCGTGTTGTTTTATTGTGATATGAGAGAATCGAGAATGAGTTATGGAATGCAGTGGGGAAATGTTGCAGGGGAAGTTAACTCATTGCAAAGGGGAATACACTGAAAGTTTTTGGATATCGCTGTTTGGAAGAGTCGAGGGTGCAAAGCAGAGATTGGAATGCAGAAGGGGAGGACGCAGGTGCACGTTTCGTGTCACACAGGTGCTTGGGTATTGCAAAATACAAAGGACGGAGGTAAGAAGGATGCAAGTGTGTATTTTCGCAGGTGTTCAGGTCACAGTGAATATAATCCAACCTCTCTTAGTCGGAGAGGATAACAAAGAAGGCAAGTCGAAGGAAGTAATCCATTGTTCGCCAAAACAATATGCAGGTGTTGCAGTGAATAGAATCCACTCTCCCTTTTGTCGGAGAGGATAACAACCTAGGGAAGTCAAAGGAAGGAATCCATTGTTCGCCAAAACAATATGCAGGTGTCGCAGTGATTAGAATCCAGTCTCCCTTTGCCGGAGAGGATAGGAAAGAAGGGAAGGTGTCTTTTCGAGAAAGTATCTATTGTTCAACAGTCAATGCAGGTGGGGAAATGTCAACTGTCATTCTTTGTTCAACAAACAATACAAGATTTATGACACATAGGTGTCCTCAGGAATGCAGGGGGTGCGGTGTGCCTGGGACAAGATTGGAATGTGGTCTAATTTAATTTTTATACTACTTATAGGTAATTTGTTAGATGATTGTATTACATTTGTGAATTACTGTAAGTAATATCTATGGTTTCCCACTGGTATAAGGTAATTTTATTCTGCAATGAAATACGCTATCGTTATGACTTAGTTCCTTTCAGAATGGAATTGAATTTAAGACCATGAAGCACAAGAAATGGTTCTTTATAGTGCTTGCGCTATCCTCAGCAAAGGTTGGTTTCAAAGACGATTCCGAAAGCAGCCGTATTAAGACTATTAGTTAATTTTGTATTTTACCACAAATCTCCAAACTATGCAACGCAAATATTGGACACCACTTTATTAGTTGGGTTTTGCCATTCTTATTTTTCACCCCATTGTGCCAAAAAGGACTAAACATGGAGGGCTGCCATAAGTCATAAAGCAAAGACTCCCACCGTTCGCCAAGGATAGTAACGATAGTTATCTACTGTCTCTCCACCAGTTTATGGTCCTTGCCAGGAATGCGCTACAATCTTGCCTAAGCCTGCAGCTGTGTTAATTCACGTCAGGCAATTTTACTTATACGATTTATTAAGGTTCATATTTTTTCCCATAACTGCAGACACCATTATATTCATTTATAACTTTCTTTGTTCTCCAGTAGAGTGCAAGAATAGGTTTTAAGCGACACCGGAAGGCCCTGCTCATGCAGTGTTAAATTAGCCATATTCGCTATAGCTTTTCTTTTGATTTTCTGTATATGGACGGCTGAATTTTTCACAGCAGTTAGATTGTACTTTTGGCTACGCTTTAATAGGAGGGTTTTGAAATATTTTCCTTTTTTAAATTAAATATAATTTGTTTTTAATTGTTTTTTTCTTTGTTTTCCAATATATTTTTGTGCAAACCTGGTAATTAATATTTCTTAAAGCCTATATTAAGATATACTCAATAGTATAATAAATATCTTCAGAAAGTCCCAAATAATATCTTCTAGAAGTTGAGAAAAAAAAAACACATAGCTTACGGAAAATGGTCTCCGAAGCTTCCTGTTCCATATGTTGGGTAATCCTGCGTGTCAGTCTACAATTTCTTCTCGCCCCCTCTTCTGTGATGCCTTCCCTCTGTTCTACTGCTCTGAAGGTTTTAGAGTCCCTAATTCTTTATTTAATTTGGACATTGCCTTTGTGTTACAGCCTATTCAAATGTCCTGATTACAGTAGCAGTATTAAATGTTGCCACAGCATCATATACCTATTCCCAAATGAGATGCGTCAAGATATGTAAAATCTGTTTTGGGACACCTAGACCATAGAATACTTTTGACACATTTATTGGGGGTTATGGGTTCGACCATGGACAGCGCCCTTTTAGTAAATCTTTATCTCCCAAATCCATGAATATTGGCTTCATAATTTCTAATATTGGGCTTGGCAGACCGCGCCGATGGTGATGTTTTCTCCCCTCTATTGTATTTGCACCAGTTGTAGTTTTCAGGGGGAGAAGCCATGTTGAGGATTCTCAAAATTGGCAAAGCTAGGTAAACAAGAATGCCCATACAGCTTTCTTCACGTCTTTCGCATTCCTCGTGTTTTGCCTAATGATCAGCTCAAAATCATTTTGAATTCCGTCTGTGATAGCTGCAGATCATCTGTTTTTCCTTCTAAACCTATACCATCACTTAAATTCTGACCTTTACAATTGTTTTCAACCTTCTCAGTCTGGTGCTCCGTTTTTGTATGTGCCCACTGCATTCTAATTTTTAAAAATAAATAAATACTTAGTTTGTTAACGATGCTGTCAATTGCCAGGATCATATCAGCACCGCTGGTGTGCCGGTATTTCGTCCCACAGAAGTTCTCTTACATGCTACTATAGCTACTGATAGGGGACTGTCGCTTTTAAACACACTTAAAAGCCATCTATCTGGCCCGGGTTTGAACCCAGACCTTGGGATCAGAAGACCAGCGCCTAACCATCTGAGCTACCCAAGACTGACGTTCTAATTTTGGGATATATACGTCATCCCCATGAGGTTTTATAGATATTACTTCTTTGATTGCTTTAGATTCCCCATCCCCTAAATAGTTACATCGTATGTAAATAGGAAGAGAATCCTCAAAAAGTGCTCTTAGCTCCTACCTCCATTAAAAAAAGCTGTGAGAGCTGTCATTAAGAGGTGTCGCGCCCACTTAGCATTAATTTTAATATTGTGTTATATCGGTTTAAAATTTAGTAAATCGCATGCATCTTATCATTTTAAAGCTGAAGGATGAATATTAGGAACAAAGAACAAAAATTTCATGCTTTTTCACCATTCCGGAGTGTCTTAAACTAATTTACGTCAGAAGAGATGTTTAGCTTTTAAAAATCATTAAAGTTTTCTTCTCATTATGAATGCAGACACCAGTATAGTCATTCGCAACATTCTTATTTGACACGAGGAGTTTTCTCAAATAAATTGTTGACTGATTAGCCTGGCCAGAATTATATACACAAATTATTATGTGTGTCAGGTGTTTGTAAGAAAATCCGAATATTTTCCAACAGGGTTTCAATAATAGATTATTTATAATACATAATTACACAATGGTATAGCTACCATGACAGGAAGCTTTTTACACAACATGGCTATAGTATTTGATCTTTTTATGTATATTTTATGCAAGTTTATATTGGCATTTTAATGGGAACATACTCTTTGGAGTTTACAAATTATTTAGTTGAGCAGCTGTGCGTATCTGAGAATACTACACGACAAGGATGTTTGTGGCTAACAATGTGCGTATATTATTTCATCTTCGTTATTTGTATATTTTATCTAATTTTAATCCTGGACTGATTACGTTTTGGTCACTCCGTACGTCATTTTAGATCTATTTTGTCAAGGGCTTTGAATTTTTGTTATATTTTTTCAGAATGTGTTATGAAAGGAATTTTGGAGCATAAAATGTAAACTTTATGCTTAAAGGTGTTTTTATTTAATACAATACGATACAATTACAAATGATGCACAATTATTAAACTGAGACATTTCATTTGGAACCACTTGAAGTCATACTATTGCTTTTACTTTAAAATTGCTAATAAATCATGAAATTCATGTTCAAATTTTCATACAAGCCGCTATTTTAAAAATAACATAAAATAGAATTAACAATGAGAGCTATGTTATCTTTAAAAGATATGTGAGAATGTTTGCCTACGTTTTATGGCAAGTAAGTGCTTTATGACCACAACCAGTAATAAGTTCAAAGTTCTTTGAGAATGGAGAACATATTAACTCCTTATTTTGCGCATTCAATGCTGATGTCTTTTGTATTTCTGAACATAAACAAGTTTGTTGCACTCTTCAGAAGATAGTTGTTTTCTTGTCAGCACATAGGCACAGAGCGCAACGAGCCTGTTTGTTTTTTTCCGGAGTAGAGGAATATGTTGAGAATGTTCGAAGTTGAGAACTTTACGAATGATAGCCTGTAAATCCTTCAAGATTGGTTGATTCAGTCGCCGCAACGTATGTGGTTTTGGAGGTTCTTTACCTTAGGTTCTGAGTAAGTAGCGCCTTACTCTTCCTGGATTTGCTGTTTACTTGAAGATGACCCAAGCAATTATGCCCATGCATAAATGCTATATAAATATCGAAGTGGCCAACGTGTGGTTTTCCTTGAGGTTGTGAAAGCCATACGCCATCTTGTCATATATATCTACTCTTCCTTTTGCGGAATTAAAGAAGAGTATAATTTCAAGTTTTTTGTTCTGCTCTTCAGCCTCTATTCTACTTGCATGATTGATCAAGCCGGTACTGATTTTCCTTTCTGTGGACAAAAATACAGGTACCCATCCACTAAAAGCAAATTGTGATATTACTTCCTTTGTTAGGTTTGGTAGAAAGGAAGGGGAATTTCTGACTTGTACCTTGGTGTACCAACTACAGTTAGCTTATAGTCGTACATATCTGTCAATGGTACTGACGTAAACCAGTTGGTAAATGTTAAATTGCGAGCAGTCCCATGAATTGATTCAGTGGGTTTTTTCACACACCGAACTGAAAGTGTGTCGCGTTTGTATCTTCTTCCTTTCCAACGCACGGCATTGCAAAAAGCATATAGAATGTACGTGCATCATTCATTGACACTCATTTTGAGTACTTACTTATCAGATTTGCTAGCAATATAGACCCTGAAAGTTACGGTGCAGTATGTCTGTGATGTATACGAATCTACATTTGCTGATGAAAGCCTACTAAAGTTTACGAATGAAGAAAACTTGTCATTTTCACTTCTGGTTTCCATATTGTCAAATCGCGTACAGCTTATAAGAAATCTGAATTTTGTCTTGCTGATCATTGCACGATATATCTGTGCATGAAAGGACACCCATATCTGAGATGAATGTACGTTGTTGTCTTTCTGCTCTCGAGCTAAATGCAGTCCAGCGAGACTCTGAATTTCCAAAGAATTAGTAAAAACAGTGTACGTTGTACCTTCGACATATTTCTCAGCTTGGCGGGAAATTTCTTCATTTGTATGAATAGCTATTAGATCAAGCATTATCGTCGGTGAAGATAACTTTCCAGGCCTTCAGTTCGGCGTTAATATGTGTTTCATTCCCTTTTGCACCAGGAGTTTTAAGCCAATGCCCCACACTGGTGTTCTAGAAGGAATAAAGGGCTTACTTGACAATCTCTGACCATTCTTACCTTTCAAGGATACAATATTCCTGTCTATAACAATTTCACTATCTTAAAGTCCTCGATAGTAATTTGCGCACTTATAACTTCATGATCCACTTCAACACTGTCTTCAAGTTCGTTTAATCACGCATCCACGATTTCAGCAAACTTGGGATTGTTATCCCTTACAGCCATAGTTTACACAGGGAAAAAAATCGCCAGCTATAAAAAGTAACAAACATGGTTATATACTAGGGGTTACTACTCAACATCAAACCATTAGTAACACGTACACATTGCTTTGAAGCTCGCAGCTAACTGAAGGCATAAATCACTTTTAAATTTTGCGGGATGGAGAATACCTGTGATGAAAGAGTTGTACAAGGCCAAAGAGTACAATGATAGAATATAATTCTTTGCGGGGATGACCAACCATCCCAGCATGCAGTCTAGGGTTAAGCTAGCATTCTCATTGGAACTGACTCTGTGGAATTTATAAGTTATGGGGGGGGTGCTGAAGTTTCATCGACCTCGCTCACGACAGCCTAAAACATCGTTGCAACATCGTTGGAAAGGATGCCTTCAGTGTTTCCCAAAATCTGTTCCTTGAACAAGTTGCAGTGTTTTGGTTCAGCATCCTTTCATAAGTCTTCCCTGGTTATAGAAAGAGTAAATCTCTTTCTTGCCATGAAAGGACAATCAAACAGGATATGCGAAGCAGTTTCTTCATTCCCTTTGTACATTCTAAAGACGAGTTCATCTTTGTAGAGTCCTGCTTTATCAGATGTTTGCTGAAGTGACAAGTTCAGAAATTAATGCCACTACTTTCCTTATTCCTCTTCTGTTCAATCTCAAGAGAGATGTAGAAAGAGTTGCATGGATCTAAAACCAGTGGAGAAAGAGTTGCATGGATCTAAAACCAGTTTCTTGGCTTGTCTCTGTCCAGGATAGGTTTTCCACCTGAGTTGGTGTTTCCCTAATCCATATTTTTACCGAGGTTTTGGCAGTACGTGTGCTGATTTCAACCACAGGTTCAGAGTCAACATAGGATATCTCAGTACCCATTTTAGCCAGCTGATTAGCTTTTTCATTTACATAGATGTCCTGATGCCCAGGCACCCACCATATTTCGAGTCTGTTGTAGGATGGCAGGGCTGTTGGAGCATTCCCATACAGTTTATATTTTACCTGGTATGAACAGATTGCTTTTGACCACCTGTGAGGATGAGAATTCGTTTACCTTGGTAACTTTTATCAAGTCATCTTAGAGCACAGCTCAGGATAGCAAATACTTCTGCCTGAAAAACTGTGCAGTATTTCCAAAGGCTTATAGAGATGTTTGTCCTTCGAGATAGGTCATATATGCCTGTGAGCGTTTGGGTTGCCATACGGGATCCATTTGTGAACCACACAAGTTGGTCACATTCTTTATCAGCGTAGCTTCTTCCATCCAGTCCTCTCGAGACCCGAGAGTTGCCGTAAATGGATTGGAAAAGCAATAATGTATTCACTAGGTTAGAGCGCATACTCAATATTGAGATATCGAGGGAATTTAGAGTAGAGATGTGCCCAGTAACTGAGTAAATACCTCTCCAGTTCTCTGTTTGCACTAAGAAGTAGGCGGTAAGCTTAGCCTCCGCTTGGAAACAAAAGGCCATGGGAAGGAGTCCCAGAAGTGTCCCCAATGCGATTGTTGGAGTACTTCTACATAGACATGCTACTCTCTGTAGCTAGGTAAGTTTATCTGTTATAGTAGTTCGTAATGTTTTTCGCCACAAAACCATGGTGTCATGGCTTACCTGGGGCATAACCATTGTAACATACAACCAATGACGAATGTGGCTTCATGCTTCAGGTTTTTCCAATAATGCGTTTGATCGTTATAAGTAACCACCTAGCTCTACGGAGAGTAATATTAACGTGTTCGTTCCAGGTCAGTTTCTGACCCAGTACAAGGCCTACCTATTTTACTGAATGAATATTCCATGGGTATATTGCCCAGTTTAAGATTCCATATGCCTTTTAAATTCCTCTTGTTAGCAAAAGGATCAACAGTTGTTTTGCCGGGATTGATGCACAGGCCTTCCTGTATGCACCAGTTGTGAACTTTTCTCATTCCATGAGAGACTGTATTGGGAAATTTCCCAAAGGTAATCAGTGCTATGTCATCTGCATAGCCTTGCATATAGTATCCCTCCTGGGCCATATCTTTGAGTAGATCGTCTTCCACGAGACTCCAAAGCAGGACATGCAGATTATCCAAATATAAAGAGTGTCATTGACTTCCTATTCTGTGCAGCCCAGATCATAGGGGATGCTATCAAATCTTCCTCTATCTCCAGGAAGGCCCCTAAGACTACGTCCTTCCAAACCATTGAGTCTTCTAGTCTGCTGACTAGACTGTGCAATGCTGTTACATTGGACATAGATGGCTGGTAGGCATGTTGGTTTCGATGGACAGGAGCATCTAACAGTACCCTCCTTCGAATATATCTTTCGATCAGCCTTTCCAAAGCCTTTAAAAGGAATGATGCAAGACATCGGTCGATAGGCCCTAGCTTCGATGTAATTATTACGCCCGCTCTTAGGACACTACTCCGGTCGCTGTCCAGGCCAGCGGAATAGTTAAAGGCTGTTCTGACCCAGAAGAGGTTACAGAGGAGGATATAAAGCGAGTGAGGTTCCTTCTGCAGCCATGCAAGAGAGATACCGTCTCATGCCTGACGATTTAAAGGGGTTAAATTTATTAATTGACCATTTTACACTAAATTGTGACTACCTGACGTGCAGGTTTCCATTCTTTTTGCGATGTTCTTGATCTAGAGTTTTCACAGTGGCCTATGAATTTGCAGATGTCATATATGCACTCGGAGAAGTATACCCGAAAGAAAACTTTGAGGATTCTTCGGCCGAGCACGTAAAACCCTCCTGTAAGCTCGCATATTGTTCCTACAGGATTTATTGGATCATGGACCAATGCTCTTTGTAGCCTAGCTGCCTCTGATACACTAGGTGTTTCCTGACAATGTTTGCCAGAAATATTGTTTGGCCTTACACATACTTTTATTATAATCTGTGAAGGCTGTATGATACTCCCTCCAGTTTCCAGTTTTTTCTGTTGTTTAAAGACATGCCTTACTCTGCCGCTCTGATGTTCAAGGTCTTTACTCCACCATGTAACTTTCCGGGGCTTTATCAGTGGTTGCATGAAGCAATAATTGTGATAGCTGTCAAGTATAACCTCTTGAATTGAATAGGTGACCTTGTGAATATTACCAAAGGATCTAGTCCTCTCTATCTGCCCAATCCTACCTGAGATCCTGTATATAGGGTTCCCACCAGGTTATCTTAGGAATCCTGTAGGGATGGTTTCTTTTAACATTAACATTAAAAGATATATAGTTATGATCTGAAAGTGATGGCTCATCTAGGACCCTCCAAACGATAATTTGAGTGGAAATATACGCAGTACAAAAGGTAATGTCAATAATTCCCTCCCTTATTCGTTCAGCAAAAGTAGGCATGTTGCCTACATTTGAAATATATAAATTACTAGAGAGCAGAAAATCTTAAAGGTACTGTCCGCTTTTTACATTTTTCTGCCCCAGATTTCGTGATGAGAGTTGGCCTTACACTCAAAAATGGTTTGTTCCCCTCTCCGAGTGCAGTGTGCGATCAACTGACATAGTTCTCTAGTGGGTGGGTTGCTGCCATCGTAGGGGAGGTAGACAGCATACTGTTGGGCCTTTATTACCTCCTCCTGCTCGCAGTTGATTTTCACCGTAGTGACATCACAAGAACAAAATTCTAGAAATGTAAGGATTGAATTCTATTATGAACAAGAATACAACTCCTATTACGAGTGCCCTTGTTGCGAAGTATTGTCATGACATTCACCTAGTCCCGAAATTAGACCCTTGTTTATCCAAGGTTCTTGAATCAGGGTGATACCATATTTATTGGTGAGAGATATAAATAACTAAATAATAGTATGATAGAGAAATAATTGCAATAAATAATTTCCGTATGTTAAATCAATGTGTAATGGAATAACTTAATAACCTTGAGTTGGAAGATTTGTCTGGAAAGAAGAGGGTAATTAGGGAACCATGTTAACGAAAGTCATTAGTATCAGCCGAGGATAGAACACATTAGCTTAAAGATTCTGGGAATACAGTTAAAGTTCAGTATGTTGAACCGCCACAGAGGGAAATTCTGTAAAAGAAAAAGGTGGATAAAATTCTCAGAACTAGGCGATATACCGTAGTAACAAGTTAACAGAGGCACACGTAGGATTTTAAGTATTGGCCCAGGCGTGAAAGAATGTTGGTGGTAGTAATTCTAATGTAGGCAGAGCTTAAATTAACAAATAGGCGTGTAATTTAAATTAGAATTACTCTGGTAGAGGCACTGGTACTGATTGACATTCAAAGTTGGGCACACAGACTCTCTCTTTAGGTTCATTCACTAATGATGTGATTACTCGTGTGTTATTTAAGCGCCCAATGACGCTCTTGTGTGAGTAAGATTTAGCGGCTATTGAGAAGGGCATTACCGGTTATCATTTAAGCGACTCATGGCAAGTTATGCTACTAGTTTTTGTTTTCTGCGGCAACAATTATTTCAAACTGTAAAATTGATACTGCAGAAATTAGCATGTATAATAATTCAATTGTTGTAGTTTCGAGTGCTACAATTCATAATCAGGTTCATTCTTTATCTTCAAACGGTTGGCAACTCGCTTGAATAGCTCAAGTATTAGATCACATTAAGTTTTTTAGGCAATTTAAATTGGTGTTGTCCTTTCACAATACGTCTACGCATACCCTGAAAAAACTACTTATAACTCTACCACTGGAGAAGCTGGTGCACGAGACAACAGAACGAGCTACCAGATGACATCGAGGACACACATACTGTATCAAGGGCTAGATCTATCCCTTCTTCATTGAAGATTTTACAGAAGTTAGCCGAAGCTGCCGCCTTAAGGTGCATTTCCATTGGTAACTTGTATGAGACATTTTCAGGAAGGAGTTCCTTATACTTGTCTGACACTTGTATATTCACTTGTCTGGAACCGTATAGAACTTGTTCCTTATACATGTATAGAAACTGTATGGTACATTGGTCTGGAACTGTTTGCAACTCATTCAAAACTTGTTTTAACAATTTTCTTGGAGCATTTGAGTTCATTTGCAGCTATTGAAACAAGTTAACTTAATGGATATTATGATGAATTATTGTTCTCCGCTACAGCTGCCACATATACTGTTACTACTTTGAAAAAGAGAAAAAAAAAACCTCAGTGGTGGGCACAAAATTTCTTATTAAAACATGATTCACATGGAACATATAACTCAATTGAAAGAACTTATACTAGTAGATTGCCAGGGATTGAGAAATTTTGTGAGGATGTCACTAACTGAATTTGAAAATTTGTTCCAGATGGTTGCCTCTTATCTGCAGGACACTAACTTAAGAAATGCAATATCTGAAGTAGAACAATTAGCAGCAACTCTATGATATTTAGCAACTTGCAGTTCATTCAGCAGTCTCATGTATCTGCATAGAATATCAAAGTCAAAGATTTCTAAAATAAGACCTCAATTGAGCGATGCAATTTGTATTGTACTTCAGGACTACATCAAGATAAATGCATTTTCTTATTATGCATTACTATATTTACAAAAGCCTATATTTTGTGAGTTTTATTTCTCTAATTAAGTCAATGAAAAGCTTGGTATTTAAGCAACTTAATATTGGTAAACTTATAATAATTTTTAATTCCATTTTTATTTTCCTAAATAAAAAAACATAAAAATTGTGCCCTTTTTTTCATTTATTTGAATTGCTACGAGCAAGACCATGTGAAAATGGATACTTACATTTATATATAATTTTAACATACAAAAAAGACAGCAAAAAGGAACTGTAGTAGTCTTAAACTATAAAGAAAATAATATGATAGATGGATACTTACATTTTTAGGCATGATAAATTATTTTAATTTACAAAAGGGAGGGGGGAAGAAGCGGCAACAGACTTAAATTATAAATAAAAGCATGTGATAAGATGGATACCTACATTTGTAGGTGTGATAAATCATTTTAATTTACAAGAAGGAGAGAAAGAAAAGAAACAGTAACATAATTAAAACTCTTATGAAATAATAATTACAGGCAGATAGTAAAGAGAACATTATTTTTTTCTAAGAGCATTAATTTTCACAATTTATCATCATATTTTATAGCAAACACTCCATATGTCTGTGTACAACATAAATCCAAAGAGAAAAGTAGGTTAAATACCATGCTTTATATTTAAGTTCAACATCTTTCAAAGATGTGATATAAGGATTTTCAAGAAAATCTCCCCCATCCTGAACAATCCTTTACTTGGAAAAATTTTCGAAATTGTTATTTTCTCAAAAATGTCTCTAATGGGTTTAAAATATTTTCATGACAAACGAAATATATATTTTGAACTTGCTGAGAAGAGTCTCTCAAGTCTTCTTCATTCTGAATGACTTTTGCATAATTAGTAAACTCTAAAAGATTGGACAAAGATTTGCTACACAAGAAATGCAGATCCCGTTAAAGCACGCAGTTTGTTATACATATATTTTATGAGATTAACTATTTCTCAGATGCTTTCTGTTATTGATTTGAATACTTTTTGTAACTGAGAAGTCGCTATTCGTTTTGTATTTGTCGCGGACATAAAAACAGCATGGAATTTCAAAGCATCACGTAGTGACATGCTTTTTGAAAATGTGACTACCTCTTTATCTATGTATACTACAACGAAATGTGTAAATGTGAACTACTTCGTTTAGTATTTAATTAAAGTCCTTTAACCGGGTAGGCCATTACGGACGGTGAATAACGAAATGGTTAAAATGAAGCTCAAATGGGCCCGAGGTCCCTAGAAATTAGAATCTGACATTCATCTTCTCAGGATAAGAGGAAACCCTAGAAAAATACTTTATCCAGGTAATTCACTCTTACCGACATTCGAAGTCGGGACCTCTTGAATGTGAGGCAGACCCACACACCACAGAGATGGGCTAAATGCGATTTGCAAATTTATCTGGATTATAAGAAGTAGACAGAAAAATGAGATTTAGAAAAACGAATTTGTAGAATGGTGAGAAGAGAAAGTCATGTGAATGCAACACATTACATTGTTCTCGTGGTAATGTAAAGATCGTGGAGTTTCAAAGACACCACACAAAAATCTGACTATCGCTGCATTCTTCCTATACTTATAACGAAGTTTGTAATGGCAGTTCATCTCAATTAACAAAAAGACTCTTTCACTCAAGCCGTGTGTAGGACAAGGTTGGAAAGCTAGAATCAGATTGAAAAATTCAATGTCATAGCCGAGATTTGAACTACGGATCTTCCAGTTAACGTCCAGGTGGCGCCGCGGTAATGCGTGCGACCTGCATTCGGGAGATCCGTAGTTAGCCTCCTGGTGACTGTCCAATCTGACCCAGTTTTTTTTTCGGGAGTTTTCCCGGCTCGTCAGGCGAATGCTGATATGATTTCTCTCACCACTGAATATCGTTTCATTCCTCATTTCATTCATCCTTAAACCCGTTAGGTCTGTTTCAGGGTTGGAAGTGTCGGCGATGGTGTTCAGGTGCGGCGTGGCAGAGAAAAAGCATGTTCTTTATGGAACCTTATCTGTCTCTCGGTCTCTGGCTGGTTGCTAGTGTATACGGACCGCTTCTTGGGGGGGGGGGCGTTGGACCGTCTGTGTGGGGTGGGGTCCCCGGTTTGGCTGCCCGACTGTCAGGGCGTCTCAATCTGGGAACTTTAGGAACCTTGTCATTGCTGTGCCGTCACTCCTGGTTCCGGCCGCTCGGTGTCTTACCTCGTCCCGCCCTTCCTCGAGGGGCACAAGCACAATATCCTCATTCACTGGATCGGGGTCGAGTACCCTCCGTTACACATCCCATCCTATTCCATTCCAGACCAAGGAATAGAAGCATTTTAAGAATTCAGAACGTGAATCGTAATAGAAAGTACCTAAGTCCTTTTTTTTCTTTCTTTTTTGCCATCTTTAGATCTGTAACGTGAAAGCAATTTAATTTTCAGAAGAGAGTGCTTTCAAATGAACCAATTGCAACAAAAGCACACCAACCTGTCTGCATTAACACTTTCGGGTCACTATTTTGAAAAATTAGCTTATATGCTATCCTAACAGAATAAAACAGCTATATAGAAACTGCATATTTTGCACTAAACGTTGTTTCCTAGTATCTATTAACATTTTCTCCTTTTGGATACAATACTTACATAGGTGTTTTTTACTCTACGTCCACTATACGACTGCCACGGTTTTTCTTTCTTTCTCTTGTGAGTGTGTGTAAGGAGAATTATGTTTCAAATAAAACCATCTTTATTAGTTTTTCAGTAACAAACGCAAAATACGCCATTTTGAAGAAAATTTAATGTTTCACTTAATTGTGCCCAAACTGCTTCAACAGTTTGACATTAATATTACTTTTGCTTCCAAACTTATAAAACATTACTCGAATATTATCAGAACTGAATGTGCCAACTGAATGGAACTACCCACTTAGCGTTAAACGTTGTGATGAATGTCTATGAAAATTAAAAAGCAAAACAAAGAATATTCAAGGTAATAAACACCCTCTACTTCGGAGTACGCCTAGAACGTTCTATTGGTGATAATTATGAAACTATTATTATTATTATTATTATTATTATTATTATTTATTGCTAGCAGCAAACGTTAAAAACAAGATATACATTATGCGAACTTTGTTTCTCAAGAAAATTACTGAATCTTAAACTTGTGTACACCCGCATAAAGAGTGCAATATTTGACTTTTAAACAACATATTATGCAAAGAAAATGCTAATTTATTTCGGTTGAATAGATCTAGTAAAGAGAAAAGTATTTAGTTTCGTGTCTTTTCTCTTACAGTCAGGTCGCTGAATTATACGAGCATACACAGAAGTTAATGTGACCTTTGAGACAATACCAGCACTTAGTTTGTGTAAAATGTCGTGACAGTCCATATGCGCAAGAGAGGAGAAATGAGGAGTAGTGGTGAGAGTGGTGGGAAGCAAGTGATACCAGAACTCGGAGGCAGCCACATACACAACGCATTGTAAACAAATGTGTTAGGTTAACTTGCATTTGAGCTCGCAGCAGGTGGAACACTGACCCCCACGTCTCCTATTATGCAAGTGGTCTGGTCAGTGCTATTGCGCATATATGCTTCAGGAGTGGGGGACGTTCACGACGATTTAAACAAACTGTACTGTTGGTTATAGCCAGTCATGACTAGTCGAGAAGACATGTCTTCTCCCTCTTCCTCTACACCCCTTGGTTTACTTGGTCCATCGGAACAATTTTGGTGCCTTCTGTACTACCAGAAAGCTAAACCTGTTAAAAGAGTTCCGTCTCCATCTGAAGCAGGCAGGTCCAACCTAACCCACACGTGTTAACTTTGAAATGTGGACACCTCTTACAACCGCAGGAGCATCACTGCGAGAAATGCAATATTTCAGGATTTTAAGCCTTTTCTGACAATAAGTAATAATGGTACAAGGACTCCGTATCGCGGGTCGGTCCCATAACCGAAAGAAAGAAGTTATCGATCTCTTCCAAAGGAAACAGTGAGACGAAAATGCAGTTGTATGCCAGGTTACTCGACTGTGACCATAGCTCAGTCGGTATATAGCGATTTCCGTTTAAAGGCGGGTCTCCAGTGCCCTAAATATCAGCAAAACATGTCGGTAGTGAACGAGTGTCTCCACTGACCAACAAACCTTGCGTAACTTATTGATTCAACATGTCGGGGCTAAACAACACTGATTTCTACCTTGAGTTGCGGTATGTATTCGAATCACTTCGTGCAGACCCGACTAACTTCGGCAGGGCATGGTAGACAACTGGCCCATACATATTATTTATTGCTAGAGCCCGGAAGTTAGGCAAAATGCCTTCTCTATATGGATGAATATAATAAACAATTAAATAGAGATAAACGTGTTTCCGTACATTTAGGGGCAGTAGGACCGGTTTTTATTTTGCCTTTTTTCCTAATGTTGTTAATTTTAAGGTTTAAAACCTTTTTGCCTGTTTTGGATCGATATGGCTTTTTGCTGTGATGATTTAGCATTTTAAAACCCTTACAATATATTTCAGTGTATGAAGGTGAAACAAGTGTTACAGAAATAATGAAATGACATTCGCGTCACAAAAATATTTATTGAGGATCTTGTTCACTATAAATGCATTTGTTTGTTTTCAAGCAGTCGAAAACTTGCCTCCTCAAACGATTCAGTTAACCTCTTTAAATAGTAGAACCTATGAAAGGAATGCAGACACATTACATGAAAACGTATTTGGTGTTAATGCGGACATAGAAAACTCAAGAATATTTCTGATGTCCTGAAGCGTGAAAGTTCTGTTGTAACTAATATGAGTCCTTCCGAAATAGCTTGCCTTAAATATGCTCCAGTCATTTCAGTGGAAGTAGAACGTTCTTTTTTCGTAATGAAAAACGTTCTCTGTGACAGGCGACTGACTATGACAGTTGACACCTTGAAAACACATGATGATGAAGATGCTTGTAATCAAGTAAAGTAAGAATGAGTACTTCATGTGAAAAATAAATAAGTATCTTTGTTAGCTATTTTCATTAATAAAGAGTGGGATTAATCTATTTTCACTTTTAATAAATGCCTATTTTAGTTAGTACTGCCTATTTTTGGTGTTATAAGTGCCGTATTGCTTGCCTATTTTAACTAAAATAAATGCCTGAATTTTCGGGCTGCCCTTTTCATTGCTTACAAGCCAGAAACGTGAGTTGACGAAAGGAAAGACAATACAGTTAACTAATGAGATTCATGCAAGACCCGTCATCTGGGATATATCCGCAAAGACTGTGGAGATAAAATCAAGAAAAGTGAATGTTTACGTGAGCTTGCCCGTATTTTTTATGATGTAAAGAGGTTAAGCCTAATCTCGGTTCAGCTTAAATGGCTGCTCAGAAATTCGTCTCCTGTTGTACATTGCTGGTGAAATTATAGTCAGCAACAAATTGAAATCTTTCAGCATTCTTAGAACATTCCTGAAACCGAATTTACCCTCAACTTTGTGTTCAGACAAGATGCTATTTACATTGTTTCTGTTGCTTACAAAAGTGTGCATCCATAACTTTCTTATTTTATTCTTGCGCCTCTTTCCCCAAGACTTTCACACACTGTGACTACAAAGGCTAAATCTTCAAAATAAAGAATCCACGTTTACACTTTGCCTCACTTGTTAATGCAGTGTAGACGGAATGTGGATGGGAATTCCAACTACACATATGACTCAACATGTTTCGCATTACATGTTTTTAAAGTGGTTTATGTTAGCTTTGGGTGTTGTGTGTTGATTGTTGAAGCAGTAGAAACCTACCTTAAGATGCTGAGCAACATACTAGGTTCGATTTCCGACGATGCAGATTTCTTTCTTCATTGAGTAAGTTCGTTGTGATACCAAGTGCTGATGCATGAGTGCAAACGCGCTTGCTGTTTCCGTGCATCGGTTACTTTCATTTATAGGACCGATACTGGGCAGATCCTTAAAATGCATGAGTCCAGTCGTTCACATATAAATTATTCATGTCAGAAAACTGAGAGTATCAATAAAGCTTTAACACTACACACAGGCTTTACGTCTCAGTGTATGAATGTGTTATTGAGTATAATAGCGTCACAATCTTTATATTGCCTTTGCACATCTGTTTTGATTCCTTGTCTGTTTGTATTAATAATAATAATATATTATTATTATTATTATTATTATTATTATTATTATTATGTTGCTGTGCTAATATAATAAACTGGAAAGTCTTGAGGTTTGCTTTCGATTTTTTTATGTTTTGACTGCATCACTATCTCTTCATATGCAATGCATCAGTGACAGTTCCTAAAGCTCTAATAATTCTTCGAATAAAATTTACTTTCGTGGCGTTTTAATACAATTAACAACAAAATCATTAATGTCATATTACTACTTTAGAGGGATTGGGAAGGGATATTACAAGTCTCGTCGTAACACTGCCACTGAGTTACAGTTAAGAGACCTAAAACGATTGTAGCTCTTACAGTAGCGTGGAGAGGGGGCTTCCCTTTTAAAACTAGGACTTCTGGTTATCCATGTACTCGAATAAACGTGTAATACGTGTAATAAGCTATACGCGTCTCAACTACGTATATACGAATGTAAACAGTTTTACGCCAAGTGTTACAAGTTTAGTCACGCTACACGTTTGAAAAACGTGTACACATTTATACACGCGCTTCAAATATGCGCTTCCCTATCTTACTATATTGCTGTTTGTATGTTACAGCTACAACGTTTCTAAATCTGTTGCACTTATTTTTATCGAAATAGTTCAATTAATAGTATTCAATTACAATAAACATTATTTTAAATATCTTGTCCCCTCGTACTAACAACGGATACCCTTCAGTTGGACCAGAGCAATTACCGCGAAACTAGGTAGAATTATCAATAGTGACATCCTAGAGGAGTGGTTAAAATCATTTTGCTGTAAAATAATATATACACACTAAAAATTCATTTCATTTTTCCTGTAGTTGTAAATGTACTTTCGTTCGACAAGGCCAGCAAAGCCCGACACGGCACGATTACAACACCACCTCCCCTTCCGAGCTAACTGTACTAACTGAGCATACAGCAAAGTGGCAGGCCTCGGAAAATAATACATTTCCTTCGTTAAGAGCTCAAATGACTTTTTAATCCACATTTCCTCATGGATACCTACGTATTTTTATGACGTAATAGTTTAGATTTACCAAAGGAAGCAAGGGGTATTATACTCTGCTCTAATAACATTCATCTGTTACTACATGAGATTAGAAGAATCTAAGGGTTTTTCTTCATTCCCCCTCAGGGGCTCACCTTATGTGAGTACGGGTTTTTGGCGCACCCGGAGGTTCCCGAGCCAATCATCGCCATCTTCATCATTTCACCCCCGTCCGGTCGAGGTGGGTTCGTCCTCGTGACCGGGGGACTCAAGGTAGGCTCTCGTGCGTTCTGTGCATATCATTACATCTCGCCCCTCGCCATCGCTTTTGTCTTCTCTTTTATTTATGCACATTTCGCCCCACGCATATTCATTTACACGTCTCTTTTACTTCTTCGCCGGCCTACCTTGAGTGCGAAACGCCCACACACTTTTAGTTTCTTTTAACCTTTTATGTTAATCCTCCATGGACACAGCCTGACGGATACCCGCGCACTGGGTGCGCAGCTGGGTGAGTGGGTAATGGCGTCATCCCCACCACCCGGGGTCGTCATGTAGGGTATGTGTTCGTATCCGGTGTTCAACTGCAGACCCGCGGGGGGCCATTGCATGAACTGCTGGCTCCCGACGGCGATTGGGTCCCTCTGTCTATGTTCTGGGAGGTGTGACCCTGGGGTGAGTCTGGTATAGATAGGCCACCCACCCAAGCCGGGGTAACGCCCGGGAAGTCAGAGCCCGAGGTCGGAGACGGTTGCAATGGTGGAGGATTTATTTCGCTATGGAGCACCCTTCCTCCATTAATACAAACAAGCGCCGAAAAGTCATTCTAACAGAAGTAGCACCGCCGTCATCTGGTTGTTACTTGGTCATTTCAAGAACAGAAGAAGGACAAAACTTTGAGAAGGTGAACCCTTTTATAATTCAGAAGGGCATAGATGCTATTGCTGGTGCGGTTCAATCCTGCACTCGTTTACGGAATGGATCCTTATTGACACAAACTAAGTCCGATCAGCAAAGTAAGACCTTGTTGCGCGCTACGCTCCTCCACGGTTATCCCATCCGTGTCGAGAAGCACCGCACATTGAACTCCTGTCGGGGCGTCGTTACCACCCATAGCCTCGATGGTATATCGGACGAGGATCTAGTAGACTATCCGATCAAAAGGTGACTGCAGTGCATCGAGTGCAGGCCAAACGCGACGGCGTATTGGTACCCACTCGTACCCTGTTTATTACAGTTGATGGCGTCGATCTGCCCACGAGCATTTCCGCAGGGTACGAACGGATTTCTGTGAGGCCTTATATTCCTAGACCTCTGCGTTGTTTTAAATGCCAACGTTTTGGGCATACGCAAGTCTCATGTAAGAGTGCCGTTAACATCTGTGCAACATGTAGCCAGGCCTCACACGAAGGTACCTGTTCAACAGCCCCCGTCTGCGTTAATTGTAAAGGGTCTCATTCTGCTTCGTTTGCCGACTGTCCGCGGTACTTGGACGAGAAGGCGATCCAGGAGATCCGGGTAAAGGAAAAACTCTCCTTCGCTGAAGCCCGGAGGCGTTACCATGCGCGCCAACCTTCACTCCTGCGATCTGGCACATTTAGTTCTGTTGTTGCCTCGCCAGTACCACGAGTAGATGCCGAAACTCAGACCTGGACCATGACTGGATTAACCGCCACTACCATCCGGCCGTCCATTAAGGCTACAGTTACCAAGCCGTATAAACCTGGTCCCAAGTCAATGAAGTCGCAAGCCGTTGAAAAGAAACCCAAGCAGAAACTTCGTAGGGAAGATTTTCTAAAGGACCCTCCGCGTGCGCGCGGTAATAAAAGTTCACCTTCTCCTCCTCGGAGGTCGCTGTCCCAGGAAGGTCCTGGGACAAGCCGCGCTCAGCGGCACCCCTCACCCATCGCCACCCAGAACCGATTCACGGCGCTTGAATCGGTTTCTGGCACTGAGCGCGTGGGCCCTCCCTCCGAGGAAGCTATGGAGTCTGACCAACTCCATACAAAAAGCCCGAGCCCAAAGGTTAAGCAAAAGATTCTTTTAAGCCGCCCTTCTAAGTAGACAGTTTATCCCTTTTATTCATGGCTATCCTGAGCTGGAACTTACGTGGTGTTCGATCGCATAGGGCGGAACTGCAGCTTTTATTGCGTTCCCATTCACCTATGGTCGTATGTTTGCAGGAGACCAAGCTTCGCCCTCAAGACCCTTTCGATTTCCGAGGGTACACTCCGGTTCGCTACGACCTTGAACCGGAGGAGGGTACTCCTGCTCATGGTGGTGTCATGATTTTGGTGCGTAATGACGTTCATTTTCAAACTATCACACTTACGTCCGACTTGCAAGCTGTTGCCATTAGACTGCAGTTACCCGGTTTTTTCTTTTCTGTTTGTTCTGTGTATTCACCTCCATCGTCTCCCCTCGCTCCCGCGGACATTCGAACTCTTCTGTCCGCTCTCCCAACACCAGTTCTTCTGTTGGGAGATTTTAATGCCCATCACCCACTATGGGGTTCGTCAAGGGCTTGTGCGAGGGGAACTCTTCTTTCCGACATTTTTTACCAGTTCAATCTTTCCATCCTCAATACAGGTGAGCCTACTTTTATTTCTGATTCTTCTGGTACATTCTCACACCTGGACCTTGCCGTTTGCTCACTCCAGCTTGCTAGTCGTCTGCAGTGGAACGTCGTCGCTGACACCTACTCCAGCGACCATTACCCCTGCATCGTTTCTCTTCTGTCACACCACGTACAACATTCCAGAGTACCCACCTGGATATTCCCAAAAGCCGACTGGAATTTGTATTCCAGCCTCGTGCATTTTGACGACCAGCCCTTCACCGACATTAACCAACTAGTGCAGTACCTTACGTCTACTATTTTCTCTGCTGCCGAACGCGCAATTCCCCGTTCATCCTCTCAACCTCGGCGAATGCCTGTTCCGTGATGGAACGAGGATTGTCGGGCCGCCGTTCGTGCTCGTAGGACTGCACTTAGGGTGTTTCGGCGCCACCCTACACTTGATAATTTGGTGACTTTTAAACAACGCGCGCCAGGGCTCGTCGCACTATTCAGGATAGCAAGAAGGCGTCGTGGGCTCGTTTTGTCGAGTCTTTTAATCGCTTTACGCCTTCATCTGTTGTTTGGGATAAACTTCGTCGCTTCTCAGGTTAAGTGTCGCATTGTACTGTTTCTGGCCTTCAGGTTTCTAATGCCACCATAGTGGATCCGGCTGCCATCGCTAACACTCTGGGTGCTGCCTTTGAGGCGGTATCCAATTCAGACCATTATTCCGCCGGCTTTCGCTCTATCAAAGACCGGCTGGATTCCAACACCTTTAATTTTCGATCTGCTAATATTGAGTGTTATAATGAACTTTTCACAATGAGGGAGCTGGAGCACGCTCTTCATTGCTCTCGGCACTCCGCTCCTGGGCCGGACGGCATTCATGTCCTGATGTTAAAGAACCTTTCAGCCGACAGAAACTCTTTCTCTTACAGGTCTATAACCGTGTTTGGCAAGACAGCATTTTTCCTTCCGTTTGGCGCGAAGCCACCATTGTCCCTATACTTAAGCCTGGGAACGATCGCCAACTACCTTCCAGCTACCGCCCTATCTCCCTCACCAGTTGCATTTGCAAGGTGATGGAGCGCATGATCAACGGGCGGTTGACATGGTGGCTTGAGTCTCAGAAACTTCTAGCGAACGCTCAGTGCGGGTTTCGACGCTATCGCTCTACCGTCGACCATCTGGTGTCCTTGTCGACGCATATTATGAATGGATTTCTGAGAAAGTGTCAAACCGTGGCTGTGTTTTTTGACCTGAAGAAAGCTTATGACACTTGTTGGAGGGGCGGCATTTTACGTACACTTCACGCATGGAATATCCGCGGTCGTCTTCCCATATTTCTTCGGGAGTTCATGACGGACCGCGTCTTTCGTGTACGTGTGGGCTCGGTTTTATCTCGTCGTTTTATTCAAGAGAACGGAGTACCGCAGGGCTCTGTACTCAGTGTCACACTTTTTGCAATTGCTATCAACCCCATTGTTGATTGTATTCCACCTGGCATTTCATCGTCCTTTTTTGTTGACGATTTCGCTATTTATTGCAGTTCACGGCGGACCTGTCTACTCGAACGCCGTCTCCAGAGCTGTATCGACCGTCTCTACGCCTGGAGTAACCCAACGGCTTTAATTTCTTCGCCGAGAAATCCGTCTGTATCAATTTCTGGCGCCGGAAGTATTTCCCTCCGCCCTCTCTCCATCTTGGGCCAGGGATACTTCCGTTTGCAGACGAGGCGAAATTTTTGGGGTTGATCTTTGATAGAAAGTTGTGTTGGACCTCGCACGTCTCTTTTTTAAAAGCAAAGTGTGACCGTTCTCTTAATCTTATACGTGTTTTAAGTGGCACATCCTGGGGAGCTGATCGGACCGTCCTTCTTCGCCTTTATCGCTCTTTGGTCCGATCCAAGCTTGATTACGGGTGTATTGTTTATTCGTCGGCACGTCCATCTGTGTTACGTCGATTGAATGCCGTTCACCATCGTGGCATAAGAGTCGCTACAGGGGCCTTTCCAACTAGCCCTGTACCCAGTCTGTACGCAGAAGCTGCAGAGCCTCCGCTGTCCTTCCGGCGTGAGATGCTTTTGTGCAGCTATGCTTGTCGGCTCTCAAGCTTGCCTAACCACCCGTCCTTCGATTTATTTTATGAGGATTCGCTTGATCGACAATATTTCGTTAGCTCCTCTGCATTACTACCTCCAGGGGTTCTCTTTCGAAAGCTTCTTCGGCATTTGGACTTTACGCCAGCGCCGGCCCTTCCCAGGGGGGAAACGCGTTTTCCTCCATGGTTGCGCGCTGAGGCCCAGTGTCACCTTGGGTTGACGTCTATGTCGAAGAATGAGACCCCTTCTTCAGTTCTTAGATCGGCCTTTTTAGAACTTCGGTCGCAGTTCGGGGACTTTCGTTTTATATATATACTGATGGGTCTAAGACTGATGTTGGAGTAGGGTGTGCCTTCATTGATGATAATCGTAGTTTTACATTTCGTTTACCCGGCCAATGTTCGATTTTTACCGCCGAACTTTTTAGTATTTATCAGTCACTTTTATACGTCCAGCGGTACGACCTACGACTCTCTTTTATTTGTTCAGACTCCTGAGTGCTCTTCAAAGTATTCGCGCACTGTACACTTACCACCCCCTCGTACAGCGCATACATGACCTGCTCCACTCGCTTGGTGCCTCTGGCATCAGCGTCTCTTTTATGTGGATTCCAGGTCATGTGGGCATCTCAGGGAACGAGTCGGCCGACGCCGCTGCGAAATCGGCGATTTTATTACCCAGATTTTTTACCCCTGTTGTTCCCTCGTCAGATTCGTGTGTTATTTTACGTCGCCGCATCCTCTCGCGCTGGCGCGATGAGTGGACGGCCCTCCGGGGGAACAAGTTGCGGGAGGTTAAACCTCTTCCGCTAGTCTGGGCTACCTCTTCCCGTGCTTCTCGTCGGGAAGAGGTAATTTTAACACGCCTTCGTATCGGACATTGCATTTTTAGTCATAGGTACTTGCTCAGTGGTGACCCCGCACCAGTATGCGAGCAGTGTGATGCGCCCTTAATGGTGCGTCACATTTTAGCAGAGTGTCAAGTTTTAGCTGCATTGCGTGCTCGTGTGGGTCTGCCTGTTGGCCTAGCCAACGTTGTGGCAGACGACACGCGTGCTGTAGAATGTGTTTTACGTTTTATTCATGACAGTGATTTTAATCTGCGCATTTAATGCGTTGGGCGTCTCTTAACTTAGTACTTTTCTTCTGTCTGTTTTTATGGGGACTCTAATCCCCAGTGGACATATGGCGCTCATGTCCCTCGCATTCTACGGTTCTTGACACGTTTTAATCTTTTATTGCCTATGCTTTTAGTGTGTTGGTTTTTCAGTTATTTGAATTGTTCTTATTGTTGTTATTGTTATTCTTGTTGTTATTGTTATTATTGTTGTTATTGTTATTGTTATATTGTTATTTTTAGCTTTTTGAACATCGCGGGTTTGTGTCCCGTTTTTTAATTATGCGGTTCTTTTACCTGTCTTTTATATTTTGACCTTATCTTTTATACATTGTAAGGGCGCTGATGACCTCAGCAGTTTAGCGCCCTTAAACCGCATATCATCATCATTTCTTCATTCCTAGTACAAAATGACTTTCGAAACGTTACAAGAAGTCAACTAATGTATGTAAACCTGTTTATAACTACGTATAGACCTACGTCTTTCAAGCATGCACACACACACACGTGTGTGTGTGTGTGTGTGTGTGTGTGGATATACAAGATTTCTGCCCTCACTGTATAGTTAAAATCTCACTTATTGTTACTTCTCTTTCAATCCTGATGATACAAATTGTAATGAGGAACCTCGATGAAGTGGTCATAGCAAAGAGGTCGTGAACATCAGGAGCACTTAACAAATTCTACTTTCCCACAGCCGACAGCTGAAGCACACTGTGACAGGAAAAAGTAAAATTCCATCTCAATTACGTTTGCAAAATGCGAAATTGTATTTTCACTTCGTATCTATATTTTTTCCTCGCATAACGGCGCATGTCTCTATAGCGCTCTGAAATGTGAAAATTAGAGAGCGGCGTAGCAGGGTGGTATGCCCTTCCGGCTTTAAAATATCCAAAATAGGTGGACTTAACTCTGTCTGTACCCGATTGGGGCTCTGAAATATACAAATCAGAGTTAGGGTTGACCCACATAATACGTAAATGACCTGGCGTCTTCCCTTTGATGTTTTAAAAAGGGACGTAACCGAACGGATGGAGCCACATACGAGGCGTGTTTTTAAAGTAAGGAGGTTTTAATATTTTGCCACCGCATGCGCTGCAATGGTGATTTTGAGCATGCCGATCAGTTCCACCATTCATTAGGAAGCCAGACGCAGCGGTGAGCTATCATCACTTTGTGTTTTGCTGTTGTTAGAACGTTTCGAAGTGTTCAAAACAATCAAGCGATTCCCGACTGTGAAATCAGATCAGTGATTCGTTTTTTGAATGCTAGAAATGTTAGGCCAGCGAACATTCATGCCAATTGTGTGAGGTTTATGGGGAAGCCATAATGAGTGATGGGTTGGTGAGGAAGTGGATTAAGCAGTTTAAGGAAGTTCGTGAAAATGTTCATGATGAACCGCGGAGCGGCTGACCGTCTGTGGTCACGGGTGATTTGGTGCAAGCTGTGGCAGAAAACATTCGTGTGGATAGACGTTTCACCATATCGGTGTTGTCTTCACATTTTCCACAAATCGCAAGGTCATTCCTCCACAACATTGTGACAGAACGCTTAGGATTGGGAAATAGTGCTGAAGATGGTTGCCCAAAAATCTTACTGATGAGCACAAGAACAAGCTATCTGCCGCTGCGCTGTCTTTTCTCACGCGATATGCAGAGGAAGGCGATGATTTGCTAGCGCACATCGTTACTGGTGATGAGACATGGGTGTCTCACATCACTCTTGAATCAGAGCAACAATTCATGGAGTAGAGGCACACTGCATCCCCCGTGAAGAAGAAAGTCATACAGACGATATCCACTTGCAGGATCATGTGCTCTCGACTAACGGCAGTGACTGTGGAGAAGTAGTAAGGTAATGAATGATGATAAAGAATTTGGAAAATCATATTCTGTTATTTAAAAGAAATTGCCGGTATTTCAAAAAACCCGCCTCGTATGGTTGAAATCAGGAAAAGATGTGACTCATTTAATGCAAAATCCTCTTTGTTATACCAATTTATTTAGAATTTTTTCATTTATACTTACTGATAGAGGGAAACTCTTGGCATCAAAGAATTCTCCGGGTAGAAGTAGCCCGATGAGGTGCCGCAAAACAGTTTTATTTCAAGTATTACAATTTTATAGGTATATTAGATGAATGGAATTTAATCGTGCGGGACGGTATCCTTTGTAAGTTTAAAACAGTCGAACTATGGACGGGACGATCAATATATTATTCAAATGTCTGCTTTCCTTTGTAAGTTTAAAAAGAGGCTAACGGCAAAACCTTGTTGGCATTCTTTTGTAATTTTAGTCTCTAGTAAGTACTATATCCCCACTATCCATGCATTCCTCCTCCCCTTGTCTCAACCGATTACGCACCTACAAGCATAATCTAGCTTTAAGATCGATTGCAGCCATGAGGGTTTTTCCACGTCACCTCATATTACTCGCGCACTCACACACACATACACACACACACAGTGATCAACTACATTTTAGTTACCAATACGTTTGACCTATACACATCACTTTAACAGTCAAAAGGATACTACATCACATAACCCTAATGTGTACACAACTTCCCTCCAATCACAAACATAAGTATGCACCATTAGGGAGGGACAACGTTTTACACAACGCTACGTTTTGCCATATACATTAATTTAACATTAGTAAGAACTCTACTCAGCTAAACTTTACACACCCCTGGTAATGAAGCCTTATTAATTATGCACTCTCCTTCGATTTTTTTGTCGTCCTCCGTGGTGTAGTGGTTACCATGCTCATGGTTCAAATCCGGCGGAGGGCGATGGCTTTTTTCGGGCTTAAAAATCCTTAGCATGGCTTCCTTCGGAAGGGAAGTAAAGCCGGTGGTCCCATGTCGTGGATATACGGCACGTAAAAGAACCTCAAGTCTGATAAAGAGGCCTCTGAGCAAAATTACCGGTCTTTCACGCCCAATATAGAATGGGACGCTAAGGCCACAGCAGTTAAACAGCGTACATAAGTGAAGTCCAATTTAATTTTTCTTCGATTTTAATCCATTGTACAGTCCATTGAAATCAATGGATGATGTTGGTGAATACGATGGAAAACGTTAAGGACTTCAGCAGCGACCACTTTTAGCTTGTTCAGTTGTGTTTTCTTTACAACGTAAGATTCTGACATTTTAATTTTAGAAGAATTTTGTGCCATAACTGATGTTTGTGCCTGTTTTCATGAGCATTTACAGCTTTCAGTTCATTCCACTTTAAAAAGAAAGGTAAGGTTGTCGCAGTCTATGGATCCCCAAGCGGCGGCCTTTGTACAGTAGCCAAACACTTGTCCCCTACCTCCCCTAACCGCAAGCACTCATAAACATTAGTGACAACCATATACACATGTGCGTTGTTGCCAAAGTTTAAAATAGTATTTGAAAGCAAAACTTTGCCGCTGATTTCCACATGTACAAAATACAATCATGCAGTTTGTCTTGCTTACTTTACACACAAATGCAGTAAATAACTCTGCATCGCATAATAATTACATTTCTGTTAGAAACGCTTTAGTATATGACTCAGGAAGGGCTGAACTTACATTACGCTACAAGAATGGAAATGCATGTTAACATATCCCAGAGACACTTAGAAACGCGTCCCAAATAAACTGTAGGTTGTTGGACTATCATTAAACAATTAAAATGCATTAATACGAATTTATTTTGAAAGGAACGTTTACTCCCAAACAAAATTATCATTTTTATTGTTATTTACCCTAATAGCTAATTTTTATAAGTACGGGCTGTATATTTGCAGTTCGGCTTATTGTAATTATTACTGTGCTATGGTAAAAGTATTCTTTATTTTGTCTGTCTCACAACCACAGAATGTAGAAAAACCAAGTTCCAGAAGATGTAAACAAAAACACTATATATGTAAAAGTTAAAAAAGAAGCAACAGGTGAAAAAAGCAAAACGAACGCAAGTTTTTTGTGTCACTCTGGGGAGATAGGTGCTTTTTTTCGTACTTTTGAAATTTATAATAAATTTGCTTCACAGCGATGTTTTATTAATATAAACTTAAATAAAAAGAAACTGGATATTGTTCAAGATCCGTGAGATTTATTAGCATAGCAGCTTGTGTTTAATTAAATTAATAACTGTATTATAAAATGCAGGACAAGTAAGAATACGGAAGACAAAAGAAAGAAAATAAAAAATCTTATGCGTTATACTCACATGATTATCTCTACTCACTCTTCTATAACTACTTTTACGAAAGCTTATTCTTCTATCTACTGCTTCTTAAACGAGATAAACTTTCATTGCATATTTGTAATTATAAGGGCACACAGGCTAAAGCGATAGTCAGATTTTTAAAAACAGATGAATATACCATGACTTTGAAATTCCATGCTCTTAGCATGACCACGAGAAAAATACAAATAGGGAATTGCAATTTGTAAAAAGTACAAGTATTTCAAAATTCAAACCAGTAACAAACAGTTTCTCGGAAACGATTAACACAATTTGACATAAACAGATTGCATTTTACTCACAGTAAAATTTTGTATATCTCTTACGGTTTACCAGTTATACAGAAAGTTGAGAATGAGAAAGAGTTTACAGGTTATTCCCAGAAAATAAAATTCAAAATACACATTTGATTTTTCATGCAAATATCTTAAACATGTAGTATTTTAATACAAAAATCGTTATAGCTGTTTGTGTGAAATTCAAAACAATAACGAACATTTTTCCACGTAATGGGTAGTTTGGGATGGGGGGGGGGGTTTTCCCGAAAAAGTTTGGTGTTTAAGCGACTTTTAGTTTTTGTTTTGCTGTTCATAAACACAAGCACAGAGCTTTTAAAAATGCCTTTTTGGATTCAATGAGCTCAAAACGTGTATTTCCGGTGAAATCTCTACATCAAAATTTTGCGCGGAACACAATACTTCCCGTACTTGATATTTGGTAAGAGGAAGTAAACATGGCTTGTTTTCAAACTACGAGTTAATTTGAACAAATTATGAAACACAAGAAAAGGAGTGTAAATTTATAGTTAAAAAATAAAGTTTTGAACTTACGTTTACTCGTCGTTGTCACTTTCTCCTACATGTATCACAAATCTCTCCTGGCTGCTGTCTGCATCGTGACTTATGTATTTGTTCTCAATTTTGATAGTATGCTGTACACAAGATACCCAAACCTGGGAGCCAATTTTTTTAGTTCCCTCACGTAACAGTTCACATACACTGGCACTTAAAGTTGGTGTCACATTGTTTTTCCTAGCAAATCCTTCCAGTTGGGCCCATATTAGTTCTATAGGATTAAATATGCAGTGATAGGGTGGAAGACGCAAAACTTCATGACCGCGAGAAGCTGCAAGTTCATCAGCTACATACTTTTTGGCTATGTTTGCAGATCGGATTGTTTGTATAAGGACGGCTTTTATGGGAACGGGGTTCGGTACCGGTATATTCCGCTCTTCCATGAAGGAAATAATATCATGAACCCTCGTGTTCATGCTGGGAATTTTAAATAGCTGCCGCGAATGATAGCTTGCATTGTCCATTTTTATTACACATTTTGTGTTATTTTGCAAGTTTGCAGGCAGATTATTCAAAAACCATTTTTCGAAAACTGCCGCTGTCATTTCATCATGACTGTCAGCTCTGCAGTCTCCAATGTTCTTGGCTGACAAAAAAAGACAATTTGGCACCCACCCTTCACTGCCTCCAGCATGAAGCACCATAATACGTTTCCCTCGTGACGACGGTGACTTTAGTACGCAGTTGCAGGTACCGTCGTCCCATCCCATCTTAGCAACGTCGTGAGTGTCGAACCAGGTCTCATCAAGATAGATGATCTTAAAACCCTGTGATCGCAACTCCCGAAGCCTATGGAGGAATCGGTATCTCCAAGCCACTATTCTTGCAGATTCCATTACCACGCTCCTCTTCTTTACGCGACGAAAACGAAAACCCAGCTTCTTGAGCAGCTCGCGAAGTGTAGTTTCTTCTTAAGGAAAGTCTGCTACAGTTTTCAAATGCTGCAATAGTTCACGGACCGTGGGCGATTGTCCTTTATTATAAAATCGGTAAACTTAGCGCCTGATAAAGTCACAACCGAAATCGTCCACTTTATTAAACTTGGCCCTTTTGTTGCCTAGCTTTTTAGGAGTCACTGGACCTCTCTGGATAACATTCCGCACAGTTTTTCTGTCCAGCTTCAGGATTCTTGCGGTCTCCGATATTGAACCCTTACCTAAATGGTTCTTTTCTACATATTCGTGAACATTACACACAAACATCTGGCTTTGCTTATTCAAAGTTTTTGTAACTCTTTTCTTCGTGGTCCTGGCACTACTGGTACTCGGTTGGGGGTCATTTGCTGGTGCGGCCGGAGGGGTGGCAACTTGGTTCATTTCCCAAGGTCTCCACATCTTAATTAAATTATTAAACGCTAATAACTACTAAACACTGCTAAATTTACAAAACTGCACTAAGTAAAACACTATATAGCTTCACTGAAGATACAGATACAAATTTAACTAAAAGACGGCAGAAAAGCACGCGAACAGTCACAGCTGCTAAAACGTACTGAAATCGAAGAAACAACACAAATGACATTGCAACGCTTTGCTTTGGTGGAGCTAAAGAAAGGACCACGTATTGTATGGTTGGGGGCTGGGAAGACCCTACTAATCGTTTACAGATGGGTTTATGGTCAGGCCTCAAAGCTTTCCGTTCGCTTTGTAGCCGGTTGGGGAAAGGATGCCCGAGACTACTTTATTTAAGCTACTTAGCATTCTCACTACTAACACCCTCATTAACAACTTGTGTGATTTCTCCCCCTGTTGATTGTACGAACAATATCTTTTCTTGGGTTTGTGTGTTTCACATTTTATTTTGAATATTGAAATCATTTTATCAGAACGTGGTACAAACGAACAAAAACTACAAAAAGATACTTGGGAACAACACGCATAAGCTTAGCATTAAGCGGTCTCAAGCAGACTGACGGGTCGCCGGATAGCTGGCCAGTCGCTAGAGGTGGCCTGCAGTGGTGTAGCGACACGTTCGATTTGAGGGAAGCAATTAGTAAATATTGTTTCCAAGGTTAAATAAGTATGATGAAACGTTTTTACGTGAATAGTAAACGGCACTAATGTTTCAGTAAGTAACAGTTTGCTATGTTAAAAATCTTGGCTTATTTTTGTAATGCAGCCCAATTTTTCGATTTGTCTTTGCAAATAGTTCATAACCTCATCCTGAAACTTCAGTGTGGACTGTAGTTTGGCTAGCAGGGACTCTTGAATATTCATCACTGCAAGGAATGATAATCTGGTCTTGCTCAAATAGTTCTTTATTCCGTTTAAAGCGAGAATGACCGTTTATTTGCCACAGTGGTTGGTAGCATGGTAAATATTAACTCACAAAGTTTTGATGTTTGTGTGATAAGAGATATCAGCTTTAGTTTTTGCATTGCATTGGTATAAGTCATAAACACTATTTTTCAATATACCTGGATCCGAGTAGATTACCATAAATTCACTTTTAAAATTCATAAAATCCAAGAAAGTTCTTTAGGACATGAAAACGCTGCTTCTTGGAATTGTATTTTATGATTATGAAAATATTTCGAATCAAGAAGCGTAAAAAAGCAAAGTTTTGGGTCCACCGAAAATCGTTCGGAAATGTTACTGTACGCATTCAGTGATCTCATTTGTTAGCGTCTGCAGGAACATTTTGTTTCTTTCCCTTTCAATGAGTCAATAGGAGTACTTTCGGCACGTTTTGGGAATCAGAATAAGAGATGCCTTCAATTTTTGGTCCAGATCTGATCAAAATTGTCTCTCAAAAGTTGGAGGTGGTCCTTAAATTCCTCAATCGTTTTACTGCAAAATGCTATCAAATATTTTGTTTGGAACATTTTAAAGAAGGCAAGAATGAGGAAAAGTAAACAAAAAAAATTGTAGATGTAATTCAAGTCCAAGATCGCTTAAAAGCGAAAGAAGACCATGAGAGCAGAAGAAATTGTTCTCATTTACCATTCATATGGATTTTCGTAATAGAAACAAGTCTTTCAATCCCATGTTTATATTCATGGGCAATTTCGTCGATGGTGTGGCACCATGGATGGAAACTGTTTCTTACGATGCGTGGCTAAAGGCTCTGTTTTCTTAGTAGATTTAGAACAAAAGATCTTAAAGCTAGGAAGAATGGCAAACAACGCCCTTACCACCTGAATGAAACGATAGACTGAGGAAGCACCAAGTTTAATTAAGCGTAACGGACAGATACAACATTTTAAAATGCTGGCGAATTTTTGCTTGCAAACCGCACTTCCCGTTCAGTAACGGGGCTGGTGAGCATATCGGCAGTTGTTTGTGTAATCCCGTTGCAAACAACTGCTGCTCAGCACACATCGTCTGAGGTTCCTTCCGGTCCCTCTCGAAACAATGTCTGGAAATGACCCGCTATAAGATGAAGTAGAGCTCTTGTCCCAGAGCATGAAACTCCAGTGCGAGCATTTTGAGGTGTATGTGGATATTTTACACGCCCCTCCTTCCTCTCCTTTGCAAAATAATAAAAGGAGTGCCGTTCTTCGGCATGTACGTGTGGAGCCTTAGCTCGAAGTTGATACCCATCCAGGTGTGGTTGAGCTTCGCATTCACATCGTAACCATCTCGTTACCTCGTATACAGGTCCGATAGGGCCTCATTGCAGAAAATCATCAACTTATTTCGCGCCTGCGCCCGCAAAATACTGGTGTATTTAAAAAAGGCACGTATCGCCGGTTTAGCAGTTTCAATGCGCTAAAAACTTTTCCGCGGTGTTTTTCTGAAGGTTGAGTATAACTGATGCCATTTAACCTTAAACTGCTCCTACACCTTTGTGTCCTCCAAAATGGAATTGTTGAGCTTCCAATATCCCCTTCCGGCAATTTCAGTTCTGAGTGTTGGAAGTTGGGGTTGGCATAGTACTTCATAATGGTCACTAAACGCTAAAGGAAGGACATAAATTCGATGTACGGATGTAGCTATACCCAGAGACGTATAAACGCGATCTATGCGAGAGGCAGAGGTGTGTCGAACAAATGTAAATTCTACGTTAGTGTCATTCTTAATTTCTCAAGCATCCTGAAGCTGCAGTTGAGTCACTAGGTGTAGCATGATGCTGAAATTAAGTGCTCCTTTTTGGTCTTTAGCATGCAGCGTACAATTAAAGTCAGCGGCGAGGAAAACTTCCTTGCTGTGCAGTAGATGCGGCGTTAAATCAGTTTGAAAGAACCGCTCTCGCTCGTGTCTATGTTGAGTACCTGCGGGAGCGTATATGTTCACTAAAACTGTTGTATCTGGGTTGCTGATAGGATCCGGCCGGAGAGATCCATCTGAAAATTCTGTAGAGGAAGACCTTTCCGTTGGGCAATAGCGGTGCCTCGTCCGCCTAAACCTTGGTTAACTTTATAATCGTAACCGTAGAGAGCATCCAAATTGTAAGCATTCACTTCTTGGAGAAAACAGATATCAACACTATTCACTTGGAGGAATGTATTTAATAGTTTCTGTGTCACAAGATTTCGACAACCGTTCATGTTTATAGTTGGCAGTGATCGCAGATATATCATGGTAAAGAACGTTGATTAAAAGGGCATTACAATCAAGGTCATCGGGCTTTAATGTTCGCTATCAGGGCTTCGATTAGGTTGCGGCCGGTCTCCGGATATCCATCTGGAGGAGCCGGTGGTGGATGCTTCCCTCGGAGCCGAGGGTCACTAGAAGACACTTTCCCCTGACGTGATAGCGGAGTAAGGTGCGCCGGGTCCGATTCCTTATCCACTGGGCGAACTGAGGGTGTATGTCCTCACCGGTCGCCACTGCAGGCTGTAGCACTACGGGAGCCTCGGCAGTCCCCGGGATACCATCCAGGGGGCTGTTGCATTTCACGTACTTTGAGCCGAGGTTCACGCAAAGAAATACACCCCCGCCAGGCAGGAGGTGTAGCGTCTGGGAGGTCAGAAGATGTATTGGAGGCTTCCGTCCAAGAGCGGGCTTCAGCAACAACCTCCATTGTTTGGTGTACTTCACTCTGCTTTGGCTCTTGTGCTCCACCAACATCCAAGGGGCGGTTTCCCGCGTCTTCCTCTGTAGGTCGAGAGTCACAGAAGGATCTGCTTGCTTCCTCCGTAGCTATGATGCTATGCAATGCAGTAGATGCTGCCCACTGCTGTGCTCTCACCTCAGCTGATGCTGCAGATGGCAAAACCTGTTGCAAATGCTGGTCACACTCAATAACTGTTTCCATGTCTTGCTCCAGTGCCATCTGGCTGCCCCAAGACGTGGCATCACTACTCGTTTTGCGACCCTTTGTCCGCTTAACACGCTTTTTCTCAGTCGGGCGGTTCTCGACCCCCGAAACTGCTGCATCCACCAGTGGATCAAGGTCAGCCGGCGCCGTCCCATCTGAAATGTGCTGAAGTCCATGCTTCTCCGCCGGATCGCGGAGCATCGTTGCACAATCCCTGTGGTGTTAATACATCGGCTCATCTTGAGTCGACTCATCCTGTTCACCAGCCAATGGAGTCTGTGTCACCATCTATATGTTGTGCAGGCCCACGGCCGGAGAAGTGGGTTCTCTGTCGTCTGGCCGTCCAGTAGCCGCCAGGCGCACAGCGGTAGATCTGAGGGGCAGACCTCCTTGAGATGCTCCGTGCTACTGCAGACATAACGGGAGTGGGGTTGTCCAACATAAGACACTAATAACCTATAGCTACCAATTACAATAAAGCTGGGAACATGCGTGAGCAACTGCATTTTTACTGCACGTATACCGTTGAACACGGCAACGCGATACTGGCGGCCCCATTGTTCCTTCCGGACGTCATGCACCGTCCCGTAACGCTGCAAAGCTCGTTTTAAAACCTCAGTCGGGATTTCCGGTGGTACGTCAAAAACACGCACATTTATAGCATTATCAGTCACATGTTCGATGATCACTTTCGTTATTTCACCATTCATATATTTAAAGTTGTTTCTTCCGAGAAAGTATTTAAAACCTTCTCTAATAGGAGTGCAGATATAAGTTTTATGTAAATTGCTCTTTCACTGGCTATTAACGGTATCGTGTCAATTTGCTCCGCATTTAACTGTAAGGTACCTGCAATAAAGTCATGTACCTCATAAGCCGTCGGCCTAGTGGCATCCAACGTAAATTTAACCCTATTGGTATTTTTCCTGGCGTACATTTCCAATTTTCCAAAGCTAAAATGCTCTGCTTCACGCACAATACACACAACAGTAGTGTAACAGTATTCTAGTCACGGCGGTTTAGGTCGCTCTTGCACACACTCACTGACACAGCAACACCACCTTGTACACAACAAACTAGTTCCCAGCTGCGTCCGACCCGCTCGGACGCTCAAGCTAGACTGTATTAAAATTCTGGTTCATATTATGAGGGACAAAATAGTTTATATGGGTTCCTCTACTTTAGTGGGATTAATTCTGAAAAATTTGGGCTTCAGATACAAAACAAAACTAATGATAGTCACAAATTCCTGCTAGAAAGAGGTGATAGAGTTGCTGTGAGAATACATTTTAAGAACTGTGCACACGATCAGGAAATCTGGAGATACCCGCCCCATTTTTATCTTGATGAGACGTGGGTAAACCAGAACCATTGCAAGCAAAAATTCGACGGGAAGAGGTGAACTCAAGATAACTGTAGGAAATGGAAACAGGCTTATAATTTGTCATGCAGGTTCTGCACAACAGGATTCATTCCCGAAAACAAGTGAGTTTTCCGTTCCAGACCAGGGAATAGAAATGTGTGTCATTCTGAAATGAATGCAGATTCTTACACAGAAGGTTCATTAACAAATTTTTATTTATTTGTTTTAGAAGAGGGATCAATTATCATTAATAATGCAAGCAACCATTCTAAAATCTGATGTACCTCCCTCTACTAATTCCTAAAAGCAAGATATTCAGTATTGGCAGGCATCTAATAACATAGCATTTCACCCTCCTGAAAGTAGAGCAGAATTGTTACAAAAAGTAAATCTATACAAAACGGGGAAAAAATACAGATCAAATTGCTTAGAAAAAGGGCACCAGATTATTGATTTACTTCCTTATCATTGCCAGTAGAACTCTATAGAATTGATTTGGGCTATGTTAAAGCAGAGAGTCGCTAACGAAAACGCCGTTTTTCGTCTTGCGGATGTTGAAAGGCTTATGCATGCTGCATGCTATCGCACAGTGAGAAAACAAGACTGGGCTAGTGTTGCACATTGAAAACTCCAGGAAGAGGATTTCCGTATAGAAGTGTCTCGGGATAACACCGCACAAAAATTTTGTATATATCTGCGGGAAACTGATTCCGAATTAAGTGAGGATGAGGAAGAAGAAGACCAGGGGCATGACGAGCTAGCAACTCCTCTACAGTTGTATTAGGATTATCAATTATAGTTTCTATAATTCGAACTTATGGAAATGATTATTTTAATTCATTTGAAAATTCAATTAAATTATTCTAAAACAGCATTTACTTCATCTAACCATTCATACCATAAGTCGCTTTCAGAAGTGCAGGTACGTTTTCAGCAAATAAACACATTAACATTGAATGTTACAGGCTATAATGCTATGTAGAAGCATCGTTTGCTGTGTAAGTTTACGCGCAGACAGTCTGTGATGCGACGAATGTTACTTTCCCCTTCCTCTCTCCCCACCTACCTCGCTCGGGCGCATCACTTGGCAGCAGTGCAGCCACGGCAGGCACGCATTGGCTTATGCCTTCTAAAACCGTACGCCGTATAGTGCATTTCGCAGAGGTGCGCTCATTCGGTTGTGGAAGGTATCTAAAACGAGTATTTGACCTGAAAGAAGGGATTGATATATTCATGGAAAATAAAGCAAAACCAGTTCGTCACTAAAACGTATAAATGTAATACAAAACAAATTTGCATTTCAGCATGAAACATGAAGCTCCAAATTTTGATGCTGCTATTTCAAAGTTCCATCAATTTACACAACGTTTAATGTTACCTTCTTTGTTGATGAAATCTACGGTGTCATCTCTTAACTCCTTCTGTGTTGTCTAGTCTGCCAGCTGCTACAGTGGCATATCTAAGAGTTCAGGGTATGCGTGAGTGTAGTGTGAAAGGATAACACCAGTTTAGTTAGCTGATAAATTTTAATGTTGACTCAAACATTCTATTTGAAAAGAGTCACCGACTGTTGAATTAAAGGATTAAATTATTCCTAGAATAATAATTATATGCGAAGCATCAGTTGCCGTAAGTCACAGAAATGTTACGCGGTAAGATCCATCATAATCGCCGCTAAATCTTTCTATCTCAAGCGCGTCACTGAGCGCTACACACAGGAGTAATCACAAGGGTCGTCACACGATTAAGTGGTTAAGTAAATCTGATTTAGAATGCATGCTCTTTTCTTAACTTAAGCTCCGCCCACTTATCGGTACCTCTACCAACGTTCCTACATTCGCGGTTCAGTCTTAAGACTACGTATGCGTACATGACACTGCTTCCATACGGTACCTCACTCGAATCTAAGAATTTCATTCCCTTTTTAATTTACAGAATTCCTGCCTACGTGGGTTTGCAGACGCACTAAAGTAAACCCTAACTGTATTCCAGGAATCTTTATGCGAATGCGTTCTCTACTCGGCTGTTACTAATTACTGTGTTTAACATGACACGCTAATGGCCTTTTTCTCCGGACAAATCTTTTCATTAAGGCTTATTGCATTATAGATTAATTTAATATGGGGCAATTATTTGCTGCCATTATTTCTCTAACTTACTATCAGTTTTTTATTAAATTTTTTATATCTTCCTGCCAATAACTGCGATATCAAATGCCCCGTTACATACGTTTATTATTCTCAATAATAAAAAAATGTATACGTTTGCACGAATAAAATTTTAACTCTAAGTTTATCTTATTCCCTGTCGACAACACTTATAATTGTCTTACATATTTTGCAAATGTCTTCTTCTTTACAACTCATTGTTACATACAAGAACAATTGATAACTCTTATCTTCACAAATTAAATACACTACTACTTATACTCAATTTTCTATGCTATTTTACACTTTTGTTTTCTGTTTAATTTTATATAAATTGCCAAGCGTCTTTGTTTTCGTATTTTATTGAAGCACTGATTTTAACCTTTATGTTTACTTTACTCCACCTTAACTATGTTCTGCTGAAGACTAATTTTTACAATTTGGTACTTACTCTCTAGTTACGATTTTGAGGATTTTGTCTTCCACCTCAAACATGTTTATTCTAATCATCTATAAACAAAATTGCACCCACAAACTGAATTATCACAAGTTAGAAGTTCTGACTGTCGAGTATGGACGATGGAGTTGCTTATGCCAACGATCCATTATTTTACCATTTTTGGCATCTTTTAACTCATATGTATGTTTTCAAATTTAGATACAATTATTGCAGGATCCTTGTATATTAGTGCAATTCTTTTATTTTTGGGTGATTCGATCCAAAACAGACAGCCGAAAGAATCAACATTTCGAAAACTGTTTAATCTTATGCATGTTAGTTTGCAGATGACGCACGAATACCACATGCAATATAAAGCCCCTAACCCCATCATTTTCTTATTATAGGGGGTTGAAACTTCAAGGTTACAGCTGACATGCTTGTAATGAAGAATTTTTTAATGCTCATAAATATTGAATATAAACTAAAGGTAATTTTAAGTAAAAGAACGTCAATGTTTTCAAATGCATCCTGTTGTTTTTTATGTTTCCCAATTAATACAACAGAGCTAATTAATCTATTTATAAATATTTATATCTAAAGTTGCAACCTGCTAATAATTATTTTACTGTCCATGATTTTAACTGACATTTACCTGTAAACTGCCAAAATTTCACGTTGATGTTTCAATAATTACTTGATCAAATACATTTAAATACTTTGCCGGCGCGCGACGCACAGTTAGGTCTCTGTTGCATGGTGCTGCTAGTTGCATGCCTGCGCCTGCTACATGCGGAGATCGTCGTACGTGGCACTTCCACTTCTCTCGGCATTTTCGAAGAGCTTGATTATGTTTTCCCATCTATTTTTCCATTCGTAGGCACCACTTTAACAAGTCTTTAGACCTATGAACCTCGTAGAGCTAAAAAGAATCACTTTCATTTTTGTGTTCATTTACCGCAAATGAAGTGCCACCATCAATGCCGACAGATATTGTTCCACACTGTCACTTCTGCGAGCTGCGATCAGAAAGAAGCGCCGCGGGATTCTCGATGTTGGCAACGTGATCATGCTTCACGACAATGCGAGACCACATGTTGCAAAGAAGACCGTCGGCAAGCTAAGGAACTTTCACTGGGAGTTTCTGGAGCATCCACCATACAGCCCGGATCTTGCCCCTAGTGATTTCCATATTTTCAGTCCGCTGAAGAAGTTCCTGGCAGGACAGGGATGCACTTGTGACGACGAAGTCAAGACAACAGTGCAACATTGGTTCCGTAGTCAGACGGCCGACTTCTACCGCAGCGGCATCGCAAAATAAGTGCTGCGATGGAACAAATTCTGAACTGGCATAGGGACTATGTCCAAAAATAGTGAAAGGTACAAGGAATAATATCTACATGTTAGTTGGCTGTATGTATCTTAGGTTACCAGAAAAAAATAGGGGCAAAGACTTTTTGATTTGCCCTCGTATCTTGCCTATACGACAACCAGTTTAAAACCTGCTGACTTGTGTGGACAGGCTGGTTAGCCAGTTGGAATTCAATCATTCCATCGGGTTATATAGTACTTACAGAAGGGACCATGATGTTTTCGAGGATATCTTTATACTGTTGGGTATTTAATGTGCCACCATGCTGCCACAACACACACAGACTATTTCGAGGATATGTTTATACTGTTGGGTATTTGATGTGCCACCAAGCTGCTACAACACACAAACTATCTTGTGACATCCAACCCCAAAACGACACAAATACGCGACCTTGGCGATTCATTTGTGCCACGTATTTTGCGTCGTGTTTACCTGTGGAACTGTATACAATTACTTTTACCCCGTTTTTAGATGAAAAGTAACCTCGTCTGTGAATATAACTGTTCCAGTTATGGTTGACAGTTTCTTCTGCAAATGCGAGGCGACATAATCTGTGATCGTCTGTAAGACACTGGTTTTAGCTGCCAATCGAGTAAAGGGCCCCGCTGTAATCAAACTATGCAAGGCGGTGCGTTTCGACCTAGGGAAATTGGAATTACTTCTAATTGTAGAGCACATGCTGGAAGGGATTGTTATCTGCCTCTTCTAGGAGTGCATTGTCCTGCTGAGGAGTGGACATACATTTTCGACCCGAACCAGGTCGACGACAAACCATCCCTTCCCTCGTGACTTCAAGGGCTCTTGCATCCTGATCCAATATTAAGCCAAGAAACAGTTTTGGTTAAATTTTTCACTTTAGAACCTTGCCAGCATGGTATTTATTTTGAAAACGAAAAGAGTAATTTGTTTGTTATTTATACATGAATGTCTTGAAATTAATAGATATCTTATGCTTGCAAAACATACGCATTGCCATATGTTTAATAAATTAAAATTTATTTAATAAAAAAACTACACCATGGATTCGAACGCAGGTTGTTCCAATTACGAGTCACGTGTGCTTCACCGCTCGGCTACCAATCACACAAGCAAACGAAAAGGCTTCTTCCTACTTATCGCATAGCTTTGAAATGAACGCAGGGTGGTATTAAATCTTGTATTGTGAACGCAGCGTCAGCGAATGCTTCAGATATTTTGCGAGTTGAATTCCCTCTCTGGCTGTTACTCATGTATTTAGTCTTAGACTGTACGTATTCCTCTCCATTGGACCTCTTCATGCTAGTACTACCGCACTGTTCTTCAGTGGAGGATTTAGCAACTTCCGAGTCCGCCTCATCTGATTGGATTTTCATTCTGGAAATCCTAACACTGCAAGTTATTCAAATAGCATCACCTATTACTAAATGCGGAACTTTCTTGTGCATACCTTCTGTTACTTTTCTGTTACCCACTTTCTTCGAATGTTTTTCCAATCCGAAGGGATTACAACACAAGGTACTCCACAGTTTGTTTACCTACACGCCTTATGAACTAATCTTAACTGGTGGCACTCTTTGATAAAGTGTGGCTGGCTCATCTCCGCAGTTCGTCATTCACGTTGTGTCTGTGTTTCGTTATATCGCAGAGGTGCGTTTGGCATGCACATGTTTCAAGCGATGCTGAAGCCTTATGAGACATTTTCTTTTGAATGCATCTATATTATTACAGACAACGACGGGAATTAACGCTTATGCACTAAAATCCCATTTCTTCATAAGAAATACAAATGGAACAAAAAGGTTCGTGCATACTTAACGATGACTTATATTTTTTAAATTGCTTTCAAATTCAAGCAACTAACTATTTACACAAAAATAAAAACTCACATGAACCTCGGATCTTTTATATTCCCTGTGATACTTCAATTGCTTCCTGAAAACGAAAAATCTTCCACAAAAAAAATTAAGTTTTTATATGTACGCCACTCCGAACGCTAAAAATTCAAGTACTTCTGAAAACCGTGATATCAATACAAAGAGTCTTATATTGCGGAATGCACATATTAACATAAAGGGCATTCATATACTGCAGTATAAAAATATTGGAGGTCCTTATGTTCAAACTCTTCAAAAATTTTGCATGGAATGACCCTTCTCCCTTTTAATGTGCTTAATAACTTATCCTTTACTAAAACTAAATAATCTATTTCAGGTTCCCAATAATTACGTTTTATTTCTTTTCTTTTGAATTTTATTTTCTCTGCCTTCTGCTTTATTCTTTCAAAAGCAACCCTAGCCCTATCTTCCTTACTTAGCTGAATTTTATTGACATGTACCTTCTTAGGTACATTTTGAAATATTTATTCTGGTTCCTTACCTAACATGAGTTTTTTATGCGCAAATCCTATTGCGACATTTATAGTGATGTTTACAATTTTCTCTATTAGAGGACAATATCTAACCCAATTTTTATAATTGTTGTGAGTCCGTACACGAAAATAAATGCCTATATCCCTCAATACACGTTCTCTTGGGTTACCAGACGGAAAATAGAATGAGCAATGATAACGTTTTAGCCCATTATTTTTCATTGTTTCAGTAAAACATTTACTTCGAAGAATTGTAGCATTGTCTGATATGCCAGGTTCTATTTGCCCATGTTTAGGCATATAATCAATAATAATCTTCCTCGCACCGTTTTTACTTGTAATGTTCCTAACAGGATAAATTTTCACGATTTTGCTGAGCACGCAATACATTACAAAAATATATCTACATTTGAATTGATATATTGGGGGCTCTCCACGTGCACCGACCGTGACCAACGCATTTTTGTTATACCTAATGGTAACTTGTGACTCATTAGCATATCTTATATTGAAAGTTTTCGCTTTCTGACACGTAAGTCGAACAAACCTTTCTAATTTTCCTTGCAATGTGCGTGATATAAGAATTTTCACTCATTACAAAAGTTAGTTTATCACTTTCTGCGTGTGCTAGTGCTTTGTGACATGCAATTATTAACAGCTCTTCCAAAACCTTGGAGATCATAACTTTCCATTTTGTCCCCCCCCCACGCCAAGAAATTTATATAATTTTCCATCGCGTATTCCTATCGTGAGATTTTTGTTATCTCTTGCGCTTTTCCATTAATTCACTAATTTATTGATCTTCGTTTTGCAGTTATGTTTTAAAAAATCCTTGGCCAATTGTTTTTCCTCCAACGTGTCTATATATAGAATTGTTACATCACGTGTATTGTGCCCTTATGTATCTGGTATTGATAGTTTGGTTTCATGCGAGACAGTAAGTCACTAAAATATTGTGAACTCCTGATACGTGTCTTATTTTTATATTATGTGGTGTGATTACATGAATATATCTTGATATTCGCGTGCTTGTCACTTTGCATGAATTCATGAAGACTAAACTTACATGATTTGTGTAAACTATTGTGGGATTTTTGTACACATATTGTCGGAATCTTACAAGTGCAAAGAAAATAACCAGAGTTTCTTTCTTTGTCGTACAGGCTTGAGCTTCTTTGTTCGAAATTCCCCGCGATGCAACTGCTATCAAATGATCCTCTCCTTGTTCATCTCGTTGAATAGGTACTGAACCATCACCTAGTCCTGAAGCGTCTGTAAAAATTATTAAGGAAGTTTCTCTTGGTTTCTCTAGCAAAATGGATGCCACTAATAGTCCTCTAGCCCGAGCGAATGCTGCTTCTGTCTGAGTCCATCTCCATTTTGTTTATTTTCTTAACTCGCAATGGAGTGACGACTCATTTATTATAAATCTCGATTGATAAGTAGTATGTATATATACCGTTTGGCACAAGAAGAGACACAAGGGACAATTTGTAACACAGGGTTTAGTGCAAAAGCGACCCAAATGACATATACGTTCTGGCACATGTCACTGATCTTTGGTATTGGAAGGGGTCTTTAATTTGTTTTAATTGGCATCCCCGGGACGTGTTCATGTTTAGAGCAAGACCCGACCCAAATGACATATACGTTCTGGCACAAGAACCGACACAAGGGACGATTTCCCGTCCACGTGGTGGCTTTTAGAGGAAGACCCGACCTAAACGCCATGAGAGTTCACCATCAAACTCAAGGTTCCTGGTGGAGTTGGTAGCATTCCCGGCCACGTGGAGGCTTTTAGTGGAAGAAACACTTAAAAGTCGCGTCCCTCCTCAAGCAAGTACTGGCTTCGGGCGGGGAGGTAATTAGTTTAAGGTTGAAGCATGATTCACCGGTCGTGAGAACCAGTGCTACAACGCTTTCCCATGTTGACTAATAAATCTTTCAAATCCGGTACAGTTGCAAACTTAAAAATTGATGGATCACGTCCGTGAAAGCCAATAGGCGGGTGTTTTTCGCTTCAAGCTCCGCCCTCAAACCCTATGAATGCGCATGCGCCGCCCTACCCTTCTGCAATTATCCCCACCATTATACCACTGCTATATAAGGTCCCAGACCTAGCAAACTGAAAGTATTACTTGAAGGTGATTGTTCTCCATCTGCACGTTATTAGTATGTAAGGAGTGGAAGATCTTTGGAGTGACTGTGGAGAGGAAGCGTACCGCTACACCTACTACCACAAGGAGGAGCGCAATGGGTTCATACATTCAATTGTCTGTAACATGCCCTCATATCATGACCGGATGTCTTCAAGGGAAATATGCACAGAGAACTGCCCGGTCTACAGAAGAAGGTAGCTGTAAGTAGACCATCTTTTATTCCTTTCTAGGGAATACTATGCTACATCTAATCTTTAAAGAAAACAACGAATTTGAAATATGTTCATTCTTCCAGAGGAGGGGATGCAGATGAGGAACAACACAGAGGCGTAAATGATGTTGATGTCCTTGTAAGCAGCCATGCAGTCCAATACCATTCTGAATTTTGTAATAGCCATACGCATGCAACCCTATGCGAGAAGCCAGAGGTCCATGATCAAATGAAGTCGTACTTCCTGTGTGATGAAAACTGCGCTGTATTCTTACTCAGACGGAGAAACCTAAGGTAAGTGGCATTGAAAAAATATATGTGTTCTTACCCTGCACATGATTGTAGAATATCTAATGTTTAAAAATCATTATAATTGTTCCAGGAATCGTCAGACAACGCTTATTCCCAGAGAGGACACAGATGAAGTAGATTTCCCGAATGCACCACAGCTTTTGATGACTTTAGATGACCAAGAGAGGCCAATCAATTTTCAAGTAGACGACGATCTACTCCAGGTGACTCCTGAACATTCACCCAGGAAACAAGCAGAATTACACAAGGCAATACAGTGAGTATTAGTTTCAAATCTATGAAAGAACACTCATGCTTAAATAAAGTGTAACCGCTACATCGCTCTCTTTATGGTATCTAGCATGTGCAATTCCTTTCGGGAGACCTGCGATTCTATTTAAAAGAAAACGTGATTTTATTCTAATAGATGCAATATGTAAAGATTCAGGCCTGCTACTAATAAGCCCAGCAGGAGGAAGAACAATAAAACCTTTGAAGATCTCCATAGGAGGTTGCCGCTATTGGAAGAGCGAATTACCCGCGCTAACACCCCGAAGAGAGATGCAACCACCCGCACTCGTGCTCCAAGGCGGCTACACCTCAGGAAGCAGTAGTGTCAATATAGGATAGGATAGTACTATGAAACCCCAGTGCTCCTCATAAAAGAAACAGACAATAATTTCGTGTGTATGACAAAATATGACTGGCCGATAATTCAAAAAACTCTCGCAGAATTCGAAACATATCTGAAAGTGAAGAAGTGCCCGAACAGAGAGTACAGTGAATATGTTGTATTCTCCTATAATATCATAGTGGTTATGGAAACTGGAAAAATTACACTTTTTAGTACTTCTTTTAATTACGGTGAAATTCAGTTGAATTATGATGTACTATCACTAATAAAAGGACTCGAATCCTATATAGATAGACGTCTGCAGAACCTGTGTATTGTAAATGAAGTCACTTATGTAGGGACAAGGAGCTGGAGGCAGAAGGCGCTGGAAATGTATGATAAGAAAATAAAGAGTTGAATATTTCTTTTATGGCTTGTTTTTACTCACGAAAACCTCCCTTACATTTCCTTATATCAAGCATGAAATAACTAAATTTAAATTAAAGACTGCAGCACATGAGTCAGGGGCTTGTATGTAAATACTTTGCCATGAATTATCAAGCAATGCAAAGATGTCTGTGCAGGAATATTTGCACTAATTTGAATTTCCAGTCTAATATTGACAGCTCCATTTACAGCCTCCTCAGGCTGATGTGAGCAGTCAATGACAAATATCGGTGTGTGTTTAAGAAAAGTTTTCTGCTTTCGAATAATAGGAGCTTTGGAACTTTGAATACATTTCACATAACGAGGCAAATCTGGAGTTTCCAAAGTCCAAGTTCATATCATGGCAGGGATAACATTCACTATTGAGGTAAAGTCTCAAATTGATTATGTTGCAATGATCAAACTCGGAACAGTCTTTAGTTGCATTATTCACTCTCGAAGTCTGCGCTCCCACAATAACAAATCTTGGTTTCTCGGGTCTCGATGTTGTTGCAACGATCCTTGTAAATGATCTAGTTTGAGGTACTGCAGGCTGAGTATGCAGATCCATGCTTCGAAAGACTATATGTAATGGCCTGTCTGACTTGACAATCTTGAGGATCTCCACTTTTTCACCATCAGAAAGGCGTATTATAGGCATCCGCCACTCGATACGTGTAAGTTTAACAGTAGCATTTTCCTCTCTTTCGGGTGCCAGAATAGTTCTTAGAGTCCTTGGATTGAATGAGGACCAGCTCAAACTTGCTGTTGAGTATGAGGTCCTTGTGATCATCTGGAAATCCCAGAAGCACTGACAGCGGTACTATAGCGTTGAATGCTCCACTTGCAGGATGCACAATATCCACATCTTCTCCAGGGTAGCACCATCCAGCATTGAGGAAGCGGTTGGATTCCATAGGGTTGAGTGCAGCATAGTTGCGCATAGTTGATTTAATCCCTGGATTTCTTGTTCTGTCTATAGTCGATCCATTCATATCCAATGGAATCTCGTCAAACATAAATGCAATAGCATTGTTGGTGAGCCTTGCTGTAATTGTTCCATTAGGTTTAGTAACAGATCCCTCAATGTAGAGATAACTCCTGTTAGGTAGCGTATATAAATCTTCAGCTTGACAAGGGATTCTAATCTCATCATTCGCGTCCAGACCCGATGTATTATACGGTAGAAACTCATGCTCCTCTTCTTTAGCAATCTTGTCCTCGAATGTAGGTGTTTCAGTCACATTGAAGATGTCCATTGCAGAATTCTGAAGCCAAAGCTTCAAGGAACCTCCTATTGCTCGATGTTAACACGCTGAGTGTCGCAGGTAGAGTATGTAGTAGACGACGATGCTCAGGCTTATTATATCCTTGTAGGTGTTTTCTTCTGCTAAAATCTATTGCCATTTCGACGTATATGAAGTCTTATGCTTATATCCTCGTTTCTAAAGTTGATGGGACGACCGTTCTGGTCGACTACTCGAAGAGTGATTTGATCGATAAAGTTAGTGTCTATGATAGGCAGGTAAATGGGATTTGAAGGCTCTTGCGAAATGTGATATCCGGGCGGAACACAAGGGAAAAACTCATAGATCGAGTGTCCGCTTTTACCGTCGATGAAAGAGCCTGTTGCAATACTGCATTCGATTCGTATTATGCTCACCTTAAATATGTTTACTAGGAAATCAGATTCAAGCTCTGATACTCTCAAGCTACAAACTGAAATCCATTCGCACCTGATATACATTAACGATGCTTTTTATATTTAGTTATTAAGATGGAGCTCGTGAGGCAAGATTGCTCCCTGCCCATTCAGGTGCTAGAATTTGAAAGTGATTTTAGATGCAATCGACACGGAAAGTTATTTCCCTCTAGTGTCAGAGCTCTTATTCTAGGCTGCTCAAGTGCCGGTAAAACTAATGTATTACTGAATATGCTGCTTCATGTGAATGGTTTACGTTTTGAAAACTTGTACATCTATTCAAAGTCCCTTTACCAGCCAAAGTATCAATATCTCATCAAGCTACTCGAAAACATTGAAGGGATAGAAGTGAACACTTATGAAGATGGAGAAAGTGTCTTACATCCCTCTGAAGTTAAAGAAAACTCCATATTTATATTTGATGACGTAATCACTGAAAACCAGTGGAAGATCGCCTCTTTTTACAGCATGGGCAGACACCGTAACGTGGACTCTATATATTTAGCACAGTCCTATGCTAAAGTGCCTAAACATCTAATAAGAGATAACACGAACATGATTATTCTCTTCAAGCAGGATAACTTAAACTTAAAACATATATATGAGGACTATGTAAACACTGACATGTCATATACTGAATTTAAAGACCTGTGCAAGGGTGTTTGGGAAAGTGTCTCGGAAGGAAGACCCTTTTTAGTGATAGTTGCTGAATTCCCTATGAATGAGGGTCGATATAGGAACGGCTTCGATGTATATATTAAAGTAGAAAAGAAAGAAAAGGATCATTGATATGTCGAAATGAGTATTGACAGGTTCGGTTCACAGAGGACTGCTCCAGTTAAAAGAGCATTTCATCAATTCATCATAAACCGAGATGGAAAAGGAAACTATCAATTTAAAAACAAGACTATGCATTGTTCATGACCCCGAGGAAGACAATGACGCAAGCACTAAACGTTATGTTGATACGCTTACGGCTTCTACCGAAAATCGTATGCAGGAATTCACCGAAAAAGTTGCATATCAGCGCATGGGTGAACTTGAAACTATGATAAGGAATCACATCCAGAAATCGCTAGATGGACATTATGAGTCTCTAATGATATACCTGGACAAACATGCACTTAAACGAGATGCTGGAAACAACATTATTCTAGATACAATAAGAATGAAGATAATGTTATCACCTCAGGAGGACTATGATGTACCGAATAGGAAATATGTATCGGACTATATTAATTCAAGAACACCAGCGCTCGATTCAGATGGGAACGCTTCCTTTCAAAAAAGAAGAATAAGAGAGATAGCAGATCCCATCGATGGCAGTGATGCAGCAAGTAAAAAGTTTGTTAAACACATTATTGGTAAAAAGCACAATGAAGCACAGCAAGCTCTAAACAAGAGACTAGCCTCTATTGGAAATGATATCACCGAAACAGTAGTGAAACATATGGAAACTATGGCGAGCCAACAGAGTTCCATGGATAAGCAGTTGACAACAGCTATGAATAATGTGAATACTCTTAAATCACAAGTGAATGTTATAAATGCGATATTAGATCAAATGAAAGGCCAACACGTTATTACCCTACAGACGAAGCCTTTCAGAGGGAATTCACTAAGTTACACATTAACATCGGGTCTCGAATACTACAGAGCACCTGTAAACGGAGAGGTCATTGCATGCTATATGACATAATCACCACCTCCTTTTGTAAGAGCAGATACATTATTTGCTATAAACAATAACATAGTTGCTACCTTCCCTGCTCGCATTGCAAATGGAGATACACTCAGCTTTACTGCTCCGGCCAGTCGAGCAAAAGATGGCCATATTCTAAATATCGAATTGAAGATAACATATAAACTGACGCCAGCAGAATAGAACAGCTATATATTGAGGCGAATAACAAAATTCCAGATCATTTCAAGATGGACAGCGAGAGCATAAGACTTAAAGAATCTGTAGCTAGGCATACAAAGGCTATAAGAGAAAAGTTACGTGCACTAAAAGGACAAACGTTTGAGACGCAGAGAGTAATGAGAGCTCTTCAGCCAGTATCAGAACCGTTACATGATATTCTGCAAATTCAGAAAAAACAATAGTGATACTTCAAGCAAAGAGGAAACTCAGAAAAAGAGTGATTAGCTTAAAGAGGAGAAAGATGAGAATATCTTACTCTTCCTGCAGAAAGTTCGAAGGAATGATAAGAACGAAATAGACAATGCATATGGTGTGAGATACGAAGATGCAATCTATATGCTGGGGAACAAGATCATTGACTTCAACAATAAAGTGCAAGTAGGTGATGAAACGTACGAGGTGACACCTGGATTGAGTAAACTCATCTTCAAGAGGATACCTGTAATGCATGTGTATACAGAAGGGGATCTGGATGCATACAGCAGAATATTGAAAGCAACCCAGGTTCATCGTAGAAACTACAGCAGACTCGGGAAACTGAGAGCAGGCAATTCCTACAAGTATAACAGCAGTATACGGCCTTTGGTGACGAAACACAAGGGTTTTGGTTTGCAGTGGAAGGAGCATCGACCTGATACGAGGCAAGACTACATCTATTGGAACGATCCTAACGACCTGGTGAATCGTCTGAGACTTCTCACTGCCTCCAGAGACGCCGGAAATAATAATCATACACAAGAAATTGAAGAAATTATTCAAGAACTGAAATCGGCTAGGATTATAGCATGACGGTGAAGCAAGATATAGCAAGAGAGCTCCATGCTCCCGCCCCAAGAAACTTCTTGCGTCGAAAGATCGTTAGCAAAGATCTGCATGATGTGGTGCAAACAGACTTGGTTGAGATGATCCCCCATGCAAAGCTCAACAAGAATTTGAAATATATCCTGATTGCAGTCAACTTCTATTCTAAAATGGCCTGTGCAAGGCCATTAAAGGACACGTCAGGACTACAGGTTGCAAAGGCCATGGAAGATATACTAAAGGCTATGGAAACGCCACCCAAGAATATACAGCGTGATAATGGAAAAGAATTTTATAACTAGCAGTTTAAGAATCTAATGGCAAAGTATGTCAATCACTACAGTACCCATACTAATGTTAAGGCTGCCATGTTGAGCGCCTAATCAGAACTTTAAAGAATATGATGTATCGGGAGTTTCTAGCTCAATGATCATACAAGTGGCTAGATGTTCTGCCTATAATCGTTGCAGAGTACAATGGTACTTACCACTCAACCACCAAAATGAAGTCCAGTGAAGTGAGGAACAATGACCTTCTTCTGACTGTTTACAAGTATAACCATCCCAAAAGAGAGAAGAGGAGTGCAAGGAGGTTTGGTGTCGGTGATTATGTGAGGATATCTAAGAATAAAGGACATTTCGAAAAGGGCTCTGAACCCAACTGGAGTGTTAAAATCTTCCAAGTGGCTCATGTGAAACGAACCAATCCTATCACCTACATCATAAAGGATAAGGTTGGAGAGCAGATAAAAGGAGCATTTTATGGGCATGAACTGCATCCTACACTATTGCCTAACACTTATTCAGTGGAGAAGATTTTGCTTAGGCAAGGAGAGAGGATTCTTGTGAAATGGTATGGATTCCATAATAGCCAATGGATTGATGGAAAGGATTTATTATAGCTAATACTGAAATAAAGAGTCTTAAATGCAGTACCTTGTGTTTTATTTGATTCTTTTTCCCCTTGAAACATTGTGCTGTACAATGTCCTATTTACTTTGCATTATATATAAAATAGGAGAAAATAATTAAAACCAGTAAAAATAATTAAGTACGGTATATACACTTAATAAATTAGACAATAAATAATCTATACATATAATACATGAGATGGGGATGACACATCCAGGGAAGTCGGAATGGATTACGAGGCCCTAAGTGAATAATGACCCCCACGCGAGATTTGCATGAGAGCCATCAATCATCTTGCGCTTCGTGTCCCCTCCATGCAATGCAATTTTGTTAATTTCCATAGTCGAGACTTTATGTTTTGTACTTCTGAAAGAAATTTTAGTCAAAAGATTTTATTCAAATCTTTTAGACACTCGAAATATTTCTAAAAGGTGATTGCTCGCATTCCACCTTTGGTAATCCCCTTTGCTTTCATAATGGTGCTGTTATATTTATAGCTATGGAGCTTTGCCCTAAGTCCAACGCACTCAGTCATCACCATGCCACTGAACTCATCTTTGAACAACCCAATCACTTTGTTGTTGGCCTGCTTTATGCCATGTACATTATTTTGGTTATATTTTGATGTGTCAAAATGCTGGGGATTGGTTTTCATGAATTTGTAAATGTTTGAAGAGGTTTCGAAAATGAATGAATCTGTGTCCATATATTTCCGGACCAGGTCATTCAGTTGGGTTTTCATTACTTTATAAAAAAAATCATACATAATAAATTTGATAGATCGAGAATTGCATGGCCAATATAGATTGGCTAGTTCATGAGGATTTCCTCTCGAGCCAACTCTATGCCGACTAAGTTGTCATACAAATGTGGCTGCATACATATGTTGGACGAGCTGTCAATTTCCGTGCTTGTTCCTAGGTAGCCACAATACGGAAATCCCTGTACTTGCGAACATTTTCAATGAACTTACCGTACACAGCGTTGTTTATTTTCTTTCAGAGGTTTTTTACCAAACTTGGAAGTTTCCCTGGCTCGCTTCTCGGCGTTAAGGTCAATATACACCTTAAGCCATTCAGCTTGGTCATACGATACCACGCGATGAATATGTCTCAATCACAGCTCCAGATCTATGCACTGCTGCAAGATTTTATAATGCAAAACATATTTGCTTTTGTTCTCAAGACTTGCAATCAGTTTCTTGTATTGGCTGCAGGGGGGTATCTCACTCCGGGGACCGGAGGTAGATCATTGTGTGCATCATGTAGATGGTCAGGATACTCCAAATCCACCTCTAGGACATAACTTGTCTTCGAGTCCTCAGGGATAGCAGCGAAGTCGATGGTGTCTATTTCATACCTATCAAGCCATCTGAGCGATGCTCTTGCCGTACAAGTCGTTAATATCCCAGTACGATAAAACGTTTGGAGGTTCATCAGATTTGTAGTCTGCAAGGTATTCGTGGTTGGCTTTGGAGTACCGCTTTGATACCGTGCAAAGCCCGCCGCGAATACCTTCCTCGAAAAATTCTATCCTGCTGGAATCGCTTATTAGCTGAAGCCTTGCTGTCGTCATAAGCATGGCGTCGAAGCCTAGTGATGGCAGAGTATAGTACCATGCAGGGTCCAGGTTACACATCCCCAGCGACAAGTCTGAATTTTTCGAATACGTCTGCTAAAAGAGTATCTGTCTTTAGGTAAAGGTCGCTATATTCCCCGAGATTCTTTATGTAGAATGTACTCCATACCTTAAGTGCATGAGCATACTCCTCTTCTGTGACACCGTCGAAAAGCTCTATCAGCGGGAGCTCCTCTTCTAGAGCTTCTCGATGGTATCCAGGTATGAATAGGGAAATATGCCCTTGCACTTCATTAGTTCCAGATGTTCTGGATTAGAATACTCGGCATTAGTGGCCTTGAAGTCATCAGCGCTCAGCATGTCTACCAAGCTAGATAACTTGTCATCGAGAAACTTGTAGCTGTCGAGGAACCTGAAATTAATGCCATTGTACCATTTAGTAAATGCCAGATAACGTTCAGATGATTGCGCTATACATGAAATAGGAGCCTTATCATAAGCCATGTGCCTGTTCAAGAAGTGACTATCATAATTCCTTAAGCAATGAAAGAAAATTGGAATAAAATTCGGCAATTTTCTATTCGGATTGCAGCCATTATGCCCCGCATCAGGATATGCACCAGTGTTATGACAATGGTCCGTCACCCTAATGTCATCTTTAGCAAAATCTCTCCTGCATATGTAACAGTGATCGCCATTGTCGAAATCCAGGACATCCTGAGGCGACATATGCATTGGCTGTATACGCCCATATATCTCAATGACTTCATCAGCGATCTTTCTAAGTTCGCTAAAGAAGTCATTGAGTGCATTGTCACCTCTGAAGAGCTTGAATCTCGACAAGGACTGATTATGTCTACATATGACCTTCAACGCTATCGATATCGTCTCGTTTTCCTGTATGGTTCGGGTCCAGCTTTCTGCGTCAGAGGGTTCACATAAGTGGACCTTCCTCAAAACAGATTCGATATCTGCATAAATCACAAAAGGTACAGGGGCAGACTTTGAATATGCATTAAATTCCAGAACCTCATTCTGCATTGGCATTTTGAGGATCTGACATTTATTGCATTTCAGTTTATGCACTCTCAAGGCATCCTCATTAGAACACCTTGTCATGCATGCCTCGCATAGCCACATTTTTCTGTGATAAGTTTTTATCTGACTTCTAATAAGCCTCGATAAGTTGGTGATGAGGCAGTAGTGAGAATTGTCATCCTCTTCGATCATTAAGAGGCTTGTCTAGCCTTCCTCTCAGATGGTTTGCGAATGGCCTTCACTGAGTCGTTGGCATTCAGGGCAAATGCAGCTATAGATATATCTGGATTCTGCTTCTCAAAGACCTCACTTTGATCGGGGGAAAACGGGAAAGTAATTCCGTCATAATTGAATTCCTTGAGAAGCAGTCCTCTAGGATATAATGATGGACGTTAACTATTATGTTGTGCAGGGTATCTGGAAGCCAGCATACACCAAGCGAAACAGAAATCATCGGCATTCTGAACATATACAACTGCCTTCTGTCGCTTCATGCATGCAGGCAACTCTATGTATCCTGAAGCACGAAGGGGATTATAGTTTGCTGCGCTATTTATCCGCGAGTGGATTGCGAACAGTGTCCTTGAACTAGATTCGCCTTCAAATCAGGCTAGGTTTTCTAAAATTTCGTGTTTCATTGCATAAAAAATGACGTCGAGGTTAGATGATTGCTGTATCTCCTTTGTCTTGGAATTGAGGTATATCGATTTCACGTTTTCATGATCAGGTGTCTGGATTAAGTATGAGACGTTCCATGAACAACTCATCTTTAACCCAGACATATTCTTCTTTAGAGTGTACTCGATTTCCTTAATGACAAGATCCTTGCATGCCTCGAGAAACTCGGTGGGTTTTAATTATTCCAGCCGTATTTTGAATTTTGCTGTTGAAAATACGACCTTTGAATGCAGACCCTACATTCTAGGTCTTCGTAATCATTTCGACATACCCTTTTTGCCGGTGATGGTGAGGATAATTCAGTTGTCTGGCCTAGTCTGGATGATGTTGCTACAGCTATGTTAATATCTGCTGCGGGCTCCTGCTGGTTCATTGTGATGGAGAGATGGCTGCTGCACTTTCCTTCTTCAGTACGGCGCTCCTCTTCTGCTTCATGAGGTCTCTTAACCCCTTTTCCCAAAGCCTCATTTGCCTGAGGCTCTGACTCAGGGTGTAGAGGATCAAGATCTGCAACAATAGAAGCATTACATTATTAGCATCTGTGAAGAATCAAACATGCAATTAAGTGATGTAGGAGAAGATTTGGGAATAAATTGCATCTATATTAATGTTAAAAAGAAGTGAGAGACTTACCATGACCTGACGGAAGCAACTCAATGAGCGCGGTCTTGTTCCCTCAATTATTGCAGGTACAAACTCCCTTCATGGTACATCCTCCCTGTCGTCATTTTGGGCGACGCTTGAATGCTCAATATCCTCTCCGAAACCTGGCGGAGGTGGGATGAAGTCCATTGCATTATCTGCATCAAGCCATGCAGCTGCCCTGTCGTCTAGCAATGGTGATAGTGGTGGTGGTGGTGGTGATGGCAGTGTGCTGGGCCCGGGAGCGTCCTGTGCAGGGACAGGTGAGCGGCGGACCTGTCCTGCCAGACTCAATTTGCTTGTGTGCGACGTCTTCATAGGCATTTTGTCTGGAAAATAATTTAACCATGTAAACTTGATGAATGAAGCAAAGGATAGTTTTCCTATATTGTATACTTCATTTTCTAGCATATTACCGGTTTTCAATCTTTTTAAGTTTTTTACATTCTAGGTTAAGTTTTAAGTATGTTAAGGTTTTTGTATGACGTAAGGGTATTTTTTATATATTATGCAAACTATTTTCCAGCAGATTACAGAGTTTCAACAAGAAATTCAGAGTTAAGTTAATTTTTGTTAATTAGTATGTTAATGAAGTATTTTATCACATTATTTGATTTGTTAATTATAAATTTAGCTAATAGAAGACATGCCTTAAGGTTGCTGTGAGTTAAAATAAGTTTCATTTCAGAAAAGTCCTACCCCCAATTACCTATTAGTTGTGCCTGTACCCTCATTTTTATTCTACTTTTGTATTTTCTTTTGAATTTCGTATTCTGTGTTTTTTTTTAATTTGCGTGGAAATGGAACATGATTTTAATGCATATATTCATTTTTAGACGTTCTTAAACGGTCTGTAAACTGAATATTTACGTCCGAGCTTGTTCAGATAGAATGCATTATGTTTTAGCTTGCTTAAGCTCGGGTTTTTTTTGTTACAGTATTTTATATTTTCTGTGTTTAAAGTTTTTGTGTAATTTTTGGACGTTGATTAGTGTTACATTAGTTTAAATAATATATCTAGACACTGACCCTGCTACATTATTGCTAGACAAACTTTACGAACCTAGGCGATCACACGATTTTTTCTAAAATGCGATTTTGACTTTCACTATCTTCGCTCGACTTTTTAAGAATAAATCACCCGAATTTCCTGTATGAAATCTATTATATTCACTTGCCTTACGAATAGAGTTCTAAGGTGAATGAGGTGGTTGAAGATCTTTTCACTAATACACGCGTTCACTGTCACTGAAATTATTCCTTTAAGAATGAACTCTCCTGCTTGCTTCTTATATAGGCTTTGAAGTTCTTTCTCCCTCTCCCAGAAAGAATGCACAGAAGCATCCACTCCGTAATCCAGTGTTTTGGTTGGTTAAACAAAATATTTGCTGACTATATCTATCCTTGTCTGATGATTCTTGTTCATGTTTCCCAGGATCTTAAATCACATCTGGTGAACTTATAAATCCATTTGATACAGTGTCTTAGGTAATATACTTTCGTGTACAGTTAATGAAATAAAAAAGGAAGTGTTCAATTACTCTTTATTGTATGAATCATCCATCTGTGTGAGAAATGTTAAGTTAAATTGCGCTTAGACAGGAAATTGTAAATCTTCTTGAACTTAAGTAATTTAATGGAGGGAACTTATTGATGGTTGCAGCTGCCTCTAATATAATTTCGTAGACTCTTATTGAAATAAAACAGGAGGTTTTAATTTACTCTTTATTGTATGAATCCTACATCTGTGTGAGAAATATTAAGTTAAATTGTGCTTGGACGGGAAATTGTAAATCTTCTTGAACTTAAGTAACTTAAGGGTGGGAACTTGTTTACGATTGCAGCTGCCTGTATTGTATTTTCCTGTACTGTTTAACTAGGTATTTTTACTTTCTGTAATATGAAAAGTAAGTAGGGGAAGTATTGTATTCCACCCAAAAATTCGATAATAAAATTTAACCGGAAATATATGTTTTGAAGCCCCTGTTTTATTGAGTGAATTATTTTCGAGATATTGCTTGTTATTCCCTTAAATTTTCCAATAATTTTACTTTTTCTCAAATGGAAATTCATTATTCATTTTTATGTCCTGGACATGCAAAAGGAATGGCATGCGCCACATAGCAAGCAGTTCTTAAAACATTTGACTAATGCTTAAAGCCTACCATATTTCCCTTGCACCTACAAGAAGCATATGTAGAATAAGCGTTTGTAAAAATAGCTTGTACAGGAGTAGAGGAAGTCACGTGAGTGTAACACAGATTTTTTAAATCTGATTGGTTTTTATTTCGTTGTACATACACCTAATAACAGTGTAATTAGTTACCTCTATAAGGAATCATTTTTCATTATAATTTAATATGTGTTTGACTCTAATAAATTTTTCAACCAAGATCGACAGCGGACTGGATACTGCCGCTATCTATAGTGGCAGATTTGAATTACAAGTTTTAGTTCTGTAGCCTTCTGACATCTGCCGTGTAGAGTATGAACTTCTAGTAGGAGACAACTCTACACAATAGCGAAGGATAGGGTGCAGTCTCCCTGCCACCCTAAATACGAAGGGGAGCTAATAGCCTTAATAACCCTCCATTATAGGGTGACTGCCTGTCCCAAAATTTGGTATACATATACTGGCAGTTTTCTTTGTAGCGTTTTTAAGACTGATTATGTATGTATGTGTGTGCATGAGAGAGAGGGGCGATATATTTCGCCAACAGATATTAATACATCCATATTTTTGATAGCCGTGTACTCTTTATGCATAGTAGGATGAACCTTCTTTCGGAATATATTATACCTCTACGATTGAAACCCCCAGACATAGGGAGGCGAGGATCTCCCTTCGTGGCTTTGTCTCCGTGCCAGTAGAACACCGGTAATCGTCTTTTAAACTTTACACATGAAGGGAGACCTCGCTCGTATACACACACGGCTTTAAGTACTGAGGAACGCTTGTTAACCGTAAATATTCTAATATTTTTTCATTGCTTGTTATTGCACTCTGCGAAATTTTTCACCGTAATAAAGCAGCATGCTTTAGCGCACACCCTAAATTGTTATTCAGTCCTAATTTTTAAAACATTTTCATTCGTTAGGCGTATTCGCAACAAAAATTGAAGCTTGCATTTTTATGTACTTTAACGCGCAAATATGAGAACTGATGAATAGTTTGTAACACTGACTCTCACGACCGGTGAATCATGCTTTAACTTTAAAATAATTACCTCCCCACCCGAAGCCAGTACTTGCTTGAGGAGGGACGCGACTTTTAAGTTTTTCTTCCACTAAAAGCCTCCACGTGGCCGGGAATGCTACCAACTCCACCAGGAGCCTTGAGTTTGATGGTGAACTCATGGCGTTTAGGTCGGGTCTTCCTCTAAAAGCCACCACGTGGACGAGAAATTGTCCCTTGTGTCGGTTCTTGTGCCAGAACGTATATGTCATTTGGGTCGGGACTTGCTCTAAACATGAACACGTCCCGGGGATGCCAATTAAAACCAATTAAAGACCCCTTCCAATGCCAAAGATCACGTGACCTGTGCCAGAAAGTATATGTTAATTGGGACGCTTTTGCACTAAACCCTGTGTTACAAATTGTCCCTTGTGTCGGTTCTTGTGCCAAAAGGTGTATATATATACACATACATACTACTAAGTCAATTACCCAATTAATCTCCTCCGCAACGGTTTAATGATCTTGGGTGCTGAAATTTTATTAGTGGTTTCTATTCGCTCTGGATTTGATCTTATTCCCTCACTAGAAATAGCACATCCTAAAAATTCTGTTTGTTTTACCAAGAAAGCGATGTTGCTTGGCTTGATCGTCATGTTAGCTTCCTTTAGTTTCTTCAGTACATATTCTATGCGCTTTAATTGATCATTAATGTTTGTTGAAAATATCACAAAATCAATTATGTATTGAGCTACGACTCCCTTGTTGGTTTCACCAAAAATTTTGTACAGTGTCCTTATTAATGCACTACCACTGGAATTCACCACAAAGTGGTAATATTAAATTGATACAAACTTCCTGAATGGAGAAATGAGGTGTATTTTCTAAAACCTTTTCTTAGAGGTATTCGCCAAAATGTAGCCGTAAGTCTAACGTTGAGAAACGTTTTCTTTGTGTAATTTATTTAGTGTAACCCCACGCTTTCCATTCTAAATCTGTCTGGTATAGAATGTTGGCTCAAGTGTCTGACATCTAGTGTAATCCAAATCCTTACATTTTATTTCATAACTATACAACGTGGCTTTAGAAAAGGTGAATTTTAAATATCAATTATTCTTTGTTCTAGCATTGCTTGAAATGTCTACTTCTTCTAGAATAGCGAAAGGAATTGTTCCTGCTTTGTGTGTATATTGTTCAATAGTGATGCAGTAATTTGTATCACAAATTACTTAAATGTAAAGAATGATTGTAATATGAATATGTATTTTTATGTGACATTGATTTGAGATGTTTGTTGATTGTAATTATTGTTGAGAAGTAAGTTTATACTGCCTTACTGAAACTGACAATAATAGCGTGCAATAATGCAGCGAGGGGGTGAGCTGTTTATCATTATTAGAGACGAGGAAGTTACGTAATGTTGGCGCGTTGTCTCTTTAGAATCTTCTGGAACATTCTGCCTAGAGCACATGTATTCATAATTTTCATTGGATATAAAAATAGACGCTAATGTTGGCGCGTTTTATTAGCCAATTGCAGCTCAGTTATAATCTTTAGGCATATCGGGGTGTAGGAGTGTAAAAGGGCTAGTTTAGAGGTAGTGTCCGTCAGTTCACCGAAAATATTTGTATGCTACAGGTCGCCTTCAGTCCAGTAGAAATATTACACGTCGGCTATCTATTCACAAGTTACGCGTAGCAGAGTTAGGAAAATTCTCAAGTGTTGTAAAGTTAATTATACAAAAAGTTGAAATACGCGAATTAGGAATGATCAGTAAATAAGTTGTTATAACAGTTTCAGTTTGGCGGGTGTCAAGATCAATGTGTAAATTGTGATAGTGAATGTATTCGACAATAAAAACTGTAAAACAAATTCCTTCATCAGTGTTATCTTTGGATAAAAGATTCCTTTCCGTTTACACAACCTGTATAAAGAGAAGTGCTCGACCGAAAAGATCATAGCTAGCCGGAGGACAGTAAACCAAAATTAAATAAAATAACAGTAGCATTCTTTCAAACAAACACTAATACTACCGCAAATTGCTAACACCAGATGGAGCTACAAACCTAACAAAGAATTACGTCACAAAATGGCATCACCACGTGAAGTAAACATACATACCTAAACATTATAAGTAAAACCGTCGCAAATTGGCTTCCCAAACGTGGGGCTCAACAACAAATTAAATATAAATAACATTAAACCACCTTCAATAGGTATCATTTCAAAGTAATCTGTGTAACCTATACATTTCGCAGGCTTTTCTAAGAATCTTCTCTATTTTTCATCAACATTCTATAATTCTTTCCTCTGTTTTTCATCTAAGTAATTTGCCTGATTTATTTTTATTCTAAATAAATTTTCTAGATCTTCACGAGTGTCTGTATCGTAGTACCTATTCGCTTTCTGATAGTAAAAAATTTCTACGGGATTTTCTCAGGAATCTCGTGTACAAGTTATCAATTATTTTTATTTCCTCATCATACTTTATTTCTCCCTCATTTTCAAAATCAAATCTTGGTACATTCACTTCTGCTACCTCCATAGTTGCTATTTTAATATATTCCACAAAGAAATCATCTCCAGTTACTTCTCCCCTCTTTTCTATCCCTTGTCTATCTGACATGCTATCCTCAATGAGCGATACTACAATGGCTTCCTTCCCTGCATTTAATTTCACAAATCTATTTTCAAAGCTGATAACGACACCCCGTGGATATAGATAATCACATCCAGTTATGACATATGTGGCTAATCTTGATACCACAAGAAACAAAATTTCAAAAGCAATTCCATTCACTTCTACACATAACATTTATTTCTCTTTCCTCTTGCCAACTGCCAATGAACAAAATATTCCATTTATCGGTAATGACATTACTTTTATATAACGTTTTATCAATTCTTCATAAATGTTTTGTGAACAGACTGTACTGTTTGCACCATTATGCATTATAGCATCCTATTCTTTACCGTAGAGTCCTATTTTTATCCTCGGCGTATCCAACGCTTTTTCATTTTCTTCGCGCCTATTTGAAATTTCTCTTTGCTTAATCATCAGTGTTTGCCCTCTGTAAACCCTGAGTTCCGTGTACTGAACACAATCATTTTTATTCTTATTCCCCGATTTTACTGAAGGCGCGTGTGACTGGGATCAGCGTTTCCTTGTATCCAGCTAATTGCACCTATCCCTACCAAACTACTACTTACGTTTCTATTTTCAGTCATCTGATTCTGGCTATTTCCTACTGTTTTTCTTTTCATTTCAACTGCTTCTGCCCTATCTTTTTCTATTGCTGAATTTCTCCCACTTCTATTCCTATCCTCTTATCTGGTCGATGTAGGTCGAAATTCGTAATTGTTTTCAGATTTTGAATATTCATTATTTGAGTTATGCCGAGCTCTAAACTGCTGAATTTCTCCTCTAGGTCTATAAAAGCTTCCCATATTCATATAATTAACCTGAATATGTCTACCTCTATTGTGTCAATTTCTATTTTGATGACTTCTAGTAAAACTGTATCGCCATTCCCGAGTTGCTCTTCAACAGTGGGAAGCAAGAAGGTGCTTAAAATATCAATGTAGGTCTGAGCTGTGATCGTGCCACGCAAAACAACAAGGGATGCAAGCCCCCTCCAGGAAAACCACGACCACACCATAACACCACCACCTCCGAATTTCACTGTTCGCACTACACACGCTGGCAGATGACGTTCACCGGGCATTCGCCATACCCACACCCTGCCATCGGATCGCCACATTGTGTACCGTAATTCGTCACTCCACACAACGTTTTGCCACTGTTCAATCGTGTAATGTTGACGCTCCTTACACCAAGCGAGGCGTAGTTTGGCATTTTCCTGCGTGATGTGTGGCTCATGAGCAGCCGCTCGACCATGGAATCCAAGGTTTCTCACCTCACGCCTGTCTTTGTACTTGGAGTGGATCCTCATGCAGTTTGGAATTCCTGTGTGATGGTCTGGATAGATGTCTGCCTTTACGACCTTCTTCAAATGTCGGTGGTCTCTGTCAGTCAACAGACGAGGTCGGCCTGTACGCTCTTGTGCTGTACATGTCCCTTCACGTTTCCACTTCACTATCACATCAGAAACAGTGGACCTAGGGATATTTAGGAGTGTGGAAATCTCGCGTACAGACTTCTGACACAAGGCACACCCAATCACATGACCACGTTCGAAGTCCGTGAGTTCTACGGAGCATCCCATTCTGCTGTTTCACGATGTCTAATGACTACTGAGGTCGCGGATAATGAGTACCAGGCAGTAGGTGGCAGCACAATGCATCTAAGATGAAAAACGTATGTTTGTGAGGGTGTCCGGATACTTTTGATCGCATAGTGTATGTGTAAGAGCCCATTAATGGCATGGCTTGAGGATGAAGTGGCCTCTCAGATCCTGAAGCTAGTGTCTCACAGCAAGCTATTCTCTTAGTCTGAGCGAGACTCTTCCATTTGACCTCCTACTTCAACAGTGCTACTCTCCCTGAAGATTTGACTGCTTTCAAATGATTCACTAGTAGCAATCGCTACCTACAGCTCTGGTTTATGAACCGCCCAGAAGCCGGTCCACATTGAAAGAATCACCAATTAAGTTGCGTTGTAGCTGTGATTCTAATTCCGCGTTCCGATCTCTAGCATTTAGCCACAGTTCTGCTTCATATAACTAACAGACAACTAAGGGCGTTTAGTGTACATTTTGCTCGTCAAAATTGTCTTAAGAATTTCTTTTCTTTACAGAATAAGTTGTAAAATTGTAATTTGTACTTTCGTGAAATTGGCTTCTGGAGGTATACAATGTCGAGAGCTCAATCACGGTCTGTTTTACAATACTCGAAGGCGTTTTAAGAGAGCGAATATCAGTTGGTGTAAAATGGGAATCGTAAGTTACTTATAGGAAAATATATTCAAACTGGAAGTTATACCCTCGCTCTCCCCTCTCTCACGAGAATCAGGAACAACCTATGTATGCAAATTTACGAGAAACATAGTCTTCCTCCTCTCCACCCCCTGTCCACACATGAATCATGCGAAAAGTGAATTTATTCAAGATGTCGAATTCCCTTATACATTTCTCTCGAGGCTTGACTCCCGGTTTTGATTAATTCAGGGGAATTGGGCAGCTCGACTCCTATATACCATCTTCGGTGGTGGGACTGTCAGTATATACCGCATTTGTTTGTTTTCTTTTTTTTTGCGTTACATGAAAATATGGAAGAAGGGGGAAAAAAGGACGAAACATCCTTAAGCTGATTGCTATTATGAACAGCTAAATGACCCTTAAAGTTAAACCGGATCTATTATATGATTGGCTATCCAACGTTTTATCGGTTCCTCGCTAATATGATCAGCGATGCAATGTTATGTCATCTTACAAAGAGTTGGATCTTATGGAAATTTATTTGCTTTAGAATGGCGTTTCGACACTGTGCAAAGTCCACATCTGATTCCCGACTCGAACAACTGTTAACATATATTTGTTCGTGATCAGCAGGCAGAGGGTTTCGGTAAGTAAACAGCGATCCTGTTACAGCACGGGGTATAGGTGACGTCAAGTACCGATTTCGACGGCCACAGTCCTCCTCTCGTTGCGACGGTTCCATTTATTTTCTGCATATACACCAGTGGAGGACTGTAGCAATATGCGAAAACGAAGAACAGTTTATACATCAAAAATAGCATCATTTGTGGCGGAATGTGGGAGGGAACCTTCAGCACAAATGACGAAACCCGTCGATGTAACACAGAGCTCAAAAGACGTTTAAAACGTCATGTTAAAACAACCATGTACTTAAAGTGAAACACAATGAACGTGTGACATTAATAGAAAGGAACAACGAGTGAAGGGGATCTTCAACCTCCTCAGCCCCAAACACGAATAGCAATTTTTAGAGAATCTGTATCATACGCTAATACGAGCGGAGTTTGCTTTACAAATGTACAGCTTTCGAAATGCTTGTTTAGTAGATTTCTATTGCACACGATCGATAACTAAACATACATTGTGTTTTCGTTTCTTCTAATACTCCTTAATTCTGGTGTACCTTCCAAGTAGGGTGTACTGCCTTCAACTGTACATAATATTTGTTTACAGAGAACACTGCAACGTCACAAGCGCCTCCAGCTTCACTCGCCAACATCTCTCGGTGTGTTCCTTACTTGTTGGTTTACTTACTAAAACAACTCTGCCAGGTGATTAGTGATATTTGAGCCTTGGTCATCTTAAGCAATGCATCAAATGCCAGCCTTGGTGTCGTGTAATGATAGTGTATATAAATTTAGACACAATTCTCTGAAGTTCTCAAAATATCTGCCAATAACAGAATGTCAGACTGAAGGTATAGGTTACTGTATTCGTCTGGTGTTGTGTCATCGAAGTGTGATATTACTGGTATTGAGGGATTTTCCAATTTCTCTGTGTAATGCAGATATGTGTTCGGAAATACATTATCATTAGCTACTGATGTACGGGAGTTTTGTGTGCTGTGTTTGAAATTTTAAAGTCCTCAGTGTTTAGCATACCAGTTAGGTTGCTCATTGTATCATCTATGAATCTATAACTCAAGAAATCTGGAATGTATAGTTTTTCCATTGCATGTATATCCCTTAATGAATTACACGTAATTTTCTGATGCCTGCGAAGTACAAGTTATGGGTTCTTGGTCGTAAGCAACAATTTCCACAGGAAAATATTAATCGTAATTTGATAAACAGTGAAATAGAATAGGAATAAAATTTGGCAGTTTTCTGTTTAATTTGCATGATTCGTGTGCTTCTTTTTTATGAAATGACCTGTGACCTAACAGTGAGCTCTAGCTTTCGATTTATCAGGCTTACAGTTATGTTTACTTAGATAGAGTAATCAGTATTTCTGAAATTCGTCCCATTCTCATCATCACGTTTAACTCTATCTGCTTTGAATATATATCATTCGCATCGTCTGCAATTAGATCTAATTCGTTGAAAAAAATGTTGAATAGCACTGGAACTTGTAAAGATATTGAATTTTGACTGCCAGTATGGTTTCAATATCTGCATAGGTAATAAGTAAATGGGGTTTCAAAATCCCTTAATAGGCAGGAATGTGTATTCATATGCAAATGAGGTCCCCCTTCCCCTCTCCCATCCCTCCCCCTCCCCCAGATCCATGGTACTTTCTGCTTGCAGCTGAGGGTCATAAATCTTGTTGAGTATAATGGAAGCTTGACAGGTAGGCACTTAAGGCTGTCAATCACCTGTCAAAATGAACAATAGGATAATAAATTACGCTTCTGTAACAAAAGCGGAGAGTTATTCTATCCAATCCATAGTCGCACACGTGTGCACTTCTATACTGGAACAAACCCCTCCCAGTTGCATTGTTTGACGACCGCATGTAAAAGAACAAAATGTTATCGATCACCTGTCAAAATAAACAATAGAGTATGCTGGAGTATTTTAAACAAAGGATCAGACGCTATTGTCCCAGCTCTATTGAATTCCCTGAGTGTGTACTTTTAGGAATGCCACCTCGCAGTCGCATTGTCTGACGAACACGTGCAAAAGAACAATAGAACAGACTTAACCGAGCTAACAAAGGGGCAGATGCTATGGTCTCCCTTTCTATTGTCCAGAGCAAGGCTTCTTTAGAAAGACCACCCGTGTAGCATCCCGCTTCCAGAGCCATATAACAAAAGAAACTCGTGGAGGCTTTATAGCTAGTCCTGTCTTTGTTTGTCCGTGTGAAAGACAGAGAGGTCAAAACTGCCTGCTAGAAAATAAAAAATTCTACCACCGCTAGAGCACGCCATCATGTCGCCCTCACTGCCGAAGGCTACTTCTGAGTCTTCACGAAGTCCTACGGATATACCCGAACATAGTTATACAAGCTCTCTGTTTATGCAGCTCACTCTTTTCAAGCAGCGATATCAAAAAGCGTGCTTAATATATTTCATTACTTATATTAAACCTATGTGTGTACTTAATGAACGACTACAAGTAAAGAATAACATGAATCGTCGTTGAAAAAGAATCGTTCATGAGTCGTTCAAAAAGAAGCGCAAGAATCGTTCATAAAACGTAGTTAAAAAGAATCGTCATTTAAAAGGAGTCGCAGTTTGCAAGAATCGTGTTCAGGACATTCTCGATCCATTCTCGCTTGCGGTTTGAGGACGATTTGTTGGCAGGCTGAGAGCAGCCCGCAGCTTGCGTTTTTTTACTTCCCTTAGCTTTGGTGCTAAGTCGAGCCCGGGCGAATACTGCGGAGTGAGTACGATGATACACAGGGAAAGTGCACTTTGATTTTTATAAGCGTCACTTTCTGTTCTGTCCTTGTCTATCAAGGGGGGGGAAAGCACATTATACTAACTTCCGGCTGAAAATGGCCATTCCTCATACCGTCTTTTTCTTGCCAAAATGAGTTATCTGCTGGACAGTGAAAGTAACTGTGGGGTTTGCTACTGTGAAAGAGGTGAATTCCGATTTTATAGGAGTGTGCAAGTGATGAATTAGCAGTGTTATCAATTAAATTTGCGAAATGTTTTTAGATTTTGTAAATGTTTTTGTTATTTTGTGTTCGAAATATTTATTGCCGGTATTGGAAAGCCTATAAAATCAGATGGCAGGGAAGTGATAGTTAATGTGCATAGATAATTTAGCGATGAATGTGAAGACCTAAGTGCGGAAAACTAACAATTTTGGTGATGAGTATAATCTAAAGAACAGCTGCAGCTACAGGTGTATCTCCTAGCACTGTTAAAAGGATTCTAAAGGAACAAAGTAAAACCCAAGCAAGCCTTTTGGAGACTCCTGGGAAAACGGTCCAATAAGGTATCAAAAATGACGTGATCGTTTCGTTCTGTGCCGTGGCGATAGGAACAATGATTCGCTCGCTGTATAGGATTTGTTTTCTACCTGGTTTAGAAGGTATAAATAAGATTAAAAGAAAACAACCTGTTCGGTAGAAGCATAAGTACTCTATGAAAATCTGTGAAGAAAATAAACTTCAGGTTTGTAAAACTTACAAACGGGAGAAAATTCTTAACGGAAAGATCCGACATTGTTTCGGAGCAGTATAAATTTTTACAGTCAGTGAAACAGTTGAGATTCACCAGCAGTCCAAATACTTAGGTGGATGAAACTTGGATTAATGTTAACCACACTAAAAGTAAAATTAGGATTTGCGAAGGAGACGAAGTTAGTTTCCGCCTTGGAACTCCCAATGGAAAAGGTCAGCGCTTTATAGGTTTACATGCAGAATATTCAGCAGCTTTCATTCCCAACCACTTACTGATTTTAAATCGAAGTGTAACATATCTTATCTCGAAGAAATGTGCAGTAAAGCTTTTAAGGACAGGTTCTTTAACCAACTATTGCCAAACATTCCCTCCAACAATGTCATTGTTCTCGATAATACTTCCTATCATTCAACAAAAATAACCGCTTCTACTTTGCCATCCCTTAAAAAATGTAGTCCTTCGTAATAATAACATAAAATTTTATCCATGCCCTGCTAAAGTTGTACTATAAAGTTGAAAAAATACCATCTTAGGACTTGTGCATTCAACCGCTCTAGCTGTCCATCAGCCTTTGGGGTCGGTCGGCTAATGGGAGTAGGTATGGAGGGACAAATTGAGCACATCGTAAAATGGTGATAAAGGGGAGAGATAGAGGAAACGAGGAGAGATACTAGGGAGAGCAGGGGTTGACGGCATTCCAGGGTGGTTCTGCGTACATTGTAGCGTTTATTGGAGGTGGATAGCACTGTATAGGCGCAAGTACACGCGTTGTAAGGGCAATCTGTGCGATTTATCCGATGTGTGGGATGACTTCTACGAAGAACATATCTAAGCGTATTTTGACCTAAACCCTCTCTTCTATCCTCTCATCTCTGTCCCATCCTAGGCTATGTTTTTACCATCTAACCTAACCTTTCTAATATAGACCACACCTTATCATCTCTTTTATCCAGACATCGCCTACCCTAATCTCGCACCGAATACCTCAACCTAACCCGAGCTATCCAACACTAACCTAACCCTACCTATCCTAACAAATCTAACCTAACTTTGAACTCCAATAGTCTAAATGAATAGCCTTTAATCACCTAAACGAATACCTGCATGCTAAACGACACCTTAAATCAGTAACATTTACCTCACTTTTATGCCCATTTTGAGTCCTCTAAAGATATTGTTCTCGCTTGTATAGGCTTTCTAGATACTGGTGCTCGTATTTAGTGTATATCGGGGATGCTTTGAAGAGATTTCGAGTCCTTTTGCGAATGTTTTAGACAACGGATCAGGTATTTTAGGATGTTGGTACAGACATTTCGATTGTGTTTTAGACACCAGAGCAGGAATTGGGGGGGGCAGTTTAGAAAGTTAGAGGGCATTTTAGTCACTGATGCAGGTATTTTCAGGTATGCTATAACCTTTTAGTTCATTTTGGAGAACGGGCAGCGCTATTTCAGGTATTTCAAGACGTTTCGAAGGGATCTTAGCCAATGAAGCAGGTATTTTCAGGACATTTGTACAGGTTCTTAGGACATTCCAATACACTTTCCGGGTATTTTATGCTGTTTTAAAGTATTGTTATACTGTTTAACATGCATTTGCACCATTTCCAAGGTATTTCAGACCTGAAGCGGCTATTGCAGGGCATTTTAGAGGATTCCAAGGATATTTTAGACACTCGCACAGCCATTTTCGGGTACTGACATAAGGTTTTAGCAAATTTTGGAACACTGATACGAGCATTTAGGAAACGTTTGTGGCACTTTAACACTGGAAAAGTATTTTCAGGGCGTTGTTGGAGTTTGTTTAGAACATTTCGAAACATTTTGAAGGTATTTTATGCTGTTTTAAAGTATTCTTATGCAGTATACCCATTTTAGATACCAGAGAGAATCTTTGGCAGATTGTCTACCTTTAGAATATTTTAGGGCATTTTGAAGGTATTTCGAACTATGTTTACTTTGTGTTAAAGAGAAAATTAATTTTTCTTCAAATACATGCATGAAAAGCTATTGAAAGAAATGCACTTTGTTTAGAAATATATCATCTGGACAAAAACCAACATAAAATCCTTTCATTCAAAAACACTTATAAACTCATTGCTATGGAAAATCAGTCGTAACATTTTCAATTCATATATGAGGTTATTGAAAACAATGCATGCATTTGAAACTATTTATCCTCTAAAACGCACATTTCACAAACAAAATGATTTTATTAGTACACAAGAATGCATAATATTTTCTGGTGCATAACAAAATCCTTCATTTACCCTCTGTTTGCTTTCCTTCTCGAACAATGATATATTAAGGCTTCTTCGCTCTGCACGGCTTTTTATATGCTGGGGGTTACTGATGCGACGACCTAAATTTTACTTGCATGACACCCCACCCCACCGTCTCGACGCATACTAATATAACGTTTACCTTCTCATGTCTTCCTGCATTGATTCTAAAGATATGAAGTTCTAGGCTTGCATTTATATAATGATTTTTCTCCAGGGAGGTATACATATAAGGGGTTATTTTCCTTGGATTTATTTCTTCATTGCCGCTTCCCATTTTCTAAATTCTCGAGGATTTCCTTAGCTATGGTGCACTATGTATGATTGTACACACCCCTGATGCAGAGGATTTTATTACTCGACTTATGATTAAGTTACCCGTTATGCATTATGCAGCGCCGGGTATAGGTTGTTTTATAGTACACGGAATTATAGCAGACTGTCCCTGTTGTTTTCATTTCCCAGCTCAAGGCATATTTACATTCCACTATGCCATTCTTCCTACAGAAAGTTATTTGTTTTTCTCGAAGGGCAGGTCCTTTTCTCCTGGCCTAATGTTTATTCAACGCAATATGTACAACTACAAACGTTCAAATGATTTCTTCCGACCTCCTATATATCCCGTTAGATTTATTCCCCCGTTTCTTCCGTAACAGGGTATTCTCTGTTTTTGCTCTCGTTATTCTATCACTCTTTTTAGAGCTGCTTACCTCTCATCTCATTGCACGACTCGGACAAATCTACTTCGTTTAATCAGTATGCAATTAGCTCTTCTTTTTCAGAGAACTATTCATCACCGCATACTTGTACACGCAGCTGTTGTCGTAAATTTTCTTTCGTTTCTTCCTCATGTATTAAACTGTTCTTATGAATAATGAAGCTGCAGTTTTCCCACAGGAAACGTCCCCGCTCGCTATGTATTTTATTTCATTTTCTAAAGGCAATGTCTGCCTTGAATACTGAAGCAAGACCTCCTTTCGCTTTTCTATCTTTCTTTCAGAGTGATTACCTTGTAATGTAATCCTTTTTCTTCGTCCTGTGTCCGCCTACAGCCGCAGGTTCTTTTGTACTTAACATCGTGTAGCCTACCTTTTAGATTTTAGTCTTGCTTTAATACGTAATCGTATTATTTTTATTCTGTGCATCCACACGATCAGAAAACGCGCGCGCTCACATACACACACACACGTGCAAAAATTAAATTAGGTTAGGTTTTATTTATAAACGCTCTTTAACTACCGTGGTTCCTAGCGTCCCATTCTATATTGGCAGTGAAAGACGGGAGATTTTGCTCAAAGGCTCTTTATGGGTGCGCGGGCACACACACACACAAATTAAATAAATTGTTTTGTTCATGCACGCTCTTCAACTACTATGGCTCTTAGCGTCCCATTTTATTTTGGGCGTGAAAGACCGGAAAATTTTATCAGGCTTGAGGTTATTTTGCGTGCCGTAAGTCTGCGACACAATACCACCGGCTTTATTTCCCTTCCGAAAGAAGCCGTGCTAAGGATTTCAACGCCCGAAAATATCTTTTCTCCATGCATATAATTTACATGGAGCAGGCTTGAGCTCAAACTTCGATCGGTAGGACCACACACATGCACACACACCTCTCTTCTCTCTGTCTCCATATACTTTACCACGAGCGTATAACGGGCCACAGATCTCTCCGCCCCGCCCTGCCCCGTATCCCGCCGCATATTCGTTACATATTCTTTCAGGAGTGAGCATAGGCTATTTAACCATTGCTTTACACATTTGCAGCTCTGAAAGCAGTTTGAAATTGCTCAAAGCCGTCTTTTGCTACTACTTGTAATGTACTAAATTCGAGGAAAAATATTTCAAATTTAAAAGTTAAAACATTCCGAAATTTCATCACCTGGTTCATTTCACATGAGACTAGATCTCTATGTTTTTAAATCTGTTTTCTTATAAGGTTACGTACATAGGACCACGTAAATCATTTTATTGTTTTAATTGTGTTGAACAAATCCGTGATAGCATTTCAGCAACATTTATTAAATTTGCAGAAATTAGCATTTTCAGTATTGAAAGCTCTTAAACTTAATTTTGGTTTTATGTTTTTCATTTCAGTGAGAGTAGTATGTTTGTATCCCGTCGTCGTTTCATTTTGAAGACCTGTGGCTCTACTACTCCCCTTCACTGCCTTAAGCCTTTACTGATGTTGGTGGAGCAGTATGCAGGATTTAATGAAGTACAGGTAGGGAAATTTTAATATTTGTGCATTTGTGTAACGTAGCTTAAAGAATGCTTAATATTGCACTTCAAACTGATAATGATGATACTGGCTATTTATTTATAAATAAGCTGTTAAGATGCTTAAAACTGGTGGGACTGAAACAATCGTATGACCCTTTGGGCCGCAGAAACCAAATAGTGATGTATCTTATTGAACTACAGGATGCAGAGTACAGAAGCAAACAAATCCTGGTATATTTCTAAGCTTTTTAACCAAACAGCATTTTACTGTGCGACGGTAGCTCTGTGCATTCTTCTTGTATAAGGGTTATGTGCAGGGCCAGGTTTTCTGGTGATTGTTTTTAAAACATTTCGTGAAAATATATAAATGTATTTCTACTTTAAAGTATGGTAGAAATTTCTGAAAATATTGGGTAATTTTTAATGCCATAGGCAGTGGCTCTCATTGCCGCCGCAGCTGCGACGTGATGTTTTTTTTTCCTTTGGACTGCAGACAAGAGTTCAGTCGTTATCCATTCTTCATTACGTGCACTTCTTATGATCGCATTTCTGTCAGTTTATTTTCGTCTTTTCAACGCGGTCAATTATTTTTGCGCTGCAGCAATTACTTCAGCAATTTCAAAACGAAAGTAATTCTACAGGAATGTTTCAAAAGCTAAGGAAAACCCTGTCAGCTGTCATGGATGGTTCTGCAGGTCATAAAATAGAATAACAGTGTAAATTTTCGGTTTAATGTACCTTTCCGGAAGAATTGTCATTCCTTTACAGCAACATCTTCATAACAAATACATATTTTGTTTTTATCCTAAAAATGAAGATTTTCGTGAAAATACGCGTCAAAAGTATAGCACTAAGTCGATCACATTTGTCATAAATCATGCATGTATTTCTTGGTGCGTCGTTTCCTTACATTTCGAGTTTATCGTTAAAAGAAATTGACCCTGGTTGTATGCTATATTTTGCTGAATATTCCTGAAATCATGTTTCACTTGACAGGAAACTGGTAGAGATTCATCTCCAGTATTAATTCCATCATTGTCGTTAAAACTAGTGCTGTATGTATAAACAGTTGTCATTGTGCCACGCGGATTAGATTTTCTGTAGATCTATTTGGAATTGAAGGGTTAGATGAGTTAAGACTACGCAACGATTCACGCACTGCAGCCTGGTACATAGGCTTCGACCTTCGTTGTGCTCCTTTGCTAAGAAATTTCCGCCATTCTTACACAGGATGCATCATCTTGATGATTATTCTTCAGTCTTGGTTCCATAACAGGAAACTCTGAATATAAATTTCAGAATATTTTGCACTTAGAATTTCATATAAGGTGCGCTTTTTTTGAGCCCGTCCTACGGCTTGTCATTCCACGTTTCCACTTCCTGAAGTATATATAGTATATGTAAGAGCCCATTAATGGCATGGCTTACGGATGAAGTGGTCTCTGAGATCCTGAAGCTAGTGTCTCACAGGAAACTATTCTCTTAGTCTGAGCGAGACTCTTCCATTTGACCTCCTACTTCAACACTGGTTCCATTCCCTGAAGATTTGACTGATTTCAAATGTTTCACTACTAGCAATCACTACCTACAGGTCTGGTTTATGAACCGTCCAGAAGCTGGTCCACATTGGAAAAATCACCAATTAAGTTGCGTTGTAGCTGTGATTCTAATTCCGCGTTCCGATCTCTAGCACTTCGCCACAGTTTTTCTCAGTTATTGCCCTGCATTTCTCACTTGCGCAGAACACAAATATTATTATGCTGTGTTGGTTTACATCAAAGTTTTACACCAGTAACTTATTTAGTTATGAATTAAAAACGACATTGGTTCAAAAAATATTCATATAACTAACAGACAACTAAGGGCGTTTAGTGTACATTTTGCTCGTCAAAAATGTCTTAAGAATTTCTTTTCTTTCACAGAATAAGTTGTAAAATTGTAATTTGTACTTTCGTGAAATTGGCTTCTGGAGGTATACAATGTCGAAAGCTCAATCACGGTCTGTTTTACAATACTTGGAGGCGTTTTAAGAGAGCGAATATCAGTTGGTGTAAAATAGGAATCGTAAGCTACTTATACGAAAATGTATTCAGACTGGAAGTTATACCCTCGCTCTCTCCTCTCTCACGATAATCAAGAACAACCTATGTATGCAAATTTATGAGAAACATAGTCTCCCCATTCCACCACTTTCCGCACATGAGTCATGCGACAGGTCAATTTATTCAAGATGTCGAATTCCCCTATACATTTCTCTCGAGGCTTGACTTCCGGTTTTGATTAATTCAGGGGAATTAGGCATCTCGACTCCTATATACCATCTTCGGTGGTGGGACTGTCAGAGTATGCGGCTTTTTTGTTTGTTTGTTTGTTTTTGCGTTACATGAAAATATGGAAGAAGCGGAAAAAAGGACGAAAGATCCTTAAGCTGATTGCTATCATGAACAGCTAAATGACTCTTAAAGTTAAACCGGGTCTATTATATGATTGGCTATCCAATTTTTTATTGGTTTTTCGCTAATATGATTAGCGATGCAATGTTATGTCATCTTATAAAGAGTTGAATCTTAGAGGAATAACTACACCTTTAATATATTAGAATAGACATGTAGGGTTTAATTATTGTACGATTTGTAATATATGTAACATAAATATAATCGTTTAAATCATTTTTAAATGTTAACGGAACAATTTATAGATGCTGTTACACAGACAGTAATATTACAAAGTAGCGTAACAGCTTGAACCTGCAAATATCCACCCGCCATGAGAATAAGAAAGCATGCTTTAACGTGAACGTGTTCAAGTTCCCAGGGTGACACAATGCAGGTAAAAGTTTCTTTAACGTGTGCAAACATACAGCACAACTGCAGGGAGTCTGCGAGGTCACTTGAAGTTCAATCGTGCACATTGCATACCCACCGGGTCTGTGACGTCACTCCAATATGAAAAGGCAGGTAATTTGATATTTCAAAATAGGTAATAATGCAATGATCCAAATCTGGCAGTTGTATGTGCATAATTTAATCTTGCAATTCATCCGTTTTACCATGAGCAAATGTGACTCTTCATGTTCGGATGTTGCAACATTTCATTTGAATGATCAAGCTTGGGAGTACTGGAGGCTGCATTTTAAAGTCCATAATTCGAGAAGTAATATGTAAACAATTATCAGGCTTGATAGTTTTTAAGAATATCTACATCATCACTTGAAGTTTGATACAAGGATCTGATGACATATGGAGCCGTTAGTTGCGCGGTATTTTTGAAGTGGTTCCCTGCTTCAAAATTTAATAACGTTAATGTTAACTGCTCTGTTGATGATTTCTACGATGGCGTAATCTCGTAGCTCGTTCTGCGTTGTCTCGTGCACCGGCTGCTCCGCTGGTATAGCTACGAGTTCTTTATTTCAGGTTATGAGTGAGTGTATTGTGAAAGGATAACACCAGTTTAGTTAGCTGATAAACGTTAATGTTGACTAAAATGTTCAATTTTGAGAAGAGTCGTCGACTGTTGAATTTACAAATTAATTACTTCTATAACAATAATTAGGCTAAGCGTAAGTTGCGGTAAGTCGCAGAAATGTGGCCTGGAAAGATCCCTCTCTATAGCCGCTAAATCTTCCTAACACCGGCGCGTTCATGAGCGCTACACAACTAAGAAATTACACACGAGTGTGCCACATGAGAGTTAGGAATCTCTGGAGAGTCACGAATATATCACGAATGTGTGTCTGATTTATAATGTGTTTTCTTTTCTTGAGTTAAGCTCCGCCTACGTATCAATATAGTTTTCAACAAATGATGAAAATACTTCTCGGATTGCTGCTAAGTTGTCGAAACTGTTTCGCTCCTCATTGGAGTTCTGTCATCAAAACGGAGGCAGCGAAGAAACAATATGAGTCGTCTCAGATTCATTACAAGAAGGATTTTTTTTAAGTTCGTTGCCATCTGTGCCCCAGAGATCCTCTAGCACCATTCTATTTGCTTGGAAATTACCAGCCAAATATAATAGACCTAAGAAGTCCTTAATTTAGTAATATCAGTCAGTTTTGCATCTCTTTCTCTTTGAAATTTGCCTTTTATAGATTCTATATATTGATTCGTGTGCAGGACAATGGTAGCCAACGTTTCACCAGTTATAAATACTTTACAGCAGTCAAGTACACGTTTGGAGTGACGTGCTTCGTGAATAACATCTGGCAATCTAGTTAAATTATGTGGGCTTGTTCTTCGTGTACCTCTAGGTTCAGGGTGCTTTTCCCACTTTGTATTTCCACCCCTCTCTAAGTAGAACAACGTATCTCTAAGAAGAGGTTCTATTTCTGTACCACTTTTCTCTGTATCGGAATTATCTTCTCTCGGGTGGAAATCGTCTGCATCATTGTCAATGTCTTTTTCACAACCTTCGTCCAATTGCCCTTCGTCGTCATCATTATTTTGAAGTAAAGGGAGGGGTAATTCTAAGTTGTTTGGAATGATTAGATCATAATTTTTGGCGTTCCAGACAATGTAGTAAGAATGGACGTCAGTGCGGAATTTCTCGACGGGTGTAACCTCAATAATGACGGATTATCTAAAGACAAACAATGCATTGTCAGGCAGGATGTTACTGAAAGCGGCAGTGTTTCAAATTCAATCGCCGAAAAACATTGCTGGAAAAACAGACGCTGGCACTTTCTGGATGCACAATGACCTACGGAGGGTTAACGTAGGTATACCATCGATAGTAATGCAGGTATACTATTCATAGTAACATGTTATGTGTTCTGGTATTTTGCAGTTGTTTTTAATAATTCAATACGTTTTGAAAATTGCATGAATTCAAAGTTTTGATGCAGTTGATTTTTCAAAATAATTGCAATGAAACGTAGGGATTGAAAACTGCAGAAATCTTAAAATGAACTGTCGTTTCCTCTTCATTCGTATACCTATTTGTTTTACCGCTACAATTTTTGGAGCGACGGATGAATACTCTGAAACCACCACTTGTACCTTGATGGATGAAAAGAACAAGCAAACAACGTTCACGTTCGTGCTGGGACTCGAACCGCGGACACACTCTCAGTGGACGGGGGAACGTCAGCTTAACCAACTGAGCTACAAGCACTGTGTTCCCTTTTTCGTTAGAACATGTACACGTTGCATGTTCTCTCTCTCTCTCTCTGCTTCTGGTATCTTTGTAACCCTTATGTAACTCCTTTTTGTAGCTTAGCCGTTCAGTTAATCTTCGTTCGTTATAACTTACGTTACAGAGCGTATAATAATAATCGTATTGCGTTCGCATGCATTGTAACAGCAACTACTAATCGCATGTATTTGGAATGGACATATATCTTGTTGCTAAGTTGTGTTTTCCTTTGAATAGCAGGCTGGGCTTATACAGCTATCAGATAGTCAGCAAACATAGTAATATCGACCTTCCTGTTTTCAAAGCATTGCAGTGCTGCATATCTCCGTAAATAATAAGGTACAGGTGAACCACTCGGTGTGCGTGTATCCAAAGTATATTTTAATAGCATTTAATATTCTTCTGCACTTGTGTATCCAATTTGAACTTAATTATTACATCAAAGTACTCGCATATTGCATTTATTTTCCCTAATGTATGCATTTTCCGCTTCAGCGATCCTCGACGTTTCCTTATCTATACGCTTCTAAGGTTATGCAATTAAAATCACTCCTCCGTAGGTGAGAATGGAGATGGTTAAATCACATAACCCACAGAGTTGAATACACTTTGAAGGTTTTTGGTGGAAGAAAGGCAGCAGGATTAACATTATTTGTTAAAAAGGAAAGAACGCTGCAGCATTTCATAGAATAACTAGGTACGCCAGGTCGATTAACGTTATCATTATCATTCATAACCGAATACTATTAAAACATCTCCAAATGTTTACAAAATCCCACTACACGCACTCTTATGATTGGTTATAATACGATTGGCACGCGGAGGCAGTGACTGAATGATAGTGGTGCGTTTGCCCTTTTCTTAGGCAGCATTTACGTGCCTTTGAAACCTTCGCAGCCGCGTTATCGCTGTGGCCTTCAGTACGTTTACTTTCTATAAGGTAAGGACGAGCCCGCCATTATGTCATACCAGCATTATAGAGAAAAGAGAGCTAAATGCAGAGACATAGGTAAATAAGTAAATAAAATTAGTTGGCAGTTTCGCCATTCTCTGATGGAAAGTCTTAAGTGTACTTGAAGCAAAACCGAAGCACTAAGTTTCCTGCCAAGAACACTCCTAGGTGCATTCCTGTCCTTCCCGGCACTGCTCTAAACTGACCCACTTCGCAGTGTTGCCACACTGTTAGACATAAGTCACAGGCTTTAACGTCCAAGTAGTCTAAAGTCCCAGAGATGCGAAATTTGAAAACCCACGTCCATACAATCTTCTTAAACCTGGTATAAGTATACATAATTTAAAAAAGCAGACGAAAACGATTTGCTAAGTAACACTATAACAAAAATAAAGAAGGAAATGCTGCAAAGCCTTTATCGCTAGCTGCACAATTCAATGACGGCTTTCTTTTTGTACATAAACGCCATGGTATCTATCGCACCGTCTTCTTAGCACTTGAATAATCATAATATCAATGCGTTATAATTATGAGACTTGCTGGAGCATTCGGATTATTGTTCCAAAGATGTTTGCTTACTTTCAAGCTACACATTTTCAGAACTTGGAAGATTGTCGAATGGGTAGGGGTTTCAGACTATCAGAAATACAAATCGTTATAAGCTATTGATAGAACATCCGAAGAATACATGGGGGTAAGTGAAGCTAATTAAACAGTGATTCCAGGTTTAAAAAGCCACCCGCCTAACGCCGGTTAAGCGTACTAAGTTATTTTGTTTGATGCCAGATTTCCAAATAAATGTAAACTATGTCAATTATTATTAATGCTCTCATATTTTAAGAAAACTAACTTTGCTGATGCCATTCCGCCAATCCACCGTCATCAACAAGCAGTTCCAATGTCTCCAGCTATGTAGCCGTTCGCTCAGTGATTTCTACATCGGATGAGCCAGCGAATTAGACATTACAGATATAGATCTTGGGCACGTACCACGTACATATTCTTGGAGTTAAATAACACTAGCATGGATGGTCTATGTGAAATTCGTTGCAGCAAACCTTATTGAAGTTTAAGTGAACTCTGATTCTCATATTTGAATCTAACGTTTCGATTTCTTGATTTCACTTTGGTAGTTCCCAGAACACTAAAAGAATCCACGCTTAACAACTGCGTTACTAAATGGAAGCGAAATTAAATTCATAGCATAGCTAGCAGTTTCTTCAAACATTTGCTGACCACCTGCATTGTTATGGCGATAAACAGATATCCAAAACTTGTCACTTTTGTTTATTGTATATGGATACAGTTCTGGCCAGATAAATAAAGTGAGATTCCGCTATTGTGACGCCAATTGTTCGATATCATAAGAACTTTGGATCAATCTTGAAGTTTTGGTCTATTTACCAAATTAAGACAAATACTAAGGGCAAATTTTCCTAAGGCTGCAAATACTTTTACATTTTGTAGTAGACGCTTTCTAGCGTTATAAGAAATTTTAAGCACCTCTGTTTTACAGAATGCATTTCTTCCTTTCTAAGCTTAAGTTGTAAAGATTCTGTTATCAATTTTACTCCAAAATCAACGTCACTTAGGCGAAGAACTGTTAAAAGGATTTTCAAGAACTACTTCTGCTTAGGCAATATTCTTAGTTCAGGTTAATGCCACCATAAATGTAGATTTTACAAATCTCTTCATTACTGACAACAATAGCATACTTAGTTCTTCAAAAGCTTGAGCCATTCCAACATCAGCTGCTTGAAATAACAGATTTGTAAGATTAACTTCAGCAAGTTTTGTTTTACGAATATGAGGTGCAAATGATTTTGAGTCATCTTCACACATGTCATTGAGTATTCTTCCAAAGTTTTATCTATCTTTAGTCTTTGCAGCAATGATGTCCAAATGTGCCTTTAATTGTACCCATTATTCTATTATACCCTTCACTGCCCCCTTCCCCCAAGTGCTCACTTTGTGAGTACGGGTACCGAACCACTCATCGCCATCGCCATCCCTCCACCCTCGTCCGGTCGAGGTGGGTTCGTCCTCATGACCGGGGGCACAAGGTAGGCTCTCGTGCGTTCTTTTCATTTCGTTCCATGCCGCCCCTCGCCATCGTTTCTTCCTTCTCTAGTCTATATACGAACATTTCGCACCACGGCCATTCACACGTCTCTTTTCCTTCCTCGCTGGCCTACCTTGCGTGCAAAACGGCCACACACTTTTGGTTTATTTTGCGATTTTCTTTATTTTAATCCTCCGTGGACACAGCCTGACGGATACCCGCGCAGCTGGGTGAGTGGGTAATGGCGTCATCCCCACCACCCGAGGTCGTCATGTAATGTGTGCTCGTATCCGCTATTCAACTGCAGTTCCACAGGAGGGGTCATTGAATGGGCTGCTAACTCCCCACGGCCATTGGGTCCTTCTGTGTATGTTCTGGGAGGTATGACCCTGGGGTGAGACCGGTATGGATAGGCCACTCACCCAAGCCCGCGAAGTCAGCCCGAGGTCGGAGACGGTTGCAATGGTGGAGGATTTCTTTCACTATGGAGCCCTCTTTCTGCATTACTAACAGCAAGCGCCGAAAAGTAATTGTAACAGAAGTAGCACCACCGACATCTGGTTGTTACTTGGTCATTATCGGAACAGAAGACGGACGAACTTTTGAGAAGGTGAACCCTTTTGTCATCCAGAACGGCATTGACTCTATTGCTGGTTCGGTTCTTTCCTGCACTCTACTTCGGAATGGTTCACTGTTGGTTCAAAGCAAGTCCAATCAACAAAGACGTTGCGAGCCATGCTTCTCCACGGTTATCCCAACCGTGTTAAAAAGCACCGCACCTTGAATTCCTGCAGAGGCGTCGTCTCCACTCATAGCCTCGATGGTATGTCGGACGATGGACTATCGAATGTCTTTCCGATCAAAACGTAGCAGCGGTTCATCGAGTTCAGACTAAACGCGACGGAGTGTTGGTACCCACTCGTACCCTGTGCATAACTTGATGCTGTTGATCTGCCCACGAGTATTTCAGCAGGGTACGTACGTATTGCGGTGAGGCCCTATATTCCCAAACCTCTGCGTTGTTTCAAATGCCAACGTTTTGGGCATACGCAAGTCTCTTGTAAGAGTGCGGTTTCCATCTGTGCCTCATGTAGTCAGCCCTCACACGATGGTGCCTGTACATCCACTATTGTCTGCAAATTGCAAAGGGTCTCATTCTGCTTCATTTGCTAATTGCCCGTGGTACTTGGACGGGAAGGCAATCCAGGAGATCCGGGTAAAGGAAAAACTCTATCGCTGAAGCCCGGAGGCGTTACCGTACGCGCCAACCTGCACCCCTGCGATCGAGTACATTCAGTTCTGTTGTTGCTTCGGCACTGCCCCGGAAGGATGCCGAAACTCAGACCTGGACCATGACTGCCTTGACCGCAACTACCATCCGGCCGTCCATCTCTGACACACTTATCAAACCATCTAAAGCCGGTCCTAAGGTACTGAAATCTCAAGGCACTGAGAAGAAATCCAAGCAGAAACTTCGTAAGGAAGATTTTCTTTAAGACCCTCCGCGTGCGCGCAGTAAGAAAAGTTCACCTTCTCTTCGGAGGTCGCAGTCCAGGATGCTCCTGGGACAAGTCGCGCTCAACGGCCCCCTTCACCCATTGCCACCCAGAACCGATTCTCGGCGTTTGAATCGGTTTCTGGCACTGAGCGCGTGGGCCCTCCCTTCGAGGAGCCTATGGAGTCTAACCAACTCCATACCAAAAAAGCCCGAGCCCCAAGGTTAAGCAAAAAAACTTATTTTGAGCCGCCCTTCTAAGTAAAAAGTTTATCCCTTTTATTCATGGCTATCCTGACCTGGAATTTACCTGGTGTACGATCGCATAGGGCGGAACTGCAACTTTTAATGGGGTTCAATTCACCTATTACCCTGTTTTTGCAGGGGACTAAGATTCGCCCTCACGATCCTTTTGATCTCCGAGGGTATGCTCCGGTTCGCTACGATCTTGCACCGGATGAGTGTACTCCTGCCCATGCAAGTGTCATGCTATTGGTCCGTAACGAAGTTCAGACTCTCACACTTACATCTGCCCCTCAAGCTGTTGCCGTTCGGTTTCAATTACCCGACCTTTTCTTTTCTATTTGCTCCGTCTATTCACCTCCATCGTCTTCCCTCTCTAGCGCGGACATTCTAAATCTCCTGTCCGCTCTCCCAACACCATTTCTTCTGTTGGGAGATTTTAATGCCCATCTGTGGGGTTCGGAAAGCGCTTGTGCGAGGGGAACGCTTCTTTGCGACATTTTTGCTCAGTTCAACCTCTCCATCCTCAATACTGGTGAGCCTACTTTTCTTTCCGATTCTTCTGGTAGATTCTCTCACTTCGACCTTGTCGTTTGTTTCATCCAGCTTGCTTGTCGTCTGCAGTGGAACGTCGTCGCTGACACCTATTCCGGCGATCATTACCCCGGCATCGTTTCTCTTCTGTCTCACTACGTACAGCATTCCAGAGCAGCTACCTGGCGATTCAGCAAAGCCGATTGGAGACTATTCCATCCTCGTGTCTTCTGTGGACCAGCCCTTCACTGACGTTAACCAAATGGAGCAGTACCTTACCTCTACGAATCTAACTGCCGCCGAATGCACGATTCCTCGTTCATCCTTCTACCCTCGGCGTGATTCTGTTCTGGACCGAGGAGTGTCGGGACGCCGTTCGTGCTCGTGGAGCTGCGCTTAGGGTGTTTCGGCGACACCCTACACTTGATAATTTGGTTACCTTTAAACAATCGCGCGCCAGGGCTCGTCGCATTATTCAGGATAGCAAGAAGGCGTCCTGGACTCGTTCTGTCGAGTCTTTTAATCGCTTCACACCTTCCTCTGTTTAGGATAAACTTCGTCGCTTCTCCTGTAAAGTTTCGCATTGTACTGTCTGGCCTTCAGGTTCCCAATGCCACCATAGTGGATCCGGCTGCCATTACTAACACTCTGGGTGCTGCTTTTGAGGCGGTTTCCAGTTCTGACCATTATTCCGCCTGCTTTCACACTCTCAAAGACCGGCTGGATTCCGAGACACATATTTTTCGGTCTCCTAATAAGTGTTATAATGAACTTTTCACATTGAGGGAGCTGGCGCACCCTCTCTATTTCTCTAGGCACTCCGCTCCTGGGACGGACGGCATTCATGTCCTGATGTTAAAGAACCTTTCAGCCGATAGTAAACTCTTTCTCTTACAGGTATGTAACCTTATTTCACAAGCCGGCGTTTTTCCTTCAGTTTGGCGCGAAGCCACCATCGTCCCTATAGTTAAGGTTGGGAAGAATTGCCAACCACCTTCCAGCTATCGTATAATCTCCCTCACCAGTTGCATTTGCAAGGTGATGGAGCGCATGATCACCGGGCGGTTGACGTGATGGCTTGGGTCTGCGGGTTTCGTCGCCATCGCTCTACCATCGACCATCTGGTGTCTGTCGACGCATATTATGAACGGATTTCTGGGTAAGTGTCAAACAGTGGCTGTGTTTTTTGACCTGGAGAAAGCTTATGACACTTGTTGGAGGGGTGGCATTTTACGTACACTCCACTCATGGAATATACGCGGTTGTCTTCCCATATTTCTTCGGGAATTTACGACGGATCGCGTTTTTGTATACGTATGGGCTTGGTTTTATGTAGTAGTTTTATTCAAGAGAACGGTGTACCGCAGGGCTCTGTACTCTGTCACACTTTTTGCGATTGCTGTTAACCCCATTGTTGAGTGTATTCCACTTGGCATTTCATCGTCTCTATTCGTTTACGATTTTGCCATTTATTGCAGTTCACGGCGGACCTGTCTGCTCGAATGCCGTCTCCAGAGCTGTATTGACCGTCTCTACGCCTGGAGTAACGCCAACGGCTTTAATTTCTCCGCCGAGAAATCCGTCCGTGTCAACTTCTGGCGCCGGAAGGCTTTTCCTTCACCCTTCTCCATCTTGGGCCGGAGAGTCTTCCATTTGCAGACGAGGTGAAATTTTGGGGTTTGAGCTTTGATCGAAAGCTGAGCTGGACTTCGCACATTTCTTTTTTAAAAGCAAAGTGTGAGCGTTCTCTTAATCTTTTACGTGTTTTAAGTGGCACATCCTGGGTAGCTGATCGGACTGTCCTGCGTCTTATCGCTCTTTGGTCAGATCCAGGCTTGATTACGTGTGCATTGTCTGTTCATTGGCGCTTCCATGTGTGTTACATCGCCTGAATGCCATTCACCATCTTGGCATAAGTGTCGCTACAGGGGCCTTTCCAACCAGCCCTGTACCCAGTCTGTATGCTGAAGCTGCAGAGCCCCCGCTGTCTTTCAGGCATGAGATGCTTTTGTGCAGCTATGCCTGTCGACTCTCCAGCTTGCCTGACCACCCATCATTCGAGTTATTTTTCGAGGAGTCGCTTGTTCGGCAACATTTAGTTAGCTTCTCTGCATTGCTCCCTGCAGGGGTTCGATTTCGCCAGGTTCTTCGGCAATTGGACATTTCGCCAGCTCCGACACTTTTCAGGGGAGAACGCGTTTTCCTCCTTGGTTACGCGTTGAGGCCCACTGTCACCTTAGGTTAACGTCGATGCCTAAGAATGAGACCCCTTCTTCAGCCCTTAGAGCAGCCTTTTTAGAAATTCAGGCGCAATTCGGGGAATTTCATTTTATATACTAATGGGGCCTAAGACTGATGTTGGAGTAGGTTGTGCCTTTATTTTTGGTCAATATGGTTTTACCTTTCGTTTACCGGGGCAATGTTCGAGGTGTACTGCCGAACTTTTTGGTATTTATCAATCTCTTTTATACATCCAGGGGCAGTGCTTACGACGCTGTGTTCTTTGCACAGACTCTGAGTGCCCTTCAGAGTATTAACGCGCTGTACAATTACCACCCACTCGTACAGCGCATACATGATCTCCTCCACTCGCTCGGTGTATCTGTTATCAGCGTCTCTTTGGTGTGGATTCCAGGTCATGTGGGTGTCTCTGGCAACGAGTCTGCGTATACCCCTGCGAAATCGGCAACTTTTTCGCCCAGATGTTTTACTTCTATTGTTTCCTCTGCTGATTTGTATGTCATTTTACGCCGCTGTATCCTCTCGCGTTGGCGCGATGAGTGGGAGGCCGTTAGGGGAACAAGTTGCGAGAGGTTAAACGTCTCCCGGTTATATGGGTTACCTCTTCTAGTTCTTCTCGTCGGGAAAAGGTAATTTTAACACGACTTCGTAACGGGCATTGTCTTTTTAGTCATAGACACTGCTTAGTTGTGACCCCGCACCACTGTGAGCAGTGTGCGGCACCCTTAAGGGTGCGTCACATTTTAACAGAGTGTCAGATTTTAGCTCAATTGCGCGTTCATGTGTGTCTGCCTGTTGGTATAGCCAACGTTTTGGCAGACGACGCGCATACTATAGAATGTCTTTTACGTTTTATCAGTGACGGTGGTTTTAGTGGACGCGTTTAATGCGCTGAGCGTCTTTTAGTTTCGTGATTTTTTATTGTCCGTTTAATGGGGGCTCTTCTCCCCTTGGGACAAATGGCGCTCTAGTCGCTTGACTTCTACAGCTCCTGACACGTAGTTTAATCTTTTATTGTTTGATTTACTATGTTTTTAGTTTGGTGGTTTTTAGCCTTTGATATGTTGTTTTTTATTGTTTTAGACTAAGCGGGTTTGTGTCCCGTATTTTAGTTTTTGGATTTTAAATTTTATACGTTGTAAGGGCGCTGATGACCTTAGATGCTTAGCGCCCTTAACCCCCATCTCATCATCATCATCACTGCCCCTTCTCATGCGAGCCATCTTGTGTTACTCAGTTGTATCAGTTCGTCAATTGCTTTTTCCTTTCTTAAGGTTTATCACAGTAAACAGGTCTTTATATTCCTATAGTTTAAGTCGACTATTTGCAAACCAATTACGTTTTCGCATATCAAATTTCAATGAGCGTGTAAGCGCGTCACATGCTTCAGAGTAACAAATGTGTAGTGAATGACAATACACACTTGATAAGCTGTAAATGAGGAAGAGGAAGTCTGTGTCTTAACGTGAACAACAAATTGCTTTTGCCACATAAATAACTTGCTCCGTCTGTACCAATTTCTGATAAATTGGTTATTAGAAGACCAACTTTACCAATATATGATATTAAAGTTGCTCTGCATACTTCTATGATCCTCAAAAGGCAGTATTTATTTATGATCTACTTTCAGAGAAATGTTTGAGGCAGATTGCCATATATTTTGAGTCGTTGTGTTTGTAGATTCATCTATGATCAATAAATATCCTATATGACCTATATTATCGACTGTTTCAATAAACATAGCAGGTGAAATGACATTTTTTATTACCGAAGGAGGTTTTGTTCGGTGCAGTTTAAGCGATTCTTAATTGGCTGGTTTTCCTAATCTCGCACAAAATTTCACCCAATAGATCTATGCTTCTTACTGCGTTATGCATTGCTATGTATACTGCTCAAATCGATATTTTTTATCCTTATTAACTGTAGTAATTCTAAATTACGTAATACGTGGTTGAATTCTTAAGTTTGTCTTACTCGTATTGTCACGATGCAATTTAGTCTGTTTTTTGAACCGTAACATTTGTGCTACACACTTTATATCTGGCATCTTTTCCATTGTATCTCCATCTGACCAGGGCCCAGCACCTGTCTTCTAACCACCCCATAGCAAAATAGAGAGAGACACAGGAAAAAAAACCATTACAGATATGCTATAAGAAATGATAGATACAAATTTCCAAGAAAATCCACGAGATAGTTTTCTTTATTATTGGAAGGATTATAACGAAACTACTGAAAATGCTACAACCAGCGAGACGGGATTGAAACTCGCATAAATTTTGATAATTACTAATCACTACTTTTACTACTACTACTACTACTACTACTACTACTACTACTACTACTACTACTACTACTACTACTACTACTACTACTACTACTACTACGAATGCGAATATATTATAATTCAAGCATTGTTATAATGAATTTCCTATGTGTATAAACTTCGTTGAAATATATTCTGTAAAAGTAACTGACAGATCTGAAAACCTATTAAACTAAGGAATAATGTCACTGTATCTTGCTTAGTGCTTCAATGGAAATTCACGAAAAATATCAAGCGTTCTCATGATTAGGTACGTATAACATACTAACTAGCATCAAAATATAAAATTAACTCATTAATCCTGAAATTCTGGAATAGTTCTCCAAGATTTCTTGTAGCTTTTTTCATATTTTCCGTCAAGTGGAGGAGAAAATACAGTTATGTACTTGCCTCAGACCCTTTCGTAGACTCGTCCTCCGTGGTGTAGTGATTACCATGCTAGCCTTTAATTCCAGGTTGCGCGTTCAAACGCGGCGAGGGTGCTGGATTTTTTCGGGCTTAAAATCCTTAGCATGTCTTCCTTGGGAAGGGAAGTAAAGCCAGTGGTCCCGTGTCGTAGATTTACGGCAGGTAAGAAAACCTCAAGCCTGATAAAACGCCTCTGATCAAAATTACCGGTCTTTCACGCTCAATATAGAATTGGACGCTAAGGACCATAGCAGTTAAAGAGCGTCCATAAATAAAAAAAACTCAATTTCCCTTTCGGAGATTGAGAGTTTGGGGCTCGCCAGCACGTGGCCAGCGGTCCCGCATAGTACCTGCTATCGAAAAATACTGAGCTGCCACCCAATGGGCGGGAGCGGTTGAAAGGTAAGGTTCTGGGCTACAGCCATGACAAACTGCCCTGACTGAGCCTAGAGGTTCAAAGGTGACAGTAATAACGAGGAAGGATAAGGTTGTGTTTTCGGTCCGAAGACGTTGCAGGTAGCCTAGATATGAACATCTTGACGTAGTTCAAATTGTTCCGAGGCTTCCGGCGTGTGCTTTGAGTGCCCGGTGGTCCAGAAGACTTCTGTGTGAGGGCTCTTAGCTGGTGGTGGTGTTCTTCTGGGGGGTGTGCAGTCTATGGAGTGTTGATGCGATTGTGGAGGGTCTGTAGTGGTGTGATGTGTCTATGGTGGCCATAAGTTCATGAAGGCAGTCATCCAGGGCCATTAACTTTGTCGACAGTTTCAGGAACTTTGCATGGAAGTTCTGGACGGCGTCGCGTTGGCTCTGGATTTCCTGGTTGACGACGATTCTCTGGGCTGTAGACGATGGTGTCGGAAGATGGTCGTGGAGTCGTCTGTGACAGTGTATCTTATCTTTGCTTACAAACATATAGATTGCGATTTGTTATGGTCACGGCGTTTGTGTTTGCTGAGGTTGCCAGTCATCCGAGATATGACTTACTGTTAGCTTTCAATACAAATTAACCGTGTACGATATCCAACTGGAATGAATCCAAAGGTGTGCTTCATTCAGTTTTCGCTTATGCAATTTTATACCCACATATATTTAATGTGGATGGTCAAATGACAAATATAGCCTAATCTGCGACTCTGCGGTTTTATGCAAATTTCAGTCATAGAATTGACATCTCTGGTGGCCTAATCTGTGAAAAATCGCCCAATCTGGCAACCCTGCCGCTTTGTCGCCGCCCCTCGCGCACAGTGTACATTGGGGAGCATATAAAGATCGAGCACTCGGTGTGAGGTTACTTGATTTATTAGGAAATTTTGTAGACGTATGCGATCTTTATTATCCCAGCGTTTGGAAAGAGAATGCCATGTACTCTCCTCAGTGGTTTACATCTAACTCAGATGTTACATGTGGTTATAGTCTGGTGGCAGGCGTGAGTCGACTCAAAAGCAAGCCATTTCACCTTTCATATCTAATAAACTTAACTATTCACCTTGCTCGTCATTTCTAGCAAATAGGCCAAGAACTTTCGAGACAGTTCTTACTGTGCCACTACAATGATCCATTAAATACTTCTTTGGTCCTCCGTGGTGTAGTATTTGCCATGTTAGCCTATAATTCCCGAGGTCGCGGATTCAAACCCGGCGGAGGTGTGACCGTTCTCTTACTCTTTTACGTGTTTTAAGTGGCACATCCTGGGGAGCGGATCGGACCGTCCTTCTTCGCCTTTATCGCTCTTTGGTCCGATCCAAGCTTGATTACGGGTGTATTGTTTATTCGTCGGCACGTCCATCTGTGTTACGTCGATTACATGCCATTCACCATCGTGGCATAAGAGTCGCTACAGGGGCCTTTCCAACCAGCCCTGTTCTTAGCCTGTATGCTGAAGCTGCAGAGCCTCCGCTATCCTTCAGGAGTGAGATGCTCTTGTGCAGCTATGCCTGTCGACTCTCAAGCTTGCCTGACCACCCGTCCTTCGAGTTATTTTTCGAGGAGTCACTTGATCGTCACTATTTTATTAGCTCCTCTGCTTTGCTCCCACCAGGGGTTCGCTTTCGACAGCTCCTTCGGCATTTAGACGTTCCGCCAGCGCCGGCCCTTCCACGGGGGGAAACGCGTCTTCCTCCATGGTCCCGTGCTGAGGCCCACTGTCACCTTGGGTTAACGTCGATGCCGAAGACTGAGACCCCTGCTTCAGTCTTTAGATCGGCTTTTTTAGAAGTACGGGCTCAATTCGGGGACTTCCATTTTATCTTTACCGATGGATCTAAGACTGAAGCTGGAGTTGGATGTGCCTTTATTTTTGGTCACTGTAGTTTTAAGTTTCGTTTACCTGGACAATGTTCAATTTTTACCGCCGAACTTTTTAGCATTTATCAATCTGTTTTATACATTCAGCGGCAAGCCTTACGGCACTGTTTTATTTGTACGGATTCTCTGAGTGCCCTTCAGACTATTACTGCGCTGTACCATTACCACCCGCTCGTACAGCGTATACATGACCTGCTCCACTCGCTTGGTGCCTCTGGCATCAGCGTGTCCTTCATGTGGATTCCAGGTCATGTGGGCATCTCAGGTAATGAGTCTGCCGACGCCGCTGCGAAATCGGCGATTTTATTACCCAGATTTTTTACTTCTGTTGTTCCCTCGTCAGATTCGTGTGTTATTTTACGTCGCCGCATCCTCTCGCGCTGGCCCGATGAGTGGACGGCCCTCCGGGGGAACAAGTTGCGGGAGGTTAAGCCTCTCCCGTTAATCTGGGGTACCTCTTCTCGTTCTTCACGTCGGGAAGAGGTACTTTTAGCCCGTTTACGAATTGAACATTGCCGTTTTAGTCATAGTTACCTGCTCAGTGGTGATCCCGCTCCCCTGTGTCAGCAGTGTGACTTGCCCTTAACGGTGCGTCACATTTTAACTGAGTGTCAGGTTTTAGCTCCACTGCGCGTTCGCGTGGGTCTGCCTGTTGGCATAGCCAACGTTTTGGCAGACGACGCGCATGCTGTAGAATGTGTTTTACGTTTTATAAGTGACATTGGTTTTAATCGTCGCATTTGATGCGCTGAGCGTCTTTTAGCTTTGTTATTTTATTCTGTATGTTTTAATACGGAGTTACTACCCAGTGGACATATGGCGCTCATGTCCCTCGCATTCTACAGTTCTTGACACGTTTTAATTTTTTATTGGCTATGCTTTTAGTGTGTTGGTTTTTCAGATATTTGTATTGTTATTATTGTTGTTATTGTTATTGTTGTTATTGTTATTATTGTTGTTATTGTTATTATTTTTGTTATTGTTATATTATTGTTATTTTTAGCCTTTTTTGGACATCGCGGGTTTGTGTCCCGTTTTTAATTATGCTGTTCTTTTACCTGTATTTTATATTTTGACCTTATATTTTATACATTGTAAGGGCGCCGAGACCTTAGCAGTTTAGCGCCCTTAAACCGCATATCATCATCATGACCTTGAGTTTATTTTAATGAAATAGTGCGTTATTCAGGTTTTATTATTAGAGGGTTTTAATTAGAATGTTTTATTTTAAGGTAGGGTTATTTGGAGATTTGTTTCAGTTCAGCCCTTGGCGGCTGTCCTTTATCTGGGCTTGAGACAAGCACTAGAGGTTACTTCTAGTGGCAGAGTTACCACCTTCTATAGGGTAGTTAAATTATATTTGACGCCACACGCGGCCTCTCTACTGCGCGAGACAGCCGGCAGAGGTGGACTAAAATATTTACCTTGTAACAGATGCTCGAAATGTTGACCTGTTCTCAAACAGGCAGCATATCTCGTATAAATATTCTCGCTCACTCTCCGAAGCTCATCAGCGGGAATTCTTGTGACTTCTTGCACTATGTTTTCTCTGAGTTCCTGTAGCGTTCGAGGATTTGGAACGATACACTTCGTCTTTTAAAGAACCCCATAAATAAAAATCACAATTCAGGCCAGGAGAACGAGGGGGCCACAAATCAACAGTAATTATTCTGTCAACAGACACCTCTCTTATTGCACGTAATGATTCGGCAGCCGTATGTGCTGTTGCAGAATCTTGCTGGAACCAAGCATACGAATTCTCTTCTTTTGTCAAGCGATTGCAAAATGGCTTCAGAATTAACCCCTGATATCGCTCTGCATTTATTGTTTCATCAAAGAATATGGGCCCTATTATACTTCTATCAGTTATCGCACACCACACTCCAATTTTCTGATCACAATAAAGCGTTTCATTCGGTAGCACAGGTTTTTCTGAAGCACAGTATCGACTGTTGTGAGTATTCACACGTCCATTTAGATGAAACCAAGATTCATCAGTGAAAAACAAAAGCTGTGGGCCAATGAAACCCCTTTCTACGGATTGGAAAAACCAGTTGCAAGAATTCACACGTTTAGCGGGATCATTTGGCTTTAACGCTTGCACTCGTGTGTAGCGATAGGGCTTCAGTTTCAACATACGTGTAGCATTTCTCCAAGAAGCTCGAGATAACCTGTTTGCTGCGCTAGTTTTTTCAGCGATTTTCGTGGCGAACACTCAAAAGCGGCACCAATCACAAGAATTCTTGCTGCTGAGCTTCGGAGAGTGAGCGAGCATATTTACGAGATATGCTGCCTGTTTGAGAGCAGAAGGTCCACATTTCCAGCATCTATTATAAGGTAAGGATTTTAGTCCGCGTCTGCCGGCGTAATTTGCCCGGCGACCGCCGGTTGTCTCGCGCAGTAGAGAGGCCGCGAGTAGGTTCGAATATAATTTAACTACCCTATACTTCCGTTCTGCTTCTTTCTTCATGTGGATGCAGGTATATGTGAATGATAGTTGAGTAAAGGTTTATTGTGTGTAAGCAGGCTGACGGAGGAAGCCAGCATATTAGTGTATGCATCTCATTTTCTTATGTATGGCTCACAATGGTGTAATGGCCTTAAGCGTATGTAGATATTCCATCATCTGCAGTCACTCTTTTATCGTCATGAGATGATAGAGCGATTTTATTAGCTTAAACTGTTGAAACAATATGATGATAAGACTGAATTAAATTCATCGGGGTTCTTATGATTTCATTGCTATTTAGCAATCACGTAACTATTTAATGCAATATAGTGGTTAATAGCGCTCCGTTTAATACCCTTGATCTTTCGAATTACACTCAATTGATATGGAGCACATACAATTTAAGTCTAAGACGCACAAAGGGTCGAATAATTTTTCGTTGGCTTCTTGTTTAAATTTTCTGAACATCTTTTTGTTTTGTACTGAATATTATGTATAGTCTGTAGGGTATACAGAGATATCTAGGTGCTTGAGCATGTGTAGTGTATCCTGATATACATCTGTTGTTGTCACTCGATGGATGAAGGAGTGGGTATCCATATACAAGAGTTTCAGGTTTTCCCCTCCATAATACGGAAGTAACAGATATTGATGCGTGCGCATGAGGGTTTTTGAAGTGTCTAACACACCCATGCCTACATATATATTTTTTGTTAAACACAATCCGTCGTGAAGCCTTCTGTGCAGCAGCCAAGATAGCTCCATATATAGTTCTATCGATGAATGTAGGTTTTGCTATAAGTTTTTCAAACCTTTACGATCTGTTACAAGCCGTATATCCATTCTATTTCGGATGTTCTTTCTTTTCCCGAACATAGCATTGTTGAAAAGCGTGTAAAAGGTCCTCAAAATTGTTTCTAGCACCTTGCCGTAATGCGCGATGAGCTTTCGTCAACTGTAGTCCATGAGAGAGAGTGCGCCTTTTTCAAGGTCCTGTTTTCGACAACATAGTTTCGTCGAGGTCCAAGAGGAGGAATTAGCTTCTTTGTAGAAGAATCCTTTGGTTTCAAACACTCGGGTAGGAATGGTAAATCGTTTTATAGGTCATGGGGCTCAGGAGGACATTCGATATCCTTTTCTAAAATATATCCATGAGGGTCATCATCTTTCGAACTGTTTAGGTGATATCTTCAGGGGAAACCCACTCAAAACCTCCATAAGGAAGGGCGTGGCACTTAGCCCCTCCATATCGGTTATTAGCGTAATCTTGTGTGATACATTGAGATGTTTTCATTGAATCACGCTTCTCCGTGTAGGAGTTGTTAGCCTCTGCATACCGATGGGATCTTGGCTTAAACCTCCCATTATGCTAGGTTCCACCATCAGAAACTGATCGTAATCCTGTAGCAATTTCAGCTCGATTTTAGTATATAGAAGCACAGCATCCCATGTTAGTCCTGAAGAGATAAAATATATAGCAGGATCGACTTTGTGTTTTAAGGTTGTTCTTTCTGAATGTCTCAAATATATCAGCTAAAAGAAGAACATCTGAAGTTATGTACAGATCTCTGTATTCGCCTAAATTTCTTATGTTAAACGCTTCCACACGTTTTTAGCATGATCCTAGCCATCAAAGCTAATTTCTTCATTTAATTTGATGTAGAATGCTTCACTTGAAGGCAATTGTTTCTGATTCAAGACATCCCATGAAGTGACGTAACCATATGGAAATACGTTCTTACGAGTCAGAAAACTCGACTTCTCACGACCAAAGTACCTCTGTTTCGGGATATGCTGTTAGGTTTTTTACTAGCTTAACCAGGCGTGTACTCATGAAACGATAGGTATCTATAAGCAGGAGCTTTATATCCCTAACATACTTAGAGAATGAGATGTAGCTTTCTTCAGAGTTAGGAATCACCTCTGCTCTCTCGCTTGTACATTCCAGCTCCTTAACGATGAAATGTGAATCATAGCCGTTCAGGTTATGAAGGAAGACAGGAATATATTTAAGCGTTTTGCAAGCTAAATTTCACTTATTATGCATCCTTCCTCGGTATTCAGCGCTGATATGATCGTGTTTGCGCACTTTGTAGTTCTCTTCTGTAAATGTCTTAGCACATAAGTGGCCCTTTGTAGAAGACTCGAAATCCTTTTGCTATTCATCTGTAAGTTTTAGAGGCTTAGCAGATTATATATGCCGTCGATCTCCTTCGCAAGGAATGTTAGATATTCCATAAACTTCTCAGCAGCATCACAACCACGATATATGTAGCGTTGAGTAGGTAGACCAGTATCTAGACGTTCAACACCGAATGACGGCTTGACGTAAACACAAAAGCTCATCGGAGAATGTTTCTAATATGGACAGAACATGCATGATATGGCACGAGAATACTCTTTAAAATCCGCATAGATAACATAGGGAAGCTTCAGTATTCTTTCCACATTTTTGAATTGTATAATAGAGTTCTCCTTTGTAGGCATAACTATCCTAGTTATATCATGTTGGATGCAGATACTGGAATGTTCTTGTAGCTTTTCCAGCCCGCTTCATGCATACTGGATCATCAAAATGCGTGAAACATCGTTTACATATTGAGATAGTAATATTTTTACGTTGTTTGCCCCACGTTTTGGGAGCCATTTTAAAGTAGATGGTTTGTTGCTGCTACGTATGGAAAGCCGATTTGAAGAATGTATATTATATTTCTACTGTTGGGGAGCCGAACTTGAAGTAGTTGCACGTATGGTACCCGGTAGCCTTCGCCCCAAGTTTAAAAAATATGAACTTTGTATTTTTACTGTTTTGTTTGCCTCGGCTGCGTCAGTATTAATTTTAGAGACATGGATTTCTTTGCAAGGCGTAGTGCGGCTAAGAATGTAGGCTTACAGAGATTATAATTTTTATTTCACTACATTTATTAATCCTTGACACAATTAAAATAACGCTTCACTGATATAGAGAGCTGTGAGATTCTTTTATTAATTACTTGCACTTTTTAACACGTAAACTATTTTCGTCTCACACGAATACGTGTTAAGATTTTTGAGGACGCATCTCGCGTCCGGTTAGGAACACTATCTACAACCAACGCGCCCAGTTATGAGCGCTGTCTACAAGAAACTGAACGGATTTTTACCGCCTAAATTTGTACAATTTGCCCAATTTCAGTTTTTGATTGGCTAATCCTAGTCCAATAGCATACCTTCATTTAACTAATGCTATTTCTGGTTGGTGATTGGCTATTTTATAAACTGTCACAAAAATTAATTATTGCTTCCAAGAATCACAAGTAGTATTATTAGTTTCTAATTCATTATTGCCTCAAGGTTACCTCATTGTTACCTCATTGTTAGCAACTTTTAACCTATTTCTCACAGCTCCTACATTATTAAATTACGTAATACATTCACATAGCATTATTGAACGTGTATACAATAATATAAACATATACAATGACTGTAATATACACATTTTATGTATTTTTACATACACATGTTGCTTTAAGGCGAGCTGTTATTGAATTTACCTATTGTATAATTAGACTGAAATTATTTAGGTGTTAAAAATAAGGCTCAAATTGCTCCCTTTTAGAAATGTTTAAAAAATTTTCTTTTTTTAAAAATTTTAAATATTTTCTGAAAGTCTCCTGAAAGAAAGAAACATAACATTTTTATTATTACACTTCCTATTTTTCACTGTCACTTTTATTTAAAACACACTGGTTTTTCACTACACTCGTGTACAGCAGAATACTTCATATTTATTTTGTTCTGCTACATGTTCGACACTTTTAAAGGTCAATGACCTGGTGTAAGGTCAATGATCTGGTGTTCAATGACCCGAGTGAAGTTTGTTTATTCACTAATACAGCCACTATTAAGCATTTTATTTGCTAGACATTTAACATTTAATGAGGCATATTAACACTTGTTAGCCTTTCTTTACAACTTATTTCTTAAACATTATTATATTTCTTACAATTTCTAACAATTTATACCTTATACAACATAAATGCAGTTGCTATTAAGATTTTTTGTTTTTCTTACTAACAATGGATTTTTTCTATTACACTTTTTTATCTAAACGCTTTGATTATATTGACTATTGGTTACGTTGAGTAGAGATATTCTTATACGTTTTTTTTTAAAAAATTTACATTGCTTTCCCCTTTTATGTTCCAGTTGATTACTTTCTTTTTCTTTTTCTCTTGTGCCACAATAACCTGCATACTTTATTTTCTTTTTCTTCTTATGCCATAGACTTTTTAGATTTGCCCTAATCCTATGTTGCATAATGGTATTCCAAAATTTATTCATGAATAAATCTCTAAATGTTTCAAAATTCATTTCACTATCTGCGAGCATATGTAACCATTCTAAGGTTTTGTTATCCAAGCATTTTCTAACAAGGATCATTTTTAATGCTTCAGGCACGTTTTTCAATTTAAAATATTCTACTGTATCATGTATAAATTGTACTGGACTTGAGGAAGCATTAAAATAAGGTAATGGTAATTCATTAAGCACAGAATAATAGTTTGACAACTGATTTGGTACATGCACATGTGTGTCATCATTATTGTTTTGTGTTTGAGAGGCTGATGCTATGGAAACAGCAGTAGCGTCTCTTGTATTATTAGTTAACAAAGGTGATACACTTCTTTCTGCACTTGCATTATTGTCATGCATTTGATTAGCATTTACAGAACTAGTTACATTTGTATTTAACCTTGGTACTGTTAGATCTATTTGTATTTGCACAATATCTGCATTCGTGTTTTCTATTTCTTCGGTTTCCTGTAATTTATTTAACTGTGTACTGGTTTTATTCAGCTTATTATTAAATTCTTAACTTAATTCTACTCTCAGCTCTCTACTAGTTTGTTATCTTATTACTGGTTTATTTTAACTCTCCTCTCATTTCAGCTATCATATTACTTTGTTCAGTTATATTATTATTCATTTCAGTTATCTTACTACTTAATTCTGTATAAGATTTATTTATTACTTTTAGAAGCAACATAATATTTTGTTGTGATAAGTTTTCTTGTCTTGTTGGCTAGATGTTTGAGGGTTTCATTCTTTTGTTGTTCCCTGCACTAATATATGTAAAGGTGATTGACCTTGCATATTACTGCTATCTCTTTCTATGCCTACCTGAGTAGTAATAGTCCCGGATGAGCCAATTGTTTTAACGATAATCCTGCCGCTAGGGGTGCTCGTGTCGCTAGTGTCGCTGCGTGCGACGGCGGCGGCGGTAAGTTTGAAAAGCGCCCTGAGCGGTAGGATTATCGTTAAATCGAATGGCTCATCCGGGACGAGTTGAAAGAATTGAGGAAGTGACGTGTAGTGTTTTGATTGGTTCGTTAATTTGGGGTGGAAGATGAAGGAAGGAAGATGGGAGAGTATGGAGGTCGCGTGATGGAGAGGAGCTGGGTGGCGGGGTGTTGTCTGTGCGGAGGTCGGTACTGAAAGAGGGGAAATGATGGGGAGCGAGGGATAAAAAGTGTAACAGAAAGTGACGTGTGAAGTTGTGATTGGTGGGAATAAGAAGTGATTTTATTGGTGGAAAGGAACAAATGAGAGTTGTTGATTGGTAAGAATAAGAGCGATTATGATTGGTGGAAAAGAAAAAGGTGTGGGAGTGGGGTATGTTGGAGGTGATGGGAAAGGTAAGTTTTGCTAGCAGCAAGATTTGCAAAAGCCTGTCGTGAACTGATCAGCAATTTTTTTGAACGTTGGATGGTAGTTTTTTCTTGATTGGATAGAGAGATGGGGGCGATATGAGATGCGGTGGCGAAAATGGGAACTAAACAAGGTGGTTGAGACAAGAGGTTTAAGGACGAGGAAATTTGGAGGTTAGTGGTGAACATGGCGGTCGCAAGAGGTGGGGGTAAGGAGACGCGGTGGTGAGAATGGGGACTAAAAGAAGATGGGGGTAGCAAGAGTTTAGAAGAGTAGATTTTGAGGTTAAAATAGTGGGAACTAAAAATGGCGGAGGGTCTGCGACAAGGAGATGCGGTGAGAACTAAACAAGATGGCGGACGCAAGAGGTGGGTAAGGAGGTTTGAGGTTACAGTACCAAAACACGAAAGGATATATTCCTACGCCAAGCAGGTCCGAAAAATAATTATGCGTGTGGTACTTACCTGTTACCGGTGTGGATGCGTCACCAAAAGCGCGGCACGCGACGCGAAAAAATAAAAGCAAACTGTTTTTGAAAATGCTTAACCAGCTTTAAGATCAACCAACATCACTACGCACTGATATACCTAGGTTTTTAAAGCGGTACAGACACCCTTTGCAGAGGCGTAATTTAACTATACCAAAAACCTGGTACTGGACCATCGTGATGGTCGCTAGCGTACGTAGGAGCAGGGTTCTCATAGCCGGTCGAAAGCGGTCAAAAACGTGTACGACGTAGGTGTTCGCAGTAGCTGCTGCCGAGTCAACCGTCGAGGTGCGAATGAACGAGATATGTTCTTGCCGGCAATCTGGTTGGGAGATGAGAGGCGCGGTGGTAAAAATGGGAACTAAATAAAATGGCGGAGGCACGAAGTTGAGGTTAAGGAGCGGTGAGGCGTTGTCTGTGCGGAGGTTGGGGCTGAAAGAGGGGAAAGATGGCGAACGAGGGATAAAAAGTATAACAGAAAGTGACGTGTGAAGTTGTGATTGGTGGGAATTAGAAGTGATGTTATTGGTGGAAAGGAACAAATGAAAGTTGTTGATTGGTGAGAATAAGAGAGATTATGATTGGTGGAAAGAAAAAAGGTGTGGGAGTGGGGTATGTTGGAGGTGATGGAAAAGGCAAGTTTTGCTACCAACAACATTTGCAAAAGCCTATCCAGAACTCATCAGCAATTTTAAATAACTAGTGTTTCGGGGTTTTCTCTGGTTGGTAGACGAATGCAAGCTGTTTCTGCCATACTTATATTATTCGTCTTTTCCTTTTTTTTCGTTTTTTTTAAAATAAGTAGTTTTTTGGGAGTTTTCTGCAGATGGTAAACGAATGCGAGCTCTTTCTGCTTTTTCATAGGTTTTCCCTGGTTGGTAGGCGTTTTCTGTACTGGTTGACGAAGGCGTTTCTAATTTTCGAGGTTTTCTCAGGTTTTTTAGCGGTTGTCCCTGCCCGGTAGGCAAATGATGAAGTTTTACCTTGTCGGCGCACGGATACTAGGCACGTACTCGCGCACACACACACACACACCCGTTGCAGCTGCCATACTTATATTATTCGTCTTTTCCTTTTTTAAAAAAAATAACTAGTTTTTTTGGAGGTTTTCTGCGGTTGGTAAACGAATGCAAGTCCTTTCTGCTTTTTCATAGGTTTTCCCTGGTTGGTAGGCGTTTTCTGTAGTGGCTGACAAAGCCGTTTCTAATTTTCGAGGTTTTCTCAGTTTTTTTTCTTTTAGTGGTTGTCCCTGTCCGGTAGGCAGATGCTTGTTTTGGCTTGTGGCGCACGGATACTAGGCACATACTCGCACACACACACACAGACAGACACACACACGGACATGTTTTCAAAAAAAATACTTTTTTTGGATTCAGGAGGTCTCAAAACGTGTATTTCCGGTGAAATCTCGGTATCGAATTTTTGGGTGGAATGCAATACTTCCCCTACTTACTATACGTAGTGGAGAAAGAAAAAGTATAAGTATTGGAAAATTTAAGGAAATAACAAGCAATATCTCGAAAGCGGTTCACTCAACAAAAGAAATGTATATGGCATAAGTTGTGTATTTTAACGCGATCTACATTTTTTGTGTAGTAAAATTTTTGTCTATCTCTTATGGTTTACCAGTTATGCAAAAGGCGTTCACAATGAAGAATACTTTTGGAGACATTCCCAGAAAATTTGAGATATACATTTCATTTCTCATGACATTATCTTAAACATATGATATTTTCATCAAAATCGTTATAGCCATTTTTTGAGAAAATTTAAAAAAGTGTACTATCTTGTTTTCATGGGTTTTCCAGATCGGTAAGCGTTAGAATACTCTTAGAGCTTTTTTCAGGTTTTTCGCGGTTGCCCCTGTCCGGTAGGCAAATGATAAAGTTTTTCTATAATGTCGTCGTTTTGGCTTGTGGCGCACGGATACTAGGCACATACTCGCGCACACACACACACACACACTGATATGTTTTCAAAAATGCTTTTTTTGGATTCAGGTCTCAAAACGTGTATTTACGGTGAAATCTCGGTATCGAATTTTTGGGTGGAATGCAATACTTTCCCTACTTACTATACGTAGTAGAGAAAGTAAAAAGTATAAGTATTGGAAACTTTAAGGAAATACCAAGCAATATCTCGAAAACGGTTCACTCAACAAAAGAAATGTATATGGTATAAGTTGTGTATTTTAACGCGATCTACATTTTTTGTGTAGTAAAATTTTGTCTATCTCTTACGGTTTACCAGTTATGCAAAAGGCGTTCACAATGAAGAATACTTTTGGAGACATTCCCAGAAAATTTGAGATATACATTTCATTTCTCATGTCATTATCTTAAACATATGATATTTTCCAGATCGGTAAGCGTTAGAATACTCTTAGAGCTTTTTTGAGGTTTTTCGCGGTTATCCCTGTCCGGTAGGCAGATGATAAAGTTTTTCTATAATGTCGTCGTTTTGGCTTGTGGCGCACGGATACTAGGCACATACTCGCACAAACACACACACACACTAAAATAGTAGCGTATAAAAAAATTTAACAAACCGTAGATTTTCAAGAAAATTCCCACACCGCAAACTACCCGTTTAGCGGAAGAAAGTTCGTTATTTTTATTGTCTTAAAAATGGCTCTAACCCCTTTTGATTACGGTACGGTATGTTTAAGATATCTGCATGACAAATAAAATGTATAACTTCAATTTTCTGGGAATAGCTGTGAAGTAGTCTCATTGTGAATGTCTTTTGTACAACTGTTAAACCGTAGGAAACGAAGCCTTACTGTACAAGAACTGTACAAGAACGTTAAAGCACACAATTTATGTGTATTATTATTATTATTATTATTATTATTATTACTTTGTGGCGTTGTCTATTTACAAGGTTTTTCCATGTTGATTTTAATGTTTAAAAGCTTTAGACCTTTCTCACTAAAACTCGTCATTCTGTTATCTTTTCTTTTTCATTTTCATACAAAGAGAACGGAATTTCACAAGTGAAACAGTACTGTGATAACGATACCAACAAACTAATTATTATTCACCCACTGAAACACATAAAAAAAATCTGATGTGTAACACTCACACGACTTTCTCTACTCTTGTACAAAGTATTTTTACAAACGCTTATTCTCCATCTAGTTCATGTTAATCGAGATAAACATTTGCAAACTCTATTTTATTGCTAATTTTCTTGTAGATGTAGGGGAAAATATATTTACAAGGGGAATATAGAAAAACAGTAGCCTTTAAGCACATACATATCTCTTAATAGCTGGTTGCTATGTGCAGCACCATTCTTTTTGCCACAGATTAATACTCTTTGCATATCAAAGACAAAAAAAATGAATAACGAATTCCCATTTGAGAAAATAAGTATTGGAAAATTTAAGGAAATAACAAGCAATATCTCGAAAACGGTTCACTCAACAACAAAAACGTATATGACATAAGTTGTGTATTTTAACGCGATCTACATTTTTTGTGTAGTAAAATTTTGTCTATCTCTTACGGTTTATCAGTTATGAAAAAGTCGTTCACAATGAAGAATACTTTTGGAGACATTCCCAGAAAATTCGAGATATACATTTCATTTCTCATGACATTATCTTAAACATATGATATTTTCATCAAAATCGTTAGATCCATTTTTGAGAAAATTAAAATTTTCGAGATATCTTCCATGTAAAGGGTAGTCTGGGGTGGGGGGATTTTCTTGAAAACCTTCGTGTCGCATCGCTGGAAGATACTGAACCTAAATACCAAGTTTGGTGTCTATCCGACTGTTCGTTTTTGAGTTATGCTGTTCACAGACACACAGACACACACACGGACATGTTTCCAAAAATGCTTTTTTTTTTGGATTCAGGAGGTCTCAAAAGATGTATTTCCGGTGAAATCTCGGTATCGAATTTTTGGGTGGAATGCAATACTTCCCCTACTTATTATACGTAGTAGAGAAACTAACAATAAGTAATAATCACAGACCCAGTTTGTGGGTATTTAAATGAAACATCGTGCACAATACAATGCATCCAAATATTCAATATTGAGATTTCACTGGAAAACTAAATACTTGTTTTGAGGTCCCCTGAATAAAAACATTTTTAGAAAATTCTGTGTGTATGTGTCAGAGCAGCATAACTCAAAAATGAAAAGTCGGATAAATACTAAACTTGGTATTTAGGTTGAGTACCTTCCAAAGATACGACACAGAGATTTTCAAGAAAGCCCCTCCACCCCAAACTACCCTTTACATGAACTATTTTCCGAAATGTTTTATTTTCTAAAACTGTCTCTGACGATTTTAATTACAACACCATATATTAAAGACATTTATATGAAAAATAAAATGTATATCTTGAATGTTGTGGAAATAGCCTGTGAAGTCCTCTTGATTCGGAAGAAATTTTCTATGATCTTGTATAACTGCTAAGGTTTGAGAAAAACATAGAATACAAAAAATTTAGATCTCTTTAAAAACACACACAATTTATTTGAAATAACTTTTTTGTGACGTCAGCCATTTCCGAGATATCTGTTATAAATGGTTCGAATTGTACAATGCTTAGCCATTCTACTTCACTTCTTTCAAACTGCTTAAAAATCATATAAATGAATGTATCACCTCATAATAAGCCTCTATATACGAAAAATGCTGAGTATTCAAAAAGTCAAGAAATTCGATTTTCTAGCCCCTAGTGAGTGTAAAATCGCGTTTACTTCACTTCTTTCAAACTGCTTAAAATTCATATAAATGGATGTATCACCTCATAATAAGCCTCTATATACCAAGAATATTGAGTTTTTAAAAAGTCAAGAAAATCGATTTTCTAGCCCCTAGCGAGTGTAAAATCGCGTTTACTTCACTTCTTTCAAACTGCTTAAAAATCATATAAATGAATGTATCACCTCATAAGAAGCCTCTATATACCAAAAATACTGAGTATTCAAAAAGTTAAGAAAATCGATTTTCTAGCCCCTAGTGAGTGTAAAATCGCGTTTGCTTCGCTTCTTTCAAACTTCGAAAAAAATCATATAAATGGTTGTTTCACGTCATAATAAGCCTTCACATACCAAAAATACTGAGTTTTTTTTCGTACTCACCTATAAGAGATAGAGGGTAGAGATCATACGAACGTAACACTTGAGAATGTTTTATTCTTAAATTTTACATAACACGTATGCACGGCACAACACAAAAACACTACACACGATACTCATAGTTTTAAATATTGCACTAGTGTGGGTGCACGCTGAACCACTATTAGCAATCGTTATAGTTCTGCTCCCGTTAGGCTCGGAGAAAGCAGTAAAAAGAGTCATTCCCATGTGCAGCCCTACGAGCAAACAACGTGTGTGTGCTGATGTATGTGTAAAAAGAGCGTGAGAGCGGATGTTCGTCAGCGGTAAAATCTTTTAAATGCATTTTTATTGGCGATGGTAGAAATCGTGCAGTGGTGGATCGTGAAAATTCATATAAATGGATGTATCACCTCATAATATGCCTCTATATACCAAGAATATTGAGTTTTTAAAAAGTCAGCAACTGTACCTGTGTTTCTATACGTGAACGTCAGATGGCAGCTTCGATACGTGTCCACGGAGACCTTAGTGCTAGGCAACTGCACCTCTGTTTCTATACGTGAACGGCAGATTGCAGCTTCGATACGTGTCCACGGAGACCTTAGTGCTAGGCAACTGCACCTCTGTTTCTATACGTGAACGGCAGATTGCAGCTTCGATACGTGTCCACGGAGACCTTAGTGCTAGGCAACTGCACCTCTGTTTCTATACGTGAACGGAAAATTGCAGCTTCGATACGTGTCCACGGAGACCTTAGTGCTAGGCAACTGTATCTCTGTTTCTATACGTGAACGGCAGATTGCAGCTTCGATACGTGTCCACGGAGACCTTAGTGCTAGGCAACTGTACCTCTGTTTCTATACGTGAACGGCAGATTGCAGCTTCGATACGTGTTCACGGAGACCTTAGTGCTAGGCAACTGCACCTCTGTTTCTATACGAGAACGGCAGATTGCAGCTTCGATACGTATCCACGGAGACCTTAGTGCTAGGCAACTGCACCTCTGTTTCTATACGTGAACGGCAGATTGCAGCTTCGATACGTGTCCACGGAGACCTTAGTGCTAGGCAACTGTACCTCTGTTTCTATACGTGGACGGCAGATTGCAGCTTCGATACGTGTCCACGGAGACCTTAGTGCTAGGCAACTATACCTCTGTTTCTATACGTGAACGGCAGATTGCAGCTTCGATACGTGTCCACGGAGACCTTAGTGCTAGGCAACTGCACCTCTGTTTCTATACGTGAACGGCAGATTGCAGCTTCGATACGTATCCACGGAGACCTTAGTGCTAGGCAACTGCACCTCTGTTTCTATACGTGAACGGCAGATTGCAGCTTCAATACGTGTCCACGGAAACCTTAGTGCTAGGCAACTGTACCTCTGTTTCTATACGTGAACGGCAGATTGCAGCTTCGATACGTGTCCACGGTGACCTTAGTGCTAGGCAACTATACCTCTGTTTCTATACGTGAACGGCAGATTGTAGCTTCGATACGTGTCCACGGAGATCTTAGTGCTAGGCAACTATACCTGTTTCTATACGTCAACGGCAGATTGCAGCTTCGATACGTGTTCACGGAGACCTTAGTGCTAGGCAAATGTACCTGTGTTTCTATACGTGAACGTCAGATGGCAGCTTCGATACGTGTCCACGGAGACCAGTGCTAGACAACTGTACCTCTGTTTCTATACGTGAACGGCAGATTGCAGCTTCAATACGTGTCCACGGAGACCTTAGTGCTAGGCAACTGTACCTCTGTTTCTATACGTGAACGGCAGATTGCAGCTTCGATACGTGTCCACGGAGACCTTAGTGCTAGGCAACTATACCTCTGTTTCTATACGTGAACGGCAGATTGCAGCTTCGATACGTGTCCACGGAGATCTTAGTGCTAGGCAACTATACCTGTTTCTATACGTCAACGGCAGATTGCAGCTTCGATACGTGTTCACGGAGACCTTAGTGCTAGGCAACTGTACCTGTGTTTCTATACGTGAACGTCAGATGGCAGCTTCGATACGTGTCCACGGAGACCTTAGTGATAGGCAACTGTACCTCTGTTTCTATACGTGAACGGCAGATTGCAGCTTCGATACGTGTCCACGGAGACCTTTCGCTTCAGCTGACACAATAACACTAGGCACTTGTGTGCCGTGGTGTAAGCCGCAATCACGGCATTGGTAGCGTGGATCACCTTGGGGCTCTCCTCGGAGTTACCTCAACACCACGTACATGACCTGGTTCGTCACGGGTACGCAGGTCTGCACTACCACTTCCTCGGCGTTGAGCAGGCCCAGGAGGCGATCGTACCGGTACACCAGCTAGCACGTGGACATGTTATCGCGCTGTGGTGTTGCGTGTGCGAGGTATGGAAACTCAAGGACGCAAAACATGCACGACCGAGGGTTAAAAAGTAGAACAAGTAGTGACGTGGAACGTTGTGATTGGTGAAAATAACGCGATCTCTGATAGGTGGACAAATTGAAATAACGTGATGTGATAGGCGAAAATAAAATCGAAGCTGATTGGATGAAAAATGACGAGAAGAAATTAGCGGTGAATTTGTGAACTAAGATGTCGAAGATTTTTTTAAAAAAAAAAAAGCAGACGGATAATATAAGTACGGCAACTGTAACGGTTCACGGCAAACGCGCGCCGCGCAATGCGTCACGCCGGGCAATAAAACAAAAACTATATTGAGCAAGATATACATTTTATTTTTCATATAAATGTCTTTAATATATGGTGTTGTAATTAAAATCGTCAGAGACAGTTTTAGAAAATAAAACATTTCGGAAAATACTTCATGTAAAGGGTAGTTTGGGGTGGAGGGGCTTTCTTGAAAATCTCTGTGTCGTATCTTTGGAAGGTACTCAACCTAAATACCAAGTTTAGTATTTATCCGACTTTTCATTTTTGAGTTATGCTGCTCTGACACATACACACAGAATTTTCTAAAAATGTTTTTATTCAGGGGACCTCAAAACAAGTATTTAGTTTTCCAGTGAAATCTCAATATTGAATATTTGGATGCATTGTATTGTGCACGATGTTTCATTTAAATACCCACAAACTGGGTCTGTGATTATTACTTATTGTTAGTTTCTCTACTACGTATAATAAGTAGGGGAAGTATTGCATTCCACCCAAAAATTCGATACCGAGATTTCACCGGAAATACATGTTTTGAGACCTCCTGAATCCAAAAAAAAAGCATTTTTGGAAACATGTCCGTGTGTGTGTCTGTGTGTCTGTGAACAGCATAACTCAAAAACGAACAGTCGGATAGACACCAAACTTGGTATTTAGGTTCAGTATCTTCCAGCGATGCGACACGAAGGTTTTCAAGAAAATCCCCCCACCCCAGACTACCCTTTACATGGAAGATATCTCGAACATTTTAATTTTCTCAAAAATGGCTCTAACGATTTTGATGAAAATATCATATGTTTAAGATAATGTCATGAGAAATGAAATGTATATCTCGAATTTTCTGGGAATGTCTCCAAAAGTATTCTTCATTGTGAACGACTTTTTAATAACTGATAAACCGTAAGAGATAGACAAAATTTTACTACACAAAAAATGTAGATCGCGTTAAAATACACAACTTATGTCATATACATTTTTGTTGTTGAGTGAACCGTTTTCGAGATATTGCTTGTTATTTCCTTAAATTTTCCAATACTTATTTTCTCAAATGGGAATTCGTTATTCATTTTTTTTGTCTTTGATATGCAAAGAGTATTAATCTGTGGCAAAAAGAATGGTGCTGCACATAGCAACCAGCTATTAAGAGATATGTATGTGCTTAAAGGCTACTGTTTTTCTATATTCCCCTTGTAAATATATTTTCCCCTACATCTACAAGAAAATTAGCAATAAAATAGAGTTTGCAAATGTTTATCTCGATTAACATGAACTAGATGGAGAATAAGCGTTTGTAAAAATACTTTGTACAAGAGTAGAGAAAGTCATGTGAGTGTTACACATCAGATTTTTTTATGTGTTTCAGTGGGTGAATAATAATTACTTTTTTGGTATCGTTATCACAGTACTGTTTCACTTGTGAAATTCCGTTCTCTTTGTATGAAAATGAAAAAGAAAAGATAAAAGAATGACGAGTTTTAGTGAGAAAGGTCTAAAGCTTTTAAACATTAAAATCAACATGGAAAAACTTTGTAAATAGACAACGCCACAAAGTAATAATAATAATAATAATAATAATAATAATACACATAAATTGTGTGCTTTAACGTTCTTGTACAGTTCTTGTACAGTAAGGCTTCGTTTCCTACGGTTTAACAGTTGTACAAAAGACATTCACAATGAGACTACTTCACAGCTATTCCCAGAAAATTGAAGTTATACATTTTATTTGTCATGCAGATATCTTAAACATACCGTACCGTAATCAAAAGGGGTTAGAGCCATTTTTAAGACAATAAAAATAACGAACTTTCTTCCGCTAAACGGGTAGTTTGCGGTGTGGGAATCTTCTTGAAAATCTACGGTTTGTTAAATTTTTTTATACGCTACTATTTTAGTGTGTGTGTGTGTTTGTGCGAGTATGTGCCTAGTATCCGTGCGCCTCAAGCCAAAACGACGACATTATAGAAAAACTTTATCATCTGCCTACCGGACAGGGATAACCGCGAAAAACCTCAAAAAAGCTCTAAGAGTATTCTAACGCTTACCGATCTGAAAAATATCATATGTTTAAGATAATGACATGAGAAATGAAATGTATATCTCAAATTTTCTGGGAATGTCTCCAAAAGTATTCTTCATTGTGAACGCCTTTTGCATAACTGGTAAACCGTAAGAGATAGACAAAATTTTACTACACAAAAAATGTAGATCGCGTTAAAATACACAACTTATACCATATACATTTCTTTTGTTGAGTGAACCGTTCTCGAGATATTGCTTGGTATTTCCTTAAAGTTTCCAATACTTATACTTTTTACTTTCTCTACTACGTATAGTAAGTAGGGAAAGTATTGCATTCCACCCAAAAATTCGATACCGAGATTTCACCGTAAATACTCGTTTTGAGACCTCCTAAATCCAGAAAAAGCATTTTTGAAAACATATCCGTGTGTGTGTGTGCGCGAGTATGTGCCTAGTATCCGTGCGCCACAAGCCAAAACGACGACATTATAGAAAAACTTTATCATTTGCCTACTGGACAGGGGCAACCGCGAAAAACCTGAAAAAAGCTCTAAGAGTATTCTAACGCTTACCGATCTGGAAAACCCATGAAAACAAGATAGTACACTTTTTTAAATTTTCTCAAAAAATGGCTATAACGATTTTGATGAAAATATCATATGTTTAAGATAATGTCATGAGAAATGAAATGTATATCTCAAATTTTCTGGGAATGTCTCCAAAAGTATTCTTCATTGTGAACGCCTTTTGCATAACTGGTAAACCATAAGAGATAGACAAAAATTTTACTACACAAAAAATGTAGATCGCGTTAAAATACACAACTTATGCCATATACATTTCTTTTGTTGAGTGAACCGCTTTCGAGATATTGCTTGTTATTTCCTTAAATTTTCCAATACTTATACTTTTTCTTTCTCTACTACGTATAGTAAGTAGGGGAAGTATTGCATTCCACCCAAAAATTCGATACCGAGATTTCACCGGAAATACACGTTTTGAGACCTCCTGAATCCAAAAAAAGCATTTTTTTTGAAAACATGTCCATGTGTGTGTCTGTCTGTCTGTCTGTGTGTGTGTGCGAGTATGTGCCTAGTATCCGTGCGCCACAAGCCAAAACGACGACATTATAGAAAAACTTTATCATCTGCCTACCGGACAGGGACAACCACTAAAAAAAAACTGAGAAAACCTCGAAAATTAGAAACGGCTTCGTCAGCCACTACAGAAAACGCCTACCAACCAGGGAGACCTATGAAAAAGCAGAAAGGACTTGCATTCGTTTACCAACCGCAGAAAACCTCCAAAAAAACTAGTTATTTTTTTTAAAAAAGGAAAAGACGAATAATATAAGTATGGCAGCTGCAACGGGTGTGTGTGTGTGTGTGTGCGCGAGTACGTGCCTAGTATCCGTGCGCCGACAAGGTAAAACTTCATCATTTGCCTACCGGGCAGGGACAACCGCTAAAAAACCTGAGAAAACCTCGAAAATTAGAAACGCCTTCGTCAACCAGTACAGAAAACGCCTACCAACCAGGGAAAACCTATGAAAAAGCAGAAAGAGCTCGCATTCGTTTACCATCCGCAGAAAACTCCCAAAAAACTACTTATTTTAAAAAAAAACGAAAAAAAAGGAAAAGACGAATAATATAAGTATGGCAGAAAGAGCTTGCATTCGTCTACCAACCAGAGAAAACCCCGAATTACTAGTTATTTAAAATTGCTGATGAGTTCTGGATAGGCTTTTGCAAATGTTGTTGGTAGCAAAACTTACCTTTTCCATCACCTCCAACATACCCCACTCCCACACCTTTTTTCTTTCCACCAATCATAATCTCTCTTATTCTCACCAATCAACAACTTTCATTTGTTCCTTTCCACCAATAACATCACTTCTTATTCCCACCAATCACAACTTCACACGTCACTTTCTGTTATACTTTTTATCCCTCGTTCCCCATCTTTCCCCTCTTTCAGCCCCAACCTCCGCACAGACAACGCCTCACCGCTCCTTAACCTCAACTTCGTGCCTCCGCCATCTTATTTAGTTCCCATTTTTACCACCGCGCCTCTCATCTCCCAACCAGATTGCCGGCAAGAACAGATCTCGTTCATTCGCACCTCGACGGTTGACTCGGCAGCAGCTACTGCGAACACCTACGTCGTACACGTTTTTGACCGCTTTCGACCGGCTATGAGAACCCTGCTCCTACGTACGCTAGCGACCATCACGATGGTCCAGTACCAGGTTTTTGGTATAGTTAAATTACGCCTCTGCAAAGGGTGTCTGTACCGCTTTAAAAACCTAGGTATATCAGTGCGTAGTGATGTTGGTTGATCTTAAAGCTGGTTAAGCATTTTCAAAAACAGTTTGCTTTTATTTTTTTCGCGTCGCGTGAAGCTGCTGCGCTTTTGGTGACGATTTAACACCAGTAACAGGTAAGTACCACACGCATAATTATTTTTCGGGCCTGCTTGGCGTAGCAATATATCCTTTCGTGTTTTGGTACTGTAACCTCAAATCTCCTTACCCTCCTCTTGCGTCCGCCATCTTGTTTAGTTCTCACCGCATCTGCTTGTCGCCCATCCTCCGCCATTTTAGTTCCCACTATTTTAACCTCAAAATCTGCTCTTCTAAGCTCTTGCTAACGCCATCTTCTTTTAGTTCCCATTCTCACCACCGCGTCTCCTTACCCCCACCTCTTGCGACCGCCATGTTCACCACTAACCTCCAAATTTCCTCGTCCTTAAACCTCTTGTCTCAACCACCTTGTTTAGTTCCCATTTTCGCCACCGCATCTCATATCGCCCCCATCTCTCTATCCACTCAAGAAAAAACTACCATCCAACGTTCAAAAAAATTGCTGATCAGTTCACGACAGGCTTTTGCAAATCTTGCTGCTAGCAAAACTTACCTTTCCCATCACCTCCAACATACCCCACTCCCACACCTTTTTCTTTTCCACCATTCATAATCCCTCTTATTCTTACCAATCAACAACTCTCATTTGTTCCTTTCCACCAATAAAATCACTTCTTATTCCCACCAATCACAACTTCACACGTCACTTTCTGTTACACTTTTTATCCCTCGCTCCCCATCTTTTCCCCTCTTTCAGCACCGACCTCCGCACAGACAACACCTCGCCACCCAGCTCCTCTCCATCACGCGACCTCCATACTCTCCCATCTTCCTTCCTTCATCTTCCACCCCAAATTAACGAACCAATCAAAACACTACACGTCACTTCCTCAATTCTTTCAGCTCGTCCCGGATGAGCCATTCGATTTAACGATAATCCTACCGCTCAGGGCGCTTTTCAAACTTACCGCCGCCGCCGTCGCACGCAGCGACACTAGCGACACGAGCGCCCCTAGCGGCAGGATTATCGTTAAAACAATTGGCTCATCCGGGACTATTACTACTCAGGTAGGCATAGAAAGAGATAGCAGTAATATGCAAGGTTAATCACCTTTACATATATTAGTGCAGGGAACAACAAAAGAATGAAACCCTCAAACATCTAGCCAACAAGACAAGAAAACTTATCACAACAAAATATTATGTTGCTTCTAAAAGTAATAAATAAATCTTATACAGAATTAAGTAGTAAGATAACTGAAATGAATAATAATATAACTGAACAAAGTAATATGATAGCTGAAATGAGAGGAGAGTTAAAATAAACCAGTAATAAGATAACAAACTAGTAGAGAGCTGAGAGGAGAATTAAGTAAAGAATTTAATAATAAGCTGAATAAAACCAGTACACAGTTAAATAAATTACAGGAAACCGAAGAAATAGAAAACACAAATGCAGATATTGTGCAAATACAAATAGATCTAACAGTACCAAGGTTAAATACAAATGTAACTAGTTCTGTAAATGCTAATCAAATGCATGACAATAATGCAAGTGCAGAAAGAAGTGTATCACCTTTGTTAACTAATAATACAAGAGACGCTACGGCTGTTTCCATAGCATCAGCCTCTCAAACACAAAACAATAATGATGACACACATGTGCATTTACCAAATCAGTTGTCAAACTATTATTCTGTGCTTAATGAATTACCATTACCTTATTTTAATGCTTCCTCAAGTCCAGTACAATTTATACATGATACAGTAGAATATTTTAAATTGAAAAACGTGCCTGAAGCATTAAAAATGATCCTTGTTAGAAAATGCTTGGATAACAAAACCTTAGAATGGTTACATATGCTCGCAGATAGTGAAATGAATTTTGAAACATTTAGAGATTTCCTGGTTGACGACGATTCTCTGGGCTGTAGACGATGGTGTCGGAAGATGGTCGTGGAGTCGTCTGTGACAGTGTATCTTATCTTTGCTTACAAGCATATAGATTGCGATTTGTTATGGTCACGGCGTTTGTGTTTGCTGAGGTTGCCAGTCATCCGAGATATGACTTACTGTTAGCTTTCAATACAAATTAACCGTGTACGATATCCAACTGGAATGAATCCAAAGGTGTGCTTCATTCAGTTTTCGCTTATGCAATTTTATACCCACATATATTTAATGTGGATGGTCAAATGACAAATATAGCCTAATCTGCGACTCTGCGGTTTTATGCAAATTTCAGTCATAGAATTGACATCTCTGGTGGCCTAATCTGTGAAAAATCGCCCAATCTGGCAACCCTGCCGCTTTGTCGCCGCCCCTCGCGCACAGTGTACATTGGGGAGCATATAAAGATCGAGCACTCGGTGTGAGGTTACTTGATTTATTAGGAAATTTTGTAGACGTATGCGATCTTTATTATCTCAGCGTTTGGAAAGAGAATGCCATGTACTCTCCTCAGTGGTTTACATCTAACTCAGATGTTACATGTGGTTATAGTCTGGTGGCAGGCGTGAGTCGACTCAAAAGCAAGCCATTTCACCTTTCATATCTAATAAACTTAACTATTCACCTTGCTCGTCATTTCTAGCAAATAGGCCAAGAGCTTTCGAGACAGTTCTTACTGTGCCACTACAATGATCCATTAAATACTTCTTTGGTCCTCCGTGGTGTAGTATTTGCCATGTTAGCCTATAATTCCCGAGGTCGCGGATTCATACCCGGCGGGGGTGTGACCGTTCTCTTACTCTTTTACGTGTTTTAAGTGGCACATCCTGGGGAGCGGATCGGACCGTCCTTCTTCGCCTTTATCGCTCTTTGGTCCGATCCAAGCTTGATTACGGGTGTATTGTTTATTCGTCGGCACGTCCATCTGTGTTACGTCGATTACATGCCATTCACCATCGTGGCATAAGAGTCGCTACAGGGGCCTTTCCAACCAGCCCTGTTCTTAGCCTGTATGCTGAAGCTGCAGAGCCTCCGCTATCCTTCAGGCGTGAGATGCTCTTGTGCAGCTATGCCTGTCGACTCTCAAGCTTGCCTGACCACCCGTCCTTCGAGTTATTTTTCGAGGAGTCACTTGATCGTCACTATTTTATTAGCTCCTCTGCTTTGCTCCCACCAGGGGTTCGCTTTCGACAGCTCCTTCGGCATTTAGACGTTCCGCCAGCGCCGGCCCTTCCACGGGGGGAAACGCGTCTTCCTCCATGGTCCCGTGCTGAGGCCCACTGTCACCTTGGGTTAACGTCGATGCCGAAGACTGAGACCCCTGCTTCAGTCTTTAGATCGGCTTTTTTAGAAGTACGGGCTCAATTCGGGGACTTCCATTTTATCTTTACCGATGGATCTAAGACTGAAGCTGGAGTTGGATGTGCCTTTGTTTTTGGTCACTGTAGTTTTAAGTTTCGTTTACCTGGACAATGTTCAATTTTTACCGCCAAATTTTTAGCATTTATCAATCTGTTTTATACATTCAGCGGCACGCCTTACGGCACTGTTTTATTTGTACGGATTCTCTGAGTGCCCTTCAGACTATTACTGCGCTGTACCATTACCACCCGCTCGTACAGCGCATACATGACCTGCTCCACTCGCTTGGTGCCTCTGGCATCAGCGTGTCCTTCATGTGGATTCCAGGTCATGTGGGCATCAGGTAATGAGTCTGCCGACGCCGCTGCGAAATCGGCGATTTTATTACCCAGATTTTTTACTTCTGTTGTTCCCTCGTCAGATTCGTGTGTTATTTCACGTCGCCGCATCCTCTCGCGCTGGCCCGATGAGTGGACGGCCCTCCGGGGGAACAAGTTGCGGGAGGTTAAGCCTCTCCCGTTAATCTGGGGTACCTCTTCTCGTTCTTCACGTCGGGAAGAGGTACTTTTAGCCGTGCACTTCTCCTCCGTGTGCCGAAGCTGCTGGCATCGGCTACACTGCACCGGGATAACCGGTCTACGGTACGGCTCCACCTTCACTCGAAAGTGAAGCACGTACTCGCGATGCCGCAAACGGTCTAGGTCGTCCGCCGTCGCCAGGTCCACCAGGTAGAACGGAAGAGGCGTTCGGGCCCGGTCGAACCGTCGTAGTTGCACGACCCGAAGCACTGAAAAGTGCTCGGCACGCAACTCTGCCTTAATGACCTCCTCCGCGCCGTCAAAGTAGACGTGCTTCACCACAGCACGGAAGGTCTGACGGTCGTTCCGCGTCGTCATGGTGAAGGTTACCCTGCGCTCCCGAAGAAAGGCAGTCAACAGCGCGTAGTCCCCAACGGACCTGGTGCGCACGAGGAAGTCCCGAGAAATCGGGGCCCTCGAAATGACATACCCTTCGTTGGGGTGCAGGGCGTCGAACTCTTGCAGCGTCTGAAACACAGTCACGTGGGTCTTGGACACATAGATGGGAGGTTGGAGACGGGAGGAGAGGGCTTGGGCGTAAGAGGAAGGAGGGCTCCTGGGGACTGGGTTGGGGGTTGAAGCGGGTTGAGAAGGGGAAGGAATAGGAAGGAAACCAGGAGGAGGGTTGACGGGGTGGGCAAGAAGGGCAGGGATGGGAGAGGACGGGCCGGGGATGGGGGAGACAGGACGAGGGGGTGGGGTGGGCTGAGGGACACAGGAGCGGACGGAAGAGGACGAGGATGAACGGGAAGCAGGGAGTGGGGTGTCAAGGGCGGCAACGGAGATGGGAGAGGTTGTGACGGACAGACATGGAGTAACAGCGGAGCTGTTATCCATGCCGGCAGGGTGGGGTGGGCAAGGGGCGGCGGGGGGAGCAGAAGGAGCAGAGGAACGGGGTGCGGAGGGAGCAGGAGAAGGGACAGTTGGAGAGGAAGCAGAGGATTGTCCAAAGCGCAGCTGAGTCTTGACAACCGCTTGCCTGGTGACTCGCACTTCCGATGGAGAGTGCTTCTTGAGCTTTCGCTTGGCCATTGGGTGGTGGAAGGTAACGCAAGATATACTAGAACACTGGAAAAAGAAGAGTAGAGAAAGCTTAAGTTTTACCTATCGGGGGCTTAGCCTATAGAAAGAGGAAAAGATAGAGCAGTAGAAGAAAAAGAACAGCTAGTGGGCGCTAAAAAGCCCGAAAAGCAGAGGTCCTACCCGAAGGCGCCGAGATTCCAGTCAAAAGATGTTAGCAGCGGACGTGCTTTTCTACCCAGTTAGACTGTTGGTATTCACAGGCAAGCCTGTATGTCTTTGGCTCTAGGCCTCGGCTATGACGGGCCGATCCAGCGGTGGCAGCTTCTTTGCTGCGAAGAGCTTCCTCGCCGCTGGCTCGATGTCACTTCGCTTGTCTCGGCTGGGCTCGTTGCTTGTAGATCGTTCCTCGTCGTCTCCCAGGCGCTGTCTGAAAATGTATATGATTGGCTTTTTTTTTTTTTTTTTTTTTTTCCGTGGGGGGAAAAATGCATTATTGCATTCAACCCCCAGCCGGTGTGCAATGGCTAGGGGGATATGTGGGGCTCGCCGCTCGGAAGCGGAATACCCACTAAGAAACCCTACCACGTGTTAATCGTGTAATGCTGTGTATGATCGTGCATTCATGCTTGCATGCTTTAGTCGGGTCCCGCATAGCACCCCGGTTAGTAAGTGAATAGCTACTTAGCTGACATGCATTGCATGCGAGCGCGTTAAGTGTTACTTCCTGGTATTGCCCATGAAACCTGAGCAATACCAGTGGGTTATATGCGTCTTATCTTATGTTGTTATATATGCTTAATTTATGCTTAAGGTTTAATTTGTGTGTTGTTTGCAGGGAGACCTGCGTGTCATGCGGTTTAACTTTAACTTACTGCTAAGTTAGTTGTATATAGAGCTAATTCTATGCATTATTGAATGATTGAGTAGTTGCGTCCTGTGCTGTCCTTTCCAGGGAGTTCCTGTTCGTCATGGGGGCGCACAGGCGTCTGTCTTTGCATCCGGCCTTCTAGGTCCTTCGTTGTACTCGTTGTCCTGATGGTCGCCTATGTCGACTATGTGAACGACTCCATAATGCAGTGGCCCGTCTTTCACTGCCCACGTCGTTCACGTTGGGAGGCCCCTCCTCCCGGGCCGCCTCAGCGGTTGCTGAGGGCTTGGGGGCACTGCAACGGGCTGGTCTGAAACAAGGAAGAAGAAGAATAAAAGATTAATGTTGGGTGTTTAGAGGGGAGTAGTCCTTTGTTGGTGTCATTTGTCATGTTTGAATAAGATTGTCGAGGAAGTGTTGTATTTCTGCCGTGTAATCAATGGATAATGTTCTATCGAATAGTGATAGGGGTCTGTTGTGTTTGTTATTTTCTGTATCGTAGGTTCCTAATGTTGATATTAGTGGATTGTGATGGCGGTGTAATTTGTCGTACATATCGCATGTTAGTTTCTTAATGAACTCTTCAACTGTGTGCATTTTAAGCTCTTCATGGAGTAGATCGGATGGTGCTGTGTACGGTACTTTGGCTATCATACGCAGGATCTTGTTTTGAAATCTTTGTAATCTTTTGATGTAGGTTAAGGCGGCATATCCCCAAACTGGTGCAGCATAAGTGAATATTGGTCTTATTAAAGTTTTATATAGCGTAAGTCCCATGTTTAGATTTAATTGGGAATCAATGTTGATGAGTGGGTAGAGCCTGCCCAGTTGGGCATTGGCTTTTCCCCGTATCTGCTGTATATGCTTCTTCCACGTTAGGCCTTGGTCCATTTTTAGCCCTAACCAGGTTACCGTGTCATTCCACTCAATGTTGTCTCCAAATATGGTGAGCGGCGGTAGCTGGTGTTTGGGAAATCTGTGGTTAATACGCTTTGTGAATATGATGGCTTGTGTTTTTGGTGCATTTACCTTAATGCGCCATTTTGTAAGCCAATCCTCAAGATTATTGAGGGCGCTTTGTAGTCTTCGGTGTATAAATTCGGTTTTGCCAGATTGCGTCATTATTGCTGTGTCGTCAGCATAAATGTATAAGTTTGTGTTCGCGGTTTTCGGAATGTCGTTTATGTATATATTAAATAGCGTCGGCCCGAGCAGACTTCCTTGTGGGACTCCTGCTTTGATTGGCCGCTCCGTTGAGAGGTGATTGTTCACTCTAGATTGGAATTTTCTGTTGTTTAAGTAGTTTGCTATAAGTTTGATTAGCGAGTCGTGTATGTTTATAGTTTTGAGTTTCTTTAGTAGGCCCGCGTGCCATACTCTATCGAATGCTCGTTCGACGTCAAGCATTAGTGCACCTGTTGATTTGTTTATGTTGAAACCATAGGTGATGTTTTCGATTGCTCTACTTAATTGTAGTGTTGTCGAATGTTTGGCTCTGAACCCAAACTGTTCCGGAATTAGGATGTTTTGCTTGATTAGCTGTGTGTTGAGTCGCTTGAGAATTACTTTTTCTAGGAGTTTGCCTAATGTGCTCAGTAGACTAATTGGTCTGTAGTTGTGCGGGTTGGACAGATTTTTCCCCTTTTTGGGAAAGTGGGCCACTGTGGCCAGCTTCCATCTGTCCGGAAAGTTTCCGCTTGTTAGCACTTGATTGAATATTTTTGAGAGTAATTTTATGGCATCTTCCGGTAGATGCATGAGGACTGCTGTTGGGATGCTGTCCGGCCCTGGGGCCTTTCGTCTTGGGAGGTGACTAATTAGCCATTTGATTTCGCTTGGGCAGGTTTTTCGCAGTTGGTTGTGAGTAACCTGTTCTTTGTAGCTGACGGTTTCAGTTTCCGTTGCTACAGTGAAGTGTGGGCACGATGGGGTGGGGTTCGGTGTTAGCGTTTGCTGAAGTGCATCGGCTAGTGTGTTCGCTTTTTGTTGGTCGGTTGACGATATTGTTTGATTGTAGTGTAGGGGTGGGATTTGCGTTTTGTCGCGTGTTAAGCATCGGGCTATTCTCCACACAGAGTCTCGTTCGTAGTTGAGGTTCTCGAGTGTGTGTTGCCATTGCTGGGAGATGAAATTTGTTGTTCTTTCTCTAACTAGAGCGTTTAGTTGTCTAAAGTATTCTTGGTCCGCAATGTGTCGAGATTTCTGCCATTTTCGCCTAGCTCTGTTTCTTTCTTCTGCTAGCATGTGTATGTCTTGTGGCAGTGGCGGTTGGGTTGATCGCGGTTTACATAACGGTACCGCCGCGGTGGTTGCGGTTTTGATGGCTTGTTCGAATTTGATTACGGCCGCATTTACGTTTTCAGTAGTGTTTAGTTGGGTTGTGGGTAGGTTCTGGTTTACGATCGTCGCAAATGTTTCCCAGTCCGCTTTGTTGTAGTTGCGGCGCTGAACTGGTGGATCTTGGGCTGCTGAGCCTTCGAGGGTTATTAATACTGGCACATGATCGGAGGACAGCTCGTTTTTAACCTGTAAGCCAATCCTGCGAGTCAGGTTGCGTGTTATTGCTATGTCCAGTATTTCTGATCGTTGATTTCTGCTGAAGGGGATGTATGTGTGTTCTGTAGGAGTATGAATTATGTAATCCGTGTTGTTTTCAAGATTAAGGAGAGCCCTACCTTCGGGATTGGTTTCATTGCAGACCCAAATTTGGTGTTTTGCATTTTGATCGCCAGCTATTATTGCTCTCTGGTTTAATTGCATGAGTGCGTTCAGGTCCGCTGTATTTAGTACACCTGGGGGGGCATATGCCGCCGTCACTAATACGCGATTGTTATCTAATGTGATGTAGATACTAGTTGCTTCTAATGTTCGAAGTTGAGGTTGTGGCGCTAGGTCGTGAGTTATGCCTTGCTTTATTATTAAAGCAGTTCCTCCTCCGCGTCTATTTCTATCGTTACGGTGCGTGGTGTAACCTTGAATGTTGAATCTATCTTTGTCGCTTAAGTGTGTTTCGGTTATTAGGGCAATGTGAGTGTTATTTCGTACAAGAAAGTCTTTGAGTTCAGTCTTGCGTCTTCGCAGTCCACGCGCGTTCCAGGTTATGAGGTTTAGGATTGATGGTGTAATATTCATAGGAAGCCTGGAGTGGTAAGGAGTTGGAAAAAGTCACGGTAAGTTGCCAGGATACTTCGGGTCTCCGACTCCTCCGAATAGGCGAGTAGTTCTATGATGTGGGCGCAGGTGTCCCTGATGTGCGCGTCGCTCCATCTTTTTGCCATGCTTCTGCCGTACATCTGTCGCTGGTGTTCCAGTCGAGGGTCGTCGATGGGTTCCGGTCCTGTAGGTCGTGCATGTCTTGTAGGTTGCTCCCTCGCTGGGTGACGTGGCCTACCTGGTGGTTGGCTAGGCCTCTGAGCCTGGGTCTGACTCTCCCGTACAGGAGCTTCCGCCCGCCTCTCAGCCACACCAGGGGCAGGTTGCACGCGCGCCGGTGGGTCTCCTCGGACACGGCGCTCACTCGGCCGCTCGCCCGCACGTCCACCCGTCCCCATGAGGTTGCGCGCCGCCGCAACTTGCCTCTTGTACTCGGGACAAGCCCGGTACCTGGCCCCGTGGCCGACACAGAGGCAAAGGGCGCACTTCCTCTGGGGTGGGGGAACAGTGCAGGTCCGCGAGTCGTGCGAGCCCGTGCATTTGGAGCACACCACCTCGCTCGCCGTGCACCTGTCCTGTGTGTGACGGAGCTGCTGGCATCTGCTGCACTGCACCGGGATGACCGGCCGTCGGTACAGCTCCACCTTCACTCGAAAGTGGAGCATATACTCGATCAGCCGTAGCCGATCCAGGTCATCCGCTGTCGCCAGGTCCACCAGGTAAAACGGGAGAGGTGTTCGGGCCTGGTCGTAACGCCGGAGCTGCGAGACACGCAGCACTGAAAAGTGCGCCGCCTGCAGCTCAGCCTTAATTGCCTCTTCCGCGCCGTCATAGTATACGTGCTTAACCACGGCACGGAAGGTCTGCGTCTGGTTGGTCCTCGTTAGCTGGAACTGTACCCTGCGTTCCCGCAGAAAGCTTGTCATGAGCGCGTAGTCCCCGGCGGACCTGGTGCGCACCAGGAAGTCCCGCGAAAGCGGGGCCCTAGACACGACATAGCCCTCATTGGGATGCAGGGCGTCGAAGTCTCGGAGCGTCTGAAACAGAGAGACATGGTGCTTCGAGACATAGATGGGAGCCTGGAGTCGGGAGGATAGGGCTTGGGCATAAGAGATTGGAGGTCGGGTGGGGGCTGGGTTGGGGGTTGGATCGGGATGGGAAGAAGAGGGTAGGATGGGCAGGAAACCAGGAGGGGGGAAATGGGATGGGCAAGAAGGGCAGGAATAGGAGAGGACGGGCCGGGAATAGGGGAGACGGGACGAGGGGGTGGAGTGGGCTGGGGGGCACAGGAGCGGACGGACGAGGACGAGGAAGAACGGGAAGCAGGGAGTGGAGAGTCGAGGGCAGCCGGGGTGACGGACAGGCATGGAATCGCAGCCGAGCTGTTATCCATACCAGCAGGGTTAGGGGTAGAGCCAGGAGAGGGACCAGAAGAGCGGGGAGTGGATGCAGAGGATCGAGGAGTAGGAGCAGAGGAGCGGGGAGTGGGTGCAGAGGATCGAGGAGTGGGAGCAGAGGAGCGAGGAGTGGGAGCAGAGGAGCGAGGAGTGGGTGCAGTGGATCGAGAAGTGGGTGCAGAGGATCGAGGAGTGGGTGCAGAGGATCGAGGAGTGGGTGCAGAAGGAACAGCAGAAGCACCAAACTGAAGCTGGGTCTTGGCAACCGCTTGCCTTGTGACCCGCAACTCCGACGGGGAGCCCTTCATGGTCTTTCGCTGCTTGGTCATGGAGAGAGATGGGAGGATGGTACAAGTAAGCAAGTATGTGAACGAAAAAGTAGTAAGAAGGAAGAGTAGAAAAAGCTTACGCTACCTAACAGGGGGCTTAAAAACTATAAAAAGAGGAAAAGATAGGACAGTGGAAGAGAAAGAACAGCTAGTGGGCGCTAAAAAGCCCGAAAAGCAGAGGTCCTACCCGAAGGTGCCGAGATTCCAGTCAAAAGACTGTTAGCAGCGGACGTGCTTTTCTACCCAGTTAGACTGTTGGGTGCTTTTGCTAGCCCAGGTGGACCAGCAAAAAGTGGCGGACCGTGAAGAGACCGGCCGCCGCTGCGTACGCTGAAGTTGCCGGCGGTTGCTGGCTGGCTCGCCGAGTGGGCCGCTTGGAGGCTTGCGCTGGCTGTCTGCTCTGCGTCAGCCAAAAAAAAGGCTGGAAGAGCGGAAGCTGGCTGCTCTGCTTCAGGCCAAAAGGCTGGAAGAGCGCCTCTCGTTGATATCTGGTAGACTTCCTCTCTCGGCGAACTCTCGTGATTGGCTCATAGCCGCTGTTCTAACTACGAAAAAGTGACGGACCGCGAAGAAAACTGCCGCCGCTGGTCGTAGAGAGCTACCGGCAGTTCCTGGCTGGGTGACCGAAGGGACTGGTAAGTTACTAGCGGTCTAGCGCTGAGATCTGTAGAGCTGTCTCTGATCCCTTCTTTGCGCTTTGTCAGGATAGTCAGGCTGTTCTGGTCTTGGCCTGTTTTCTTGTAGCTCTCTCTTGAAGTCCTCGAAGGGAAGTGTGCAAGATATAGGGTTTTTTCCCGTGGAGGGTAAAATACATTACTGCATTCAATCTCCAGCCGATGTGCAATGACTGGGGGATATGTGGGGATCGTCGCTCAGTCGCGGAATACCTACTAATATACCCCTCCACGTGTTTAATCGTGTATTGCTGTGTTTGCGTGCATTCATGCATGGTCGGGTGCCGCATAGCACCCCGGTTAGTATGTGAAGATCTAAGTTGCTGGCATACATTGCATGTGAGCGCGTCCATTGTTAATTACTGGAATTGTCCATGAAACCTGAACACTAACAGTGAGATGTCATACGTTAAAAATTGTATATGTTATAGTTGCTTACATTTTAATGTTGTGTCTGCAGGGAGTTCCTGCTAGTCATGGTGTTAACTTAAGCTAATATGTATGTGTATTGTATGTTACTTATAACTGAGTGCAGGGAGTGCCTGCTTGTCATGATTTTAGCTTAAGCTAAGAGGTAGTGTACAATAGTACTGTTGAGTGAGAGAAGATCTTAAGCTCTTTGTTTCCGTGGGGGGATGCATTACTGCATTCAACCTCCAGCCGATGTGCAATGGCTGGGGATATGTGGGGCTCGCCGCTCAATCTCGGAATACCCACCAAAACCCCTCCGCGTGTTATCTAAGCTCGAAGGAACCCCTAATTATGGACAAGGCACGGACTTTCAGAAAGCGTTACATTTCAGATGCGACGCTGTAACGTTTTATTACTCTCCTGTTTGACTGTGACACCCATATTTTATGTATTTAGACGTTTTAAGAATATAATTTGTATATTAAACATCATTTATTCCTTATTCTCTATGTTTTCTCGTTTATATATACTTCGAAACCAATCGTGCGGTGATTTGAGCAATTAAATGCTGTTAAGTGACTAAAACTGTGGTATTTCACTAACATATGAATGCCGTTCATTGATATAACGTGATTACTGATCAAACATTTAATTCAACCCTAAACCATGCCATAAAAGTTGGCCCGTTGTATACCACTCATTTTAGCGCTCTGCGCGAATTAACCTCCATCATATGACGTCACACCCACAGACGGCTCAATCAGAAACGTTTAAACTCGTCCCATATCTACCTGTATATGCCACACCAAAAAGAGACAAGTATTCTCACACGCTCATTTCGACAGATTTCTCCACTCAAAGCCTACCACCACCACCACCACCCATTGCACCAGGGTTAACACCATCTATTACCACAATACTTTAGAAGTAGATGCTTAGAAGGTAAGATAGACGTTTTTCTCCCCTTATTTAATTAAATCCATTTTATACTCTTATTATTTCATGTCTTCATTCCTTTTGAATTCTTGCTTTCCGTCTTCCCTTCGTTCTCCACATAATCAGTACAGAATATAAGATTCCTATACAATTAATACTTAGTTATCGCAGAAAAACATTACATTTCACTCCAATCGTATGCCAAGTAATTTTTCCAGAGTTACACAGATTTTGAGCTTCTAGAATCGAAGAGGTAATGCTTCTAACGAATGCATTTAGTAATTGAGTTCTTATCAGCGTCTATTATATAAGCTTTATTTGAACCAGCTAATATCCATAGTTGTGAAGATATATGAAACCACCCTTTCGTGGTTCGATCGGAGTACTTTAAGGTAATTTTTTGTCATGATAACGATATTTTTAAACCAGACCTTCTGTTAACATTTTATTTGTCGTCTTTATCTAAATTAGTTCAGGAGCCATTACATTTAAAAGTAATTTCCATTGAATCAGCATTCGAACTCAGAGCACTAGGAACACAATTATTTATAATATTAATATAGCACGTTAAACATAGTTGTCGTCCTCCGTGGACTGGTGGTACCATGCTAGTCTTTATTTCCCGAGGTCGCGGGTTCAATTCCCGGCGGAGGGCGATGGACTTTTTCAGGCGTCAAAATTTTTAGCATGGCTTCCTTCGGAAGTGTAGTAAAGCCGGTGGTCCCGTGTCGTAGATTTATGGCATGTAAAAGAACCTCAAGGCTGATAAGTGGCCTCTGAGCAAAATTTCCGGTCTTTCACGCCCAATATAGAATTGGACCTTAAGGACCATAGTAGTTAAAGAGCGTCCATAAATAAAACTCAATTTAATTAATTTAATTTAAACATAGTTGTATGCACTTTACGACATGAATATAAGTGATGTATCCTAGAGAAGAGGTGACGAAAACGGGACTCGCAAGTCATTTCATTTGCTTTTCACATGCTGCTGAGTGATACAGTGTGTGTTGCATATTTGGTGACTCACGGAAGGAAGGCGTTTTAGCCACCCTTGTCCTAGAGTGAAGAGAAAAATTAAGCAAGTCGTTGAAAGATCGGTATTCGAACTAAGGACAACTGATCTGCAAATATTTGCGATATTCATTGTAAATGATAGCAGCTACCAATCATTCTTCGTTCCAGTTCTTTAACGTTGATAGATTCGGGAGATAATTGCATTTTTAAAAACTAGGACTCGAGCCCATGACCCTAGACACTGCGGTATATAACCAAATAAAGTACTTATTGATGTGCATTTAATACAATTTAATTGAGGTCTTTATCTAAATTAGCTCAAGAGATATTAAATTTGGAATTAAATGACATTGAATCAGTATTCGAACCCAGGACACTGGGATCACAAATATTTATAATACTAATTTCGCATGTTAAGCGTGTTTATACGCACTTAGTCCATCAATCTAAATGATACATCCCAGAATATAGAGAGAAATTAAGGAAGGCATTGAAAGATCGGGATTCGAACTAAGGACAACTGATCTATATCTTTTCCCATATATCACCATTTTCTGTGCCAGCTGTCCCTTACATATCCTCACTTGGACCAATAATCGGCACACCGAGTCCACCATATTGGAATATTTGTTTACCTACGTTGTATTTGTTCGGCCTTCTCGCAGCTTCTGTGTTATTTTTTATGTTAAGTGTTATTAAGTAACCACTGTCATTAAATAAGAGTGTAGACTTTATACTGTGATGAAGTTTAATGCATCGCGATATTCAGCTTTGTCTACGCGCGCTAATAACCGAATGAGTGTAAGTGACTTGTGTGTAGCGAGTTACAGTGAAATTCCAATAATTGTGCTTTGTTCAGTTTTGTGTAGTGAAGTGGAATCAACGCTAAAGTGTGTGGCATGAGTAGTAACTGTGGTGCTTGTCTACGAAAGATTAGTCAGGGTGTTTTGTATGGTATATGTTTGCGATCATTTCATTGGGTGTGTGCGAACACCACTAGTGAAAATATGAGCGAGTGCTATGAATGGGCCTGTGAACTTTGTACGTATAAGGTCTTAAGAGATCATTCTTCAACTACGAAGGGAACTATAACTTCCTAGAAGTAACTCAGAGAGCCTTAGTTTTGCTCCCTTTCCTAATGTATTTTGTAAAACGCCGGAATTTAAGGTAGCGTCTGGGCCAAATCGCTGGAGGAGGTCCTCTACTGGGGACAAATGTAATATTATAAAAGTGAGCAACAAATTCGCTCTGTTAGATACAGCGACTACTGATCACCCCCCCCCCAATCTTCCTGAGCAAGTGTTAGATTATTCTGTTTGTAAGAAGAGCAAGGTATTATTGCTGGGGAGTAGTCATAGGAGGGACATGGCATCCTTGCTGAAAGAGCAATTGAGGGCAAGTTTGATGTAAGTGTTTTTGAGCCGATTGCTATTCTCGCTGTTGTAATTAAAGATATGGCAGAGCTTACTTCTGGCCTTATCAAAGTGGATCATGTTATAGCGTGCGGGCAGAAAGTAGCCTGGATAGGGATAGTAAATATTGCATTGCTAAATGTCTAAAGTAGGTACGTCAGCGCGAATAGTAGCCACACCCGTGTAAACTTTTGAGTCTCTTTGAGAGGTATGACAGGCCACAACCTGAAAAGAGGGTGAGGAATGTGAACCTGCAGTTTAGGCGTGCCTTGATGGAACCCAGTAGCTATTATATTGACTTAATAGTTGCCTGTAGTACAGGAAGGGTAGGTTATACTAGGCATGACTTTCGCTTTTGATTGCCAACAGAATCAAAGGAAAAATTCCTGTTTTAAGTGATAGGCGTCCTTTTGTATGGCAAACTCTAACAACAGTGGTCAAACTTCAAGAAATCTAAGGGAAATAAAGCCAATGATGTCAGTATTTTAAATGGGAATACAAACTCTTAATTAATATAACACATGTTTTACTGTTGTTCATCAAAATATTAGAGGAATAAAGACCAAACTAGAACTATCAGTATGTCTGGAAACTGAGAACCAGCACGTTGGATGTATCTCAGAACATCACTTAAAAGATCAGGAACTTTTATCTTTAGTGTTGGATGAATATTTTATAGGACCAGAATATTCAAGACATACTCTTAGAATGCAGGAGTACGTATATTTAAAAATAAGACATACCTCATAAGGTAATAAATGTTTTAATATTTTGTGTTGAACAAGATATTGAGCTGTGTGCCATTCGGTTGGATATCAGAAAGTTAGCATTAGTGCCATAGCACTGTATCGGACATCTATAGGAAATATTGAAAACTCCATTACTCAGCTGGATAGGACGTTGCACTTTTAATTTCAAGACCACCACGGAAAATTGTAGTTTGTGGTGAATTCTTAACCCCAGGCGCGGAGCGAAATCGACTCAGTGTTATTTTAGGCATATTTAACATTATATACGCTGTAAAGTTTCCTACCCGAGTAACTTTATAGCTCACAGTTACTAATTGGTAACATCGTACGTACAACTGCGTTTGAGTGCTCAACAGTATATCCAATTGTTAATGGTTTATTCCGAGGGTGGCGAAAACGACTTGCTTCCACGAGTCACCAAATATGCAACACGCACTGCATCACTCAACATAGCAGCATGTGAAAAACAAACGGACGGTTGCAGAGAGGGAACGGCGCCTGCGAGTCAAAATAACTCGCGAGTCACGTTTTCGCCACCTCTGGTTTATTCGAACCATGATCCTCAAGTAACTAATATAAATAATGCGGTTGTCAGGTCTAAAACCAAAAGGACATATGTCAGATTTAGTATTCAGAAAATTTGGGTAACTTTTCCCAGAGCTTAGAACAAAAAATATGTAATGTCTATCTTGCAGTGATGTAAATCACAAATTTAAGAACTTTCTAGAAATACTCGGTATTCATTTTGGGTATTGCATTCCCCAAAGTTCATCAGCAACGCGCTGATTATATCACTATAGGAATTAAAACTTCGTGTGTACAAAAAATAAAACTTTACAGTAGGGTTAGAATTCGCGATGATGTAAATCTAATAAACCATTACAACCAATATTGCAAAATTCGCAGAAAGGTAATGCAAGCTCCTAAAGCCTTACGCTTTCAAAAACGAATTTATCAAACTATAAAGTTAAAACCACATGGGAAATTATGAAAGGCAAAATAGGCAAAAGTCTCAAAGTCCAAGAAGCAATTGCTTTAAACGTAGATAGTAAAGAGATTAATGTCCGGCTGCAGGAAAGCAAATCAAATCACCTACTGATTGACAATCAGTTAATCTCTAATTAATTTGATGTTTTGTTGGTTTGCACGAACGCTAATCATCAGAAAGTGAATGTTCATCAACTGATTGCCGAAAGGGATGTGGCAACAGTGCCTTTTAGTAACTACAACTAGCAGACGAAGCTCAGTTGTTTACTGAAAGCTTCGCAAGCGAGAGTTGTTCGACTGAAATATTTAAAAAATGAGTCGTCCAAAAGGCATTAGGGACCCTAACTTTTCTACAACTGATAGGTCCCTTCTAAATATTGTGGAGAGTTACTTAGACACAATTGAAAACAAAAAGACAGACGGGGTATGGGTAAAGCAAAAAAGAAGATGATTGGAAAAAAATTGCCGCAGAATTTAATAGCGCTACTTCTGAGGTTTCAAGAAGTGCCCAGCAGCTAAAAGTAGCCTATGAAAACTACAAACGTAGGCTGAAGAAGATTGCAGCTGATGATAAGGTAGGTACAGCATGAATTTATTATTACGTATTGCTGCCGATTATTTGTAACGTCGTAAGCCTAACTTGTTAGGGTTTGGTTTGCCACGAGATTATTTTTACGTGTTTTAAACCAATAATTTGAAACGTTTCATTGCTGTAAATGTAAGGTTTGCGAGGTGTGTGTTAGTAACCTTATGTGGCTAGAGATCCATGTAGAAAAACGCTGATTGTAACTAAATAGTGAACACAACAGATTCAATATTTGCAAATTGCTTAGGAACCAAGCACAATCCTGTAGTATATCCTTAAGTTTGATTTCCTGTAATTAGCAAACGTGTTTAATAAAGGTATAAAATTATTGGTTTAAAGCCAAGTAATTTATAGTTTATTAAGCGATATGTTGCATAGGTATTTGTATGCAGGGAATAAAAGCCTACTTGATTAGTTCTCTGTTTTTATGTACTCATTTTAGTATCCTGAGGAATACTATTAACACTGCATCATTGTACCTCTCAGCATAGTCTTTATTTTAATCTTAGGTAGCAAGCAGATGTTAGCTATTTAGGTATACATTCATTACTTGGCCTCAGTTTGCTTTTGCATTCACATCTTTGCTGTAGAGTTAGTCTCTTAAACATGCCTGTTTTCAAAGTCTGGTGTATAGGATTTTGCTGATTCGTATTTTTCATTTATTATTATTTTTAGGCAGGGCGTTACAAAACTGGGATGGCACATTTAAGAGGAATTTTGATGCAGATGGGGAGAGGTTAGTGTCCAGGCTGAAGGTGCAGTTTGCCTGTCATGATAATCCAACAGACAGCGACTGGCAGTATAAGGTTTTTCAGGGAGAGGAAGAGGAAGCTGGTGTAATCGAGGTAAGAATAATTTAGCTCATTCTGACACAAATAAAGAATGCTTCTGCATGATCAGTTATCTTTCCATTATTTATCAGATTTAAAATTAAGCACTATGATGAGCTTAATTTATGCATAATATGTAGAAAGAATATTTAAATGTATATATGATAGCCAAGGAAGAAAAGGAGGATTGCACTTTTCAGACATGTTCAATCAGAGTATGTACACAAATATAAAATTCAAAATGAAATATTTCAAGAGTGGTTACCACCACTAACGACATTATTTGAAATGAATTGTGTATTTTAATGATCTGTACATTTTCCCCTTATTGAGATATTGTTCATTTCTATTAAGGTTTGATCTATCCCTTTACGGTTACTAAATTACATAAAATTCTCTAAAACCTACTGAGAATGAATAGGATTTCTCAAACAATTCCTAGAAAAATAAAACTATACATCTAGTTTTCAGGCTAGCATCTAAAACAAGGCATTTTACTCAACATGCGTTAGAGACTTGTGAGAAAGTGCAAAATAACAAACATTTGCATATAAAGGATATGTTGGGGCGGGAAAATTTTTGTGAAACTCTTCGTTTCACATTCTTATTATCTTTGCCATGAATTTATTTACACTCTTTGTAGCATTTTCATGAAAACACCGATGCAATTTTTAATGCAGTTCAGTAGAGGGGAAATAAATGTGGTTAATGTTAATGAGTATGTTCAATGTAAAAAAATGTTTTTTATTTGCATGGTAGTTACAAAAATAGAAATTCTCTTAAACCAAAAATCTCTCATTTCTGCAATGAAGTAATTTCTTGAATGTAATGCCATTCCATACAAGTATAAAAGCAGTAATTTCCAATAAATTATGTACTTTCACAGGAGCCCATCGTGGAGGTCCTGCTTGACGATGCTGTACCTATAGTGCAACTAGAATCGGCACCTTCAACCTCATCTGATAGCGATGCACTGCACCCAACTTCTGGAGACACTTCTCTGCTGCTGATGGTGCTCCATTAAATGTTCTGCTGCCTCCTAACAACATAAACCACATTTTAGAAGAGCCCCGGTTCAACAGTTCCTGTGTCTCCGACCATCTGGGCAGAGAAATCCGAGGCACAGGCAGGAGTGTTCAAGGCCAGGCCATCCAAGCCCCAAAAAAAGTCGCTTCTACCAAAACTGATTTTAACGAACTAAGGTGTAAATTCGTTCTTGAATAACATAAAATGGAGATGGAAATCTTAAAAACAAACCTGAAAGTGGCACAAGTTGAACTGCAAATCAAACAAAATATTTTGGAAAAACAAAATCAAAATTAATTTCACCACTTGCTTTGTGCTTTTAATTCAGTTAGGCTTCTTATTTTTTCTTTAGTTATATTTGTGTGATTGAATAAATTGCATTTTATTCTAATATGTAATATTTTGGAAAAACAAAATCAAAAATTAATTTCACCACATGCTTTGTGTTTTTAATTCAGTTAGGCTTTTTATTTTTTCTTTAGTTATATTTGTGAGATTGAATAAACTGCATTTGATTCTAGTATGTACTCAGTTGTGTAACTTCATTTTTGCAATAGCTTCCCTAAGAACTCCTGTAAGATATGAGGCCTGAACAGTAAATGCATATGCACTGTTTACGGTGAAAAAAAAGTTATTTTGTCACCTTTCTGCTAGTGCTATAAAATGTGTGTGTGAGTGCAGTTCTGACTTCAGTTCCTCTATTCCTCCTCATCAGGAGGTGGGGGTTTCCTCTCCTCTTTCCATCAGAAGATTATGGAGGGCGAAACATGCAGCTATGCATTCTAAAGTTGGTGATTGCTTCCTCCTGAGCTTGAAACGGAGCCCCAACGACAAGCGTGGGAACCTCGTCTTTACGACTCCAAAAGCTCGCTTAATGCAGTTCCTTGTGTATATATGTGTGGAATTATACAACTCCTCTGCTTCCGTCGTGGGATAGGCTAGAGGAGTTAGCAGGAAATTGCAGCATGCATAGCCTCCATCACCCAGAAGAATCCCATTTCCCATCTACTCATTAAAAATAGAGTGCTGTTATGAGTAGAACCCTGCCAACGGGCTACTACAATCCAGAACCTTAGAGACTGTGCAGACTGCTTGTACATTTATAGAAAAGAAGCCTTTTCTGTTCCGATAAAAGTTCAGTATCATTTCCTCCTGGTGACTGGATCGGAATATGGGTGCAGTCTATGCAGCCAATTGTTCTCGGAAATCCAGACATAGCTGAGAACTCTCTCTGGAGGCTGGGGGGCTTTAAAAGGTATCCCGATAATAGAGCAGTTTCATGGGTTACACTTCTAACCACGTGACAAACAGTAGAATTGTGTACCCCAATAAGATCACCTAACACAGCCTGAAAGGTCCCAACACCATAAAATCTCAGTGTGATTAACAGCTGCCTCATTGCAGAAAGTGGACGGTTCCGATTAGTCTGTCTAGTCAAATTTTCTTCAACTGCTGAAAGTAAAAATACACAAGAGTCCTTACTTAAACTAAATCTCTGTTCAAATTACTATCGTTATAGTTAAAGAACAATTCTTGTCTCTCTCTGAAGTGCCTTCTTAATATCAGATCCTCGTGCTCAACAAAGAGCTCTTCATCAGAAGAATCCATTTTCTTGGCTTTACAGAACAGTAAACGTAGAAGCAAACTACTCGGAACTAACGTAAATATACGGCAAGTACACTTGGCTATAACAACACAACCTGCATGGTCTTCGGTTCACAGCGTTGCCGGCAGAACCCGGCAAGTTAACTGATTATTCAGGGAGGTTAGTTTACCGTCCTATTTTTCTGTGCTGTTAAATTAAACTTCTCATTTAAAAAACTCTAAAAAGTGTTAATACAAGGAACGTTGTTTCCTATTCGTTATACACGGTATTTTTAGGTTAGCTTATTGGTATGCATGTTCTTACGGTTTCAAATTACCTAATAATAAAGGTAAGCCTTTTCATCCTCTTTTTCACTAGAAAATAATTTTATAATATTATGTTGGTTGATTTTACATCTTTTCAATATTTGTGGCAGAAAAATATACATTACAATATTAATATTTATATGTATACCGTTGAGGAAGGCAACAATCTGTAGTAGAATTATTTGAATAATAATTCCACATGCCACGCATTATCAAAAGTTAACGGAATTATAGTTCGGTTTTGAGTATTTCGATCCTAGAATGCGCTGTAGATTGGTAATCAAGTCACTAACCAGCAAAAATCTGCTGATCTAATTTGACGAGAGAATAATCTCCAATCAAACACTGATTGGCCTTTCTGCAACAGAAATTTTACTGATCGCCGATCAGTTTTGATTTGCTTTCTTGCAACCGGGCATAAGAAACCTAATATCGTTGATAGTATTTTCAGTAACTTTTACCACAATATTACAAACGAATTAAACATAAACACTAGAAGCAGTAAGGAAGCTTTAAGGTACTTTGGAGGATCATACCCAAACCAGGTTATGAATTTAAATGTGACAATAGCACATCGGCAGAAATTACAAACATTATCCATGCATTAAAACCACAAGATTCAGCAGATTATTATGAAATCTCAGGTAAAGTCCTAAAAGCCTGTTTCTTTGCAATAACTACATCACTATATCATATATGTAATGAGACTCTCAGAAATGGAAGTTTTCCGGATAAACGTAAATATGCTGTAAGTCAAACCATTGTTCAAGAAGGGTGTTAAATAATTGCAGAACCATGTCAATTTTACCATAATTGGAAAATGTTTGAAGAAATTGTTGTTTGATAGGCGGTACCAGTATCTTGAAAGTAATATCCAGATAAAACAACAATTCGGCTTTTGAAAAGGTATATCAACAGAAAATGCAGCTTTTAAACTTACAAATGAAATTCTATCAGCACTAAGCAATCAAATGTATGTAGCAGGAATATTTTGTGACCTTGCTAAAGCTTTTGGCTGCATAAATCATGAAATCTTAATGGGAAAAATAAAATTCTATGGAATAAATTTGAAGTGGTTTATATTAAACCTAAATAGTAGAAAACAGAGTGTCCAGATAAGTTCAAGTCGACAGCAAAGCTCAGATGGGGACTATTAAACAATGTTTTCCACAGGATTCAATATTAGGTCCCTTGTATTTTTTGTGTATATCAACAACCTCTCATTAGCGATAAGAAATATTGCAGTCAAGGTTCTTTTTGCTGACGATACACGTGTAAAAGTGTCTACCAAAGATGTTGATCTTACTCAAAAACTGAATGTTGAATTTAACACGTGTTGCTGGTTTGCAGCTAAAAAAACTATCTATAAATATTAGCAAAACAAAGGCTCTAAAATTCATAACATACAGCTGCAAAAATCCTAGACTTTGCGTAAGCATTAATAATGTCATATTAGAACAATCCTTAAATATAAAACTTTTAGATCTTCAATCCGATGCGTATATATACTGGAAAATACATGTTGAAGATATTGTACCTAAACTAAGATTGGCAACTTTTGAACTTAGGCAGCTGTATCTCTGCTGCTCAAATTATACTTTAAAGTCGGTATATTATGTTTACTTCTGTTCAACAGTGATATATGTTTTCATACTCTGGAGTAATTCTATCGAAAACAAGCTAATCATTATATTTCAAAAGAAAACCATTCCACCAATGGATAATGGATAACGGGGCACCCTGCAAGGATCAGTTTAAAAATTAAACGTTTTAATACTACCTTGTGAATATATAATTTCCATTTTGTGCTTTTACATTAAAAATCATGAACATTTCACCAGAAATATAGGTATACATTACGTTAATACCAGACATACAGTGGATGTGAGTAGGTTATTTAGGAAAGATCGAGCTCAGTTTTTTGGGCATATATGGGAAAGAATAGGGAAAACGAGGGCAGATGCTAGGTTGAGAGAGCCTGCAAGGAGGAAAATGTGTTTATATGGGAGAGATAGGGAATACGACGACCGACACTAGGCTAGACAGGGTTGAAGCTGGGAAGTACGTTTATATGGAAGAGATAGTGGAGAGGTGTTAGGCTAGACAGAGGTTGAGCAGTAGAGTATGGTTTATATGAGAGGTATAGCAAATCGAGGAGAGGTATTAGGCTAGAAGAGTTTCAGTATGTTTACAAGGAGAGGCGAGAAAACGGAGAGGGATCCCATGCTAGGATAGACAGGTGTTAAAGGTAGGTTTATATAGGTTAGATAGGAAACCAAGGAGAAATACTCAGCTAGAGAGGGGCAGGAGGGAATGCGCTTATGAGAGGTAGGGGATACGGGGATAAGTGCTAGGCCAGACAGAGGTTTAGAGTAGAGGGGTTTATATGTTTGAGGGGTATAGGAACAGGAGGAGAGGTTTTAGGCTAAGGAGGTTGAGTATGCGTTTATAAGGAGAGACGAGAAAACGAAGAGATCCTATGACTAGGACAGACAGGTGTTAAAGGTACAATGTGTTTTATATAGGTTAGATAGGAACCCAAGGAGAAATACTCAGCTAGACAGGGGGCAGGAGGGGAATGCGCTTTATGAGAGGTAAGGCATACGGGGAGAGATGCTAGACTAGACAGAGGTTTAGAGTAGAGTATGCGTTTATATGTATGAGGGGTATAGGAACAGGAAAAGAGGTATTAGGCTAAGGAGGTTGAGTATGCGTTTATAAGGAGAGACGAGAAAACGAAGAGATCCTATGCTATGATAGACAGGTGTTAAAGGTAGAATGAGTTTTATATAGGTTAGATACGAACCCAAGGAGAGACATTCAGCTAGACAGGGGGCAGGAGGGGAATGCTCTTTATGAGAGGTAAGGGATACGGGGAGAGATGCTAGAGTAGACGGAGGTTTAGAGTAGAGTATGCGTTTATATGTATGGGGGGTATAGGAACAGGAAAAGAGGTATTAGGCTAAGGAGGTTGAGTATGCGTTTATAAGGAGAGACAAGTAAACGGAGAGATCCTATGCTAGGATAGACAGATGTTAAAGGTAGAATGTGTTTTATATAACAGGTATAGGAAACCAAGGAGAGATACTATGCTAGACAGGAGGCAGGAGGAGAATGCGCTTTATGAGCGGTAGGAATACTAGGAGAGGTGTTAGGCTATACAGAGGTTGAGGAGTAGAGTAAGTGTTTATATGGGAAAGATAGGTAAGATGCTAGACTAGACAGAGGTTGAGAGTAGAGTATGCGTTTGTATGTATGAGAGGTATAGGAACGGGAGGAGAGGTGTTAGGCTAGACAGATACGGAAGGAGTAGGAATATGGGCTTGTATACAGGAGAAATAGGGAATAGGAAGGAAGGTGCTAAACTGTGAAAACGACTTTAGACGCGATCATCACAGGAAGCATTTTCCATGCAATGTTAGTGCGCTAATTTTAGGTAGCTCCAACACGTAACCCACTCATAATAAAAAGGTAACCCATTCACGCAAAAAAGGTGACTCACTCACTGAAAAAGGTGACCCACTCACGTAAATAGGTGACCCACTCACGGAAGAATGGTGACCCTTTCACGTAAAAAGGTGACCCACTCATGCAAAAAGGCGACCCACTGTCTCAAAAAGGTAAGTAATTCAGCTAGTATCGTATGTATTTAGGCTAATTCAGATAGTATCACAGAAGGATAGATTCCAGAGGTTGGGTATAGCATAGTTCATATTTTACAGGTAATTCAGAGAGTATCGTAGGTATTCAGATTAATTCAAGTATCATAGTAGCTGTTCAGAGTAATTCAGCTAGCAGGGGGGTCGGTTATAACATAGTTTCGTATTTCACAGGTAGTTCAGCTAATATCGTAAGTATTTGGCGTAATCGGCATGGTTTCACAGAAATTCGTGATAATTTTGATCAGCGATTTGTATCACAGCTATTTAAGGTAATTGCAGGTGACTCAGGTTGTATGAATGGATTTTGGGTCATTTTAACAGGTAATTCAACTAGTATCATTGATATTTAGGGTGAACCGGATAGTATCACAGGTGATAGTGTTAATTTCGAGCAGGAATTCGTATCAGCGCTATTTAAGGTAATTTCACATGATAGGATAGTATCACAGTATTTAAGTCATTTTAACAGGTAATTCAGATAGTAACACAGGTATTCATGATAATATAGAGAATAATTAGATTATAAACATTTCTAATCCAACGTTACAACACTTTATATCCTTTTTTCTACACCTTACAAGCTTTTATATGTTAAACAGCGAGCGAGGCGGAGAGGGGTAAACTGCATATTGGTTTACAAATTTAAAAGCTTTACGTCAACATATCTTTGTTTTAGTTCGCCTTAGGTGTCTCTCCGCTTTTATCTAGGCTTGTGACTAGTACTAGGATTGCTTCCCTTCCATCTTCTTCTTTCTTCATCAGGCGTCTGCTAGTTGCATACACAGCACGCGGATAAACTTCATTTTTTTAAGATTGTAGGCTTACGAGAAAATCTTCATCTTCGATTTACATTCTCTTAAGCACTGTTTGTAATACCGTAAGGTACTAACTACGCATAGGTAGTTATTCCATCCTCGGCAATAACTCTCATCATCAAAGGGACTCAATGTAATTTTATTCACTTGCACTGTGGTAACAACGTGCTTTCGTGATAGGATTAGATTCATGGGCGTTCTGATGATTTCACAGGTTTTAAGACAGTCTGTATAGCTGTCAAACGTAATTTACTGCTTAATAGCGCTACGTTTTATACCCTTAATTTTTTTACCATTGAGTCGTGGATATCTAAGGCATACATCTTAGGTCGTAGTCCGACAAAGCGCTGGATGATTTTACCATTAGCCTCATCTTTAAATTTCCCAAGCACCTTCTTGTTGAGAGCTGAATAACATATGATTGACAGGGTAATCAGCAGTATCCAGATGTTCAAGGAAACCTAGCTTATCCTGGTACACATCTTCAGTTGTTACACGATGAATGAATGAATCAGTATCCATGTACATAAGCTTCAGGTTTTCAGGTCCGTAATGTGGTAACAACACATCATAATGATAGCGGTACATTAATGTCTTGGAGATGTCCAACACACTCATTCCAATGTATATAGGCTTGTTGAATACAATCTGACGAGAGGCCATATGTACAGCAGCTAGATTAGCAGCATATATCGTCCTATCAATAAACGTAGGCTTGGCAATCAGCTTCTCTAGAGTTTTTTTCATTTGTCACCAGTCGTATATCCATACGGTTACGCAGGTTCTCCATAGTTTTTCCAAACATGGCATTGTTAAAGAGCTTGTAGACGTCCTTCTCGAAATCATTTGCAGCTTGTTGTAATCTGTTGTTAAATTCCACATAAAGTTTTAATCATCGAGACTGTCGGAATTGTAGCACACGATGGATTTTGGTTAGTCGTAGTCCATGACTAAGAGCTTGCTTCAAAGTCATGTAATGCACTACATACGTCTTTCGATGTCCAAGATGAGGTATCAGTTTCTTTGTAGATGCTTTCAGTGGTTTCATACATTCAGGTAGGAAAGGTAGATCGTTGTGTAGATCGTGAAATTCTGCAGGATACTCGATGTCGACTTCTAATGTTTAACCATGAGGATCATCTTCTTGTAGTCTTTATAAGTTGATTTCATCAGGCGAAACCCACTGAAATCCACCATAAGGTAGGGCGTGACACATTGCCCACCCATATTGGTTATTGGCGTCCTCGTATGTGATAAATTGGGTTGGTCTCGACGGATCAAACTTCTCCATATACGAGTTATTAGCCTCTGCATACCGATGGGAAACTTGGCATAAACCTCCTCTTATACCTGATTCCACCATGAGTAGTTGATCATAATCTTGCAACAGTTCCGGCTTAATTCCAGTATACAGTAACATAGCATCCCATGCAAGTCCTGGAGAGGTAAAATAATGTGCTGGATCAACTTTGTGTGTTTTGAGGGTTTGCTCCCTGAATGTTTCAAAGACATCAGCTAGAAGAAGCACATCTGAAGTTAAGTAGAGATCGCTGTACTCTCCTAGGTTTCTTACATTAAATAGCTCCCATACGTTTCTAGCATGATCATAGTCAGTATCAGTAATTTCTTCTTCATTTAACCTATTGTAGAAGGAGTCTTTAGGAGGTAAGCAGGTCTCGTTCAGGACATCCCATGACGTGACAAAATCATACGGAAATACACCCTTACGAGTCATCAACTTCAATTTGTCTTCTCCAAAGTACTTTAGTGTTTCAGGATATGAGGTTAGATGTTTTAACAACTTATCGAAGCTTGTACTGAGGAATCGAAACCTATCCACAAACCGAAGCTTTATATCTCCTACATAGTTGGTAAATGAGATATAGCTTTCTTCAGAGTTAGGAATTACCTCCACACGTTCACTTGTACACCCCATCTCCTTAACAATGAAATGAGAGTCATATCCGCTAAGGTTATGCATGAAGACAGGAATATATTTAGGGGTTTTGCAGGCTAAATTACATTCATTGGGTAGACTTCCGCGATATTCAGCACTGATGTGATCATGGTCGCGTACTTTGTAGTTTTCTCCTGTGAAGGGTTTCCACACAAGTAGCTTACTAAATCTCAAAATCCTTTTGCTGTTGATCCGTAAGTTTCAGAGGCTTGACAGACTTGTATATGCTATCACTTTCCTTTGCAAGGGATGACAGGTACAGCATAAACTTCTGAGCGGCATCAGCACCACGATATACATACGGTTGCTTAGGAAGACCAGTTTCGATGTGTTCAACACTGGATGACGGCTTCACGTAAACACAGAAGCTCATTGGTGTATGCTCTTGATAAGGGGTTGTATAGGAAGTTTCAGGATTGGGTATACACGTATGGCATGGAGTGAGAATACTCTCAAAATCCTGAAATTACCTTAAATAGCTCTGATACGAATTCCTGCTCGAAATTAACACTATCACCTGTGATACTACATGGTTCACCCTAAATATCAATGATACTAGTTGAATTACCTGTTAAAATGACTCAAATACCATTCATACAACCTGAATCACCTGCAATAGCCATGATACAAATCGCTGATCAAAACTATCACGAATATCTGTGAAACTTTGCCGATTACCCCAAATCGTTACGTTATTACCTGAACTACCTGTGAAATACGAAACTATGTTATAACCGACCCCTGGAACCTACCCCCCGTGTAATGCTAGCTGAATTACTCTGAACATCTACTATGATACTTGAATTAATCTAAATACCTACGATACTCTCTGAATTACCTGTGAAATATGCACTATGCTATAGCCAACCTCTGGAATCCATCCTCCTGTGATACTAGCTCAATTATTCTAAATACCTACGATACTAGCTGATTTACTTACCTTTTTGCGATAGTGGGACACCTTTTTGCGTGAGTGGGTCACCTTTTTGCGTGAGTCGGTCACCTTTTTCCGTGAGTGGGTCACCTTTTTACGTGAGTGAGTCGCCTGTTTACTTGAGTGGGTCACTATTTCCGTGAGTGGGTCACCTTTTTGCGTGAGTGGGTCACCTTTTTGCGTGAGTGGGTCACCTTTTTGCGTGAGTGGGTCACCTTTTTACGTGAAAGGGTCACCATTTTTCCGTGAGTGGGTCACCTATTTACGTGAGTGGGTCATCTTTTTCCGTGAGTGGGTCATCTTTTTTCCGTGAGTGGGTCACCTTTTTCCGTGAGTGGGTCACCTTTTTCAGTGAGTGAGTCACCTTTTTGCGTGAATGGGTTACCTTTTTAGCATGAGTGGGTTACATGTTGGAGCTACCTACAATTAGCGCAATAACATTGCATGGAAACTGCTTCCTGTGATGATCGCGTCTAAAGTCGCTTTCACAGTTTAGCACCGTCCTATTCCCTATTTCTCCTGTATATAAGCCCATATTCCTATTCCTTCAGTATCTGTCTAGCCTAGCACCTCTCCTCCCGTTCCTATACCTCTCATACATACAAACGCATACTCTACTCTCAACCTCTGTCTAGTCTAGCATCTTACCTATCTTTCCCATATAAACACTTACTCTACTCCTCAACCTCTGTTTAGCCTAACACCTCTCCTCGTATTCCTACCGCTCATAAAGCGCATTCCCCTCCTGCCTCCTGTCTAGCATAGTATCTCTCCTTGGTTTCCTATACATGTCATATAAAACACATTCTACCTTTAACATCTGTCTATCCTAGCATAGGATCTCTGCGTTTACTTGTCTCTCCTTATAAACGCATACTCAACCTCCTTAGCCTAATACCTCTTTTCCTGTTCCTATACCCCTCATACATATAAACGCATACTCTACTCTAAACCTCTGTCTAGTCCAGCATCTTTCCCCGTATCCCTTACCTCCCATAAAGCGCATTCCCCTCCTGCCCCCTGTCTAGCTGGGTATCTCTTCTTGGGTTCCTATCTAACGTATATGAAACACATTCTACCTTTAACACCTGTCTGTCCTGGCATAGGATCTCTTCTTTTTCTCGTCTCTCCTTATAAACGCATACTCAACCTCCTTAGACTAATACCTCTCCTCCTGTTCCTATATCCCTCAAACATATAAATCCCTCTACTCTAAACCTCTGTCTAGTCTAGCATCTGTCCCCGTATCCCCTACCGCTCATAAAGCGCATTCCCCTCCTGCGCACTGTCTAGCTGAGGATCTGTCACTGGTTTCCTTTACCTCTCATATAAAACATCTTCTACCGTTAACATCTGTCTATCCTATCATAGGATCTCTCGGTTTTCTCGTCTCTCCTTATAAACGCATACTCAACCTGCTTAGCCTAATAGCTCTCCTCCTGTTCCTATACCTCTCATAGATATAAACGCATACTCTACTCTAATCCTCTGTCTAGTCTAGTATCTCTCCCCGTATCCCCTACGTCTCATAAAGCGCATTCCCCTCCTTCCCCCGTCTAGCTTAGTATGTCTCCTTGGTTTCCTATACCTCTTATATAAAACACATTCTACCTTTAACATCTGTCTATCCTATCATAGGATCTCTCCGTTTTCTCGTCTCTCCTTATAAACGCATACTCAACTCTCTTAGCCTAATACCTCTCCTCCTGTTCCTATACCCCTCATACATATAAGCGCATAGTCGACTCTAAACCTCTGTCTATTCTAGCATCTCTCCCAGTATCCCTTACCTCTCATAAAGCGCATTCCCCTCCTTCCCCCTGTCTAGCTGAGTATTTCTCCTTGGGTTCCTATCTAACCTATATAAAACATATTCTACCTTTAACACCTGTCTATCCTAGCATAGGATCTATTCTTTCCTCGTCTCTCCTTATAAACGCATGCTCAACCTCCTTAGCCTAATACCTCTCCTGTTCCTATACCTCTCATACATATAAACCCTTCTACTCTAAACCTCTGTCTAGTCTAGCATCTCTCCCCGTATCCCCTGCCTCTCATTAAGCGCATTCCCCTCCTGCCCCCCTGTCTAGCTGAGTATCTCTCCTTGGGTTCCTATCTAACCTATATAAACCTACCTTTAACACCTGTCTATCCTAGCATGGGATCTCTCTCCGTTTTCTGGTCTCTCCTTATAAACATATACTGAAACTCCTAGCCTAATACCTCTCCTCGATTTGCTATACCTCTCATATAAACCACACTCTACTTCCTCAACCTCTGTCTAACCTAACACCTCTCCACTATCTCTTCCATATAAACATACTTCCCTGCTTCAACCCTGTCTAGCCTCCTTCAGGGGTTCACCTTATGTGAGTACGGGTGTTGGCCTACCCGGGGGTTCCCGAGCCTCTCATCGCCATCTTCATCATTTCATCCCCGTCCGGTTGAGGTGGGTTCGTTCTCGTGACCGGGGGACTCCAGGTAGGCTCTCGTGCGTTCTGTGCATATCATTACATCTCGCCCATCGCCGTCGTTTCTTCTCTTCAATTTCCGCACATTTCACCCCACGTCCATTCATTTACAGGTCTCTCTTTTACTTCTTCGCCGGCCTATTTTGAGTGCGAAACGCGCACACACTTTTAGTTTCTTTTAACGTTTTCTTTTAATCCTCCGTGGACACAGCCTGACGGATACCCGCGCACTGGGTGCGCAGCTGGGTAAGTGGGTAATGGCGTCATCCCCACCACCCGGGGTCGTCATGTAGGGTTTGTGGTCGTATCCGCAGTTCAACTGCAGTCCCGCGGGGGGCCATTGCATGAGCTGCTGACTTCCGAAGGCGATTGGGTCCCTCTGTCTATGTTCTGGGAGGTGTGACCCTGGGGTGAGCTAGGTATAGATATGCCACTCACCCAAGCCGGGGTAACGCCCGGGAAGTCAGAGCCCGAGGTCGGAGACGGTTGCAATGGTGGAGGATTTATTTCGCTATGGAGCACCCTTTCTCCATTACTAACAACAAGCGCCGAAAAGTCTATGTAACGGAAGTAGCACCGCCGACATCTGGTTGTTACTTGGTTATTTCACGAACAGAAGAAGGACAAAGTTTTGAGAAGGTGAACCCTTTCATTATTCAGAAGGGCATTGACGCTATTGCAGGTGCGGTTCAGTCCTGCACTCGTCTTCGAATTGGTTCCTTGTTGGTTCAAACCAAAACTGAACAGTAAAGTACGTCCTTGTTGCGCGCCACGCTTCTTCTCCACGGTTATCCTATCCGTGTCGAGAAGCACCGCACCTTGAATACCTGTCGAGGCGTCATTACCACCCATTGCCTCGATGGTATGTCCGACGAAGAACTAGTCGCCTATCTTTCTGAACAAAAGGTGACAGCTGTTCATCGAGTGCAGGCAAAACGCGTACCCTGTTTATCACTTTCGACGGCGTCGATCTGCCCACGAGTCTTTCAGCAGGGTACGAGCCTATTGCTGTGAGGCCCTATATACCTAGACCTCTGCGTTGTTTCAGATGCCAACGTTTTGGGCATACGCAAGTCTCCTGTAAGAACACCGTTACCATCTGTGCCTCATGTAGCCAGCCGTCACACGAAGGTACCTGTACCACAGCCCCCGTCTGCGTTAACTGCAAAGGGTCTCATTCTGCGTCATTTGCCGACTGTCCGCGGTACTTGGACGAGAAGGCGATCCAGGAGATCCGGGTAAAGGAAAAACTCTCCTTCGCTGAAGCCCGGAGGCGTTACCATGAGCGCCAAGCTTCACTCCTGCGATCTGGCACATTTAGTTCTGTTGTTGCCTCGCCAGTACCACGAGTAGATGCCGAAACTCAGACCTGGACCATGACTGCATTAACCGCCACTACCATCCGGCCGTCCATTAAGGCTACAGTTACCAAGCCGTATAAACCTGGTCCCAAGTCAATGAAGTCGCAAGCCGCTGAAAAGAAACCCAAGCAGAAACTTCGTAGGGAAGCTTTTCCGAAGGACCCTCCGCGTGTGCGCGGTAAGAAAAGTTCACCTTCTCCTTCTCCTCGGAGGTCGCAGTCCCAGGAAGCTCCTGGGACAAGCCGCGCTCAGCGGCACCCCTCACCCATCGCCACCCAGAACCGATTCACGGCGTTCGAATCGGTTTCTGGCTCTGAGCGCGTGGGCCCTCCCTTCGAGGAGGCTATGGAGTCTGACCAACTCCATAACAAAAGCCCGAGCCCAAAGGTTAAACAAAAGGTAATTTTAAGCCGCCCTTCTAAATAGACAGTTTATCCCTTTTTCTTAATGGCTATCCTGACCTGGAATGTACGTGGTGTACGATCGCATAGGGCGGAACTGCAACTTTTATTGCGTTCCCATTCGCCTATGGTCGTGTGTTTGCAGGAGACCAAGCTTGGCCCTCATGATTCTTTTGATCTCCGGGGATATACTCCGGTTCGCTACGACCTTGAACCGGAGGAGGGTACTCCTGCTCATGGTGGTGTCATGATTTTGGTGCGTAACGACGTTCATTTTCAAACTATCACACTTACATCCGACTTGCAAGCTATTACCGTTCGCCTTCACTTACCCGGCTTTTTGTTTTCTGTTTGCTCTGTGTATTGACCTCCATCGTCTCCCTTCGCTCCCGCGGACATTCGAGCTCTCCTGTCCGCTCTCCCAACACCATTTCTTCTGTGGGGAGATTTTAATGCCCATCACCCACTGTGGGGTTCGCCAAGGGCTTGTGCGAGGGGAACTCTTCTTTCCGGCATTTTTTACCAGTTCAATCTTTCCATCCTCAATACAGGTGCACCTACTTTTATTTCTGATTCTTCTGGTACATTCTCTCACCTGGACCTTGCCATTTGCTCACTCCAGCTTGCTCGTCGTCTTCAGTGGAACGTCGTCGCTAGCACCTACTCCAGCGACCATTACCCCTGCATCGTTTCTCTTCTGTCGCACCACGTACAGCATTCCAGAGTACCTACCTGGATATTCTCAAAAGCCGACTGGAGCTTGTATTCCAGCCTCGTGCATTTTTACGATCAGCCCTTCGCCGACATTAACCAACTAGTGCAGCCCCTTACGTCTACGATTTTCTCTGCCGCCGAACGCGCAATTCCCCGTTCATCCTCTCAACCTCGGCGGCCACCTGTTCCGTGGTGGAACGAGGATTGTCGGGACGCCGTTCGTGCCCGTAGGACTGCACTTAGGGTGTTTCGGCGACACCCTACACTTGATAATTTGGTGACTTTTAAATAATCGCGCGCCAGGGTTCGTCGCATTATTCAGGATAGCAAGAAGGCGTCGTGGACTCGTTTTGTCGAGTCTTTTCATCGCTTTAAGCCTTCATCTGTTGTTTGGGATAAACTTCGTCGCTTCTCTGGTTAAGTGTCTCATTGTACTGTTTCTGGCCTTCAGGTTTCCAATGCCACTATAGTGGATCCGGCTGCCATCGCTAACACTCTGGGTGCTGCCTTTGAGGCGGTTTTCAGTTCAGACCATTATTCCGCCGGCTTTCGCTCTATCAAAGACCGGCTGGATTCCGACACCTTTAATTTTCGGTCTGCTAATATTGAGTGTTATAATGAACTTTTCACAATGAGGGAGCGGGAGCACGCTCTTTCCTTGCTCTGGGCATTCCGCTCCTGGGCCGGACGGCATTCATGTCCTGATGTTAAAGAACCTTTCAGCCGACAGTAAACTCTTTCTCTTACAGGTCTATAACCGTATTTGGCAAGACGGCATTTTTCCTTCCGTTTGGCGCGAAGCCACCATTTTCCCTATTCTTAAGCCTGGGAAGGATCGCCAACTACCTTCCAGCTACCGCCCTATCTCCCTCACCAGTTGCATTTGCAAGGTGATGGAGCGCATGATCAACGGGCGGTTGACATGGTGGCTTGAATCTCAGAAACTTCTAGCGAACGCTCAGTGCGAATTTCGTCGCTATCGCTCTACCGTCGACCATCTGGTGTCCCTGTCGACGCATGTTATGAATGGATTTCTGAGAAAGTGTCAAACCGTGGCTGTGTTTTTTGACCTGGAGAAAGCTTATGACACTTGGATGGGCGGCATTTTACGTACACTTCACGCATGGAATATCCGGGTCGTCTTCCCATATTTCTTCGGGAGTTCATGACGGACCGCGTTTTTCGTGTACGTGTGGGCTCGGCTTTATCTAGTCGTTTTATTCAAGAGAACGGAGTACCGCAGGGCTCTGTACTCAGTGTCACACTTTTTGCGATTGCTATCAACCCCATTGTTGATTTATTCCACCTGGCATGTCATCGTCCCTTTTTGTTGACGATTTTGCCATTTATTGCAGTTCACGGCGGACCTGTCTACTCGAACGCCGTCTCCAGAGCTGTATCGACCGTCTCTACGCCTGGAGTAACGTCAACGGCTTTAATTTCTCGCCGAGAAATCCGTCTGCATCAACTTCTGGCGCCGGAAGACTTTCCCTCCGCCCTCTCTCCATCTAGGGCCAGGGATACTTCCGTTTGCAGACGAGGCGAAATTTTTGGGGTTGATCTTTGATAGAAAGTTGTGTTGGGCTTCGCACGTTTCCTTTTTAAAAGCAAAGTGTGACCGTTCTCTTAATCTTTTACGTGTGGCACATCCTGGGGAGCTGATCGGACCGTCCTTCTGCGTCTATATCGCTCTTTGGTCCGACCCAAACTTGATTACGGGTGTATTGTCTTTTCATCGGCACGTCCATCTGTGTTACGTCGCTTGAATCCCATTCATCATCGTGGTATTAGAGTCGCTACAGGGGCCTTTCCAACTAGCCCCGTGCCCAGTCTTTACGCTGAAGCTGCAGAACCTCCGCTGTCCTCCAGGCGTGAGATGCTCTTGTGTAGCTATGCCTGTCGACTCTCCAGCTTGCCTGACCACCCGTCCTTCGCGGCATTTTACGAGGATTCGCTTGATCGGCAATATTTAGTTAGCTCTGCATTGCTCCCTCCAGGGGTTAGATTTCGTCAGCTTCTTCGGCATTTGGACGTTACGCCAACGCCGGCCCTTCCAAGGGGGGAAACGCGTTTTCCTCCATGGTTGCGCGCTGAGGCCCTCTGTCACCTTGGGTTATCGTCGATGCCGAAGAATGAGACCCCTTCTTCAGTCTTTAGGTCAGCGTTTTTAGAACTTCAGTCGTAATTCGGGGACTTGCCTTTTATATTTACTGATGGATCTAGGACTGATGCTGGAGTAGGATGTGCCTTTTTTGTGGTGGAAATAGTTTTACCTTTCGTTTACCAGAACAATGTTCGATTTTTACCGCCGAGCTTTTTAGCATTTATCAGTCTCTTTTATACATTCAGCGGCACGACTTACCGCACTGTTTTATTTGTTCCGACTCCCTGAGTGCTCTTCAAAGTATTAGCTCGCTGTACAGTTACCACCCGCTCGTACAGCGCATTCGTGACCTGCTCTACTGGCTTGGTGTCTCTGGCATCAGCGTCTCCTTCATGTGGATTCCAGGTCATGGCATCTCAGGTAATGAGTCTGCCGACGCCGCTGCCAAATCGGCGATTTTATCACCCAGAAGTTTTACCTCTGTTGTTCCCTCGTCAGATTTGTTTATTGTTTTACGTCGCGGCATCCTCTCGCTTTGGAGTGATGAGTGGACGGCCCTCCGGGGGAACAGGTTGCGGGAGGTGAAACCTCTCCCGTTAGTCTGGGCTACCTCTTCCCGTGCTTCTCGTCGGGAAGAGGTAATTTTAACACGCCTTCGTATCGGACATTGCATTTTTAGTCATAAGTATTTGCTGAGTGGTGACCCCGCACCACTATGTGGTCAGTGTGATGCGCCCTTAACGGTGCGTCACGTTTTAGAGGAGTGTCAGGTTTTAGCTGCATTGCGTATTCGTGTGGGTCTGCCTATTGGCCTAGCCAACGTTTTGGCAGACGACGCGCGTGCTGTAGAGTGTGTTTTACGTTTTATTCGTGACTGTGAATTTAATCTGCGCATTTGATGCGTTGAGCGCCCTTTAGCTTTGCAATTTTATACTGTGTGTTTTAATGGGGACTCTACTCCCCAGTGGACATATGGCGCTCATGTCCCTCGCATTCTACAGTTCTTGACACGTTTTACTCTTTTATCGTCTATACTTTTAGTGTGTTGGTTTTTAGGATTGTTGTATTGTTGTTTTTAGCTTTTGGACATCGCGGGTTTGTGTCCCGTTTTTAATTATGCGGTTGTTTTATATTTTTGACTATATTTTATACGCTGTTAGGGCGCTGATGACCTTAGTAGTTTAGCGCCCTTAAACCGCATCTCATCATCATTATCATCATCATCATCATCATCTGTCTAGCCTAGTATCGGTCGTCGTATTCCCTATCTCTCCCATATAAACCCATTTTCCTCCTTGCAGGCTCTCTCAACCTAGCATCTGCCCTCGTTTTCCCTATCCTTTCCCATATATGCCCAAAACATTGTGCTCGATCTCTCCTAAATAACCTACTGATGTGCATAGACCTAGTGCTCGCCTGACTTGTTATCGAAAAGGTGTTCATTGTGAGTATGTCGAACTATTTAATGCTCTCCCAAGCAGATCAAAATTGTTTTCATTTGGTGAGAAAGATAAATAAAAGCCCGCTCTTATAGAATATTATTTGTGCTTCATAGGCCTATACTCTACAAGAATTTATGGACGAACTGTGAATACCTTAAATGGATAGTGATTTAAAGATTTTTTTGTGATAGTGTGTCACTAATCAGCGATATTCTTTAAATTTAGTTGAGAGATATGTGTAAATAACTTATTTTATTTTATATGACAATTTATCTCTATTACTATATATTGTATCCTCTATTAAAAATACTTCAAATTGTGTACTAATAAATTATTGTAATATTAAACTTTTGTCGATGAATTTATAAGCTAGCTGATCCTTGTTTACATAAGTTATTTTCTTGGTATAGCATTGCATTTATGCTAATTATTACATTCTGAACATAATATTTAAAATGCTGCACTGCTGTGAATGAATCTTTATATTTTGTAAAATGCTATACTTCCCAGTGTAACGGTGTGAGATGGGATGGGATGGATTTAGTTCTGCTGATAAGCAGGTTTTAGGGTGGAACTAGCACTACTTTGAAGCTCGTTTACTTAAAACTAGCCTTTAAACTCGTTACATGTACTTCTAATTCTGAAGCCTCCCGAGCCATGATTCATTAAGGGAATGGCCCTCCGAATGTTCAGGAAGCCTTAAAGGTGCGTTATATCTCAATTCTCCAATTCAGAAAATTTCCGTGTAATGTAAAGGAAATTAAAAACGAGATAACTTTCTTTAGATGTCGAAGGAAGGTAGAGGTTCCTTTACCCATCCTAATGGCTTTTAGCGGAAGGTTATTAGGCAATGAGTCGCATGCTTAATTCTTTAGTACGTTGTATTTCTTGGTAAACTAGATCTTCTCGCGTTATTGCGTTAACTGCGACGATTCTACTTTGCGTCGCTTCCTCTTCATCCATTCGTGTTTCTCCCCTTCTCACATATCTCTCCTATGTCTGCCTCTCGCTTATAACCCTCTCTCAGTTATCATTCTACCTTACTATTTCTTACTTCCCCCATGTCGCCTTGGCAGTCTCCCTCTCTGTGTACTGTAATGTCACTGACGTTCTGAATACCGGCATTGAAACTGAATTTAATAGGTATTAAATAGAGATTAACAGATAAGTAAAATGTTTGACAGCTTTGTACTGTTTATTGTTTTTACAGTGCATTCGAAACTATGTAGTTAATTGTGAGTAATTATTAGCACGGGGTCAAAACTTCGAAAACAAACGGTCAATATGATGCCGAAATGTCAAAAATGAATTTTTTCGTGTTGTGGTTGAATGTGAGGGCGTGATCCAGTAGAAACTTGAAACAGTTAACAGTAGATAATACTTGAGTAGGAACAACTATTACTTTTACTGCTAAGAAATTTTCAGCTTTAATCTCTGGCATATTCCACATCTAAACAAAAACAGAGCAGAAAAAGGAACAAGCAAAAAAGGAAAAAATATTATTGTTACTGGTATTATTATTACCTTTCCCAGTATTATATCCATACCACTTTAATAAATCTTGTAAGGGGATACTGGGGTATGTTTACGAGGTGTCGTTGGTTCTTAGGAGTCTATGTGCAGTGAACAATAAGACTAGCTCCCCGTGAATTTAACACTAATGTTTAATGCTGCGAAATTAACACATATCACGATAAGTTATATAGCATTAATCTTGAAGACTTCAAAGGATAAAGTTATTAAAAAGTTGCATTGCGACACATCTAATCGGAGTCGCCCTCTGTGGACTGGTGGTACCATGCTAGCCCCTAGTTTCCAAGGTCGCGGGTTCAAACCCGGCCAAGGACGACGTCGGATTTTTTCGGGGGTAAAAATCCGTAGCATGGCTTCCTTCGGAAGGGAAGTAAAGCCGGTGGTCCCGTGTCGTAGATTTACGGCACGTAAAAGAACCTCAAGCCCGATAAAGAGGCCTCTGAGCAAAATTACCTGTCTTTCACGCCCAATGTATAGAATGGGACGCTAAGGACCATAGTAGTTAAAGAGTGTCCATAAATAACACCCAATGTTAATTTACATCTAATCGGACACCCGGTTAAACACACACTTTTACATTACATGTCCTTCAAGCAACATCTCGAAGTGAAAATCTGGGATTAATCTTTGATGCGACCTTCTTGAATTCTACGGGGAAGTCGCTTCTCAATCTCGCGGAATGGCCACTCACAAGCCTGTGCGCGAGACCGCGCACTCGATATGTCCCTATTTGCATCTTCCAAAATGATACCAACGTCACGTTTTCACGCCAAGAGAATGAACTTTTCCGTACACTGTCAATGGCATCTCTCGGAACTCATTCCACCTTTCTAATTTTCTCACGGAACCTGGACTCCGTACTGTTTTGAAGATCAGTTGTAGCTAATGATGGTCATTAACAGATTATACTTCCTGCTAAAGTTTGCTAATGTTCTAAAAGAAAACAATTACATGAAATTCTCTAGGTTCAAGATTTCCTGTTTCTTAATCTACTTACAATATTAATAAAGCCGGAGTCTCGATATAAGGGTTTATATGTCCCGCTGAAACAATAATCGGATCGTAAGCATTTCAGTCTGAGAATTCCTTAATTGTCTCCCACTACAAATATTCCTATTTACATCTTACTATTATAACTACTATTTAACTTAATAATTTTAATTTTTCAGTGCAGTCAAATGTTTGGCATAGACTTGACACATATATCTTTTACTAAGTGCATTAAGTTTGCGAATTATTGGTAATGTTTGTGAGTACTTTAAAGAAAAATATGTATGTACAAAACATTTATGTAATACATTTTCAATAATTGTAGTATTATAATTGTTCTTGTTTGAATGTATATAGTACATTTCAGGTCACTATAGTTCGTATCGTCTTTTTATTAACTGCTTCCCACTTTGTTTTTATGTAACAGAAATTCTCTTTCCTCTTTACTTTTGTATAAACTTATTATGTCTGTTTTTATTTTTCGCATTGGCTTTATCACATTACACGCTCCTCCAGGGGCTCACTTCTTGTGAGTGCGGGTTTGGCGCACCCGGGGTCCCGAGACACTCATCGCCATCAACATTCCTCCACCATCGTCCGGTCGAGGTGGGTTCGTCCTCGTGACCGGGGGACACAAGGTAGGCTCTCGTGCGTTCTTTGCATTTCGTTCCATGCCCCTCCTCGCCTCCGTTTCTTTCTTCTCTAGTCTGTTTACGAACATTTGCACCATGACCATTCCCACATCTCTTTTCCTTCCTCGCCGGCCTACCTTGCTGTGAAACGCCCACACACTTTTGGTTTATTTTGCGATTTTCTTTATTTTAATCCTCCGTGGACACAGCCTGACGGATACCGACCTCCCGATAACCCTGGGCCATAGCCGTTGCGTCACGGCATATTGTCCATTTTTGCTCATTTCTCCCTTCAATTCAAAAATTACACCTAACGTTTTCCTAATTTCCTGTTATGTTTTCATCAATTTCTGGTGCTTATTCCTTTAATGTCCTAGCCTTTTATCTTTCTGCGCTTCTTCAATTTTCTTAAGTTTCTATGCTAACGGTTTATTTAGATATAAATCTAGCTTCATGATTTTTCAACTCTGTCTATTATACTTACCCTCCGGAATTTATCATCCTGCTGGTGTCCATCATAGAAGGTCATTAACTATATCGATTTTTACTGGAATATGATTTGCTTCTAGTGATGTGATTAAAGTAAATTTGTTTATAGGCTCTCTTTAACTGCCATGGCTCTTAGCTTCCCATACTATATTGAGTTTGAAAGACAGGATATTCTTCAGTGGCCTCTGTATCAGGTTTGAGGTTATTTTACGTGCCGTAAATCTACGACACGGACCACCGGCTTTACTTCTCTTCCGAAGGAGGCCATGCTAAGGATTTTTACGCCCGAAACAATCCATCGCCCTCCACCGTGTTTGAACCCACGACCTAGGGAACTAGAGGCTAGCGTGGTACCCCTAGACCATGGAGGGCCACAGTGATGCGATGTTATTTCATGCACATATCTAGCAATTTTAGTAAAGGTCATTTACAGCCCTTCATAAATGACAAGGTTATATGATGTGTTAAAATTGTCTTTGGGTCAGTTATATATGTGTTGTTGAATTTTTGCATTGAAAGTATATTGCCGCTATCCATGCTTTCCATTATGTTTGCTACAGCTTCATTTCTTGTTCATGACTTAGAACATTTCGTTGATTTCAGTCCTGTGAGCTAAACTTCGTGTCAATGCTGGTACTGATGCATCGGTATATATCTAAATTGGCAAATTCATATTTGTTCGATTAACAACTTTCATTTTTAAAATAGAATTTTGACATTTCCAAGTGCAGTTAGGTCTTCCGTCGTTTTCCGCCATTTTGTGTCTTTCTTCTGCAGTCCCATAAAGGTGCTACTTCCTTCGCATAGGTAGTTAAGAATATGACGTCATACTGAAATACGCCCATTAAGCTTCCTCAGTTGTTTGATGTTGCATGGTGTCGGGAAATTCTGGATTGGTTTAATTCTATCGTGATCTGGACCGAATCCACCTGATGAAACAATGTATCCCACGAATTTCATTCGTTTGGCAAAGAACTCTGTTTTCCAGTACTGTCGTTCAACCCTCGTGCAATGTCAAAATGTTGTTAATGTGTTTAATACGATCCTCTGGTGATTGTCATGTAACAGAAAGTCGTCTACATACTTTATTAAATAACTTTCATACTCTATGCCAAATATAGCTTGCATTCCTCTACAGAAAGCACTACCACTGTTTTTCATTCCACGTGGACATCTCGTAAATTGGCGCATGCTACTATTATATAGAAATGCTGTGCAATTCCGTATGAATGTTTTTGTAAATTCAATTTGTAAATACAAATTTAAGTCAATTGATGAAAACCATTGTTTATTCACAGCATTGGATAGTAATGTAATGTAATATTTATTTCATCATTATTACAATAATACAAATAAAGCTTACATCTAAAACTTATGTCTAGTGCACCAGTTTTCTAACTCCCCCATATTTAGCCCCTAGGCTGTATATATTGGGATAAAGCTACTATACCATCTCTCCACTTTACAAACTATGCTCGTTCAGCTGTACCTTTCTTAAGCTCCTTATCCAGTTATCCCTTGTGTTGCCTAAAATGTCCCCATCATTTTAATTATTTCTACTTTTGTGCTTCCCAACATTCTTAATGCTACTGCTTCTTTGTTTAACTTGTCCCATTTTTTATTCCATATAACCTCTCTCCACCTTTTAACCTTATCACATTCTATTAGACAATGAAAAGTACTACCCGATTCATCACACATAATACATCTCCCCGAACAATTATATCCATTCCTTTTTAAAAATATTACTCCTGTGCGCATCCACGCAAGACCTATTCTACCAAATTGATTACATATATCTACATACTTCTCCCTTCCCCAATCTCTTTTAACTGATTTATACAAGATCAATGACTTTTTATCCTCAAAACTAGCCCATATCTCTTGTTTCTCGATATCTTCCACCCTCAATCTCACTTCTTTCCAAAACCCACTGTTATTATGTAATGTAATGTAATGTAATATTTATTTCATCATTATTACAATAATACAAATAAAGCTTACATCTAAAACTTATGTCTAGTGCACCAGTTTTCTAGCTCCCCCATATTTAGCCCCTAGGCTGTATATATTGGGATAAAGCTACTATACCATCTCTCTACTTTACAAACTATGCTCGTTCAGCTGTACCTTTCTTAAGCTCCTTATCCACTTATCCCTTGTGTTGCCTAAAAATGTTCCCATCATTTTAATTATTTCTACTTTTGTGCTTCCCAACATTCTTAATGCTACTGCTTCTTTGTTTAACTTGTCCCATTTTTTATTCCATATAACCTCTCTCCACCTTTTAACCTTATCACATTCTATTAGACAATGATAAGTACTACCCGATTCATCACACATAATACATCTCCCCGAACCATTATATCCATTCCTTTTTAAAAATATTACTCCTGTGCGCATCCACGCAAGACCTATTCTACCAAATTGATTACATATATCTACATACTTCTCCCTTCCCCAATCTCTTTTAACTGATTTATACAAGATCAATGACCTTTTATCCTCAAAACTAGCCCATATCTCTTGTTTCTCGATATCTTCCACCCTCGATCTCACTTCTTTCCAAAACCCACTGTTATTATATTTATCTAATAGGAGAATATTCCTCATGCCAATTTCTTTTAGGACATTTCCCATCTCCCCTAACCAACACTCTTCTCCTAGGACAGCTTTTTGAAACTGTATACATTCTTTTAATATATTATTATCTTCTAAATTTAAACATCTATACCAATACTTCAAGATTCTTTCCACTATTATACCTTTTCTCCCTACCCTTCCTAGCTCTGCCAGTGCCACGCCCCTTGGTGAACTCTTGGGTAAACCCAAAACTTCTTTACAAAACATTCTATGGACTATATCAATCTTAATCCATCCCTTTGCCACCCCCATATTTCTATTCCATATAACATTTTTGACTCTACTACAGCTTCATATAGCCTTTCCAACCAGTTCATTGTTAGCGTGGGTGTTTTGCACAAACAAACTCTAACAGCTTTCATCGCTAGCTTTCCTTTCAATTGTGCATATTTAGATAGTGCTTCCCACTTCCCGTTGCTTGAGAATCTAATGCCCAAGTAATCAAATTCTTTTACCACCTCCACTGTTATTATATTTATCTAATAGGAAAATATTCCTCATGCCAATTTCTTTTAGGACATTTCCCATCTCCCCTAACCAACACTCTTCTCCTAGGACAGCTTTTTGAAACTGTATACATTCTTTTAATATATTATTATCTTCTAAATTTAAACATCTATACCAATACTTCAAAATTCATTGGATAGTATGTAAGCTGTACTTTCACTTCTGAAACTATAGGATATTATTGATAGATTTATTCTGCGAGCATCCAAAATGAGTCTTTCCGTTAGGCTTCTTTACTATACAAAGCGGGTTGATTAGCTCTGTTCTTGAACTGTCAATATTCTCATCCGACATTTTATGGATTTTGGTCAGTACTACTGAAATCAATTGGAAACATCCTACTCTTGTATATAGAATGCTGAATGATATTTCCTATCTCAGGGTCATATTTAAATTTATTTTAGCATCCTCTGTACCCAGAAAGTACATTCATTTTATCATAAAATTCTAAGAAATTCTTATTTCTTTTCCTCTTTAAATATGTGCAATGAACAGACCTGGCGTTTTATTTGGGGTAGGATGCTATTTTGTAAATCAAAGATTATGGGCTTCTCAGCTTCAGTTTCTTTTTCGTTCACTTGTAGCCATCAACACGTTCATTATGCAGTTATGCGCGTGGAGACTTAATTGCTTCACTATTGTGCATGCATTATGGTTTTCACATTATCACAATAGCCTCATCTGTATTCACAATAAAAATCATCTAATGAATTTAACCTCTCGTGGATACTTCAACATTATCGTCCGCTACTTCCTCTTACGAAGAAAATTTAATTATCTCATTTTCTTCTTCCACTTTCATGTATTCAACAAAGAATGGACTATTTTGCACCTCTTCTTCTTGCTGTTTAGGCTTGCCGCTTTTATCACTATCTCCCTGTATAAACAGTAAAGAAATTTTCTGTTACGAAATTCTTATAAGTATCCTTTGCTCAAAATAATGTATTTTAGCCTCTGCTATTATTAAAATGAGCTGCACTGGTAGTTGTGGAACTTTTAAAGTAATAATGGCTACTGCCTCATCTTCGATTTTAGTGTTTAAATTGACTTGTTTGATTTGAAACTTGTTTTGGCCTGTAGTCCATAAACAGTACAGGATTTAACTGTTAGTGTCTGCAATTGCAAACCTCTAGATATTAGATGCATGAATGATTTCTGACTGCATAGAGTAATCTGTGTCGTGTATCTGTTCTAGCGTTTACACTATTGTCTTCTATTTTACATTTATGCTAGGTGCTTCTACAATACCCCTCATTTTATGCTCTATTTCTCTACTTATTTCTAAAGTATTTGCAGTTTGTTGTTATTTATATTCTCTTTCTTATCACACTCGTCCCGAGTACTAACACTTTACTTCTGACCTACATATGAGGCACTTTTCGGAGGAACAACGGGTTACACTGGTGGTTTAAGTTTTCATTTACGGCTGGTTCTTTTTTTGTGATTTATTGTCTTGCATACGATATTCTTTTTGTTGATTAAACTGAGGGGCTCCAAAGCTATAAACTATCTCGCGAGCATTTATTATGTTTTTTGTAGAATGCCGACAATGTTGCCATTGTTGAAATGATTTCTGCATCTTCTCGGCGCTATGTTCTCGGGTTTCCATATTGTCCCATGTAAGCGGTTTGCCTATGATTATAGTATGGCCCTGTGCGCCTACATTGAGATTTTTGGGATTGCTGTGCCATGGTTTCACCAAAACTTCTCTGCCGTTGATTTTCCCATTGGTGTGATTAGTTGCAAAGCATTTAACAATTCCAAAGTTTCTTTAATGTTCCTTGGTTTGTCAACTATCAAGCTGTTCTTTATTTTTTTCTGGGAAGTGTGGACGATTAGGGGAGATGCCAATTAAAATTTAGGAAATTAAATAACATTTATAACTTTTGGTCACATCTGTATGACATTTGGATATGTTTTACACTATTGTATAATACATGTGTAAATTACAATAAAACTGAACAAATATTTTTGACAAAACTAGATAATATTTTTTCAAAATTAGAATTTTGTATGTACCATTGGAAAAATAACCTTCAGAGATAAATACCTGAAATGTTGCATATTGTTTATTTAATTATAGTAAACTAATTCCTTGTCATCATTTTTCCCCTGACTCAGTTTATGTTATATCAAAAATTGAAAAAAAAATTCCAACCGTGTGCATGGCGATTTCACTTATGAAATGTAACACCTATCAAAGTTTCCATGTATGTAATTGAAGCTTATGTGTAGTTATTGAAGTTAGCAAAATTTCATCAAAATCTATTACACAGTCTGTGAAGTATCTGTACATATATTTTAAAAAGTAAAGCTTTCGGATTAGAAGGGGCGATGTTTAGGTTGATCTGTCAAAAAATCTTTGATGTTCTTGCCTTTATAAAGCTCCATATGAATAGTGAGTGTCATCATGTCCTTTGTTCAGAAATTTTGTGTAAATACAAGTAGATGCTCACGACTGGTACACCATAGAGACATAACCACACAACCTTCGATGGCTTATTAGCAACAGAAATGATATCCGTGGCTAAGGGGGCACGGCAACTTGGGCATTTTATTAAATTTCAGGCATTTTCTCATAGAATTTCGAAATAATATTTTGAAAAAATGTTATATAAACATTAGAGAGGAAAATAAAAGTAAAATATAAAAATTAAACTGTTGGGTCATTTTAAATGACATTTCCGCTTAAAGCAAAAAGTTCTTCCTCATTAATTGGTAATTCAAGCAACTTGGATTACTATGGTAGCCTTAATAAATAACGTGCCATGCTTTCCCCGATGTGCAGTTTATCATCACCTTTTTAATATTTTGCGTGAACGTACTGTTTGTTCATACTGTAATATCGAGTCAGAATAGCTGTTTTGAATTGTGCGTATGTTACTTGATCTTGAAATACCGTACGGAACCAATTAAGTGAGGAATGTAGGGGACCTTTCTTTACTATGTGCATTTTAATTGTTTAGGCACCCGCTTTAATGCAAATTAGTTTCCTAAATACATGACGTAATGTTTGGCATCGCCGCGCGCATGATTAAAACCTGCATTCGACAATTCGGTGAAGAATTGGAAGCAGTTTGCGGCTTGTTGCTGCAAAGCTCCTGAATATCCACCAGTATTATCAGTTTTACTTGGTAATGCCGAAGGAATAACTGTTACATTGCTGGCTTCTTGAATTACCCCACGCGAGATTACTAGATGTTCGCCATATTGTATATCACTACCAGTTACTGCGATATTTGCCAATTTAGAATTAATCTCAATAATTTCATTGAAATAGCTGTTTTTGCATTTTCATTGGCAGCAACTCTAGTTACAGTATCGTTAATACAGCTTCTACTGCAGTTAGCATACGGTCCAATTAGTAACTGCGGGGTTACAAACTTCATTTCACTTCGCTTCGTCAGAACGTTACGCGTTTGTTATAAATGTCATCGCAATGTTCACTTAAAACTACAAGAAAACAAGATCAGACACAATAATAGAAAAGTTATACACAAATAGAGAAATAAAAACCATGCCGTTCTATGCGTCCTTTGTTCAAGTGGCACAGCTAACGGTACGCCGCGCGTGCCTTAATGAGCACGCCTCAGCCGTAACTTTTGACATTTGTGAAGTTGTGATTTTTGCGGCTTTCTTCGTTGGCGTGCTTTTTAAAGAAATTGTTCACACTAAGGACAACAGCCCCAACGTTAGTGCTATATCCACTGGTACTACTGAGCTTACTAAGCGACAATTTCAGGAAAGGGTTAACTTTATCAACGCTTGGACAAAGCCTATCACTATAAGAACTGAGTACACCACAGTTGAATTCACAACTGAAACGCTTAACCTTCCAGCAGGCGCGCTGTAAACGGTACATCAGCAGTATTTTTTGCTTTGTCAATGTTTTAACCTTAAGCTATCGCACAATGGTGCATTGAATTCCATTGTTGATACTTCGAGAATGTGATAACAGTTGCTGATTCTTTGCTTAAAATTCTGAGTGGGCTTATTCTTTATATGACCTTTTTGTGGTGCATTCCAAGAAACGAGGTGTTGAATGCTATAAAAAGCACAACACGCTCTTCTCATGTAACGGATAGTGCTTGGTTCTAGTACTCGACATTATGCAGAAATAAGCATATTAACCTTTAAAATGTACTTAATCATTGGTTTTCCAATGGTGTTATTCTTTGAAATAAAACTATACATGACCTTTAATAAACAACGTTGTTTGTGGTTTTGTAGAGCTACGTCAGAAGGCTTTGAAAGGATTTTCCTGACGAATTTGTAGCTGTAATAGAAAACCTCTTAGGATAACTATTTCTAAATCTATTTAGGACATGGAGAATTGCACTTTATTAAGTGATAATTATGTAAGACATAACAATGATAGCAATGAATTTATTACTATTACAAGCATAACTATAACTAGAAGTTTCCGTTTAAGCATAATGAAAGATAACTATAAATTAATTGCGAACCATTGGGTGTAAAAATATTATTCTTTTTTGTACTTGTTCAGGAAAACGTCGCCATTTATCCTAGCTACTTGTTGTTTTTCTAAATTATGATATTGCAATTAGAGTTTTACCAGCGGCGAGGTGTACTGTCCATATGAAGCAACGCCGCACTTCTCCTATTCGCTAATGCCGTATTAGTGGACACGCCTCAAACGTCAATCGATTTGGACCGCATAATAATTGCCCATTCGTGTTTTCCTGTAACTTCTGATTTCATCCTGTACTGAGACTATAACTCTCAAGTGTTGTTCAACCTAGAACTGATATTTTTTGTTCACTAGTTAGGAATTCCACTTGATTTTTATCTCTAATGCATCCATTTTATTTTTCTCTACCCCTGCCGTAAAAATTAAAACTTCTTTTTGAATTTGATTCCACGTTACGAGTTCTACAACAGCTTGTTGCTTATTTAACTGCCTCTGAATGTCAAACGTTCTGCTTCCTAAGTTCCGCTAATGTTTCGTCTTTCTGTTCGTTAAGTTTCACTGAGTTTCCTACCTTCTGATTGCTAAGTTTATATGTTATGCCATCTGTCACTTCATTTTTCTATTTGTTAACTCATCCATCATTTGTAGTATTAATTGTCCTAACATTGCTGCCATGCTTACATTTACAGTTTCTATCTGCCTTAATTCATTATTCTGTGCTACCTCTACTCGATCTTTATACTCGTACACCGATTCCTTATTGCCAGTTTCTACATTATCGGTGCTCACATTTGACTGAATATTATTGCTATCTCTATTACAAAGCTCTGATTGACTCTAACTTATCCGCCATTTTGCGGATAAACACACGACTTGTATCATGAATGTTCCATTAACATCAGCCTTATTACTTGTTGCATAGCGGATCTCGAATGCCTTGAAGGAATTTGCAATGTGCGTTGCTATAGAAAATACCATCATGGTATTTAGCTCTGGACTGATGGTGTTCTGGTGTTGAGGTCTGTTCTGGTTGCTGCCTTCAACTTCATTGCATCTTCTGGTGGGCTTGCTGCTGCTTCTCTTCCGTACCCAAATACATTGGTGCGCCAAAATATAACGGGATACTGGGCTAGGTTCACAGGGTGTCGGTGGATCTCAGGAGTCGTGAATGCGGTGACGAATTAAGACCGGCGTCTATGAATTAACACTTTTATTAACTACTGCGAAATTAACACATAGTGCACGAATCCATTTACGCATTAATCTTGAGGACTTTGGATTATTAAGTTTTTCATACACTTCTATTGTGACAGACCCATTCGCACACAAAATAAACACACGCGTTTACGTTACATGTTTTCCAGGTAACATCTCGAAGTCAAGCCTAGCAACTAAATTTTGATGCGACCTCCCGGCCTCGAATTCCACAGGCAGGACTCACTCACAGGTGTGTGTATGAGTGATACCACGCCAGCATACGGCCCTGTTTACACCTTCTACAGTGGTTCCAAAGTCACTTGTTGCCCAGAGAATGGAATTTTCCATACACTATCTGCCATCACCATTTCTCAGAACTCATTCCATCTTTCTAATTTACTCATACACTTTGACTCCTTACTGTTTTGAAGATGCAGTTGTACCTGATGATTGCCATTAGCAGTGTTTTCTTTCTTCTAATGTTTGCTAATGTTAATTCTAAAAGAAAATTATTAAATCAGCTTCTCTTGGTACAATATTTTTTTGTTTCCTAAGCGCATCGCCTATTTGATTACATCTATTAATAATACCGATGCTTCGATATCCTGGCTCAGGCTACAATGAAACACAAACGCACTACATTAACCAACAGCGTGAAAAAATGCGCAAAGAAACTGTTAGAGCAGTGAGAGCAAGAAAATACACGAGAACTCTATTAAGGCACACATTTGTATACAGTAGGATTTGGGATGAATAGATTATCGAGAATGGTCGCTTGATTCTATGCTTAACTATCTTTGCATACTCCATTTTTATGAAGCTTCCTCACATAGCTACTTATTTTGGAATGCTAAATAATAATGAAAGATAATTGCCCTGGCCAATACATTTTTATAGAAATTATGCCCAAAAATTAAGTGAGCTTATTACCCTTAGAGTTCATGTTCAACTGGTACATGATATCCTGCGCCCTGGCGCCTTTTGTGGGAACGCGGTGCTAAGATTCCAACCCACGTACGTACGGATGTGCGGAATTTCCGGCCCTATGTTGGACCGTAGCTAACTACGTCGTCGTGAGTCGGTAGCTACGAATGGAAGCTATCTATGGGTGACGAAAACTTCTTTCTAGTTGTAACACGTGATGCTGGCCATATAACGTTGCTGTACCGGTTGGATGATAGAGTAACTGTGATGTGTGCACATGGGCATGAGACCGGCAATCGAGTGGGTATGCTAGGCCCTCCGTGGACTTTTCTGCATATAATAATGATGATAATGTTAATTAATGCAACACAATATGTCTACAGTAATATAAAATTGAGAAATGTTATGTTTTCTTTTATTCAGTTTGTGTTAAAGAAATAAAGCATTGACAATGTATTCGCAATATTCTTCTTATATTAGACCTCATTTTGTTTATGTGCTTGTTTATAGTGAGAAATCAACAGTAGCAGTCACCATGGAAGACCATCAATACTCCTGATCTACTTTCTCTACCATAGGGATTCCTCGGAAGAAAGGTTCTCCATGCTGATCACTAACTTTGCCGCAGTTTTCAGAAAAAAAAATATCTAAATTAGAATGGAACATTTTCACATTTAAAGAGATATTAGAAGGAAATTTGTGAAACATGTACAAGTGGTTAATCATTGGTTTGTAATTTTCTGCATTTACATTTCTGAGAAAATTAGCAGTCAAAATACGAAGCGCTTCCCAGGCTTTCCTTTCCCTTTTTCTTTTCATCATAACGCGGGGGATTGTCGAATTTATGATCAAATTGGAGCTCTCGAATCTGAGGGCGGAAAATATTTCTTCTTCAAGCTGTGCTTCACTCAGTCGAGAGAGGTTCTCAGACACGTTCTTGAAAGCTGATTCATTCCGATCCACGGTTTTGAAACGTTCTTAACTCGGCTCAGTTTGACAAGGAAGGGTGGTAACAGGATTTTTGTGATTCTACTAGCTGTGAGTGTTGTGAGGCGCTCCCGTCCATGTACTGATTGGTTTATTGTTGTGTTCGTTTTGTCTCGGCTAGCTCAGTTCTGTGTGGGGCGTTCGCGACACTCAATATGTTTTTCGGGCGGTTACTTTCCGGCTGTTTGATTCTCTTTTATCAGGCAGTGGCGGCTGGTCAGGTATTTGACTGTAATGGGTAATGGTTCTGAGATAATGTTGGGTAAAGAATGAATTGGAAGTATTAGTGAAGATGATATTGTATTCTACTGATTCACTTTTAACGCAAAAGATGGGTGACGATGCGTTTGTTTGAAGTGTTTTAGATGATTGGAACAAACTGTGACGGAATGAGCAGTGTTACTCCCTGGCGTGTCATGATTTTGAGTGTTGTGCTACATGACGTGCGGGTCAGAAGTGTGCTTGAGGTAGTAGGAAGATGCATCACGAGTGTTGAAGTTGGGTTAGGTGAACAGGAAAAGGAAGAATGTCTATGTCGCTTTGTGGCCATTTCAGCACCTTATACTAACCTGGTAACGATCCCACCAATTCTATGTAACTTCCTTTCAGTAATATTATTGGCTACAAATTCAATAAAGGTTGGTGACGCGTAATTACCTGCTGCATAAATAATTTCTTCACCCTATCGGCGAATCCCCAACTATACGATTTTAAGTATTTTCCTCCTCTTTGAAAAGAAACATTTGCCACGGAACACAATGACTCGAGCTTCAGACAAAAGCTTTTCTTTGGAACAAAAAACTTCTCTCCTGCTTCAAACATAATCACTTTACTTCGTCGTGCTTAGACGTTGGTTTTGCATACCAAGCACCGATACCGGTGGACGAGGTGCTCATGGAACGGATTCGTGAGAGGAGATCCGCGGTTCGATCCCACCAGGACCGTACACCCTGACTGAGGTTCTTTTCAGGTTTTTCTTAGTCCTCACAACAGGCAAACCCTGGGGAGGTAGAGTTTCCTTCCCAAATTTTCTTTTCCAATTGTTTCTTTCATGTATCAATGTGACGCCGCATATTGTAAGAGCAGGCGTTAAGCACCATTCGAAAAATATCACTGCAAAAAGGGGACTCCAGGGACTTTTTCAGCTGAATCAAGGCACCAGTCTGCGTGGTTATGTATTACATAGTGCTTATACATAACAAGTATTCCTATTAGGTTATGAAAACGTAACCATAGTGCACGTAAATATATTCTCATTACATATTAATTGATTGCGTTATACCATAGTTTCTCTAATCACACCTTAATTACATAAATGATCCCTTTTATGTTAATCATTGATGGTTGGTAATACTTTATTATTTGCCGCAGACAATACTGTTTCAAACTGCCCCGTACAGAAAAATGTTTCTTCCTTTAGAGGCAAACTACAATTGTTCAGCAAGAGCCCTATTTTCTCCCATTATATTTTATTAATATTATTTTATTCATGGTTATTAAATTATTAGTTGTTTTATCCTTTTCAATATAGTCATTCTTAAATGCACTCAAACTGTAACAATTTATCACAGCAGAGTTCAAATATTGCAGTCATTTTCATTTTGAATCGCTTATAAGTTCTGGGCTGCTTTTCCCTTTTCAATGAATTATTAAAAGCAATATTAAACATTTTGGACAAAATTAGGAAACTAGCAGTTTTTTTCATTTTTGTTTTGTGGCATGTGGCTTTCTAATTACAGGTCCTTCTTTCCAGTTCATGCTTTTCACACGTTCTTCCACCTTCTATTCCGCTTTTACTACACTTCACCATCACTGTAGATATTCCCCCTTCTAACACCTACCCTTCCATCTTATTATTATTATTATTATTATTATTATTATTATTATTATTATTCTTTCTTCATCAGGCGTCTGCTAGTTGCACGCACAAACTTCATTTTTTTAAAATTGCAGACTCACGAGAAAATCTTCCATGCATGCTCCCGGGACAGGATCATGGGCGTTCTTATGATTTCTCTGGTTTTAAGGCAGTCAGTATAATTCTCGAATGTGACGCACTGCTTAATAGTACTACGTTTTATGCCTTTAATCTTTTTATCATTACGCCATGGATATCTAGTGTATACATCTTAGGTCGTAGTCCAACAAAGCGTTGGATGATTTTACCATTAGCCTCATCTTTAAATTTTGCCAACACCTTCTTGTTTAGAGCTGAATAGCATATATGGCTTGTAGGATAACCAGATGTAGCTAGGTGCTCGAGAAAACGTAGCTTGTCATGGTACACATCTTCAGTTCTCACTCGATGAATGAATCAGTGTGCATATACATAAGCTTCGGGTTTTCAGCTCCATAATACAGTAACAACACATAATAGTGATAGTGGTACATTAATGTCTTGGAGATGTCCAACACACACATTCCAGTGTATATATGCTTGTTGAACACAATCTGTCGGGATGCCATACGCACAGCAGCTAGGTTGGTAGCATATATTGTTCGATCGATAAACGTAGGCTTGGCAATTAACTTTTCCAGAGTCTTCTCGTTTGTCACCAACCTTATATCCACACGATTACGCAGATTCGTCATAGTTTTACCGAACATAGCATTGTTGAACAGTTTGTAGAGATCCTTCTCAAAATCATTTGCAGCCTGTTGTCGTAGTCTGTTGTTAAATTCCACATACGGTTTTAACCACTGCGACTGTCGGAATTGTAGCACACGATTGATTTTTGCTAGCCGTAGTCCATGATTAAGAGCTTGCTTCAAAGCCATGTAATGTACTACATACTTCTTTCGAGGTCCAAGATGAGGTATCAGTTTCTTTAGTTGAGTCCTTAGGCTTCATACACTCAGGCAGGAAAGCCGGGTCGTTGTGTAGATCGTGAAATTCTGCAGGATACTTGATGTCAACTTCTATTATGTATCCATGAGGATCATTTTCTTGTAGTCTTTCTAAGTCGATTTTTTCAGCTGACACCCACTCAAATCCTCCATAAGGGTGGGCGTGACACATGGACAAACCATATTGGTTATTGGCGTCCTCATATGTAATAAATTGGGTTGGTCTCGACGGATCATACTTCTCCATGTAGGCATTCTTCGCTTCGGCATAACGGTGGGAGACTTGACATAAACCTCGTCTTATGCCGGATTCCACCACGAGTAATTGGTCATAATCCTGTAACAATTCCAACTGAATTCCTGTATACAGCAACATGGCGTCCCATGTAAGTCTTGGAGAGGTGAAATAATGTGCAGGGTCGACTTTGTGCGTTTTGAGGGTTTGATCTCTAAATGTCTCAAAGACATCAGCTAGAAGAAGTACATCAGAGATTAAGTAGAGGTCACTGTACTCGCCAAGGTTTCTTACATTAAACAGCTCTCATACATTTCTAGCATGACCGTAGTCAGCATCACTAATTTCTTCATTTAATCTAATGTAGAAGGAGTCCATAGGAGGCAAGAAGGTTTCGTTCAAAACATCCCATGAAGTGACGTAATCATAGGGCAATACTCCTTTACGACTCATCAACTTCATCTTGTCTTCTCCGAAGTGTTTCATGGTACGATGTTAGATTTTTCAACAACTTATCCAAGCTTGTACTGAGAAACCGAAAGCTATCCACAAACCTATCCACAAACCGAGCCTTTATGTCTCCTACATACTTGTAGAATGATATATAGCTTTCTTCAGAACTAGGAATTACTTCTACCCGTTCACTTGTACATCCCAGCTCCTTAGCAATGGAGTGTGAGTCATACCTACTGAGGTTGTGCATGAAGACTGGAATATATTTAGGTATTTTGCAGGCTAAAGTACATTCAGTATGAGACATCCACGATATTCACCACTGATGTGATCATGGTCGCGTACTTTATAGTTCTCTTCAGTAAAGGTATTTCCACACAAGTAGCATACCGTAGGGGAGTTGAAATCCATCTGCTGTTGATCTGTAAGTTTCGGAGGTATGACAGATTTGTATATATTATTAATTTCCTTTGCAAGGGATGTCAGGTATTCCATAAACGTCTGAGCAGCATCAACACCACGATATACATACGGATGCTTAGGAAGACCAGTTTCCAGATGTTCAACGTCGGAAGATGGTTTAACGTAAACGCAGAAACTCATGGGTACATGTACGACATGGGGCGAGAATGCTTTCAAAGTCTGCGTAGATGACGTAAGGTAGTTTCAACATCCTTTCAAAATTTTTAAACTGTACAATTGATTTCTCCTTTGTAGGCATAACTACCCTTGCAACACGATGTTGATTACAGATGGCGGCATGTTCCTGTAGTTTTTCCAGCCGACTTCGTCCACATCGACCATCAAAATGTGTAAAAGAATGCTTATAGGTATAAACACGTTCCGTACATTTAGTTTTCTGACGTCGAATAAGTTTTTCAAAATTCTTTATATATACGTAGGGATGTTTCCCACTACTGTCACTCAATAGTAGGAGGTCACGGTGTTCAGGTAGTTCAGTCTCAGCGACCTTTATTGGATACACTTCATGCTTCTCATCCAGGCCGAAGATGTTGAGACACCCTGTTAAGCTTCTCAAATTTAGGTATTTGAGAAAGCGGAGTTGGATAAGTAACACAGCTGAAGTCGTATTTATTTTGCAGTTGCTCGTATTTGCTCACGCGTTGAGGTTTGACGCTGTCAAATTTGGCTAATACAGAATACATAAAGTATAGCTCATCAGTTAAATTCTGTATGTTAATGCAGGCTATTCTTGCTTCAACAGATGGGGCAGGGGTATAGAGCTACTCCTCGTAACGGATCGTTCTTGTTAATACGAAGGCGAACCCCTTCCACAGCAAGCAGAGCCCAGCTGCTACCAAGTTGTGATTCCTCCATTTCAGTAACCAACTTCTTCATTTTCGTTTCCAACATAGAGTCCATGTCCGTTTCTAGGAAAACAGCTTGATTCCGAGTTTCAAATGTTGTGTCGTAGGTTTTTCCGACACTGTTTGACAAATCTACACTCAGCTAGCAGCTTAATTTTCATACTCTTGTGAATACCAAGCTCTTTATGTACAACCAGGATTATCCGCTGTTTCGCCTCATGCAGGTACATATTCAGGTCATTATTTGATTCACAACGTATAAAATATGATTTAAAGCGTACATTGAGTGAAGTTTCATGTTCTTTTATGTCAGTCATCCATTGTAGATAATAGCTCTTGCTTAGTAGGTTCTAATCTACGTTTCTTCTCAGGCCTGTTTATTTCGCACGCATCTTCGTGTCGGCGACCCTTATAACTATCTTAGACGGTTGCATTACAATATTTACATTTGAAGAGCTTCTTACAACGTAGCTCATGCCTTCTTTTATCATAAACGCGGAAGAATTTCTTGCGCATTTACCACAAGAATATCCTGAGACACTAGGAATGATACCCTTATATGAGGACTTATTGATCTTTCTTCTCGGTATAATAGCGTATTAATCCTTCTTCAAGGAAATGTGGACCTCTTCACCTTCATAACACTTTAGAAAGCCGATTATTTTCTGAGAGAACAACGATGTTGTCGCCTCGGAGATAATTAACAGAATGAAGTCCAATGCTCGAGATCGCTCTATTTATAGAGGTGGCACGAATCTTTTGGATCAGTTATATAACTATTAATCCTTCCTCAAGGAAATGTACACCTCTTTACCTTAATAACACTTTAGAAGGCCGATTATTTTCTGAGAGTACAACGATGTTCTCACCTCAGAGTTTGTGGTTCCAACGGAATACGCTAAACAACTCTCGTGTTCCTCTTTCAGACCATGCGTACCCATAACCTTTTTTCCGATGGCTCTCTCTAGGCGAGTGGAACAACTAACATTTTGTGGAAGGTTGATTCCTTTTCGACCATGTTCGGCCGACGTTTGCTTAGTGATGTGTAGGCGTATGAATACTTGAGCAAAATTTTCCATTTTCGCCGTAGCACTGGCCGTTTACGTTTATTTCTTTGTTGCACTTTATCTCTTTTTTCATTGTCTCTATCATTGAAGTAACTTATTTGCATTTAATAATTACGCCATTGCATCAAACACTTGAGTATTTCTGTACATACCTGAAGTAAGTTGGTCGACATGTGCATTTTCCCTCTTATTTTTAATCTTTTGGGATACATTTCTTGCACGATATTCACTTTATCTGCGAGCGATTAATTCTATCGGGCAGAGCTACTTGTTTCCTGTTGCATTTCTAAGGTACAGTAACTAACAAGTTCAGATTTGTTACCTACGTTATTTTCGTCGTTAATAGCATTACGTGATTCCTCATTATTACAACATTGATTGCATTCAGCATTTGATGTTTAGTCTCTCTCGCTCTTAGCATTGTGAATCCGACATATTTCTGCCCCTTCTACGCACAAATACTCCCCAAAAATAAATAATGCCCCTGTCTTTCAGCGTGGGTCTGGCAATTGTCAAACTGCTCTGAGGTTTGCATAAAAGGTGTTATGAGCGATTATCTGCAGACAAAAATTGCTCTTTAGGTTCATTTATTTTTATTCCCAGACAAGCAACGTTTTGCAGTATCTTAAACATTCGTTAAGTGCCTTTCAACAGTTTTCACCAGGCTGAAGTAAGCTAAAATCATAGAGCTCTTCCCCAGTGAACAAAGCACACAGCTACTGCAGGTGGCTGAGCATTCGTTGTTAATATCCTCAGGTAGGAGTGTGGTAAATGCCTTTCTTCCATGAGTATTAGCACTAGGCAAGTGTATACATCACCTAACAGTACGAAAAATACAGTGAAAAGAAGTATTGTTATTCAAAGGGAAGTGGTGCAGAGCCAGCGGCGTGCAATGGGCGTGCTTAATGAATCGCGGCCTCTCTAGTCGACAGCAGCGGATATCGGTTGTTTGGATTTACAGGTGCTCCCGATAAATGGCGAAGGAAGCAAACGAGCGCTAGAAGATTTCGACCCCTCGTGCTATTTGTGGTGTTCTGTGAGTGCTCTGTTGCTGGCGGTGTATACCTGAGAAAGAGGCTGTGTTTTCTTATGTATACGGGAATGTTTGAAGAAGATTCAGTTGCGTCAATCTTGAGCAGAGGCACATGCAACGAATTTGTATGTACTAAGAGGTTGCAATATGGATCATTAAAGACGATGCAGCAAATAAAATTTTAGTTGAGGATTTATTGCTGTCAACAAGAAAAGAAGTCGGTTATTAACCCTGCCTAGACTAAATTTGGAGAAGTAAGAGGCAAGAACGTCCTTTATACACAAGATTTATTCAGTGTTTCTCATATGAAACTGAATATTTTTATAAAAAATGCCGATGGGCGCTCAGATCACTTCGGACTTGAATACTCCCAGGCTAGTTCTTGCACGTGTAAGGCTCACGTAACTTACGAAGTGGAGATCTTTTTTGTGAGTAGGCTAAAATAAGTTGCGTACATTAATTTTAATGTTTAGCACGCCATATTTGACTGACTTAATTCAAGATTAACATTTCGATGCTGCTGATTAATCCTAGGTGCATTGAGATCCGCACTGCTGTTGTGTGGGAGGAAACAAAACATTTAAAAAAACTTAAGATTTCACCTCATATGCCAGGGAGATTTATATCGGCAATCTAATTGTTGGAAATACAAATGCATGTTTAAATACGCAAGCTAATTTAGAGTTAACGCAACGCGTCATAAAACATTGACTTATCTTATGTTTGAAGTGTTTTACTAGAAGAAAATGCCTGAATATTTCTAACCGCTTACCGCAGAGAAACGTTTGATGTATACGAGAATATTACATATGGATGTCACAATATCCGTGCTTATTTAGATTTTTCATGTCAGTGTTATTAATGGCGATAGCTGCAAATTTTATTGCTTAATAAGCCTATGATTAGAAAAATCTACAACGTACAACGCGTCTTCTATGTGAACGAAAGCGGAAGAAAATTAAAATCACAATATACTAATTGTAATAATAACGATAATAATAATAATAATAATAATAATAATAATAATAATGTGAAGCATCTATGCGCCTCCGTTATCGGCAGAAGGCGCCAACGGACCCGACGAGATAGCGCTCGCACCCAATGTAAACACCAGAAGGGTCTTCGAGAGATAACGCTATTGTTCCGGAATATACTCCCCGCCTCTAGAACATTCTAGAACTCTCTGGGAAATTCCAGCGACTATATAAGCCGGCGTATTCGCGACTAAGCTGGTCAATGTGTTTCTGATGCGATATCAAGGGCGGTTCTACGAGTGCGTTTTTGACGGCAGTCATGACGCACAGTGAGTGCCCATTCGTGAGAGATTAGATACGCATTTTTTTCGATTCCGCAGAGTAAATCATCCAAAGAAGAGCCTGCTTCGCCTGTGTTTAATTACGTGGCTATGTTACAAAGAAAGGTTTGGAAATTGGAAACGAAAATGGAATTTCGAATGGAGAAGATGGAGACGTAAATGAAATCCGGAATGGACAAGATGGCATCATAAATACAGATCCAAATGGAGAAATTGAAATCTGAACTCCATGCTGACATTGACTCTGTAAAATATCTGGCAAATGGAAAGGGAAAGAACTGAGGACGACATTTCGAAGGAGTTAGAAGAAATTAAATCTGACATTGAAAGAAAAATTAGCGCGATGGAAGAGCGTCTAAATCAGCAGCAAAAGCTGTTAATCCAGCTGACGGAGAAAAACAAGAGGGTGGTAGAAGCCACACATAAAGAGCGTATGGACCAGCTGGCACAGGAAAACAAGAGAATAGTGGAGGATATGCGCCGCGAACTGGAAGTCAAACTCCATGCCGAAAGTAGAGAGAGTTGCGTAATCATGAAAGCGACTAATACCAAATCCTGAAGCTTCCGAAATTCCACTTCCATTCGTCGTGGGCAGTGTTTAAGTACCCGAGTCCATTGCTACTCCCAATCTCTGGACGTCGGCGGAAAGGACGACACAGCTTTTGACTACCAAGCAGGGCAAGCAGCCGAAACCCTTCGCATTCTCCCTACTGGAAGCTCGGCCTACATTTTTAAACTATTCAAAGTCCGCTATGGAGAACGTCACCTGGCCGCCGCTTACGGGACTCAGTTTAAGGTAAGAGTGCAACTACCAGACGAGTCCTTGGAACAGTTCGCCAGGGAGGTAGACCAACCGACACATCGCGTTTTAAAAGATTTACCACCAGACTATATTTCCAGAGAGCAGTCCACGCATTCATAAGTGGAATAAAAGACAGGGAGATGAAACAGCAACTTCTCTTAACAGAGTAACGTAACATTGACTACGCTCTGGCGGCTGCCCTCCGCATTGAAGCAGAAAAGATGACTGCCGGAAGGGCCACCCCGGTGAAGGATGCGAACGATAACAAACAGCGCCAACAACGACAGCCTAACCGACGTAGAAGTGCAGATGGAGACGTACTTGCTGGATTTGCGGGAAGCCTAGTCGCCTAAGGTTAACCTGCGAGGGTTCAGGGAAACTGTTAATAGCTGACTTGAAGAGGACATCTTCCGTCGTCACCTTCCCTTCGCTTCAGAACGGAGCACCGGGCGGGAGGACGCCGTTTTAACGCAGACGCCTTCTCCCGAAGGCCGTGTCTAGTAAATTACGACTGTGTGAAGGTCGACAAGAAGGAGAGTTTTGCAGCCTTACGCCCGGTGATGGTACAAGCTGCTGACTTGAGGGAGCAGCTGGATGAGCGAGACATAGTTCCGGTACTGTAGGATAAAGAATCTGCGAGAATGCCTGCGTGGGCGGTGGTCGCTCCAGAGGATCCGATCTATAAGAGCTCCTGGTACAGTGGGACACCCTGGTGGTCAAGACCGTCGTGATGATGAGGGTATGGGTGTCATAACAGAAAAAACAAGATAGTACAGCTAGTGCTCCCGAGAGGCAAGGTGAATGAAGTTTTCGAGGAGATATATGCCGTTACTTCCGAAGGGTACCTGGGAGTAAATAAGACTTTGTAGAAGTTATGTTGCCGATTTTATTTGTTGCATCTTGAAGCGACATGGAGAGGCACCAACAATGCTATATCTGCGCGACAAGTCGCGGGCCCTAGACTTGCAGTCGGTGCCAGATGCAACAGTACAACGTCGGGGCGTCGTTCTAAAGAGCTTCCATCGACGTGGGAGGTCCTTTCCCGAGTGCAGACACAGGAAATAGCTATCTGCTATTGGCTATAGGCTATTTCAGCAAGTGGCCGGAAGTTTACGGGATTCCTAATGAAGAGATTTTGACCGTGGATAATGCACTGGTGAACAACTGCTGTTTCGGGATCCCCGGGAACTCCACAGTGATCAGAGGACGAATTTCGAATCCAGTCCTAGGTGGGAGCTGAGCGCTTCGGGATACACAGGACTCGTACACTCCCCTTCATCCGCAGTTGGAGGGATGTCGGAGCATTGTAAGACAGTCGAGTAGCACCTCCGGAAAGTGATATCCAGGCATCAGCGAGATTGGGATGCATATACCGTTATTTCTCCTGACCTACTGAACATTAGTAGAGGAATTCACTGACATGATACCGGCCAGCATGGTATTTGGACGCCTACCATGTGATCTGTGGTTCGGCACGTCTACTGATGCTGAAAGCTGTCAACGACTATGTCGGGGTGTTAGCGGACATGCTAGAAGACATTCACTATCTCTCTAGAATCACCTAAAGCTAGCAAATCAGCGGATGGTGGCACTCTCCTTCCAGGAAGTTGACCTCGTATGGCTCAATCGCACCACGGGGACTAAGGCTAAGTCGCCGAAGCTACCACAACGTTCCTGGGAAAACCCGTACAAAGTAGTCACCCGTATCAACGAAGTCGTATACGCATTGGGCGTCAACCCGGAGGTAAGGTGATGGTGGTTCATCTTGAACGGCTTGCTCTATATCGCGGAGCTGCTCGGCACTACCAGTTCTAAGGAGGGAGCTATATGATACAGCTATGTCCCGGCGTTATCGTTAGAAAGCGCTGACCGACTGACTGCCCGGAAAAGAGATAATCCGACAGGATAGCGTTCTCACCCAATGTAAATACAAGAAGCGGTATCGAGAGAAAGCGAGGTTGTTCGGGAGTTTTCTTTACCCCACTTCCAGAACATTTTAGATCTAGAAAATTCCAGCGACTATACAAACCAGCGTGTGTCGTCCTTCGTGGTCTAGGGTTACCATTCTAGCCTCTGGTTCCCGAAGTCATGGGTTCAAACATGGCGGTAGGCGATGGATTTTTTTCGGCCGTAAAAATGCTTAGCATGGCTTCCTTTGGAAGGGAGTAAAGCCGGAGGTCCCATGTCGTAGATTTATCGCCAGGACTCCCATCCTCCGTAGAGTTCTGGAAGTGTGAACGTTAGGGTGTATGTGTGTGTAAATTTAATGTAATAACCAAAAGTAATAGCAACCCAAATATTAACACCGCTGTATGCGATGGGCAATTGTTTCAAAGGTAAAAATGTCGCCAATATGACCTGAGATGTTAGAGGCGGCATATAAATGGAACATTAATTCCTACTCAGCACGATGATGTTATTCTGCGCGTTTAGATTGATTTCTGGTGAAACAAGAATATAATGAATTTTATTAGAACGAAACGTTATAGCCATTCAGGTATAATAGTCTCAGTCCCTGATTGAATTACGGCCCATTTACACAATATTACCAGAAATGTATGAGTGATTCTAATGTACATCATATGGGCTTTTATGCAGCAAAACAGTATTAGTGTTTTATTTTCTCTACTAGTTATTTATAGTAAGATGAGATAGCTTGCATTCCAACAAAAATTCCATACCCAAATTTCACATGAATTACACGTTTTAGGCTCGGTGAATAAAAATAAGTATTTTTAGTAAAAGATTCGTGTGTGTGTATGTCTGTGAACAGTATAACTCAACAACGCTAAGCCAGTTACATACCAAGCGTGGTAATTAAGTTCAGCGTCTTCCAGGATATGACACGGAGACTTTCGAAAAAATCGCCCATCACAAACTACCTACTCTCTACATGGGAAAAATGTCGATATTTTTTTATATCTCTAAAATTCATATTACGATTTTGTTATAATACTATGTTTAAGATTTGCATTACAACTAAAATGTGTGTTTTACATTTTTTACGAATAGCCTGTGAAGTCATCTTCATTCTAAATCCCCCAGGGGCTAAGCTTTTGTAAGTACTGGTTTAGCGTACCCGGGGTGCCCGAGCCACTCATCACCATCATCATCCCTCCACCCTCGTCCGGTGGAGGTGGGTTCGTCCTCGTGACCGGGGGACTCAAGGTATGCTCTCGTGCGTTCTTTGCATCTCGTTCCATGCTGCCCCTCGACATCGTTCGTTCTTGACCTGTCTATTTCCGAACATTTCACACCACGACCATTCATTCACTCATCTTTTCCTTCCTCGCCGGCCTACCTTGCGTGCGAAACGCCCACACAGCTTTGTTTTATTTTCCCATTTTCTTTCTTTTAATCCTCCGTGGACACAGCCTGACGGATACCCGCGCACTGGGTGCGCAGCTGGGTGAGTGGGTAATGGCGTCATCCCCACCGCCCGGAGTCGTCATGTAGAGTATGTGTTCGTATCCGCTGTTCAACTGCAGTCCCGCGGGGGGCCATTGCTTGAGATGCTGACTTCCGACGGCTATTGGGTCCCTCTGTCTATGTTCTGGGAGGTGTGTCCCTGGTGTGAGTCTGGTATAGATAGGCCACTCACCCAAGCCGGGGAACTCCCGGGAAGTCAGAGCCTGAGGTCGGAGACGGTTGCAATGGTAGAGGATTTCTTTCGCTATGTAGCCCTCGTTCTCCATTACTAACAACAAGCGCCGAATAGTCTATGTAACAGAAGTAGCACCAACGACATCTGGTTGTTACTTGGTAATTAGCCGAACAGAGGAAGGCCAATCTTTGGAGAAGGTGAAACATTTTATTATTCAAAAGGGGATTGACGCTACCGCTGGTTCTGTTCTTTCCTGCACCCGACTTCGGAATGGTTCTTTATTAGTTCAAAGTCGGAACAACAAAGTAAGTCCTTGTTACGCGCCACGCTTCTCCACGGAAGGATGCCGAAACACAGACCTGGACCATGACTGCATTGACCGCCACTACCATCCGGCCATCCGTTTCTAGCACTGTTATCAAGCCATCTAAAGTTGGTCCTAAGGTTCTGAAGTCTCAAGGCACTGAAACGAAGCCAAAGTAAAAACTTCACCTTCTCCTCCTCGAAGGTCGCAGTCCCAGGTTGCTTCTGGGACAAGCCGCGCTCAGCGTTACCCCTCGCCCATTGCCACCCAGAACCGATTAACTGCGCTTGAATCGGTTTCTGGCACTGATCGCGTGGGCTCTCCCTTCGAGGAGCCTATGGAGCCTGACCAACTCCATACCAAAAGCCCGAGCACCAAGGTTAAGCAGAAAGTTATTTTGAGACGGCCTTCCAAGTAAGAAGCTTATCCCTTTTATTCATGGCTATACTAACCTGGAATTTACGTGGTGTACGATCGCATAGGGCGGAACTGCAACTTCTATTGCGTTCCCATTCACCTATGGTCGTGTGTTTGCAGGAGACTAAGCTTCGCCCTCACGATGCCTTTGTTCTCCGGGGGTATACCCCGGTTCGCTACGATCTTGCACCGGATGAGGGTACTCCTGCTCATGGGGGTGTCAAGTTATTAGCGCGTAACGACGTTCATTTTCAATCCCTCACACTTATATCCGACTTGCAAGCTGTTGCCGTTAGGCTTTAATTACCCGGCTTTTTCTTTTCTGTTTGCTGTGTCTATTCACCTCCATCGTCTCCCCTCGCTAACGCGGACATTCGAGATCTCCTGTCCGCTCTCCCAACACCATTTGTTCTGTTGGGAGATTTAATGCCCAATACCCCCTGTGGGGTTCGCCGAGGGCTTTTGCGAGGGGAAATCTTCTTTCCGACATTTTTTCTCAGTTCACCCTCTCCATCCTCAATACAGGTGAGCCGACTTTTCCGTCTGATTCTTCTAGTACACTCTCTCACTTGGACCTTGCCGTTTGCTCACTCCAGCTTGCTAGTCGTCTGCAGTGGAACGTCGTCGCTGACACCTACTCCAGCGTCCATTACTCTGCATAGTTTCTCTTCTGTCTCACCACGTCCAGCATTCCAGAGTACCTACCTGGATATTCAGAAAAACCAACTGCAGATTTTATTCCATCCTCGTGTGTTTTCAGGACCAGCCCTTCTCTGGCGTTAACCAAATGGTGCAGCACTTTTCGTCCACGATTCTATCTGTCGCCGAACGCACGATTCCCCGTTCATCCTTTCACCCTCGGCGTATTCCTGTTCCGTGGTGGAACGAGGCTTGTCGGGACGCCGTTCGTGCTCGTAGAACTGCGCTTAGAGTGTTTCGGCGACACCCTACACTTGATAATTTGGTTACTTTTAAACAATCGCGCGCCGGGGCTCGCCGCATTATTCAGGATAGCAAGAAGCCGTCCTGGACTCGTTTTGTCGAGTCTTTTAATCGCTTCACACCTTCCTCTATTTGGGATAAACTGTCGCTTCTCCGGTAAAGTGTCGCATTTTGCTGTGTGTGGCCTTCAGCTTTCCAATGCCACCATAGTGCATCCGGGTGCCATTGCTAACACTCTGAGTGCTGCCTTTGAGGCGATTTCCAGTTCTGCTCCTTATTGCGCCGGCTTTCGCTCTCTCAAAGACCTGCAGGATTCCGAGACCTATAATTTTCGGTCTGCTAATGCGGAGTGTTGTAATGCACTTTTCAAAATGAGGGAGCAGGAGCACGCTCTCCATTGCTCTAGGCACTCCGCTCCTGGGCCGGACGGCATTCATGTCTTGATGTTAAAGAACCTTTACGCCGAGAGTAAGCTCTTTCTCTTACAGGTCTATAACCGTATTTGGCAAGACGGCTTTTTTCCTTCCTTTTGCGCGAAGCCACCATTGTCCGTATACTTAAACCTGGGAAGGATCGCCAACTACGTTCCAGCTACCGCCCTATCTCCCTCACCAGTTGCATTTGCAAGGTGATGGAGCGCATGAGCAACGGGCGGTTGGCATGGTGGCTTGAGTCTCAGAAAGTTCTAGAGAACGCTCAGTGCGGATGTCGTCGCCATCGCTCTACCGTCGACCATCTGGTGTCTGTCGACGCATATTATGAACGGATTTCTGAGAAAGTGTCAAACATTGGCTGTGTTTTTTGACCTGGAGAAAGCTTATGACACTTGGAGGGGCGGCATATTTCGTACACTTCACGCATGGAATTTCCGTGGTCGTCTTCCCATATTTCTTCGGAGGTTATGACGGACCGTGTCTTTCGTGTACGTGTGGGCTCGATTTTATCTAGTAGTTTTATTCAAGAGAACGGTGTACCGCAGTGTCACACTTTTTGTGATTGCTATTAACCCCATTGTTGATTGTATTCCAGCTGGCATTTCCTCGTCCCTTTTCGTCGACGATTTTGCCATTTATTGCAGTTCACGGCGGACCTGTCTGCTCGAACGTCGTCTCCAGAGCTGTATCGACCGTCTCTACGCCTGGAGTAACACCAACGGCTTTAATTTCTCCGCCGAGAAATCCGTCTGCATCAATTGGTGTTGATCTTTGATTGAAAGCTGAGATGGACTTCTCACATTTCCTTTTTAAAAGCAAAGTGTGACCGTTCTCTTAATATTTTACGTGTTTTAAGTGACACATTCTGGGGAGCTGATCGGACCATTCTTCTGCATCTTTATCGCTGTCCGGTCCGGTCCAAGCTTGATTACGGGTGTATTGTCTATTCATCGGCATGTCCGTCTGTGTTACGTGGCCTTAATGCCATTTATATCGTGGCATAAGGGTCGCTACTGGGGCCTTATTACTCGCGCAAAACTTCTGGAATCGTGACCTTGATTGCTACCCCAGCTACCGAGCCTAGGAGTGGTTTATGTTTAGCTTAATCAACGAAAGCGATATGATACCTTTGCTTACTCACAGTGCGTAACACATACAGTCTGCATAGAAAGTGTCTGCATCTGGTTGTAATTTTAAAGAGAGCAGCAGTATCTAAATAGTACTTATTTTATATTTGTTATATTCATAACCATGGCTCCTATGTTTTCAAAGTTAAGTGGTAAGGTGTTACATAGTCAAAGTAGGGAAATAATTGCAAATGTCATCGACTTCATGAAGCAAGAAGCAGAGATGAAGGAAGAAAATATATGTTCGTCCGAGTTCCACAAAAGCCTTAAGAGAGTGAAAGAAAGAGTAGTCAAAGCAACTGGTGTTACACCGAGTTCCGTTTCCAGAGTTCTCAAAGATAAGATAAAAAAAACATATGGATGAAAGAATGCCATTTAACACGCCTGGGAAGAAACATAAGGTCCCTAAAGGTATTACAGAAATAGACGATTTCGAATGCGTCATTCGTCGCAGATTCACAATTCCTATGTGGAGGAAAAAACTGTGCTAATAATAAGCAGATTGCTCATCCAGCTGAAACACAGCAGAAACTTTCAAGGTGGTGCTACAAATTTCAGAAACATTATTAAAGATTTATGGTTCAAGTGGAAGAAACCGAAATCAAATAGAAGAGTTCCAACAGAAAAGCAAAATAAATAAATAAATAAATAAAATGAAATAATAATAATAAAATAAAAAATAAAAATAAAAAGTAAATGTTGCCATTATAGCTTAGTCGGTTAGAGCAACGGCACGGAAAGCCTAAGATCTGTGGTTCAAATCCCGGCTATGGCATTGAATTTTTCAGTCTGGTTCTACCTTTCCAAATGACTAATTTTATATGTACTTATATCAGCATCAATTTTCAAGGTGGTGCTACAAATTTCAGAAAAATACTATAATGTATGAAGATGAGTCATACATACACAGCAGTCATACAGCATCTAAAAGTTGGAGTGACGATAGCGAATTAGGTTTGCAGGCACCTGTTGCCAAAGGGCAAATACTTATTATCGTTCGTGCTGTTGGAAAGATAGGCTTCGTTCCAAATGCCCTTCTTTTACAAGTCGCAACAAACAACAGGAGATTTTCATCAAGAAATGAATACAGAAAATTACATGAAGTGAATCAACGCCATGTTGATATCTAATATGCCTGCTGGGTCTGTTCTGGTCATCGACAATGCTTCACAATGCGTCAACACTCAAATTCACAAACCACCTACCTCAACTTCCTTGAAAGAAGAAATGAGAGCTTGGTTACTTAGACATAATAAAGCTTTAGATGAAAGCATGAGTAAAACAAAGCTATATAACTTAATTAAAGCCAACAAACAGCTTCAGAAGTCATACATACTTGACCAGATAGTAATACAACATCGCCATAATGTACTTAGACTGTCATCGTATCGCCCAGATCTAAACCCAATCGAATTAATCTGGGCTGATGTCAAAAAATGGGTGGCATGCAGAAATATCACTTTTAAATTAAAATATGTGGAGCAGTTATAACGCCAGCAATTTGCTGAAATTGGAAGGCCAGAATGGGAAAATGTATGGTGACATGCTGAATAAATTAAAAATCATTATTCCGAAAAATACAGAATTGCAGAAAATCAAATAGAAATAATTCTCATCCAGGATAATGGTGCAGAAAGTAGTGACAGCAGTGATGACGGCAATAATGTGAGTGATTCCGCAGAAGAGGAAGGGTTGTTAGATGTGGAAGAATTGGAGGCAATGATTGACAGCGTTTTTTATATTAAGCGCTTTTTACAGCGTGGATTTTAATATACTGTATATAACTAAGTTTATCAGCGCAACACAGTGCATAACCGTTGTGGATATTTGACGATGACTGTCCCACGCACTCCTGCAGCATGCAGTCGATCGGTCACCACCTGATGTGGTAAGCAACTCGCATCATAGCTCTCATTAAGATTTTCACGTGTCTAGAACTGTTGCGCCGATTATACCAACCAACCCTGTACCCAGTCTGTATGCTGAAGCTGCAGATCCTCCGCTGTCCTTCAGGCGTGAGATGCTTTTGTGCAGCTATGCATGTCGAGTCTCAAGCTTGCCTGACCACCCGTCCTTGCTATAATTTTTCGAGGTTTCGCTTGATCGGCAATATTTAATTAGCTCCTCTGCATTGCTTCATCCAGGGGTTCCATTTCGACAGCTTCTTCGGCATCTGGACGTTACGCCAGCACCGGCCTTTCCCAGGGGGGAAACGCATTTACCTCCATGGTTGCGCGCTGAGGCCCTCTGTCACCTTGGTTTAACGTCGATGCCGAAGAATGAGACACCTTCTTTAGTCCTTAAATCAACGGTTTTAGAACTTTAGGCGCAATTCGGGGACTCTTTTTATATATACCGATGGGTCTAAGACTGATGTTGGAGTAGGGTGTGCCTTTGTTTTTGGTCAACGTAGTTTTACCTTTCGTTTACCTGGGCAATATTCGATTTTTACCCCCGAAACTTTTAGTATTTATCAATCCGTTTTATATCTTCAGCGGCACGACTTGCGGCACTGTGTTGTTTTTACGGACTCTCTGAGTGGCCTTCAGAGTATTAACGCGCTGTACAATTACCACCCCCTCGTACAGCGCATACATGACCTGCTCCACTCGCTTGGTGCCTCTGGCATCCGCGTCTCCTTCATGTGGATTCCAGGTCATGTGGGCATCTCAGGGAACGAGTTTGCCGACGCTGCTGCCAAATCGGCGATTGTATCACCCAGATTTTTTACCTATGTTGTTCCCTCGTCAGATTTGTGTGTTATTTTACGTCACCGCATCCTCTCGCTTTGGCGCGATGAGTGGACGGCCCTCCGGGGGAACAAGTTGCGGGAGGTTAAGCCATTCCCGTTAGTCTGTGGTACCTCTTCTCGCTCTTCTCGTCGGGAAGAGGTAATTTTAGCTCATCTAGGAATCGGACATTGCCTTTTTAGTCATAGAAACCTGCTTAGTGGTGACCCCGCACTGCTGTGTGAACAGTGTTGTGCGCCCTTAACGGTGCGTCACATTTTAACACAGTGTTAAGTTTTAGCTCCATTGCGCGTTCGTGTGGTTCTGCCTGTTGGCATAGCCAACGTTTTGGCAGACGAAGCGCATGTTGTAGAATGTCTTTTACGTTTTATCAGTGACATTGGTTTTAACCGACGCATTTGATGCGCTGAGCGTGTTTTAGCTGTGTGATTTTAATTGTCTTTTTTAATGGGGGCTATACTCACCAGTGGACATATGGCGCAAATGTCCCATGCGTTCTACAGTTCTTGACACGTCGTTTTACTCTTTTATTGTTTTCTTTACCGTGTTTTATTGTGGTGGTTTTAGCATTTGTGTGCTTGTTTTTTTTTTGTGTTTTTGACTATGCGGTTTTATACCGTATTTTAGTATTTGGATTTTAAATTTTACACGGTGTGAGGGCGCTGATGACCTTCGATGTTTAGCGCCCTTAACCCCATCATTCAATTTGAATGAATTTTGTATACCGTAAACGATAGACAAAAGCTTACTACATATAAAAAAGGAAAGAAAAGAGTAGAAAGAAAAGTAGATCCCATTAAACATGCAATGTTTGTCAGATATTTTCTGTTTTGATGGCATGAACCATTTCCGAAGTTTTCTTTATTAGCGGTATGAATTGCCAATTTTTTTTCAATTGCTAAATCGCTATTTCTTTTTATTTTAATTATCCAGGAGGATTGTCCTTTAGAAGGAGCGCACTCTAACACCACATCTTTATATGCACCAGGCTGTGTGTTATAGAGCAACGTGGCAAATGTAATTGCTTTTTAATGTTTTTTCGTTTTATTTACATGCATTCCCTCTTCTTAAAGGATGTATTCTACTCGCGAAAGAACTTCAGGAGGCCTGACCTACAGATGACCCCACATCAAAGCTTTGAGAAAGAAGTGGCACTTTTGGATACTTACTTTAAAGGTTAGTAATTTTTATACCTTTAAGAAAATTGAAAAGGAGTAGCATGACTTTGGGTTATGATTTATCGGTTAATTTTGCTGCCCTTGCTCAGCAAATGTATTAAGGGTACTCGGTACTAAAACTATTAATTTTCGTTACTGACGCCCTTTGTTCTGCTTCTGTTTTAGATTTATGAAAGTTTCCTTTCTTATAACTTTATTGTCCAATGAGCTTCTTTCGTCAAAAATTTGGAGGCCAAAATGCAATACGAGGCGTGTTTTTAAAGTACCATAAATTAAAAACAAATAACATTATTTTCCAAATATTTTATTACCATTCATTACCTGAACCTTACACTACTTCTCCACATAGTCACCGCCGTTATTCAGGCAGTTGTCGTAACGGGAAACCAGTTGTATGTCTTCGTCAAAGAATGATGCTGCCTGTGATGAAAGCCAAGTCTGCTCTTCGTTTCACATCATCTTCATGAAATGTTTTCCACGAAGGAATTTCCTCATATGAAGAAACAGATGAAAATCGCTTGGTGCCAAATCTGGACTGTACGGAGGGTGGTCAAATTGTTCCCAACCAAATGATGCGATCATATCTTGAGTTGGTTTGGCTGTGTGTGGCCGAGCATTGTCACTCACTATTGTTCCCCCATAAACCTCACACAATTAGCGATGGATGTTTGCTGGCATAATGTTTTTCGCATTCAAAAAACGAATCACTGATCTGACTTCACAGTCGGCTGGTCCCTCGATTGTTTTGAACATTTCAAAACGCTCTAGTGACAGGAAAACAGAATGACAATCGCTCACAGCTGTTCCTGGCTTCATAAGGAATGGAGGAAGTGATCGCGCATGCTCAAAATCGCGAATGCAGGGGCAAAATATCAAAACGGTGCTTACTTTAAAAACACGCTTCTAAATAAACATACCTTAAACTGTGGGAGTTATGGTCTGTTTAGTTATTAGCCCAAAAAGCAAAACTGACACATGTATTACCCTCTAATTTTGGCACGTCTTTGAGTCCTATTTCACTGAGGATATCGCTTGGTTACAGATTTAAATCGGCTTACGTTTTGTCACAGATTTGTTCGACATAATAACAATAATGTTCATGGTCGTATTTGCCTAACCTTCCAAGAAAATGAAATCAAATATGAAAATTAAGTTATATGCGAAATAACTCGTAAGAAACAATCTGAAAATGTGACTTTTAAATTCTGCATCATCGGAGTAGTTCTTTACAGTGAAATATTATATTTTAACTTCGAATTTTTATCCTGAAAAAGAACAAAAACGTGTCAAATTATGTATGTACAAAACAGCCGTGTATTAAGTTTTTATCCGAAACTTCGTTGGATATCAAGAGAAAACTCCTTAGACTCTTCGTCCAATTTCAAACAAAATTTGAAAGAAGTTGGAAGGGCTAAAATCTAAGAAGACAAACTTTGGAGATAATCAGGTTTTAAAGTTTCATGCACTTTTTACAACACATCGCACATCCATTTTGATGTCACGTTTGAGAATTTAAATGGCCAAAAGGGCAACACTGCAATCGCATCCTTATTTGACAAGTTTCGCGATATTTTTCTATAAAATTAAAATATCACATCGTTTCGTTTTGTTTTGAAAATGTTGTAAATTCAGTACGGAGCACCCTTAAGGTAGTTTAAATTAATAGGCCGAAGTAAAAGGCTATTGTCATGGGACTTTCTAATATTGCTGCATTAAAACTTAAGAAAGAATATTCGTTAACACCAAATTATTTCTATGACTTACCTGATTTTCGCAGGATGGGTACAAGGACGATGAGAAACCAATCGCTTGCATGTACCTATACAATGAAAGTGAAAGACAGTGCACTTATGAAATACTGCGATAAAGGAGAGCTTTGCTAATGTTTGGCATCTACTGCGAGTAAACAGTCTACTACAAAGTGATTGGGGACAGTTTTCTTGTTAGTTGAAGGTTGTTTCTTTAATCCCTATCTTTTTTTATTTTATTTTTAGGGGAGCTTAGGGTAGTATAGTTGCAAGGTTTCAGTCATGGTCATTTTGTTAAATGTTAAAATTGTCGCACTTGCAGATTTAGTAAGCAAATTTATAAATCAGCTTTCAGAAGAAAGAGAAAGTATTAATTTTGCATTAAAAATGCCAACCGTTTTCAATTACATAAATGCAGTCAAAGTAAAGCATTTTGGTCATATTACTTCACTGTTTTGAACAATAATATTAAACCTGTTGGAACAGTTTCTTTTCATGACGTTAGTACTCGCGGTGGTTTTGACTATTGTCACGGCTCTGGGCCAAAGGAAGTTACAGATTAATTAAGACATGTAAGAGCTTACTGTACTGAAGGGTGGTGTAGCATGGTGATTGGCGAGTATCACTGATAAAATGAAACTTTGTAACACGTGGGTTTTCAAGAAACCAAGCGACGCAGGCTCCCGCCGCAACACGAGGTAGAATCCCCCGAGTGACCAAAACCGAGGATTTTTAAAGCGAAATCCGACCACTCAGGCAATACGGCACTTGATAGGTTAACGTACTGACCGCAACTCAGCGATCTTCCAATCATTATCCTAAGTCTGACACAGCGACTTCCGTGTCTCGCCATTTGACTAGCGTATGGTAGCTTTATGTTCCGGGTTTAACAATTTAGGATTATATTGCCAAAAACTATACATTAATTACTATAATGGTGCTAATGCCAAGTGCACCGTGACACTGTTAATGTAGCTCGTTTAAAGTAATTTATGATCCTGAAGTTAAAACATTTGCGCAAATGACAAACCAAGTAATTACAACAACAAAAAAAGCTGTAAAATCGGAGTCCCGTAATATACATGACTTCATAGAATCTTCTCCATGCTCCTTTAAAGAATTCAAAATACAATTGTACGGAAACTGAATTATCATTAAAGCTTTGAAAGTGCTGTAATTACAAGTAAATTGTTCATTTACTGTCTATCGCTTTTGTACTTTTGGAGTTTGGGAAGCATTTTTTATACACTTTCATGTGCCCCACACAAATCATTATAACGCTTCTTGGAATGAGACCTGGTCTTCACATCTACCTTTTTTCCCCTTGAACGGTGCTTCTGCCCTGCATTGGGGCTCTTTTTTGCACCTTTTGCACTTGATTGACGTCTTCGGTTGTGCAAAATTTAGCAACTTTCACTCGTATTTCTTTGGATGGACATTAATAGTGAATTCTTGTAAACGGCGCCTTTCATTATACTCGAACCAATTTGCAAAACGTATCCATCGCACAGGGATTCCTGGAAATGAGGTACTTGCGCGTTAATACTGGTGTTAACTAACATAAGGAAGTGGTGTATCAAGGGCCGGCGTCTGGGCTCTATTGCTATGGCGAAAATGCCTCCCTTACCTTAGTCCTAGCAATAGGCAAATTGTATGACGCTATCTAGCAGCACGTACGATAGAAACGGAAACCCAGGGGGACTGCTGTTCTGAGGGGAAATCCAAAATGTCATCACGATTCACCTTTCCTCCATCACTGCTGTAGAGCAAGTAGCACACATTTCGTCTATTGCTCACATTAGATTTTGTTAAGCTGTTCATAGTACTTAATTCAGGCTTCTTTGCATCTCTGTTTTTCTTATCGATTGTGTAATTTCGTACATTATGATTGTATAATTTTCCTTTTTATAACATAGGAAACAATATTCAGGTTTTCCCTGAATCCAAAGAAACATTTGTAGTAATCCGTCATCGTTGTGTTCACGAAGTCAAGAGACAACTTTTTTTTCATGAGGATTCCAGCAATTGTTACATTTTTCTTAATCAATTCTTCTGCAATAGGTATGCTGCAAAAACAGCTACCTGCCGTCACATTCCACCCAGTAGCTTCAGTTAGTCCCATTATTGTTTCACTTCTACTTTTGGAGAATTTAAAAAAACGATGGGTTATTCAGGATGCTTTCCGACATATTTCCATTGTGTGTACTGCGTTTTTGTATCCGTCATCATCAAACCCTTCAGTTTCTTAGTTATATATACACAGCAATCTACCTTTCCCTAAAAGGAACGAACGTTTCATCAGTAGTCGCATATTCTGATAACATATTACGAATTATTTCACATGATTTCAGCTAAACAGTTCAAAAGTGTCTCCTACTGTTGCTAAAGGATCAATTTTCCTTCTTTGAACAGATTCTTAAGCGCTAACGGAGTGCATGCTGTGAAAGGAAGGTGGTTGTGAAATACATCAATTTCTAGCCTTTTTTATCCCAAAAGTTTTTCAAATGTTGATATCCCCGTCTGCACACATCTGCTAATAACAAAAGACCAGTAGGTGATTTCATTTCAATTTACCCAGTGTATGCACCATCCTGTTATCAAGAAACAATTATGTACAAATGCTTTGTATAGACGACTTGACAGGTGGAGTGGTTTAAGTCTCTTACTGATTGTTTTACAAGGAAAAGAAGGCGTATTAAGGATATCAAGAACAAATGGATTTATTCAAAGAAAATAATGCAAATGTACTCGAATTCAGTAAGTTATCGCAACTCCCCATACTATTTATATCACTATCTTTTTCACCAGAAGTTTTGCAATACAGTATAAGTGAAAAATAGATTTTTTTGTTACTTACGCCTCTCCGCATTTGAACAGCTGAAATATTAGTATATGCAATGACTATTGCAGAATGTGTGTCACCAGTAGACAGAACACTATAACACGGTTTTGCTCCTCTTACAGCTACTCTCATATCTGAAGATATCTAATACTTTTATTTTCATATTCGGATACTCCTCGAGGTATGTGACTTGTTTCCACCTTGATATCCCATCTTTGCCGACAAAAATATTATGCTCCTCAGTAATATGTATTAATAGGCCATTCACTAATTGTCTCAAGCATTTAAGGAACGCTTCCTTCATTTTCACCGTAATTCACATCTGCCTCAGGATCACTATTATTAATTGGTTCCTTATAGATGTGGTTCTTTTCGGAAAAAGATCGCTCAACGTCATTGTCTTCAAACTCTTTGTATAACTATATGCGAATTTTAGCGGATTCTAATTCTTAACTACCCTTTGACGCAGCCCTATACCACCATAACTGACTACATGGGACATTTAAAGTCTCTGAGATTTTAAGTTGACGGATCTTTCAGACAGAGAGAGTACTCACCATGCCTCTCTCTGCGGCGCTACAGACATCCGTCGTATACACTCCATCCAAACCCATTGGAGTATCAGTGGCGGGATGTTTATCTTCTTCAGATTGTTGATCCGAGTCTTGCCTAATGCTTGAACTATATATCCAGCTTAATCCTCTGATTCATCTAAATTGATTATCAACCTCTCAATAATGTCATTTCTACGTAAAACTGTTGAATAGTTTTCACATGGCCTTTCCCCAGCGTTTTATTGCCACTTTTCGATTCCAGTATCAAAAATACATTTACATCACTACTTTAATACGAAACATTATGTTTAGCAACACCCCTCTTTTCCTGCACACACATGAATTCAATTGCATTGAAATTGCAGTATTAAGCTGGTAACCCCACTTACTTATGCTCATGCATTTCTGGCATATCGTCTGTGTAATATAGTTTGAAATTATCGTTTTTGTTTTTAATTTAATAAACTCATACAACAGCACCTTTATCGAACATGATCAAATTCAATGTGTTTACTTTGAAGCCATGTGTGTATTACGGATGACAATGTAGGTGCCTTATTAGTTCCCACTGAGTGGTAAGAGATGTCATCCACAACAATTACACTGTGGGAGAGAAAGCTTGCTAACTGCTTATTAAAACCCAGCAATACTTTATTGTCCATATTTTCATGTTAGCCTTTTTTCGGATTTTGACTTAAAGGCACAAAAAGCGTCGGGAACGAATCTAGAGGAATCTTGTGCAAGTACGATTACAAACCGCTGATCTTATCCTATGAGTGTTTTGAGCGGAATGCCGGCTTCTTCTAGGTAGCAATTACATTTCTTTTATTTGTATTTGTTGAATTTTTTTTTCTTTTCTTTTATTTTGCGATTTACATTAAACTAGATGTCAACCATATGAGTCCAGTAGCCTTAAATTTAATGTTTCTGTAAAATCTAAATCATATGCAAACATCAAACCTTTCCATTAATAATAATTTTCTCCCTTGTTAAATTTTAGTGTATCTTAAGCACCACTACCTTACAAGAAATCTTTAGCTTTTCGTGCGTTATATGATGTCCTGCAAACTAATTATAAAATCAGCTTGATAAAAGCATTAGATAGTTCGCTGTATTGCAGCGGTAATGAATTTACTTACTTCTTTAAGCAGTGAAGGCTCACGGCCGGTGTTAGTAGCAGATGATGATTTCCGGGCTTGCGGGCCGTGGTCTACTGAAAGCCCTTCTGGCTTCCACAAGTTTCGTTCGTAGCTGTGACGAACTTTCCCAGTGACGATCAACCAAGAAAGTCTATGTCGCCTCGTGCAGCTAGTCTGCAATGAGATGGAAATATAGATAAAGATGTGCGGGTACCGCTTTTGCACCCCGGGACTCAATGGTGATAGATCGAAGGGTTCCCGTGCTGGAACGATAGATCGTATAGGGTCCTAGAAGACATACTTGACTACCAATCCCAGTATGCCTCTTGGGAATTCATGCAAGTAGCATGAACCTTAACTATTAGGATTGAGAGAGTGGGATTTGTATTCTTGGGTGTAGGTATGTTCATAATTCATGCTGTTAGTGTTAGATTAGTCTGTGGTGGAATTAAAACTAGGGGTGAAAACTTAAGAAATTCAAGCTAATAGTGGTATTCGTAGTATTTTTCTGATGTACTCGCGTATCCTCGGGCTGTCTCGTGGGCTGCGTCGTAATGTCTACCTGCGCGTTGCCGCTTCGGTCACTGAAACATACTTACGCTAAGCGAATTAACTAAGTAATATTCTAGTGATGTATAGATTACGGTACAGAGCTGAAATGAAATTAAATTATGAGCTAGTCTAAGGTATTGCAAGGTAGATTAAAATTAATTCTAATAAAGCATGAGATTGCAGCATCTGCGTCGGAGTGCCTTCTAATTTGTATCGTATACTGGAAATGCAAAGTGTATATAGTATATATTATTTTTAGGGGTTTTCCTTGTTGATTTATTTATTTTTAGTTTAACTCCTTTAACTGGTTAGGTCATATCGGACGATCAGTGAATGAAATAGGTGAAATGATACTCAACTGAGCCCGAGATCCATTGAGCTCATTTTCAACTTAACGTATGAAACCATAGCCGTAAAACGTTTGCCTTCATGGGATGGGATGGGGTCTCTTACCCTCGGGGCCGCCTTGACTCCGAGAACAAGGATTTCGAGGACTACCAAGGCTGTGTATTGTGAAGAAGAGCGTGTAATGCAACCATGGTCACGTGTAATATTTTAAGGGAATCTTACTAGCGCATTAAGATATTCTTATATGTCAATTTCGGGTTCCCCCAGCCGAAGGTTCGATGAAATCGAGATAGCGGTCTGGTATGTTAGCATAAGTTTCATAAGTACTGAGTTTTGTAATAGACCATTACGATTCCTTTCTTTATCCCTGTGAAGGTTAAAGCTTAGGCAATTAATATATCCCTCAATTGAGTGAAGCTTTAACCCCCATATAGGAGAGATGCCGGTACTACCGGGGACTGTTTGGCAATTATTCGAATTATTCTATTCTGGAGTGTCTGTAGTCTGTGTTTTTGCAGCGTTACCCCATATCGGGCCGCGTAAGTAATAATTGGTCTAAGTAATGTTTTGTATAGGATAAGTCCTCTATTCGGCCTTAGTTGGCTATCAATATTAAATATTGGGAATAATCGGTTTAGTTGTACATTTGCGATGTACTTGTTCCAGGTAGGACCTTGATCCATGACCAGACACAAGTAGGTCACATGGTCCATCCATTCGATTCCTTTGCCTTGGAAGTGTAGAGGCATTGGGGCGTGTTTGCCTTTACGCTTTAATGTTCTTTTCGTATAGACAATTGCTTGTGTCATTCTTATGTTTACTTTAAATCGCTGTTTTGTGAATCGAGGTTCCAGAGTGTTTAGCGCTTTCTGAAGACGTAGATGTAAAATTCCCGCTGGAGTTGACGGTATTACTAAGGCAAGTATCTACGCATATGTTTTTGTCTGTTCTTATTGGTTCTTACATGTCCTTAAAGGAGGATCGAACTAAATTTCTAAAGAATTGTAGCAATAAAATATAAACAATTTGGAGCACATTGTTGAAAACCGCGTTGTTCTATGATCTCTCGTTTTCATTTTGGAAGTACTTATATGTTTAATGCTCACCTCGCGCTGACGTCATTAGGCTAGGATTGCGCCACGCTACCTCATGTCAGCCTTTCGTTGCATTTAATACCTGTTATGTTGTGATTGTAGGACAGTTTTTTCTTTCCTAGTGTTCTGTGAGGCGTTAGTTCAAGAATGCCTGCGTGCAGTGTTATGGTTGAAATGTTGGTTATTACTAGATTTCGAACATGTAGCACTAAGAACTTCAAAAATAGGCAGGTAAAAAAGTACTAAAATATCCAAAATAGGCGCTTAAAATAACAAAGTACTCTAACTTAAAACAGTTTTATTGTGATTGATGAAGGATAATCATGCATACTTGTTTTAGAAACTTGTTTCTATTACTTGAAATAAATGCTATAAATACTGTGCTGTATTATACATTTAATAATTTTAACATTGATCATTTAAACACATCACATAGCATAAGCAAACAGTCTTATAATCATAACTCTGATAATGATCTATAATTAAGTGACAATGAACAATTTTGTATTTATTTCAAAGAAAGTGGTTTTAATGTGTCCGATTTTATAAAAATAAGAATAATGAAGAACGAGAAATTCAAAAGCCCTAGATTGAAAGATGTGGTGCTTTCGAAATTTTTAGAACTATAAGAAAAACCTTCCAAAAAAAGGAAATTCAAATTTTCTTTTTTTTTTTTTAAAAAAAAGCAAATGCTTCAGCTGGTCGATAATTCAGTAAGCAGTTCTCAGCCAGAAATTGAAGCCACACAAATTTCTGAGTCTTTACACATGGAGTTGAAGATGATGCTGAAATACATGCGAGTGGGAACTGAAATCTTTAGTGCTATAAACGCCGCTAATGTGAACCAAAATTAAACTGATGAAGTCGAATCTTCGCCTGTAAATAATAAAGATTATAAGCCGAATGCATATTTGAGGGAATCCAGTGAAGATGGAGAAGATGTAGGTATGTCCAGAACATTTTCTTGTGTTTGTATTTATAAATGCTCTCCTTGCGCTATTTAGTATTCTATCACACATGTGGTGGACCTGTCACTGAAAGAAAATCTAACACCCGAGGACTTTTAAAGCGAATTATAACTCCCTGTGTCAATGGGCACACTTATGAGTGGTGCTCTGGAAACGAAAGTGGAAGTCTGAAAATTAATGTGTGCATAAATACATCAGTCATGTATCTTCGCGGAACGACATTTAACTCTTTCTTGGCATTCTCAAAAGCAATAAAACTATTATTTTTTTCTAAATCATATTCTTATAGACATGTTAAAAAATTGTATTTCCTTTCTGTACACAAAGGATGATTAAAAGAAAAAGAAAATAATTTTGCAATTACCATAAATTTTCAAGTTTATGTTAATGGACAGTGCTACTCTCCAGGATTTTCTACTAAATATGTCATATTCTATAATGAATTTGGCAACAAATAAAATATTAGATTTCACAATTGTACAGAGAGGAACTATATCTGGTGATATTGAAAAAGCTGCTTGCGAAAATATAAGACTCCTATGAATGAAAACCTGCCCATAAATTGTCCCTGATAGATAGACACCGGCTATTACAGCTTTGAGGGAAAAGAAATTTCCGCATATATACTATTAATTTGATGTATGTCATCTTGCTAAATCGCTCATGAAAATATTCAAGGCACTACAGTGACTACACATTCCCGTTGAAACTTAACGCTATGACTGATCATCTGCTCCGGCAGGGGATACTTGCTTCAAGAATGCTGGCTAGCGGCATGACGTCAACACAGTGCGCTGCCGGCGTGGAAAATACTTTGCAGATCCTGAATGGTATGTCCTATATTGTTCCTGCTTCCTCTACAGGTGTAAAACCTTTGGTCGTTGAGGTAATCCCCAATGACAACTATGGCAGAGTCTGGAAATTCGTATTTAGCTTTCTGAGTAGCCCGGCGTAGCCATACTTAAGCACGTTGTATATCTAAGTAGAGGGCGCCTGTTGGCTTATTTGTATTGAATCTTTCGGTAATTTGTTCCATCAATCATAGCAGTTGTAGGGTAGTGGAATGTTGTGCTCGGAATCCAAATTGTTCCTGTGTTAATATCCTGTGTTTGTGCATGCGTGTTCAATAGTTTTGATGTCACTTTTTCCAAACCTTTGCTTATTGTATTTGGGAGGCTAATTGACCTATAACTGATGGGTAGAGCAAGATTCTTGTTGGATTTAGGTAATAAGAGCATTTTGGCTTATTTCCAAATTGGGGGAACCTACCGTTTTAAGGGTATAGTTATAAATATTCGCTAAAAGCTTTACAGTTGTGTTAGATTCTTTAGTGCCACATTTGGTATTTTGTCTGGTCCTGGTGCCATTCTTGTCGGCAGGTGCTTAATAATCCAGAGTATTTCACCAATTTTTGCCGTTCGCACTTTGTTGTGTGTCCGTGTTTACTTATGTTTTCCAATTTCTAAGGCGAATTCTTGCACATATGTTGGGTAGAAGTTTCTATTATAGTATTGTTAATTTCAGGTGGAGGGATATTTGTGCGCGTGCGTGTTAAGCATTTTGCCAGCCGCCAAACTGTGTTTTGTTAGATATTTAGATTTTCGAGAGTATTTTTCCATTGGTTGCGAATATAGTTTCGGGCGTGGTCGTAATAAGTCTCTAGATTCGTAAAATTCGATCCGTTGAATTACATTTCTTGTTCGCTGCTATGTATTCGGAGCATTAATTTCGTCAGAACGGGCAAATGATCTGACGTGAGTGACTGTAGAACTTCTAAATCTACATCAAAGGGTATATTATTTAAAAGTATTATTGCTTAGCGGTATGGCTTTGAGGCGCGACGTCTGGCGCATGCACAGAAGAGGTTTCATACTCACGCCGTTGCTTGGCGCTATGTTTTGACTCGATTGGTCCGAGTAGCAATATAGACGTCAAGCGCTGGCGCGTGTATGAAAAAAAATGTCATTCACTAATGCAGAAGACCGCTTCTTAATTGAGCTAGAGGGGCAACATCGTCTTTATGATCTCAAATGTGACCATTACAAAAATCATAACATCAGGGAGAATGTTTGACCAGAAATATGGTAAAATCAGTTAAGCGACACGGTGTATTTAAAAAAAAATTACAATGTCCGCGGAGTATGAGGTTTAAACAAAATAATACATGGTATTTATGGTTATACAAAACAGGTTTGGCATTATGGTTGTGAACATGATTTCACATAATTACAGAGTCTAAAATACATCCTGCTTTTCTTTAAATAGCTATAGGGTACACACATTACAGAATCCGTTACATAAAATGTCAGCTTTTGTTTACTAAATGTCAGTTTGCCTTATTTGTCTAAACAAGAGAATTTTAATGTTGCGAAAAAGCTATTTTATTGTAAGTTTTACCTTTTTAAATTTAGAATAATGTAAGCATACTTTTGAATATTGCTATATTTTCAGAGTAAAATGCGGGAAGCAAGCTAGCTTTCCTGAACAATGAGTTTTTTTACCTATTGTCAGAATACATATATCCGCGAATTTATCCAAACACGTGGTGTTTGACCGTGTGACAGTCTCAAGCCTCCTTGATAAAATATGCAAATGTGATTTGATTTTAGAATTGTAAAATATTTTAACATTAAAGAGTCATACTCTTTTAAGATTTAGCTTTGTTTCTCAAGCCTTACATATACATGTCTCAAAACTGCCTTCAGACGAAGAATTTAGACAGATTGCAATGTCTTGATTATGAGATCATTTGACAATTTTTGTTGCACGTGTTTGCGTGCTGACACTTCTAAGTGTTGTAATAAGAGGAAGAATATAAAACCCAATTATTTGAATAACCATAAACAGTACAGCCATACACATTGATCCTTCATCATCCAACACAGTGTTGCAGTACGAAAGTATTATTGTATTCGTATCAATCCTCCCACAACCCTGCCTAATAAGTAACAATAAAACAAATAAATGAGTAATAAATTAATTAAAATAAAGGGTGAGCTATATTTTATTTAACCTGAATACATATATGTAAATTCTACTGCAATGTGTCCTTGACCGAGACGGAATCTCATATTGTCAGCAATGCAGTATAGTTGTGACAGCTTCCCAAACAATACACGGAAATATAGAAACAGAAAATTTATAACCTTACTGCTGAGGAAGAAGTCCCTCTTGCAACATGCTCTTCTCAGCAAGAAGTTTCATCTCTGACCATAAACATCTCGAACTGGTAGGAAGAAAATGAGTTACAAGAAAACAGTTTAAAGCCGCTAGAGAAAAGAGCTGCCCAAAGAGAGTTGCCAATGATGAAAAAAGTTCGAGATGCCATGAAAAAGAATGCATACGATGCTTATGTGGATTTTTGGGGTATGGTTTTATACGCAAAAAAAAAAGGACGTCCTCTAATTGCTGAGGTCAAGATAGAAATTTACAATATACTTTCTGAAATAGAAATGCAGCTCATACAACCCAATTTCCAATCTAAACAGCCTTCTCACAGAAAACCTTGGCGTATCGTCTATGTTCAACACTGATGAAAAGCTAAATACAGAGGACAATGAATATGTACAACTTTAATTAGGTTTTGTCATCTATTTACTTGGGCTATTATATTTGATTTAAGGATTGTTTTAGATTGTTCTGTTCATCAGATTTAATTCATTCTATAGTTTTATATGCATGTTAAAATAGTATTCATAGCCCAGTGTTTACAAATCCTTAATAATTAGTAAACCTTTCACATAATCACCGTAATTATTTATGTCTATTCAGTAAGTAAAGATTTAATTACCTACCTATAATTTAAATATTTGCAATAGTTTGAAATCCAACTCAAAATTACTGCAAGTTTACAGCAGGCCTTATTGGTTTCCTAAATCTATTGTATGATCTCTTCTTCATTTCTACTTCGATCATGCTTAGAAAGTAATTGAATAGATTCCCTAAATTTCTGTTCATCGTTAATAAAATGTCCATTTATTAATACGGCGCTGAAGCTTTCAAATGTCTCGTCGTAAACAGTGGATTAACTTTCTTCTTTTTAACATTTTCATGTGTTAGGAACAACAAAATAAGATCATCTTCCTCTAAAGGAACGTCCATTGTTGACTTTTGCGAGAAAGTGCATATTTCCGCATACGATCTACCAAAGCATTGTCACGCATCGTCGCGCTCCCTAGGAAATGATACAGTCGTCAGGCATAGGGTTCGTTGCTGTCACCGCGCTCAGACGCTTGAACGTCACGCCTCTAAGGAATCATCCTTAAAGGAGAACAAAACACAAAAATCACGTTTCTTCCTAAATGAAGGATATGACCTGCAAAATGCAGTGGTAAGATTGTTTTCTTACTCCACCACAACGATACCGCTGAGCAAGCGAAATAGTAGCCACGTTATACGTCATCAGAGCCAGCAGTGCGCTGGAAGCAGTATGGAGATCACAAGTCAGTCATTGCTGCACGTGCAGTAATACATTTTCAAAAACTGTTCTTTTTGGTTTAAGTTCAAGAGTAGTGTACTATGTGGTGGTATTTTTGGTGATGGTGTTGCTGAGTCAGTGTAGAATTATACAAATAACATAATATTCTGAAAAATAAAACGCCTCAATGCTGTGCATATTGATGTAATGTGAGAAGGGAAACACAACGGAACTCGTTTTCAAGCGTTTCCAAACAGAGACAAATCTCCCAAAAGATATAGGAGATGGGTAGAAGTTTGCAAGAGAAAATATTTTTCGCCTGGTCCCTGTGCTCGTTTATGTTCTTTCCATTTTAAGGACACGGATTGTGAAAAGACACGGTTATTAAAAAATCAGCTTATGCCGGATGAAAATTCCAGAGGGCGTTTATTAAAACCTGGAACTATTCCTACTATAAGTAGAAATGAAGAGAATTTCCAGATATCAAGTTCTAGTAAGACAATTAATTGATCCTTCACCATCTTCATCCAAGAGCAAACGACAAAGGTTTTTGCAAATAAGACTACGTTACTTGCAATACGCCTGACAACGAAGGCGATGATGAAAGTAGTAAAAGAGAATTCAGAATAGGTGATGAAAAACCAAGAATTCAGTAGTATAAATGTGAACTAAGTACTGAAGTCATGAGGAAATGTGTGTTGTTGGAACCTGAAAATATCTACGAAACAAGCAATGATGAGAAAGATCAGGATAAGCTGAATGAAAGTTTCTACGAACCTGATACTTCAGACTCTGATACAAGTGATAACGAGGAAGAAGAAGACTTTCACCACACATGGAAATGAAGCTACAGCGGAGTATTTCATTGTTGTTTGGACATCTCTACTTTTACTTCCCCCAGGGGCTCACCTTGTGTGAGTACGGATTTGGCGTACCCGGGGTGCCCGAGCCTCTCATTACCATCATCATCCCTCCACCTTCGTCCGGTCGAGGTGGGTTCGTCCTCGTGCCCGGGGGACACAATGTAGGCTCTCATGCGTTACTTGCATCTCGTTCCATGCCGCCCCTCGCCATCGTTCTTTCTTGACCTGTCCATTTCCGAACATTTCCCACCACGACCATTCATTCACACATCTTTTCCTTCCTCGCCGGCCTACCTTGCGTGCGAAACGCCCACACAGTTTTATTTTCTCATTTTATTTCTGTTAATCCTCCGTGGACACAGTCTGACGGATACCGGCGCACAGGGTGCGCAGCTGGGTGAATGGGTAATGGTGTCATCCCCACCACCCGGGGTCGTCATGTAGGGTAAGTGTTCGTATCCGCAGTTCAACTGCAGTCCCGCAGGGAGGCCATTGCATAAGCTGCTGATTTCCGACGGCCATTGGTTCCCTCTGTCTATGTTCTTGGAGTTGTAACCCTGGGGTGAGTCTGGTATAGATAGGCCACTCGCCCAAGCCGGGGTAACGCCCGGGAAGTCAGAGCCCGAGGTCGGAGACGGTTGCAACGGTGCAGGATTTCTTTCGCTATGGAGCCCCCTTTCTCCATTATTAATAACAAGAGCCGAAAAGTAATTGCAACAGAAGTAGCACCACCAACATATGGTTGTTACTTAGTCATTACCCGCACAGAGGACGGACAATCTTTCGAGAAGGTGAACCCTTTTATAATACAGAAGGGCATTGACGCTATTGCTGGTGCGGTTCAGTCCTGCACTCGTCTTCGGAATGGTTCATTGTTGGTCAATCCAAGTCCGAACAACAAAGTAAGTCCTTGTTGCGCGCCACGCTTCTCCACGGTTATCCCAGCCGTGTTGAGAAGCACCGCACCTTGAATTCCTGTCGAGGCGTCGTTGCCACCCATAGCCTCGATGGTTTGTCGGACGATGAACTCGTCGACTAACTTTCTGATCAAAAGGTGACAGCAGTTCGAGTGCAGGCGAAACGCGACGGAGTATTGGTACCAACTCGTACCCTGTTTATAACCTTCGATGGTGTAGATCTGCCCACGAGTATTTCAGCAGGGTACGAACGAATTGCGTGAGGCCCTATATTCCTAGACCTCTGCGTTGTTTTAAATGCCAACGTTTTGGCCATACGCAAGTCTCTTGCAAGAGTGCCGTTACTATCTGTGCCTCATGTAGCCAGCCGTCACAAGATGGTACCTGTTCTTCAGGACCCGTCTGCGTTAATTGCAAAGGGTCTCATTCTGCGTCATTTACCGACTGTCCGCGGTACTTAACGAGAAGGCGATACAGGAGATCCGGGTAAAGGAGAAACTCTCCTTCGCTGAAGCCCGGAGGCGTTACCATGCGCGCCAACCTTCGCTCCTGCGATCGGGTACATTTAATTTAGTTGTTGCCTCGCCAATACCCCGGAAGGATGCCGAAACACAGACCTGGACCATGACTGCATTGACCGCCACTACCATCCGGCCGTCTATTTCTGGTACAGTTATCAAGCCATCTAAAACAGGTCCTAAGGTACTGATGTCAAGGCATTGAAAGCAAATTCAAGCAGAAACTTCGTGGGGAAGATTTTCTTAAAGACTCCGCGTGCGCGCAGTAAGAATACTTCACCTTCTCCTCCTCGAAGGTCGCAGTCCCAGGATGCTCCTAGGACAAGCCGCGCTCAGCGGCACCATTCGCCCATTGCCACCCAGAACCGATTCTCGGCGCTTGAATCGGTTTCTGGCACTGAGTGCATGGGCCCTCCCTTCGAGGAGCCTATGGAGTTTGACCCACTCCATACCAAAAGCCCGAGCCCCAAGGTTAAGCAAAAAGTTATTTTGAGCCGCCCTTCTAAGTAAGAAGTTTATCCCTTTTATTCATGGCTATCCTGGCCTGGAATTTACGTGGTGTACGATCGCATGGGGCGGAACTGCAACTTTTATTGCGTTCCCATTCACCTATAGTCGTGTGTTTGCAGGAGACTAAGCTTCGCCCTCACGATCCTTTTGATCCCCGAGGGTATACTCCGGTTTGCTACGATCTTGCACCGGATGAGGGTACTCCTGCTCATGGAGGTGTCATGTTATTAGTGCGTAATGACGTTCATTTTCAAACTCTCACTCTTACGTCCGACTTGCAAGCTGTTGTCGTTAGACTTCACTTTCCCGGCTTTTTCGTTTCTGTTTGCTGTGTCTATTCACTTTCATCTTCTCCCGTCGCTAACGCGGACATTCGAGATCTCCTGTCCGCTCTCCCAACACCATTTGTTCTGTTGGGAGATTTTAATGCCCATCACCCCCTATGGGACTCGCCAAGGGCTTGTGCGAAGGGAACTCTTCTTTCCGACATTTTTTCTCAGTTCAGCCTCCATCCTCAATACAGGTGAACCTACTTTTATTTCTGATTCTTCTGATTCATTCTCTCACTTGGACCTTGCCGTATGCTTAATCCAGCTTGCTAGTCGTCTGCAGCGGAACGTTGTCGCTGACACCTACTCCAGCGACCATTACCCGTGCATCATTTCTCTTCTATCTCACCGCGTCCAGCATTCCAGAGTACCTACCTGGATATTCAGAAAAACCAACTGCAGATTTTATTCCATCCTCGTGTGTTTTCATGACCAGCCCTTCTCTGGCGTTAACCAAATGGTGCAGCACTTTTCGTCTACGATTCTATCTGTCGCCGAACGCACGATTCCTCGTTCATCCTTTCACCCTCGGTGTATTCCTGTTCCGTGGTGGAACGAGGCTTGTCGGGACGCCGTTCGTGCTCGTAGAACTGCGCTTAGAGTGTTTCGGCGACACCCTACACTTGATAATTTGGTTACTTTTAAACAATCGCACGCCGGGGCTCGCCGCATTGTTCAGGATAGCAAGAAGCCGTCCTGGACTCGTGTTGTCGAGTCTTTTAATCGTTTCACACCTTCCTCTATTTGGGATAAACTTCGTCGTTTCTCCGGTAAAGCGTCGCATTGTACTGTGTCTGGCCTTCAGGTTTCCAATGCCACCATAGTGGACCCTGCTGCCATTGCTAACCGTCTTTGAGGCGGTTTCCAGTTCTGTCCATTATACCGCCGGCTTTCGCACTCTGAAAGACCGGGTTGATTCCGAGACCTGTAATAAGGAGTGTTATTATGAACTTTCCACAACGAGGGAGCTGGAGCACGCTCTCCATTCCTCTAGGCACTCCGCTCCTGGGCCGGACGGCATTCATGTCCTGATGCTAAAGAATCTTTCAGCCGAGAGTAAACTCTTTCTTTTACAGGTCTATAACCGTATTTGTCAAGGCGGCGTTTTCCCTTCCGTTTGGCGTGAATCCACCATTATCCCTACACTTAAGCCTGGGAAGGATCGCCAACTGCCTTCCAGCTACCGCCCTATCTCCATCACCAGTTGCATTTTCAAGGTGATGGAGCGCGTGATCAACGGGCGGTTGACATAGTGGCTTGAGTCTCAGAAACTTCTAGTGAACGCTCAGTGCGGATTTCGTCGCCATCGCTCTACCGTCGACCATCTGGTGTGTCTGTCGACGCATATTATGAATGGATTTCTGAGAAAGTGTCAAACAGTAGCTGTGTTTTGTGACCTGGAGAAAGCTTATGACACTTGTTGGAGGGGCGGCATTTTATGTACACTCCACACATGGAATTTCCGCGGTCATCTTCCCACATTTCTTCGGGAGTTTATGACGGATCGCGTCTTTCATGTACGTGTGGGCTCGGTTTTATCTAGTCGTTTTATTCAAGAGAACGGTGTACCGCAGCGCTCTGTACTTAATGTCACACTTTTTGCGATTGCTGTCAACCCCATTGTTGAGTGTGTTCCACCTGGTTTTTCGTTGACGATTTTGCCATTTATTGCAGTTCACGGCAGACCTGTCTGCTCGAACGTCATCTCCAGAGCTGTATCGTCCGTCTCTACGCCTGGAGTAACGCCAACGGCTTTAATTTCTCCGCCGAGAAATCCGTCTGTATCAACTCCTGGCGCCGGAAGGCTTTCCCTCCGCGCTCTCTCCATCTTGAACCGGAGATACTTCCGTTTGCAGACGAGGTGAAATTTTTGGGGTTGATCTTTGATAGAAAGCTGAGCTGGACTTCTCACATTTCCTTTTTAAAAGCAAAGTGTGACCGTTCTCTTAATCTTTTACGTGTTTTAAGTGGCACATTCTGGGGAGCTGATCGAACCATACTTCTTAGTCTTTATCGCTGTTTGGTCCGGTCCAAGCTTGATTACGGGTGTATTGTCTATTCATCGGCACATCCATCTGTGTTACGTGGCCTTAATGTCACTCACCATCGTGGCATAAGAGTGGCATCTTGGCTACAGGGGCCTTTACAACCAGCCCTGTTCCCAGTCTGTATGGTGAAGCTGTAGAGCCTCCGCTGTCCTTCAGGCGTGAGATGCCTTTGTGCACCTATCCATGTCGACTCTCAAGCTTGCCTGACCACCCGTCCTTCGAGTTATTTTTCGAGGATTCGCTTGACCGGCAATATTTAATTAGCTCCTCTGCATTGCTCCCTACAGGAGTTCGATTTCGACAGCTTCTTCGGCATCTGGACGTTACGCCAGCGCCGGCCCTTCCCAGGGTGGAAACGCGTTTTCCTCCATGGTTGCGCGCTGAGACCCACTGTCACCTTGGGTTAGCGTCGATGCCGAAGAATGAGACTGCTTCAGTCCTTAGATCCGCGTTTTTAGAACTTCAGGCGCAATTCGGGGATTTCATTTTATATATACTGATGGGTCTAAGACTGATGTTGAAGTAGGGTGTGCCTTTGTTTTTGTTCAACGTAGTTTTACCTTTCGTTTACCAGGTCAATGTTCGATTTTTACCGCCGAACGTTTTAGTATATATCAATCCGTTTCATACATTCAGCGGCACGACTTGCGGCACTGTGTTGTTTGCACGGACTATCTGAGTGCCCTTCAGAGTATTAACGCTCTGTACAATTGCCACCCCCTCGTACAGCGCATACATGACCTGCCTTACTCGCTTGGTGCCTCTGGCATCAGCGTCTCCTTCATGTGGATTCCAGGTCATGTGGCCATCTCAGGTAACGGATCTGCCGACGTCGCTGCCAAATCGGCAATTTATTGCCCAGATATTTTACCTCTGTTGTTCCCTCCACGGATTTGTTTGTTATTATACGTAGCCGCATCCTCTCGCTTTGGCGGGATGAGTGGACAGCCCTCCGGGGGGACAAGTTTGCGTGAGGTTAAACCTCTTTCGTTAGTCTGGGGTACCTTCTCTCGTTCTTCTCGTCGGGAAGGGGTACTTTTAGCTCGTTTACGAATCGGATATTGCCTTTTTAGTGATAGATACCTGCCCAGTTGTGACCCCGCACCACTCGTTGAGCAGTGTGGTGCGCCCTTAACGGTGCGTCACATTTTAACAGAGTGTCACGTGTTAGCTCCGTTGCGCGTTCGTGTAGGTCTGCCTGTTGGCATAGCCAAGGTTTTGGCAGACGACGCGCGTGCTGTAGAATGTCTTTTACGTTTTATAAGTGACAGTGGTTTTAATCGGTGCATTTGATGCGCTGAGCGTCTTTTAGCTTTGTGATTTTATGTTGTCTGTTTTAATGGGGCTCTTCTCGGCGGACATATGGTGCTCATGTTCCCTTGCGTTCTACAGTTCCTGACATGCCGTTTTACTCTTTTCTTGTTTTATTTACAATGGCTTTAGTGTGGTGTACCTTAGCGTTTACTGTCTTGTTTTTAGTGTTTTAGACTAAGCGGGTTTGTATCCCGTATTTTAGTTTTGGATTTTAAATGTTATATTTTGTAAGGGCGCTGATGACCTTAGCTGTTTAGCGCCTTTAAGCCCCATCACATCATCATTACTTTTACTTTTCAGTGTATGTGTTTTATGTATAACTGAGATCAAAACAATTTCTCATTACATTAAAGGGGCAATGCTATATGTTAAAACAGTGTATTATTGCAGTCACACGTTCACTTGGAGCTCACAAATTGTATCAGGAAAGAAACCGAAAGGAAATGCTTTAATAGCAAGTTCTTTATTATTATCTGGTATATTTTATCAGCAGTTTTAAGTCCTTCTGCAATTCACTGGGTTTCGTATTGTTTTCAAGGCGTACATTCGATAAAACCATTCGAAACTTGGCAGCACCAGTTGCGAGCATTTTGGGTTCAAGAAAGAAACAAAACTTAAATTCATTAAAAGGTTGTGGTAAACCTATATGGTTGGCAGGAGATGGGCAGTACGACTCCCCAGAATTTTCACCCAAATATTTAGTCTATTCTGTCGTGGATTTAAGTTCCCGCGAAATTATTGGTTTTGAGCTTGTTCAAAGAGGTCTGGTGAAGGGCGATTTGGAAAAGGCTTCTTATGACAACATAATGACTAAGCTTGCAAAACAGGAAATGTATGGAGCTGGCGTTTTTCTCTCCGACAGACACAAAGGTAAGATAAGTGTTAAAGAACTCTGTATCCGGAAGTTGAGTATGAATTTGACGTATAGTATTTGTATAAAAGCCTAATGAAAATCATTAAAATGGTAAAAAAAAAATCACACATAGCTGATGGCATGGAAAACCAGTATAAATAACCATTTATGGTGGGCTGCGCAAAACTGCAATGAGAACGGTACCATATTAATTGAAAAGTTCATATCAATTCTTGATAATATAAAAATGAACATAAATGGCTAGAAAACGGTGAATGGAAATCTTGTGAACATGATGAATTGTTGGAAGAAGACCAAAGAAATAAACTATGGATTATAGGCGAATTAAGCGCCTATCATGCTCTGAAGAAAATTATTTTGGATAGCACCTTAAAAGGAAGGTTCTTTAATACCTTTTATAGTATGCATTGAAACAATCAGTAATATCATTCGTCCGAATAAAAATGATATATTAATATAAAGAATTAGGCAATTGGCTCATATTCGACATTATAGACATACGGACAGTTTAGAAAGTTACCACAGTCTTCGTCTCAGATATGCTCCGAAAATAATACATTTCTCACATAATGGCCTTCAACTTAGGTCCATGATAGCAGCTCTAAATCACAATTTGAATGTAAATAAAAAAGGACTGGTACCAAAACTCGGCACCCCAAAGCATCTGGGGTCTTGAATCATGAAAAGTAAATAGGAGGAATCTAACGAAGAGTGAAAACTGCTGATAATGCGTAAAATAAAAAAAATCTCTGCACGCACATTGCGTGGATCCATTACCGGACGCAGCAATTGATCTGTCACTACCGAAGAACATAGCTCCCACGCTTCGACCTACATTAGAGTTACTACGATTGAAGCACTTCTCACAGTTTCAGCCTACATAAGAATGTTGGTTTACAGACACGTTATACCATTTTAATAATAATAATAATAATAATAATAATAATAATAATAACAATGGTTGAATTTAAAACGTAATGTTTTAATTTGTGTGTTTATTCGTAAAGTTTGAAGCCTACATATACTTTGCTGGCTTCTGGAAAAGCATTTCTAACACTAAGCACTACATATGATGGTATGGCAACTCTTCTTCTGTGTCCCATAGCAGTCCATGAATTAATCCACGCTGTAAGCTATTAGTAGCAGGAATATCATCAGGTTCATATTTGCAGGATTGTTGGCGGTAATTAATTTATTTTTAGCTCGGCTTTTTTTAACGCTAAGTTTTATGCCTCATAATACTAAAACCATCACGATGTATAACTAATTTGTGAAAATTAGGATGCTTTGTGTTACAAAATCACTCTTCACCAAGTTCGTGTTTTCATAGTCCGAGAAACACACACATTCCTCATCATTATTCGTTGGTGTACATTCCTTACACTTACACCAATGGACAGAACCAGCACGGTTTTCGGTGTTCACACTAACTGCCTCAGAATCGCTGTCAGAATGGTATAAATCTTCAAAATCGCTCTTTTTTGGTTCAGCTGATAAGGGTCGGCTACCAGGTTCACTCATTTTCAAAGCAGTTTGTTGGACTACTGTTTATCAGCTAGTAGGTATTTACTCGATTATGAAAAGTGATTCGCTATCTTTAGCTCTGATCTTTGTTATTCAGAGAGGTTAACAACTTCTAGTGAAATTACCACGTAAACTTGTTAGTCATTTAAAACATCTATGCTGCGTACGTCTTGTCTGGAGCCAGTGTGGCTCTCATGACGATGTCAACTCAACAACAGGCCGCAACCCAATAACCATTCTCCTTAGGATGGTGAAACTGCGTGCGTTGTTATTTACTCGTGACGACAAATGAACTAACATAGTGAATTAAATATTCAAGTTTGTGTTTCGTTCCCCTTTAAGATCGCAATGTCTAGTATGTCCGTCGTGTGATTCGGCATATGTGGTACAAACGTCGGTTCTTGCGGACCTGTTAAGATGTTAATGTAATTCAGTCCCTGTGTTCGTGTAGTTCCAAACAAAATGTTTGCTTCGGGACGGGTTAGGCTTGGAGAACTGATTTCATAGTGATCTATCGCGGTTCCTCCTCTACAGTCGCGATCGTTTCTGCAAACTTTATATCCGGGAACAGAAAGATGATCTGTTACGTTTATGTGTGTTTCGCTTAGAGGGGCTACTGGAATAAAATGGGTCTGAAGCAAATTAGATAATTCTTCAGTATTTTTGCGTATACCGTGGCAATTGCACAACACAACCCTGACTGTATCTGAATTACGCATTGCTAAGGTTGCGAAGAGAAGTCACAAGAGCTGATACAAAGTAAGCTACCTATATGATGTCTATTCCCGTTTGGAGTAAAATGTTGCAGAGCTGATTGAGCTGGTGCTATGCTGTATTCATTGGAACTTTTTCTTTGGGTATACCTATTATCTGTATTAGATTGTCCACAGAGCCTTTCGGTAAAGCCTTTGTATGCCCGTCGAGGGCGATGCTTCCTCCCCATTGGTGAGCGCTAACGCCCACTTGCTCCTGATTAGGCCAGGAGCGGAGCGTATTGGATTAATGCTAGGACTGCGCTTCACGACTATGATAGATGAGCTGTCCCTCTTCATGAGTACGCCCTGTGCCTGCCGCGTCACCATATTTAACCCTTTTGTTTTAAGCTTATTGATGTCTAATAGAGCTGAGTGGCATGGCGTACAACGGCACGGCTCAGCGTAGTATCAACACTCACATCATAGGAAACAGGAAATTCTGACTTTGGTACAATCTGATAAATCTGCTGTGACTGATCATGAGTATATTCGGTAGAACTTATACTACAGTATTAAGACACCCGAGTGCTATCATCCAGTCTTTTTTATCTAACACGATTAAACAGAGGGGCAATAGAAGTCTTTAAAGACAAAGCAATTTCATTAGGAAGGAAAAATCATTAAGGCTCAACAAAGCATGATATCCAGCTCTACAATATATCAAGTAACTTGAAATAAAACGGTAAAATGATATGGTGACGCGGCTTGCACAGCGCGTAGTGAGCTGCTTGCCTAACGTAGTTATGAGGCGCAGTCCCAGCACTAGTCTAACGAACTTTTCTCCCAGACAAATCGGGAGCAAAAGCGCTCTCGCGCACCGATGAGAAGAGAGCGCCATCCCCGCCAGTTTATATAAACATGAGGGTTACCGATATGCTTATACGCTCCTCGGCAGAGCAGTGGAGGTGAAAGGACCACTACAGCAGAGAAGTCCACAGGCAGCAACAAAGTTCCGGCAACAGACTGAGGCGCGATCGGGTAATCCAGCTGGAAGCTCCGACCTTCGCTACAGTTCACTTGCGAACAACACAGCTGTAGGTACACGACCGCTGCCAACAGTCTTGGACTGGAATCTATGAGCCTTTGGGCAGGTCCGCTGTTCCCCGTTGTATTTAGTGCTCACTAGCTGTTCTTTTACTTCTGCTAATCTCTTTTAGTCTTTTCTTTTTAGGGTTAGGTTCCCCATGTAGGCTATCTTTGGTGCCGCTACTGAACCTTCAAACCTTGCGCTTGTATATGTAAGTACGAGCCAGGTCGCGAATATACGCCACATAACCTCATCCTTTGACAAGACTAACACCCTAAGATGAATACTGCGCGCAACTCCGGTGACTTCTGCTTCAAGACGTTCTGCCTGAGTGACTACAGGAATTTGGTAGGATACCTCAAAATAATAACCATACATTATTTTCTCATCACCCAACCTTAGGAAACAACCGCTCGCTTTGTAATCAAAGGAGTGTACGCTGAGTTCCCCGGGGACGAGATTAAACAAGGCCGACAGAGATTTTCAGACCATTAGTGCCGTGAAAGCCCAACAGGCATAGCATCCCATGCCTGAACATGTAGAACGCAAACTTATTCAGAGCTTGCTGCAAAGGATACAGGATAGGAACAGTAAAGGCTTTCACATCCAGCCCAGTAACTGAACCCTCTGTGATTGGGAACTCTCGGCTCACAACCGAGACGTACCCAATCAGATACGAGCGACACCCCACAAAACAAGCCCGTTTATCTGATTGCAGATCCCTGACAACCACAGGCAGTTGGGCCTCACCCAACAGCAACACAGTCGTTCCCCCAACGGGAAGAAAATAAAACTAGAGTTTCAGACATGGCGCTAGGCAAATTAGTAGAGATGCTAAGTGTGTCCAAAGAAAAAGTACTAATGAATCAAGTAGAGCACCATCTCAATCAGCTCTGCACATTTTAAGTCAACGGGATATATACATCATTCAGGTAGCTTACTTTCTACCAGACCTCGTGGCTTCTCTTCGCAGCTTTAGCCATGTGTAATTCAGATGTAGTCGGCTAATTTTCTGAAATTGCAATGTATACGCAAAAAGACAAAGGAATTGGCTGATTTTCTTCAGACTCATTCTATTCAAATAGCCATTCTAAAAGCTTAGCACACAGAAACCCAACAGAATGTCTTTCCGTTCCCGTATATAAAGTTTACAGAAATAATCGCGACCGTAGAGGAGGAGCAACCATGATAGCTACACAATCAAAACATAGATCACTATCAGATCAGTTCTCCAGTCCTAACACGTCCCGAAGCCATGGCAATTAAAGTTAAAATTCATAATGCGGAAATTGTAGTAACGTCAATATAAACCCCCGGGAGACATTGATACAGAAGACGTGGACCGAGTAATGACCTTAAGACAAATACTAATCGCGGCAGGAGATTTCAGTTGCAAACATTTCCTTTGGAACTGCCCGAACCCCAATCCGCAGGGCACTAAATTGCGTTAACAACACCGATTACTTAATAGTAGGCCCGGAAGAACCGACATTTGTACGACACATGCCAAACTCGCACCGGACGTACTAGGCATTGCGCTCTTAAATAATATACCCTTTGATTTAGATTTAGTTCTCCTACAAGAACTCACTTAATATCACTTGCCTACTCTGATGAAAATTAATCCCCGATCACATTCAGACCAGAGTCCTTAAGGCTAAACTACAATAAAGTAGACTGGGATGATTTCAAGAGCACGTTAGATCACTACCTACTGGATCTAGAAGTAAACAACTGAAGAGCGGGCGTTGCAATAAATACATTCGAAATGACAATACTATTAGCCCTACAGTCTGCGTCCCCTTGAAACAGGAGCCTACTATTAATGCTCGTTTCCCACCATACATAAAGATGCTGTAACAAGCCCAAAATAGAGGCAGATGCAAATGGCAACGAACAAGAGATGTAATCCACCGAATCGAGTTTTACGAATCTAGAGGCTTAGCAAACGACCGTGCCCGAAACTTATATTTGCAAGCAATGGTAAAATACTCTCGAAAAAATGTTGTCCTCCGTAGACTAGTGGTACCGTGCTAGTCTTTGGTTCCCAAGATCGCGGGTTCAAACACGGCGGAGGGCGATGTATTTTTTTCGGGCGTAAAAAATCCTTAGCATGGCTTCCTTCGGAAGGGAAGTAAAGTCGGTGGTCCTGTGTCGTAGATTTACGGCACGTAAAACAACCTCAAGCCTGATAAAGAGGCATCTGAGCAAAATTACAGGTCTTTCACGCCCAATATAGAGTGGGACGCTAAAAACCATAGTAGTTAAAGAGCGTACATAAATAAAACTCCATTTAATTTTTAATTTACTCTAGAAAATCTAAATCCACAATAAAACACAGTTTAGCGGTTAGGGAAATGTTAAACGCGCTCGCTCCCAAACATCACTCCACTTCAAATTAGCAATACAATAGTAGAGACTCCCCAGGCAAAGCTGTATCTTTTGCAAACACCTAGAGAATGCATTCACTACTAACCCAATAAACGGGCAAAATGGATTCGCTTTGGACATCGAAATCGAAGCCGAAAACATGGCCAAACGGAATGCGAAAGACAAACCCTGTCCACAAGAAAAGTACCAAGACGAGACGGAATGCCAAATGTGGCATTAAAGAACCTTCCTAATAAAACTACAACATTTTTAGCGAATATCTTTAATTATTCACTTGGAAAAGGTGGATTTCCCCTAATTTGGAAAGAAGCCAAAATACTCTATTTCGTAAAGCCAACAAGAATCCTTCTGTACCCATAAATCAATGCCATTTAGCCTCCTGAATACAATAAGGAAAGTTTTAGACAAAGTAGTGCTAAAACGATTAATTTCGCACGCAAATAAAGACAGTATACTAATACCGGAGCAATTTGGATTTAGAGCACATGATTCTACCACCGTACAGCTGCTAAGAATGATGGGAAACATTACCAAAGGATTCAACACAAATAAATCAACAGGCGCCCTCTACACAGATATAGAACGTGCTTATGGCAAAGTATGGCATCCAGAGCTACGCAAAAAAAACACAATACGACTTTCCAGACTTTGTTATAGCCCTCATTAGGGATTACATCTGCGACCGAAGATTTCACAGCTCGGTAGACGACGCAGTCTCAACTAGCAATGCAATAAAGCCTGGGGTGCCACAAGGAAGTCTATTGAGACCCACACTTATACGCCAACGACATGCCAGAACTAATAAGAGAAGACAAATACGTACACGCAGATGATGCTAACTTAGTAACGCAGTCTACCAAACCGCAAATTTTTCATTTACAACTTTAGAGCGCGCTAAACACTTTGGAACATTGTTTCACAAAATGGCAAATTTAAGTAAACACAAGGAAGATATAAGCAATTATCTTCACGAAAAGATTACTGTATCGGAAAAGGGAAACTCGCCAAGTCCGCCTTAACACTATAAAGGCGAAGGAATCGAATGGAAGGACCATGTGACCTGCTTGCGTCTGGACATGGATCGTGGTCTTACTTGGAACCAGAACATCGCAAAAGTCAGAGCAAAGGCCAACGGACAACTAAACCGATTATTCGAAATCGTTAATACAAATAGCCAACTTAAACTGAATATGGGACTTTTGTATACAAAACAGGACATAGACCAATTATTGCCTACGCAGCCCCGGTATAGGGAAACACACATGAATAACTACAGACACTCCAGAAGAGAATAACTGCCAACCAAACCCCGGTAGCGCCGGCATATCTACTACATCAGAAGTTAAAACTTCAGTCAGTTGGTGTATGTATTAAACGCCTAAGGTTTAACTTTTACAATAATAAAGAAAGGAACCTTAGCCATCTAATGCAAGAACTTGTTAATTGCAAAACTATGGCAATAAACATAACCGACCACTATCTCTATTTTACCGAACCTGCGGCCTGGGGAACCCGAAATAGGCATTCAAGAGTACCTTAATGCGCTAATAGAATTCCACTTTAAATGTTGCGCATGACCGGTTGCATTACAATGACGTTGATAGTCCTCGAAGTCCTTGCTCACTGAGTCAAGGCCTCGTGGGTAAGAGGGATACCGATCCAGGATGACTATAACGGCAAACGTTTTACGGGTATGGTGTTACAGTTTATGCTGTAACCATCCCAAAAAACATGAACAATATTTACTATTCCCAACGTAGTATACAATTTAGAAGGCACTCCGACCAGCTGTTGCGAAGTAACACTTGAATAGAATCAATTTACTTTTCAGTAGCATATAATAGCTGATAAAGACTAATTTAACTTAAGCTGAGTACCCTAATATATAATGCCTTAGGGTAATGCTAACTTAATTCGTTTAGCCTTAGCACGTTTCAGTTAAATTGAGCTTTATTTATGGCCGCTCTTTAACTACTATGGTCCTTAGCGTCCCATTTTATATTGGATGCGAAAGGCTGGAAATTTTGCTCAGAGGCCCCTAACAAGGCTTGAGATTCTTTTACGTGCTGTAAATCTACGGCATCCCTTTTGACGCTCGAAAAAATCCATTTCCCTCCGCTGGGTTTGAACCCGAGACCTCGGGAACCATAGGCTAGCATGGTACCCCTAGACCACGGAGGACGACTTTTAACCAGTTGGAAACCTCACGCCTTTGTTTATATAAAGGAAGATTTCACCTTTGATCCTGAGACGGGTACTACTAGGCGCTGGAATGGTCCACGATCATCCGTTCCATTGTGTTTTCGATATTAGGTAAATGAGTTCCACGCTAGCTGAAGCTTTTAAAAAACATTCTGGAATATAATTAATGCTGATATTGCCCAAATGCAATACAAATCTGTTGGAAGGAAAGGAACCACATTATGCTGTTAAACAAAACAACCAGCGTTTTGTTCTATAACTGACTGTTTATCGGGTGTTTGTTTATATTCATTTATTTGTTCCATTTTTTGACTTTACTTATTTTCATGTTAAGTTACTGCGACACACCGGTATTTGTGGTACACACAATTATTTTCTTTCGTATACTGAATTATGTTCTTCATTCGCTGGAGTAGTCTTACTCCGTCTTCCACATTCCTTTCAGTCCTTTTTCTTCTTGTTCTTTGGCTTATTGTTGCTGTTTACGTTTTTCCTGAATCCAGAAACGGACGCAGCTTTCTCCTCTGGCTGAAATGTGCTATTTTGCGCAATATCTGTTAGACTACCATATGCCAACATAATAGCTGCAAATATGGACGGAGCGGAATATACCCTCAAGCTTCGTTGAACTATGTGCTTATTTATTACTACACTGGTGTGCAAAACCTAAGGACGAGATGGGTAAAGTAACATAACAAATGAACTACTTGGTGGAAGTTGATAAAGGAGCGGGAACATGTTGCCAGAGGTCTCTCACACGTACACAGAAAGCTGGACGTCACATGGCGTGAGTGTAGCGAGCCTATAGTGCTAAATAGGTCTGGTCCCGCAACACGGGGCAGTTGACAAAACAGGCCAAGGCGGTGTGTGGCAATTAGCGAGCTGTGGTGTTTAGTGGTACAGTGGTGGCTAGTAGTGGTGTTTTTCATTGCAACATGGCCTGTAGACACCATTTGGATGACTTCACACGGGGAACAATCATCGGGAAACTGGAAGAAGGGTGAAGTGTGACGAGTGTTGGTCAGGAGTTTGGAATTACTCACAGCATTGTTTCACGTGCATGGGGAACCTTCCAAACCACAGACACTGCTGTTCCAAGGAGAGGTGTGGTCGACCACGCTCAACTACAGCAGCAGATGAGCGCTACATTATGCAATAGGCAAGAAGGATCCACACTAAAGTCTTCAATCTATGAATGTTTTGAAAGAGGAGCAATACTTTTTTCACATAACTTGCGAAAAACAAGGAAGAAACAACAGAAGGGAAGAGTTGTGGTTAGTCGTTACTGCATCTTGCATGTAACCCAATAGGCTGTATCTTACACTGGAACTTGAAATGGTTTCTAACAAACGTTGTGATCATGCTTAAGGTTAATTGAACAAAAATAATGTTTTATAAGGATAATATGATAAATAAGGGATATGTGTGAGTTGAGGAAGTCGTGAATATTGCAAACCAAACCTCTTTCCCCGCACGTGCTTTATAACACGATATGATGTCCCTACTACCGAAAATATAGTTTGATTTCCCGCTTATGTCGCTGAGTGTTCTCCCCGAATTTATAGCGTTAATGTTCTAGGTTTCTTTTCACTATTTGTACTTTCTTACAGTAAAGTCTAAGGGAAATGTGTTGGAATTATGAGGTTACTCCTTTAGACGCAGAAACACATTATATCTCTCAATCTTTTAGATAAGTTATAAACTAAGGCAAGTCGACTTCTGATACTGCATCAGGCATAACTTCTTTATAATATACCGTGCCTTTCCTCCCCGACTAGGTCCACGTGACTCGAAAACAATTGGACTCATCTGTACTTCCTGTGCTGCATACAACTGTATCAACAGTCGCAAGAATGGTGTCTGGATCTCTTTCCGGCAGTAACTAATAATAAATCATAACACTTGCGGTTCTGTTAGGAAGCTTCCGGTATGGTGGATAGGACAAAAAAAATCAAGTTTTACCTGCTTTATTAAAGTAGTTAAATATGCGTTTTCGGATACAATACTCTGTACAGTAGATATTTCATATTTTACATTCAACAAAACGGCATCTATAGCTGTTTAAAAGGCTTGTAAATGTCGTGTAACAGCTTTTCTATTACTTCCGTAATTACTAAAAAGTCTGCTTTTCAAATTTACCCAAACCGCAGGTATAGTTTTCATTGTATTAGGGACTTATATCAATAGCCCGGAAAAAATAGTTAGTCAGCAGAACATATATGGAGAGACTATTAAAAAGAGTATAGAAAATTTATATAACAAGAAAAGAGATATCATGGCTACACTCTTCCACAAAGCTTCCACCGATGAAAATCCAAAACACGGCTTTGTCCAAAAGACGAATCATCTTGTGCAGGTACAACCGGTCTATTGTGATAGGTGAAAACCACGCGCGCGCGCACACACACACACACACCAATATTAACTACATAAGGCAGTTGTAGAAATATAAAAACCGGTTTTTACTTCGGCTGGTCCTTTGCTACTTCAAAAGTGTTTGCTTGTAACTTAAAAGCCATGCGAATCCTTCAATCAAATAATAATGGCGAGAGCCCCAAGACGAATTTGTCGGTTTTAATGTTTTATGCGTAACAGTTTTGTGATCAATTATTACTTTTAATGAATAATTCGGAGAACAGCTTACCACCTGACATCATTGCAACTGAAGTGTGCTCGATACTTGGTAAGACAATGCCAGGTCGTTTTCAGCCGAGGGAGGAGAAAAAATATGACCTCGTCCTTCACCAGGCAGAAACTAGAGAGGCTCGATCTCACCGAAAGCTTCCTAGTCGTGTCCCGCTAACAAAGCACACTGAAATGCGGGAAATGCTGGTAGACATCACACCTAAGGAGATTCGAAGAATAGGACAGCCGTTGGTCCTCGTCAGTAGCTCTAGTGAAGTTACGTTTTTACTTTGTCTACAAACTAAACGATGTAACCCGGAATTATTTCACCTTAACCCGGATTGGCGACATGCTGGGCACTCCTACCGGTGCGTAATTGTTCTCTAATTTATACCTGAATTTGAGATCCTGACAAATGTGGCTAGACTCCCGAGACGGGGAAACGATGTCATTGCCCAAAAGTAGTATCCCTGGCAATTCACGATTAAGCCTTTTCGCATTTACAACACGTCTGATGCCCTCCAACACCTTAAGGAATCACTGGGCATTACTGTAGACAAGAGGTTTGAGAAATATTGGAAGAATCTGAGCACGATATACCAGAGGCTGCAGAAAGCCAACCTGAAAATGAACATCATGAAATCTCGGTTCTACGACGAATGTTATTACTCGGCCACATAATTTCGCCATCGGTTGTGGGCAGGAACGTATAGAGACTACCTTTAGAGAGGGAGTACGAGGTACTAGATGGAGGTGTGCAGCTTCCTGGAGTTGCGCAGCTGTTCCCTCCGTTTCATCAGAAACTTTCCTAACATGTGAAGCTACTCACCCGCCTGATGAAGGATCCGTTTAGACAAAACTTAACAAATTGCAAAACTAAGATTTTTCAGAGGAAGGTGTTTTGTATTTGTAAAGAAATTAAGCAACAAGGAATTTGAAATTTGCAAGGCGTATTCCAAAACTAAGGTCCGGTGAACAATCTTTAACGGATGGTAAGCCTGAATGACGCTTCACGCCTCCAGCGCTGTCTACCGACTCTGAGGAACCTACCGCAGTGTTGGTGTAACGCAGATCGGCGAGAGCAGATCGCAATCGCCGCAACAATCTAGATCCCGCCAGTTGTGAAGTGGGTGGGGTGATTAAAATTTTGCTGGCAAAATAATCGTCAGCTGCGGACAACCAGTGAGTTATGTCTCGTGTATGGACCGGACACAATGAGTGACAAACAGGTTCGACACGTGTCGAGAATTTCGAAGTAGCCGCACAAATGTGCACGATTAACAGCGGAGTGGTAGGCCCAGTATTTGGACAGACGACATCGTTGAGCAAGTGAACCAAAAACTTCGAAGTGATCGGCGTTTGACGATTAGTGGTCTGGCTGATGAATTCCCAAATGTTGCTGGAACCTCACTTTACAGGATTGTCACTGAACGGCTTGGATATCGGAAACTTTGTGCGAGGTGGGTGCCAAAACTGCTCACCGGTCAGCACAAACAGCAACGAATGTGTAGCGCACGACAGTTTTTGGAGCGCTATAGACAAGATGAAACTGGTTTGTTTTCCCACATTGTTACGGGCGACGAGACATGGATAGCGTACACCAATGCAGAATCGAAACAGTCAATGCAGTGGCGCTGTTCCGGTTCACTCAATCCAAAAAGCTGTAAACAGTCGCCGTACACGAATCGCAAAATGATGGCTACCGTGTTTTGGGACGAAAAGGACGTCCTTTTGATTGATTTCATGGGCCGTGGGTCAAAAATTGCAGCTGACATGTACGGTGCAACGCTTACCAAACTGAGACGTGCGATCCAAAATCGACACTGCGGGAAACTGTCGTCTGGCGTCATCCTCCCGCACGACAACGCACGCCCGCACACCGTTGCCAAAACCAAAGAGAACATCCAAGAGTTGGTAACTCTTTGACCACCCTCCGCACAGTCCCGAGCTGGCACCAAGCGACTATTTCCTCTTCTTGCATTTGAAACGGTGGCTGGGGTCAACGATTTCAAACCGACAATGACCTCAAGACGAGCGTTACCAACTAGTTCAAGTCCCAGGGGCAGACTTCTATGCCGAGGGGTTAAAGAAGCTGGAGCACCTATACAGCAGGTGTATAGGTGTGAACGGCGATTATGTGGAAAAGTAAAGTGTATATGTAGGCACATATTACTGTCAATAAAAACCTTGTCTCATGAGCAATGATGATGTTATGACCAAATGATGTTGTTATGTTTGGAATACGCCTCTTATATGTTATTTCACTGAACTAGATACATATTTTGAATTTCAAGCAGCAATTTTCCACCTATACAATATTTTGAAAAAGATTCACAAATTCCGAGAGTTTTTTTAAAACTTAACATCTCCATATTCACTGTCATTTTAGTAAGTTCCTTTTTTATGTATGTGGCATATGCAGCTATATTTTAAACACTATAATGTTACATATTAACTTTATAATCGTTGAAAAAGAAGTGAATTTTATAATAACATAGCAGAATCTCTCTAAATGTTTCTTAAAAACGCCAATAAAAATGCTTTGGTTTCTCTTAATATAAAGGTTCTTCATTGTATCCTTGTCTTTCTTCATCAGCATAATTCCCATTTCCGTGCAGGACTTTTTCATAAAACACCCTTCCCTCTTCTATAGTGTTGTCGGAATAAGAAAATAGTTTTCTGACAGCTTCACTTTCTTTTTGTGCTCACGTGATTTGAAGATCTAAGCTCCTGTGCTCTGTTAATTTCTTTTGCACTGGGAATCCCCTTTCTTAATATTTCAACTTCGATAGAGAGGCAAAGTATGTGTTCTGAATTAGACATTTACATCTGAAATGACCCCGTGTTTTCCGGTATATCAGTACTCTGGCTTCTCTCATTTTAAATGGAAGCTTGCTTTTCAATGTGTTTAGTTTTTGCCTTAAGTCATAAGGTAATTACTTCATATTTCCCTAGGCCTTTTTCATTGCACGCTAACCATACATATGCAGTCAAAACAAGAATAAACCCTCAAGTATATTTTAAGTATATTAACAAGAAAGCACAATAATCGAAATTGTGAACCTTATTGTATTATGTTACATTAGAGAATCAGAAGAGTGTACTGAAGCAGTTTTGCAAGCATTTATAGTTGAAAATTTAAGTCATAATATTTCCAGTCCATACCTCAAACTTCTACAACGCCATACTTTCTGGATATACTATAATAGTCTGAGGGTAAGGTCACTTCACATTTCCCTAGGCGTTTTTCATCGTCGTCAAATATTCTATCGGGGGCATATAGCTGTGACCTCTAATAGGAAAATAGTGGAGAACTTGTGTGAATACTACAGCATTTTCAGTAAAGGAATATTGTATCCGTCAGTGTTTAGTTCTTATTTTGAGAGGAACATGAATCTGAGAATAGTCTTATCGATTGGTTTATCACACCCTTCAGACCGAGTTCTGTTCAATCATCATTTATTAGTCTCTAGTACTGAAGCTATTTCGTTAGCTCCACGTCCAGCATCAGTTCAAGCCATGTGCGCAGTACTAAATCTTTAGCTTTCTTTTCAGAGAGTTGTAAAATCGTACAGTTATACAGCTTATATACTTGACTGGAGTAAAATATCTCTCCTATTGGCAGCTTTGGAAGGGGCTGATTCTGTTGATAGTCAAAATAACAGTAATGGCATCGTCACCGTTATTTAAAATTTTGAAAACTTTCTTTGTACGTAATTTGTGAACTCTGTATTCTGTTCTGATTTTATTTTGTGGTTCAACATCAGTTATGGTACATAGCTTAAGCAGATGTTGTGGACAGGCTTAACATGTATCTATAGGGGGGTACCAAATCCCAGATTGAAGTATTTATAGAACACACACTTACACTTAAACAGGGAACGGCACAATAAGCCTTGCCTATTATGGGTATGACGGTATATCTCATTAAGCTTTTTCAGGTAAAGCTCAGGAGGAAGGTATGATCTAATTATTTTATTTCATGAATAATATGATGCACGACACTTGTATTTAAGAATATCCCCTTTTACAGAATCAGTCTGTTCATCTCTTTCATGCAGATGACGAGGGCATCCTCCGCGATTTTCCTTATGCATTTTCCCTTCAAGTTTAAAGCGCTTAGCTATTCGTCTAAGCATGTCTCCTGAGACACAAGTTGCCTTATAAAATGTTGTTGCACATACCTGATACTATTTCCCTTCTTCACCTTTAATGCGGTATGAGATTTGCACTTTTCTATTGTTTTTGCGGTCATCTTCACTAACACTGTGATGATCCGGTAGCTCTACATCCATAAATTTGAGGGAAAACTTGTCTTGCTATATTTTGGTCTCATTTATGTTAAGGAATCTCGAAAAGCTAAAACAGATAAAACATACCCAATCAAAATATGTTCAGTACTCGTTAATGGATTAAAAAAGAAGGAACAAGCAAATAAATAAATAATTATAGCAATTGTAATTTCAACAACCAAGCCTATGCTTTGTGCTATTGTATGTACTTCCAAATCAAGTCCTTCAAAAACAACGATACTGCTTCACATCGTCGTCTGCCTGCATAGTTTATTCCATGGTCGCAAGCAATGTTGATTTTTGTTCTTTATTAATATGAGTTTGATACTTTTACTTTGAGGATTTCTGTTCCTACTTCTACTCTTCCTCCCCTGTAGCCTTTCTTGAACATTTTCTGTAAACTCGGGATTTCCTGGATCCATTTTAATTAAGAAAATTCTACACTTTAACCTTCGTATGCGTAACTACAACGTACAACACTCCAAAATTAAAGTAAATTGAGTTTTATTTATGGACGCTCTTTAACTACTATGGTCCTTAGCGTCCCATTCTATATTGGGCGTGAAAGACCGATAATTTTACTCAGAGGCCTCTTTGTCAGGCTTGAGGTTCTTTTACGTGCCGTAAATCTACGACACGGGACCACCGACTTTACTTCCGTTCCGAAGGAAGCCATGCTAAGTATTTTTACGCCCGAAAAAATCCATCGCTCTCCGCAGGGTTTGAACCCGCGACCTCGGGAACTAGAGGCTAGTACGGTACCACTAGTCACGGAGGACGACAACAACTACACTCCAATGACTGTTATGTGATCAGAAGCTACAAGTAAGTGCGGGGAAAATGCTTTCCATTGTTGATAAATTTACTTAACACATTATTGCCAGAGGGAAATGTGGTGCTCATGTTGAGTTTTGTGAAATCCTCGTATATTGTGGCGTAAAAGTAAACGTCTAACGTTAACTTTTATCAAATTCTCTTTCTACCATCACACAGATTCATTTAAAAGCATCTAAAACCGTTAAAAACCATTTTCGCTCAAATTGGAGTTATTGAGTTTTGTCAAAACTGTCCTCGAGTAATAGTAGCGGACGGAGAAGTGCGAGTTAGCATTCTGGTCATTGAAACCAGCAGTCTGCTGCGCCGTGTTTTAGGGTATTACACAACTTTACGTTGCCGTTAACATGGACACCTACATCACGAATTCGACATTGAAATTGAGTTTTATTTATGAACGCTGTTTAACTGCTGTGGCTCTTAGCGCCCCATTCTATATTGGGCGTGAAAGTCTAGAAATGTTGCTCAGAGGCCTCTTTATCAGGCTTGAACTCGAAATTGGAGGCGCACTTTCTGATGTCTAGGAAGGTCAGAAAACTCACTAAGATGCTATCCAGGGTGGAGAAGAGATACTGTTTTACATGGCCGGAGCTTCTAGCGGTAGAGAAAACCGTGAAGCATTCTCATAAGTATATCTATAATCGGCCATTTCACTTGCGGACTGATTATTCTGTCCAGAGGCAACAAGGGCTTAGGTAGTCAGAATATCTGCAAATAACGATTTACTTAAACGTGATTGCATTATCCAGAAGATCCTGTCCAGATGAATGCTCCAACTGCAGCAGAGTGGAAGGGTAGGAATATGTCACAACCCCTGATGTGATTTCGGCTGTACCTACGAATGGCAAGGATAGGGTTGGCAGCTGTCAGACGCAAACCTGTGTTCTCTCCTAAGAAAAGTAGAGGTAGAAATTGGGCAAAATTGGAAGAACATTTTGCAGAGGAGCAACGGCTGCGACTCCTATTGCGTAAAGTGGGAGCTTTTGGAAGTCAAGGGCTGGTGCTATAGGAGTCGACCAATAGGAAAAACTAGAGGAAGCTGCTGATTCTTCCTCGGAGCAAGGTGAAGGAGATCTTGGAGGAAGTGCACTAGGGGGAACAAGGGGGGATATCTGGGATGCTTTAGAACCAAAGAGAAGCTCCGGCAACGATATGTTAGCTGTGGCTGTTGCCGACACAGTGACGCGTGCTAGGTGAGTTGCAGCTCCCAGGCCGGAAGCCCAGGTCCCTGCAACAGCATAAAATGCCCTTGAGCGCACCACCAATTATAAGGCCGTGCACTTTCACGCCACTGAGAGGTGATAAAATAGCCTTCATAGTCCATGGACTACTTTCCGAAGTGGCCGGTGATTTACACCATCCCCAAAAACAGTAGCTACAAAAAGCGGTTTGCTAGAATGAAGAATGATCGCCTTTCCGGGTTACAGCATTAACTACAGTGTGACCAAGGCACCAAATTCGAGGGAGTCTACTGGTTATCACTTTGCTTCGAGGAGAAGAGTACCGTTACACACACTACATACTGTTTGAATTGGACCAACCAGTGTGTCAAGAGTACTTGGCCTTGGCTTCTTCGGAAAAATTCATCATAAGAAGTCTAAGTTCTGTTGGTGTGCCAAAAGTGATGCCTATATCCATCAGCGTATACAAGCAGCGCTTTTTATTAGACGTGGGGAAGAAGCCGATGTCGTCGCCATGGGACTGATGAGCTGCGCCAGAGAGAGCTTCGCTCTCCGGCTAGACAAGGATACATGGAATAGATATGATTCTTAACCCTCTGTCGGGAATCACCAACGTCTTCCTGCCATCAAGGGAAAACAATTCAATAAACGTCCGGTCTGTGCCGGCGCAAGCAGACACCTCATGCGCCTGAACTCTTGAAATACTTCAAGAGGAGTCACCTTGTGACCATCACTACTGATTTTCAGTTTAAGTCCTACACCATCGACGAGCGCTCCCTACCACAGGTACAGCTTCCCGTGGCCCTCCACTACACTGTTTCAGGAGACCTGTCTTTGGTTATATCACACCCCCAGTCAGCGGTAACACATCACAAGTTCCAATCTATCCCACTTGCATGCAGCTAAGGAGCCATCTGTTAAGTTGCGACCGTAGGTAGATTACATGAGTGTACATGACCTATGGTATGGAGTCCGCACCTGGACGTATTAGGAGGAGCAGTGCAAAGGGTCCACTCAACCATGCAGAAATCGTGGGACAGGATCACGGAGGTAGGAAAGATGCCTTTGGGTGAGGCAGGAGTTAGTAATCCCAAGTAACTAATCTAATATAAGGGAGAGAGAGAAAATTTCTGTACAAAAAAGGACATAGTCCAAAATCGTCTAGCGATCAAAAGAGCTGCAAGATAAAGATGTTGATAACAGCTGATGCAGTAATTTGAATCACAAATTATTTAAATGTAAAGAATGATTATAGTATGAATATGCATTATTATGTGACATTGATTTGAGATGTTTGTTGATTGTAATTATTGTTGAGAAGTAAGTTTATACTGCCTTACTGAAACTGACAATAATAGCGTGCAATAATGCAGCGAGGGGGTGAGCTGTTTATCATTATTGGAAACGAGGAAGTTACGTAATGTTGGCGCGTTTTCCTTTAGAATCTTCTGGAACATTTCCCTAGAGTATATGTATTCATAATTTTCATTGGATATAAAAATAGACTCTAATGTTGGCGCGTTTTATTAGCCAATTGCAGCTCAGTTATAATCTTTAGGCATATCGGGGTGTATGAGTATAAATAAAGAGTAGGTTAGAGGTAGACCCCGTCAGTTCATCAAAAATCTTTGTACACTACACGTCGTCTTCACGTCAGTTCGTCGAAAATATTTGTATGATACACGTCGCCTTCAGTCCAGCAGAAACATTAACCGTCGGCTATCGATTCGCAAGTTACGCGTATAAGATTTATGAAAAATCTCAAGTATGGTAAAGTTAATTATACAAAAGGTTGAAGTACGTGAATTAAAAGTGATCAGTAAGTAGTTGTTATAACAGTTTCAGTTTGGCGAGTGTCAAGATCAATGTGTAAATGTGATAGTAAATGTGTTCGACAATAAAAGTGTAAAACAAATTCTTTCATCAGTGTTATCTTTGGATAAAAGATTCCTTTCCGTTTACACAACCTGTATAAAGAGAGGTGATTGACCAAAAGATCATAGCTAGCCGGAGGACAGTGAACAAAAAATTAAATAAAATAACAGTAGCATTCTTTCAAACGAACACTAATACTGCCGCAAATTGCTAACACCAGATGGAGCTACAAACCTAACAAATGAATCACGTCACAAGATGGCTTCACCATGTTGAGTAAACACATACACAAATAACATTATAAATTTACCATCGCAAATTGGCTCCCAAATGTGGGGCTAACAAATACAAACAAATACATTAATAATACAACTTCAAATTGGCTACCACAACGTGGGGCTACACAATAATGTTAAATAAATATAACAAATAATGTTACTTCACAACAGAAGTAAGAAAAGTCCGGTAAGGAAGATGAGGGTGTGCCAAGATCGAAGGTAGAAACGACAAAGGACTAAGAGAGCAGTTAGAAGTCGGACGAAACCAGATGCAAGTATTGTCAGACTCGGCTCGGGTTCCAGTAGTCGCCATCCACTTATTCGCAAGGTGTGAGCCTCTGGGGGAACATTATGTTAGAACCGCAACTAAATGACCAAATAAATATGCCAGCACCTGCCTCAAAGGCAATTCGACTACTCTCTTGACCTCTTTAAACCCAAACATAGGTTTAACGCGCGTTCTTATTATATGCGGCACCACAGGAGGTAGGCAGTGGTGATAAATTAAGTCATTGGAAAAAATAATTAGGGAAGGAAATGCTCCAGGCCTACATTCAGGATGCCTCGCCGGCACTTGCCAATTATGGGGACTGAGAAAAATGTATAGAGAACCGCAGTCAAGGATGACAGTCCTTGAGGAATTTTAACCGCAGAACTCCCGCTTACGAGACCTTGCCTTAACGACCTCGGCTATCTGTTTCGGTTTTAAACGGAAAGAATGACAGTAAAGGATAATTAGACCCTTAATAAAAGTACCTGGGTGGAAATTGTCTAGTGATTTTAAAACAAAGCTTCTTCTTTGGTTCACATAAGGGTTCAGTTAATTATGTGTTGTGTCACTAGCAAATAGAGGAATTACCTGTAGGTAACAAAAGTGGAAGGTAGGCCAGGGGCAAATGAATAGGATGGTCGCTGTGCGCAATCCAGTAATGTTGAGAGAGGAAGTAGATGGATGTAGGACGTTCCGAGATGGCTCTCGGTCGTTTTGGTTCACGATTGATGATATAAGAGCCTTGTTGTGTCTAAGTGAGATAATAATGGATAGTCCGTGATGATGTAATCTAAGGGGGAGAACTGAGAGAAGTGAGAGGCATTGGGGATTAGAACCTCAGTAGGTATGATTTATACAGAAGGAAGTAGACGCAGGAGAGTCTAAGATATAGTGTTCATTTAAGAGTCCAGATAGATCTAACCTAACACATGAGCTGGGTAAATATCCTGGGTATGCATGCTAAACTGGGCAGGAACGTTAAGAGGATAACCGATCATAAACATCACAGTTTGGTATGTAGTATCTTACAGAGATGGTATAAGAGAACTTGTGCTTAGATGAACTAGAATAATGATGATGATGATGATGATGATGGTGGAGTAATCCATGGTGTAATCTGAGGTAGAAAAGCTGAGAGAGGTGGAAGGAGTTGGATATGACTACACAGGATAATGTAATTTATAGAAGAGGTAGAACTGGGAGATCATAAGATAGTGTGCATTTCCTAGTTCAGAGTTCAGATGCAACTAACCTCACACATGAAATGGGTATATGCTCTAAGTATACATACTGTGCCTATGCCCACCAGGAATGCCAGAGGATATATCAGCCATTAACATTCCAGTTTGGGTTGTAGCTTCGTCCTTGCACATATAAATAGTACTACACTAACCTCCAAGGGAAGGGTTGCAGCGTTCAACCAGTCAAAATTATGTGTAGTACACCTACAATAATTTAACTAAAAGGCTATCCGTAAATTCTCACCATTGAGTACTAGCGAACAATTAAATTGAGTTTTTATTTATGGACGCTCTTTAACTACTGGCCCTTAGCGTCCTATTCTATATTGGGCGTGAAAGTTCGGAAAGTTTGCTCTGAGGCCTCTTTATCAGGCTTGAGGTTCTTTTACGTTCCGTAAATGTATACGATACGGGACCACCTTTACTTCCCTTCCGAAATATGAACCCGCGACCTCGGGAACTAGAGGCTAGCATGCTACCCCTAGACCATGGAGGACGACAAGGGTACTAGCCAGGTGTACAAGCTCCGCTAAGGAGCACATATTAGAGGTCTACTCTCTGCCGGCAAAGAGCATCGGCCATTTTAGTTAAGTTCAAAGGAGCATAAGACAGAATATAATAGGTTATACTAACTGAACACAATACCTTTTAGGTGGCTGTGTTCTTTTATCAGACTTGAGACCAGCGTTAGAATGTATTGCTAGCGGCAGTGTTACCACCTCCCTATTTCCCTTTCTTTTTCTTCAGCGTGGGTCTATTGCAGGAGATAATTGGTAAAATCGCATTCTCCATATTTAAGCTCATCGATAAAATGATCTCAAAGTATGATCACATCTCTTCTACAGGATACGATATTCTGTAATGTGCATAAGCTTAAGTGCATGTTCCATCATATGTGGCTACTCTTTTGTCATCATTAGGTAATAACGTCGTATCTAACGCTCCCCATATGGCCTAGACCTTCAGGGATACCTCGTTCCACCAATGTATGACTGGACTTATTTCTGAAGTGGAGGCACCCAGTGGTCGGAATCCTTTGCCACTGATAGTAACATGATGAAGAGGAGGATGGTGGAATGAGAGGATCTATAGCTTTTACCATGGACTCCGAACCACGCTGGGTCTTGGGGATACTTCACAGGAGCAAGCAAGAGGTGAAGGCGTGCATAGGGCATATTTAAAACCCTCAGTACGAGAGCCGGAAACGAAACCACTGCGCTACCCGGCACTCAGGTGATAAGGTAATTTTATTACGCTTTAAATGTCGAAACAATCTACCGGCGAGTCTGGATTAAATGCATTGGAATTCATATTCCTTCATTAATCTTGAAATAATCCGTATAATTATTGAAAGTGTCATAGCGGTTAACAGCACTAAGTTTAATGCCCTTAACCTTTTTATTACAGCTCCATTAGCTTTGAGTGCATGTATCTTTAGTCTGATACCTACAAAACTTTAACTGATATTACAATTTCCTATTATTTTACCATTTAATGCCGGAATTATTTTGCTACATATGGTGCTCTTCCTGTTATCCAAACCTGCCTTCATAATCCTTTTACAAGCACTTCAACCGAAGCGTTTCGAATGACCGTGATTATTAAGGCGCGACGAAATGGATTGGTCATCCACTCAAAGCCAAATGTCACGAGTTCGAATTCCATAGATTTCAGTCAAATATGCCTGTGGCAAAGTTCGGGGAGGGGCCAAGTAAAACAACCGGTGTGATGGCACGCTTGGATGCCGATGGGGTTACATATGACTGCAGTTGCATGGATTTTGCTTTTTATTAAAGAAACACCACAATTTTATTGAAACAATTTAATATTTTTACAATATAAAACCGCTATAAATGTATTTTATTGCTGAAGATTAGTATAACATCAAACTAAAAACAAAGTCATTAAAATATCTAAAAACTTAACAAAATACCTTTGTGTAAAATATGCTACACCAGGCATTAAGGGGTTAAGCTTTCCCTGCCTTTTTTGTTTTTAATGGAATAGCAAATGTGATATGTAGAGTGATCAAGCTGCAACTAGATCTTCAAGAAAGCATAGTTTACTTTGGTGTACATCTCTTGTGGTCACTTCATGGATTAATGAATCTGAATCCACATACAAGAGTTTGAGGTTTTCAACACCATAAATAATGATAATACATAATAATGAAAGCCGTACATGAGGGTTTTGGAAATGTCTAAACCACAGCTGCCAAATTAGGTATATGGTTCTATCGATGAATTTTAGTTCTGCTATGAGATTTTCTAATTTCTTCCTGTCTTTTGCAAGACTTATGTGTGTACGGTTCCGTATATTCTTCACAGTTTTCTCCAAAATTTGCATGCTTAAATAGCTTATATAAATCCTTCTCAAAATACATTTTAGTATATTTTCGGAGATTGTTAGTAAAGATAACATAAGGTTTCAGATAGCATTACTTACGAAACTGTAGTAGTCGACGAATTTCTGTCAGCCACAGTCCACGACAAAGAGATTGTGTCTAGGTCATAATGAACAACATATTTCTTCCGAGCTCCATGAAGAGGTATTAGCTTCTTTTGAAGACGAATCCTTAGGCTTATTGCATTCTGTTAGGAAAGGTAAATCATTATGCAGGTCTGGAATTCTGTAGGTTGTTCGATATCAACTTCTAGGATATATCCGAAGGAATCATCTTCTTTTAGCGAGTCTAAGTCGATATCTGCTGAGAAACCAACTCAAATCTATCATGAGTAAGGCACAACACATTGTGCAAACGTACTAGTTATTTGTGTCTGCCTATATAATAAACTGAGAGGTCTTCCGAGGATCAAACTCTTCCATGTAGACGTTGTTTGTTGATATAAAATTTATGTAAACCTCTTACATCAGATTTCACCACGAAAAGCTTATCTGAAGCCAGTAGGAATTGGAGCTTAATTCCTATATATACAATAATGGAATCCCACGTAAGTCCAGGAGATGTGAAATGTGCTGGATAACTTTATGAGTTTGCAGTGTTTTGTCTCTAAATGTTTCAAAAACTCCTGTGAGAGGTATATCTGAAGTTAGGTAAAGATTTTTACATTCACCTAAATTTCTCACCTTAAACCGTTCCCCTACATTCATAGCATGTTCATAGTCTGGATAATTTAATTTCTTAATTTATTTTGCTGCAGAGCTTTAAAGCTAATTGTTTGTCGTTCAAAGTAGCCCACGAAGAAGCGTAATCATAGGGGAATTTTCAGCTTATCGTCTCCAAATTACTTCAGTGTTTAAGGTAATTGTGCTTTTTTATTAGCTTATCCAAGCTAGCACGCGGAAAACAAAATGTGTCAACAAACCTGAATTCAATACCACTAACATGCTTCGAGAATGAGATGTAGTTTCTTTCTGAATTCCGTTTACTCCTTTGTGCAATCTAACTGATTAATAATAAAATGTGAATCATATCCATTCAGATTATGCATAAGGAGGTTTACATGATAGGTTACACTTATTACGTAGCCTTCCACGACATTCAGCACTTCTGTGATCATGATTTTACTTTCTAGTATTCCTCTGTGAATTCTTTATCACAAGTGACAAGTAGCGTGCTGTAGAAGAGTCTAAATCCTCATCTGCCAGATTCATTGGCTTCACAGACGTGTATATATACATTCTCTTTGCTCTTCATAAACTTCTGAACTGTATAATAACCTTGATATACATAAAGCTGAATAGGGAGAATGGATTCTAGATGCGCAACAGTTTGTGAAGGTTTCACATAAGTACGAAAGCTCACTGAAGTACGGTTTTTCAATGAGGTAGAATAACTCTCTCAAGATTGTGAGTAAAGGTATGATATGGGACGAGAATGCTCTCAAGATTATCATTGATGACGTAAGGTAAATTCAGCATCCTCCACATTTCCAAAGTGGATGATAGAGTTCTCCATAGTATTCCTAGCAATATTTTATTGCCTGCATAATTCTCTGCGTTTCTTCCAATTTTGCAGTCCACTTGAGCCATATTGATAAAATGGGAAACCAGCGTTTGTATACCTGTTCTTTATGCTTGGGTTTCTGCAGTCGAATAAGTTTGTCAAAACGTTTTAAATATACCTACAAGTGATAGCGGTTGATGTTATCACTTAACAGAAGGGGATCACTATGAGCAGGTAGTTCTTGATCTGTAACCTTTATAGGAAACAGGTTATGTTTCTCATCCAGCACAAACCCACTTACATATATGTTATTCATTTTCTCAAATTTTGTGATATCTCAGCAAAGTAGGTAATAAGATACACGAAAAGTCATACTTATTCTCAAAGACTGTATTTGTTAATGTATTGTGTCATATTTTAATACGTTTTGCGAGAATAACATACGTGAAACATTTCCTATCCTTAAAAGCTGAGGATTTGTGTTTGTTTGCTTCACTTCCACAGATGGAGCTAGAGAAATGTAAACATTTGCACGAAGCGGATTAACGCATTTAAATCATTTTAAGGAACACCGGTTGATTACGTGTCTTAATTTTTTTTTTTCAGATATTTCTCCAAAAGTATTTTCTAACGTACATTCGTTTATTATCTTAATTTTCAATGACTTGTGAATAGTACCTCTTTTTCTACAGATTCAACTATTCGTAGTTTTGACTCCCGTATGTTAGCATTCAAGTCGTTAGATGTGTTGCAAAGATTGGAATAAGATTAATTCGTCCTTCAAAAGATATCTCGTACCGAGTTACATTATATTCTTGAGGTATCATAGATAACCAGTGCATATTTCGCAGGCTCAGCTTCAATTTTACTACTGGAGGTGATTAACTCATATGTAGAGCCCGGAAGTACAGGCATTTATTGTGGTTAAAATAGGCAAACAATAAAGCACTTAAAATAATGAAAATAGGTAGTAATGTAATTAAAATAGCCATTTATTAAAAGTGAAACAAAGTAATCCCACTCTGTATTAATGAAAATAGCTAAGATAATAACTTCTTTATGGCATACGGTACTTACTCTTACTTTTCTTGATTACAAGCAACAAGAAGATTTTTTTACGGTGCTGTCATAATCAACCGCCTGTTAGAGAGAACGTTTTTCATCATGGAAAAAGAACGCTCTACTTCCACTGAGGTGACTGGAACATATTTAAAACAAGCTATTTCGGAAGGATTGGTGTCAGTTACTTCAGAACTTCCAGCTTTCAGGACATCACAAACGCTCTTAAGTTTTTTCTATGCCCACGTTAGCACTCATTACGCTTTTATACCTTTCACTAACATGTAAGAACGTAGGCTTTCACGGCCGGTGTCACAATTATAACTAATATAATTTTCCGGGCTGTTATGCCGTGGTCTGCTGAAGAAAGATTTCCCAGACGTTTCGTCCACAACTGCGGTGGACATCTTCAGTGGCGCGGACGAAGTCTTCTCGGTGAAAGTATCGCAGCGTCTGGGAAATCTTTCTTCAGCAGACCACGGCATAACAGCCCGGAAAATTATATTAGTTATAATTCTTTCACTAACACTTTTTCCTTTCTCTCCTGGTATTTGTAGCAGTTGATTTATTGTGTATCGAAGATCGCCACGATGACATTGATGTATCACCTTTTCTCTCCAACTTCAAAATTGCTTCAGGTAGCACACTATAATTTGCTGCTCTAAACGGCAGATCGTTGCTGAGTTCTTCGTTATACAACTTCTTTACCTCGGAAACTGAAGCAGCTTCGTGTTCTGATAGTACATCAAAAATCTCACATATCGTGCCCAAATTGTTGCTGTAATATATGGATATAGAGATTCTCCATCTGGTGAGAACTAGCTGTGGACGTAAAGCGAGCTCTGGTGCCACGTCCTTAAAAACTCGCATTCGGTAGGGTGATTTTAGGAAGGCCTTCTTGGTTTTGGAAACCAACTTACCCACAAGGGGATACAAACTTCTTACTTCTTCGACGATTCTGTGCAACCTGTGGCTTAGACATATGAGATAGAGGGTTTTCGGGAAGAGAATTTTCAAGACCTCAGCTGCATTTTTCATGTAAGATGCCCCATCTGTGACAAAAAGCAGGACATCATCATTCCGTATTCCTTGTGGCCAGAGTAGCATTAAAGAATTTGTAAACAATTGTGCCACTATGGAACTATTTGCTCTCTCCATCTCTTCCGTTGTCAAAAGAAATAGCTGAGGGTCCCTTTGTGTTGCTTCCATAGTTCCAATGATGTTGACCATATAACGTTCCATTGCATCAACTGTTTCATCAATGGAGATTCAGATTTTCTTTTCCGCAACTTCGCTTCGAATCTTCTGCAGGGTCTCTTCAAAAAAACACATCCAAGTAAGTTTTTCCTAGTGTGCATCCTAGTGGAATCTCTTAAGAACTGTACTTCTGCAGAAATATCCTGAGGGATTGGTTTTCCAGTTTCAGAACGGATTTCCGGAGTCCAAGAAAACCATGCGTAGATGAAGGTAAAATTGAGATTGCTGCATGTTGCACCTGCAGTTGATATCAAAGTGGTCTTAGGCCCGGCCGTTTTGAAAACCCTACCTTGTGTTTTGCTGTCGTGAAATGTGGAATTATAATACACTTTTTTCTATGATTAATAGAATTTTCACATATTTTACAAAAGAGTGTTGTTCGATCCGTAGAAAATGCATCTGAACCGCATTCGCGAACAAAGCCGTGTAATTTACTACTCAACGACGAACTTAATTTTGGCATGATAAATAAATCAGCATGAACACTAGAGTTGCCTTTTAACTAGAGTTCAACAACAGACTAACAAGTTGTTTGTATAATCATTTTACATGTTAAAGAGAACTGATTTTCTTCCTTTCTCTGAATTAGAACACCATGTCTCTTTGAAATCAGACGAAAAGCAAACAATGGTGTATCGTCAGCGTCACAATAAGAAGCATTGAGGAACAATAAGTCATAGGACCGGACCGACTTCCCTCTTCCTATCTCTTTCCTGATATTTATTATACCCTGCATTCCTTTCACAGGTTCTGCTATTTAAATCGTATAAGGAGATAAGCTTACGACTGCCTGAAAATAAATAAATAAATGCATTCATAGAGAACAAGATCCTCAATAAATATTTTTGTGGCGTGATTGTCATTTCATTATTTGTGTAACAGTTTTTTTCACTTTTATACATTGAAATTCCTTATGTACTTTTTTTTTAAAAAAAACCATAACGAACCAAAACAGGCAAAAAAAATAAAGAAAAAGAAAATGACTTTAAACCTTAAAATAGGCAACCGAAGCCAATAAAGGCAAAATGAAAACTGGCCCTACCGTCCCTAAATGTACGGAAACACCTTTATCGCTATTTAACTGTTTATTATATCCACCCAAATGGAAAAGGCGTTTTGCCTAACTTCCGGACCTTACTCATAAGTCTCTTCATGTCGCTGACCATTGTACAGGATGCTGAACAGTGTCCCAAAATACTTGCATAGGAAGAAATGACCACATATGTTAACTCATGTAAACTCTTGTTGGAGTCTCTCAGGAAGCCCTTTCCACATTCCCTGCAGTTGTAGACGGGTATAGCATCCTGAGAACTTGCGCTGATATTCTTGTCAACCTGTAAAAGAAGATGTTTTCAACTATGTTCTATCAATTTAATATAACGCATTACGAGAAATAGTTATGTTACCTAGTGTTTAGGATACTTATAATGAGTATTAAAATACGAGCTTATTAATAAAAATTACCCTTTGTTTTGAATCTATATGAACCGCTTACTGCAGAAAGGAAAGTAGTCCAAGATTTGCACATTTCCTTTTTTCGGGGGGGAGGGGAGACAATTACTGTTTTTAAGTAGGTCAATGGATCCACAGAAAGGAAACGTTTCTGCACGAGAATACGGGCATGGCAGTGCTTTCAGCTTTCTGTGTACTGCAGATAGGGAAGGTTTTATTCTGTCCTTTGTCTCTACTGTTAAATTAGGACATGTGGACATGTTACCTTTCTGCAGTAAGCAGTTCATACATGACATTCCCTTTAAATGCATTAAATACTTACCAATGTTAAGGTATAAATCTTCGATTACTTTATTATACTGATTAACACTTTTTCACCATGAAAAATTTAATCGAGCTAACAATAACCTATACACTAAGCTGAGCTCAGCCATGTGTATATAGTGCTAATGCCACAATGAAGCTCTCACCTCAAAACAGTTATATATACCAAAGTAACGAACTTCCTCTTAGTAAGTTCTGTACTTAAGCTCTAGAAGCAGAGATCTAACACGTAAGATAACTGCTATTTACAAGTATAAAGCTTGGTTGGTATGGCGTCATTCGAGAACGGAGGTGTGTCTGATATTCAAAAACCGAGCGGGATGGCTCAGGCGGTAATGTCTGTGGCTCGCATTCGGGATGTCGTGGTTTCGATTCCCGTGGCCGACCTTCCTGACCCATGGTTTTTTTCGGGGGTTTCCCAGGTCGCCAAGCGAATACTAGGAAGGATCATTACATCCCCCGAATTTCCTGTTCATCCATTTCATCTACATTCTCATTTCACTTCACCTTTCATCTGCTTCGTTTCTTTCAGGGCTGCAAGTGTCGGCGAGAGGTCTCGGCAGGTTCCTAGCAGGGGGGAAAAAGAATGATCTGAGGAGAACTTCGTCCTCCAGACTGCGAGCGGTCTCCGGGTCCGGGACCCCCCCAGGGGATGTGTAACCCTACGGGGGAAGGGGGGCCGGCTGAACCAGCCAGCATCCGGGAAGTTCAAACCTATAAATGGTAGGGATCCTGCCCTCTGCCTGTCGTGCCTCCTGGTCCGGTCGCCCTCTGTCCCCTCTCACCTCATCCCTGCTTCCCGGGGGCGTCCTGTCAGGGGCATAGGCACAAAAGTTGTGCGTAGGTTGAGGTGCTAAGTTCCTCTCTGCTTCTATTCCTATCTTATCATACCATCATATCTAAACCCGTCACCCTCGACTTCTAGTCATTAGATATCTAATACTGCATCATCCAGTCCCATAATAATAATAATAATAATAATAATAATAATAATAATGGTAATCGTTTATTTTATTAAGTGCAGTATGTGACCCAAAGAAAAAGAAATCTATACGAGGAGTTTACAATATTCTTATACAATCAGACATACGTTATTAAAGTTATGAATATTTCGAACTCGTGTGCTATCTCAATCATTGTAGATCCTCATTGTTAACAAAGCGTGTTGAATACAAACAAATGTCAAAGTTCTAGTGTTAAAAGTTCCTGAATAAACTAATAACTCACTGCTTTGAATGGACATAGTACAGATAGAAAACACATTCAATTTGATCGTTTAATTTAAATGGTTTGTAAGTTATAGTAGAATTTTTGTTTGCTATTTGCTTTCTTTATAGCTTGTCTTTAAAAATTACAAATTAAGAAATTAAATTAAAGACATTTTTTGCTTAATCATTTTGTTAATCGCATTTCTGTAAAGAAATCGACTTGTTATATCTTTAAACTTCCTCCCATTCCTGTAAATGTAATAGTTTCACAGATAAGTGAAACTAATCCTTAACAACTTGAGCATAGGCATTTTGGTTTTATATTAATTACGCAATTTTCTGTGATAAAGTTAATTGGCAATTTTTACCATATTTCTAGCTTTATTACTTATAAATTTAGTCATATCAGCATTTAAAGTATCGACCCCAGAATCCTAAGGGTTGTTGGTATGGCCTCTCAAATGATATCGGCTACTAATGGATTCTAATATATTTTCTATTGCCTTTAGTAGCGCAGTATTTACTATCCATGCTTCAGGCTTTCGATCCTTCTTTACCTTAAACACTACAATTTGCGGTAAACCTTTTTCTACTTACAGGGTGATTGGAACTGGTAATGCAGATAATATTTGTGTTTTTGTCTGTCTGTAAGGAAACCAATTTGTTATATCTTAAAGCTTTGTCCCATTCATGTAAAGCGTAATAGTTTCATAGATTAGTGAAATTATACATTTGAGTCTAGCTATTTTAATGATAATAAGAGCAATGATCTACAATTGTTTCCTCCTTTCTAGTTATATTACTTTTCAATTTAGTCAGATTACCATTTCAAGTATCGATTCAGCGAACCTAAGAGTTGATTTCCTAAATCATATTCATCGCTAATCGATTGTTTTACTTTCACTAGCGTAGTATTGCCAATTCTTCAGGCCTTCTCCGATCTTCATCTCAAAGACTACACGTTGCGGTAATTGCTAATTCTCAGAATTGCTAATACTAATAAAAATGCATTGATATATTTTTGAAAATTTAACATGTAATATTAGAAGGTTAACATTTAAAATGATGAAAGAACATTTACCAAAATTTGAAATATAAACACTCAGTCGATGAATTTCCACAAAACAGCCTCTAAGAGTTGGCAATATCTAACCCACTAAGCGAAGATGTAGCTTAAGCATACAGTGCTAATGACTTAATAAGTTTTTTATCGAGTGGAGGAGAAAATGATTTAATCACTGACCTCAGCCCCAATGGGAGCCGGGACTGAGAATGTGGGACTCACCAATAGTCGGCATACCCACTAAAAACTCCTCCACGGGATGGAAAAAGGAAAAGGAAAAGTGGAATAACCTGGCTTTTTGCGGTCCCGCATACCACCCGCGTTAGTACGTGAAGGCTGTTGGCTGCCGCCCTGTGGGTGGGAGCGGGTAAAGGTAGTTACTAGGTTGCAGCCATGAAACCTGACTGCAACACTAGTGGGAATGGCGAGGGTTTGGGATGGAATGGAGGTTAGGTTTGAGGATGGTACTGATGATGATACTGCTGCTGGTTGTACTCCTTGCATTCCTGCAGAAATTTGGCGACTCTTTCCGGGTTCATCTTAAACCTGGATCCAAGAGATGAGACTCGAATGGCTTCGGTGATGGCTGTAAGTCTCGTTGTGCTGTCGAACTGCTCAGCCAGGAAAACCTGTTGCTCAGCTGATGAGGTTTGAAGGTCCCTGATGAGTTCCTCCAGGGCTGTCAGCTTCGTCGTCATGTTCAGGAACTTCGCGTGGAGATCCTGAACGCCGTCACGTAGGCCCTGGACTTCCTCGATGATCGGCGAGAGTGATGGTGCTGGTGTGGGCGCTGGAGTCGGCAGCTATGGAGCGGTCACTGGCTGCGACGTGGGTGCTGGTGGCTTTAGTTGTGCCCTCCTGCGAGGATGCAGGGGGCAGAGCGCTTGGCGGGTGAAGTGTGAGGACCCTCCACAGGTCGCACAGTAGCGGCGTCGGCGGTGCAGGTCGTGCTGGGTACACGAAGAGGTGGTGCAGGCGGAACCACAGTAGTGGCACCTCGGTTGTGCTGAGCAGGTCAACTCCTCGTGCCCGTAGGCACAGCAGAGCCTGCAGGGTGCCTGGCGTTCTAATCGGCTAACCTCGATTCGTAAGCACCGCCCTAACAAGGGCAGGCCCGTCCTCAAGGCAGCTTCATAGTCGCCAGGGTCTGCGTACTCGATCCTGACGAGCGACGCTTGAAGGCCACTGCTGGTGAGCTGCGCTGACGAGGAACCTGACTGGCAGGTCCCTCGGGACCTCTCGGATGACAGCGCTGTAACTCCCATGAGGCACAGGCTGGATCTGCGCAGGCTGGGAAGCTCCCAGGATCGGCGGCGTGAACCCCGGTGATGTTGGCGGCGACTGCGCAGGATGGCGGCGAAGCGGCGGTCGAGGCATAGGTTGCCCCGGGCTGCGGCGACTGCGGCGAGTTCTCCTCGGCGGGTGCCGGAGGAGAAGGGGGTGATTCTGCCTTAGCAGGCTCGGCGACTCTACGATGTCTCTTCTTCGCCATCTCGCACTATCTCGGACTTAATGAGTTTTTTCGAGCGGAGGAGAAAACGATTTAATCACTGACCCCAGTACCGATGGGAGTCGGGACTGAGAGTGTGGGACTCACCAATAGTCGGCATACCCACTAAAAACTCCTCCACCGGATGGAAAAAGGAAGAAGGAAAAGTGGAATGTCGTGGCGTTTTGCGGTCCCGCATAGCACCCGCGTTAGTAAGTGAAAGATGGAAGCTGCCGCCCTATGGGCGGGAGCGGGTAAAGGTAATTACTAGGTTGCAGCCATGAAACCTGACTGCAGCACTAGTGGAAATGGCGAGGGTTAGGAAGAGAATGTAGGTTAGGTTTGAGGATCGTACTGATGATACTGCTGCTGCTGGTTGTACTCCTTGCATTGCTGCAAGAAGCGTGCGACACTTGCTGGGTCTTTCCTGAATCTGGATGTTGGAGCAGAGTTTCTGATGGAGCCGTCTATGGCGTTGAATCGTGATGAAATGGTGTCGAACTGCTCAGTTAGGAAACCTTGCTGAGCAGCTGATGTCGCTTGAAGTTCTCGGATGAGTTCCGGGTTCGTCTTGATCCTGGGACCAAGAGAAGAGACCCGGATGGCTTCGGTGATTGCTGTGAGTCTGGATGATGCGCTGTCGAGCTGCCCAGCCAGGAAATCCTGTTGAGCAGCTGATGATGCTTGAAGATCCCTGATGAATTCATCCAGGGCTGTCAGCTTCGTCATGTTCAGGAACTCCGCGTGGAGATCCTGAACGCCGTCACGTAGGCCCTGGACTTCCTCGACGATCGGCGTGAGTGATGGTGCAGGTGTCGGCGCTGGTGATGGTACTGGTGTCTGCGTTGGTGTCGGTGGGTGTGAAGCGGTCACTGGCTGCGGCGTAGGTGCTGGTGGCTTCAGCGGTGCCTTCCGTCGAGGATGCAGGGGCAAAGCGCTTGGCTGGTGAAGTGAGTTGACCCTCCACAGGTCGCAGGTCGTGCTGGGTGCACAAAGACGTGGTGCAGGCTGAACCACAGTAGTGGCACCTGGGTTGTGCTGAGCAGGTCGACTCCTCGTGCCCGTAGGCACAGCAGCGCCTGCAGGGTGCCTGGCGTTCTAATCGGCTAACCTCCATTCGTAAGCACCGCCCTAACAAAGGCAGGCCCGTCCGCAAGGCAGCTTCATAGTCGCCAGGATCTACGAACTCGATCCTCACGAGCGATGTGGGCTCCTGAGCTCCGAAGATTCGAGTGGCCTTCAAGGCTGAAGGCCACTGCTGGTGAGCTGCGCTGGTGAGGAACCTGGCAGGCAGGTCCCTCGGGACCCCTCGGATAACAGCGCTGTACCTCCCATAAGGCACAGGCTAAATCTGTGCTGGCTGGATGGTTTCCAGGATCGGCGGCGTTGCCACCAGTGAGGTTGGCGGCAACTGCGGAGGCACTTGAGGCGAAGCGGCGGTCCTGGCATAGGTTGCCCTAGGCTGCGGCGACTGCGGCGAGTTCTCCACGGCGGGTGCCGGAGGAGACGAAGAGGTTCCTGCCTTAGCAGGAGCGGCGTCAGAGCGACCCTTCTTCTTCGCCATCTCGACTTAATGAGTTTTTTTTTCCGTGGGGGGAAAATGCATTGCTGCATTCGACCCCCAGCTGTTGTGCAATGGCTGAGGGGATATGTGGGGCTCGCCGCTCAAAGCGCGGAATACCCACTAAAAACCCCACCACGTGTTAATATATGAAAGCTAGTAGTAATTTCGTGCAATTTTAGTCGGGTCCCGAATAGCACCCCGGTTAGTCAATGAAAGGTGTGTAGCTGGCATGCAATGCATGCGAGCGCGTCAATAGTTAGTTACCCGGAATTACACATGACATATGCCCTGAGTAACCCCGGGTGATTAATCGTGCATTATACTAGGTAATTGTGATGTTATACTAATTGGATACATTCTATGGTATTACTAGAGTTTACTATCTTGCAGATTAGTGCAATCGTTATTCTTGTAACTTAATGAGACTTTACAGACTGTTTTTATACGAAGGCCGCGAACCTTTTAGAAACATGTGATTTCTGATCCTTCGCTATCGTTGAGTACTTGTCTTTTGTTTTACATTAACGAATATCTTTTATATTTAATAATGTTTTAAGGATACGGATTATACGCTGTCGGTCTTTCAAAGCCAATTGCTGATCCATTTCTTTGTTTAATTTGGCTTTTGAGATGTTTGGGCGTCGAATTTAACATAAGAACTCCCGCATAGGTAACAACATGGGTCACCCCTCAAGTATCTTCTAGTTATATAAGAGAAACTATTGATTCAAAGCTTAAACCATTCACTTTCTTTCGATTATTTAATTAAAGTAATTCAATTATTTAATACGTTTCTCTGTAACGAAATAAAGCGAATGACACAATACGTGAACGCTATTTGAAATTATTTCACTATACGTAGAGCTTTTCGCTTTACCCTATCCTCATTATGGGTATTAGGAAGCAAAAGAACGGATACTTTTTAAAGCTATAGGTATACATTGAAATACTTGAAAAATTCAAATAAATAAAAGGTAGTATCTCATGAACGGAAAAAGATACTAAAATATTGTTAAGCATAAGGATATATTTTTAAAAATTCTACATTTTTATGGTGGTGCGGTAAGTTCTCTCTCTCTCTCGTGTATAGTTACCACAGTTATATAAGATTCAACGAGAATGAAGGGTAGTTACTCGGAACTATTCATAGGAAATTAAAGATGTAATTGTTGTTTGCGAGGTCAATATCCCAACACAAATTTTTAATTAAAATCGTTTGTTTTTTTAGAAAACGAAAAAAAATAGCGAAAAGTTTCTATGTAAAGCATAGTTTGAGGTGAGAGGAAGTTTTTCAGAATCTTCCGTGTCCCATCCTTGCTAAGCTTTGAACTAATTAAAGTTCCCCTTATATACCTGTATGTTTACAACCACTGAATCAAATGACATCGCCGCCTCCTTGTCCCTTACTCTGGTTAGGATTGGTAGGTCTGAGGCTATGTCACTTGATTCAGCGGTTGTAAACAGAGTCAACGTGTGTTGGCTATACCTCTCAAACCTATCCTACCGGATACGCTTCAAATAAGTGTGAATAACTCCGTAACGATGGTGGTTGCTTGGCAAAAAGTGTCTCCCTCTGCGAGATCTATTGTTCCTCAGAGTTTGTCGCAGAGGTTCTGAAACAGCTTGTATAACCAGAAGATACTTGATCGGTAACTTTGAGTTCTTACATATGTAAGAGATTTTGTTACACTCGACACCCACTCATATTAAAAAGTAGATAAAACAAAGAAACGGATCAACAATTACCTGTAAAAGATCAACGGCATATAGTCTATACTGCTTAAAACATAGTTACTGTGTTTCTAAACGTTTTGGTATAAATAGCAGTCTGTTAAAGATGTAAGCTCGCATCAACCAGGAACAACGCCACCGTGCACCCGTGAATGCCCAAGCAACTACCGACAACGCAGCTCCACGGACGTCATTGCTCAACACTCTTGCGCTGCACCCGAAGACACCACCAACTCTTAAGGACTACAACCACCTGCGGAGGACCTCTCGCCGCGCTGCAATGGCACATTTAGCGCCGTAGTTGTGAGCTTCCATTGCCGAATACCAACGCAGCTACTCCTCAACGCAGGATAACACCAGTGGCCTTCAATCGTGAAAGCCGTTAGAATCTTCTCCCAGCAGGGACCTACACTTCTAGTGCGGCTCCTGTTCCTGAACAGAGCGCATTTCTACGCAGCTTTGACCATGGGGTTGTCCTTCGTAGGGCGCTTCCACATTGTTGAAGCCAGCATGATTGCTTCATCTGCTCCGGGCCGACGCTGCTCTGCCTTCGAACAGAGTCAGAAAGCCTGCTCCGAGCCACCTCACAGTCACCACTGCAGCACCAACTCACCACAGACTGCACTGCACATGACATGCGACATGGCCCACATTACTGTGCTACCTGTGATAGTCCTTTAACACTACTCGGGTCTGGTGCAGACTCCATATCTTACGCGAAGCATGCAAAACATACAGGGACAAGACAACACGCTATAACAATAACCGGTCTCAGCAGCCAGGAAAGTTGCCATAACATCAGGCAGAACAACGCCTCATACAACCGCACTCGGCGTTCACTCCAGGTCCTCCACGCGTAGATGCTCAATATAGGCGCCCGCTTGACCAGAGTGAGAGATAGTGTCCAGCCTCTTCACAGAGTCCAGAACCTCCAAGCTACCCCGACGACCATCGCCACGCAACATCATAACATCGCCTCAGAAAATGTGTCTAGGCTTGCTGCAATCTCAGCACAGCTGCATATTCTGGACAGCAACTACTAAAACATCTCCAGCTTCATGCAACGGCACACCCGCAACGCTCCCGTGCCAGACCACCTGACACCATCAACCGAACAGCAGACACAACAAACAACCAGTCAGCAAACACCATTCGAAATCAATCCAGAAACGCAATGTTTTCTACAGTATTGCCGCGAAATTAACCACAACTAGAGAAGACGCCAGTCCAGAGAACTTGAATAAAGCACTGACTATTTCTTGTTCACTTCCTATTCACCATCACCCTCTTTCCCCTAGGCTGTAATCGGGGACTTTTTTATGGTTACAGCTTAGAACCAATGGGACACCCGCTCTCTGTGAATGACAGGAAGCTCCCATTATCATCCTAGACTAACCAGGTGCAAATGTGGGACTCCAATCCCATTCCTAGATCTCCATTTCAGTCCTTCCTTACGAACATTTCCTTCTGGCGAGATAAGCTCCCTCCCAACTCTAATTCTGTCGCCACTTTCCAATAAATAAATAAAAGTAAAAGTCTCAATAACAAATCGGCATTCTGTGCTTAAGCCTCATCCTAGCTTAGCGGAACAGATATTGCCCTGACAAGCTGGTTTGTGGAAATTCGTTTGCATAAATTCGTAGGGTGTTTTAAGTCCATAATTTGATGAGTAATTTTTATCATAATAAGTCTAAACCTTCTAATATTCTATATTAAATTTTCACACATTGAATCAATGCATTTTTATTGATATTGGCAATTTTGGGAATAAGCTATAGCCGCAATAAGTAGCCTTTGAGATAAAAAGATCGGAGACCTGAGGTATTGGCAGTACTACACTAGTGAAGCTAAAACAAAATCCGATATAATGGATTAGAGATGCATAAGATTTGAAGAATCTTGCCAGCATTCTTAAGTTCTGGGGATTGATACTTGAAGCGGTGATTTGACTGAACTGAAAAGTAATAAAGCTGGAAAGGAGGAAACAGCTGTAGATCATTACTCTTATCGTAATTAAATAGCTGCACACAAAAGACGTGTCAAAGATATGTCAGTTATCTATGAAACTATTCGACTTACATGAATGGGAGAAAGCTTAAAGACATAACAAATTGGTTCCGTTACAGAGAAATATACTAATATTATCTGTATTACTAACTATAGTCCTTTGCAAGTAAAGCAATTACAGCAAATTTAGCTTTTGAGGTAAACAAAGATCGAAAGCCTGAAGAATTGATAGTAAATACTGAAGGCAGTGGAAAATATATTAGAATAGATTAATAATCGGTCATTTGAGAAACTATATCAACAACCCTTAAAATCCTGGAACCTATACTTGAAACGCTAATATGACTAAACTTAGGAGTAATAAAGCTATTAATTAAAATAAAACAAAATGCCTATGCTCAATTTTTTTAAGGATTAATTTCACTTATCTATGAAACTATTGCACTTATAGGGATTGGAGAAAGTTTAAACATGCAACAAATTGATTTCTTGAAGTGGTATACTTCAAATGTTTATTTATTTATTGAGCCCCACGTTTGGGAGCGAATTTGCGGCGGTATTACGTATAATGTTTGTGTATTTGTGTTTACTCCACGTGGTGAAGCCATTTTTGTGACGTGATTCTTTGTTAGGTTTGTAGCTCCATCTGGTGTTAGCAATTTGCGGCAGTATTAGTGTTAGTTTTAAAGAATGCTACTGTTATTTTATGTAATTTTGGTTTACTGTCCTCCGGCTAGCTATGATCTTTTTGGTCGAGCACTTCTCTTTATACAGATTGTGTAAACGGAAAGGAGTCTTTTATCCAAAGATAACACTGATGAAAGAATTTGTTTTACACTTTTATTGTCGAACACATTCACTATCACATTTACACATTCATCTTGACACTCGCCAAACTGAAACTGTTATAATAACTTCATTACTGATCACTTTTAATTCGCGTACTTCAACCTTTTGTATAATTAACTTTACAACACTTTAGATTTTTCATAACTCTGCTACGCGTAACCTGCGAATCGATAATCGACGTATACTATACAAATATTTCTGCTGGACTGAAGGCGACGTGTAACGTACAAATGTTTTCGACGAACTGACGGACTGAAGGCGACGTGTAGCATACAAACATTTTCGGTGAATTGACGGACTGAAGGCGACGTGTAATGTACAAAGATTTTTGATGAACTGCCGGACTGAAGGCGACGTGTAGCATACAAATATTTTCGGTGAACTGACGGACTGAAGGACTTTACCTCTAACCTAGCCCTTTTTATACTCCTACACCCCGATATGCCTAAAGATTATAACTAAGTTGCTATTGGCTAATAAAACGCGCCAACATTAGCGTCTATTTTTATATCCAATGAAAATTATGAACACATATGCTCGAGGGAAAATGTTCCAGCAAATTCTAACAAAAACGCGCCAATATTACGTCATTTGCTCGTCTCTAATAATGATAAACAGCTCACCCCCTCGCTACATTATTGCACGCTATTATTGCCAGTTTCAGTAAGGCCTATAAACCCACTTCCCAACAATGCTTACAATCATCAAACATCTCAAATCAATGTCACACAATAATGCATATTCACACTACAATCACTCTTGACATTTAAATAATTTGTGATACAAACTACTGCATCATTCTTTACAGATATACATATTAAGAAAATAATCATAACATGTCCCTAATTCAACTCCTAAATTCGTAACTTTTATCATAGGCAAGCTGTAGAGAAAGTAAATAGCAAACAAATTCTACTATAACTTATAAACCATTGAGGTAAAACGATCCAAAATGGATGTGTTTTCTATCTGTATTATGTAAATTTAAGGAAGTTAGCATTATTAGTTTCTTCAGAAAACTTTCACGCTAGAACTTTTGAAAACTTTTCTTTGTATTCAAGATACTTTGTAAACAATGGAGATCTACCAACGATTGAAATGAGTACACGAGTTGAAAAGGTTATAACTTTAATAAGGTATGTCTGCTTATTATTATAATCATTATTGATATCATCATATGGTATTCGACGATGTGGCATACGTTATCTAACGACTGATACTCGAGGGATAGAAATTTAGATTTATTACTGTCAGACATCACGACTCGTTCACGAATGATGTCATACGAACAAGTCTTTGATTTGCAAATAATGGTCACCTTAACTATTAGGATCTACGCTTCTAAGAAGCTCGTCACTTATATATACACATATGGGCTAAATGTACGAGCCCCTGACTACCAATCAATGCTGTGAAAACTGTACATCAATAGGACTTTCCATTTCCGAAATATTTGCGCTGCAAGTTTTAGATGATTCACCCTGTGTGTGTATATCACAGGGTGAATCACCTAAAACTTGCAGTGCAAATATTTCGGAAATGCAAAGTGCTATTGATGTGCAGTTTTCACAGCATTGGTTGGTAGTCAGGGGATCGTACATTTAGCCTATAAACAGATTTTAATAATACTGAGAAAGTGTATTTTTTGAGCAAATATACTCTTTTTTAAATGGAACAGTGCTTAGTTACATCAACAGAATAAAGATAGGGTAAATTGCAATATCAGTGGCGTTTGTTGCAAGATTCTAGTGCAAGTGGTTTACGAGAAATCTTATTTTGAAACCTTTACGCACCGACACTTGTACAACCTGTGGTAGCACAAACTAAAGAAAAACAAAAGGGATTTACAATACTTCTGTGGATTCTTACAAGTAAAGAGAACATAGCCCTTCAAAGATTGTGTTTAAAATGACCACCGGCAGCTTCAATACACGCTTCCAGTCTGCTATGGAAAGACTGCTGCACACGTTCTAGCATTTCAGCGGAAATTTCAGAGCAGGCCCTGTATATGCACGAAGGCGGACTGATAAGTCGGCGACTTTTTAAAGAAAATAAGAACTTTTTCAAAAAGTCTTTTATTTCTCAACATAGTCTCCTTTCTATTCAACGCACGTTGTCCAACGTTTCTCCAATTGTTTAACCCTTCCAAAAAACATGATTTTTCGAAGTCTGCAAAATATGAGGTTGTTTCTGCCATGATGGTTCACTGGGCGTGAATTTCTTCCCAGCGAGCCAATTTTGCAGGTTTGCGAAGAGGAAGAAGTCGCTCGGAGCCAAATCTGGAGAATGTGCTGGGTGAGGTAGTAGTTCGTAGCCCAATTCCACAAATTTTGCAATGGCAATGGCTGACTTGTGTGCGGGTGCATTATCCTGGTGAAAGAGAACCTTGTTCTTCACCAAATGGGGTCGTTTCTTTAGCAATTCCTTGTGAAACTGATCCAGCATTGCGGCATAATATGAACTTGTGATCGTTTTACCCTTTTCCAGGTAATGGATGTCTATCACCCCTTGTGAATCCCAAAAGACAGCTGCCATGATTTTTCCTGCCGATGGAATGGTTTTCGCTTTCTTTGGAGCAGGCTCGGCGAAGGAAATCCACTGCTTTGATTGTTGTTTGGTTTAAGGTTGATAGTAATGGATCCAAGCTTCATCAACCGTGATATAACGCCGCAAAAACACATTGGGTTGCGCTGGAACATGTTCAAACATCCCTGTAAAATGGTCACACGTTTCCGCTTGTTCTCAACTGCGAACAGTCGCGGCACCCATCTTGCTGACAGCTTTCGCATACCCAAACATTCGTGCAGAATGTTATACAACCTTTCACTCCAGATGTTTACGGTCTTGGCTATCTATGGATTTTCACTCGGCGGTCTTCCAACACAATATCGTGAACTTTGTTCACCATTTCTTCTGTTCTGACGTTAACCGGCCGTCCTGTGCGCACGGCATCTCTTGTGCTCGAACGGCCACATCGAAATTCTGTGAACCATGCCATTGATGGAGCAGAATCCCCAATAATACTTGTTCAGCTTTTCTTCCGTTTCCTTCACCGTCTTATGACGCCAAAAGTAGTGCTTTATCAGAACACGAAATTCACTTTTCTCCATTTTCTACGAAGCAACACACATCTGCTTATTTTAGACGCTCTCAACAATGTTCTATGAAACAAATGGCGAATTTCTGCGATTACACCCAGAATAGACAAGACTTGGATGCAAACAAAAAAAAACTGTGATTAGAACGCTATCTCTTATCAACGTCATGGACTTATCAATCCGCCCTCGTATATAATATATAAACATAAACGCTTTGAGGTGAGAGTTCCATTGTGTCATTCACATTCTATGCACGTGGCTGAAAAGTGAAAAAGCATTATTCAATTTAATACAGTATTCGAGGCTCTATAGTTCAATATTGATAAGTATTCTAATGCATTTTAGAAATAATGTCATGTATAGATTCGATACAAAAGAATCCTCCTTATTAATAAACTCGTATTTTTAATACTCATCGTACGTAACCTAAACTTTAAATAATATAACTATTCCTCATAATGCGTTATATAAAATTGATAGAACATTCATAGTTGAAAACATCTTCTTTTACAGGTTAACATGAATATCAACGCAGTTTCTCAGGATACTATACCCGTCTGCAACTGCAGGGAATGCGGAAAGAACTTCCTGAGAGACTTCAACAAGAGACCACATGAGATGACATGTGGTCACTTCTTCCTATGCAAGAATTGTGGAACATTGTTCAGCAATCAGTACAATGGTCAGCGACATGAACAAACTTATGAGTTAATCACCTCCAGTAAGAAAACTAAAGGTGAGCCTACGAGATGTGCAGGTGTTAACTATGATACCTCAAGAGTGTAATATAACTTCATACGAGACAGCTCTTGAAGGACGATTTGTCTTATTTCATTCTCTGCAATGCATCTAATGACATGAACGCTTACCTCCAGGAGTCAAAACAGCGAATAGTTCAGTTTTTACAAAAAGAACTAGAAATTAACAACTCAATGTCAATATCATGATCGAATGCAGGTTTGTAAATGCTGCTGGAGTAATAACTGCAAAAAAACTGTTAAAACACGTAATCAACCTGTTTTTCTTCAAACAGTTTATGCGTTATTAGAAGCTAAATGCAAAAAGCTGGCTACAAGATGGAGGAACGTCGGCTTAAAGGCAGCAACTGGATGTTACCTGCAGTTGAAGATATAGATCCACAATCAAAATTAATAAGGATTTATTCGCTTCGTGGAAGTGCTTATATTCCTCCACTTTCATCTGTGGAAGTGAAGCAAGCGTTCATAAATCCACAGATTTTTAAGGATGGGAAATGTTTTATGTATGCTATTCTCGCAAAATTTATTGAAAATGTGACAAGTATTAGCAAATACAAAATCTTTAAGTATAAGTACGATTGTATCACATTTCCTATTTCACTGACAGATGTCCCAAAATTTGAGAAAAATGCAATATGTCTCTAAATAAGTTTAGAGTGAATGAGAAATATAAAGGAGAAATACAGATAGCTGTTTCTTATAAAGGTAGCCCATCATGAACTACCTAATAATCGCGATCTTCTTATGTTAAGTGATAACGTCAATCACTAACAACTATATGTATATTAGAAGCTTCGACAAACTTATTCGACTGTAGAAAGCTAAGCATAAGGAACAGGTATGCAAACGCCAATTCACCCATTTTGATAGCGAGTATGGCTCAAGTGGATTGCAAAAGTTGGAGAAAGACAACATGATATTGCGACCATTGTGCCTAGTTAGGAAAACACTATCGTCTAGTTCAGAAAGAGGTTGCAGAAATTACCTTGCGTTATTTATTCTGATTTTGATAGCGTTCTCGTCCCATACCATACGTGCACCCCCAATCCCGAGACGAGTTATACTTCCGCTTGCCAAAACCATACTCCAATGAGTTTTGTGCTTATGTGACAACTTCATAATCTGTTGCACACCTAGAAATTGATCTCCTTACTCAGCGTTATGTATATAGTGGTTATGATGCAGCTGAGAAGTCTGATGTAAAATATTTCGACTCTTCTACGGCATGCTACTTGTGTGGCATAAATTCACAGAGGAAAACTGAAAGTGAGAGATCATGATCATGTAAGTGGTGAATATCTTTGAAATCTACATAATGAGCGTAACATAGCACATAAACTATTTATATTCCAGTTTTAATGCATAATCTGAATGGATGTGGTTCACATTTTTTTACTATTAATCAGTTAGGTTGCACAAATTAGAGAATAATGTAATTCGGAATTCAGAAGAAAACTACATCTCATTCTCGAAGCATATTACTGATTTTAAGCTCAGCTATGTCGATACGTTTCATTTTTACTGTGATCTGGACTGACGAAAAGGTGACTCATGGGCGAAGAGGGAAGGATAATACTTTGGCGCCCTGAGAACACTCGATGTATACCAGAGCACGTAGTGGCAACCGCAAAAAGCGGCAGGATTAGCGTCACTTTCTGGCTGGATGTTTGCTGCCGGTTTAGGTGCGTTAGTCCAGGTGTCTCCAAAATTGAATTCTGATGAGTATGTGGAGATCTTATAGGATACCATGTTACCAACTGTTCGTGCTGTATATCCTGCACAAGACATGGATATCATTAACTATGTCCACGACAACATCAGCGTTCACACTTCCAGAGTAACCAAGGATTGGATGGAAGAGCATCCGGAAGTTTCTAAATCCGTAGATCTTAATCCAATAGAACATATTTAAGCTATTGTGGTCAATGAGTGGTACTGCAAAGCAGAATGAACTCCGAAAACCTCGAGGAACATGCCCAGAAAGTATGGGAGAGCGTACGGAGACGACCACACATATGTGAGTTGCTTGTTGCTTTAATTCCAAGAAGGCTGAATGCTCTTTTGGATGTGAATGGCTGTTGGACCAGTTATTAAACTTGAAATTAAGAAGCTTTTATTTTATCCAGCTACCTTATCCTACCCCTTATCCTTATCCTTCTTTCTTTCTTTTTGTGGGCGTGGGCGGGTGCGTGTGTATGTGCCATTATGTATAAAAGAAACTAAAATATTTAGAAACAAGATTTGAATTCTTTTAATTATGCTAATAGTGTTTAAAGAAATATCACAGAAGTTTTTGCAGACCGTCGAATCTTTACTCCACTTTTTTCAGCAAAAAGCTGAAATAAAAAAGAAAACTGGGTGCTTGAACTAAATATATTGAGCTCATTTATTACGAAAATAGAATTAAAACTGTAAATGAACATCTACAACATAATTCTGTTATACAATCACGATTAAGAATTCTCCGATCAATGTATCATTTAATTTATACACTGTCTTCATTGCAAAATTAAAACAAACATTAACGAAACAAGGGAAATACATATGATTGTTGTCAGCAACACCAGAAAAACCGAACTTCAAACGAATTTAAAGTTAAGTGTAAAGCAAGTAAAAGAAGTAGGTATCACAATAATGCATGAGTCACAATCACAACACAGCCTCGCTTTAATTTTAGTCGGCCCTTGTAGGCATGGTTGCTGGAGCGTATGTATTTGGAGCTCCGCCGCGCAGAGGGTCGCGCGTTCAAATGCCTCTTCGGGCATGGTTGCTTGTAAACAACGAACTACAAGAAAAACAGCAAAGCACAGAGAAATAAAGCGGGGAAACGAGGGGGAATTAAAAATAACTTCAGTAGGTTACAAGCTGCATTGGGGCCTCTCCCACCCTTTCTTGCCTATCATCCTTGAAATCTGAAATCCTTTATCTAGTATTACAACTTCGACAGCAGATTACCTTTGGAATTTGTTTGAATTATACCTATCTTTAGAAACGTGTAGTATCAAATCAGGAAGATAGATATAATTTTTGTCTCCCATTTTGAGACTCTAAAATCACATATCCAATTATTATTAAGGCCCTGCATTTTTCGCATTTACGATAAAACCATCTTATATTAAAATATACCAAATCTTTGCGAAACTGTTTCTAGGCATTATGTGTATTATTTAACCGTATTTGAAGGGAATTTATTTCGTGAAATATTCCGGTGAAGCGAATTTGTCAAATTTATTAACGTTATCCGAAAAAAATAGCCCAAAATCACAATGTCTGTTTGTTTTTATACATTTTGAAAACAGTTTATCGCCGATTTCAACACAGTTATTTTTATCTGTTATACATTCATGCTCAAGCGCTATGTTACCGATACATTCAATATGAGAAAAGCTTGGAAGCAAGCAGGTGCTATTTATTTAGTTATTGTTTCATTTATATAGCCCCCTTTAACTGCACTGGTCATTTCGGGGGCTTTGCCTTAGAAACAATTCCTTTGTGATCTTTACTCGTTGACTTTTTTAAGGGTTAACATTAGGTTTTCTGGTTGTATTTTTGAAACACACTCACATTCACACTCTGTGAGGGGTAAGGAACAATAAACAAGCAGGTGTTGTTGGAAAGCGTTAGAAATGTTACTTATCACTGAAAAATATTAGGGGTTTTTGAATTTTTAAAGCTTTTTGAAAAAGTTTAAGGCAAATATATTGCGTGGAAATCAATTAATAAAGGACCGTTAGAAATTTGGGGGGAAATTGTAAAAAACAATAACACTGGCATCTTTAAATACACACAGTCCCCTTTAAAATAATGCAAAGTGTTAAAAAGTAACACTAACTACTTAAAAATTAACGCTGATTTTTACAAAAGAAAACAAAATAAACTAAAGAAATAAAACAAACGCAGATCTTAACAAGTAGGTGTGTGTGCATATATATCCAAAATAAGAAGTAAATGTCCTCTGCTGTCTAGTGTTACGTGAAATATCACATAGCATTATAATTATCACACGTTTATGATGATGATGATGATGATGATGATGATGCTAATAATAATAATAATAATTTTCAGCAGACAAACTTTATATCCAAAATAAGTGTTGTTATTATTATTACTATTTATTATCATTAACGAAAAATGGACTATTCAGTATCTTTTTTAAAAAGATTTGTTTAAAACTGTTGTAAAACAACATTAGCACTACCAAAAAATGTGCAATATTAATTTGTTTAAGCGTGTGCGGAAAAAATGTGCAAATTTCTTTTGTTTGGACAGAATAAGCATAGAACAGAATATTTTGTTTCTTGTTTCCTCAACAGAAGCTACCCAGCTCGCCTCACCTTAGACGACTACATGCAAAGGTAAATAAACAATAACACCGTCCCCAGGACAGGCAGGACTATTAGATAAGAAAGTTCCCCTCAACACCTCTCGCCCATTGGAAACATTTGGGGCCCACTGTACACCAATTGAGTTCCAATTCCTACTGGATTATGATCAGCTTTTCAAGGTTAAATCTGGTGTAAGAGGAGGTGTATGCCACCTTTCGCAATTTAAGCTGAAACTACAACATCTACATGGAACAGTCTGATCCTCAGAAGCCCTCTCAATTTATTACATATGAAGACACACATAATCAATATGTTTGGACGATGTGCTGTGCCTTTAGTCATGATAGACTTAAGTTGGTTTCTCTGGAGGATATTGACTTAGAATCGCTAAAAGATGATGATTCCATCGGATACATCCTAGAAGCTGATGTCGAATATCCTACAGAACTCCAGAACTAAATTAAAAATTAAATTGAGATTATTTATGGACGCTCTTTAACTGCTGTGGTCCTTAGTGTCCCATTCCATATTGGGCATGAAAGACCAGTAATTTTGCTCAGAGGCCTCTTTATCAGGCTTGAGATTCTTTTATGTGCCGTAAATCTACGACACGGGACCACCAGCTTTACTTCCCTTCCGAAGGAAGCCATGCTGACGATTTTTAAGCCCGAAAATATCCATCGCCCTCCGCCGGGTTTGAATCCGTGACCTCGGGAACTAGAGGCTAGCATGGTAACCACTACTCACGGATGACGACACTCCAGACCTGCATAACGATTTACTTTTCCTAACAGAGTGCATGAAGCCTAATTATTCCTCTTCAAAAGAAGCTAATTCCTCATCTTGGAGCTCGGAAGAAGTAGGTTGTCCATTACATGACCTTGAAACAAGCTCTTAGTCATTGACTGTGGCTAACAAATTCATCCAGCACTACGGTTTCGTCAGCCATGCTGGTTAAATCCTTACGTTGAGTTTAATAACAATCGCTGAAAATGCAATTAACCTGTGTACTAGATTGTTGAAAATTGCCTGTTGGTGTGACTTTGGCTTAAAACTATTGCATTTGATGTAGTTTTCAGTGTGGGTGGGTTTTCTGTATATCCCAAAGGAAAGTCTGTCTTCATTCCTCATTATTTTTATATCCACGAAAGGCAGATATCCATCTTTCAATTCAATTTATTGCAGTTCAGTACAGTGATTACAAATATCACAAAAGAACTATGTCAGTCATTAAATTACAGTGGTTATTTACAAGCAGAAAATTTTATAAATAAATAAATAAATAAATAATTTATTTATCACAAAACATTTACAAAGTGAGCAAAAGCTTGGTAAACAGGTGACACATCAGAGAGAATACAAACAAAAGTTATTTTACACAGTAGTCATACATGTGTTTAACAAAAACATTCTATTTATCCAGCACAATAATTTAGGGCAAAAGGCCTTTCATCAATGAAACCTACGATATCTTACAAGTTACAATTTATTTACATATTTAAAAACTATCCTCCATACATTCCCTTACCAAGTAATTTATTTACAATTTTATAAGCTATCCTTTACGGAATAGTATGATTTGTTTACAAGCATGTTTTTGATGGTTTTGCTGAAAGATTTTATGTCTTTAATTTCCCTTATTTTGATGGGTAATTTATTGTATGTTTTTATTCCAGTGTAGAGAGGACTTTTCTTCGAATAGGGTTAGTGTATGTTCTAGTGGTTTTAAGTTACCTTTGGTTCTGGTTTTATAGTCATGTTGTTTTTTAGTACTAAATATACTGTCAAAATTTACATGTGTATATCTACAGAGTTCCAGTATGTATTGTGAAGGGAAAGTTAATATTTTAAGGTTTTTAAATAGTGCTCTACATGATTCTTTTGGCCTCGTATGTGATATTATATGTATTATTTTCTTTTGTGTTTTGAATATTGATTCCCAGCCTGTGGCATGGCCCCAGAGAATTATACCATATGTCATGATTGAATGAAAGTAGCTGAAATAAAATACTTTCCTAGTCTCTAAATTTGTAATTTGTGATATGCAGCGCATATTAAAGCAGGCACTATTTAATCTTTTAGCTATGTACTGTATGTGTTCCTGCCACTTTAAAGAATTGTTAACATAGATTCCTAATAGTTTAGCAGTGGTAGCAGAGTTTATACTGGAAGCGGGTGTCATATTGTTTATTATTGACTGCATTTTGAACTGCATGACCAATGTCTTAGATGTGTTCAGTTTTAGGCCATTGTTATTAAATCATTTTTAATGCTGTCATTGTTTCTGCGTTTTTTTTTATTAGTTTTAAGTTACCTAGTGCTTTAATTCTAATTGTTGTGTCAGCCGCATACATTGTTCTTTTTCCGCTGATATTATCAGGGAGATCATTAGTGTATAATATGTAGAGTAATGGCCCTAGAACACTTCCCTCTGGTACTCCAGTTCTTATCATGCTCCAGTTTGAGTGTGCCTCACCGATTTTACTCTTTAAAATTACTTTTTGAGTACGGTTTGTAAGATAAAATTGGAACCATTTTAATGTTATTTGATTTATACCATAGAATTCTAGCTTTTTCAGCAGTATTTCATGATTTACACAGTCGAAAGCCTATGAATTGTCACATATGATCACTGCGGTAGATTGTTTTTCATCCAGTCTTTGAGATATATCATTTATGAGATTAACTAATGCGGTTATTGTAGAGTGATTTTCTCTAACTCCATGTTGTGAGTTGCTTAGTTTGCTGTAATGGTTTAAGCATTTAATTAATTGCGAGCTTGTAATTTTTTAAAAAATTATTGCAAAAGTGAGGATTATAGAGATAGGCCTAAAATTTTTAAATTCGTCACTTCCACCTTTGTGAATGGGCCTCACAAGTGCATATTTTATCCTTTCCAGAAATATGCCTGTCACCATTGACTGATTAAATATTTGACTGAGTGGCTCACTAATTTCTTGCTTTATTTCTTTTATTAAAAAAGAAGAAAGCTCGTCCCAGCCCTTGGCTTTTTTTGGTTTTAAATTTGTTATTGTTTTGTTCACCTTATCTGGAGTAACCATTTTAAAGTTAAAAGCAGGTGTGAGCATGAGGCAATTATTTTTATACAGGCCTGCTATTGCACCCTCTACTGATAGTGGAACCTCACGGGTTTCAGTACCAATATTTACAAAATAGCTGTTTAATGTATTAGCCTTTTCATTAGCATCTGTATAATCTAAGTTGTGTGAAAATGGTCCAGTGTTGCTATTTTGGTTCAAACCTATTTCCCCTTTTATTATGGACCATGTGGCTCTACTTTTGTTATCTGCATTTTTTATGTAACTCTCAATTGCCATTTGTTTAGCTTTTTTAATTACTGATTTGTAGATTTTGTTATACACTTTGTAATATTGTTTTGTATTTGGATTTGTGGATGTTATGCTATCTCTGTGTAGCAATCTTTTGTGCGTGCTGGAAATTATTATCCCTTTTGTACACCTGCCCAGTGAATATTTTTTAATCATTTGGTTGCATGTGATTCTTGGAAAGCAAGCATTATAACAGTTTATAACCTCCCTAAGGAAATTTATTGTAATTTTTATCTATATGAAGGGTTGGATCATGATACCACATTAGATTACTTAGTTTTGCCTTAAAATTACCTATGGTTTCAGAGTTAGAGATACGTTTAGTAATTACTTCTTTACGTGGCATTTACTTTTGATTTATAATTTTTTAGAATTGTTATTAGAATAGCTTTATGGTCAGAAAGACCCGTTTCTAGGAGGAAACATTCTTCACTTCCATACACTTTGTTTGTAAGTATGTGATCTATACAAGTTGCAGATGAACTAGTGTTCTGCGTAGAGAAGTTATTTCTAATGTCAAAGCCTTGGCTATGAACTATGTCAAGATAAGATTTTGACATCCCATCATATCTTCTATCCAGTGAATTTGCCTTTGAATTTAGATGGAAGTCAGCATGTGTACGTAGTAGGTTGATATTACTATCCAATGCAATCATAATTTTTTTCTTTTTTCATTTTGTAGTTAATCCATTAATTTCTCTAACTTATTCAAAAAATGTTTTAGTGTGGAATGATATGGTACCCTATAGACAGAGATCACAATGGTATTTTGGCTACTGATTTCAATTGCCGATATTTCAAAAGTGCCCTCCTCGCCCAAGATTTTTAGAGCATCTCTAGCCTTTACTGGCTCTGATAACTCTTCTGAAACTAGTATACATGAACCTCCGCGGGGTGATTTATCCCTGAGATAACTGCCTGCTAGCGTGAAACCTTTCAATTTATTTAAAAGATGGATCTCATTTGGTCCCAACCAGTGCTCATTTAGGCAAATTACACCTAATTTTATATTTTTAATTTCATCTATGAATAAATCAAAATCGTCTATTTTAGAACGCATACCTTGATTATTAAGATGCATAAACCAATTAGCCTGGTTACATTGTGATCTCCTATGGTTTACAACTATTTTATTTGTGGGGAGTATTACATAATTTACTAAACCAACTGGTACTGGCGCTAGTTTCCCTGGCTTTTTAAGATTATGTTTACCACATTATCTAGGACCTGTTTCATCCTCCACGATCCCTTATGGTTTAGATGAAGGCCGTACTTTCCCAGGCATGATGTATCAAGATATTTATCAACATCTACATATAAAGTACAAAGGGTCTCACAAGCCCACCTTATATTTTCATTCACTGACCTTAGGAAGCTTGGATGAATATCACGTCTTTTCACTACACTGTTTACTGCTACGCAAGCTGTGGAAAATACTTTTTTGTTGTTTTTATAATTTTGTACACATCCCCAAGGACTTCTTCTGCATTATTTGCCTTTCTAAATTATTGGTACCCACGTGTAGTATGACTACTTCGGATTTTTAGGATAGTCCTTATAGACACACTCATTTTCAATTTTTTTTTGATAACTGATCCACCTTTATACCACTGTACACTTTGGTATCGGCACATTTCACTTTCACATGAGCATCGTAGAGTCACCAAGCACTAACACCTTTTTTTCATTGTGGCTTGAAGCAGTTTCACTTTGTTGGTTATGTTGTTCCTGTGTAGAGTCCGTTCGATTATTCGCTTCTGAAGGTAGCGCTGAGAGTAAGTCATACTTATTTTTTATCTGGAATGGCGATGGTTTTGTTTTTTCGTGTTTGTTTGAATAGCCCCTTCCTTTTTCCCCCACGGTTGTCCATTTTGTATTATTTTTACTTTGGTAACACGCCGACAATGGTTGAGGATTTGTGTTATGTGCATGTTTGAACAAGTCGGTCGTCTCTTCTTTTAGCAGTTTATTTCCCTTTGCTTTTTTTTGAACTTCCTTTCTATATCACATTTTTCTGTTTGAAGGGCCTTGAGTTTTCCCTTTAGATCCTGCTTTTCCAAATGTAAGGTCTTGATTGTTTGGCGCGAATCTTGCAAATCTTTGTTCAAGATATCGATAACCATGTGGAGAAATTGGATCATTTCCGCGTCGCCATATGTTGCGTTGCAGTTTGCTCTGGGTTGAGAATAATGTTGGATTTTCTCCTCTTCTCGGTCGAATATCACTTTGCCTTCATTTTCACTATTTATCATTACCTCAACAATGCTGCACTCACTTTTGTTAGCGATACATTTTGCGTCGTTCACTTTTTCTTTAAAAATTTTCTGCGACTGACTTCTCGTTTGCATACACCACAACGCCATCTTTATGAACATAAACACTATTAAATTGTGCAAGATTAATTTTAGATATATAACATCAATAAAATAATAGTAAAATACACTCTCCAGTTCGATATGGAGTTGGAACATAAGTCTTATAGGCTATGATGAGAACAATAAAATTGTAATGATTGTATAAATATTAGAACTCAAGAGCTATACATGGACAATTATATATACTAGTTTAATACAGAAGTTGGATTATAATAGTTTTAGGCTATAAAGATTACATAGCATTTATAATTCATTTATGTATTCATCTATGCTGTAGTAAGCTTTATCGGTCAAAATTTTCTTTAAAAGTGCCTTGAACTTGTTTAGATTATTACAGGTCCTAATCGAGTTTGGTAATGCATTGTATAGTTTTATCCCCATATATCTGGGCACCTTTTCGTATGTATACAATCTGTGATTAGGGATAGCAAGATTATTTTTGCCTCTAGTATCGTAGCTATGTATATCAGAATTGGTTTTCAAAGGGAATTTATGATTAACCAGATGAAGAATAGATCTATAAATAAATAGACTTGGAAGTGTAAGTATTTTTGCACATTTAAATGTGTTTCTGCAAGGATCTCTGTAATTTAAATTCCCTACATATCTGATTGCTCGTTTTTTAAGTATAAATCATCTATTGAAATTTGTTCTGCTGGTACTTCCCCATATTTCAGTTCCATAAGATAGGAGTGAGTGGATGAGTGCAAAGTATATTATTTTGGCTGTAGAACGTGGGATGGAGTTGTTTAAGTATCTCAAAACAAATAAGTTTTTACTGACGTTTGAAGCTAGTTTGTCTATATGACTATTGAATGTTGAAGTTTTGTCTATTGTTAATCCAAGTAGGTTTACCTCATTTACACTTTTAACTGGTTTGTTGTTAATTATTAGTTTGGGGGGTTTATTATATTTTTGAATCCGAAAGGTATCATTTCACATTTTGTAGGATTTACGCTTAAGTTTGATTCGTTGAAATATTTGGTTACAGAATTATCTATGGCATTTGTATTTGTTTCAAGTGTTTCTATGTCTTTACTACTAATGATAATAGTTGTATCATCTGCATATTGTATTATGTTGGCATTAGGTGTTCTATCTTTAATGTCAAGCATGTATAAAATAAATAATAATGGCCCCAAAATTGAGCCTTGCGGAACTCCATAGGATAAATTTTGTAACTTTGATTTGTAGTCTCCATCATTGGTTTTTAATTGTACTAGTTGTGTCCTATTATTCATGTAAGAGTGAGTTAATTTATGCCCCAAACCCCTAAAGCCTAACATAAATAGTTTATCCATTAAAATATTGATATCCACACAGTCGAACGCTTTTGTAGGAGCCAGGAGTATGCTAGCAGTGTAATTTCCAGAGTCTATTTCATTAATTACATTTTCAAAGCAGTCCGATATTGCAGTAATTGTGGATCTTTTGTTGACAAAACAATTTTGTTCTTTAGGTAATAAATTGTATTTGATTATGTATTTACTTATTCTGCTATACAGTACCCGTTCCAAGGTTTTTGATAAAGCAGGTAGTATTGTTATAGGTATATAATTATTGACGTTATTTCTCTCACCATTTTTATATATTGGTATTACTTTTGCGACTTTTAGTACATCCGGGAACACTCCTGTTTCTAGGCAGGAATTTATTATTGATACAAGTGGTTTCGCTAACTCAAAACTACATTCTTTCATGAGTGATATGGGTATACCATCAATGCCAATGCTTTTTTTCAGTTTTAAAAACTTTATTATACTTATTATTTCAATGGTATCTGTGAGCTGGAGATAAAAACTCAAGGCATTTTTTGAATTATTAGTTGAGCATGTGTGTACATTGTTTCTTTGGTTTATGTTTTCTCCTATGGAACCAAAGAAATTGTTAGAGGCTTCAGCTAATGCTATAGGTTCAGTAATTGTGTTATTATCTATTTTAAAATTTAAGTCTTGAATATGCTGGTTGGGGGGTTTACGAAATTTATTTATTATTTGCCTACTAGTTTTGCTTATATTTGACGAATTTTGGATTCTATCTCTGATAATATTTCACTTGGCTGTTATAACTGCTAGGTCGTATGTTCGTTTGAAGAGCTTTTTGTTTGTCATTTGTTATTCTTAGATTACTATTGCTATTTGTATATTCTGTAGCCATTTTTAGCAGAATGCAGAGTTTCTTTATATGTGGGTTTATCCAATGAGTTGATTTGATTTTATGGTTTTTCTTTTGTGCTGAGGTTAAAGCGAGAGGACAATATATGTCAACATAGCAATTTAGTGTGTCATAAAATAATTTTAGTTTAGTGTTCAGCTCCTGCTCAGTGTAAGCGTTTTCCCAAGTTTCATTTGCAAGAGCAGTTTTTATCATCCTTAAATTAACTGTATTAAAGGAGCGATAGATGCTTGTGCCTTTGCATTTGGTTATATGTTTTTTCGGGCAGTTTATCTATATTATATAGAGTAATATATTGGGCAGTATGATCCGATAAGCATGTCTCTATCACATTTGTTTTATAGGTTAAATGTTTGATATTTGTGATAATGTTATCGATAGCTGTTTTACTTGACTTGGTGATACGTGTGGGTACTTGGATAAGAGGCTTGAGATTATATTCATTAAGGAGGTGTATAAATCTGCTTTTTGCGGTAGATATTTTCAAGACGTCTATGTTGATATCACCCATAAGAATAATATTTTGATGCCTGCGTTTTAGAAGGTGCTCTAATAATGATGATGTATCAAGAAATATGTTTATGTCCCCTTTAGGTGGTCTATAGATACCAATTACTATAGTACAGAATTTATCCAGATTTATGTTTACCCCTGCCAACTCAATATGATTTTCAGTGCAGTAATGTTGGAGTTCAATTATGTTGGAATTGTTAGCTATGCTTTCTTTTAAGAAAATTCATACTCCGCCCCAAGTTTTTTCTTTATGGCAGTATTTGGCTATTAAGTTCATATCTGGAATAAAATTATATGTGGTTTCATGATCCCTTAGTCCATGTTCTGTTATAACAAGTATCTCCAGCATTTCAACAGCAACAAGTACATTTAATTGGTTGATTTTATTTACTAGCGTTTGCACATTTTGGTGTATAAACTTAAGTGACTTATTACTACAGTACAATACAGGGGAGGTTGCTAGTTTTTTGGGTCACTTTTTGTTTTTTCTACAGCTACTTGCACTACATTTATGGGATCATTTCTTTTACCAGCTGATATCGCTTTAACTAAAGTTTCACAAAGTAGCCTTTTACCTTTCCTGTTTAGGTACATGCCATGTCTAGTGTATAGTTCATGCTTAGAATTGAAGGTATTTATCACTTTTAAATGCTTGAACTTTTGGCACATTGAGGTTATGCTTAAATTAATCTTGATCCTTTGTTGGTTTTCCCAGAGTGTGGAAGTTGGTCATGCCTTTGGGGCAGCTTCACTACCACCACATTTGTATTCACTAATGACATTATTGCACTTTTTAAAGCTGGAACAACATTTTCATGTTCACCACAAGCAACATCATTGCTCCCACCTATGAGTACAACACAATCTCTTTCGTGAAATTTGAGCTCTTTGAATGAATACTGTCTAACACTGCATTTATTTTAGCACTTGGTTTCACAATTGTACTGGCTTTTGGGATGTTCGCTTCCATATGATTAGATCCTTGGCTAGACCATGGCCATGGCTGTCCATGAACAGTTGCACTATTCCATGTGGCTGCTGCGTTGGTCTAATCGATGATCTTCCATTATGCGTCCCACTGTAGGTTGGGTGCCTGTTCTGATATTTATCTTTTGATTACTTTTCTTCTATTCCTTGTAGTGCCTCAAATTGGTTTGCGGTGTTTACTGCGAAAAAGGAGCTAGGCGTAGGCACAGCTTTAGCCGTGTGCTTTGGCACGATCCAGAATTCTTTTCTCTGTCCCCCCAGGGGCTCACTTTATGTGAGTACGGGTGTTGGCGTACCCGGGGGTTCCCGAGCCACTCATCGCCATCTTCATCACTTCATCCCCGTCCGGTCGAGGTGGGTTCGTTCTTGTGACCGGGGGACTCAAGGTAGGCTCTCGTGCGTTCTGTGCATTTCATTCCATGACGCCCTCGCCATCGTTTCTTTATTCTCTCTGCTATTTATGCACATTTCGCACCACGTCCATTCATTTACACATCTCTCTTCCTTCTTCGCCGGCCTACCTTGAGTGCGAAACGCCCACGCACTTTTAGTTTCTTTTAACCTTTTATTTTAATCCTCCATGGACACAGCCTGACGGATACCCGCGCACTGGGTGCGCAGCTGGGTGAGTGGGTAATGGCGTCGTCCCCACCACCCGGGGTCGTCATGTAGGGTTTGTGTTCGTATCCGCTGTTCAACTGCAGTCCCGCGGGTGGGCCATTGCATGAGCTGCTGACTTCTGACGGCGATTGGGTCCCTCTGTCTATGTTCTGGGAGGTGAGACCCTGGGGTGAGATAGGTATAGATAGGCCACTCACCCAAGCCGGGGTAACGCCCGGGAAGTCAGAGCCCGAGGTCGGAGACGGTTGCAATGGTGGAGGATTTATTTCGCTATGGAGCACCCTTTCTCCACTACTAACAACAAGCGCCGAAAAGTCTATGTAACAGAAATAGCACCGCCGACATCTGGTTGTTACTTGGTCATTTCACGTACAGAAGAAGGACAAAGTTTTGAGAAGGTGAACCCTTTCATTATTCAGAAGGGCATTGACGCTGTTGCAGGTGCGGTTCAGTCCTGCACTCGTCTTCGAATTGGCTCATTGTTGGTTCAAACCAAATCCCAACAGCAAGGTAAGTCCTTGTTGCGCGCCACACTTCTCCACGGTTATCCTATCCGTGTTGAGAAGCACCGCACCTTGAATTCCTCTCGAGGCGTCGTTACCACCCATAGCCTCGATGGTATGTCGGACGAAGAACTTGTCAACTATCTTTCTGATCAAAAGGTGACAGCTGTTCGAGTGCAGGCTAAACGCGACGGAATTTTGGTACCAACTCGTACCCTGTTTATCACTTTCGACGGCGTCGATCTGCCCACGAGTCTTTCAACAGGGTACGAGTGTATTGCTGTGAGGCCCTATATACCTAGACCTCTGCGTTGTTTCAAATGCCAACGTTTTGGGCACACACAAGTCATGTAAGAGTGCCGTTACCATCTGTGCCTCATGTAGCCAGCCGTCACACGAAGGTACCTGTTCCACAGCCCCCGTCTGCGTTAACTGCAAGGGGTCTCATTCTGCGTCATTTGCCGACTGTCCGCGGTACTTGGACGAGAAGGCGATCCAGGAGATCCGGGTAAAGGAGATACTCTCCTTCGCTGAAGCCCGGAGGCGTTACCATGCGCGCCAACCTTCGCTCCTGCGATCTGGTACATTTAGTTCTGTTGTTGCCTCGCCAGTACCACGAGTAGATGCCGAAACTCAGACCTGGTCCATGACTGCATTAACCGCCACTACCACCCGGCCGTTCATTTCTGGTATTGTTAGCAAGCCATCTAAAGCTGGTCCCAAATCACTGAAGACGCAAGCCGCTGAAAAGAAACCCAAGCAGAAACTTCGTAGGGAAGCTTTTCTGAAGGACCCTCCGCGTGTGCGCGGTAAGAAAAGTTCACCTTCTCCTCCTCGGAGGTCGCAGTCCCAGGAATCTCCTGGGACAAGCCGCGCTCAGCGGCACCCCTCACCCATCGCCACCCAGAACCGATTCACGGCGCTTGAATCGGTTTCTGGCTCTGAGCGCGTGGGCCCTATGGAGGCTATGGAGTCTGACCAACTCCATACCAAAAGCCCGAGCCCAAAGGTTAAGCACAAGGTAATTTTGAGCCGCCCTTCTAAGTAAGAAGTTTATCCCTTTCTTTATGGCTATCCTGACCTGGAATTTACGTGGTGTACGATCGATAGGGCGGAATTGCAACTTTTATTGCGTTCCCATTCACCTATGGTCGTGTGTTTGCAGGAGACTAAGCTTCGCTCTCACGATCCTTTTGATCTCCGAGGGTATACTCCGGTTCGCTACGATCTTGAGCCGGAGGAGGGTACTCCTGCTCATGGAGGTGTCAAGATTTTAGTGCGTAGCAATGTTCATTTTCAAACTCTCGCTCTTACGTCCGACTTGCAAGCTGTTGCCGTAACTGTTCAATTACCCGGCTTTTTCTTTTCTGTTTGCTCAATCTATTCACCTCCATCGTCTCCCCTCGCTCCCGCGGACATTCGAGCTCTCCTGTCCGCTCTCCCAACACCATTTCTTCTGTTGGGAGATTTTAATGCCCATCACCCCCTGTGGGGTTCGCCAAGGGCTTGTGCGAGGGGAACTCTTCTTTCCGACATTTTTTACCAATTCAATCTCTCCATCCTCAATACAGGTGAACCTACTTTTATATCTGATTCTTCTGGTACATTCTCTCACCTGGACCTTGCCGTTTGCTCACTCCAGCTTGCTAGTCGTCGCTGACACCTACTCCAGCGACCATACCGCTGCATCGTTTCTCTTCTATCTCACCACGTCCAGCATTCCAGAGTACCTACCTGGATATTCAGAAAAGCCGATTGGAGATTGTATTCCAGCCTCGTCTTTTGCGGACCAGCCCTTCACTGACGTAAACAAAATGGTGCAGCACCTTTCATCTACGATTCTATCTGTCGCCGAACGCACAATTCCCCGATCATCCTCTCACCCTCGGCGTATTCCTGTTCCGTGGTGGAACGAGGATTGTCGGGACGCCGTTCGTGCTCGTAGGACTGCGCTTAGGGTGTTTCGGCGACACCCTACACTTGATAATTTGGTTACTTTTAAACAAGCGCGCGCCAGGGCTCGTCGCATTATTCAGGATAGCAAGAAGGCATCTTGCACTCGTTTTGCTGAGTCCTTTAATCGCTTTACGCCTTCATCTGTTGTTTGGGATAAACTTCGTCGCTTCTCAGGTAAAGTGTCGCATTGTACTGTTTCTGGCCTTCAGGTTCCCAGGTAGTGGATCCGGCTGCCATCGCTAACACTCTGGGTGCTGCCTTTGAGGCGGTTTCCACATTATTCCACCGGCTTTCGCTCTATCAAAGACCGGCTGGATTCCGACACCTTTAATTTTCGGTCTGCGAATAATGAGTGTTATAATGAACTTTTCACAATGAGGGAGCTGGAGCACGCTCTTCATTGCTCTAGGCACTCCGCTCCTGGGCTGGACGGCATTCATGTCCTGATGTTAAAGAACCTTTCAGCCGACAGTAAACTCTTTCTCTTACAGGTCTATAACCGTATTTGGCAAGACGGCGTTTTTCCTTCCGTTTGGCGCGAAGCCACCATTGTCCCTATACTTAAGCTTGGGAAGGATCGCCAACTACCTTCCAGCTACCGCCCTATCTCCCTCACCAGTTGCATTTGCAAGGTGATGGAGCGAATGATCAACGGGCGGTTGACATGGTGGCTTGAGTCTCAGAAACTTCTAGCGAACGCTTAGTGCGGATTTCGTCTCCATCGCTCTACCGTCGACCATCTGGTGTCCCTGTCGACGCATGTTATGAATGGATTTCTGAGAAAGTGTCAAACCGTGGCTGTTTTTTGACCTGCAGAAAGCTTATGATACTTGTTGGAGTGGCGGCATTTTACGTACACTGCACGCATGGAATATCCGCGGTCGTCTTCCCATATTTCTTCGGGAGTTTATGACGGACCGCGTCTTTCGTGTACGTGTGGACTCTGTTTTATCTAGTCGTTTTATTCAAGAGAACGGAGTACCGCAGAGCTCTGTACTCAGTGTCACACTTTTTGCAATTGCTATCAACCCCATTGTTGATTGTATTCCACCTGGCATTTCATCGTCCCTTTTTGTTGACGATTTTGCCATTTATTGCAGTTCACGGCGGACCTGTCTACTCAAACGCCGTCTCCAGAGTTGTATCGACCATCTCTACGCCTGGAGTATCGCCAACGGCTTCAATTTCTCCGTCGAAAAATCCGTCTGTATCAATTTCTGGCGCCGGAAGACTTTCCCTCCGCCCTCTCTCCATCTTGGGCCAGGGATACTTCCGTTTGCAGATGAGGCGAAATTTTTTGGGTTGATCTTTGATAGGAAGCTGAGTTGGATTTCGCACATTTCGTTTTTAAAAGCAAAGTGTGACCGTTCGCGTAATCTTTTACGTGTTTTAAGTGGCACATCCTGGGGAGCTGATCGGACCATCCTTCTACATCTTTATCGCTCTTTGGTCCGATTCAAGCTTGATTACGGGTGCATTGTCTATTCGTCGGCGCGTCCATCTGTATTACGTCGATTGAATGCCATTCACCATCGTGGCATAAGAGTCGCTACAGGGGCCTTTCCAACCAGCCCTGTACCTAGCCTATATGCTGAAGCTGCAGAGCCTCCGCTGTCCTTCAGGCGTGAGCTGCTTTTGTGCAGCTATGCCTGTCGACTCTCAATCTTTCCTGACCACCCGTCCTTCGCGATATTTTACGAGGATTCGCTTGATCGGCATTATTTAGTTAGCGCCTCTGCATTGCTCCCTCCAGGGGTTCGTTTTCAACTACTTCGGCATTTGGACGTTACGCCAGCGCCGGCCCTTCCAAGGGGGGAAACGCGTTTTCCTCCATGGTTGCGCGCTGAGACCCATTTTCACCTTGGGCTAACGTTGATGCCGAAGACTGAGACCCCTGCTTCAGTCCTTAGATCCGCCTTTTTAGAGCTTCAGGCACAATTCCGAGAATGTCGTTTTTTATATACTGATGGGTCTAAGACTGATGTTGGAGTAGGGTGTGCCTTTTTTGTGGTGAAACTAGTTTTACGTTTCGTTTACCGGGGCAATGTTCAATTTTTACCGCCGAACTTTTAGCATTTATCAATCGGTTTTATACGTTCACGGCGCGACTTACGGCAGTGTGTTGTTTGTACGGACTCTCTGAGTGCCCTCCAGAGTATTAACGCGCTGTACAATTACCACCCTCTGGTACAGCGCATACATGACCTGCTCCACTCGCTTGGTGCCTCTGGCATCAGCGTCTCCTTCCTGTGGATTCCAGGTCATGTGGGCATCTCAGGGAACGAGTGTGCCGACGCTGCTGCCAAATCGGCGATTTTATTACCCAGATCTTTCACCTCTGTTGTTCCCTCGTCAGATTTGTGTGTTCTTTTACGTCGCCACATCCTCTCGGTTTGGCGCGATGAGTGGACGGCCCTCCGAGGGAACAAGTTGCGGGAGGTTAAGCCTCTTCCGTTAGTCTGGGGTACCTCTTCTCGTTCTTCTCGTCGGGAAGAGGTACTTTTAGCCCGTCTACGAATCGGACATTGCCTTTTTAGTCATAGATACCTGCTTAGTGGTGACCCCGCACCAGTATCCGAGCAGTGTGATGCGCCCTTAACGGTGCGTCACATTTTAACAGAGTGTCAAGTTTTAGCTCCATTGCGCGGTCGTGTGGGTCTGCCTGTTGGCATAGCCAACGTTTTGGCAGACGCGCATGCTGTAGAATGTCTTTTACGTTTTATCAATGACAGTGATTTTAATCGGCGCGTTTGATGTGCTGAGCGCCTTTTAACATTGTGATATTATATTGCCTTTTTAATGGGGGCTCTACTCCCCAGTGGACATATGGTGCTCATGTCCCATACGTTCTACAGTTCTTGACACGTGGTTTTACTCTTTTATTGTTTTGTCTAACATGTTTTAGTGTGGTGGTTTTAGCATTTGTGTGCGTGTTTTTTAGTGTTTTTGACTTATCAGATTTTCCTTGTTTTAGTTCTTGAATTTTATATTTTACACCTTGTAAGGGTGCTGATGACCTTTGATGTTTAGCGCCCTTAACCCCATATCATCATCATCATCTTTCTCTGTCTCTACATTGAAGTTGATGGCTTGGTCTTGCAAATTTAAAGCTTTAAGGCATCCTGATCAAGTTTTTCGGGCACTACTGTGATAAATTCGTCTACATATCAAAACCATACTTTGAAAATGTCGAGGAAAGCTCTGGTTACATGTATTTCTAATGAGCTCATAAACATATGTGTGAGGAAGGGAGATAGTGGTTTGCCCATAGCCAAACGAGACCTTTAAGAACCTTTCCCCAACATTTTCAAAGCATGGTTTCGATATGTAATTTACAAGCCTGGAGGCTGTTTTAAAACATTCTTTAACAACATTATCCAGAGCTGACATAAAATTCATTAGTCCTCTAAACACTCCAAGGTTGTTAGAATCCTTCAACTCATCATGGGCTCTCAGAGCCAGCTCGAACACTGCAAAATTTAATGCAGTCAATTTTTGGCAGCATTAACCTATTTTTTCTTACTTGTTCATTGTGCAATTCGAGCGTGTGTATTCCTTGCTGTTAATGGTTATCTTATGACTTTAGGCAGGGAAGAAGTTTTGGCTTGCTTAACTGTTTTATTTTACACTTGTCTTCTAGTGAAACTTTAGAAAAGTCAGTTTCCAAAGGAAATTTTACACTGTCATTTTTGAAACTACTTTCATAACAGTCAATGCTGTACTTACCATTGCACAAACACATGCCTGCATTTGCATTTCAATTTAACACACTTTTTAAATGATTTTCTTTACTGAAAACTTTGCATAAAGCCATAAATATTCCAAATTCACTCTGCTGTTAACACTGATATGGTCAGGTTAGGGGTGAGGAAAAACACAGTTGTCAAGCTCCATAAGCCATTGCTTGAACTTCAGGTTGTTGCTAAGACAAACTTTAGCATCTGCAGGACCCTTCTCTTGCTTCTTTCGCCTTTCATCTCCATTCTCCTCACCAACAAACTCACCATTTCCCTGGGTTCTATGAGGCATTTGAACACATCATGAAACTAAGTATTCCTATGTCATGTCATGTAATTAGCTAGCAAGATTTTGTTCTCAGTTTATAGGAATGAGAAAATTATATTGTATTAATTTGTTTTAGTGCTAAACTGACCTCAAGGGCAAGAAATTTACTTTGAATTTTAATTTTTAAGGGGTTCGATGAACCCATGAACACACATGACGAGCTGAGCCTGGATTATCACTATTAAAATCACCAAGTATTAGAAATTGTTGAAATAATTGGTTAATCATTTTGGTTAAAGATGTGATATCAGTGTTAGTACTGTTACAGATACAAATAGATGTCATCAAAAATACAGAGACTGCCACAGTTTCAAGTTGTGTATGCAGAGTAACTTCTCTCTCAGGCACAGTGTCTTTCATATAGGTAGCGATGCCACCACTAGAATGGAGGCATTCTCTTCTATTGCAGTTGTAGCCTGTATAGTTTTGTAATGGAGTGATATAGGAATTGTTGAAATTAGTCTCTTGTAAACAGATTATGCTGGGATTCCTTTCAGATTTAAGAAGTTGGAGGTATTCAAACAGATCTAAACCCATTTAAATTCCACTGGACTATAGAAATACCAAACGACATATCAAGATTACAATGGTGTTTTAATTTTTGGACTGTACAGGTTTAACATTTTTTGTATAGCTACAGCAACCAATAACTTTTTCTTAGCATATTTACAGTCCTTGAAGGTATTGGGTATAGATTAGGGCTACTGTAGTAATATCAAATATGCCTGCTGTGTTCTCATAAAAACTGGTGATTTGAGCAATGTTAAGTGTGTACTCATCAGGATCATTCTCCAAGTTAGACTTTACTGATAAAAGTGAGTCACTGAGTCGTTCACGTTTTGTATGTGTTTAGCTTTCTTGGGTTTAGATTTAATGCTGACTTTTGATGCACTGTTGTCATCAGAAGATTCAGTCAGGTGTTTTAAGTAGTGAATCCATTTCAGAATCCAGAGTATTATCAGTGACCTGACCTACTGAGCTCTTAGTGGATGAGATAGGTCTCTTAACATGGGGTTGTGTTCCTGGAGAAACTGCTTGTGATAGGCAAGAAACCTCTGTATTTTGGCTATTGGTATAGGTGAGCTGATTTCTGTCTAGGAGATGAGAGGAGGAAGAAGATTTAAGTTTGGTTGCAGCAGTTGCTGCGGGTTGAGTAGGAGAAAGATGTGATTCACTAATCAAAGGATTAAAAACAGGCATTTGCTTGTTTATATTTGTAGGCATTACAGTACTAGAAAGTGGAGGAAAAGCCTCTAGATGGTTACCTGGTTATTAGCAGCAGCAGCAGCAGCAGCAGTATCAGGTAGTTGTTCTGTTGGCATTGAGGTGCACTGAGGGGCTATATGCCCTTCAGCTTTGCACAGGAAGCAAGTAGACATCTCTGAGGATCTGTAAATCCAGTAGTTTGTGTCTTTGTAGCAAACCAGGAAACTGTCAGGGAGCTTCTCGAAATCCTGTAGTTTGACATACATCTGGCACTGAAAGCTCGGCATATGGGTATAAGCTAGGGGTTTGATTGCTGCTCTGATATACAGGGTGGACCATTTAAGTTGAGACTATACAATATCTCCAAAACTAAACTTGTGGAAAGAAATGTCTTGAATAAAAGTTGCTTGATATTATGGGGGAAAGTAAATCCATTAGTACTGTTTTATTTGGAGGATGTTGTGATGGTCATTTTAGGGTCAATTTAAAAATTGACCATAATTGTAGGTTCCCATTTAAAAAAGTTAATGTCCTCCAAACAAAACATACAGTCTCAACATTATACAGTCTCAACCTATATGATCCATCCTGTGTATTATAGATGATGGTTGAATTCCCATTTAATTATACTCTTCTAGAATACTGTTGGAAATTATTGGACATGCATTAGAAAGTATAACCCTTTTATGTTTAGTTAACAGGGGGCGTAGCTGCAGTTAAGCATTGTTGATTACAATTCTCTGATGAGTGAGGTTAGTTCCTTGGCTATTCTTTTACCCCCAAGATAGATGCAGATTCTGTTATTGGAGTTGCGGGTTATGAAACATATGTTGCTTGGATTTGTAAGTTTACCAATAGCATGAATGTAGTCCTTAATTGGGATGCCGTCATGTGACTATTAAATAGTATGGTCTTTGGCAGGTCCACTATGTATAATTGAAGAATAACTCTGGGCTGTAGTAGTAGTAGGTAAGTTTGAGAACGTTGTAAATAAATATCTGAAGTAACACAGTAGAATGAAATGAATCCAAATAGTCGGAGTTTACAGGCAAACTTGGGTCAAATCACATGCTAGCAACAAGCATTGTTCTTCCTATATTTTGTATTACATTCATTTGCTTAATGCAGGAAAAAGAATTAGGCTTGTAGCCACAAAAGTGGTGAAAATATCAAGAGAGTAATTCTAAACAAAACTTTCCTTGTTTACCTGATCACCTTTTTTGAAGCAAATTGAAGTTGAATTAGTGAGGTAAAAATTATTCATCAAGTATCCTAGAGGTGAAATATGGAATGCTGTAAGGTTCCATATTAGGTTTCTATTCTGTTTCTGCAGTGCATTAATGATTTAAAAATAGATGATGCTTCTGCAAAGTCCTTTCTCTTCACTGATTGATACAAATTTCTTTATTAGGGTAGCTTACAAAGAAATTTTCTAAATGAATCCTCCAAGTCACATATCAAATTGCCATCTAGTTCATGGGTAGCAAATAACACAATAATAAATGTGAATAATACAGGTAATGGATATGTACACAAAAGAAAATAAAGGCTACATGTGTAGCTCTAAATATATTTCTTAACCAGAGATTTAGGAAAGCATAGTCCATCAGATTTCTTGGTCTCTGGGGGTATAAAGTAATTCAAAATGTGATAGGTACCTACATAAATAATAAAATTAAACACAGCATGTTATATGATAAGGACTTTTAGAACACCCCTCATAACTAACCTGTCTTACTCTTATTTGAACCTCCAATAAAAGGAAACAACAATCATTCAATGTATGGCATTAATCATGTCCTCCACAGAGAATGATACCGCAGGTATCTGGATGAAGTGTTAGGTGATGGCAGCTTATGTGTTTACCATGTAGTTGCAACCTTTTGACTCTCTCAAAATTTATGATTTACACAAAACAAAACTGGTAAGTTGTGAAATTTAGCCACTTAAGGAAAAGAATGAAGATAAAACCTGAAAATCAGTTGCTCCTCCACCACATACTTTATTGACTTGAATTAGGGTGACATTAAAAAAGGGCAAAACTTTTTTCTTTTCTACTGAAATAAGTGTTTTAAAATGCTAATATAATTTGTCTTTCAACTCTGCACATAGAATAAATTCCTAAGAGGATGGCATCTGTACCCCTTCCACTTGTATAATAGTTATCATACACAAAGTTATTTACATAATTGATATGAAGTTGCACTTTTCCACTAAAAATTTGGGAGAGAGAAATATTAACAGTGGAACAATGTTTTAACATTAATCTGGAGGATACACACTCATTTAGCATTTTCTAAATTTTTTTAATAAATGCAATTCATTATATACTTATGTTACAAGTTATAACTTTCTAATACAATTAGGAATATATGAATGGCAGAAGCAAGCCTGAGTACTGACCTTCAGGGCTATTCTGTGACCTTTTGTTGAGTCTTAACAACTTGTTAAAGCTTGCTACATGCTCTTCAGTACTGTGTAACTTCATAACAACAAACTCTTGTTAAGATGGCAAAATGATTGGTTAAAGCTACCAAGCCTCAAGACCTGTTGTTAATGTGATTGTAACACAAGATTCACATAAAGAGAAAATGGGCGTGATGATCCTAGAAGAGGAAGAGCAACAGCAAAAGGTATGTAATTTCATTAGCGTCTGCTGTTCAAGCATTGCAAAATATGATAGAAATGGTAAAATATAAGTTTAATGGTCTATATCAACAACATTCTGTAAGATAACACAACTGATGCTCCTAACCTAACTGGTCATAAATGATCTGTACAATAATTGTGAAAGAAATCCTTTTTATGATCTGTCTGTGTTAACAGGTACTATTTTTTCTGTTCTGTTCTGTTTTTTTACATGAGAACACAGCAGCTCAACTTTGCTTCATTTGCATTTTTCAGGTTAAGATAGTATACAAAGGGTACAAGGGACCAAACATATTGTTTTCAGTCCCAAATGTGACCTTTATGCAATGTTCAGGCTGCCAAAAGGAGTTCTATCCTTGATCAGAGCAGTAAAGTCACAGTTACAAGCTGTTTCTCAAGTTAGCTACTGCTAAAATAAGCGCTAGAACAGGAATGTAATGAAGGTAGGTAATTTAATTATCAAGTGTTAAATGCATATGTAGCAGCATAATTAAAACTGGTTGTGGGATCAATCATAGCTGAATAACATGTCTGATTTTTCTAACCTAACCATTCCTTCATGGAATACATTTAAAAACTTTGTGGACACTTTTATTCATTATTTTCCATTTCACCAATATTAGTTCTATATATATTTGAAATTGCTACCCTTGGAAAACCAAATACCGTAAATAAATTTTAAAGTGAAGTGGAGGTTATGATCCCATTGCATATATCGTAAAAGTTGAAGTTATGTTACTCTAACCACAGTTTGTGCTCTTAGGATGCTAGAGTATTCATAATCTAATTTGACATTGTAGGGATGAAATGAATGCAATGTGGTGCATGTCCCAAGTTGTTGAAAACCAGTAGGTTTTAACATTACCAATTTTTTACTTTGTATGAAACAAAATTGAACAGCGAATATCAAAGTTCATGACTAATTGGCGAGTTTCAGTACTAGATAAAATGCTTTATTGTCACAATACACTTACAATATGGTGAGTAAAAAACTCTGTAAACAGGTGACTTGTCAGAATTACAAAGTAAAATTAACAGTAATAATTACCATAAATATAAATTTATAATATACAGTGTAATATATGCAGGTGATATAATAGTATCCATACTAACCTAGGAACAATGTTATCTGGATTTATTGCAATATACATATAATTTACAGAATGACAAAACTTTATGAAAATTCTAGTTCTATCTCGTCATTCATATATTCCTTGACTGAGTAATAGGTATTTTCTAATAATAGGCTTTTTATTGCTTTGTTGAAATGTTTCAAGTTTTTTATATCTCTGATTTTAATAGGCAGTTTGTTATAGGCTTTTGTTCTGGTATACAATGGAATTTTCGCATATAATGATAATCTGTGCATGGGTAGTTTCAGGATATTTTTAATTCTCATTCCATGACTATCTTGCATTTGCGAGTTATACAGAGCTTCAAAATTTGTATTTATTTATTTTGTATAGGAACTGGGATGGTAAAGTTGGTATTTTTAAGTTTTTGAACAGATTTCTGCATGATTCTTTTGGTCCCATTTGTGTCATTATTCAGATTATTGTCTTCTGATTTTTAAAGCTTGTTTCCCATCTAGTGGAGTTCCCACATGTTATAATTCCATATGTCATTGTAGAGTGAAAGTAACTGAAGTAGACCATTTTTCTTGTTTCAAGGTTTGCTATTCATGCAATGCAGTTCATGTTAAAGCATGTACTATTTAATTTTTAGACAAGTGATCATCCCTTTTTAATGGCTTATTTAAAACGATACCTAGAACTTTTGAAGTTTCTTTATGATTTGTTGAATCGGTTGTGATATTTCTTTTCTTGAGTGCTGAGCTGCATAATGAATGCTTTGGGCATGTTTAGTTTTAAGCCATTGCTGGTAAACCAATATTTTAACTGGGTAATAGCTTCTTTCACATTATATTGCAAATCCTCAAAGTTACATCCATTTAGCAAGATGGATGTGGCATGTGCATACATAGCTGTTTTCCCCTTTATACAGTTTGGAAGGTCATTAGTATATATTATATACAGTAGGGAACCCCAAAGCACTCCCTTATGGTAAAGGTATAGGTAAAGGTACGTATCATGGAGGGGCCCCGGAACCGGAGCAAAGCACTGCAAGTAGGCCAGTTGGCCGTTTTTGCTTTCTATGTGACCCCTGGGATGGAAGGATGAGGGGAGAGAACCGAAGGGTGACCAGATCGGGATGCCATTGGGCGCAAGCATGGGCGGGGTCCCTAACGTTTCCAGATAGACGGTCCCTGCCCACAAACCAACAGCCTCCAGGGTCCCCCGGTGCGGAGCACCACGCTGAGGAGAGACCTAACCGAGCGGTACCGCAGTGACGCCAGAGAAGAAACCTTTACAGAGCGCAAACCGCCAAACACCATCACCTGGTCCTACAACAGATGACAAGGAAGATGATGGACACAGGAAATGAGACGAAGTAGAGTCGTGGTAGAAGATAAACCACCGCAGCGCTCTCCTGGTGACCGGGGGAAACCACGAAAAACCCATGGGCCAGAGTGGGCGGTTGCCGGGGATCGATCCCAGGACCTCCCGAATGGGGGCCACAAACGTAACCGCCTGAGCCATCCCGCTCGGTACTCCCTTTTGAAACTCCTATTTTTATTTGTTTCCAATTTGCTTGGGCAGTTCCTGTTTGGTTATTTAAGATTTTTTTTGTGTTCGAACTTTAAGATAATTTTCAAACAATCTGTGGTGTTCCTTATGCCATAGAATTCTAATCTTTTTAGTAATATGCCATGACAGATGCAATCAAAAGCTTTGGTGTTGTAGCATATTAGAATGGCTGTCTGTTCTTTTTCATCTATAATTTTAGAAGCATCATTTACCAACTTTAGTCGTCCTCCGTGGTGTAGTGGTTACCATGCTAACTTCTAGTTCTCGAGGTCGCGGGTTCAAACCGGGCGGAAGGCGATGGATTTTTTCGGGCGTAAAAATCTTTAGCATGGCTTCCTTCGGAAGGGAAGTAAAGTCGATGGACCCGTGTCGTAGATTTACGGCACGTAAAAGAACCTTAAGCCCGATAAAGAGGCCTCTGAGCAAAATTTCCGTTCTGTCACGCCCAATATAGAATGGGACGCTTAGAACCACAGCAGTTAAAGAGCGTCCATAAATGAAGCTCAGTTTAATTTACCAAATTTATTAGAACAGATATTGTTGAGCACTTTTCTCGGAATCCATGCTGGGAGCTGTTTAACTTTGTGAAATATTAAAGATAAGAGATGAGTTGTGAATGTACAAGCCTTGATCAGAAACTAAGCTTACAAGCCCGATATTCGTGAAGTTTCATCCGTTATAGAGAAATTAGTAGTGCGGTAATTCTAATACCTGCGATTGGCATCCATGCGGAGTTTCAGCCACCCGCCACGTACAACGCTAGTTGTAGGTAAACACAAATGGCGACTCGTTTGGAAAAATGGTCTTGCGAAGAAATCCGCCCCGTTATCAGATTTCTGTGGGCGAAACATGTAACCGCGGCTGAGTTCACCTGCAGCTGGTAGAGGTTTTCGGAGAGACTGTAGTGTCTCGTCAGCATGTCGCAAAATGGTGTCGAAAGTTTGCGGCTGGTATAGAAAAGTCACCGACGAAAAGTCACGGCATCAACAGATCTGAACACAGCTGACGTGAAGGAACTGATTCAGGACAACAGGAGGGTCACGTTACGGCAAAACCGTAGAATTGGGAATGTTGTTCGGAAGCATTTGTCACATTCTTCACGATATTCTGCAATGCCGGAAAGTTTGTTCCTGATGGGTTGCACGAAATCTGTCCAACACAAGGAGAAGCGCATGGGGGCAAGTCTGCAACTTTTGCACGGTTCTCCACGGAAGGGAAGAGTTTCTTCACATCTTCACGGGTGACGAAACATGGATCCATCACTACACCCCCAGCAGTAAGCGGTCGTCGTCAATGGAATGGAAACACCCACCCTCTCCAAAGACAAAAAGAATTTAAGGTGACGCTATCTGCCGGGAAGGTGATGGCTGCAGTGTTTTGGGACACCGTGGGTGTCATACTTGTGGAGTTTTTGGAAAGATGGCATGCAGTAACCGCTGACTGATACTGCGAGACCTTGACACGATTGCGCGAAGCAATCAGGAGGAAACGGCCAGGACTTCTCACCGAGGGCGTCATCTTCCTTCACGGGAACGCGCGACCTCTTACATCCCAGAAGACCACCACGCTGTTGAAGTAGTTTCGCTGGGACATCATCGACCACCCTCCTTACAGCAGGGATCCCGCTCCAAGCAACTTTCACCTTTGTCCTCACTTGAGGGGGCACCTAGGATGCCTAAAAGATTAATCGAGTTTTATTCATGGACGCTCTTTAACTACTATGGTCCTTAGCGTCCCATTCTATATTAGGCGTGAACGACCGGAAATTTTGCTCAGAGGCCTCTTTATCAGACTTGAGGTTCTTTTACGTGCCGTAAATCTACGACATGGGACCACCGGTTTTACATCCTTTCTGAAGGAACCCATCCTAAGGACTTTTACACCCGAAAAAATCCATCGCCCTCCGCCCGGTTTGAACCCGCGACCTCGGGAACTAGAGGCTAGCATGATACCCCTAGACCACGTAGGACGACTACATAGGAGGCCGACGATTCGCTTCAGACGAGGAGGTGAAACACTTTGCGACAATGCGGCTGAACATGCAAGGGCAGGATTTTTACCAGGAGGGAATATTCAAACTTATCCCATGAAGCAACAAGTGCCTAAACTGATATGGAGACTGTCGAAAAATAACCTAGTGTGTGTACCATCAGTTGGCTGTAATGGTTGTATGAAATAAAATGCACACGTTTCACTGCAGGCTTTGTAACCTTGTTTCTGACCACCCCTCACACAGCTTTTTCATATATGGTGGAGAAGGTAGGAAGAATATAGATAGATTGGAAATTTTTAAATTCAGTTTTCCTTCATTTTTGTATAAGCTTGACTAGTGTGTATTTCAGTCCCTGGAAAAATACCCATAGCTAGGGAATGATTTAATTATTTGACTAATGGCTCACTTATTTCATGTTTTATTTCGTTGATGAGAAATGGCGGCAGTTCATCCGATCCATAAGAAGATATTGATTTAAGTTTTGTTATTATGTCTGTAACTTCTGGAGTAACACTTGAAAACTGAAGGAAGTTAACATGAAGTTATTATTATACAGTTCTGTTATAAGAGTCTTGCATAGATGGGGGAGTCTCTCAGATTTGTTTTCCAATATTTATGAAATAGTTAATTAATAATTTCGCTGTTTTTGTATCCATATTATTCAAATTATCTTTGGATTTTGTGTTCTTTATTTCTAATTCTCCTAATATTATTCTTCATGTTGCTTTGCTTTAATGTCTCCAGTTTTAATGAATTTTTCTATTGTCATTTGTTTTGCCATTTTAATTATGTGCTTATACATTTTGCAATAGGTTTTGTAATACTGAATGAAGTTTATATCAATAGCTGTCCTGTACATTTTGTACAGTAACCTCTTGCATGTGCTGGATACTTAAATGCCCTTAGTACACCACTCTAATGAATATTGTTTAGACAACTTGCTCCTGTGATTTTAGGAAAGCATTTATTATAACAATTTATAAGCTCTCTAAGAAAGTTGTTCGAGTCAACTGAATTAGCTCTGTTCAAGGTCCAGGTTATGTTCCCTACTTTTTCTTATAATTTCAAAATACTTTCTAAGCTGTATATACACCTAGCAGCTTTCCTTTTAGTTTTTCTTTCCATTTTATGCATTACAGGTAATCTTGTGAGAACTGCTCTCTGATCAGGTAATCCAGTCTCCAACACAATGCATTCATTATTGCCATAAATTTTATTTGTTAATATATGATCAGTGCAAGTTGTTGATGACTTAGTGACATGTGTGGGGAGAGTATGCCTGAATTCTAGTCCATGGGAAGCAACAATATTGATGTACATGTTATTCAGTTTACCATTATTTTGTTACTCTACAAGAGCATTGTTTTTAAAATTTTCGTGTAGACTTAATTTTGTTTTATAGAGATCAATATTACAATCCATGGCTATTATTAGTTTTCTTTTTTGTCATTCTGTAATTTAATGAATAATTTTTCTAATTTAATAAGGAATGGTTTAAGTATGTCATAATTTGGTACCCTATAAATAGAGATCATGATTAAGTTCAGGCAACTAATTTCAATGTTCAAAACTAGTTCAAAACTACATTCGGTGCTTAAGGCTTTTAAATCGTTTCTTTGTTTGGTATGTTTCATTAGGTGATCATGTACTAAAATGCAGGAACACCCCTGTCTAATTAGCTCCTGGTATAGCAATCAGCTAAGGAAAAGCATTTTAATTTATTTAACATCTGTATTGCTTCATGTCCTAGCCAATTTTCATTAAGGCAAATTATTTCTATTTTCATTTCCATTATTTTGTCAATTAATAAGTTTTATTCATCTGTTTTTGTCAGTGCTCCTTGTATGTTTAAGTGCATCTAGTTTAATCTTATCCAATTATTAACCAATAATTAGTTCCCTGATTACATGGTGATCTCTGTACAGAAGTAGTATAGCTTTTATTTTCATTACCCAATTTAGAGACACCTACTACACTTGGGTCAAGTTTCCCTGGAATTTGTGCCCAGTAATTATACTGATAATATTATTTATAACCTGCCCAGTCCTCCATGTACCCTTTCGATTTTGGTGCAGCCCATCTTTACCTAAACAAGTATGTACTTGTCCACATCCACATATACTGCTTTTAAGGCCCCATTTAATATTTTCATTTATCAACCTGATGAAGTTATGATTCAATCCCGTCTTTTTATGACACTATTCACAGCAACAACGACAGTTGGAAAATTTTTTGTTCTACTTGTAACAATACTGTACACTTCCTCCAGAACTTCTTCAGGGTGCCTTGCTCTCTTTAAGTCATTGTTTCCTACATGTAACACTGCTACTTCTGGATTTTCTAGAAAGTTCCAGCATTTACACAGATGTGTATCTTTTTGGCCATCTGATTGCCATTTATACCCCTATACACTTTTATATCTGCACTATTCACTTTTACACGTGCAATCATCTAGTCACCCAGCAGTAGAACTTTTCTTGAAACACTGAACATTCTCTTGTAGAATTATTGAGGTTAGACACATCCTCTTGTGTGTAGTTTTGTTGATATTCTTCTTTTCATAATTGAGATGGCACTATGATCTCTGGTGTTCATGATTAAACTTCTGTAGTCGGTCTTCTTTTTGTTTCCTTTATTTGTTTATTTATTTATTTTTTTGACTCACTCATTTCGTATTCTGGTTTGAGTACTGTCACCTGTGTTGTCGTGAATGATTAATTTCTTGAATCTAAAGCATTAGCGCAGCCCTTTCATCCTGTAACTTTCCTAGTCTATTGTCACTTTCCATATACTTCTTTTCCATTCCACGTTTCTCCTTTTCAGTTAAAACTGGTTTCTGGCATGGGTCTGTATTTTCAGATAACAGCTCTTTAATTTCTTGTCTTGAATTGTGCAAGTCCATGTTTAGGATTCCAGTTATTTTGTTTAGTAATTTGATCACTTCCATTTCAGCAAGTGCTCCCTGTTGACTAATCTTATATAATTTAATATAAATTTTTCCAGGAAATGTTGCTAATTTAAGTTGAAAGCAATAGCATAGAGCTTTTATATCTGTCTCTTTTGTGGGAGAAAGGAAGTAATTAATTTAGTCATAATGAAAATATTCCCACAGTGTTTGGTGTGCAAAAGTTCAGTAGAAATGCTAAAAATTAAATCGATAAGTGAACATAAGTGGGCATATGTATCCTTAATACCTTGGTTAGTAACCATGTATTGTGTGTAATTTATCAGCCTTAAATGAGTGAACAAAAATTGCACATGTACTTTCTTCCTTAATGCTTAAATTTTTACATGATTCAAGATATCTAAGTTAACGGCTGCTGCTGACCCCAATGCAAAATACACAGCAATGTTCATAACAATTATCTCTTTACATTTGAAGAGAAATACATTAATGTTTTAAACCAGCATTTTTGAAAGACAGAATGCTGCATTATCCATCTCCTGTGTTACATCATGTGGTAAATCCCTGTGCTGTCCTATACAGCTTTCTTACCTTAAGAAATATATATTGAGGGATATGAGGATAATAAAGGAGATGCATTTACTAGTGCTATCAACATGACAGTAGTAAAATGCTATGCGAGATTGCATCCAGAAAGTGAACGCTGTCTACTTGGCAGTTCTACATGTTATCACCAGTTAAATTATTTAGGTGAGAAACTTAACTTTATCCTGCATGAGGAATTCTTACATGCATGTGTAAAGTCAGTTAAGTCAGAAAATTGCCTATATTGAGTTTACAGTATGATGCTATCCAGACAAAAACTGTGTCTCTTTGTGTATAGTCGGTCAAGCCATTGCTAAATATACAGCAGAGCTATGGCATTATGTGTATTTTATGAATTGAACATTTTATTTGTGTAAAGACAGTTAAGTCACAACTGGATGACTTATCCAACTTTACGCTATTTTAACTAAGTGTATGTACTTGTGTAAGTCACAAAAAGTTGGGACCTTACTTCCACATCCCACATGGCCTGTCTCCCTCAGGAGGGGGATACTTTACTTATGGGATTAATATAATCTACTTAGTTTGTAAACAACAATAAGTTTAATAATGCGCACCAAGAATGACAATGGACATTTTCTTCACCAGGAAATATAATCTTTATTCATCTCTGTTGCTGCATTCAGTTGTGAATCATGCTTTCTAGAGGTAAGCTGTTAGTTTCGTTGCCTACAGAAAATTACTCTGAAGATTCTTGTAGTGGATTTCAACTTGAAGAAACCTTAAGACAGATTATTATTGAATGCTCAGACGACAGTGACAAGTATCCTAATTTCAATCCAGATTATTATTCCAGCCCACATTTAGATTCTGATGATATTGTAGATATGGAGAAGAGTCCAAGAAAGATATTTAAGAGGGACAATGGTACACAAGTCAGGAGAAAGAAAAGTAAATGTGCAGGTGCTAAGAATAATGAGAGTTAAAATGTTACATTGAAGTTAAATGAACAGAAACTGCACTTTGAAAACAAAGGTATGAGTAACACAGAAGTTCAGGGTTTGCAGCCTATTTTTTTGAATGAACATGTACTCAATATGATGTGTCAAGTCAAGTTCAAGAAAAAGAAACTAATAATATGACATGTGATTTAGTGACAAAGAGAGGAAATAAGGGTGATACAAGAAAGGTGAGAGAAGAAAGAAAGAAGGCAAGAAACACAGGGCAACAATATACAACTAAAACAGGAATAACAGTTAAAGAGAAAGTATTAAAACCACTTGTAGCATGTAGGATGCAATGTAATGAAAGATTAAGAGATGAATATAGAGCAGAACTTCACAAGGACTACTGGAGAATGGGGAACTTTGACAATCGTGTCCTGTACATTTCCAGTTTAATAGAAATTGAGGATGTCATCTACAAGATTAAGAACAGAAGACACTGCCAAATATAAAGTAAATATCAATGGAAAATGTGAGCCTGTCTGCAAAACATGTTTTCTTAAAATGTACAGTGAAACAGCAGCGTTTGTTGAAACAGTAATTTGAAGAAAAGGTCACATATGTCTGAAATTCTACCTGAAGACGAGAGGAAAGCACTTTCCTATACCTAGATTGCCTGATCATAAACTGGACCAAGTTTGGAACCACATCCTCTTCATACTTACTTACAAGAGTGATTACACCCAAAAAAAAATCAGAGAAGTTGTATTTACCAAGTCAAATTACTTTGTCGGACCTTTACAGGGAATATGCAGCCAAATTTCCAGAGAACCATCTGAGTTGTAGAGTTTATGAATCTGTCTTCCATGAAATGAAATGAAAGTTGAAAATGAAATTATTATCTGAGGGTGATGACAAACAAATGTTACAACAGGAATGGCAGGAACACCCTGTGAAGGCAGATTTAGCGTATGAGGAAAAAGACAAGGAAATGTCTGAAGGAAATTCAGGGAAGATAATGATCACTTTCGACCTGAACATTGCCTTCCAATGCCAGTTGTCACCAGTTCAATCTACAAGAGACAGGTTTGGATGCATAATTTAACAATGCACAACTGAACACAGCAAGCACACTCACTGTTTCATGTGGCATGAGGGTCAGGCAGCCAGAGGAGCCAATGAAGTAGGTTCTTGCATGTGTGTATGTATCTGATGTGGCTTTCACTTGATATACGTCATGTAACAATATACTCAGATTCCTGCCAAGAACAAAATAAGAATAGTCATATGACTGTAATGTGCATAGTTGCTGTTCATAATAACCCCAATTTGTTGACCATTGATCATAAATTTTTAATCTGTCACAAGGAAAGTGACAGTGATCACAGTTTAATTGAAAAGAAAAAGAAGTATTATGCACTACCAATACATCGTCCACATGGATGGGCTCAACTTGTTCGTATTACAGGAAGAAAAACACCATTTTATGTCACAGAAATGTCCACTGCAGACTTCCTCAACTTTTCAAAACTCCTCAAGAAAGATATGGTCTTGCGAAAAACTGATACGCAAGGAGAAAAAATTATGTTTATAGAAATTCCTTGGCTACATTATGAGGACAAGGATGATGGGAATTTTTCTTTCAAAACAAGCCCTAAAGAAGAGGAGGGTTTCAGACCCATCAGCTTCAGGAGGAGAGGACGGCAGATGGGAAAACCTGTTCTAAGTGCTAGCTGCAGTGTCCAAACCCAACATCTGTGGAGAAGAAGAGGAATCTGCTGGACCTTCTGCTGTTCATCTCTGAAACATGCTGGAATTCTACAGAAACCTAAAAGTTTCTGTAGAAGGTTCTGTAGATATCAGCAACATTTTACTTGACATAAATGCTGAAGAAGATGTTGAAGGAGAAATTCAGCAAACAAAGAACTGTATTAGAAATGTTCATAAAACTAAATGTTGTTGTTTATATTCTGTGTGATATACTGCATTTAACATTACAGATTTAAATGTTCTGAGATTTCTAAAATGTATAAAATATAGTGAAAGAAGTTAAATCTGCATTGCAGTTATGTTTAAGATTTTTAAATATTATAAACATTGTGTGTTATAGTGCTCATAAAAATGGTGAATATTTTACTAAGAATAGCATTTTATTAAGATTTAGATTAGGTTTATGCATTGAAAATAGAATTTGAATTCTTTCTTTAAAACTTAAAAATCTCTTTTCATAAATAAAATTGAAGTACATAGTAATTCAAATTTGCAAGCATTTTAAACATTGTGTGTTAACAGGGTTATCCTGCATAATAGGGGCCTGTCTTCTGCTAGCAGTAGCCTGAGTGTGGCTTAAGGAGCTTGCGCGTTGCCAACCCTAGGAAATGAACACGCGGAAGATAACATTGTAACACAAAATTCATAGTGCAGCGCAAGGAAAGCAAGCACAAAGATCATAAAGGCAAAATAGATGGAGGTTCGGATGAAGGAATTTTTTCGTTCTTTGTTATACTGCATCGAAGCCCACTTATTGTACAAAGTTAACCAGACCTGCATGTTGGATCATACCCAGTGAAAATGCTTTTCTTTCAGGGCAAACACATTATCGCACATATACGTTGTTACACAGAAGCAGTGGCAGCATTGTTGTCATTGTCCTTGAGCCACAAAACACACATTGTTGTATTAATGTACTGCAATGAGGTGGCAATCGGAAATCTGGAGAAGATGTGTAAATTAGGTGAAATATCAGGAGCATACGTTATTACACAGAAGCAGTAGCAGCATTGTTGTCATTGTCCTTGAGCCACAAAACACACATTGTTGTATTAATGTACTGCAATGAGGTGGCAATGGGGAATCTGATGAAGACATGTAAATTAGGTGAAATATCAGCAGCATACCTTATTACACAGAAAAACAAAGTAAAAAGAAAATGGGGTTCGAGGAGAAAAGTACAAGAAAGGATTAAACAATCCTTAGATAGTTTATAGCTTAAAACGCTGACATGGTGAATTTACACTGTGTAGTTCAGAATCGCAAATTTATGTTTAAGGAGTTGAAAACAATAGGAACCTTCACAGTTCGACAAAGTCCTCTACTGATTAAAAATCAATATTTTTACTGGACAAAAATACTCATATCGTGGAAAATATAATGTGAATAGAAGCCTAATTTTGCATGAATGCTATATGGTATTCACGTTAAATTTCCTATGAAATATATTTTTGACCGCTATTAATTACAAATTTCATTACAATGAACTTGGTTACATACACCATACGGAAAACTAAAAATGCCACATGTAGCATTTGTATGTTTTAATGAGTTGTAGTGTCTGTGTGTGTGTGTGTGTGTGTGTTGTGTGTGTGTTTTAATGAGTTGTAGTGCGTGTGTGTGTGTGTGTGCACGTGTGTGTGTGCTTTAATGAGTTGTAGTGCCTGAGTGTGTGTGTGTGCTTTAATGAGTTGTAGTGCCGGAGTGTGTGTGTGTGTGTGTGTGTGTGTGTGTGTGTGTGTGTGTGTGTGTGTGTGTGTGTGTGTGTGTGTGTGTGTTTTAATGAGGTGTAGTGCCTGAGTGAGTGTGTGTGTATGTGTGTGTGTGTGTGTATTTTAATGAGTTGTAGTGCCTGAGTGTGTGTGTGTTTTAATGAGTTGTGGAGCATGAGTGTGTGTGTGTTTTAATGAGTTGTGGAGCATGAGTGTGTGTGATTTTGTGTATGTGAGCTTTGGAGTGTGAGTGTGTTTGTGCTAGTGAGTTGTAGTGTTTGATGGCGAGTTTTTGAACTGAATTGGGAGATTAAGGCCGCATAACCAGAAAGGTCATTAGCGCCCGTCACAGATAAAATACAGGTAAGTTAGCAGTTAAAAACCAGACAAATAAAAAGGTCTAATGTAAAGGACTGAAAGTTAGAAAGTGTCAGATTAAAACTCGACTAGAAATAATAAAAGAAGCAGTGTCAGAGAACTGTAGAACGCGAAGCTAAAAAACAAGGTAGCTAAAATAATGGGTCTAAAAGCACGAAAAGCAGCTCAAGGACAGGTCAAATTCTGTCTTGTAAACTGCTGCGTCGAATGCAGGTTAAAACACGTTCCACAGCCAACATAGCATCCGCCAAAATGGCGGGCAATGCTGCATCCATCCGTAGAGTGGTACGAAGAGCAGCGAAACACTGACACTGCCCTAAAACATGTCGCACCGTCAACGGCGCAACGCAACGATTACAAAGGGGAGGGGGCTCTCGGTGTAACAAGTGACAGTGGCTAAAATGACAGTGCCCGATGCGAAGTCTACATAAAATTACTTCCTCCCGACGGGAGGAACGGGAAGAAGTGGCCAAGATAGAGGCTTTACCTCCCGCAACTTGTTACCCTGGACAGAGAACCAGGCACCAAAACAACGGGAGAAATAGACTTCTTTAAGTAATGTCTAAAATCATCCGCAGAAACATAGGAGCAAAAATAAGATTGGGATAAAATAGCACTCTTAGCAGCGGCATCCGCACCTTCATTGCATATACCTTCATTACCGCGTATACCGAAATTAAATTAAAGTGAGTTTTATTTATGGACGCTCTTTAACTACTGTAGTCCTTAGCCTCCCATTCTATATTGGGCGTGAAAGACACGAAATTTTGCTCAGATGCCTCTTTATCAGGTTTGAGGTCCTTTTACGTGCCGTAAATCTACGACATGGGACCACCGGCTTTACTTCCCTTCCGAAGGAAGCCATGCTAAGGACTTTTACGTCCGAAAAAAATCCATCGCCCTCCGCCGGGTTTGAAACTGCGACCTCGGGAACTAGAGGCTAGCAGGTACCACTAGTCCATGGAGGACGACAGGGTATGCCGACGTGGCCAGGAACCCAGACAAACGATAGGCTGACTCCATCAGTGGTAAGCTGTGATGTGGTATATTTGTTAGTAGTTGGAAGATGCTTCATGTTTATCTGCACAACGTATGGAAGCCAATTTGTCGCGGTCATTTCGTGTTATCTATTGCTGAGCGCCTGTTATTGTTTTACTACTTTAAATGTTGGGTTCTTTGTTCTCCGGCTAGCTATTGTTTCTCGGTCAAGCACATCTCTTGAACAGGGTGTGTAAACGGAAAGGATTTGTTACTCAAAGATAACACTGATAAAAGAATTTGTTTTTACACTTTTATTACCGTCACAATTAATTAAGTTCACATATTGACTCTTGATACACGCCAGACTGAAATTGTTATATTTTCTAATATCACTATAATCACTTATTTACTGCACATTATTAATTCGCGTGTTTCACATTTATAACAAACTTTAAGATGCGAGAGATTCTGTAGAATTGCGACGTGTAACTCGCGAACGATTCTGATGAACTAAGCGACGTTTAACTTCTGAATGATTCTGTTGGACTCAGCGACGTGTAACGCGTGGATGATTTTGTTGAACTGGGCGATACTTGCCTCTGGCTTTAACTTTTTATACTCCCACACCCCGATATGCCTAAAGATTATAACCGAGCTGTTATTGGTTAATAAAACGCGCCAACATTAGCGTCTATTTTTATATCCAATCAAAAATTACGAAAACATATGCTCTAGGGAAAATATTCCCGCTATTTCTAAGAAAAGTGCGTCAATCTGACGTCATTTGTTTGTCTCTTCTAATTAATATTCAACTCACCCCCTCGCACATTGTTATGCGCTCCTATTGTCAGTTTCAGTGAGGCCGTGTAAACTTATTTCCTAACAATGCTTATAATTAACAAACATCTCAAATCAATGTCGTACAATAATGCTTTTTTACACTACAATCACTCTGGCATTTACATTATTGTGATACAAATTACTGCCACATATGCCCCACTAGAAACATAATTATAAATATTTATAACTTGTTTGGAAATTTTATAATTGGGTTTTTAGTCTCCTGAATCTTGGAACACACGGTATTTATCACTTGCACTTAACACTGCACACGCATTTAACACACGACATATATTTTGCCTTTATCTCGCCACTATTCACTGGCTCTGGTCTAATGTGTTTATATACATACATCTGACATTACAATTTTTTTATAGCAAATACTGTACCCTGAATTATTTAGTTACTGTTACAAAATGGTTTACTTTCTTAGATTGTTTACATAAAAATTTATACATTTAAGATTTTTGTAATTATTAAACATATTCACCAAAATATTCATCCTCTACACAAATATATTTACATCTCTTAATTCTAGACATAAATTTACATTATCTGTATGCTACATAAATATTTGTTTTAATTATCTTTACCCCTTTTTTGTTGTTTTGTACTTTATATTCAAAATACTATTTGAATTATATCTACGTACTTTTACTTTAATGTAACATTAAGTTTTCATTATTACATGCTTCATTTCATATGCTGTTACAGTTTACTAAGAAAATGTTCTTTTTCCCCTTTAAACATTTATTTTTGTCCAGAATTTATTAGTCTTTTCTCATGACATATATACATAGATAACCCTCTTACATTCCAATACTTTGCTCTGAATTTCAGCTTTAACTATCCAGAATCTACTTTTCATCATCTTGGTCTTCTGTTTTGGTGATAATAACTACCTTGGTAATTTCGTCTATCTCGCACATCTAAAAATCTATGCTCCCACTCTCGAGATATATCTTCTTCCTGTTGTTCAAAAGCTGACATTAATTCTGTCATCTCAAAGATACTACATGGTTTTGCAATTAACAAATAATTTTGTATCCATAAAGGATAATGCCTTGTGAGCAAACTCACAAAATCTTCCTCATTGATTGGAGGTGACAAGTTCCTAACCTGACTTGCATGTTTCAGTAAGTAATCAGTCATTGATTTTCCCTCGTGGATCAAATTGACCATGACTAAGCATTGCCCGTATTCTGTGCTGTACCGTAACATTCCAAAATCTGTTCATGAATAGCCTTTTAAAGGATTCATATGAAATTTCACCCCCTGATACCATTTGTAACCAATCTAAAGTTTTCTGGTCCAAACATCTTTTGACAACTATCATTTTCAATGCTTCCGGTATCTTTTTAATTTGAAAATATTCTGACAAGTCTGCAATAAACTGTACTGGACTGGAGTTTTCATTAAATTTTGGAAGTGGAAAATCACTTAAGATATGATTATAGTTTTGCAAATCCCCTACTCCCATATTTAAATTCTCTAGTGTTACTTGTGCACTCTGAGTTTCAGCATGAGCTATAGATGAAGCCGCCGCATCACTCACATTATTAGTCATACCTGAGGAACTACCTCTATCATTATTCTGTACATCAGATACATTAACATCACATATATTGACCCTTGAATTCAATTCGAACCTATTTACAGTACCATGCAGATTTTCTATTGTCTGTTCCAATTTTTTATTGTTCTCATTTTGAACAATTTGGTGCTTATTAATTTCAGAAGTTAGTTTTTGATTATTTATAGACAAAACTTTAACTTCTTCAGACAATTAACTTCTTTGTATTTCTGACTCCTCCTGTATTTCAGATATCTCCCCTCTGAAATTAACTTGCACCTGAATTAAATCTACATTCGTAGCCTCCATCATCTCTCTAAGCGCACTTGAAATGCTATTCATTTGGCTACCTAACTCTGTACATTTTACACTAACATGTTCAAACTTGGTATCAACCTCACTTTTTTGGTTAGATATTTCCCTGCTCATGTCTGACATTTTCTTTGAAACTTCCCCTATCTCATTTGCTATCATTTCCTGATTTTCATTTCTCATTCTTATTATACTGCTATCTAGCTCAATAAATTTCTTTTCAATTTCTTCCCTGTTTTGTTCTAAGCTCTTACCAATATCTTCCCTTAATTCCTTATTATTCTTTTCCATATTCTGAGTTAGTTTTTGTTCTAATTTCTCATTACTCTTACCAATATCTTCCCTCAATTCCCTCTTATTCTTTTCCATATCTTCTCTCAATTCCCTATTATTCTTTTCCATATTCTGAGTTAGTTTTTCTAATTTCTCATTATTATTATTATTATTATTATTATTATTATTATTATTATTATTATTATTATTATTCATATTTTGAGTTAGTTTTTGTTCTAATTTTTCACCAAAATTTCTCAACATTTCCATCATCATACTAGCATAAAAATTAACATTTCCTGCTATTCTGTTCTGACTTTCTTCACTAACATTTCCTCCCTCAAATCCTACATTGTTTGAGCTATTTTCTGTAACCTGTATTGCATTACAGCTAACTGTTACATTATCCCCTTCCATAATTGTTTCTTCAGTAATATTAGTGAACATTGTTTTCTTAATCCTACCACTTCTCAAGAACATTTAATTTCTTACAATTTTTTTTAGGATAAAAAAAAATTTACAATATTCTAACCTTTGTGATGCTGTCTGTTGATGTTGCTTTGATGTCCAGCTTCCTGCCCCTCTCTCCTAGATGTATATGTCACCTCTGCGTCGTACTATGATGAATCTGCGTCGTCTCGCTGTTTTTGTGTCCTGTAGTTGAATTCCCCTGTTGTCTTTTAATCTCGTAGTTACGATGTCCACTCATCCGCGTCGACGATCGTTCTTGTAGTTGTTTCTGGAATCTGCGTCTTGTAGTTCATTTCACTGCTCCATTCAAGCCACGTCCTGGTTAATTCGCCCCTTCCTGGTTATTTCGCCCCTTCCTGGTTAATTCGCCCCTTCCTGGTTAATTCGCCCCACGTTCTGGGTGCCAATTTGAAGTGGTATATTTGTTAGTAGTTGGAAGATGCTTCATGTTTATCTGCACAACGTATGGAAGCCAATTTGTCGCGGTCATTTCGTGTTATCTATTGCTGAGCGCCTGTTATTGTTTTACTACTTTAAATGTTGGGTTCTTTGTTCTCCGGCTAGCTATTGTTTCTCGGTCAAACACATCTCTTGAACAGGGTGTGTAAACGGAAAGGATTTGTTACTCAAAGATAACACTGATAAAAGAATTTGTTTTTACACTTTTATTACCGTCACAATTAATTAAGTTCACATATTGACTCTTGATACACGCCAGACTGAAATTGTTATATTTTCTAATATCACTATAATCACTTATTTACTGCACATTATTAATTCGCGTGTTTCACATTTATAACAAACTTTAAGACGCGAGAGATTCTGTAGAATTGCGACGTGTAACTCGCGAACGATTCTGATGAACTAAGCGACGTTTAACTTCTGAATGATTCTGTTGGACTCAGCGACGTGTAACGCGTGGATGATTTTGTTGAACTGGGCGATACTTGCCTCTGGCTTTAACTTTTTATACTCCCACACCCCGATATGCCTAAAGATTATAACCGAGCTGTTATTGGTTAATAAAACGCGCCAACATTAGCGTCTATTTTTATATCCAATCAAAAATTACGAAAACATATGCTCTAGGGAAAATATTCCCGCTATTTCTAAGAAAAGTGCGTCAATCTGACGTCATTTGTTTGTCTCTTCTAATTAATATTCAACTCACCCCCTCGCACATTGTTATCCGCTCCTATTGTCAATTTCAGTGAGGCCGTGTAAACTTATTTCCTAACAATGCTTATAATTAACAAACATCTCAAATCAATGTCATACAATAATGCTTATTTACACTACAATCACTCTGGCATTTACATTATTGTGATACAAATTACTGCCACAGCTGGTGGGAACAATCCTGGAGGCGCTGCACGATAGGATTACGAACGTACAGCGCACGAAGGCTAGAAAGGGCGCTTAGAGAGTCCGTGCATAAAACACAATTCTGCAGACCACGCTGACGGATAAAAGACGAGCTTGTTCCAGAGCAATAAGTTCAGCAGTAAAAATCGAGCACTGATCAGAGAGACGAAAGATAAACGTTCTACACCAAATAAAAAGGCACATCCAACTCCACGAGCATTCTTTGAGCCGTCGGTATAAATAAAACGATGGCTGCCAAAGTGCGACTGAACTTCGGCAAAAGCCGAACGGAAGACTGGATCGAGGGTCGTGGACTTTGGCATGGACGTCAAATCAAGGTGGCAAGATATTTCGGAATGCAGCCAAGGGGGGAGGTGTGTGTGCGACCACTGTGTTGAGGCATACAGAATAACCGGCAAGTATAGCTGCACAGAAGAACGTCACGACGATAAGAGAGCGGAGGTTCTGCAGCTTCTGCACAAAGACTCAAAACAGGGCTAGTACGAAAAGTACAGTTGATAGCCGGAGACCCTGGTGGTGAACTGCATTCAAGCGAATCGGGATGGAAGGTCGCGCAGCGGAATACACACTACACCCATAGTCAAGCTTTGAGCGAACCAATGATCGATAAAGTCGCAAAAGGAGTGTGCGATCTGCACCCCAGGATGTGCCACATAAAACACGTAAAATAGAAAGACAACGTTCACACCTTGCTTTCAAATAGGTGATATGCGACGACCAACCCAAATTCCTATCAAAGATTAATCCGAGGAATTTCGTTTCGTCCGAAAAGGGGAGGAGTGCCGCACCGAGTCGGAGACAAGATGGAGGGAACGCTTTTCTGCGCCAGAAATTTACGCAGACTGTCTTCTCGGCAGAAAATTGGAACCCGTTGGCAATGCCCCAGGAGTAAGGCAGTTAAGACACTGCTGCAGTCGGCCTTCCAAACTACAGGTGCGACGAGAAGTTGCGAATACGGCGAAATCATCAACAAAAAGCGACGAGGAAATTCCGGGTGGAACACAGGCAGCAGTAGGGTTAATCGCAATAGCAAACAGTGTGACGCTGAGTACCGAGCCTTGAGGCACTCCGTTCTCTTGGATAAAAGTTGAAGATAAAACCATCCCACACGCACACGAAATACCCGGTCCGTCATAAACTCGCCAATGAAGACAGGGAGACGGCCACGGGAACTCCACTGATGGAGTGTACGAAGAATTCCAGTCCTCCAACAAGTGTCATAAGGTTTCTCCAAGTCAAAAAATACAGCCACAGTCTGGCACCCTCTCACGAATCCGTTTAGAAAGTGGGTACAAAGATAGACAAGATGATCCACAGGAGAACGGTGCCAGCAAAAACCGCATTGCACGTTCGCCAGAAGGTTCCGAGACTCAAGCCACCAGATCAAACGCCCGTTGATCATGCGTTCCATAACATTGCAAACGCAAGTGGTTGTGGAAATTGGGCGATAGCTAGATGGTAGTTGGCGATCTTTTCCGGGTTTCAAAACTGGGATGATGATGGCTGCTCGCCAATCTGTAGCAGTAGTTCCAGTTTCCCAGATGCGGTTGTAAATCTGAAGGAGAAAGCGCTGTGCAGCAGAGTAGAGATGTTGAAGGAACACCACGTGTACAGAATCAGGCCCAGGAGCGGAAGGCTTAGAAGATGCTAGGGCATGCTCTAGTTCGCGGAAGGTAAAGGGGCAATTGTACTCCTCCTGGTTGCTGGAGCGAAAATATAGTGCATGGGCTTCCACCGCCGCCTTGTCTGTAAGAAAATCCGGGTCATATCGGGCAGAGCTGGAAATGCTTTCAAAGGTCTTGCCGAGGGTATCGGCAATAGCAGGTGGTTCAGAAATACTACTAGAGCCTACCCGCAGACCGGGAATAGAAGAAGAACGGATCTTGCCGGCCACGCGCCTAAGTTTGTCCCAGACGACCGATGTAGGTGTAGCGCTATCGAAACCGGCTACATAGCGCTCCCAGGAGGCTTTCTTGCTGTTGCGAATAATTCTGCGATCCTTAGCGCGTAATTCTTTATAACAGACCAATTGTCAAAAGTGGGGTGACGCCGAAACACCCTAAGAGCACCGCGTCGTGCAAGAACGGCGTCCCGACTTTCCGCGGTCCACCAGGCGACCGGTAAACGGCTGGGATGGGAAGACGCGATGAATGGAACGTTCGGCAGCGGCTTAAATGACAACACGTAGGTGTTCTACCATGAGGTCCACAGTGGAAAACGCGCAGTGAGAAAAACGGGCTAGACGGGAAAAAAGCGACCAGTCAGCTTTGTTGAGATGCCATTTAGGAAGGACAAGTGAATCGACGGAAGAAGACAGGAGAGTAATCGCGCACGGAAAGTGATCGCTAGAGTGTGTATCAGTTATGACATGCCATTCCATACGATGAGCAAGCTGCGCAGATCAAAGACACAAATCCAGATGAAAAAATGTACCGGTTGAATCGGAGAGAAAAGTGGGTTCGCCGGTATTCAGAACAGAAAAGTGATGTTGATCCAGAAGTGCAGCCAAAAGCTATCCCCTCGCGCACGCCCTAGGAGAACCCCAAAGAGGGTGATTCATATTGAAATCCCCACGAGTAAATAAGGGGCAGGGAGCTGTAGAATCAGGTGGGCTAGGCCATCCTGTGCAAAAGAAGGAGGAGGAACATAGAGGCTACAGATACAGAACTTAAACACAGGAAGAGAAAGAAGTAACCTAGCAGCTTGCAGAGGTGTGGCAAGCGGAACCCGATTATAACACACATCATCTCGAACAAGAACTGCAACACCACCGTGTGCAGGAGAACCCTCCAGAGCAAGATCGAAGCGCTCCGGAGTATACATACGAATGGCAAAGGTATCCTGCGGTCGAAGTTTTGTCTCCTGCATACAGGCGACTAGGGGTGAGTGAGTGTGCAGTAGCATGTCCAACTCTGCTCGGTGTGCACGGAGACCACGGATATTCCACTGAAGGATCATATTGAGAGCCGGAAATGTGGAAACAGGAAAGAAGCGCGTGCCGGTAGTTGCTAACGGAATCGGATCAGGTGGTGTGAGGACGGGAGCGACCCGTGGGATGTCGAACAGGAGATTTGCGACTGGTGTGGTCAAAAGCCAGGACAGTGGTGGGAACCTGCGGTCGAAGTTGATGGCGTGGAAGCATCTTTTGCCGGAACAGTAACCGGTGAGGGAGATACCGGGTCGGAAGAGATATCAGTTTAGACCCCAATAGAAACCTGAGGGGGCGAGCCGGGAGCGGTCTGCACAACGGTGTCTTGTTTCCGGACAGCAAGGCGGACGGCAGCGGAATATCTCAAGGTGGATGTAGGGTGTAGTTCTTGATAGTGCTTCCTCGCTTCTGGAAAGGTCAGGTGTTGCTTCACTCGAAGCTCCTGTTTTGCCTTTTCCTCCAGAAAGCGTGGGCATTCTCTGGAGTTCGGCGGGTGTGCATCACCACAGTTGACACAAGTGGGGTCCTGAGCACACATAGAACCGTCATGAGTGTCACTTCCGCAGCGAGGACAAACTGGCGAGCCAACCCAACGTTGTTGCGTGTGACCGAATTTCTGACAACGATAACAGCGCATGGGGTTAGGAACATAGGGACGAACAGCTGTAAGCTCATATCCGCATAAGATGAACGGCGGTAATACGGTTCTTTCAAAGGTAAGAAATACCGTGCGCAGCGGAAACGGTTGGTCGTCCCTCCTCCCGATTAACCTATACGCCACAGTAACGCCCTGGTCTGAAAGACAGTTAACGATGTCGTCATTAGAGAGTCCGTTCAAACTCAAAGTGGTAACCACAATCACGGCAGCTATGAAGGGTCTTGTGTTTCTCCACGTATACCGGGTAACAACCTAAGTGACTGGTTTTTCACATTTTGGTGGTCTGAGCGTCTTGGGCTATCTAATAAGCAAACTGCCATCTCTACACCGTGTGGCATTCTTCACTGGGCCACAGATGCGATCTAGCTCCCGTTGAATACAAAAGGGCCTCAGGTGTTTCTTATTTTGGCTGTTACTTTTCAGCTGCATTACAAAAAAACGTTGAGTGGAAAGGTTTGAACGCAGAGGAGCCCTTATGGAAAGGTCCCCTTTCCGGAACCGTCGGCGTCCAACCTACCATCCGGGGGATGTGAAAGGAAAGACACCTAAATCTTCCGGTCTGTGCCGGCTTGGAACACCCGCTCCAGGCCCGATCTCAAAGAATACTTCAGAGGAGTTACCTTCCAACTGTCACTACCTACCGGTAAACGACAGTTTCACCACAGGCAGGCCCGACTTTATGCCCCTACCACTGGAATAACCACCAGTGACCCCCCCCCACTTTAGGCCACGCCGCCTCAACAGTCAACCTGGATTCAGGCGACTTGTGGTTGATTACATCGGGCCTCAGACAGCGGTAACACGTGGAGTCCCCCCGGTCAACCAAGCCACGCGCGACCGCCGAATCGTCCGAGGGGACTCGGCCCCTATGGGGCGACGTGGCTGTACATGACAGTGCAACAGCTCTGCACCTAGTGTCGCATGAAAGGGGTAGTGAGGAGGGTGCACTCGACCTTCACGCTTGACACCTTCAGAGAGCACACAAGTTGGAAGCTGCGTTGAAACCGTGGGACAGCAACCATGGAGATAGAAAAGATCCCTGTTGGTGAGACAGGTGTTAATTAACCTATAGCCTGAACCTAGTATAAGAAATAATTGTAGAAGAGGAAGAGTAAAATAAATGAAGATAATGTAGTTAGTCCAGATGAGGGTGAGGGGATGATAATGGTGAGGACTGCCTCGGGCACTCTGGGTATGCCAAACCCGTACTCGCATAAAGTGAGCCCCTGGGGAGGGGGTTTGAAGTGCGAGTGTGTTTGTGCTGGTGAGTTGTAGTGTGTGACTGCGGATGTGTGAACTTTGAAGTGTGAGTGTGTTTGTGCTAGTAAGTTGCAGTGTGTGACTGCAGGTGTGCAAGCTTTGGAGTGCGAGTGTGTTTGTGCTAGTGAGTTGTAGATTGTGGCTGCAGGTGTGTGAGTGTGTTTGTACTAGTTAGTTGTAATGTGTGACTGCGTGTGTGTGAGCTTTGGAGTGTGAGTGTGTTTGTGCTGGTGAGTTGTAGTGGGTAAGCTTTGGAGTGTGAGTGTGTTTGTGCTGGTGAGTTGTAGTGTGTGACTGCAGGTGTGCGAGCTTTGGAGTGTGAGCATGTTTGTGCTAGTGAGTTGTAGTGTGTGACTGCGGTTGTGTGACCTTTGGAGTGTGAGTGCGTTTGTGCTAGTGAGTTGTAATGTGTGACTGCGGGTGTGTGTGTGTTTGTGTGTGTGAGCTTATAAGTGTGAGTGTGTTTGTGCTAGTGAGTTGTAGTGTATGACTCTGGGTGTGCAAGCTTTGAGGTGTGAGTGAGTGTTTGCTAGTGAGTTGTAGATTGTGGCTACGAGTGTGTGAGCTTTGAAGTGTGCTAGTGAGTTGTAGTGTGTGACTGGGTGTGCGAGCTTTGGAGTGAGTGTGGGTGTGCTAGTGAGTTGTAGTGTGTGACTGCGGATGTGTGAACTTTGGAGTGAGTGTGTGTTTGAGCTAGTGAGTTGTAGTGCGTGACTGTGGATGTGTGAACTTTGAAGTGTGAGTGTGTTTGTGCTAGTAAGTTGTAGTGTGTGACTGCAGGTGTGCAAGCTTTGGAGTGCGAGTGTGTTTGTGCTAGTGAGTTGCAGATTGTGGCTGCAGGTGTGTGAGTGTGTTTGTACTAGTTAGTTGTAGTGTGTGACTGCGTGTGTGTGTGAGCTTTGGAGTGTGAGTGTGTTTGTGCTGGTGAGTTGTAGTGGGTAAGCTTTGGAGTGTGAGTGTGTTTGTGCTGGTGAGTTGTAGTGTGTGACTGCAGGTGTGCGATCTTTGGAGTGTAAGTATGTTTGTGCTAGTGAGATTGTGGCTGCGGGTGTGTGAGCGTGTTTGTGCTAGTGAGTTGTAGTGTGTGACCTTTGGAGTGTGAGTGCATTTGTGCTAGTGAGTTGTAATGTGTGACTGCGGGTGTGTGTGTGTGTGTGTGCGTGCGTGCATGCGTGCGTGTGTGAGCTTTGAAGTGTGAGTGTGTTTGTGCTAGTGAGTTGTAGTGTATGACTGTGGGTGTGCGAGCTTTGGAGTGTGAGTGAGTGTTTGCTAGTGAGTTGTAGATTGTGGTTGCAAGTGTGTGAGCTTTGGAGTGTGCTAGTGAGTTGTAGTGTGTGACTGGGTGTGCGAGCTTTGGAGTGAGTGTGTGTTTGTGCTAGTGAGTTGTAGTGTGTGACTACGGGTGTGCAAGCTTTGGAGTGAGTGAGTGTGTGCTTGTGCTAGTGAGTTGTAGTGTGTGCGTGTGCGCTTGTGCTAGTGAGTTGTAGAGTGTGACTGTGGGTGTGTGCGAGCTTTGGGTGTGAGTGTGTTTGTGCTAGTGAGTTGTAGTGTTTGATTGCGAGTGTGAGAGCTTTGGAGTGTGAGTGTGTTTGTGCTAGTGAGTTGTAGCGTTTGATTGCGAGTGTGAGTGTGTTTGTGCTAGTGAGTTGTAGTGTTTGATTGCGAGTGTGTGAGCTTTGGAGTGTGAGTGTGTTTGTGCTAGTGAGTTGTAGTGTTTGATTGCGAGTGTGTGAGCTTCGGAGTGTTAGTGTGTTTGTGCTAGTGAGTTCAAATAAAGCATGCATTTTGAATTTTTTGGAAATAGCATGTGAACTCCCGTTCATTCTGATTGAATTTTGTATGGCGCTAAGTATCTAAGAAACTATGAAATGCTCTAAAATGCAGGAAAGATGTACAATTTGAGGCAAACCAATATTTTCCTTGTGTTTGCACTTGTGATAATATTCCAGGATATGTCATTGCCCCTTTCCACTTAAAAGTGTATTATAAATGCTTGAACATTCGCATAATTTTATAACAGCCTTAGGGTTGTTCTAAGTCTGAAAATCATTCTATACTATAGCTGCTTTACCCGAAAATTCATTTATTTAATATTTCTTGCTTTGTACAGACTGAAAAATAGCAATTGCTGAAAAGGACACATTTAGTAGCTCAAAACACCTTAATAATGTCATTCTTTGCAGCTTGGTAGTGCAGAAAGTTAATTTGCTTTCAACTCTGTGTATAAAAAAACAATAATAAAATTATAATTGATTCATTCACATGACTTTCTCTACCCTCTATCGTTTATTAGTAGGTACATAAATTATTCTTAATCAAGCTTTTTTTTTTCTGTCTACTACATTTTAATAAAAAATAAATATGTTACAGAAATAGCTACATTACACATTTCGTTATAGATACAAAGAGAACAGCAATAGTCAAATGTTTAAGAACTGGATGCTATACGCTGCCTTAAAATGACATTCTGTTTCTATGACATCACGAGAAACAACTGAATGTTGAAAGGACTTTAAGAGAATGACCAAAAAATGAACAATTCGAACATTTAATAACGGATATTTCAGAAATGGCTCATGCCACAATAAAGCTTATTTTAAATATATTGTATGTTTTAAAGAGATCTACATTTTTGGTGTAGTACGTTTTCCTCTATCGCTTAGCGTGTACCAGTTATACAAGGTTATAAAAAATTCCTTCCGAATGAAGAGGACTTCATAGGCTCTTCCCCGAAAATTTGAGATATACATTTTATTTGCCATGTAAATATTTTTAATGTTGGTGTTTTAATCAAAATTGTTACAGCCATTTTTAGAACATCAAAAATTTCAAAAAATATTCCATGTAAAGGGAGTTTGGAGTGGGGGATTGTGTTGAAAGAATTCGTATTGCATCTTTGGAAGATATTGAACCTAAATACCAAGTTAGGTATTTATCCAACTTTTTGTTTTTGAGTTATGACACACATGGACGTTTCCACAAATGCTTTATTTGGATTCCAATGATGATAATAATAATAATAATAATAATAATAATAATAATAATAATAATAATAATAATAATAATAATAATAATAACAATAACAATAACAACAACGATAAATAACGACATGCGTGCCATCTATGTATACAACTACAATGGCTCGCTCTACATTGTGTGCATGGGTTGGCTACATGTTATGCCTACAGCGTGTTTTCTATTCCCACCGTTGGCCACAACTGCCTAGGCCACGCCGTTGCTAGCAGAAGACAGGCCGCTATTATGCAGGATAATCGTTAAAAGTGCCCATATAAACAGTGAATACTTTACTAAGAACAGTGCGCTATGTTGATTTAGACTGTTCATGCATTTAAAAAAGCCATTTGTATTTTTTCAAGCTTAACAATGCTGTTTTCTTCATTAATTACATCCAAACAGCAGGTTATTTCAGTAAAAAAAAATAAGAAACAAACATATCACTGGTATGTGTAAAAAAATTCAATATATAAAAAAAGCTGTGTAAAGAAGGTTAGGTTTCCTTTTCAGAGTGTGAAGTCAGATAAATCATTGTTGTTATTATTGTTCATTTTATAATTATTGTTTATTCCATAAAATAATTCAAGAGCAATAATCCATTGTTGTGAAGGCCTTGTACGCTTACTGAACTCAGTATTCATACAAATATGTATCGCCAAATACTAATTTGCGATTTAACATAACGGATTAAAATTTCAATTTCAATTTTCTCAAATAGTGGTTTTATTGACTTATCTGACTTTGCACACAAACATGAGAATTATAAGATGTAATTATGGGATGTAACATGTTTTATTCTAACCAAATTAAAATGTGTTGATAGATGTACTGATGAATACTTATTTGATGAATACTAATTCACTTTAATATTAAAGCAAAATGATAGGTACTCTTAGTAAAAGCAGGAAAGCTGCTGACTTTAGGAGTAGGTTTTGCTTTCTATTAATTATACCAGAAATAAGTTGAATGGTTCATGCTATGTGAATTTTCGTTGTCATATGAAAGAGTAGTAAATGCTGAGCTGAAGCTTAAAAGAAAAGTTTGGCATTTATCATCAAATGCTTCCCAGGAATAATGCTGATATATGCTGCACTACAAATTAATATTTTTACATTTAAACATGGATATACCTTCTTTCTACTATCTGACAAATAAAATCTGTAATAAAATGTAATTTCTTTTAATCCTTCCTTGGTGTTAGTCCATTTCATAAAGCTTTTTGTTCATATCAAATATATTTTATTAATTGTTTATATATTTTCGTCAAATTTATTATAATATTTCAATTTTATTCAAAACTTTATTGAAAAATTGTTTTGCATATAATAAATGTGTAAAAAAATGAAATAGTGCTGAGTAATTCAATTATTTTACATACTTGTATATGCATCATACATTCAATATTGTCAAAATGGGAAAACATTTGTATAATTTATTTTTGAGCATGGATAAAAAAAATCAAATTTCTGATCCATTGGAGATAACATGTTATATAATATAAAGTTTTATATAATATCACTAGAAATACAGTCAATTTTTTCATGATGCACACAACAGTGACAATATGTTCACAACAGATATCTTACAGTTGTTCTTTCTGTTCTTCTTAGCAAATCCGTTACTTGACTTTGTTACTTGTCATGGTTACTGCTGATGCAACTGCAGGAACTTCAGTAAAACTTCTTCTCTTCTTCATTTTTAATCTAAGGTTCCTTGTGAATCCCTGATGTAAAGGTTCTTGTTTGCAAGGTGAGACTTACTAAGATCAAGAGCCAAAATCTTCCAATAAGAGTTATACATCATGTTGGCCTGATTATTTGCTCAAAAAACTACTTGGAAATTTATCCCAGCAATATCCATCATGGTGTAAAATACCCAAAGGGTGGCAGTAGTATAGTGTGACTTCAATTTGTCAACTATATCTACCCACCCTTTTACATTATAGAAGATCATGACCTCTGGTTTCATCTTTTCTCCAGGGTTGCTGTCAATCTCACAGTCATAATGAATGTAGGATATCAGTAGTGCATTTCCATACCATTGTGGAGTGTATGATGCTAGCATTCATATATTCCTGAAGGTAAACACGCTGCTGTTGATGGGTTTGTTTCTTATTACCAAAACTGATGGAATATCCCTTGTGTGTTTGTAAATTATTCCAAATAATGTAAGCTTTTGTTGCTGAACCAGTTTGTTCACAATATCAATTGATGTGAATCGATTATCGATGGTAATACTTCTTTCGTACTCTCAATTGGCTCAGCAAATGTTCTTACAACAGTGCTGGTCTGATTATTTAGAGCATAGGCCCCTCAATTTCTTACCACATAAATTTCCATGTTTGATGTATAAAACATAAATGAGTCAACCTCAGCAAATCCTTTAAAAGCCATATGTGCTTAGATTTTTTGGTATAATTGCCTAAAGCTGAAGCATTCGTGAAAATGCTATAGCATTTTATCAACATTGACATGCTCAGAAAGGCTGTAGTAACTTACATTGCAACACAAGTTTCTCAAAAGGTTCTTGAACTGGTGAAGCTTCTCAAAAGATTTTTGCTTTGCTCTGGTCCTAACATTGTCAAGCCAGTGCATGAAGTAATAAATAGAAGTGGTTGTGTCACATCACCAGACAAGAATACTTGGGAGTATACCATCGGTTGCCCAAAGGTCCTCAGAATGTTGATGTGACAATATCATGAACCCTGCCAAGCACAACAATCCAAGAAGAGCCTTTATTTCCTCCATATTCATGTATCTTGAGGATGGTTAAAACGAACTTGCTCAAGCATTATTTTAGTATATTCTACAGTTTTTTCAATGAATGAATTGACGAAAAGTAACTTCCAAGAGTCTATTATACCTGTTGCTTCTTTCATTGCACCTTTGAGTCTAGAAGGATGTAGAACAATATTTTTTGCTCTTCAACAATGGTTTCTTGATGGAGCATGAACTTTCCACACTGTTGCATTATCTTATGCTGTATACTCAAACTCTACAATAGTTGAGACCTCCTTCTCATCAGCTGATTGCTAACACAAGTGGTATACTTCCAACTCATTTCCAGCAAGAACAGCACAAAATGCATTCATTGTACTTTATACAGAGAACAGAAGAAAAAAAGGTTAACACGGTAGGTTGCAAATGAGTTTAGCGCTCAGAGTACACACCTGTAACAGTTACTTAACAGCAAATTAGCATAAGTCAACTTTTACTCAAACCTCTTCCTGCATAATCTTAATAATAAAATAGGAAGGTAGCATGAGTCACTTCTACCAACTTTGCTCTATTTTTATTTAATAAATTTCTAAAAATTGAAATGAGCACTCTGCTCAGTCTGCAACCAATGAGAAATTTACAAAATTTAACCATTTTAAAAACAAAATGAGTAAATATTAGAGTGAATTCTTAATGTGTGTATAAAGCTGGTATCTGTAAACTAATGCAGTGGTTGTTGTACCCCTACGCTTCCTGCCTCCCCTGTTTGAATCTATGGAAAGAGAGCAGACATAAGCAATCCTGCACTTGGACATTCTAATCTGTAGGTAACCCTGGAAAGTTTGATGAAACTTGATTAGTTATTAATAAAATTCTCGTGGCAACACACTAACTTCACTCGTTCAAGATAATTACCTTGTACGCGTTTCGAAGACACATTGTCTTCATCAACAGCTAAGAGCCACTAACGAGTCTGTCGGTTCCGGCGTAGAGGTCGCCATTGGGCTTCCTGACGTTGACGCCATTTTCAGCTTGATGTATTTAAAGACGAGATCCTTTTCTGGAGGGAAATTGAAATTCATTAGATGGCGTTTGTTTTTTTGTATGAGGAGTTTTTCCCATATCATCAATTCTATTGGATTTTGGATCGACTTGATTAGATTTATTTCATTATGGATGTTGTGGTTTGAATTCCAGAAATGGTATGCAATAGCAGATTTTTCAGTTTCTTTGTGTCTTATATTTCTAAAATGTTCTTTCAGTCTCACCCGTATGTTCCTTTTTGTTTTGCCTATATATTTAAGTTTGCAGTCACTACAATTTATCTGGTAAATGCCTGGCATTTTAGTTCTAGGAATTTTATTGTTTGTGTTTGCCCTTAATATGTTATTTAAACTATGTTTATTGATGGGTACTAGTTTGATGTTCCACTGCTTGAATATCTTTTGGAATTTTTTATGTGCCCAAGGATGAAATGTGAACTTTTTAAAACTATTGTCTTCTGTTATTTTTTGTAGTGTGATGATTTCCTTTCTTTCTTTATCTTTTTTAAATTTTGGGATTTTCTTGTATACTAATTCTTTTGCAAAGCCATTTTTGTAGGCTACTTCTATAATGTTTTCGAGCTCTTTCTTATATTCCTCATCTTTCAAGGGTATGTTTACCAATCTGAAGACCAAACTATTGAAAATTGCATGTTTATGTGGTCTTGGGTTATATCCTGTGTTCTTTATGTAATTATCCATGTGTGTAGGTTTTCTGAAAATTCCAAATTCTAATTTATTGTTAGTTCTGATGACTATTATATCCAAGAAAGGGAGTTTGTTTTCTGATTCTATTTCCATAGGGAATTTTACCGAGCTGTCTATCAAATTAAGTAACTTCAAGGTATCTTCAGCAAGTTTCTTGTTAACTACTGCAAAGATGTCGTCAACATATTTGAACCATCTTTTAAATAAACATGGGAATGCATTTGTTGTGTGGGTCTCCAGAAAGCTCATGAACAAATTGACCAGAAATGAGGATAATGGATTTCCCATCGCTAGTCCATTTATTTGGCAATAGTATTCATCTCTAAATGTAAAATAGTTCTCATTGATACATAACTTTATCAGAGCAAGATATTCCTCTATTTTTTTCATTACCCATGTCTATTGACTTTAACCACTGCCTGGTATATGTAAGGAGTTTTTCTCTTGGTATGCTAGGGAACAAAGAAATGACATCAAACGACACCAAAAGGTCATTGTCTGTGAGTTCTAGGTTTTGGATATTTTCTATTAATCAAATGTATTCTTAATACTCAGGCTGTGGAACTGTGGGAGTTTCTGAAATTCTTTAACTAACCATGTTGACATATTGTATGTGGATGAGCTTATAGTGTTTATTATTGGTGTCATTGGAAAAGGATCTCATTTTTAAGTACATCAAGCCAAAAATGACGTTAATGTCAGGAAGCCCAACGGCGACCTCTACACCGGAACTGACAGATTCATTAGTGGATCTTAGCTGATGAAGAAGACTATATGTCTTCGAAATGCGTACAAGGTAATTATCTTGAAAGAGTGAAGTTAGAGTGTGTTGCCATGAGAATTTTATTAATATTTTAACTACTTCACTATGTTTCACATAAAGTATTATGTTAAAATTGATTAGTTATGTTCATTAGTATCATACTATGTGTTTGCTAACTTTTAATCATGCTATGTTTCAATCGATTTCTGAGGTTAAAATATTATTCTTGCTGTTTTTAGGTTAAAAAGGAACAAGCCAAGGTGCATGGCTGGAAGGAAGACATTCATGAGTGGAGTAATTCAACAGTACTTCTCCTGAGGCATGAAAATATTAATTTACCTACAGATACATAGATGAAAGACATACAGATATAAAAGTGAAATGAAAAATCTCATATACAAATAAAATTATTTTTTATTTAGTAGAAAAAATATTAATTGTTTATTCTTTACTTTAGCATCTCATAATTTAGCTTCTGATGCTTTTGCCTTTGCCATTATCAACTTTGCCTTCCTCTTCCTCATTTGGAGTTTAGCCAGAGTTGTCATGCTCTTTGTGCTGATTTCACAACCATGCACATATACTATGTAACTTGTTGATGTAACTGTTAATGCCTCTCAAACACTTCAAGGGGTCTGTTGCTGCAGTGGATTGGGCTTGTGTGCTTATGTAATTATAGATTTACATATTTCATGATCATTAAATACAAGAATAAAATTTAAAAAATAACAGTAAAATGAAGCTCAAATGGTATTCATTGTTAAAATGGAAAGTGAATACTGCACCATAAATAAAAGAAAAGAAAACTTACAGTTGCATCGACTTAACACACTATTCTGCACTGCTCCCTAGTTTAGTTTGGGACGTGTTTTTCACATAATGGTGTGCCAAACCTATGCTTAATTAATTAAGCAAATAGAACATCTAATAAAACTTAGTAGAAGAATATTGCAATATAGTAAAATAATTCAACAGAAGAGCCTGAAAGATCACACAGTTTGGAAAATTTCTTTTATCGGAAGTTATCTCTGAGTCCTGAAGCTTGGCTTCTGCTGATTGCTGCTTGTAGTTCAACTACGGCTGATGTGCCAAATCTCCTCCATCTTCAGATGCAAATTATGAGGTTGATGGTTCTGGAGCAGTTTACCATGCAACATCAAGAAAATGTGGTATGGCCAGACTACTCATTCTAGCTTAAGAGGAATAATAATAATAATAATAATAATAATAATAATGACGACGACAACAACAGTTCTTTTGGGTATACCTCATTCCACCAAGCAATGACGACCCATTTCTGAGGTGGAGGCATCCAAAGAGCAGAATCTGTTGCTTCCAATGGTAGGGTGATGTTGAGGATGGTGGTGAAATGGGCCTTGCAGATACTTCATATGAACAGATCAGAGGTGAAGGTGTGGATAGGGCCGCCTTAAAATCGCCACCCCAGAGCCGTGAATCAGACCCCGGGCCCTCAGTACGAGAGGTGGAAACAAAACCACTGCACTACCTCGGTGCCGTTTTTTTTTTTTTTTTTTTTTTTTTTTTTATTATTATATTTATTTGTTTATTTATTTTATTGTAGAATACATTTCTGCTTCTTTCCAAAACATGAATTTTGTGTCTAGACTTATGTATTTCGCATTTTGAGGAAAAGCTATTAGTGCCATTGATATTACTTCTATAGTAGGAAATTGTGATTTGGATTTTCAAAGGGAGATGACTAAAATAATGTATAAATGATAAAGGGAATGTAAAAGTGAATTTTCTTATGCAACTGAAATTTGTTTTATTGGATTATTACGTGAACTAATTATGTATTCTTTAATATAAAAAAGCAATAAATGAAACAACACAAATAATAAACTAATACACTATTTATTGTACTTCTATGCATACCAGTACTGTTATTCATATTTGAAACTAAAAAACATTAACAGTATTGGTGTTTTACATTGCTTGAAAAACATCATCAGTTTTTCTTTGCTTCTTTAATTTTACCACACAGTCATACATAAGTCGACTATATGCATTAATCATAGAAATTTTGCCATCATTGCTCTGTGATGACAGAAATTATGTAATTTTTAGAGCTTGAATTGCCTCAAGCACAGTGGGAACACTTTCATTATTTAGGCTACTTCTTCATCACCATCATGATCAGTATCATCAGATGCAACCTGGCCAAGAATGACCTTGCCCAACCATATTATTGTTGTTGTTGTTATTATTATTATTATTAATTAATTAATTAATTAATTAATTATTTTATTTGTCAGGGATCAAGGAACTTAATTATATATTATTTATGATGTATTTACATCACTATTCATAAATTCATCAATTGAATAAAATGATCTGCTTACAAACCAATTATGAATAGTCTTTTAGTCCAGTGACAGAAACGTTTTTAGCTGCCTCAGGTAGTTTGTTGAACGTATTAATCCCATTGTAAAAGCAAGTGTTTGAGCTAAGAAATAATCTAATTCTTGGATAATCTAATTTATGCTTATTTCTTGTGTTGGAAGTTATAAATTCAGTCCTTGTTAACACATGCACAGCAATAATGGTTCCGGAAATATTGATGCCTTGTCCACAATGGCTTTTGTGTTGTGCTGCAACAGCGATACAGTATACAGAAACCATGTATAATATATTTTAATATAGCATAAACATAACATATATATATTTTGTACATGGGGATCAGAAAAATGTAACATACTGATGAGAAAACGTATAATTGAAGTTGGTTAATACAGACAATTTTGGTGCCTAAAATTTAGCATATACTGCAAAAGACATATGATTGAGGTTTAAATCAAATACACTTGTGTGTAAAACCTAAGGACGAGATGAGTAAAGTAACATAACAAGTAAACTACTTGGTGGAAGTAGATGAAGGTGCGGGAACATGTTGACAGAGGTCTCTCACACGTACACAGAAAGCTAGACGGCACATGGCGTGAGTGTAGCGAGCCTATAGTCTCAAATGGGTCTGGTCCCGCAACACCGGGCAGTTGACGAAACAGGACAAGACGGTGTGTGACAATTAGCGAGCTGTTACGGTGCACTGTAGTGGTGTTCTTCATTGCAACATGGCCCATAGACACCATTTGTATGACTTCACATGGGGAAGAATCATTGGGAAACTGGAAGAAGGGCGAAGTGTGACAAGTGTTGCTCAGGAGTTTGGAATTGCTCACAGCATTGTTTCCCGTGCATGGGGAACCTTCCAAACCACAGGCACTACTGTTCCCAGGAGAGGTGGTGGTCGACCATGCTCAACCACAGCAGCAGATGACCGCTATATTGTGCAATAGGCAGGAAGGGATCCACGCCAAACAGCGGGTGCAATTGCAACCACATTTAACAGGACAGCTAGGCACGCAATCTCACAATACACAGTGGTACGGTGACTACACAGAGGTGGTCTCTTTGTCTGATGGCCAGTGCGTTGTGTTCCATTGACATCCGCAACATTGGCGGCACCGTTTGCGATGGTCCCAAGAGCATAAAAATTGGACCAACGAGGAATGGAGTTGTGTGCTCTTCTCGGATGAGAGCAGATTCAGTCTAAGTAGTGATTCTCGATGTACCCTCATCTGGTGAGAGGTGGGAACACGTAATGAACCCAGGAATATCCTTGAACATGATCGTTTTGGTGGTCCGGGTGTTATGGTTTGGGGAGGCATAATGTTGCATGGGCGCACCGACCTCCAAATTTTTGTACACGGTATGCTCACTGATCAACGTTATTGTGATACTGTACTCCTTCCCCATGTGCATCTTTTCAGGAGTGCAGTCGGCCCTGACTTCATTTTTATGGATGACAATGCGTGACCACATCGAACAGCGCAGGTGGAGGATCTCTTGGAATGAGAGGATATTTGGCGAATGGACTGGCCTGCCGTTCCCCCGATTTAAATCCCATCGAACATGCGTGGAATGCTTTGGGGAGACACATTGCAGCACATCCACATACACCAACGACCATCCCACAGTTGTCAACAGTGCTGGTGGAGGAATGGAATGTCCTACCACAAGAACTGCTTATCAACCTTGTGGCCAGCATGATGCAGAGCATGCATTGCTGTCTGTGGTGATCATACACCCTCTTAAGCACCATGTATCTCTTTCTGTAAATCTAGAGAGCCATCATATGTCATATTGACTTTAGTGTAGCTTATGGTCTATGAATAAACGTGGCATTTCTGTTCGTCTCATTGCATATTTCAATTAGTTGCCTACTGTAGCATACCATAGCAGTTTCCTCTATGTATGATTCAAGTTTCATCGAGCTATGTTACTTGGCAGTGTCACAGCATGCAAAGATTACTTTCATCCTTAGGTTTTGCACACCAGTGTATATTGTTGTAGCCGATTGTTTTAATAACAAAATACAGCAAATGAGGTTTTGAAATTCATGTTCCAATTAAAGGTGAGAACAAACATTTTTCATTACTTAGCTAGTGGTTTCTGATGGTTCCCTAGTCCAGGATGCTATCCTAAACTATTACAATTTATGAGCTAAATATTGATATTAATTTAATGCACAAGTTCACAAAGGTGTTGCAAGTAGGACACAAATAGAGTAGTCACAGAGGGAGAGTACAGAAAGATAATTAACCTAAAAACCAGTTCTTTTTGATTCAGGCAAGATAAAATTGAATTTTTATAACTAATGATTAATTTTCCCACAATACAAGGCTGTATTTTTATTTAATAGTTTTAAGTTTCTTTATGTATGTGATTTGTATTTTTCATGTTTTGGAGGATTACATGCTAGGAATTTGGAGAGCAAGAGCAAAATAAGGAAAGAATGTAAGAAGATGAAAGTGTGAATAAATGTATGGGCTTGAAACAAAATGGTCAGAATGTAGAAGCTAGACAGAGTTGTATCACTGTACTCAAAAGGAAGACTAAATAAATACATTTTAATAAGGGTTATACAGTTATCAATGGTCCCATTTAAATGTGCTATATTTCTGAAACTATGCAACTGCACAACAAGTAGAACTGTTTCAATTCTAAAAAGAGCATGTATTTGCAGCCCTTGAACAGATCATATATATATCGCTTCTTGTATGGGAGATTTTGTGGCAAATTCTTTGCTTTATGTTTAGCTGTGTATTTATTAAGAATTTTGCTGTTAACTTGAGTAATGTGCACAAAGAAAAAATGTTAATAAACCGCATTACCAATATAAACATGCAGCATTAAGTGCTTACAGTAAATGAGATGTTGAAATTACTCATCTTTCTGACACTTCTTCAATATCTATAGTTGCCAGCCCCTCTTGTAGTTCACTTAGGGGCTTAACTACTGAGCGATCCATTGCCACCCCTTAAATCTCTGCAAAATGAAACCTTATCTTCCTCTTCCACACTTCAAACATTTACATGTAAGATAACATATTTTGACAAGGAGTGGTGATTTTTTTGCAAATGTAATGTAGCGCAAAATACTAATTAAGGCTTGAACTCTTGTATTTTCATTTATCACTACCTGTAAAGCACTTTTAATGTGTTTTTAAAATGTGATAAAATGCAAAATTGACTCAAAATGAGAAAAGTATACTAAAATTTGATATAAATGTAAAATGTGTTGCAAATCATAGACTTAATTCAAATGGTAATGTTAAAAGCAAGAGGAGAAACATTTTTGTGGAAGTGTGCTCAAGTGTAACAAAAAGCTGAGCAGTCACATGATAGAAAATTCTGCAATTCTTTTTCCAAGGGGTTGGTAAGCTTTTAATCCTGTCCCTGCAGGCAGAGTATACTCAATACATTTGAAATATTTGAGTGAAAATAAAAGAAGTATTCCATTTTTTGGTTATTAAAATGGACATGAATATTTATTTTGTTGCAGTATATGAATATTTTCATTCTCAACTGCTACATATTATGCAAAGTAATATAGACGTAGACTGCCTGCAAATGCTCTTGGCTGTTAAACTAAAATATCAGTATAGATGCTGAAACAGATTTCAGTAAACACAATTCATTTGTGACAGGAGAACGTGAATGACAGAACAAAATGTTGTGGTAATTTCTATGATTTCATTCAACAGTTTTACTGTTTGATGAAATTGCATGACTTAAGTTTTTTTTTAATGTATTTTTTTTGTATTATTCTGGTTTTGCATCAGTGTGAATTTATTGCTATTCCATGTTACACTTTATCCTGTATCAATTTGTTCTGTTTGTCTCTCTGTTTCTTTAACATATGTTAATTTAAAATAAATCTACAACCTGCTTTACACATTTTTATCTAACTTTCAAACCTTTACAGACGTGATTTTAATTTCACATTAATATTTCAAGACATTTCCTGTTTTTCAGAATTAACTCAAATTGTATGTTGCTCTTCAAAATGCTATCACTAAGTTGCAAATGTATAAATGCTACAAAATACTAAGTTTACAAATCAAATTGCTGAATTTCTGATTTCAAAGTTCCAAAAAACACCACCCTAATTGAGGAGTGTTTTTTCACAACTCAATAGATGTAAAATTTTACGAAATTGAGTTATATATTGTATCAGCATAATTCCCACTTCCTGCATTGTTCTGTTAAATCAGACTTTGCATATCTCAATACATGCCCTGTGTAGAAGATAAGGAATATCAGCAGTTTTTTCAAAACCCAATAAATGAACTTGCACAGTTAAATCAAAAGTCGATAGATGCAATTTTATTATATTCTGACGCAGCGTAGAGCAACCTTAATTCTATGAAAAAATGCAATGTTGGCATTGGCTGCTATCTCACTGTTATGGTTCTTGGAATTCCCACTCATTTCTGCAAGCTTTGTTACACTGCTGCATCTTTAGCATTAACTGCTAACTCACTGTTGTGGTTCTTGGATTTCACATTCATTTCTGCAAGCTTTGTTATATGTGGTATATTTATTCCTAGTTGAGACACCGCGCTGTGCACATGTATGGACAATGGACAGGAGCTCAGATTGTGAAACTGTACCAGTCATGGAATGCGCGGAAGGCAGGAATTGCAAAAACAAAGAAAGGAAATCAAAATGTAAGTCAAAGAAGAATCATACTCCAGCAATTACATGTTCACATGGTCTCGAGTGCACTCCATCATGAAATCCTAAAAGTAAAGGAAATAAGCATTGTGATTTAGGTGCAATGTCTTACAATGGTATTAGTAAATTTCCAACACCTTTCCATGCTCAACAAAATAGATCAAGATAAATTCCTTGTGAAATGTATGACTATATCTCCTAATCGCAGAGTGGTGAAGAAAGAAGCTGCAAATAGAAAGCAGACTGTAAGCATCAAATACAGTGTAAGAATGATGGCCGAGTATTGTCAGTATGCGCTGCAAGACTAGGGGTGTCAAAAGGTAGATTATCTCTCTTGGCTAGAAAATTTCACTCATCTGGGAACGCGCCAAAGGAAACCAGAGGAGGTGATAAAACAGGAATAATACAGAAGGGTATTACTGCTGCTGTAAAGGAGGACATTAAGAACTACAGATGTAGGGAGAGCCACTATGGAAGGGAAAAATCAAGGAGAGTATATTTACCTCCAGTACTTAGTATCAGAAAAATGTGGACAACTTTTGTGACAAAAGAAGGAAAAGCAATTTACCAGTCTGCTCATTGTCAAAGTGTAAATACATATTTTACAACTTCTTCAATCTTTCATTCCATACACCACACACTGATACATGCTCAACCTGCAAAATGGGACTGATGAAGATTAAGACAGAGGCAAATGTGGAAAAGAAAAATGAACTAAGAACCATCTGCAAACTGCACAAGCTCTGTTCAGAAAGGTTTTATCAGCTATTGAAAGAGGAAAACTCTGGGGCAAACACTATTTGCTTTGATACACAGCAGAATCAACCATTGCCTAAACTTTCATTTAGCGAGGTAGTCTATGCATAATGATTCATTCTAAAACCCAGAACAAAGACGGTAATTCCTTGTATACATGGTTGGAAACTGAATCAGCTAAAGGCTGCAATCTGGTTGCCTCTGCTTTGCACCACTTCTTGTTGGAACTGGAAGAAAAGATCTCCAGCAACACTCTTTCTACCATTTGTCTATTTTCAGACTTCTGCTGTAGTCGGAACAAGAATAGTTCAATGATGTTCATGCTTATTGCTTTCTTGGAGAAGAGTAGAACATTTTCCACATTTCACATATCTACCCAATATGTGGATACAGTTATATGCCTCCAGATAGAGTTTTCGGCAGAATTGAAAAAGAGTTAAAGAAAAAAGAGAATATCTTAAGCCTTGATGAGTACTATCAGATATTACAAAACCATGGCTCCATAAAGTGTTGTTTAAAGACTGGGAAATTAAGGATTTGAAAGAAAGTGCAAAGCAAACACTGAAGTTAAAGCTTCCTTTCAAGATGAATATACAGTGAATCATAACATATTCCAAGGCAATCAAAGGAAGACCACAAGCTATGTGTAGAAGTTCAGAATGCATATTCTGCTTTGCCTGTGGAGGTGGATGTGATGAAATTGCACAGCAAGTCCTGCAGCAAGGTCCTACTTTGATCTCAAACTGTTCCCAAAATCAATAGGGTGAGCAAAGAAAAGAAAAAGGTTGTTCAAAATCTAGCTGGATTTTTTGAAATTCCAGAAAATGCAAAAGAATTTTATAAGTATGTGCTAAGAGAGGCAGTTAAAGCTTAAACCTTACTTATTCATATTGTTCTGAATATAAAATTTTGTTTGTATTTTATTCAATGCTTGGTATATAAACAAAATAAATATTCTTATTGTGAATGTAGTGGAACTTAATTTTTAAGTTTATATGTACTAACTAATCTGTTTAAATATTAATATGGTGGTTGTATAGTACATTATGTGTTATGAAAAGGTGAAAATAAATAAAAAGTTAATATGTAAATGAATAACAAACAATTGTGTAATCAGAAATTACAAATATTGCTGTTATGCTAAGGCTGACAAAATATTGTATCAAATATTCAAAATAAAAGTGAATGAAGTTAAAACTGTAAACAAAGCATTAAAACATCAAATAAACATTGGTCAACATGCCTGCTAAGCATTTAATAATTCTGTGTCCATAAAAAAGGTATTCCATAATGAAGCTAACAAGTAAAAATACTTAATTCTGGACAATAAACAACAAAACCTCATAATCAACATGATAATTTCACACTTATGCAAAAAAGTTAATTAGCATCTATCAATTTTTGAAAAAACTCAAAAGTTTTCAAACCTCAAAATTTTGCTAGTTAAACTATGCTAACTGTTTGTTTTCCCATGTGTTGAGACAATTTTAGGAGGGAGAAGGAATCATAAAATTTGCTAACCAATCAGTATTGCTAATAAGTAGAACAAAAAACAAAACATTTTTCTCAGAAACACATTTTGTGCATCTATCAAGTTTTGAAAAAATGCTACTCAATTATGACATAAATTTGTAACAATCAGCCAAAAAGTTTATAAGATTTCTTGGTGAATTAACCTTTTTTTAAAATCAGGCTACTTGGTAGTTAAGTTACCTTTAAAGAAGTTCACTGTAAAAACAGTGCTGCAGGTTTATCTTTAATAACAAGTAAAACAATGAAATGCAGTTTTGATTAAAAATTAGTGAAGTTTGCATCAAAAGATATCATGCGGGCTTTTATGATTCATCATAAATAGGTTATTTATATAAAAAGGGTTTCTATTTATCCCTTTCTATTAATGAAATATTAATTCTTACTTTTGAAAGAAACAACCTGAGTATGGCTAGTTAAAAATACTTATGGGCATTTCATACTTATTCCTAAGTTTACCAGACTATTCATTTCTATTTCATAAATGATCAGTGACTTTTGTTAGGTTTTGAAATGGTCAAATGATGTGGTTACCTATATTACTTACTTGCAATATATTTCCTTTTCTCACTTCACAAATATTTAGTCACATATAAACAATTGGAAACTCCATTGCTAAGCTGGTTTTTTGTAAACATTTGCAAAACTCCTAACCTCAAAACATAAACAATGACTATGTAACATAAATAGAAGTAAACTCTCCAAAATTTAGAGTAGCATTATAAAAATATGTAGTTTAAGCTCTAGTCTAAAGCAGTATCCAGAAGATATTACAATAAGCAGCATTAATAACAAAATACAGTAACCTTGTGCTTTTCCAGATTTTAACATTCTTCTTGAAGCTCTTCTGAGAGGTATTGAATAGAAAATCTGTTTACACTTTATTTTGACCTCCTTATAGCAGGATAGTGTGAGTAGCACAATTTTCAGTTTAAAATTACAACATAAATGTGCTGCTTTTGCAAAGGCTACACTGGAAGAAATGAGGAAATGAATTGCTACGACAAAGTGCACAGATTCTCAATTAGTAGCTGCAGGTGGCTAACAACACTGAAGACAACTACGGTAATACCAAATGAGTTACAGAATACCAAATAAGACAACATTATTATGATCAGCTTGTTTACCTTTACAATAACAATAATTTTCTTAACATAAAGTTACAGAACATCCCAGCTTATATAATCATTCATGGTAAGGGTGAGGGTGAGTAGGAATGTCTGTTCATTAAGCAGTATAATCAACCCTGTTTGCTAATTTGGAAAAAATGTAATCTATAGAAATAATGCTTAAATAACCTTGCTTTTCTCCACACAGAAGATTAGTATTTTCAACACTGAAGTTCAGAACATAGCTCTTTCTAAATTCAAAATAAAATGAGCTAAAACACTTCATTGATTTGTATTACTCACCTGCTAGTGTAATGACTGCAATCACTGAATGTATGGTGAATTTCATAGTATCTTTTCACACATTTTTGTATAATATGCTTTCTTTATTGGGCAGCCCCCATGTCATTATTTAATATAAAGTGTCTCAATGCTGATTATATTTATTGCAAGTTCTCTCTCCTTTAACCACAGTACATGCTTTGTCCTCCCCTTTGTATTGCTCTGTCAGGTGGCATCTCATAGAAAAGCTTTTGTTTCATACAGGTTATCTCACATTTATGTCATATCATACTGTATGTTCATTAAAATATCTTCATTTAACAAATACAAATTTTTGTTAAACTAAATTAAAATAAGCATTGCATGATATCCATAAACACCATTAATTGTTCACTTCACATACTGAGTCCATCCTTCCTGATTTAGTTCTTGACTGTAATCTTCAGCATAGGTTTTCTGTTAAACAACATTTTTAATTCCTATCAGTTGTAAATTTGCTGTATATATTCAAACTCATAAAGCATAGTGCAATTATTGCTATTATTATATCTAGCTCTTCATGGTCATATTCATTGGTAACTTTTGTTGTAGTGCAGATGTCATTATCTTTTCACGCATTACTTTGCTGTAGTTTCTTGTCTGGCAACAAGCCACATGGGCACCAAAATTGTTTTAAGCAATTCTGACAATTAATGATAATTTTAGCTCCTCCTTGTTAGAAAATGATCCCCTAAATGCAATCCTCTTTGTGGGAATCATTCATATCATTGTTACGAACTTAAGCATTCAGAAATATCATAGTCTAAAAAGGAAGTTTGGACACCCCTTAACACAATCTCTCTCTGTAAGAGACAAGAGAGAGACCTGTATAAAGGGTTTTCTTCTTCTTCTTCAACAAGGATTAGGCCATTGGCCTGCTCCAACATCAAGAATGTTGAAGTAGTTGATAGGTTTTTGTTCATGTTAAATATATTTTGTCTGAAGTTATTTAGAAAATTTGAGTTGGAGTTGAAACACTTAACATCACTTACATGTGTTTCGTCTTGACCAGTTTCAAGAGCTATTGCTCCCATCCTCCAAAGTGGCCGACTGGTTCCTCGTGGTGTTTTCCGGTGTATGCTTGTGTGTAGCAACATCTGGTGGTGGAGTGATGAATTTCCATATTGGGTTTGGTGGCAGCAATTCAAAATTCATTACATGGTGTTTATGTAAATTACCATAAATTAGTAATCCTTGACAAAGAAGATTACATTCCCAAAGTGGAAAACCTACTCCAAGATGACACACTGAAATCAAAACAGATCCACTAAAATCTGAAATAAAATCCTTCAATCGCTCTGTGAATAAAGTTAAAACCTTAACAGATGAAGAAAATTCAATAATCAAACCAAATCAGCCCATATTACCAAGATTGTATGCACTCCCGAAAATCCATAAACCAAGAAACAAAATGAGATCCGTAATAAACAATATTGATTCACCCACATATAATTTGGCAAAATGGCTCCACAGAAATTCACATCATTACTTAATACAGCAGCTTAAGCATCAGGAACTCTCAAGAATTAATTACAAAAATAGAACATATAAGAGTAAAACCTGAAGATAAAATAGTATCTTTTGATGTCATTGCCCTTTTCTCAAATATCCCAATAGATGAACTCCTACACCAACTGAAAAAATGGCTTAACCAAAACAATATAACACAAGAAGAAATAGATGATGATTTGAATCTCGCAAAGCTTTGCATCACTCAGAACAGTGTTACTTTCAACAATAGATATTATCAGCAGACTTCTCATTTAGACATGGGCAACCCACTATCGCCTTTCCATGCTGACTTCTCCACAAGTAATTTATAAACACACATAGCTACTCTGTTCCTCTCACGAGAATGTGTCTGTAAGGAATGTGTTGACATCAATGATTCTATCGCTATCTGAGAAAGACTACGGCTCTACTTTCAACATATCAACAAGACTTAAGGCCTCTTAGAAAACATATGCTCTTCTGCTATAATGCTGAATGATCAGTTGCTTTTGTTTGCTTTCCTCATCACAGATTTTAACAATGTTAGCAACTAATTCTCGGGCTTGACTGTGTAGAGTTCTTCCTTTCTTACTGGGCATTGTAAATAGCTTTATAAATCACTAGAAAACGCTTACACACTGCTCCAAGTGAGGCACACTGGGATACTAACATTGCGTGATGTTTTAATGTAGATAGTAGATCTATTTACAACATCATCATGAGCTGCCACGTGGTACTATCCCCCCTCACTCTTCCAGAGAGCAGAACACTCCACAAATGTTTTCTTGTCAGAGGCCTACAGTACCTCCTTTCCACGCATTTACAAAGTTTGGCACAGATATGTCGATGATATACTTGCAGTAGTACCCAACAAACTCATCCAGGATGCCCTCAAATTACTCAATTCACAGAACAAAGCTATACAATTTACTGTGGAAACTGAAAATGAAGGCACATTACCATTCCCAGATTTAAAAGTAATTAGAAACCAGAACAAGATCAATTTTAGCATCTACAGGAAGCCTACACATTCTGAAAACTACATAAAAAACAATAGTTTCAACCTAGTCCCACACAAACATGCATTCCTGAACAGTTTGACCCATAGATTGGTTTACACACCACTAACAGAAACAGAATAATAATAATAATATATAATACTAATAATAACAACAACAACTTTATTGCAGTCAATAGACTCTTACAAGAGCATCTTGCACTGTCAATTATAGCTATACAATACAATTTACTTAATAATATTTACATATGTGTATATATATCCATTATAATTCAGTAATAGCATTTCTCTATCAGGAATGATTAATACAGTTGACTTAATAATATTTACATAAGTATACATATCCATTATAATTCACTAATATTATACAAGCATTTCTCTATCAGGAATAATTTTAGGACAGTTTTAAATTTTGAATCTCTGGTATTCTTAATTGCACATGGTAATTTATTATATAGTATAGCTCCCATTTTATATGGGTCCTTATTTGTTTGACTTTTATTCGTGCTCACTCTATGGTAGTCGTTTGCTCTTCTCGTATGAATGACAGTCTTTATTGAGTATGTTAAATTGCTTTCTATTTTTAACAAGTATAATGGTTTTAAACACATACAGTGAAACTACAGTTAGGATGTTTTGTGTTATAAATGTTTCACGGCAGGATTGCCGAAACTGAAGGTTGAACACAGTTCTTACGCACTTTTTTTGTATTTTTAATAATCTGTTCATATTGGTTTTACTTGTTCCCCCCCCCCCCCCAAATTTCAATACCATATGTTAGATGTGGGTAAATGATGCCAAGTATGCTGCTTTAAGAATATAAAGAACACAAACACACAGTTTACACAGCTCTAAACAATGACATCTCCAAACAGATCGACAAAGTAATAGCACATTTCAAGAAACAGAAACACATTAAGGACACCACAAAACTCACCCAATGAAAAAGAAAATTGATTTTCAAAAAATTCACTTTTCACCCAAAGACTCACTACAAATTCCACAACATCTTCAAAAAGCACATCATCTGTCTAGCTTCACAAAACAGATTCAGTCTAGAGAAATTACTCTGCAACAAATCAAAGAACCAAATACCTCGAAACAAAAAAAAGCCGGAATCTATCAAATTAATTGCCCAGAATGTAACCAGATCTACATAGGTAAAACAAAAAGAAATTTAGAGACCAGATTAAAACAGCACATTAAACACAAACAGATGGATAATTCTGCAGCTGCACATCACTTTTGGGTGAAAAATCACATCATCACACCAAATATAACACTCCTAAAACCGACAAAATATGCAGCAGAGTTAGACACTTGGGGAAAAGTTATTAATCACAAAACATAAACACTGTGTAATGAATTTTGAACTGCCACCACCAAACCCACTATGGAAATTCATCACTCCACCATTAGATGTCACAACACACAAACACAACCTGGAAAACACCATGAGGAACCAGTCAGCCACTTCCGAGGATGGGAGCATTAGCTCATGAAATTGGTCAAGATAAACATGTAAGTGATGTTTTAACTCCAACTCAATTTTTCTAAATAATTTCAAATTCACATCACTGTTACTACCTTATCCATAAGTATATTTTGTTTGTTTCTCATGTATACTCACCATATGATGACTTATATTATAATTTGACAGATAATTACAAAAATTGTTTTTTAGATACCTAACAAATTGGTGAGAAAACAAAATAATGCTCAGTATTTTAAAACTTGTTTAGCTGTTTCCAGGCATTCCACTGGTCACCTATCCTGGATATGCTATGGTATAGAATTTGCTTGCTCCTCGACAGGCTACTGGCACAAGGCAGTGGCTTGTAAGTCTTTGGGGATGTCCTACAAGAAGGGGAGTAATCAGTTGAGGAAGAAGTTTAGCTGTTTTACATATTTTTTAATGTTTCCTTCATTCAGTAGCATAAATATGGGAAAACCATTTTTATTTTTTTTAACAGTGTATAAAACATAAAATCTCTGATCTCTCAGTGATACAAATTTTTAACAGAATAACAGTTTTTATTCACTTTCACAAGAGATATTTTCTTTGCTTTTGTGGCACACATAACTAGTATGAACAGTAATGAATATTTTATTTTTAGCTCCAACAGGGTACAAACAACAGAACAAACGATTCTGTACCAAGGCTCTGCCATACCATAATCCCCAGGTTGTATGTATGCTCTTATGCTCCTTCTTTAAACTTTTTGTCCTCTTATCCCTTACTTTTTCTAGAAAATTTCCCATCTTATTAAGGTTCCCTACCCTCATGTCTGCAAACATTTTAAATGCTCCTGTATCTTGTGGCAATTTATCCCATTTTCCATCCCAGACACTATTTCTGCACATTTTTACCATTTCACACTATATTAAACAATGGAAAGTATCATCTAATTTGTCACATAAAATACAGCTTTCCACAAAGATTTTCCTTAATCCTTTTAGGAATAATGCCCCAGTGCACATTCATGCAAGACCTCCTCTTCAAAATTAATCACAGTTATCTATATATTTCTCCTGTCCCCAATTTCTTTTTACTATATTGTGCAGATTTAAAAGGCTTTTATTCTCAAAGCTTGCCCAAATTTCTTGCTTCTCTATATCCTACACTCTCTGTCTTACTTCTTTCCAAAATCCAGTGACATTGCTTTTCCCCTGTGGCCAAATATCCCCCATTCCAATCTCCTCTAACAGTTTTCCCACATCCTCTTACCAACTCTTTCTTCCTACCTCATCTCTTTAATACTTCGAACATTTTTATTATATTGCTGTCCTCTAATTTTAAACATCTGAACCAATATTTCAAAATTCTCGCCACTATTATACCTTTCCTTCCTACTCTTCTAGTACCATCAAATTCGCTCCTCTTGGTGAGCATTTTGGTAAACCTAGAACTTCTTTACAAAACATTCTGCTTGCGATATCTACCCTTAACCATCCCTTTGACATTCCCCCAATTTCTACACCATACTTCATCTTTGAGTCTACTACTGCCTCATATAATCTTTCTAGCTATTTCATTGGCAATATTGGAACTTAATACAAACATGCCCTAACAGCTTTCATTTCAGCACTTTAGTCTGTGCCTCCCACCTCCTTTTGCTTGAAAACTTCATCACGAAATAATCCATTTCTTTCACTACCTCTATTGGGTCCCCGTCTTTCCTTAGCACAGAACTAGTAGTGATAGTATGTTCTCTGCAGGTAGGCTGCATGCGTTGGTTACACCTTACTTTCATCTTTCTTTTCTTTTTCTTGGAGAGAATCCACCTTTGACTGTATTATCAAGGTTGTTGCAGGTGCAACACAGGAGCTTCAGCAACTCCTATTCACCTCTTCAGCTTCAATGTAAGGTCTTTGTGAATCCCTAAAATAAAGGTTTGTTTTTGCAAGGTTAGACATTATTATGTCAAGAGCAAATGTCTCAACTAAAAGCTGTAAGTCATGTAAGCATGGGTCTGCATGAAATATTACCTGGGGATTTATCCAAGCATGTCCATAACCCTGCAATGGTTGTGCACCCTGAAGGATGATTTCCAGTTGTGCTGAGCCTGAGAAGCTCACTTCTCTATTTTGTAAAAATTCTATTAAATTTAGTGCCAACTTTGTAACTTTATATATTATTCTGATGTTTGAACACTTCTTGGAATAATGAAGGGTGTATTTTTATTGTTTTGTTTATTTATGATCAGTAAACATTTTATAATAAATACAGTTTTAGTCACAAAGAGTGATGAGACAATGCAGATACATGGGATTAAAATACTGTATTAGAAAAAATGAAAAAAAAAAAACCTTATTATTGTGTAAGAATGCAAACAATCATGTTCATGACTCAACATTTCTCTTGGAAGCAAAGTCCACAAAGGAAATGTGCATGTTCCAAACATACATTCCATCTACATTTTCCACAATGGTACCTCGTGAAATGATTCTTTTTCATGTCACAGTCTTGAAATATTTTCCTTGATTCAGAGACCTTCAGATGGCTTTCCTTCTGTTCTTGTGCTATTGTTGGCACATATCTGTTGAGTTTTTCAGTGTTGTGTTTAGGAAGACTTTTTCATCTCTCTTCTTCTGACCATATGAGCTTCTATAGAGAGACCGAAAAACTACGAACCGGCTGTGCGGTGTTTTTCCTGTCCACATCCTCGGCGCTTGTTGCCGTCTGCTGCTATCATAGAAAGGCGCGGATGAAACCATACAACATTTTTAAAACTACTTTTAAAGGCTTTACTTACCAACTTTATGAAAGGAGATGCTGAAACTGGCCACCGCTGTTGTCCATACATTTTTATCACCTCTTTAGGAAACTATCCATCACTCAGCGTAGTTCACGTTGAGAAATGCGGGCAATTTCCTGGCATATATTTTGTTTTAATTCTTCCAGGGTGTGTGGGTTTGTCTTGTACACTTTATGTTTTAAGTTACCCCAGAGATAGAAATCGCAAGGGGTTAGGTCGGGGGACCGAGGGGGCAAAATTGTATTCATGCATGCACGGGCTTCAACTATTCAATTTTTTTCGAGTCAACAGTTGACTCCCGTACATATGTGAATACAATTTTGTCCCCCTTTTTAGAGAATTAACAGATAGTGAGAATTAAAAAGACTCTGCAACGCTTATACGGCCAATATTTCATGAGAACAATTGAAAGTGCGTTTGCAAACAGAATTATTAGTAGGGATTTGTGGCCCCCTCGGTCCCCCAACCTAACCCATTGTGATTTCTATCTCTGGGGTAACTTAAAACAAAGCGTACAAGACAAACCCACACCCTGGAAGAATTAAAACAAAATATCTGCCAGGAAATTGCCAGCATTTTTCAACGTGAACTACGGCGGATGATGGATAGTTTCCTAAACAGGTGCCAAAAATGTATGGGCAACGAACGGCGGCCAGTTTCAGCATCTCCTTTCATGAAGTTGGTAAGTAAAGCCTTTAAAAGTAGTTTTAAAAATGAGTATGGTTTCATCTGCGCCTTTCTATGATAGCGGCAGATGGCAACGAGCGCCGAGGACGTGGACAGGAAAAACACCGCGCAGTCGGTTCGTAGTTTTCTGGCTCTCTCTGTGCAAGCTGGACTGGCATTTTTCTTCTGTAATGACGTCTTCTCCCTACATTAGGGTTTTTATGCCAATTATATGTAGCCATGTATGTGTGTGTGTAATGTGTGAATTTATTCCAGTAGTGTTTAGTATAGAAAAAGTTACCACCGTGGGCTAGCATCTAATTTTCCTAGAAATTGAGCCACATTCTCCTCCCTATCTAAGACTTTATTCACACGAGCCAGTAAGAATTTAGTCTGTAGCATCCTTCGTCTTCCAGTCCAACTTTCGTGATCAAAACAGTGAAAACGGGGTTGCTGGATCACGACATTGGCTGATGTTTTGCCAATCATATGGCAGCAGTACTGGGGTGTACAGAAATGGAACAATGCACCTTCTCCAGGTTCTGTGAACTGGATGTACGAGGAAGGAAAGGAGAAGCCAAGACGCTGGTATAGTGGTAGCATGTGGTCAGAATAGCCCAAAGCTAAGGTGTGTCATTTTTCTGCTTTTTCCAAATTACCAAATCAGCATGCTGTGGTGAGTGAAGAGCATAATTTTCTAATTGTGTAATGGCAATGAGTGGGGAGGAAAGTGAACAGAGAGAGTTTTAAGCAGACTTGTTAGTCGGTATAAAGGCCAGTTTATAATGTCACATGGTTGTTTAAAAAATTGTTAAATTTTCAACATTTTAAGGATTGTAAGGAGTCAAATGATATAGCGTATGTTGCATTTACTAATCTTGTGATTATAAAAACAAGTCAAAGAGCCATCATTACAAGAATACGGTATTGTATTTTACGTCTGTTACTCTGAAAAAACATGTAAACAGAGACTCTTAATATATACGAACGTTGGTGAGCTTTTCTCTTGCAAATCACAAGTTCAAGTGACAGCAAATAAATATATATAAAGTTTAATATTATAATAAATCGCAGGAAAGCAAAACAAATTATCAATGTTAAATATTTCCAAACAACATTATTTTCCTCCCTATACCAGCATAAGTGCCGATCTTTTCCCCAGCAGTCTTATTTCTTCCACAATACACACACAGATATATGCACTGGTGTGCAAAACCTAAGGACGAGATGGTTAAAGTAACATAACAAATGAACTACTTGGTGGAATTAGATGAAGGTGCGGGAGCATATTGGAGGAATGGAACGCCCTACCTCAAGAACTGCTTACCAACCTTGTGGCCAGCATGGGAGCACGATGCAGAGCATGCATTGCTGTCTGTGGTGATCATACACCCTTTTAAGCACCATGTATCTGTTTGTAAATCTAGAGAGCCATCATATGTCGTATTGACTTTAGTGTAGCTTATGGTCTATGAATAAAAGTGGCATTTCTGTTCGTCTGATTGCATATTTCGTTTAGTTACCTACTGTAGCATACCATAGCAGTTCCCTCTATGTATGATTCAAGTTTCATCGAGCTATGTTACTTGGCAGTGTCACAGCATGCAAAGATTACTTTCGTCCTTAGGTTTTCCACACCAGTGTATATATAAACAGCTATTCAAGCTATAGGAGTAGATTGCAAAAAGGTCACCGAGCTGCTAAACAATATTACAAAATGGTAGCAGGAGCACAGAGTATCATTATTAACTTATGTGATATAATCCATATCTCCCGTATAATATTGGGTTCGAGTTTCTACTTCTACTACTACACAATTTTTTCAAAATTTGTAGGCTTTCATGACCGGTGTCAATATTAAATAAAGTATTATCCGTGCATGTGGGCCGTGGTCTACTGGGCTCCTTCCCACACGTTTCGTCTGTGAAACTGGCAGACATCTTCAGTGGCAGTGGCGAGGTCGAAGTGTTCTGGCAGAAGTTTCGACAGCAACTTTGCTTGGTGCTTTTGGGGGGGGGGGGGCAGGAAGAAAAAATAACAAGGTGTGTTGGGTAGGGAATGGGATGCTGGGTTGATGAAGGATCTTGTCCTGTTGTGGATTTGTTATGAAGGTGGAAGTTGTGTCTGGTACCGTATAAAGCTCCCGGAGATTCAGGGCATATCTAATATGTGAACGGCAAAGCCGAAAACGAGGTGTGGATGGAGGTAAAATGACATGGCCCGATGTCCTGACAAATACCTTCGCGATGTAGGTGATGCTTCGTCGGTTGACGTGGCGGCATTTGGTGATCTTTGGTTGGTGAGGGCTGGTTCCTCATTGTTGAATAGGACCTAAGGCTAGCAAGACCCAACAGCTCGTATTCTTCAGAAAACCAACCAACTCATTAAGTCATCATCCATTCCAGCCAGTGATCAACTGAACCTGAAGAGGAAGTGAAGCTTTACTTCCCAAACTTTATGGACTACCAAGATTCACAAACCTGGCATGCCTCTAAGGCCGATTGCCAGTGCTACTGTCTCACCAACATACACGGTCGCCAAATATCTCTCAAATATGCTACAACCTCACACCTGCAATACGGACACATACATCAAAGACTCCTCTCACTTAATTCAAAACTCAAGACCATCAGCCTACAACCCAATGACATACTCATCAGTTTCGACGTTACATCATTGTTTACCATGTTCCCAGTCAGTGGAACTATAACGCAGCTTAAACAGATTTTTCCAAATGATATTGCGGCCCTCTTCCACCATGTTCTGTCCACTTCGTACTTTCAGTGGAATCACGAATTCTGTGAATAGACAGACGGTGTCGCAATGGGAAGTCCACTCAGCCCTGTTATTGCTAATTTCTATATGAAATTCTTCGAGACTACAGCACTGGATTCAGCACCACTCAAACCTTCGCGCTGGTGGACGACACGTTCGTCATTTGGAGCCACGGAGAACCAGCCCTGGAAAAATGTCTCAACCACCTGAACAGTATTAATCATATCCAGTTCACTATTGAAAAAGAACAGGATGGTAAATTGTCATTTTTGGACGTCATGGTGAACAGGAAGGAGGATGGCATACTAGGTCACAAAGTATACCGGAAACTGATTCACACTAACCGCTAACTTCACAAGAATTCCAACCACCATCCGAGACAAAAGCGCTCCATGATTAAAACTCTAGTAGACCGAGCTACCCGCATTTGTGAACCGCAATACCTACACCAAGAACGGCAGCATTTAGACAAAGCACTCCAAGAGAATGGCTACTCAAACGTCAAATCAGAAGAGCATTGCAGCCCAAGAGAAGTTCCGCCAATACGCAAACAGCCTACAAGCGTTAGGAAAGTCAGGGCTTTTCTCCCGTACATTAAATCAGTCACTGACCACATCGGCAAATTACTCAGACGCCACAACATTGACACCGTTTTGAAGCCCACTAAACAGATCTGTAATACACTCTATTCAGCCAAATATTCCAGAGATCCACTGTACACAGCGGGAGTATACAGAATACCGTGTTCATGCGGTAAAGTATATATTGGAACCACACAACGAAGCATAAAAACTCGCATTAACGAACACAGAAAAAATTGTCGTCTGAGTCAAACAGAAAATCGGCAGTTGCGGAACCTGCCATACTCAAAGAAGGAGAACATATCATTCAGTATAAAAACACTGATATTCATCAGTAACATCAACTTCTCATTACCATTCACAGATTTTCGCAAACTTTTATGTTTGTTTTCAGTGGGCGGAGTTTAGCTTCCTACACTGTCATTGGCTGGGTCTCGGCAAACCCACTTGGTCGGTCATGCGTCCAAGTGGTGACCAATCCCAATACTGCTTAACTTTGGCGGCCGCTTGCATGGTTGTCAAGTTAAGAGGCCGGCTGGCAGCGAAGCAGGCAACAGAACGCAGCACTCCATCCACTTAAGTCCAGCCCACCACCAACCCGAACCAACTACCGCAGACCTCCCCGCCAGCCGCTGGTATAAATACCGCAGTCCAGAGCACAAAAAAAAAACTGGCTTCGTACACTTCACCTGGATCCTTCGAGTCAACAGGAGCTTCTTTCACCATGGGAAGAAAGAGACAACGCAGGGCTGCAATAACAGCAGAGACATCCACCGACGAAGCAGAACCGGCAACCGCCGAGCTCACCGCCGCAGCTGGCACTGCCAGCCCGCCACCAGCGCCTCGCTCACCGGCATCGGTGAACACTTCAATGCCGCCACTAGATTCATCGCACCACTCCGAAGTTGCTGAAGACAGAGCACCACTCGACGCAGCCTCACCTGAGGGAGGCCAAACCCAGCGCAATGGTATCTACAGTGCTGTGGTTGTGGGCGTTCTCCAGCAACTACCGACGCAGACCATCCTAAGCTCCGTACGGCACCTCTGGCCATCAGTCTTGAAGGCTACTAGGATACAATCAAGGAAGGGCCCAACACCGCTCGTGCGCCTTTTCTTTCGAGAGAAGGCTCACTATGACGCTGCCCTTACCGACGGACTGCACTTCTTGGGCAAATGCCTTAAGATAGAACCAAGCCGCTCAACCTGGACACCCCCTGCCGACGCTGCTGCCTTTATGGGCACACGGAAGCAGGATGTACTTCTCCGCCGCGGTGCCACTACTGTGGGGCACCCAACTTGACGTCTGTCTGCCAGCAGCATGATCTAACGCGTCGCCGCCGCTTCTGCGCAACATGCTGGGGACACGACCACTACACGGGACAAGCTTGTTGTCCGCTACATCCGCACAGCCGCTCATCACCGTCGCGGCAGAAGGCCAAGGTACCTGCACGGCAGCAGCAGTTGTCACTGCCGCATGACCGCGTCATGGAGAACGGGAATCCTGCAGCAGGACGCACGCACGAAACAATCTCAACCAACTTCTCGACACAACCGTCGCCTGAAATCTTGCAAAAGCTGGAGGATATGCAGGCAGAACTGCTTAACATCACCACCAGGCTGGCCTTCTTGGAGGAGGCATTAACCGAACTTAAGGAGGGCAGCGAGACAATCCAATCGAAACAAGCATTCGACCGACTACATCTACATGCTACACCAACCACTGCGCAGCTCACCAATCATTTGGCTGAGCTCACGGCAACGCTAACCAATGTCTTCAAGGAAGAGCTGTCGCTCCTCATGAAGAAACATCATTGCCAACAGACTGCTAATCAACCAGAGAGGCCGGACGCAGCTTCCCGAGGCGGCGCTCGGCACCCAAGGAACTGCAACTAGACTAACCACACAGAATTCGTCATGGCGGTGAGCTGGACCTAGACCAGCCTGCTTTCCACGAACACCTTCCTTCTCTCTCAATATTCCTTCATACTTCTCCCGAATTCCCTAGGGCGCAAGCAGGGCCTCGGTCATGCTTGCGTCCTGGCACCTTCCTTCACCAGGCTTAGGCCCCTGTGGCCGGCCATTACATTATTACCATGAATTCGCAGGTGCATTCTGCGGTACTGCCTTTCCTTACCCTTGAATTCCGGTGGAGGAGTTTTTAGTGGGTATGCCGATATGTCGGTGAGTCCCACACTCCCAGTCCCAACTCCCATCGGGGCTGGGGTAAGTGATTAAATCATTTTCTCCTCCACTCAAAAAAAAAACCGGCTTCGTGCTCTCATCGAGTCAACATGGGAAGAAAGAAGAAAACCGCCGCAGCCACAAAGCCTGCTCCTTGCGAGGCAACCATCGGCATCGCCGACGAAGAAGAAGACCAGCTTCCCGCCTCCTCGCCGCCGCCAGCCGAAGCACCCAGCGCCTCCTCTCCTATCAGCGCAGCCAACCACTCACCGCAGAACCGCGTGCACGCACGCCACTCAGCTGTCGTCCGGGGAGTTCATAGACAACTACCGGAGACCTTACTCCTCACCGCCGCGCAGCGCTTTTGGTCGTCTGCGGCCAGGGCCACGCGAATTAGGAACAGCAGAGGTCCTACGCCACTCGTCAGACTCATCTTCTTCGAAGAGAACGATTACTTGGCGGCTCTCGGCGCAGGACTGCCCTTGTTAGGGCAAACCCTGCAACTCGAGGCCAGCCGTAGTGCTCGCCCAACGCCATGCCGCCGCTGCTGCCTGTACGGGCACACTTACACAACATGCGACGCCGCGCCCCGCTCCCATTACTGTGGTAGCGGGACACTCACCGCAGAATGTCGGGCACACGACCTGACTCAACGACGCCGCTTCTGTGCCTCCTGCGGGGGCAAGGGGCATTTCACCGGTCAGGCCACGTGCCCACTCTATCCACGCAGACCATCGCCGCACACCACAGAGCCAACGCAGAACATCACGCCAACATCTCACAACGACTCACCGCAGATACAACAACACATAGCAGACGCCAACGAGTTACTAAAGCAGCAATCAACCAAGACTACCAACATCATCGACGCCATCCAGGACCTTCACGCTGAGGTGCTAAACCTTGCCAGCAGGCTCTCTGCCTTTGGAAGAGCATCTCAGCGCACAGTTCACGGAAGTCGTCAACATCATAGACGAATCACACGACGTCACCAAGAAACGCCTCGTCAACAACGTCAACAGCCACTTCGCCGAACACGCAGATTCTATAAAGAACCTAGATCGTCACTACTCAGAGATCACAAAACAACTCACGCAGCACCACAAAGAGGCACTCTTCAAGATTCAACAGCAACACCTAGAGGCACTCGACTACATGGAGGAAAGCCGCAACCAGACGGCTGACGGTTTTGATCGGCTTCAGGATCTCAACAAACGCATGGAGGGGAACCTGCACCATCACATCGACAATCCCTCTCCACTCGCAGCATCACCTCACGCAGCATCACCTCATCAGCGTGCCCGGAGGTAAAGCCCGGGTACGCAACAACCGACGCGGAACGATTATGGACAACCCACACACAGATGCCCGGAGGTAACAGGTCCGGGCTCGGAGCCTTCATCAACTGTTAATGTCACCCCCATTCCATAGGTCCCTGTCAGGGCTTCGGCCATGTCAGATTCCTGATCACCACGGCGGATTTACTCCGCAACACACATGCCATCACCCACGATCCACCGGGGCGCTTCGGCGGAACCGGTCACCAAGTATGTCACAATAAATTGTGTCACCCCAGAATAAGATCCCTTCTATACCTCTCCCTCTTTCCTATCAAACACCACATACATATTGTTTTCCCTTATACCTTTATTCCTGTTTTCCCCCAAAAAAACCCAGGTGGAGGAAGGATACCAACTGATACGAAACTTCATGGAGCAACACGTCCTACACCAACCCGCTCAACAGAACAGACGCCGCAATAGATAGACGCCACATCTCCACCGACACAGCACAACATCCAACTGCTCGGAGGTAACAGGCCCGGGCACGGATCCAAATCACACACTTACGACACCACAGTTCCTATGTTACTGTTCAGGGTCTCGGCCATGAGTCTTACCTATTCCCCACTGAGGAGTTTGTCCAACTTTGGAGTTCTCCGTCTTCAAGGAATCACCCACGAACCGCAGGTTTGCTACGGCGGTACCAGCCAACACGACACCAATTATGCCCCAAATATACAGAGACACCACAGTACAACAACCTTTCTGTACCTCTTCCTTTTTCCTCTCAAATACCCCCTTATATCTTGCTTTTCCTAAATCCTCTATTCCTGTCCCCCCCCCCCAAAAAAAAAACCAGCGCCATCTCTCCAACCAGCGTAGCCAACCATACACCGCAGAACCGCGTGCACGCACGCCACTCAGCTGTCGTCCGGGGAGTTCATCGACAACTACCGGAGACTTTACTCCTCACCGCCGCGCAGCGCTTTTGGCCGTCTGCGGCCAGGACGACGCGAATTCGGAACATCAGAGGTCCTATGCCACTTGTCAGGCTCATCTTTTTGGACGAGGACGATTACTTGGCGGCCCTCAGCGCAGGACTGCCCTTGTTAGGACAAACCCTGCAGCTCGAGGCCAGCCGTAGTGTTCGTCCAACGCCATGCCGCCGCTGCTGCCTGTACGGGCACACTGACTCCACGTGCGACGCCGCGCCCCGCTGCCATTACTGTGGTAGCGGGACACTCACAGCCGACTGCACAGTTCGACCTGACCCAACGACGCCGCTTCTGCGCCTCCTGCGGGGGCAAGGGGCATTTCACTGGTCAGGCCGTCTGCCCATTTTATTCACGCAGAGCATCGCCGCACACCACAGAACCATCGCAGGACTTCACACCAGCATCTAACAACGACTCGCCGCAGATCAAGCAACACCTAGCAGATGCCAACGAATTACTACAGCAACAACCAGGACTACCAACATCATAGACGCCATCCAGGACGTTCACGCTGAGGTGCTAAACCTTGCCAGTAGGCTCAATGCCCTGGAAGAGCATCTCAGCGCACAGTTCATTGAAGTCGCCAACATCATCGACGAATCACACGACGTCACGAAGAAAGGCCTCATCAACATCAACAGCCACTTTACCGACCACGCAGATTCCATAAACAACCTGGATCGCCACTACTAGGAGATTACAAAACAACTCACGCAGCAGCACAAAGAGGCACTCTTCAAGATTAAACAGCAACACCAAGAGGCACTCGACTACATGGAGGAAAGCCGCAACCAAACGGCTGACGCTTTTGACCGACTTCAAGATCTCAACAAACGCATGGAGGGGAACCTGCACCATCACATCGACAATCCCTCTCCATTCGCAGCATCACCTCACGCAGCATCGCCTCATCAGTGTGCCCGGAGGTAAAGCCCGGGTGCGCAACTACCGACGCGGAACGACTATGGACCACCCACACACCGATGCCCGGAGGTAATAGCCCCGGACTCGGAGCCATCATCACCTGTTAAGTCACCACTGTTCATAGGTCCCTGCCAGGGCTTCGGCCATGGGAGATACCCACTCACCACAGCGGAGAATTCCGTACATTTACATTAATCACCCACAAGCCGCCGGTTTGCTTAGGCGGTACCGGCCACCATGAACACCATTATGCCCCCATTAAATAGCGCCACAACAGAATAAAATTCTTCTTTTCCTCTTCCTTTTTCCTTTCTACTACATATATATATATATATATATATATATATATATATATTTCTGTTTTTCCTTTAGACCTTTATTCCTGTCCCCCCCCAAAAAAAGCTAACTCCATTCTAGAGTTGGGTCGAGCGATTCTTTTGCAGTAATCGATTCATGCGATTCGTTCACGGTTCAGGAATCGATTCATACGATTCGTTCACGATTCATGAATCGTCCTCTTGCTAGCTGTCTGCCAATCTCTCCTAGCGCACGATTCGTTCATGAATCGTCACTTTGTCTGCTGGTCTACCCAACAGCACGATTCAATCATGAATCGTACCCTTGTCTGCTGGCCAGCCTTGGTGCACGATTCGTTCATGAATCGTCGCCTTGCCTGCCGTCTATTCTCACTCACGATTCTTATATGAATCGTCCCCGTTTGTACTTGGCATTTGCAGCCAAAATACGCAATCAGGACTTTTTTTTTGTTACGATCGGAGCTATGATCTTTTTCTTTGGCATATAAAAGACAATGTATGTAAAAGCGCTTTCCGCGTTATTTTGGGTAATACACTTGGAGTTTCCTGAATTTGTCATAAAAATCAACCTGTGTGATTCCAGTAAGTTACGATTACATAAGGTATTATGCAAAGTAATTATGAAGATATTATTATTATTATTATTATTATTATTAATATTATTATTATTATTATATTCATTTCGATGATAAGGCATTCCATTCGATTCTTTACTTTACTCCTCTCTTTTTCTAGGGTATCCGATGTCTCTTTTTCCCGACGGTTTGTATTTATTAATTAATAGTGGTATTCTTTCTTCAGTCATGTAGTTCATATCGCTTTCCAATTAAGTTAGTTTTCTTCAATTTTATGGTATAATTTATAAATATTCAGTTTTCTAATTTTATCGTTTCATTTCTTATTAGGTCTAATCTGGTGCATTCTCAAGTTCTTCGTAAAAATCTCATTTCCGATGTCTGAATTTTACTTTTGTCCATTTATTATTATTATTATTATTATTATTATTATTATTATTATTATTATTATTATTGCTGTTATTATTCGACACTACTACCGAAGTTGCACGCGAAAATAAGCTATATACTTTTTATAAATACGTGAAAAGGTATAAACCCGGTATGCAGAAAATAATATTTTTTTACATAACTTTTACATCAGCATATTCGAGGTACTTTTAATGCATTAGAATTGGCTTAATTATATCAATGCATGTTCTTATACTTTTAATGTAGATTATAGTATACAAATTAATTCTTTTAAATTATATAATTTTAAAAGTTATTTAAACCAAGAATTCAAAAATTCCCTATTTTTCCTGCATTTTGCATATATTCTGGTATTGTATATTATAATACTTACTACACTGTAATCATGCAATACTGTGTATCAGATCTCTCAGTAAAGTACTGAAAATTACTTCTATTGTTTATACCACGTGCTGCAGCCTCCGTTCATCCATTGGCAATGCTTACGATTCATTTTAGTGCGATTTACAGCTATTTACGCAATTTGTTTTTAAGAATTAGTCTTTCTCGGCTGAACTCGATACTCCTACTTTATACCATCAGCATCTCAAAGAATCGTGTTGATCTACCAATTCACATTATAAATTCTAACGAATCTTCCAACCTGTGCAATTCACTACTACGAATCGACAGAACTCGGCAATATATAATATTGCGGTGATCTGTTTACGTATACCATGAGATAGCATCACAATGCTTGGTAACTTTCCTGCTCATCATCGTACTCACTCGGCAGCATTCGTCCGGGCTCGGCTTGGAAGCCAAAGCTAAGAGTGAGTAGTAAACAAAGCGCAAGCGAGAATGAATTGAGAATGTCCTGATCACGATTCTTTTTGAACGACGATTCATGCACGATTCTTGCGATTCATTTTGAACGACGATTCATGCCGATTTTTGCGATTCTTTTTGAACGACGATTCATGTACGATTCTTACAATTCATTTTGAACCACGATTCATGTACGATTCTTACGATTCATTTTGAACCACGATTTATGCACGATTCTTACGATTCATTTTGAACGACGATTCATGCTAAGACTGACACGATTCATACAATTCTTTCCTTGTAGTCGTTCATATGAACGATTCGTTCTTGAATCGCCCCATGTCTACTCAATGCCGCCCCTGCTGCCTTTACGGGCATACCGATGTGTCATGTGACGCCGCTCCCCGCTGCCTCAGACTGCAGGGCACACGACCTGTCACACCACCGCCGCTTCTGCGCCTTCTGTGGGGGGAAAGGGGCACTTCACCGGCCAGGCCGTCTGCCCACTCTACCCACGTAGAGCTACGCCACACATCTAAGAGACACCGCAGAACTTCACTTCACCCAACAACTCATCACAGATCCAGGAACAGATAGCAGCTACGAGTCAACTTCTACAACACACCGCAGGCAACACAAACTTCATCGATGCCATCCAGGACCTCCATGCTGAGGTGTTAAACCTAGCCAGCAGGCTCAACACGCTGGAGGAGCATCTCAGCGCGCAGTTTACTGGAGTCACCGACATCATAGACGAATCTCACTACGTTACTAAGAAACGCCTCATCAATAACATCAACAGTCACTTCAATGAACGCCAAGAATGCTTGGAACGAATAGACAGACGCTGCTCAGACACGGATATCCGACTTAAACATCAGTACAAAAGAGGTCATCAACGCCATCAAGAGACACTTCGGCGACCTGAGCATACGCATCAAAGAGACCACACTTGAAACCTTAGCACAGTTCGATAGACTACACCAGCCACCTCATCCAGTACATCATCATCAACGAGCCAACTCACGGAGGTAACAGGTCCGGGCATGGAGCATACATATCCTGTTAAGTCACCACCGTTCACAGGTCTCTGTCAGGACTTCGGCCATGACAGATACCTGACCTCCACAGCGGAGAACTTCGCCTCATCTACGTATTCACTCACAATCAGCGGGTTTGCTTCGGCGGTACCAGCCACCATGATCACCATTATGCCCCCAATAAATAGCGCCAAAACAGCATGAAATCCTTCTATTCCTCTTCCTTTTCCTTCCTAATACCTATATACATATTCTTGCTTTTCCTCAGGCCTTTATTCCTGCCCCCCCCAAAGCACCAAGCACAGTCGCTGTCGAAACTTCCGCCAAAACACTTCGATCTCGCCACTGCCACTGAAAATGTCTGCTGCAGTCGCAGACGAAACGTCTGGGAGGAAGGAGGAGCCCAGTAGACCACGGCCTCAAGCCCGGATAATAATTCATTTAATACATAATTTTTGCTTACGTATTTTTCGCTCGTGTATGAACGTTTCGCATATTAGCGTGTAGCTGCAATGGAAAATGTATGATGGTTCTTTAATTTGCATTGTACACTTGTTAACTGTTTTATTGTTATATTTTTTACGGTGTAGGCTCCTTTGTTTTTTAAAATAATAGTTAGGCTGTGTCCGTTTTGACTGTTTGGCTCTCACCTTACTGAATTGGTTTCTCTCTTTGTTTGCACTTCTTACTTGTACTGTATGCACCATGACGCTGGCAAACATCGATTTATTGTGCAAAGGTGAATTGTTCTTTTGGTTAAAATTACGTGGCTTGCAGTTTGATTCCAACGCTACATTATCTACTTGACTGCATTTATGCGTGAACATGTGGATGCAAGTCCGATGTTGACTGTTTTTCTAAAGAGGAAGTGTTGGAATTTATTCATGATTCTTGTTTCCCACTTAAGGGATTTCAAACGTATTACAGAGCAAACTGGTGAATTTTTCCAGCCACATTTAGGCGATTAAGAGCACGTCTAACGTTTATTTAGAACAAATTAAAGGTTTGCTTTTATCTCCATTTGCGATAGAAAAAAATTACAATTACAAAGTCTTTCTATGTAGTATATGGATTTGTTGTCCTCTTTGATGGATAATACTGTTTCTACTGCTATCTTAAATTCAGAAAATCAAACTCAACCTCCCCCTTCCTCTTTGTTTAAATCTTTATGCATTGAACATCCTGCACAGGATTTAATTGATAAGGTGTATTACACAATGAATGATGCCCTCAGGCTTTGGGTTTTCATAATTTTTTATTCGTTTATGTGATTTATGCTGTCTGTATATGATTTGAAAGATTTCTAAACCTTGTTGCTTCTGGTCGTTGAACACAATATGCTCATATTTCTTTTACGTTCGGCATTAGAACAGGCGTGTGACCTTACGATATTCATATGCGCGTATTGGATTTTTTCTCCCTGTCAGATTTGTATTCAATTTTTGTGTGAATATTATTTTGCTCCGCCAAAAACTACAGACGAACTGCTTACATTTGTAGATCGCGTTAAGATGTTCTCGCTTATATTTCAACTTCCGCATTCTGAACAAGTTTGTCAGTTGATTATTTCTGATTGAATGCTCCAACACGTTTGCAGTGTACCTTCGGTTTTTTTCCAACTTTGTATCGTGAATTAGATTCGTTGGTAATTTTAGTACAGCAAGCGATAGAAATACCACTTCCGGTTTCTGGTGATAAATCCCATTTGCGACGTTTACCGGAACTCGCAAACTTACCTACTCTGCATGAAACACCTTTGACTTCTCCCTTTCCACATTTGAAAGTTTCTAATGTGAAATCCTTATCGAAATCAGAAGGTTTACTGCCTGTACAAACCGAATCTTTACCACATAACTTTCGGTCTTCGGTTCATTCTAATGTGTCCCCTTCTACGCGTTTGTACATTTTGCGGTAAACAAGGTCATACTTATAATTTGTGTTTCAAGCGCCTACGCCAAATGACATCACAAATATTGCCTTCCTGGCTAGCCTCGGAAAGTGCTCATGTTAATGCGCCTCGGCAGATACATGGTGTTCGAGTTTTAACGTTACCTTCGGTTCAGGTTTCGAGTTAATATTTTTCTATACACGCTTTATTGGATTCTGGTTCAGCATTTAATCTCCTCGATTCTGCATTCTGGCAATCTCTTCCTATTAAACATCGCGGGACTTTACAGTCTACGTATGTCAGTGGTACTACTATTTCGGGAGCGCCATTGTCAATTTTGGGTGTTGTGGTTTTACATATCAAACCTTTTTCCATTTTCGTGAGTCGTTCTGTTCCATGTCGCGGATAATTTTCCCTATTCAGAGGTTTTTGGCTCTGCCTTTGTGTCCAAAACAAAACTTGGTTTGGATTATACTACTTTCACCACTATTTCCAAAGTTTCTCTTTGGTCCGTCCGTTTTCATTCCTTTTTCTTTGAATTCCTCACCAACGTTTACGCTCTCAAATATCGCCCTTGTAAATGCGAGTACTAGTTTAGACCTGCTGCATTTATCACCCTCTGTCAACGTGTTATTATACGGATGAACTTGCTACAGTACGTGATATGGAATATTGTATTCAGTTGTCCGATACAAGTCTGGTTCGCTCTTCACCTTACCGGTTATCACCACTTAAGCTTGACATTCTGAGCACTAAAATTGATGACATGTTGCGTCACGATATTATTGAACCGTCCACTAGTTCATTATCCAGGCCGTGATTTATTGTGCCTAAGCCAAATAACGATTTCCATCTTGTTTTAGTGTTGGAAGCTTAATAAACGCGTGGTTTTAGATGCAGTGCCCTCGCCGAATTACACACTTCAGGACATTATTTCCGTGAAGTCTGTGTCTTTACCATACTTGATTTGAATTAGGCATATCAGATTCCAATAGCTGTATCTTCTAGGCCTCTTACAGCGCTTTTCACACGCTGGAAACTCTTTCATTTCGCCTTGTTCCTTTTGGGCTTTCCACGGGCGTTCAGGTCTTGTCATGACTCTTGGACAACATTCTTAATGAATTTAAGTTGAAGTTCGTTCTGTAATTATCTCAATGATTTGGTGGTATATTTGCCGGGTTTTCAATCCCATCTTGAGCATCTTCGGCTGTTTTATTTTTATGTATGTTTATAGAAAGCCGGATTGACGGTTAGTCCTTTGAAAGTCAAATTTTGTGTATCAAATTTCCTTTTTAGGGATAGTTACTTTTTTCTCCAAATTTATACCACATTTTGCTCACATAGCTGAACCGTTGCGTGCACTTCGTCGGAAAGGGGTAAAGTTTATCTGGACGGATTTACATCAGCAGGCTTTTGATACTTTAAAACAAGCCATTATGAATCCTGTAATGGCTATGCCGGATTTTGGTCAGCCGATTGTGGTACAGGCCGACGCCTCCCGTTTTGCATGGCAGCGGTCCTATTTCAATGCCCACAAGAGGCTCAACGACCCATTTATTACATTTCGCGTTGTCTTTCTCGGGGAGAGCGACGTTGTCAGTATACGAATTGGAGGCTCTAGTAGTGCATACCGCCTTCGAGAGTTTCTTCCGTTTTTGGAACGCCGTCCTTTTTATCTCGAGTGTGACAACCAGGCACTTACTTGGGTTTTGTCACATGCCTGTCAGACCGGCAAAATTGCTCGCTGGGCCGTAAAACTTAGTGTTTTTCAGTTTGAAGTGTCACACTAAAAGCTCCGACAATTCCGTTGCTGTCGCGTTGTCACGAATGTTTGTCGAATCCTCGGTGCCGGCCAAGTTGCCAACTTGATCGGTGCCGCTTGTTTTACCTTTCCACGCAATTTCCCGGCAGTCTTACGTCTATGTCGCATCATCAGCAGAATGATCCGGAGTTAGCTCCGATTTCGTAACAGTCAAATACCGGACATATTCCATCTGGCTATCACTTTCGATATGGGTTATTGTATGCGTATCTTCCACGTTCGCGAGTGTCCAAGATTCTCCTTTCTACGCCCTTGGTACTTGTAGTGTTAAATTATTTTCATGCATCTCTGTTTGGGGCCCACCTGGATATTTTTGAAAGTAAGACCAATGCTCGCCAATTATTCTTTGTTTGGCGACGCATGTATCTGATATTGCGCAGTTTGTTAAAACCTGTGACATTTGTCCCCGTTCTAAGCCTCCACAAAATACACAGTTGGGGTTGCTGGGCTCCAAAATTTCTATGTATCCCATGGAGCGGTTGTATCTTGATTATATTGGACCGTTACCGCGTTCTTCGCGAGGATATAGTTATTTGTGTATTGTGATAGACGCCTTCGCTAAATTTATTTGGTTGGTGCCGGTTCGTGCCGTCATGGCCCTTACGTCTGTATCCGTCCTGTCTGATGTCGTTGCATCATTTAGGATACCCGATACGGTTGTGTCTGACAGTGCCTCATATTTTCGTGCTCGGGTTTCTCTCACATTTCTGTTTAATAGAGGTATTAAATTTGTGTGGACATCGCCTTATTATCCCCGACCTTAGTTGGCGGAATGCGTGAATCGCACTCAAAGTGTATTGATTGCCGTTCACTCTGACGGTCACAAGTCGTGGTATACCTTGGTTTCGGACTTTCGGTTTGCTTTGAATATCTCTGTTCATGAGGCGCATCAAGACGTGCTGTTTCAACTTATGTTTAAATTTATGCCAGTCTGTCCGTTGTCTAATCACTGGAAGCTGTCACACTTTGAGATGAGCCCAATCCTGCTGCTCTTTGCGAGAGATGGAAGAAAGTTCTGGAGAGTGTACAGAAGGCTCCAAATGTTTTCCGATGGACCAAGGGGTGTAGAGGAAGAGGGGGGAGAAATGTCTTCTCGATTAGTCATGCCTGGCTATAGTCAACAGTAAGTGCCGGTATCGTCTCAAAGGTCACATTAACTTCTGTGTATGCTCGTATAATTCAGCGACCTGACTCTAAGAGGAAAGAAGACGAAACTAAATACTTTTCTCTTTACTAGATCTATTCAAACGAAATAAATTAACATTTTCTTTGCATAATATGTTGTTCGAATGTCAAATATTGCACTCCTTATGCGGATGCTACACAAGTTTAAGATTCCGTAATTCTCTTGAGAAATAAGGTTCGCATAATGTATATCTTGCTTTTAACGTTTGTTGCTAGTAATAAATAATAATAATAATAATAATTTCATAATTATCACCAATAGAACGTTCTACGCGTACTTACCTTGAATATAAGTTCGTTTTGCTTTCTAATTTTCATAGATATTGAAACGTTTAGCGCTAGATGTGTAGTTCCATACAGTTAGCACATTCAGTTCTGATAATATTCAAATAATGTTTTAAAAATATGGAAGCAAAAGTAATATTTGTGTCAAACTGTTGAAGCAGTTTTGGCACAATTAAATGCAACATTAAATTTTCTTCAAAATGAGATATATTTTGCGTTTGTTACTGAAAACCTAATAAGATTGTTTTATTTGAAACATAATTCCCCACACACACACTCACAAGAAAAAGGAAGAAAAACCGTGCCAGTTGTATAGTGAACGTAGAGTAAAAACACCTATGTAGGTATTGTATCCAAAAGGAGAAAATGTTAATAGATACGAGGAAACAACGTTGTGCGTAAAATATGCAATTTCTATATAGCTGTTTTATTCGATTAAGATAACATATAAGCTGAATTTTCAAAATAGTGGTCCGAAAGTGTTAACGCAGACAGGTTGATGTGCTTTTGTTGCAGTTGGTTCATTTGAAAGCACTCTATTCTGAAAATTAAATTGCTTTCAAGTTACAGTACTGAAGATGGCAAAAAAAAGAAAAAAAGACTCGGGTACTTTGTATTACGATTCACGTTCTGAATTCTTAAAATGCTTCTCTTCTCTGGTCTGGTCTGGAATGGGATGTGTAACGGAGGGGACTCTACCCCGATCCAGTGAATGAGGATATTTTGCTTGTGCCCCTCGAAGAGGCGCTCCCGAGAGGAAGGGACGAGGTGAGAGGCACCGGGCGGCCGGAACCAGGAGTGACGGCACAACAATGACAAGGTTCCTAAAGTTTCCAGATTGAGACGCCCTGACAGTCGCCAAGCAAACCGGGAACCCCACCCCACCGGGAACCAACGCCCCCAAGAGGCAGTCCGTATACCCTGGCAACCAGCCGAAGACCGAGAGACGGTTAAGGTTCCACAGAGAGTATCCTTTTTCTCTGCCATGCCGAACCGAAACACCATCGCCGACATTTCCAACCCTGAAACAGACCTAACGGGGTTAAGGATGAATGAAGTGAGGAATGGAACGATATTTGGGGGCTGAAAGAAAGCATATCAGCATTTGCCTGGACGATCCGGGAAAACTCCCGAAAAAAAACCCGTGAGTCAGACTGGGTAGTCGCCGGAAGCGAACTAGGGATTTCCCGAATGCGAGTCGCACGCTTACCGCGGGCCACCTGGAGTAAACTGGAAGATTCGTAGTTCAAATCTCGGCTATGACATTGAATTTTTCAATCTGATTCTATCTTTCCAACCTTGTCCTACACACGGCTTGAGTGAAAGAGTCTTCTTGTTAATTGAGATGAACTGCCATTACAAACTTTGTTGTAAGTATAAGAAGAATGCAGTAGCTGAAACAATAGTCAGATTTTTATGTGGTGTCTTTGAAACTCCACGCTCTTTACATTACCACGAGAAAAATCTAGCGTGCGGCATTCACATAACTTTCTCTTTTCATCATTCTACAAATACTTTTTACTAATTCTCATTTTTCTGTCTACTTTTATAATCCAGATAAACTTGCAAATCACATTTAGCCCATCTCTGTGGTGTGGGGATCTGCCTCATATTCAAGAGGTCTCGAGTTTGAATCTCGGTTAGAGTGAATTACCTGGATGACGTTTTTTTTGAGGGTTTCCTTTTATCCTGAGAAGATGAATGTCAGATTCTAATTTCTAGGGACCTCGGGCCCATTTGAGCATCATTTTAACCATTTTGTTCATCCACCGCCCATAATGGCCTATCCGGTTAAAGGACTTTAATTAAATACCAAAAGAAGAAGTTCACATTTATACATTTGGTTGTAGTATGCGTAGATAAAGCGATAGTCACATTTTCAAAAAGCATGTCACTGCGTGATGCTTTGAAATTCCATGCTAAAAACAAAACGGATAGTGACTTCTCAGTTACAAAAAGTATTCAAACCAATAACAAAAAATATCTGGGAAATAGTTAATCTCATAAAATGTATGTATAACAAACTGCGTGCTTTAACAGGGTCTTCATTTCTTGTGTAGCAAAGCTTTGTCCAATCTTTTAGAGTTTACCAATTATACAAAAGTCATTCAGAATGAAGAAGACTTGAGAGACTCTTCTCAGTAAGTTCAAAATATATATTTCGTTTGTCATGAAAATATTTTAAACAGAGAGTATTTTAATCAAAATCATTAGAGCCATTTTTGAGAAAAAACAAATTTCGAAACATTTTCCATGTTAAGGGTTGTTCAGGATGGGGGAGATTTCCTTGAAAATCCTTGTGTCACATCTTTGAAAGATGCTGAACTTAAATATCAAGTTTGATATTTAACCGACTTTTCGCTTTGGATTTATGTTGTTCACAGACATACAGCCATATGGAGCTTTTGCTATAAAATATGATGTGTTGCATTCACATGACTTCCTCTACTCACTCTTCTACAAACTATACTTACAAAGCTTATTTTGCGTCTATGTCATGTTAATATCGATAAACCTTCCATCACTTATTTACACAATTCATTTTAGGTATAACCAGAACATATTAAGCTGAAGCGATAGCCTAATCTCTTAAAGCTGATCGCTATGTGATAGCTTTGAATTGGTTACGGAGGGGACTCAGCACTGATCCACATAGTGGATATTGTGCCCATGCCCCACAAGGGGACGTCTCCGGGAGAAAGGATGAGGCAAGAGGAGGCGCCGGGAACCAGGAGTGATGGTGCAGGAATGGCAGGGTCCCTAAGTTTTCAGATAGAGACCCCCCATCAGACGGTCAGGCAGACCGGGGACCCCACCCAGTACAGAGGGGGTCCAGTGCCCTTCAAGGTGGTTAGGATACTCCCGCCAGCCAGCCAACAGCCGAGGGACGGAGAGTCACAAAGGCATCCTTTTCCCCTGCCACAGTGCACCAAAACACCATCGGAGACACTTCCAACCCTGAAAGAGACCAACGGATGAAAGATGAAGGGAAATGAGAATGGAGATGAAATGGAGGTTCAGGAAATTCGGAGATGTGAGAATCCTTCCCAGCATTTATCTGGCGACCCGGAAAAAGCTCCCGAAAAAATCCATGGGTCAGGAAGGTCGGCCAGAGGAATCGAACCCACGACCTCCGGAATGCGAGCCACAGACGTGATAGCTTTGAAATTCTGTTCTCTTTTTATGAACACAAGAAAGAAAGAAAGAAATAGACTAGCTATTTGCAGTTGAGAGAAGTATAAAGTATTTGAAAATTCAAACTAATAACAAAGGATATTTCAGAATAGGTAAAATATAAAAGTTATTTGACATAAAATAAAAAGGTTATTTGATATAAATTTTGTGCTTTAACAAGATCTACAGTAGTTGTGCACTAAGATTTTGTCTCTCGCTTACGATTTACTAATTATCAAAAGTCATTCATAATAAAGACTAATTTACAGACTATTCCTAGAAAATAAAATATATACATTCGATTTATCATGACAATATCTTAAACATGTGTATTTTAATAGAAATCCTTAGAGCCCTTTTTGAAAGAATAACAAATTTTGAAAAATGTCCAATGTAAAGGGTAGTTTGTAGTGGGGGACTTTCTTTAAAATCTCAGTGTCGCATTCTTGGAAGAAGTTGAACTTAAACACGAAGGTCGGTTTTTAACCAACTTTTTGCTTCTGAGTTATACTGTTTGTGGATACGCACACGCAGGCACTTGGGCTTTTTCTAAAAATAAATTCATTGGACTCAAGGAGTCACAAACGTCATTTCTGGTGAAGTTGCGACATTGAATTTTTAGGTGGAACACGATACCTCTCTCTACTTACTGTAGCTACGTAGTAGAGAAAGTATAAAATGCTTACTTTGGATTCAGGTGTCTCAAAATGTGTATTTCTGTTGAATCTCATTATTCAATTTTGGGGTGGAATGCAATACTTGCTTTACTTACTGTAACTACGTAGTAGAGAAAGTAAAAATGCTTTCTTTCGATTCAGGGAGTCTCAAAACGAGTATTTCCGGTGAATATCATTAAATTTTGGTGTGGAATACAATATTTTCTCTACCTCATGTAACTACATAGTAGAGATAGTAAAAATGCTTTCTTTAGATTCAGGGGGTCTAAAAACGTGTATTTCCAGTGAACCTTCTTATTGAATTTTTGGGTGGAATACAATACTTTCTCTACCTCCTGTAGCTACATGGTAGAGAAATTAAAAGTGCTTTCTTTGGAATCAGGGAGTCTCAAAACGTGTATTTGCAGTGAATCTCGTTATTCAATTTATGGGTGGAATGCAATACTTTTCCTACTTATTATAGGTAAATAGTAGAGACAATAAAAAGAAGAGTTGTGGTATAGATAAATGGCTGTTTGTCATTACGGCATCTTGCATGCAATCGAATATGGAAAAATGTAACTTAGACGTAACTTGAAATAATTTCTGGCCTAAATTGTTGTCAGATTAAAGTAAAGTGCACGGAAAAACCATACTTTATAAGGACAGTATGAAAATAAAGAACAAAGGTTAGTTGATAATGGGTAGAGAAAGTAATGAATATTGAAAGCCAAACCATTTTGTTTTAACACTTGCTTATTATACAATAATATGATGCCTTTAATTCCTAAAAATTAGTTTGTATACTGCTTATGTCGCTGTGCTGTATGTTATTGCTGCTTAAGGAAAATATGTTGGAATGATATTTTCTTTAGCAGTCTAACTTTGTAGAGCAGGTATGAGCTAAGGTACCTGGCATAACCTGTCGATAAGACATCCCGCTTACCCCCCTACAGGTGGAACGGAAAGCATTTGGAGCCGTGTGTAGGTCGTGACCATTAGCACCGCGCTCAGAGGTATAATACACATCACTGTGAGGCTCCTTTCCAGCTGGGAGAGGTATTCCACTCCCATCCCCAGAGTGATGGTTCCAGAGCTTTCTCACAGAGGTTGGCTCTATGTTATGTGGGCCCCTTTCGCATTTTGAAGGTCATTAATTCTCTGTCATTTCAGTTACAGGGCTGCGGTACCGGCATACTATCAACAGCCCATGCCTCATAGTTAAAAGATATATTAGTTTCTTAATTTTTCTGCTTTAGCTTGGCTTCTCGCTGAAAGTTCACAGGAATATTTATTATTATTTTTTTTTTTTTTTTTTTTTTTTTTTTTTGTGTTTGAACCATCCTCATGTTTCCATGTTTGCTTCCTCACACACAAGCTTGGTTTTTGTTTCTCTTCTTTGGTTTGTGCAGTGTCATTTCTGTGTTTTGTGTTTCTTCGTTTCCTTTTGTGTTGTGTTTGTTTTGTTTATGTTGACCTCAAGGTTGTTTTTTTCTTGCTCTAATGGTTATGGTACCTTATAGCTTAAGTGGGCCTACTATTGTTATTTTTGTAGGGATATATGCCTCCTCCTGGTTTGATGATCAGTGGAATACCCTTTATGCACTGACTGAGGCTTTCCTTACTTTAGTATAACTTAGGATTACGTTATTGACTTTTAGTGTGTCTTAGTATATATATTATACTATGCATCATTTTATTGGAGTTCTGGTTTTCTCATTTAAGTGTTATTTATTTGTTAGGAGATTCCTATCTTCAGAATAAGTTTTATGTTGCTATATGTTTATTTCTTATCACGTATTTCGTTTTTTCTTTTGTATACAGTTTTTGTGTTTTCTTTTACGGTCCCTTCAGAACATTGATACATTTTTATCTTATGCTAGTGATGAGCTATTTATAATGGTTGAAGATTTTTCATGCTATGTACTCTAAGTTTGCTAGTGCTATATCTCTGATCTTTGTGTTTTTGTTTTTCTTTGGTATATTTTTGTGTGTTCCATCCAGTTTTTTACTGGCATTGCTTATTTATTTTTTGTAATGTTTGTCTTTTTCTTGTTGCACTCTGCTTGCCTCATATCTCTCTGTATATATTTTTATTATTCTTTTCTCTCTTGCCATTGCGCTACCATTTTTTCATGGTGCCTGTGATTTTTCCATATGCGGTTGCCTGGGAGGATGGTTGGGTGAATGCTACCAACATCCGTAGTGTCCATTTTCGTCACAGGGGATGGTGTTGAACCAGTTTCTTCTCCCTCTGTAAGACTTTATTCACACGAGCTAGCAAGATCTTAAGTGTGCAGTATCCTTCATCTTACTCCAACTTTTGTGATCAAGACACGAAAATGGGGTTGCTGAACCACGACATTTGGTGATGTTTTGCCAATCATTTGACTGCAGCACTGGGGTGTCTACAAATGGAACTACACACCTCCTCCAGGTTTCTATGAACTGGATGTATGAGGAAGGAAGGGAGAAGCCGAGACACTGGCGTAGTGGTAGCACATGGTCAGAATAGCTTAAAGAAGGTGCGTCATTTTTCGGCCTTTTCCAAATTACCAAATCAACATGTTCTGGTGTGTAAAGATCAACATTTTTTAATTGTGTAATGGCAGCAAGTGGGGAGGAAAACAAACAGAGTTGTAAGCAGACTTGTTAGTTGATAAATAGGTCAGTTTACAATGCTGCAAAAAATGTTCTAAAATTTGTTGGGTTTTCAAAATTTTAAGGATTGTTATTAGAGTCAAATGATACAGTCTATGTTGCATTTGCTAATCTTGTGATTATAAAAACAAGTCAGAGCCACCATTACAAGAATATGGTGTTGCATTTTATGTCTGTTACTCTGAAAATCACGTAGACAGAGACTCTTAATATACACGAACGTTGGTGAGCTTTGTTCTTGCAAAGCACATGTTCAAGTGACTGCAAACAAATATATATATATATAATTGTAACAGTATAATAAATTGCAGGGAAGCAAATTATCAGTGTTAAATATTTCCAACCAAGAATATTTTCCTGCCTATACCAGCATAAGATCTGATCGTTTCCCCCCGCACATTTTAGTTCTTCCACAGTATATATAACAGATATTTAAGCTATAAGAGCAGTTTGCAAAAAGATCATCGAGCTGTTAAGTAATATTACAAAATGTTGTAAATTGCACAAAGCTGGTCCATGATGTCAGTGCCTCCCTTAGTGCAACTATAACATGAAATGATTTCTAGCATATGATTGTTTACTGTGCCTTCATCAATGGCACAGACCAGTAGAATATTCTTGTTATCTTTGGGGATATAGGAAACCAAAGTTATGTTCTTCTGGAATGCGAATTCACTTGATTTCGTCGGTCTACTTTTTTCATTGGTAAAACTTGATAAAAAAAAAAGTTGCGGATTGTTCCGGCAACGGTCAATTTTTCCTTCAACAACTCCACTACCAATTTGAAACTAGTGAATGAGTTATTGATAATGATGTTCCTGTGAGTTCCAGAAATTGTAGAACGCATCCTCTTTACAATATCAACAGGACTGTTACTCAGTGATAAAGGATCGTCTGGTTGTTTTCTGGCATATATCTCAAAATTCAAGTATAGAACATCCATGCATCTGTTGGAGCACACATTTTTATGCATATTTACTAGGCTTGCATGGGATATATTGTCAAAAAGTGCACCGACCTCTGAAACTTTCAAGTGTTTTTCTTTTTGTTCACTGCAGTTTATTCCCCAATAATGTATCTCTTTTTGCAATTACTGACAAATTTGTTGAATACTTTCTGAACCAGTTTGTTCAATTTTTTTTGCAATTCCTGTTTTTCCTTGTAAAATTTCAATCAGCGAAGCAGAAAGCTGAAACATTTCTGCAACATTACTGTTGGAAACATTTCAATATCTGTCATTTTGGAAGCCCAAATATCTTCCATGTTTGATTCATGTTCCTGACACCAGCTAAGTACAAAAGACTAAACAGAGCGTTTACTTTCCATATGTCAGTTTCTTTTGCATCTCTATTTCTAGTATAATTTACTACTATTACTCCTATTTGAAGATTAGTGTTATGCACTATGATTTCCACTATGCTGTCATCAAAAAAGCAGTCCCAGCATTCCTTTACAGTTTTGCAGATTTTTGCTTTCTTTTCACTCCAACCAAATGAGATATAATGTTATGAGCCCTGGTTCTAACATTTTTAGTTGGAGGAAATTTTTAGCACTGTGTTCTTTTCATCTTTTCCGTAAATGAACGGAGACATATCTCTTTCATTAGTCACTGTTGGCATCTTGTTCCAGTTCAGAGTTTTCTTTTCTTTCTTCAAAGCAGTCTTCATATTTTTCCAACAATGATGACATAGAAAGATCTGATTCAGGCTCCATTAACAGCTTGACTTCTTCCATATCATTTGGGTCCTCTGAATTATTGAAACATTTTTACAAAGTTGTGAAGAAGCTGTTTGAAGTTACAGTATTGATAACCTGGGGCACAAATAATTATAAAACAAACAATAGTGAAACCTACCTGAGTTACATTTATAATTCACTTGGAATCTTGCGTGGAGAGACACACAGATTCAGCTTGACACAATGACGACCAAAACTGAAGTGATTGTAATTGCTTATTAATGTGTTTGGGAAGGGGAGATAGGAAGGTACAGACCAGACAATGAACTAATTATATTAACACTATACAGAGCCCCAGCTGCCAATTTTGAAAACTTCCTATACAATCTGGATGCTGCTCCAAAATATCTATTCAAGCCTAAAATTGAATTTATACTTTGTGGTGACTTAAATATAGACTTCATTAAAGACAGCAACCAAAAGGAACAAATTTGTTCATTATTAAGAACATACAACCTTATGTATACAGTCAACTTTCCAACTAGAATTCAAAAAGATTCCAAAACAGCTATTGATAATATTTTCATAGATATATCTAAAAATAAGTACCATGAAATCCAACCTTAACTAATGGACTTTCAGACCATGATGGACAGTTGCTTAAAATCAATTATAACATTCCCCATTCCAAAATAACGAATCATGTATCCAACTACCGAGTCATTAACAGTGAGAACATAAAACTCTTTAATTACCAGCTTTCAGAACAATCCTGGGAAGAAATATACAAAAAGAACAATATGAATGACAAGTTTAACTCCTTTCTAAATATTAAGGATTCATAACTCAAGTTTTCCATCTCATGTAAAGAAAATTATTAACAGACCTAGAAATGGCTGGTTAACACAAGGTATTAAGATATCCTGCAAACACAAAAGAGAACTCTACATGGCTACTAGAGAAAGTAACTGTGAGAAACATAGACAACACTATAAAGAATATTGTAAAATTTTAAAAAAGGTTATAAATGTAGCTAAAAAACTCTGCTATGAAAAGCAGATAGTCCTCAAATAACAAGCCTAATACAATATGGAAAATTATAAAAAAACGAGACTGGTAAACATCACACAAAAAATGAAATAAAAGAAATTACAGTAAATCATATCACCACAAAAGAATCACAAGAAATAGCAACATTATTTAATGAGTATTATATTCAGTTAGCAGAAAATTTACTGTTACAGTCCAAACAACCTGTGGAGGACCCTATTTTATATTTGAAAAAAAGCAAGCTTAGAACAACCTATTTGTACAGAAATAGTACCCATGAGCACAATAGAAGTAAATAAAATGATAAAATCCCTCAAAAGCAAGAATTCATCGGGTTATGACGAAATAACTACTAAGATATTAAAACTATGCGCCGATAAAATTAGCAAACCTTTAAGTCATATATGTAACTTCTCCTTTGTAACAGGGACTTTTCCTGGCAGGCTAAAATATTCTACAGTTAAACCACTATACAAGAATGGGCAAAAGTCACAACTGTCGAACTACAGACCAGTATCATTACTAACTGCTTAATACTGTATAGAATGGGGATTAAAAGTAAATGAAAAGAAAACACAAATTGTAGTGTTTAAAAAAGGAGGGAAATTGGGTAAACAAGAGAGATGGATTAAAGGGAGAAATGAATATAAAGTGGTGCGAGACTGTACCTACTTAGGGATAAATATAGATGCAGGAGGTAAATGGGAGAAACAGAAGAGATCAGCTCTGGCAAAGGGGAGAGCAGCAGTGACAGCTGTTAGACAATGTTTATTTAAAATGTCAGAGTTGGAGATGAAATGGTTGGAAAGATTATATAATTCAGTGGTTGAGGCACGAATGTTATATGGGATTGAAATATGGGGGCTGGAAAATGGGTGGAAAGTGGTGGACATGGTCCACAGAATATCTTGTATGGAAGTACTAGGTTGCCAACAGCTACAGCAAATGAAGTGGCTCAAATTGAAATGGGACGAGTAACAAGAAAAGGAATGGTTATGGAGAGAGCCTTGAAATATTGGCACAGGATCTTGAATTCTGATGATGATAATTTATTACAACAATGTCTAAAATACCAAGAAACTAGTTTAAAAAATACGGGATGGGTAAATGAACTAAGAAATAACCTTGAGAATAATGGCATGGGAGATGTTTGGAGGAAAAGAGAGGCAAATCACAAAAGTTTTTGGAAGAGTATTAGAAGAAGATTTGATGACATTGAGATACAACAATTATTTAGTCAGATAACTGAGAAGAGATCTTTGATTTTTTATGTTAACATAAAAAAACACTAGGAAAGAGAGAAATATGTAGACAACACAAATAAAGAAGAAAGAGGAGGTATAGCATGGTTAAAGGCAGGAATATGGAGTGTAAAAGGGAAGCGAAACGGCTATGCACAAGGTGAATGTCCATTATGCGGAGAAAGTGAAGATATACAACATATTATATTTGAATGCAAAGAAACAGAGATTTGGAGAAAAGAGAGTTTATGGTATGGAATGAATAGGAATAAAGATATACATACAATTCTAGATAAAAACTGTAAAAATATGGGTAAATACTTAATGAAAGTAAAAAATAAATGGATATGGACAGTTAAAAGAGAAAAAATAATGTAAATAAAAATAAATATAAGAACTACTAAATGTATCAACATGCAATTGTAATTCACAACGACTGCTCATCTTAGTGGCCAGGGCCAAATAGAGAAGGCAGTCTAAATATGTAATAACTTAGTGCTCAAATAAATTATTCATTCATTCATTCATACTAACTGCTTTCTCCAAAGTATTTGAAAAACTTATGTTAAAACGAATATGTCACCACCTAATTGAAAATAATATTTTAGCAAAGGAGCAGTTTGGATTTAGGAAAAACATGTCAACCAATGATGCCACTTTCAACTTAATGAATGAAATTTTGAAATCATTGATAATAAATGTAATGCACTGGGAATATTCTGTGACCTATCAAAAGCTTTTGACTGTGTAAATCATAACATACTCTTATCAAAATTATCATATTATGGCATTACGAATAAAACATATCAATGGATTGCATCTTACCTATCAAACAGGCATCAAAAGGTTATAATAAATACTGCAGATAATTCCAAAATATATTCCAAATGGTCAGAAATAAAGCATGGTGTTCCACAAGGTTCGATTTTGGGTCCATTATTGTTTCTAATATATGTCAACGACCTCCCCAGAGTAATAAATGAACATGCTCACCCAGTTCTCTTTGCTGATGATACAAGTATTATAATTAAAGAGCACAACATCAGTCGCCTCTTAGAGTTATCCAACAGTATTTTCAGTGTGCTAAATAATTGGTTCGATAGTAACAAAATTCATATAAACTTTGAAAAAACTAAGTATATCAATTTTCGCACCAAAAATAAAAGTATTGCAGACATAAGAATTGAACATGAAGGCAATGAAATTACTGAAACTTGTAGTATAAAATTTCTTGGTCTTATAATAGATAGATCATAATATGAATTGGAAAGACCATATTGACTGCATCCTACCAAAACTAAGCTCTGCATGTTTTGCAATTAGATCATTAATTCGTTTTACAAATAAAAGAATCTTAAAAACAGTATATTATGCTTATTTTCATTCAATTATGACTTATGGAATAACATTTTGGGGAAATTCAGTAGACGCAAAAAAAATATTTCTTTTGCAAAAAAAGGTAATAAGAATAATGGCATGTGTAAAGAAATCAACTCATTGTAAACCACTATTCAAAACATTTGGAATTCTACCATCAGCCTGTGAGTATATTTTAGCTGTACTTTTAACTGTGGTTGACCACCCAGAAGTGTTCATAAAAAATTCAGACATACACAGCAAACAAACCAGAAATGGGTAGGACTTACACAGGCCAAGCAATAACCTACAAGTATTCCAAAAAGGGGCTTACTACAATGGTATAGTATTATTTAATTCACTTCCATCATATATTAAGGAACTGAAAACTAATACAAATAAATTCAAGTTAGCATTGAAAAGATATCTCATCACTCACACCTTCTATACAAAGGAGGATTTCTTTCATTCAAAAAAATGACTGACTATAAAATGTTACCAAATTTTATAAATATGTTAAGTATAAATAATATTGTTTTAAATTGTTTTAGCTCTAACGTACTCTACATAAGAACCACAATTTATTTACATACAAGTACACAATGTAATTATGTATTTATGACGTAATCTACATCCTAAAGTAGACTAGCTTTCTTTAAGCTGGTCTAGCTCACTATAGGGTCTACAGATTGAGATGTTATGTTATGTTATGGTGCTTTGAGAAATACCAGAAAAACTGTTTCCATGTAAACAAAATAAAAAGAAAGCAGTTAGCCTGGTATGCTCAGTGTGACCAACCCAGAGATAATGGTGTAAAATACTCGAAGAGGTCACCTGAAGCATATTCTGGTAGCAGTATGCCATGACTTCAGTTTGAATCAACCACTCCACCTTTGGTTAGAATATAGAAAGTCGCAACCTCTGGTTTTAACTTTCAGTAGTGTTGCTGTGAATCTCAATGCCATTACTCATGCTGGAAATTGGTAGTATGTTTCTGTACTGTCATGGAATGTATTACAAGGGCATTTGTTTGAACAAGCATATGATTTTGTTTATATATCAGTTCATTCATCAAATCAGTTGTGAAGCAATTGATCATGGTAATATTCTGTTCCAGTGTTTACAGTTGGTTCAAATCTTTTTACAACACTGTGGTGTCACTTGTTTAGGTTCATTCCAGTTTCTGCCCAGCATAAATATGCATGTTTCATGTACTTAAAGAACTTGAATCAACGAAAGCAAATATTTTCAAGCCACACTACTTGGCCTTGCTTAAATAAAGCTTTTGCTTAAAGCCATAGTGTCCCCTGCAGTTCTCTTAGCATTTTGCCAGATACTCTACATTGCAGGATGAATTCTTAAAAATACTCTTGAATTGGTACTGCCTTTCAACATGTTTTCTTTTTCCTGTGATTCCAACTTCATCAAAACAAGAAGTAGAACATAATAAACAGAAGCTGTAGTACCTCATCACCAAGCAAAAAGTTCAGAAGACACATTACCATACTGAAGGCCCTCAGTTTGGTAATGTGATGATTTCGGGAACCCTGTCAACTACAACAGTCCAAGAAGAGCCTTTATATCCTCCATATCTGTGTTCAAGACATCTCAAAAATGCCTGTATTTTGAGTTAATTTGCTGAAGCATTATATTGATGTATTTTAAAATTTCATCATTGAATGAGTCAGGGAAGAAAATAACTTCCAACAATCTATTACACTCATTTCTTCTTTTGCAGTGCTTTTGATTCCAGGAGGAAACAAAACAATAGCTCTTACTCTTTGACAATTCTTACTTAAAAAGTGTATGAACTCTACAAACTGTTAAATTATCCCCTATATAGATATGCAGGCCCTACACTAGCTGATAGTTCTTCCTCATTAGCTGATTGTACACACAGCTATTGTTCACATATCTATCACACCTTTTTTCTTTCTTTTTTTCTGCAGACTGCATATTTGGATGTTCTAAGAAATCATTGAGCACTTCACCCATATCTGAAAATTCAGAGGCTCACTTCCATTCATAATTTCTGTCTACTGAAATATTTGTTCGTGGTTGTTAAAAGCAGTATGTCTACTATAATTTTCAGCAGGAATGCATTCATTGGACATGTGCAGAAAGCCAAAAAAAGGTTAACGTGTTGAACATGGGTGAATGTAATGCTCAGAAAGAACATGCACTTGTAACAATTAATTATCAGCAAATGACTATGTATCAGCTATTCATTGAAATAACTTTCCACATTTTAACATTGAGATAGGAAACTAGCAAGAATGGCATTTACCAACCATGGTCTATTTTTATTTCATCATTTACTAAACACTTACGCCCAATATATGACCAACTAAGTGCATGACCAATGACAGACTAGAGAACTTATATTTACTGCTGCCACAGCCATCAGCATCACCTTGTTATTGCTTCTATTGCTGGTGTGGTTATGTATTTTTCACAATTCTCAGTAGTTTGTATCAATGTATGCTTTTTCATTCAGAAACGTACTGCTAGTTGGGTTTCTCTCTGTATGTATATTTATTCTGCCTCAGATGTTCTTTCTTGTTTCGTTTGTCCACATTAACTTTTGGTTGATTTTATTTTTGTAGTATTAATCTGTAAATTCCATTTTCTTTTTTCTATGCTCCATAATTTTTACTTTATGAAGGCTTTTCACACTCTTTAAATCGTATGTAATGCTTCATAGACTTGAAGCTGGTATGAAAACTACACTCTTTTCAGCTGTGAGAAAAGGATAAATCAAGATAAATCTTCAGGCACCATTAGAAGTATGACAGCAGATAATCAAATACATTTTACTGTTTACCGAAATAAATTCATGCTCTCTTAATCCAATACTCCTTATTACTGAATTAATTTTTTTGTAAGGTTTCCTTTACTAAGCTGAATAAAGGAAAATGGTTATAATATTTTGCAAATTTCTTTTTCAGATGGCGTTGCATACTGTTTGGGAAAAATAAATGGAGATTGTTGGTATTTGTATACTTTGAATCCACTTGAAGGTGAAGATAACAACAAACAACTTTGGAGTGTACCAGAACCAGACCAGACTTTGGAAATACTCATGTCCGATTTGGATCCAGCAAAGATGAATATCTTTACACGGGAAGAGTCATCCTCAGCTGCAGAGGCTACCCAGGTGTGTGAATTTGTGAACCTCTGTGTATGTTTACAATCATTTTCCAGGAGTCTAACTGAAATTTCATTTTGCATACCTATTGAATTTAGAATTTCTTACAAGAATTCCAGTGCTACATTTAAGATATTTGTAATCATTAGAGGAAGATACTTTACCAGTTTCTCTATTAGATACAAGGTCTTTCTTTTTTCCCCTACATTGGGCTGAGAAAGGGAACTTCAGCTCAAGCCACTAAGCAAACACAGCATTAAAATGCAAGTTTAGGAAAAGAGAAGATTCAAGGCTTATTCATTTTCATAGATATATAAGTTCGAAGCATGTATGCTCTTTCATAATAATAAACTCAGTGAAATGTTAACAGAGCCAGTTCAGATTCTTCAGTCCAGTAGCAGTATTAGTTTATGCTGTTGCCTGTTGCACTGATTGACAATGTGTACTACCCATCTGTGGTCATACCCCAAACCCACAATTAAAACTTTTGCACAGCTAGAAGCTGAAGAATTCATTTTTGTAGTAATTCTGTGTTATATAGGCACTCTCATTGTACTGCTAATGTTGGAAATTGCGATATTTCTGCACAGGTGAAGAAATTAAAATGTTTGGCTGTTATTTAACTCAAGAGCGAAGACCCATTCTTTTAGTTAAGAAGCAGTAGGAAGTTTTAGTGCTCTCTTCTAAATATTCCATTGTTTTGTAAAACATCACTTTTGCTTATTTTATATGCTTATTTGTAGGACCAATGCTCTTTCAGGCTTATATAAGCATAGGTACATTTCCGAGTATACTTGCCCATTTGGAGCCCAATTGCTGTATTGGGTGAAGGAATGTGGGATGAGGCTTAGTTTATATAACTGTGCAGCATATGTGCTGCATACTTTTATTTCTAAGCAAGTTCTCATTGATGTGCCTTGTAAATTTCAAGCACTAAGAGCTACAAATACATAAGCAGGATGGATATTAAGTTTTCTTTGGTTGTGATAAAGGACATAACAAGAACAAGATTAAAGCTAGGAAAAACACTCTTGTTGCTGTTCATGGTACAGGTATACAGCACTTATTAATAAAATGGAATATTGATATATTGAACCATACAGTTAATTTTAAATGAGTAGGAAATTATTCACTTACAGGCATTTATATGATACCCTACTTTTTTCTTTTAATTACTTCCTATATTTTACTCTGACATGTAAGTGATTTATTGTTTATAGTGCAGTGCACAGCAAGATGTGTTAGAAGAGGTATAAAATAATCAGTACCTCAGTATGCAAATATTAGCAGTAATCTCTTCATGCATACATTGCAAATTATCAGTCATTAATGAGAGTGACAGAAAGAGACAGAGGGAGAGAGAGATATGTGTTTCTCTGTAACCAGTCTTAATTCTGCAATGGTATTGGATTATTAATTGACTGGTGCCTGCTCAGCATTGTAAAGCTTTATAGGTAGCAGTTTGTGGGTCACATAAACCAATATTCTGCTGGAGAAAGCTTGATGGTGACCACATCATCTCCCTGTATCACTGAATAATCGACTACCTCTGCCATGCACTTGCAGGAATGAATTTGCAGTTGGTTGGTAGGCCTAGGTCTACAAGGGCTGTTGTGCCACAGATGATGATGATAATAAATAAATTAAAATGAGTTTTATTTATGGACGCTCTTTAACTACTATAGGTCTTAGTCTCCCATTCTATATTGGGCATGAAATACCGGACATTTTGCTCAAAGGTTTCTCTATCAGGCTTGAGATTATTTTGCGTACCGTAAATCTACAACATGGGACCAATGGCTTTATTTCCTGTCCGAAGGAAGCCATGCTAAGGAATTTTACACCCAAAAAAATCCATTGCCCTCCACCGCATTTGAACCCGCAACTATGGTGTTGATGATGATGATGATCATCATCATCATTATTTGTTTATTGAGTGAGGTATCGTTCTGGAAGAGCATAATGGTTTGTCCATGATATCTGAGCAAGTTGTCTCAGTTGAGTAATTACTGTTAAAGGTGTTCATCAAGTTTTCTAAACCTCCAATAAGGAATATAAAGCCTGTAAGATGCTAAAAATATGGTTTCACTCCAGCAGGAAAAGGATGGAAAGAGAATGGAAAATTAAATATCTAAAGGTGATTGCTAAGATTGTGAATGCTAAGTGATGCTTGTTTCATCTTGCTTCCTTAACTGTTGGACATAAAAACGTTTATTGAGATTTGTGTCTCAATTTCAAACCAAACATTTTTTGAAGGATAGCAGTTTTTGGATGAATATTAAATATGAGGTTTTCTGAGAGCTTAATTGTTTTATGAGTGTTATTTATTGTGTGCATACTTTTCAATGGTCCCATGCAGTGGCAGTCAGGGCTGTTTTATAACTTTCTGATTAAGAAGATCATTAATAGTATTCTTATGGCTAACAGCGAGCCCTGAACAACTTCGGTAGTATTTGGTATTCTTAACTGTGCTGGTTGTGGTGATGTTTGTTATCTATTATGTTGTTAAGCACCCCAAAGTGACTGATCGCAAATTTTGTATGCCTTATATGCATGTCTTGTTTTTCCACTATTCTTGGCACTGCAGTATCAATTACAACAGATTGTGATTACTGTATTCCTATTCTGTGCGATTTGGAATGAAAACGTGCTCTTAAAATCACTGCAGAGCAGTATAAAATATACATTGAATATTGTAGGAACAATCCTATTATGATAACTGGGAGGCTCACTCCAGCTAGTGATCCAAAAGAATTGGAGAGCAAATGGAAAGAATGTGAAAGTGCTGAACAGATATGGCAATGGGCCGCAGAAGGATATGAAAGGATGGAAAACTGTAAGTTTAACATATTCTGTTGTACATTTTAAGAATTTGTATTAGTATTCTTACAGGTGATCCTACATATTATTGTTGGTTATTGGAATGCTATTACGAGAATGCTTGACCACATGGTAACCATTGAATCGCAATAGCAGCGTGGCTGTATTGTTTGTGCATAAATTGAAAGCTAACATAATAAAGTGTTGCTCAAACAACCAACAAGTGCTGCATACATTATTTATTAGTAGAATATGTATATCTATAATAATAGATGCAAAAGTGCAAAAGTGCTGTGCCACCTGTTAACCAACCTGAGCATTGCAAAAGCAGAATGGCCATATTCAGTATTTGTATAATTTGAAAGCTAACATAATCAAATGTTGTTCAAACAACAAGCAAATGTGGCACACATCATTGTTAATTAGTAGAATATATGTTACAAAAATAAAATAACTTGTCAAAATTAGCTTAGGAAACTCTACATATTTCAAACACAAGCATACAGTCCTAGAGCATTATATTCACACCTAGCATATCTATCTTTTCACAGTCTTATATGATCAAAACCGTTAAAACGTTTATTGTTTTTATCAGGCTTGATGTTTAAGTGTTTTGTTGTAAAGCAGTGCAAACAATGCTTTCTCCAAAGTAACAGCAAAGTATTAAAAAGGATCTACATTTGATATTTTCTTTGTAATAATCTCTAACCACTATCAAATGAAGTATGAGTTCTGGTGCATCTTAAATATGCACCTTCTATGTTTATATATCTTACCATTTAGCTTGAAAGAATTTATGTTGCAATTTTGCATGAATTTTGGTAATTGTTTACTTTCTCAACAGCTGGTGTGGCAGAGTCAAAGTTATAGTTTATAAGACCTTCTGACCTAGGCTAAAATTTCGAGAGTTGAATGGCATAAAATTAAATGTAAAAGTTTGATTACAAAGATAATTTTGGAGGAAAAAATGAATATCACAAAAAGCATACATTTCTTCGTAGCCACAGGTAACAATGTGAACAATGCTGCTGTGATACAAAACTAAACAAATGTGACTATTCCTTTACTATTGCCATGTAAATGCTGTATTTCTCAGTTACAAAAGTAAAAGAGCTCCTCAAAAATTAGGTTAAGAAACTCTTTATGTATATTTCTCATACAAGCATATCGGTACTCCTAGGATATTATTTTCATGATTAGCATATCTGATGGTTTCACTTTACGGCATATGAAATAACATTCTTTTTAGGTTACTTACCTCCTATGGTGTTCTTTATTCATTTGAGCTTCTAGATCAATGAGCACTAAAGTTACATCCATTCTTCAGCAGCAATAATAGTTTTGCTAGCACTAAGAACAGTCTCGGCTCTTGGTATTGCTAACCATAATTTTATTCCTCTCAACAAGATGTTGTTGCAATGTCTCATAATACCAAATAGCATTTGGTTAGCAGCTTTAACAAGTCGTTAAACTTTAACCAGGTGTCACAGAATATGTGTGATTGTATCTCAAAAGTGAATGTTTTGAGCTATAATTCTTTAAAGTTTTAACATATTATAGCTTGTAGAAATGATAGGTACTGAAATGAACAAATAATAAAAAATATTCAATTATTAATCAGCATTTCTCGTGTCAGATGAAAGGTAAACTCATCCCAGATACTGTGCATATGATAACATCAAATGCTTGAAACCTAGAGTTACTGTGTTGCTACTTAAAACCATTGGTTTTAGCACCCGTAACTTTTAGTAGATCAACTAATTTGGGATATGTACCACTTCTTTTGTAACAGAAAATTACCAGGCTATCATACATTTAAGAAGAGTTGAAAGACTTTCATGAATTGGAAATAATGCAAATCTTTTCACATGGTTAAGGTATTAAATCAAACAGTGACTGACCCTCTGCCTATTATATTCCGCTGCTTTGGAGCTGAAAATAACATACAGCAATAAATTGTTCCTTAATTGTAAATGTTTCCTACACCTTTGTTAGAGAACCAAACTGTGTGCTCTTCAGAAGCAGTTTATAACAACATTCGTTGAAAGTTATGTGAAAGAAGCAAATCTATGCACTGTGCTAACCAATAGATAGGGCCCTAAAGACTTGGTGGAGGTAAATTAGACAAATACAAACACTATTAAAAAAAAATGGCCTCACTCTTGAATGGTAATATATGACTAAGCTCTTCGGATCAAGGCCTCTACAGATGTTGACTGATTTCAGAGGTAGAAGGAAAGTACATGTTTTCAATAAGACACTGGTGCTACCTACAGCAGTCCTTCAGGTGGACTGCAGCTGTGGCTGGGTGACAAAAGTGATGCTATTGAAATGCGACGTTGCACCATCTTTATATTCGAACCTCATATTTTCTATACATTTTTTCATTGTTTTTGTGTTTATGTTCAATGCAATTTAGAAAATGTGTATTTTAAGTATTATTAAATTAATTATCGGTATAGCATCACCTTCTTCCTTTCAGTGCTAACATCCTTCCAATGATTAAAAGGAAAAGTATGTAATTGTTTATTTTATAAACATTAAATAATTCATTTAAAATATGCATGTATTTCTATATCATAAACGTATTCAGTGTACTTATAAAACTTCGTAATACATAACTACATTTTTTAAATGAAAAGAATGCTAGGTTTGGTTTGGTTTACTACTACTTGGAACAGTGTTGCCAACAGTAAAATAGTTTTTTCAATCAAATTTGGCATAAAAAAACTAAAAATGGCCCCAAAGAACTAGATTTCTGTTATTCATTCTATATCTTAAAAATAATAAATCTCAACCCCTTGCATTGAATTAAATGACATAAAATAATACACCTAATCTAAAAATTGAGGAAAACATCTATGAGGTGTTGATCAAGAAGTTTACGGAATGAGGCCATAAACACAACACAATGCTTTGATTCGTCTATTCTGCACTGTCACACGTGAAGTGGTCTCCTTGGGAGTTGATGCACTTGTTCCAGTGCTTTTGCCACTGCTGGAAGTACCTCTGGAAGTCATCTTCTTTAAACACATTCAGAGCCTTCTGTGATTTGCGATGGATAACATCAATGTCCTCAAAATGGTGTCCTTGGAGTCGCATTTTAAGTTGCGGGAAAGGAAAAAAGTTTGCTGGAGCCAAATCTGGAGAATAGGCAGGATGGGGAGCAGTATTCATCCTATTTTTATCTAAAAATTGGCGGACAGAAAGGGCTTTGTGCACGAGTGCATTATTGTAATGCAGGAACCAGTCACCAGTCCTCCATTTCTCTGGCCATTTGCATCGCACACTCTCCCTTAATCTTTGCAACACTTGTTTGTAGAACACTTGATTCACTGTTTGACCCTGTGATACAAATTCCTTATGTACAATTCCTTTAATGTGAAAAAGAAAAGAAAAAAAAAATCATCATTGACTTCAGGTTGGATCGAACTTCTCTGGCCTTTTTGGGGCATGGAAATGAAGGACTCTTCCATTGTGAAGATTGTTGCTTTGTTTCTGGATGGTACCCATAAATCCATGTTTCATCACCAGTAATAAATTTGTCCATAAGCTGTGGGTCATTTTGAAGCTGTTCTTTAAGATCTGTGCAGGTAATTATGCAGCTTTCCTTTTGGTCATTTAAAAGGAGGTGGGGCATGAACTTTGCAGCAATTCTTCTCATGTCCAAATTGTTTGTAAAATGCTTTGAACACTTCCAAATGAAGGTCCTAATGAATCAGAAATTTCTCTTATTGTAATACACCTACCATTTAATACCATTTCCCTCACTTGATTGAAATTTTCATCAGTTTTGCGGGAAGTGGGTCACCCCAAACGATCTGCATCCACAACTGATGTCACACCACTTTTAAGTTTTGAAAACTTCTGAAATTCTTGAGTTTTGCTCATTACTTCCTCCCCATAAGCTGTTCTTAGCATTTCGTAGGCTTCTGTTGCAGTTTTATGGAGTTTAAAGCAAAATTTGATCTTTGTTCTTTGTTCTTCATAATCTAGCATTTCCGCTAGACAGAAAAATCGCAGTAGGTGCAAAATATGCATTCACTTCAGAGCTTCTACCTCTGCACTGCAAGTTGGCAGAAAGTCATGTGAACTCTCATTGTTATCAGGAGGGAGCGCTGCATGCACAATTTTGGTAAGAATTAAAGACAGATCAATGGCAAAATTGTTGTGAAGCCATTCTGGAAACCTTTCTGATCACACCTCATAGATCATCACCAATGATGCCCTTATCCTCATCATGGGAAAGAGAAATTGAATTGTGGAAGTTGAAGCTGCAGTGGATGGAGAAGATGCAGTAGATGTTGATGATCTAGATTTATATGCTGCCACTGTGCCCATTCCTTTTTAGGATGGTTACAGGAAGTTCTTAATTGTTGCAGCATTGATTATTTCAGCAAAGACCTGCACTAATTTCCAGTGTAGCACCTTTTTATTGTGCATGCAATTCTTTGCTTTTGTCTTCACCAGATTTAATTGGCTAAATATCCTTTCAATCTCTGTGTTTGACCAAGAAAGCACCAGCTTAAATAAAGCAAAGTCTGTAAGTTCTTTGAAAGGATTTTCCCCACTAGCATCTTGATATAAATACCTCACACCAAAAATTGGCAGAATTATTGACATTCTTCCATTGTTTAATGGTCAAGTTTTGCCACTGCAATTCTACTTTCACAATTGTTTCGCTATCCAATTGTGATGCTTCTAATAGCGGAATTAATGGTTCCTTTACCATAACAAGTGCCTTTGAGACAGCAAGAAGAGACAATTTCCTTAATATTTTAATGTTATCAGGCAATCTCTGCTGTAGCTGAGCAAAGAAACTAATTTTAAACACCTTTGTCTAACAGTTTTTTCTTATTGTTCTGTTATTTTATTTCTCACTTCTAAAAGTTTACTATCAAACAAATTACATAGGTACGGCTTTGGATCTAGATGTTTCTCAAAACCAACATCAAGGAATTTTCTCAGCACTGGATAGGTGGGAATGACAATTACTTTAAAAAGAGAATGATCATCTAATAACTTGCACGGGTGTACACCATTTCCCTCGTAACTTTTATTTACTCTTTGAAGATCAGATAGAATAGGTTTAAAAAACAACAAATGTGCTAATTTGAGCTCATCACTGAACATAAAATAGAGTAGTACTGTCCAAAATGCTTCACAGTGTGTAAATCTGCACAGGTGCACACAGTGCACTGCACTGTGAAATAGTGTCAGCAGTGGAGGGAAAACCTTGCGGGAGGAGGAGTTGCTGCTAGTGAGACAGATTGCTCCAGCGATAGAGGAGAAGGTGCGCGCACATTACCAATGGACATTGCTGCAGTAGATGATAGTGAGTTACTTGGTCATTAGCACACTAGCTATCAATTCGGGAAGAGTGAAAGGATTGTTTTCACGAATTATGACTACTTCTAAAAAGGGAATGAGCGGGGATGCACTGCAGCAATTCAAAAAATAATGGGAATTACAGTATTTTTTTTGCATCAAAGGAAGAAAACTCAAAATGTTTAGTTTGCTCTCAAATAATGGTGGATCATCACAAGTTTACGATAGAATGCCATTATAATGCTGTTCACAAGAATGACTTTGATGCCATACTTGACAAAGAAAGAGAAGCGAAGTTGAAAGAACTCAAAGATAGTGACTAAACACTTAAAGAAGACGGTAATAAGGTAAGGTTGTAATGTGCATATTAATAATTATAACTAATATGATTTTCCGGGCTGTTATGCCGTGGTCTGCTGAAGAAAGATTTCCCAGATGTTTCGTCCACAACTGCGGTGGACATCTTCAGTGGCGCGGACTAAGTCTTCTCGGTGAAAGTATCGCAGCGTCTTTCACCGAGAAGACTTCGTCCGCGCCACTGAAGATGTCCACCGCAGTTGTGGACGAAACGTCTGGGAAATCTTTCTTCAGCAGACCACGGCATAACAGCCCGGAAAATCATATTAGTTATAATTGTGACACCGGCCGTGAAAACCTACGATCTTACATGCATATTAATAGTTTTCAAATATTCTGAAAAAATTGTAATCTTTGTAAAAAATATGTTTTAATACAATATGCTATTAGTTTTTATGTTATGTAATTTTACCAAGTTAAACACCTACACGTGCATACAAAAAAAGTGGAAAGAAAAAGTGCCTTTGCCTGGTGTGGACAGATTTTTCTTGCTTTCGTTTTTGAGTACTGGTATGGGGCAAAAGAAAACAAAAGTACGTTCTATTTTTTCGTTTATTTTAATTTAATGTTTTAGTAATTACTGATTTTTAAAATATTCTAATTTCTTTAGCTGTATTTATTTGAAATGTTTTTGTGATTGCTAATTTTATGTTGTTGCAGGAGGAAATGCAAATTAAGACAGCATTACTGCAGGCTAGCTACAACATGGCCTTAAACATAGCCAGAAATGGAAAGCCATTTTCTGAAGACGAATTTGTCAAAGATTGTCTCATCGATGTTGCTGGAGTTTTATGTCCCTCACTTGTCAGAAAACTCAGAGCAATCCACCTGTCGCATCAAACTGTGGCTCGTTGAATATGTGTGTTAGCTGATGACATTTATAGTCAATTAATAAAATATGCTGAAAGGTTTGTAGCATATTCGATCGCATTGGATGAGTCAATAGACATTTCTGATACCGCACTATTAGTACTATACATACAGGGAGCAGACAAATATCTCAAAGTAACCGAAGACCTTCCGGATCTTGTGCCAATAGAGGGCACCACAATTGGAGAAGACATTTTAAAAGCCGTTGAGGAAGCAATCAATGCCATTGGAGTGGGTTGGGAGTGGCTTTTTCTGTTACTGCAGATGGAGCTTCAGCAATGCGAGGAGAGCTGAAAGGATTTCTCGCCCTTCTTAGGAAGAAACTCGGGTGCACAGAAGACTCTTTGCATGCAATCCACTGCTTCATACATCAGGAAGCGCTCTGTGCAAAATCAGTGAAACTTTGCGATGTAATGAATATTGTTGTGAAAACAGTGAATTATTTGAGATTGCACGGTTTGACTCATTCCCAGTTCAAACAATTCCTGGAGGAAATTGGAGAGGTGTACGGTGACATACTGTATTACAGTGAAATATGGTGGCTTAGTCGCGGCAAGGTCTTAAAACAATTTTTCGATATCCGAGTGGCTATAGCCGAGTTTCAAAAAAAAAAAAGCGAAAGGAGGAACCAAAATTAGAAGATGTAGGTTGAGTATTGGACCTAGCTCTGAACCTGAGTATGCAAGGAGAGAGTTATTTAATCACCGACATAGCAGAAAAGGTACAAGCTTTCAAGATGAAACTTACTCTGTGGGAAGGTCAACTGGAGTCATCAAATGCCACACATTTTCCCACATTAGCAACTGTTTCTGAAAGTGCCAAGTTTGAAAATTACATATGCACTGTGAAAGAAGTGAAACAGCAATTTGTAAATAGGTTTAAAGAGGTTTCAGATTCGTCTCGTTTGTTTCAGTATTTCTCGAGGCCTTTTATAGCGCATCAATTGACTTACAACTAGAAATTATCCATTTATAATGCAACGCACAGTTACTGGACAAGTTCTTTGCAGCAAAGAACTTGAAAGAATTTTATGAGAACTTTCCTCATCATGAATTTCCTCGCCTTCATCAAGAGGCTGCCAAATTCATAAGTAGGTTCGGTTCTACATATGTATGTGAACAATTTTTTTCAGTGTTGAAACTAAATAAACTAAGGTTGTGAGCAGGCATTTCAAATGAAAATTGAGAAGTTGTTTGCGCTTATCTGTAACACATTCATTTACGCCTGATTTTCAGGTGGTTGTTGGCTCACAGAAACAAGACTAATTAAAAAAAAAAAATATATGGAATTTATATTTTGTACCTTGGCAAACATGTGATACTTTTGTAGTTGTGTAAAAGTAGTCTATTAGCTAATTTGTTTCTGTATGTACATGCCATGATTATATTTTCATCCTTTTGCACAGAAATGTAATGAGTTTACTGATTCAAACTGTTCAAAAATAATAACCATACTTTTGATGTGGAACTCTTTTTTCTTCTTTCGTAGCCCATCCCTTAACGTGGCACATCATTTGATTGATAATTACAAGGTTTATAATAATTATGAATAATTTTGATTTTCTCGTAATTTGTAGTGACAATAATGATACCTGTGCTCTATAAAGTTCTGATCGGCGAGGGAGGAGACTTCCCCTGCTGTGCAAAGAGAAGGGGAAGCAAACAAAGATGGGAATGGAGAGAACTGTATAGGTTTGTGAGTCAAAGATGCACACTATGCGGACCTGTGCACACTGTGCAGAAGTTTGGATGCCACTGGAGTAGAGCATTTCAGCTAAGTAACATCTTTCACTGAGTCTAATAATTTCAAAATGAGTCTTTAACTCTAACGATTGATTAATTATTCTACGTACTGCAGGCTGAATAGATAACCACCTGGTGTCATAAGCCTGGGGGATTTTCAGTGGTTTGTCGCCTTCATTTAGAGTGGAAAAAAATTGGTGGTAAAAGAGTTGCTGACATGAAGACTGAGAAAACCAATTGTAAGTTTGTCTAACTAGAAAATCTAAATTTCTAGGAAGAGATTCCGCAGTTGCTGCATGAGGTTGCCAGTTGAATAGAATGGCACATGCACCTTATAAGTATCAAGTGTGGGACCTCCCTTTAAGTATTTGATATACTCCATTATTAATCCCCACTGTCACACTAGCATTGTCTGTTCCAATGCCTTGCAATTTTTGTAAATCTTAATTTCTTTCAATGCCTCTCTAATTCCAGATGCGATAGACACAGCATCACATCTTTCAAGTTCAACAAGTTCAAGATATGTTGAGACAATCCTATCTTACTGTGATAGACAACAGCTATTGCTAGAAGCTTAGTGACACTAATGTCAGCTGATTCATCCATTAAGATACTGTACATTGAATCACCAATATCACTTCTCAAGTCATTTGCAAAGTACAGTCCAAGAACATACTTAATAACAGCACTGCACTTTGTGCGATGTAGCTTAAACTGATTTGCAGCTACACTATCCCTGAATCTGTTTTTACACATTTCATTTAAATGATCACATGACATTATGGCACAATGTGCAAACACAAAAGGAGCAAGTGATGCTTCGACACTGATGCATTCTAAAGAATCCACCACTGGTTTGAAACTAAGGTGTGTCTATCTTTGGGAGGAAAATGTTGAAGTTGCATATTTGTGCTTTTTTGTTTTTGCATGAATTTCTAAGTCTGCTAACCGAGCTCTTATGTTACAATGACACTTTTTGCAGAATGCTTTTGTGTTATCACCTATAGCCTGAGATAACCATTCTACAAATTTTGAATTTTCCAACCATTCTTTTCAAAACTTTTGAGTATACTGCGGTTTTACTTTGCCCATTTTTAGTGTTAATCAAAAAACTATACAACTTTTTTCACTGGGATAAGCACATACACCTAATCATGGACACATCGTAAACTGAGAAGACAGACAACAATAGCACTGTCACATAAGCAGAGTTAATTTTAACTGCTAGTGCAAACAGTGGCAACTAGCGAGTAATTATAAGTAAAATTTACAAAATAGCATTCTGCCTACTTAAATTACTTTGAACACTGATATCAGTATTACAGGCAGCTACTGTGAAGAAAGCAGGCTTGAGGGATATTTTGAGTATATTTGTTGTCTCAAGTGTTCAGGTTATAAACAGTAAACATGAAAATGTAGCAAGCATAACATCACAGCATAATGCTTATTATTACGAGAATAAATAACAGGCTGAATAATTTCAGCAAATCAACAAGTTTGTATTACAATGATGCAATCCAAATGGTATATTTTTCCTGTGTATACTCGTACATCAGATATATCAAGCCATTCAAGGGTAAAGTGATCTCTAAATCACTTCTAGAAATGTAACAACTTCATAAAACCATATGATTTGGGAAAAAAACAGATTTCAACTAGATGTTCTTTTAAAAGAACTAGATTTCCCACTAACAACTAAGAGATGAATTTTCCAACAAGATAGTTGCTCAAAAAGGCCATATTTAGATGTAAAACAACTATATTGGCTACTCTGAGTCTAGGAGTGCTTTTATCAGTCCATTTATTCTACTCTAGAGCAACCCACACGGTGCTTTGGCACACAACTACTCTCAGCAACTGTCTGAATTAAAGGATACACCTTGCTGTTGATGTGTCAATTGAGTTATGGCTGCCTTGATAGATGTAGTGCTGTGTTAACTTTGATTAACGCAGGGTTTTCGCCATCTGAGGCTGCTCTAGAGACATACCAGAATGAACTGGGAGGGGTTGGGCTTGGCAATATAGGGAAGACCAACAGGTAGAAAAGTGATATAGCACAGGTTGTAAAAGATTTTCTACTCAGGAGGATGAATGTCTTCGGGTAGAGGTAGAAAGAAGACTCTTTTCAGAGTCTTGCTGAATTGTCTGCTGCTGAATTGAAGGCTGCTTCTCCCTTTCCTGGTTCTTTACAGACCATAAGGAATTGCTGTAGAGAGTTTGTTTTAGGCAACTACACAGCTGCTCGTATAGAGGTCCCTAACAACAAACACGCCGTGAACCACCTTTCATATGCTGTAGACTCTAGGAACATCTACTGGCAGAGAGTTAATCTTCGGAGACAAAGTTGTTGTCATATGATGGCCAGTGTGCATGTAACGACCATGTGGCCACCGATGTGATTGATGATATGTGGCTACTCATGCTCACAGTTGTCATGTAAGCATCTCATGTTGGAGCTAGATTACATTTGAAGGACCTTGAACGAATACATGAAGGTTAGACAGTTGGACCTATCACAACATAATGCAATTAATTTTAGCCCCATCTGCCATAGAAAGGTATCCTGATGGAACACTCCGGTTCCTAAAGAATAACCATAGCATTCACAAATCAATGATAGTTCAGCATTGATTCAATGAGCAAGAGGTTATCTCACTGACACCTCACTCTCTCAAGTCGCGTGATCTAAATCCTATAAAAATGTTTGGGCAGAAATAAAGGAGATTCTATGACATTCCTGTCTCCCGCCTCCCAGGATGTCTGCCCAGCTATGAGGTAGGTTTGATAATACATGGGATTCCCTGTCAGACCACATTATTTTCAATGGCTGATAGACTCCATGCCAAGAAAAATTAACAAGGTTTTTGAATATGAAGGATTTTGGACTGGATATTAAATTTTTTATTTGTTTTGTTTGTTTATCTTATTTTAATAGAGACCAAACAGTGTCTCCAGTGTAAATAATTATTTTAAAACCACAAGAGGAAAGGCCTTAAGGCAGCAACATGCATTTTAAAACTAAAAACATTTAAGCTTGCTCTTATACTTAAAATGTTAGTCATGTAAAAAACAAAAGAATTAAAAATAAAAAGTAAAGAAACTGTGTGAGGTTCGAATGCATGCTATCTGAAATCTATGGCTCATGACATAATGCCTTAAACTCCTCGGACACACTGACATGACAGTGTCAACTATTGTTTTAGATATGGTTGCTTACTAGAAAACAGTTCCTGACTACATTTTATTTCATCAATGCAAGCCTAGCATTTATTCACACTTCAGGTTTTAATGGAGAAGGAGATAAACTTATATGTTTTACACAAGGAAACAGTTGTGTCATTGAAGGTTGTTTCATGTCCATGTTCGCAATCACATCATGCAATGTTATTACAGCACTTAATCACATGTAGAAGCCTACTTGCAATTTCGGCTGTGTTTAGAAGCACGGAGTGATCTTTGTTTCTGACAAGTGGCCAAACAATCTTTGACTAACTGTACCTATTCACATTAAAGAATTTCTTTTCATTGGAGTTCAAAAACATTTACCATAATTGAAGGGTTTTAAGCCAGAGGTGACTATCCCTCAAAACTAAAAAAAATATATTTACCTATATCATCTTAATCAGATGTTTCTTATGTATAATGTGCTGCACTCTATGAAATTGGATAGGCACTACATAGTAAATGCTAATTCCATCAAGCCACATATGACTAACCAGAGACATCTAGTTAATCATTTCAAATGTCTTGGGAAAATAAATGCATGGAAATCAACAGTCAATTGGTTGTTACTAAACCTGTATGAAGAAGTTAAAATGTCCTGGTGTGTTTATTATAGGATATGGTTACTATATTTTGGAATTATGAGTGTTGAAACAGGAAGAAGGAGCAAAGAATCAAAGAAAAGAGAAAGAAAACAGAAGTTACAGGCAGGTTAGGAATATGTTAATACTAGAGGAAACATTGTCTCTAAAGAGTGTTTATGAATTCACCATGCAATTGCTCACTAAACTGTAACCAAAGTATAACAGCAGATAGAATTACAACATGAGCTGGGATGTTTAATCTGCTTTCATTATGAGTCTTGTTGAATGTATTAATAAAAAGACTCACTATACTATGGGTATTCTTCAAGGCATAAGTATACGACAATCTACAAGCTGCCACATTTGATGATAATGAGGACATTGTTGTGTGCAAAACTTTTTTCAAACAAACGTTACAGATTTATGAGATAAAATTGACCTCATCTTTGAAAAGAAGCAGATAAGAGGAGGGCTAACTGTGGACAGATGTGGTTGTAATGAACCCCATAATAAAACAACTCAAGAGGACAAATTTGTTTGGGATTTCATCAATGAATTTCCATCACACTATTCACACTATAGTATGAAGGACAATGGAAGTATAAAATGGTTACCTCCAGTTTGGAATTTGTCTATATTATACAGGATGTATAAAGAATGATGTAAGAACAGTTGGAAACCAGTGTGCTTCTCATTCTTCCTTAGTATTTTCAAGAATGAATCTAATTTGTTATTTTATATTCCTAAGAGTGACACCTATAATCCATGTGACGCTTTCAATCAAAAGTTGAAACAGACGTTATCTAAAGATGAAAGACAACAGACAGTGTACTGCCAGAAACATGATTGTGAAAAAGCTCAAAGTGCCAGGTTGAGGAAGGATAAAGGTGTAGGTAAAGCAAAATCGGTGTAAGAAAGAAAGTTCTCACCTTTGATCTGCAGAAAGCTATGCCAACTCCTCTTTTGTCTACAAATGTGGCTTACTATAAACAGTAGATGTGGACTTGGCATACATGATGCAACAATAAATACTGACTTCATGTATGTTTGGAATGAAGCTTCAAGAGGAGCACAGGAAGCAGGATCCTGTCCCCTCCCCCCCCCAAAAAATGCATTTGAAATTACTTTCCTCCAGAGGTGAATCACTTTATTTTGTATAGTAACAACTGTGAGTGTCAAAAGTGCAACATAAAAATGTCGCTTCATTTTATGCTTTATTGCAAAATTCTCAAACAGTGGAGATTATTAACTAGACATTTTTCATTCCACGACACAGCTTCAATGAATGTGACCAAGACTTTGCAGTCATTGTAAAAGCTAAAAAGTATAATCCTGAAGTGTACATTCCACGCCACTGGCTGGCTGAATGTAATTAAAAATCTATAAAGGGATCTTCAAAGTTTCATGTAACTGAGATTACATGTGATGATTTCTTTAGTGCTTTACAGTTTCAAAAACATACAGTGAATCAAAAGATCTTATTGATGGTAGCAAAGTAGGGTGGCTTAAAGCATCTTGGATCAGAATTGAGAAAGCGCAACTCAGATTTCTAAAAATGGAGCAGAACAATAATGATATATAATTTTCCACATTGAACTTGCAGAAGAGTAAAGGGAAGGAAGACCTCGTTTGAAAACATTCCACTCCTTTGTTGTTCCTGGAAGGAAGGGTATTAACACAGGAAAAGCTCAAAGATCCAGTGAATTTGTGCCATTACATTCCATATGCTCACCATGGGTTTTATAGGAAGTGGCAACACTGAGGACATTTCCATTTAGAAATCTAAATGGAGTAGTCAACTTGGTATTTCCCCAATTTTCATGAAATACATAAATAATTTTGTCAACAATAATTGCTGTATGCTAAAAAACAAATTGTGGCACCTAAGTTTGAAAACAATATACTTTTTATGCCAAAAATGAGTAACATCTTTAGTTTGAAAAGAAAATGTATTCTGTTTTATGCCATACATGACTAACATTTTCAGTGCATTAAAAACAAGATTTCTTTATTAAGAAGTTAGTATTTTTCTTACTGTTTATTTCCTTTAACACTTGTAGGTTGCAAATAAACGTTGTGTGGATACAAACCCTTGCTGTAGATTTAACTACCTATTACTTCTTTCCTTTACCCTACTATGTCTTCAAACCTCTTCCTTCTGGCTTAGTCATCTTTGACTTGCAACCCTTCAATTAATCTTAGTTTGCAGTGGAACAAGGGGTAGCAGCAAATATCTAAAGACTATTAAACTTATGTCCAACCGCTGAGTCATATAAATAACCTGCTTATCAGTTTGGAACCCAGCTACAAGAGAACAGAACTGACTTTTGTACATAAAGGTTATCAGGACTCATGAGTCAAACTTTCACCATCCCTGGCTTAAAACAACAATAAAAATTTAGTTTTATTTATGGATGCTCTTTAACTGCTGTGGTCCTTAGCATCCCATTGTATATTGGGCGTGAAAGACCGGTAATTTTGCTCAGAGGCCTCTTTATCAGGCTTGAGGTTCTTTCACATGCCGTAAATCTATGACATGGGACCACTGGCTTTACTTCCCTTCTGAAGGAAGTGATGCTAAGGATTTTTACACCCTTTGCCAGATTTGAACTCGCAACCTCGGGAACTAGAGGCTAGCATGGTAACCACTACACCACGGAGGACGACATTAAAACAATAATGCTAATACCACTTGTACTAAGCATTTTTAAAACATAATGTGCTTTTTGTTTTATTATTCAAGCAAATTCTATTTAAGTTATGTAAGTAAGCAATGTGGAACAGAAATACACATGCAAAGCAGTATCATGAATCCATAAGTTTAAATTTCGTAAACTTAGTAATGCTGCAAAGAGTAAATGAACCTGCAGAAAAATTAGCAAAGTTTATAATATAGTTGAGGTAAATGTGGGCTGTCAGTTTTGTGGATGCATTGTTATTACGAGGGTCAGTCAATAACTAATGCCTCCTATTTTATTTTTGTTTTGTAATTTGCAAGAAACTTAAACTTTGATTACACAGCATGAAAGCTACAACATTGAGGATTAAATTGTCACTTTTCAATGTACTTCCTGTCCTTTTCCACAGTTTAAGTCCACCTTTTAACGAGAGCATTTATTCTTGTGTGGTAAAACGCACAGTCTTGCTTCTGAAGCCATTGATGCACAGATGTTTTCACGGCCTCCGCAACTTGAAAGTGAATCCCACAATGAGCTACCTTTAGTGGCCCAAACAGATGGAAGTCTGATGGTGCTAGGCCAGGGCTGTATGGGGTGATGAGGCAAGACTTCCTATCCATTGTTCACAATTGCTTCACTGGTGTGACAACTGGTGTGTGGTTTTGCATTGTCATGCAAAAGCAGAACGTCTGCCATGGTTTTTGTTGGGCAAACTCGCTGAAGACGTGCTTTAAGCTTTTCGAGGGTGCTGACGTATTGCACAGAATTTATTGTGCATCCCTGCTCCAAAAAATCAACCAGAATCGCACCCTCTGCATCCCAAAACATGGTCGCCATCGCTTTCCCTGCCAGCGACACAGTTTTGAATTTTTTCTTCCTCGGTGAGATTGTGCAATGCCATTCCATGGACTGTCTCTTTGATTCTGATTCAAAAAAATGAACCTACATTTCGTCTCCAGTCACAGTTTTGTCAAGGAACTTCTCTCCCTCCAAATGGAAGTGCTGCAAGTGTTGGGAGGCTATTATTTTTCATGTCTCCTTATTCTGGTCCATTAACATTCAGGGTACCCATTGTGAACAAACTTTTGATTACACCAATTCATGAATAATCATCACCACACTGCCTTTACTGAGGGACGTAATGTGACACAATTCAACCGTTGTTACCCGACGGTCATCTTGAATGATCTCGTCCACTCACTCAATGCTGCGTGGAGTCACTGCAGTCACAGGTTTGCTGCTCTGTTGTTCATCAGCCAACGGTGTTGGACCTTCAGCTTCATTGCAGCAATGAACCCATGTTCTAACCATGCTGACATCCACTGTTGCATCACCATTCACCTTTGTGAGCCTTTCATGAAAGCGAATGGGCATTTCACCTCCCGCATTCAAGAATTCAATGACAGAACGCTGCCTAATATGAACATTGATGTCAGCCAATTTTCAACAAGCAGCAGTGCTGCCACTGGTTGACTTAGGGAGTTACTATTGCGGTGGAGTGGAGAAGAAGGTTTGAGGAATTGTGCCAAATTCAAATTGTTTGCATAAGTAACTTAGTTCAGGAGAAAAAAAATAGGAGGCATTACTTATTGACTGACCCTCGTGTATAAGCCAAAATATTAATTTGCAATGTTTCCAAAGCTCTCAGTTTTCCACAAATCATAATTTATTTTGTTAAACTTTTCACTGCTGAAGCACTTTATAACATGCAATACGCTCCTTGTGGAGTAATTTTTAGAAAAACTTAACTTTTTTAATACAATAAAATGGCATTCAGAATTAAACTAAATAGGTGAAATATTCACCAGGGGCTACTCTGATGATTGCAGATTAAGTCTTGTGTTAAAAAATGTCCATTTGTAAATTTGTTAAGACACTACATGCAATACACATCAACAGGGTTGTCAACAAGAGGCCATCAACAACACAGTCATTCTGCACTTGATTATTAGTTTTTATTGTTCAGTAGCACTTGTTCTGTAGCACTTTAAAATGTGTATCAGCATTTATGGAAGTAAATTTTAAGCCAGGGTGTCCACACCAATACCCAGTTACTAAAATAAGTCAGTAAGTCTTAACTTATACACCAGACATTGGCAAAATGAGTCGGTATTTGATATCACCTCAAAAATGTGTAAGTGTGCAATACCTTTCAAAGCAAGAGTATATACATAAGCCTATGCCATAATTGGCACACATATACCTACTTCCTTCCTTTTTTTGGAGCTGCTTTTGAATTAGAACACACATGGCATTGCTTCCTGGGGTTTTGTTGCTTTTGTGTTGGTGGAACAGGTGATGGGAAGTGTCTTTCTATCAATCTCAGAGGTTGATTGCCAGCTGATGGTCTTCCAGATGTAATATTCAGTGTTGGGGTATGAAATTTTTGGAAAATTTCTCTGATGAGACCAAGCTGGAAGTCTGCCAGTGTACTGTTCTTGCCAGTATTTGTATTGTAAAGTGTTTGTGAATTTAGAAGTGTTATGTCTAGAAGATGAGAAAATAACTTTCTGTAATCACTTCAGGGACTTTCTTATATATTAAGGTAGCTGATCATCATATCAATTCTATCTACTGCACCCATATTCCTGTTATACTCAAGAACACAATCAGGCTTCATTACAGGTGATTTTGTTGCCCTATCTAATTTTCCTGATTGTTTCATGGTGCTGTGTGTATTGTTAACAGGTTGCACCGTTCTCGCCTATCCATCCATCTAAATGACATATTTTTTGTGTACATGGTTTCTAGCTGCCTCCTTTCCAGTTTTCTATTCACCTTTGGTACTTCTTTCCTGGTTTTTCTGTCAGTTCCACATGTGTTTTTGCAATTTTTATGAATAATAATAATAATAATAATAATAATAATAATAATAATAATAATAATAATAATAATAATAATTTACTGCCCATAGACTCAGTTACAAATTTCGAACATTGTCAACTACAAAGATAAAAGGTTGAATTACACAAAAAGCTGAATTACATAATATACATGATTGTTTACACTTTGTTGAAAGGTTGCAGTATGAATATTATATACAAGATTGTTACAGTGAGTTAAAGAAGATCATTGATATTATATACAGACTATTTCAAGTATTGTCAAGTACAAAGAAGAAAATCATTAATATTATATACAGGATTGTTTAAGAGATATTTTTTTACACTTTGTTTGATTCTAATGCTATTGCTTTCACTTTTTACTTCAATTGGTAGTCAATTGTGCATATATAAACCAATTATAAAAGGATCTTTGTTTTTAGATTTTAAGTTATAACTATTTTGGTGCAAGTCCAATTTACATCTTGTGTCATGACCATGTATTTCACTATTTGTTTTAGGTTTGTGCAGTTCAGTCAGACAGATTACTCTGCATGTGTACAAAGACACTGCAGTAAACAGTTTTTCCCTTTTGAAGACTTCCTTACAGGATTCACGTTTTTCCCATTTTGAACATTGTTCTGATACATTTCTTTTGGAGTACTAGAACCCGCTGGATTAAGGTATTACTACAGCCACCTCGTACTTCTATGCCATATTGGATGTGCGAGTAAATTAAGCCATAATATATAGTGTTGAGAACATCTAGTACATGTTTTTGCAAACTCTCTCAACGGGTACAAGCCTTTACTAATTTTTTTACATAGGTTATCAATATGATTAGTCCATGATATGTATTTATCAACCTGTATACCTAAGAATTTGTTTGAGGGGGATTCCTGTATCACTGTACCTGCAAGGTTAATATGAAACATAGCATCAGTTTTCTTATTTTTTAGTTTGAATTTAATTATATTAGTCTTTTCATTGTTGTTCATGAGGCTTAAGGATTTGAAACAGTTATCTATCCTAAGCGATTCCTTGGTAGCTAGTGACTGAAGGTCATGATCATTATTTGCATTACAGATAATAGTGGTGTCATCAACATAACTTATAATTTTCTGAAGTATACATATCATTTATATAGAGCATAAAAAATAAAGGGCCAGGCACTGAGCCCTGTAGTACGTGTTTGACAATTTCTGCAGCAAATTTAACTTTCGCTGTGTTAATTCCTTGTTTGAAGCTTATTTCTGTGTATTGTATTCGCCCTTTTAGTTATGATGAGATTAATCTGTTAGCAACTTCCCAAATTCCACATTTTTCTAATATTAATAGCAATATATCATGTTGGACACGTTCGAGCATCTTAGATAAGTTGAGGAATATACTAGCATGCAAATTGTCATGCAAATTGCTTAAGATATTGTGAACAAAATCTACCAGTGCAGTGATAATTGGTCTTTTAGCCCCAAAACCATGTTGAAAGTCACTGAGAACATTATATTTTTCTAAAAAAGCGATGATTCTTTTCATTAGTATTTTTCCATACAACTTTATAATTACAGGAGTGAAAGAGATTGGTCTACAGTTTTGCATAATTCCTTTGTCACCTTTTTTGTGTATTGGAGTAACAATGCTGATTTTTAAGCAGTCTGGAAATATGCCCTGCCTTAGTGATTCATTTATCAGATTTACCAAGGGGGTGATCAAAAAGTGTTTACATTTTTTAAATAACTGGAACTAATGCTATCCCATCCAATGGAATTTTTGCTCTTAAACCCATTAACTAGTTTTATAACCTGAAGTATTAGGAATATTTTGGGTACTATTTTGTGTACTAGCAACATTTATGAAATAATCGTTAAAGTGATTACAAATTAGCAGTGGATTTTGTTCTATCGTGTTATTGATAAGAAGTTTGATATTTTATTGTTTTAGATTTCCTTTTTTCATGCTGTTAATTATCGTCCATGCCATTTTTGAGTAATTGCTTGCTTCCGAGAACTTGTTCATAACCTTCTGTGACTTAATGCTTATCAGCTCACCCTCATATGCTTGTTTATATTGTTTATATTTATGTTTATAGTGCTCAGACTTTTTGTGATTTAGCTAGAAGATACATATCTTTCATTTTATTTCTTAGCATTGTAGCCTCACTAAAAATCCTTACTTTGTGTTTATCCAAAAGTTTCCAAGTTTTATTTACCATAGGACAGCATAACTCAGTGTTATGGTTTACAATATTGTATAGCTTATTCCATTTATCATTTATATTTTCAATGCTATACAACATCTCCCATTTTTCATTAGACAGACAATTTTGCAATTTTATAACATTAGGTTCTGTAAATTCCCAACATGAGGAGCATCGTTTTAAACCCCATTATGTCCAAGAAGAAAAATTTTACAGGAAATCCAAAAAATGCAATGCTCCTAAACTATAAGTCCTACTGAAATTTTGAAAAAAGTGATAAATATTACTAAACGTTTTTATTTATAAGGTGTAAGAATTGAAATCACTTTTCAAATACATTTCATGAAAATGGGGAGAGGGTTGTGGACATAACTTGGTTTGAAACAACCAAATGGAAAATTTACTGTTGTAGAATAGTGAATGATTTATTTTTGTATATCCTTAACATAAATACATTGAGAAAATCTTGATACAATATGTTATGCATTTAAACAAAGAAGGTACCTCATAGGATTATGAGAATTTTGAAATTACATATGGTGTGAATTAAACATAGAAAAACACAATGAGATAATAAAAATTCTGAAATTAATTGAAAGCAACAATTATTCAATTATTGATTTTAGGAACTCGTATAATACATTCGAACATCTTTTACAATCTATGCATTCCACATCTTCTTCTAAACAGTCACACAGTCCACTGTTCTGGTCAGCGACGTCTTCTGCAGGGATGGATGTAGAATTCAAGATGTTTTCAAAGAACTTCAAAACTTTGTCATTTCCAAATTTCTTTCTTAGTAAGTTTTCTACATCATTTTTCTTTTGTTGAGTGATCCGGCATCTGGTGGTAGGTACAGCTGTAGGTTCTACAATCATCTGTGCCACCTTGCCTCATTTCAACACTGGAGAAAACTGTTTGGAAGGGTCATCAATACGATAGGATAGTTCCATCTTAAAAGTACTGAGCATTTTCCATCCTCGTAGTTTTCTGAAGGATTATGCATTTCATCTCACTGATCCCATCACACTTCTTAAAATATTCACTCAATGATTTGAAATTTGTTATAATCTAATCTTTCCAAGAAATGAAGTGAACCTATTTTCTCGTAAATTTTGTGGTAATCACTTGGTGTCAAAATCTCTGAATGCTTTCTTAGGTTTTTTTCAAGGACTTCAAAGATCCTGTATGCTGGCAGGAAGGAATGTCCTCTTACTGAGAAAACGAGAGTAACAGTTTTCAAATGATGGAGCTTTACTGTGAAGGGATGTACAGCATGCATATTCTTGTTTTGACCTCCACAACTATCAGCAAAAAGCCTTAAATGCTGCACATCTTAATTGAATTCAAATTTTGCAAGGAAATTGCAAAGAGCGATGATCTTCAAGGGAACCTCTTCCAGCCTCATTCCCTGTCCATACATAGAACTGGGGGTTCCTATTGGCTATGTCTGTGATACAGAAAGCATAGAATCCAATCTGATGAGAATAATAGGCTTCATTGATGGACAACTTCAGAATAGGTTGCACTTGCTGCAATTCAAAGCAGAAAGTTGTAGAATTCGGAGGTTGTTCCTTCATCATTTTGTGAAATGTTTTTGCTCGCAGTTTGTGGGCACCGATCTCGGCTAGAACCATGTATTTCATGTTCCTATTCACGTTCAATTTATGTTTCTTCTGGAGGCAGTAGCTGCAAGCATTAGTTGTGGGAGTACTGAAACCTAGATTGAATTTTGTGCTAAAAATTTTGTTGAACCATTTTTCCACTTGAAGTTCTTGTGACACATTTGCATTATACAATTTAAACAACTTAGTGATACCGAGTTCTGAGGGAAGATAAGCCATTGGCTCTTTCTTCTGTTATAATGGCTTTCATTGGCTTTTAGATTCGGAAATGAAACTGATGACATTCTCTCTTCTGGCTCTGTATTGGTTCTTTTTGCGGTCGCTGCCCCTACGCTCTGTGCATCCTTCTCCCAATTTAATGGATTTAGCAATTGCATTTAATCGGCACTGTCCACATCCGAAGAGTTTTCCAAAGAACTTTGAACATACTGGTTCTATTCTACCATTTACTGGAATCTGAATAATAATAATAATAATAATAATAATAATAATAATAATAATATCTTCATTATGAAATTACACAGTTTTCCAAGAGGACCTTGTGCTATTCTATGAATAGACTGATGTAAATGCTTTCAAAACCATTCACAAGTTTACATTTATTAGTATTGCATTACACTAACCTGATACTTTACAGTCTTAGAAGTTGCTGTTCTTTTTCCTTCCCCCCTTAACCTGCACCTTTTTGGTGACCAAACCTGAATCATTAAAGAAAGGCGACAGTCTTGCTCACATTTGCTTTTGTAAGCGAATACTTTATCCTTGGCCTTGGAAAGAAAATGAGCAGGAATGCTGCAACAATGGAATCTGCCTTCCTTATGCTCACATGGCGGTACAAACATTCTCAGGTCTGGATCTTTATCACGATTTGTAGTTGAAGCAGTATGTTTTGAGTAGCTAAATAAAATTATAACCATAGTGAAAATAAATATCAATAACAGTAGGGATAGTATTAAATAAAACTGGAAAGCGAGTGTTACTGTAAATTTGAAGAAGGGTTGAGTAGACAGTGACATCAGCGGCCGGAAACGGGTGGTTTTTCCCTCTATTGTTAAGTGTCCCGTTAGGTTGCTTGAAAAGCAGATGTGTAGGAAAGGGTCAATGTTCACCAAAACCCCGATAGCTCTAGGCATCCAATGAAAGAAGCTAGAAATCAGGTGATAGTGGAATTGGGAGATAGAAAATTTGAAATAGAAAAACAGGGCAGTTTAGAAGACACACTTGGTCGTGGTAATTCCTTGGAGATGGTTCTTAGAAAATGTGTCGGCGGATAGGTGCGAGGATATGAAGTGTAGAAATAAGGAAATGCACATGTGTGTGCCAAAGTAATAGCAGGAATCAAATTTTAAAGTGGTGACGGGAATTAAACGAGCAGGAAAACAAAACAGTCGTATTCACCATTAACCCGAGATCCAAGATCCATGCAAATACCTGAGCTAGTACCGAACCCGGGACCATTCCTACAAATCCTGTACTGCCAAATCATCACATACTGCCACGAATTGGCGCCTAAAGGAAATACCATCGCATAGTGAAAAACAAAATTCTGTTAACATAAACTGGGGAAAATATAAGCCTATAGGTATGTTTTCATATTATCTTTCATTATAAGTGCGCCTTGCCAAACATAATGCTATTATAACATACTTCAGGATATCATGTAGCTTTATTAGAATAATATATAATTACAGAACTCAGATTAAAGCTGTCACCTTGTTATCCTTTGCTTCTGTCTCCTTTGACTACCCTTTGAATTACCTCCAACCAAAACACCTTCATCCATCTTTAAGCAGAACAATACTGTTATTCATTGATAATATGTCACACTGATAGCCCAGCAATAATTATGCACCAATATAGCCATCACAAAATTATTAAATCTCCAGAGAATGCAAACTTTGAAAAAGAAGGACAAAACTGGGTGACAAAACAAGATTTGAACTGATCTAGATTTATAGATCGAAAGATTGCTTAAGAAACAGTGCAAAATGATGTCAAACTCAATTTTGCCCAGGGATGGACATAATGGGGTTTGAAACGACGCTCCTCACATAATTCTTTTTTCATTGAAATCTGGTTTTGCTAATGTGCAATTAATTATGTCTAAATATTGAGCATGATGATTTGATAGGTAATTAATTATTATACCAGCAACATGTTGACCCTCCCTTAGGTTAGTGATTATATAGCCAATAACTGAATTAGAATTTATAGTTTCCCCAGTTACATCTAGTTTTATATCTTTTATATTAAATGAGTGAAACAGGTCGTGTAGCATTTTGAAGTCTCTGTTCTCATAGTCTGCATATATATTAAAGTCACCCATTATTATTATTATTATTATTATTATTATTATTATTATTATTATTATTATTATTATTATTATTATTATTTTACTAATGTGTTTTAAACAATACCTTAACACTGTATACATACATTCAATAAATTGAGTTACACTTGCATTTGGTGATCTATAAACATCACTGAACTTAACCTTTTCATAATTCCCTTCTATATGAAGCCAGTCAAATCGGAATGGGCTGGAATACCAATTATCAATTCAAAGGTTGTGACCTACTTGCAAATAATCTGTCATTAGTGTCTGTATTACAGCACCAGAAAACCCAAATAAATATCCTATCCATACCAATTTCTGTGGTTGCCCCAGTATAAAAAATAAAGTCTAATATCCTGTCACACATCCATAAAGTATCCTGTCACACATTACAAAAACTTTAATACTAAACCCATTTCTTTTGGATGGAATATACTGTGCAATACTAAGCCAATCCTTGAAAAGTACCAAGCTCTCGTCAATACACACATCTTGGAAAGGTTTGAATACTACACTATAGGTATTTCTGAGGTGGTCAATAATGGATTTGATTTTATGTAACCTTTCCCACCGAAGCTGAGATTGTCATTGAAGTACAACAGACATAAAAGTGAAAGGTACCTATTTCGGGACATGAATTCACCAAACTGTGGAGTAACTGTTAGAGGGTCTTTCCTCTCTCTGAAGTTTTGTTCGCTGTAGGCATTAACATTGTTTCAGCAAAGAAAACATACAATTCATCTGGTGTGGTGCTTTTCTACTTTTGCAGCCGAGAACTTGGGGAGAGTTCAACTTTATCACACACAGACTCAAAAGTATTTATTAGTTTTGTTTACAATATGTTGCATTATATGTGGGGAGTAAAATAGTTGGGAATACTGGAAATGAGTTACAGCATCCTTCAAGTTCACTGGAACAAGCTACTATCCATACAGATCCTTTATGGTAGTACTGCAGCATCACTAAAATCGGATATATCCAAAGATATTGCTGCAAAAACTTCAAGCAATTCCTCGTCATGAATTTCACCACATGTAGAAGCCATTTTTATCACCCTTGGAATTCCCTGAACTCAGGCTTGCCACATGACTACTCCAGTGGCTATGCACTGGCAGTTTGTTGCTACTATACATAGCCTCGAGTATTATTTAGTAGGGAGCACCACAATGCAGGGTACCTTTTGAGAAGAGTTTCTATGCAATCCCAATAGATGGATCCTTTATTGCATGCAGTTCAAATGCCTTCAGAAGCATAAGTTTTTTAGTCTACATGCATTCAAAGTTGAAACCGGGTATACTTGGGTATAGCATATTTGGTATTGTTCCTTTATTCCAAGTATACTTGGGTGTAGCAGTGAAAAGGTTAAGGTTATTGTGGTTTATCTCCAAACTTGCCATGGTAATTGTAAAGTAACAATAACTAACACATTTTTCTCATTGGTAACACAATATTGGTGGAAATAGGAGTACAGATATATAGTTTAAAGCTAGTAAGATTTCTTTTCTCTTTTATGTTCATCTCATTGTAAAATATTCAGGCATATAATGTTTATTTCCTAACCATATACTTTCACTGTATGCAATAAGTTAATGTTAATGAGCTTTAAAAAAAAGTAGCTTCAGTAATATTGCATATTTCTTTCCATACATTTTGCACTCTAATTCTTCACTTCATCACTGCAATATATGTTAATTTTGATAGTATGCATATACATCTTAAGCAAGATAAGTTATTTGCTTTAATTTCAAGGTAATGTTATTTTATTTTAGTACTACAGTTACTTATTGCTGTGTGTTCTTGTTCTTCAGTTGTTTATGCTAATTGCAGAATGCCAAACAGTAAATGCAAATTTACAGATGGCATGAAACAAATTTATAAATTGCAAGAATTTTCACTGTGGCATACACACTGTAATAACTTAGCTAATTTTTGAGAATTACATCAAACGTGTTTCAGACACATCTTGTCTCCATCGTCCACTAAGAGTCACTAAAACATTCATGAAGTTATTAGATTGTGTGTGCCGTATTGAAATAATTCTTGTATGTATACTACTTCACTGTATTTTTCCCTATATTACTGGTATTTTAAATATACACATTTTTTTTTTCCTGGGAAAGAAGACTGAAAAGGAGTATGCATGTTCTACAATCCTTGTACTTTTATAGAAGTTCATATTAATTGGTTGAATTTCTAAATATTTTGAGGTTAAAAGTATTTCTATAATATTTCCAATTATGTTAATAAATAAGGACCTAAATGACAGAATAGATGTCCTAATGGCTTTCTTCGGATGGGAAATGAAGCCGGTGGTCCCGTGTCATAAGATTTATGGCATGTAAAAGAACCTCAAGCCTGGTAAAGAGGCCTCTGCAAAATTAGCGGTCTTTCATGCGCAATATAGAATGGGACACTAAGGACCACAGCAGTTAAAGAGCATCCATAAATAAAATTCAACTTTTGCAGAAAGTACCTTTGCTTTTTTCGTTACAATTCACCATCATAATATCAACTTCAATGGCTATACTCTGGTAATTATTGAAAGCAAAATTCCCAAATTCATAGGTAGTTGGTAAGATATAAGGTGCAAGAACAATGGCTCCCTTCTTAATTTTGTATTGGCACTTGGTGATTAGAAACTATAATAAAACCAATGTAAAATATATTCCTTTTACAGTATTTCAATCCATAGTAGAAATCATGAAGTTGTGAAGAATTTCTCATTTATTTTGTTCTCTTCTGACTATGAATATGCTCAGAATAATTCCTGAATGTAAATCTATTCAGTAAGATACAGACTTCCGAATGCCTCAGACTTACAAACCTTAATTTTGTTGGCAGAGAGCTCATCAACCCTGTTAATATTGTAACAAATGAAAACACCAGTTACTGCACAACACGCTTTATTCATCACTTATGCACTCAGCATAGCACCAACATTACATTTGAGTCACTTTAGGCACACACTTGGAACACAACACAACTGATCCATCGAACAAAATCACAGCTGAACTGTTGAGTCACAACTCAACTAAACTGCACTGTGCACTTTTACTGTCCACTTTTAACTTTGTTATTTCTTGACTAACATAACTTCAGAACTGGCAATAGCAGCCCCTTATACAGGTCCTGCATACAAAGTGGAACTTTTGAAAAAGAGAGGCCACTAGAACATGTTAAAAAGAATGTTCTCAAACTGGTAGGTGGCACTAGCTATTGTTCCACACACAGGTCATAGGCCCCACCCAGGTGCCGAGCCGAGAGGCACTTACCGGCAGCCCACAGGTAGCCTCGCTTGTCACTCTGCTCCCTCCTCAGGGCTGGTCGTCCTGGCCAGCACTGTCATAGCAGGCGAGATGATCTAGGTGTACCACCAGCATCTTCCCTCAGGGCAGCCTCTGGGTGCTGTAAGTAGAGATGACAGATTTAGATTCATTTGCATAATAAAGGAGCCACCTAATTAGTTTAATTAACCGTGTAATTACATTACAGGTTATTTTTTGATACCACCCCCTTTGATGAAACTTGCCGCCAAAGAATCAGCATCTCTAAGTGTTTGTCACCTGTCAAGTTGATTGACAAGGGGATCTAACCCCTGTCAATCAATTTGATAACGATCTGACACGTGTTCAAATATTGTGCATCATTGACTTCAAAGAACTGAAGTCGCGAACAAAATATTTGCCGCCCTCTAGGACTGGGAGTTGCTGAACCCTCCCCTAAATTGACATTTGCGCACCGTGAACAGAGGATCTTCCGCCCCCTTCTAGGACTGGCAGCTGCTGTCCCACCCCTTAAATCGATGGAAGAGATTTGGGTCATGAAGAGAGCCACCTAATTATTTTAATTGAGCGATTAACTGATTACATGTGTTTTGACACCTTGGCGTCTTTGAGGGGACTTGTCGCAAAGGAGTTGGTATCTCTAAGTGCTTGTTACCTGTCAAACTTGATTGACAAGGGTTGACAGGTGTTGTATGGCATGTTAATCAGATAATGATCGTACACATGTATAATTATCTCGCCTCATTGACTTAAAGGGGCTTAAACCGCTAACAAAGGCTATATCACCCTATAGCGGCTTGAATTCACAGTATCGCATGTCCTAAATGGCTGGTTGCATGTCATTGATAGGTTAATAAAATCTTTGCACATCAATGACTTCAAAGAATGATGCCCGCCGCTAAAGTCTTAGAGGGCTTGGATTTTCAATAGCGTATATGTGTGTTACCATGTGTATAATTATCACACCTCATTGGTTTTAAAGAGATGAAGCCGTGTGCAAGGAAGTGGGTACCCCAGTTGCATGTATTTGATTAAGTGCATATTAATTGACTCACGAGCTTCCATTGAGTTATGCTGTTCACACGTGCATGCACGCGCTCATACATATACACATGCCTACACAATTTTTTTTCTAAACCCTCTCTCTCCCCCTCTTCTATGTCTCTCTTTCTTTCTCCCCTTCCAGTCTCTTTCATGTTGTTAAAATTAAACATGGGGCACGTCTTTCAAAGGACTGACAATACAATTAGAAAATTATATAAATAATTCCAGCCTTTAAACATACTTCTATTAACGTAGGGGGTGCAGGGAGTTCATTACAGCTTCGGGAAAGACAATTGAACTCAAATAGCTACAGGCGCCAATGCAAAGTACATGAGAATTGAGGTGTGTATTATGCTATCTGTGGTGAAGTTTGGAATCGTGTCATTGAGAAATGCTTAATCCCGATAGTATTATAAGCTTGTGTGAATATATGCTATACAAAATCTCTTTCTTTAGATGAAATGTTAAAGCAGGAAAAAAAAATGTGTTCGACCCGAACAGTACAATAGACGTAGTTTGGCATGTAAACAAGTTAGACCCTTCGCACACACATGACAGCCTGTTTGGACTGTATTGAAAACTAAAAAAGAGTTTACTTGTTTACTCCTCTGTGGGAACAATATACAATCATACACAAGGTTTGTTTACAAGAGGTAGAACATTCCGTCATAGCATTTCCGAGAAAATGTATACTTAACAATAAACTGCCAGTGAGAATAGTAATTTCCTAGATTGAAAAGCCGTGTATTTTATGCTTATTAGTTGACAATATGTTTACAACTAATGGAATTTTCCCTCTCAGTATTCCCGAGAAAAATATATACTAAACAATACATCAGCCTCCAGACAAAGACAAGATAAGCATTCCCTCAAAAACGCTAATATTTTTAAAAACACACAACCACCTTCCTACGCACTGCCTCGACTTGGAAAACATTAGGCCAACATACTTTCAACATCTTTCTATAAGGCTAGAGTCAAACCAGACGTGAAATTCTAATAGGATTTCCATATAGAAATGCTTTATAATTACACCAGATGATTCACAATACTATTAGTAGTTATATAAATAATTTCAGCCTTTAAACGAACTCTCCTTTTCCTTTCCTCTATCCAGCTCTGTTTCCCCCTCTCTCTCTCTTGCCCTATCTTTAGATGGTATCTTAAAGCAACAAAAAAGTGTCGCCCCCATAACAGTACAATAGAGCAGATTCTGTAAACAAGTTAGCCACCATACCCTCCCACTATACATAAGCACACTTACTTGGTTTCAAAAGCTTCAAAATAAGTTCTAGAAAAAATACTAATAATTAAAAGCTATACCATGTTGACTTGTTTACCTCCTCTGTATTCGCGATATACAATCACACACGCTCGTATAATTCTTTTAAGTTCTGTTTACCTGTACCATCTATTGAAAAATGGCTTACAACCCCAAACCAAGTAAGACATAAAACTTTTTGTTTTCTAAGGAATTGTTCAAGCTAAGATAACCCATTCATCCTCCCCTCAACTGACAAGGTAATTTATTGAAAAAAATGTGTTTACAGCAAGAATTCAGCGAAATAATGAGTGTTTACTTCTGCCAGAGAAAACCTTGAAAGCGGAATAAATACATCCCTAAATATCACAATAGAAATTGTTCCATAGCCAGAGTAGGGTGGGTTGCTATTCCCACAACCAAACTGAGCGAAAAAAAATTTGTAAACCATTGGAAAAATGGTACTCCAGTAGCCAGCACACAAAATCTGTAAAAATAGAATAGCCAATCAGATCGATCCATTTCTAATTCACCCTGCGTGACAGGAGGTATTGAGCAATCATGCACATGAACTTTTATACATGCTACTATAAAAAAGACAAATTTTACATTCATTTCTCACAGTGTATCACACATCCGACAGGTGTGTATTTGTGCTTATTCTAGTATTCAAATAGAAAAGTGTCTACATCTTTTCCTCTTCGGTCTAAGTCAATACATCGAAAATGTCTGGTGAGTAAGTTACCAACTTTACTTGTTCAAATATAATCATATTAGTATAGTGGGTAGGCAACCACATGCTTCAGTGTTAACACTCATAACTGTTTCATCTTAAATTCTTATACACATATCGACGTTTAATAATATACACAGTGTGTTTGTTATTCTTTACTATCCTTTATTAGTTCATATTCGAATGACAATTATTTCAAGTTAAATGATCACTCATAACAGTGGACACACACCCTATGAATATGCTATTGTTTCTATACGAGTGAAAGAAAATATTTTCAATTATCAAAATGTGGAAATTCTTTAATAAGCGCATTCTCATCTTTAAACAAGAAAGTGTTGAATGCGGAATACGTTGCTTTAAGCTAGCCCCAACCCCATAAAATGTGGAAATCGTGTATAATTAAGAATCTCATTCTTTAAAACGTGAATATGCTATTATACCTCTAAAATTGCAATAAAATACATTTTGTTATCAGAATCTGAACATTATGAAATACGGTTATGATCTTGTGTCGATATACATGGCTGTGCAGCTCTCAATATTTTATTAATATTCCAGCCCTGCAGTTACCGCTTGGTGGGTAGCCAGCCAATCAGGAAGCTGGGTGTAGCACTAGACACACGGTAGTACATTTCTTAGGTGCCATCCCGACACCATCACATTACAAAGGTGAGGATTTTATCCATTATTTAACATGTATTCTATGATGCAAAAATACTTTATTATGATTATTATTATTAAAAGTACTCAATTTACTTAAAATAAGTTTTTCTGTGGCATAAGACGTTTCTGAGATAAACCTTTTTAAAGTCTCACTGATTTTCAGTTGTTTCTCTATTGTAAGCGCGGAGCCAGCATAGCATCCAGTTCTTAAACATTTGACTAATGCTGGTCTCTTTGTATCTATAACGAAATGTGTAATGCATCAATTTCAGTTTTTGCAAGGTTTATTCGGATTAAAATGTAGTAGATAGAAGAATAAGCCTAATAAGAATAGCCTGAATACCCACTAATAAAGATAAGAGGGTAGAGAAAGTCATGTGTACATTCACATCAGATTTTGCAAGAGCGATAAATGCATAAACACAATAATAATTGGATGTACACTATAGAAGTACGAATATGATTTTGTATCGATATATGTGGATGTATGACTTTCTCTACGACGTGTATAGTAGATACAGAAGGTATTGTATTCCACCCAAAAATTTCATACCGAGATTTTACTGGGAATTCATGTTTTGAGCTCCCCTATCGAGTAAGAAAAGCATTTTTAGTGAAAGGTCCACGCTTGACTGTGAACAGCATAACACAAAAACGAAAAAGTGGATGCATACCATACCTGGAATTTACGTTCAGTGCCTTGCAAAGATACTACATGAGGATTTTCATGAAAGTCCCGAACTCTCAATCACCCTTTACACGAAACGTTTCTTTCTTTTCCAATATCATATGATGATGATGATTATTATTATTATTATTATTATTATTATTATTAAAACACAATTTACTTAAAATAAGTTTTTCTGTGGCATAAGACATTTCTGAGATATCCCTTATTAAAGTCTAGCCACTTTTCAGTTGTTTCTCACATTTGCAATTGTGGAATTTAAGGCTAGCATTTAGTGTCCAGTTCTTAAACATTAAACTATCGCTATTCTCTTTGTAGGTTAAAATGTAGTAGATAGAAAAATATGCTTTAGTAAGAATAGTTTGTATACCCATGATTAAAGGTGTGTACAGAACTTGTACTAAGCCTATCCTGATAGAAACTGTTTTCAAGAATGTGCAAGGGGGTGAGTTTGCTCCAACAACTTCGAAAGGTGAGGGGTTTTATATATTATTTGAGGTGCATCCCAGTTATAGAAGATTACCTGTTCTTATTTTACCGCCACCGCCACCACTTGAATGAAATTAATATAATGAGTAATTTTTCCGCATCCTGCTTCAGGGGGTGTGATATGGAGATGTGAAATGAATTGTATAATAAGATAAATAAAGTAATGATATGCAGTATAAATCGAAATTATTTTATAAAAATTATCCTATTACAAACCTTCACAAAAATTAAAAAAATAAAATAAAAAACCCACATGCAGTCCCAAACGCAAAGGTGATAGTCCAGACTTCCTATACATCCAATTATATAATCATTTTGTATCACTGGGTAAAGAACCTTGTAGGTAAATAGTTTTTCATGTGACAGTAAATAGTTCAGCAACATTTGAATAAATAATTTAGAGCAGGAGTTGATGTTAAACAAGAGACTAAAGTTTAATAACATCGCCAGCTAACAAAATTTGTAACCAGAGCTTTTCATACTGTTAATAACATATTGCATTTCTTGGCAATTCAATTCATTTCATAAATAATCTTTTAAGTTATTACGTAATGTCTTAAAACATTGATACTGCATGGAATCTAAAATGGTTATCGACCTATTTTGAAAGACACTTGAATAAATGAAATCCAGATATCAGAGCCATCTAATATTTGATGGTATGATATGAAGTGTATAATAAGATTAATAAAAGAGTGCTATATAATGTAAACAAAATCTATTTTGTAGAAGTTATCCTATTACAATCCTTAACAAAACACCACACATACATTTCCCAAACACAATGATGATAGTCTAGATTTTCTAAACACCCAATTATATAATCGTCTACATCACAGGGAAAGAGACTTGCAGGTAAATACTTCATCACGTAAAGTTAAACAGCTCAACAATGCCTGGATAAGTAATTTTATAGTAGAAATTCTTGGTAATCATGATGTATTTCAAAGTTCTTGTTAACTATCGTCAAAATTCATTAACAGTATTTTTGTGTTACCATCATGCTATAACTTCAGATGCTTTCAACTTATAATTTCTTCAATCTCTGGCATATGATAGCTAATACCAGCTTCTCTCGATGAAATTAGCAGCCTGAACATATTCACCAGTCTATTTGGATTTTCAAGCGTAGATATCACTGAATTATCTCCACTATAGTCACCATATGGAAATGCAAAATTAGTAAACACACGATTTCCACTGTATTCTGATTCCTCACCCACAGGATACACAAGTGTAGGGCAGAGAGCCGGCTCAGTATAACATTTCCCTCTATGCATCTTAAGTCTTGACAAAGAACGATTCTTTAAAATCCGACCACACATACAACATTTAACAACCGGTATTCTTCCGAGTGTAATGCATGAAAAATCGAGTATCTCTTAAGTTGGTTAAAACAGCTTTCTTCCATAATAGCTCATACATAGAAATCTAAAAAAAATTAAATAAATACTTGGATCCTAATGAGCGAAGGAATTAAAAGCGAATGAATTAATTAATAACAAACCGCTATTTATATATCTCGAAGCCTGTTAGATATATGATTAGGATAACTCTTCAATCCATTCAAAATGTAGCCATAACCACAACCTAGCCTAAGTTTGCCGAAGCTAACCTAAACTAGAGTAACCCAACCTAACCTAACGTGGGCGAAGGACTAGGATAGCATCTACAATTCATTTTCTAATATCATGATTACCAAGAACTTCCAGTATAAAATGACTTATCCAGGCATTGCTGAGCTATTTAATTTTACGTGATAAAGTGTTTACTTGGAAGTCTCTTTCCCTGTGATGCAGACGGCTATATAATTGGGTGTTAAGAAAATCTAGACTATCATCATTGTTTGGGAAATGTATGTGTGGTGTTTTGTTAAGGATTGTAATAGGATAACTTTTGCAAAATAGATTTTGTTTACATTATATAGCACTCTTTTATTAATCTTATTATACACTTCATATCATACCATCAAATATTATATGGCTCTGATATCTGGATTTCATTTATTCAATTGTCTTTCAAAATAGGTCGATAGCATTTTAGATTTCGTGCAGCATCAATGTTTTAAGATATTACGTAATAACTTAAAGCATTATTTATTAAATGAATTGAATTGCAAGAAATGATATATGCTATTAACAGTATGAAAAGGTGCGGGTGCAAATTTTGTTAGTTGGCTATGTTATTAAATGTAAAGACGCTCATTTGGTATGCTTGTAAGTGTAAATTTTAGTCTCTTGTTTAACATCAACTCCTGCTCTAAATGATTTATTCAAAAGTTGCTGAAGTATTTACTGTCACACGTTAAAGTATTTACCTACAAGGGTCTTTACCCAGTAATACAAAATGATTATATAATTGGATGGGTACGAAGTCTAGACTATCACCTTTGCGTTTGGGACTGCATGTGGGTTTTTTATTTTGTTTTTTTAAGCTTTGTGAAGGTTTGTAATAGGATAATTTTTATAAATTAATATTGATTTATATTGCATATCATTACTTTATTTATCTTGTTGTACAATCCATTTCCAATCTCCCTATCACACCCTCTGAAGCAGAATGCGGAAAAATTACTCATTATATTAATTTTATTCATTCATAATCAAGCTGCTTAACGCCAATTGTTTGTGATAGCCTGTCTTCGTATGTATCTACTGATCGTCTCTCGAGTTGTGGGTAATAGAGGCGGCAGCGGTGGGAGACTTGGTGTTTGATGATCGTATGTTAGACATAGTCTTGCCCGGCTATGATATTTTGGAATGGTGTTGGTTGTTGGCGTTTGCAGTAATTGAGTGATGCCTGATAGCGGGCGTGAATTTTGAATGGGCATGGGTGGTGGTGTTGCTATTGGAGGTGGGTGTGTCACGCCTATTGTTGAAGCGGTAGAAAGGGCAGGGGAATGAAGTGAAAATGGGGAAAATGTTACTAGAGATGATGGTGGTCATAATGATAATGTATCATCTATAAATTGGGTGCCGCATGCCCCCTCTAAGCCAATACACTGTAACATCCTCCAGGGTGTGTCTTGCATCACTGGTTGCCTGCTCGCATCCTCTCCTGAAAGTATAAGGTTGGTATTATTACTATTATTATTATTATTATTATTATTATTATTATTATTATTATTATTATTATTTATTATTATTATTTTAGAATCAAAGTAGGTAATTTTCTATGACTGGGATGCACCTCAGATAATATAGAAACTCTCACCTCTCGAAGTTGGAGTCAACTGGTCACGTCGTACGTTACTTATGAAATGAATAACACTTGGTCCTAGGGCTAGACTCATAAATGGTGGACAGCTCACCATCAAAGCCCGCAACAATCGACGGGTGAATAACCGCCTATATTGTTACAAAAATTGTATTGCATTTATAGTGTGCATTTAATTCTTGTGTTTATGCATGTATCCGTCTTGAAAACAGTTTCTATCGCCCTAGGCTCAGTACAAGCTCTGTACACATGTCCTTTATTCGTGGGTATACAAACTATTCTTAATATAGCGTATTTTTCTATCTACTACATTTTAATCTACAAAGAGAATAGTGATAGTTAAATGTTTAAGAACTGGACGCTAAATGCTAGTCTGAAATTCCACACTTGCAATCACGAGAAACAACTAAAAATCGATGAGGCTTTAATGAGGGATATCTCAGAAACGTCATATGCCACAGAAAAACTTATTTTAAGTAAATTGTGTGTTTTTAATAATAATAATAATAATAATAATAATAATAATAATAATAATAATAGGAAGAGAAGAGTGGAAAAGAAATTAATTTTTCTATAATAAAATACACTGCAAATAATAATAATAATAATAATAATAATAATATTAATTAATAAATCTTTGTATAATGGAATTCACTGCATTTTTAAAAATAATAATTTTTGAAAAATGTTTCATGTAAAGGATAGTTGAGGGTTAGGGACTTTCATGAGAATCCTCATGTAGCATCTTTGCAAGGCACTGAACGTAAATACCAAGTATGCTATTTATCCACCTTTTGGTTTTGTGTTATGCTGTTCACAGTCGCGTGTGGACCTTTTACTAAAAATGCTTTTCTTATTCGGGAAGGGAGCTCAAAACGCGAATTCCCAGTAAAATCTCGGTATCGAATTTTTGGGTGGAATACAATACCTTCTTTATCTACTATGCACGTCGTAGAGAAAGTCATACATCCACATATATCGATACAAAATCATATTCGTACTTCTATAGTGTACATCCAATTATTATTGTGTTTATGCATTTATCGCTCTTGCAAAATCTAATGTGATACGTACACATGACTTTCTCTACCCTCTTATCTTTATTAGTGGGTATTCAGGCTATTCTTATTAGGCTTATTTTTCTATCTACTACATTTTAATCTGAATAAACCTTGCAAAAATAGATGCATTACGCATTTCGTTATAGATACAGAGACCAGTGATAAGTCAAATATTTAAGAAGTGGATGCTGTGCTGGCTCCGCACTTACAATACAGAGAAATAACTGAAAATCTGAGACTTTAATAAGGTATATCTCAGAAACGTCTTATGCCACAGAAAAACTTATTTTAAGTAAATTGGGTACTTTTAATAATAATCATAATGATAAAATGTATTTTGCAAGCTAGAATAATGTTAAACAGTGGATAAAATCCTCAGATTTGGAATGTGATGGTGTCGGCATGGCAACTATGAAATGCCACTGGGGCCTAGTGCTACACCCAGCTTCCTGATAGGCTGGCTCCACATCAAGCGGTAACTGCAGGGCTGGGATATTAATAAAATATTGAGAGCCGCTCAGCCATGTACATCAATACAAGATCATAATCGTATTTCATAATTTTCAGATTCTTATAATAATAATATATATTGCACTCTTAGAGGTACAATAGCATATTCACGTTTTAGAGAATGGGATTCATAATTATACATGATTTCCACCTTTTATGGGGGGCTAGCTTAAAGCAACATGACAAGGCGAAATTTTTGGGGTTGATATTTGATAGGAAGCTGAGCTGGATTTCACACATTTTCTTTCTAAAAGCAAAGTGTCACCGTTCTCTTAATCTTTTACGTGCTTTAAGTGGCACATCCTGGGGAGCTGATCGGACTGTTCTTCTACATCTTTATCGCTCTTTGGTCCGATCCAAGCTTGATTACGGGTGCATTGTCTATTTGTCGGCGCGTCCATCTGTATTACGTCGATTGAATGCCATTCACCATCATGGCATAAGAGTCGCTACGGGGGCCTTTCCAACCAGCCCTGTACCCAGTCTGTATGCTGAAGCTGCAGAGACTCCGCTGTCTTTCCGGCGTGAGATGCTTTTGTGCAGCTATGCCTGTCGACTCTCAAGCTTGCCTGACCACCCGTCTTTCGAGGTATTTTACGAAGATTCGCTTGATCGGCAATATTTCGTTAGCTCCTCTGCCTTGCTCCCTCCAGGGGTTCGATTTCGAAAGCTTCTTCGGCATTTGGACTTTACGCCAGTGCCGGCCCTTCCCAGGCGGGAAACGCGCTTTCCTCCATGGTTGCGCGCTGAGGCCCAGTGTCACCTTGGGTTGACGTCAATGTCGAAGAATGGGACCCCTTCTTCAGTTCTTAGATCGGCTGTTTTAGAACTTCAGGCGCAGTTCGGAGATTTTCGTTTTATATATACTGATGGGTCTAAGACTGATGTTGGAGTAGTGTGTGACTTTGTTGATGGTAATCGTAGTTTTACATTTCGTTTACCCGGGCAATGTTCGATTTTTACCGCCGAACTTTTTAGTATTTATCAGTCACTTTTATGCGTCCAGCGGTACGACTTACGGCACTGTTTTATTTGTTCAGACTCCCTGAGTGCTCTTCAAAGTATTCGCGCACTGTACAATTACCACCCCCTCGTATAGCGCATACATGACCTGGTCCACTCGCTTGGTGCCTCTGGCATCCGCGTCTCCTTTATGTGGATTCCAGGTCATGTGGGCATCTCGGGGAACGAGTCTGCCGACGCCGCTGCCAAATCGGCGATTTTATTACCCAGATTTTTTACCTCTGTTGTTCCCTCGTCAGATTCGTGTGTTATTTTACGTCGCCGCATCCTCTCGCTTTGGCGCGATGAGTGGACGGCCCTCCGGGGGAACAAATTGCGGGAGGTTAAACCTCTCCCGTTAGTCTGGGGTACCTCTTCTCGTTCTACACGTCGGGAAGAGGTACTTTTAGCCCGTTTACGAATTGGACATTGCCTTTTTAGTCATAGATACTTGCTCAGTGGTGACCCCGCTCCACTGTGTCAGCAGTGTGATGCGCCCTTAACGGTGCGTCACATTTTAACTGAGTGTCAAGTTTTAGCTCCACTGCGCGTTCGCGTGGGTCTGCCTGTTGGCATAGCCAACGTTTTATAAGTGACATTGGTTTTAATCGGCGTATTTGATGTGCTGAGCGTCTTTTAACTTTGAGATTTTATATTGTCAGTTTTAATGGGGCTCTTCTCCCCGACGGACATAAGGCGCTCATGTCCCTTGCATTCTACGGTTCTTGACACGTTGTTTTATTCTTTTAGTGACCATGATTTTAGTGTGTAGATTTTAGTCTTTGGTCTGTTATGTTTTTTAGTGCTTTTGACCAAGCGGGTTTGTGTGTGGTTTTTTAGTTTTTTGACTTTTCAATTTTATATTTTATATATTGTAAGGGCGCTAATAACCATAGCAGTTGAGCGCCCTTAAGCCCCATCTCATCATCATTAAAGCAACATATTTCAAAATCAACACTTTCTTGTTTAAAGATGAGAATGCGCTTATTAAAGAATTTTCACATTCTGGTAATGGGATATATTTTTTTGCACTCGCATAGATACAACAGCATATTCACGGGGTGGATGTCACTGTTATGAGCGATCATTTAACTTGAAATAATTGTCATTCGAGTATGAACTAATAAAGGATAGTAAAGCATAACACTCTGTGTATATTATTAATCGTCGATCTGTGTATATGAATTTAAGGTGAAACAGTTATGAGTGTTAACACTGAAGCATGCGGTTGTCTACCCACTATATTAACATGATCATATTACAAAAAGTAAAGTTTGTAACTTACTCACCAGACATTTTCGATGTATTGACTTAGACCAAAGAGGAAAAGATGTAGACACTTTTCTTTTTGAAGACAACAAGCCAAACGTACACCTTTCGCACTTGTGATACACTGTGAGATATGAATATAAGATTTGTCTTTTTATAGTAACCTCTGCTAGTTCACGTGTATGATCGCTCGATACCAGGCATGCAGGGTGAATTAGAAATGAATCGATCTGATTGACTATTCTGTTTTTACAGGTTTTTGTGTATTGGCTACTGGAATACCATTTTTCCATTGGCTTACAAATAGTTTTTTTTTTTTAAAGTTCCATTTATACCCCTCCTTAACTGCGTTGGTCTTATTGGCGGCCTTTTCCTTTGGAACTTATTGCCATTGGCAATGGTGTTAACTTGTGTAACTCTTGTTGTTGGGTTTCTTGAACTTTGGGTTTTTTATCATTGGATCATGCACACATTCACACAATCATTCATACTTCCAGGCTCTGGAGAGAATAAGGAATAATCTTGGCTAGAGAAAAATTACCACTCCCAGCCGGGAATCGAACCCGGGACCCCTCGCACAGCAGGCAAGTTTTGTTGCACAGTTTGAGTGTGGGAATAGCAACCCTCCCTACTCCGGCTATGGAACAATTCCTATTGTGATATTTAGGGATGTATTTATTCCGCTTTCAAGGTTTTCTCTGGCAGAAGTAAACATTCATTATTTCACAGAATTCTTGCTGTAAACACATTTTTTTCACCTTGTCAATTGAGGGGAGAGGATGAATGGGTTATCTTAGCTTGAACAATCCCATAGAAAACAAAAACGTTTTATGTCTTACTCGGTTTGGTGTTGTAAGCCATTTTTTCAATAGATGGTACAGGTAAACAGAACTTAAAAGAAGTATACGAGCGTATGTGATTGTATATCACGAATACAGAGGAGGTAAGCAAGCCAACATAGTATTGCTTTTAAATATTAGTACTTTTTCTAGACCTTGTTTTGAAGTTTTTGAAACCCAATAAGTGTGCTTATGTGGGAGGGTATGGTGGCTAACTTGTTTACAGAATCCGCTCTATTATTCTGTTATGGGGGCTGACGCTTCTTTGTTGCTCTAAGATAGCAACTAAAGATAGGGCGAGAGAGAGAGAGAGAGAGAGAGAGAGAGAGCAAGAGTGCGAGAGAGCGAGAGCGCGAGATTGTTTAAAGGCTGAAATTATTTATATAACTAGTATTGTGAATCATTTGGTATAATTATAAAGCATTTCTATATGGAAATCCTATTAGAATTTCACGTCTGGTTTGACTCTTAGCCGTATGGAAAGATGTTTAAAGGGTGTTGGCCTAATGTTTTCCGAGTCGAGGGAGTGCGTAGGAAGGTGGTTGTATGTTTTAAAAGTATTAGCATTTTCGAGGGAATGCTTATCTTGTCTTTGTCTGGAGGCTGGTGTATTGTTTGGTATATATTTTTTCGGGAATACTGCGAGGGAAGATTCCATCAGTTGTAAACATATTGTCAACTAATAAGCATAAAATACACGGCTTTTCAATCTATGAAATTACTATTCTCAAGGGTGGTTTATTGTTAAGTGTATATTTTCTCGGAAATGCTACTGGGGAATGTTCTACCTCTTGTAAACAAACGTTGTGTATGATTGTATATTGTGCCCACAGAGGGGTAAACTTAAACTCCTTTTCAGTTTTCAACACAGTCCAGACGTGTGCGAAGGGTCCAACTTGTTTACATGAAGAACCATGTTTATTGTACAGTTCGAGTCGAATACATTTTTTTTCCCTGCTTTAACATTTCATCTAAAGAAATAGGTTTTGTATAGCATATATTCACACAGCTTATAATACTATCAGGATTAAGCATTTCAGAATGACACAATTCCAAATTTCACCATGGGTAACATAATACACACCTCAATTCTCGTGCACTTTGCATCTGCGCCTGTAGCTATTAGAGTTCAGTTGTTCTTCCCGATGCTGTAATGAGCTCCCTGCACACCCCTACGTTAATGCAAGTATGTTTAAAGTCTGGAATTATTTATATAATTTTTTAATTGTATTGTCAGTCTTTCGAAAGCCGTGCCCGTGTTTAATTTTAAGGGAAACGACATGAAGGAGACTGCAGGCGGGAAGAAAGAAAGAGACAGAGAGAGAGAGAGAGGAGAGGGGGGAGAGAGGGCTTAGATATAAGAAATTCGAGTATACATGTATGTGCATGCATGCAAACAACTTAACTCAATTGAGGCTCGCAAGTCAATCAGTACACGCAACGGGGTACCCACTTTCTTTCATGCGGCTTCAACCCTTTAAGACACTTGAGGTGTGATAATTGCGCACATGCTAACATACATATACGGTAACAACCAGTGCGCTAGTCAATTAATATACACTTAATTTTATTAATCAATCAAATACACACGACGGGGGTACCCACTTCCTTGCACGCAGCTTCAGCTCTTTAAAACCAATGAGGTGTGATAATTGTACACATGGTAACACACATATACGCTCCTGGAAATCCAAGCCCTCTAAGACTTTAGTGGCGGGCGTCATCCTTTGATGTCATTGGTGCGCAATAATTTTATTAACCTATCAATGACACGCGATTAGCCATTTAGGACTTGCGATGCTTTGAATCTAAGCCGCTATAGGGAGATATAGCCTTTGTTAGCGTTTTAAGCCCTTGAAGTCAATGAGACGAGATAATTATGCATATGTATACGATCATTATCTGATTAATTAACGTGGCATGCAACCCCTGTCAACCCTTGTCAATCACGTTTAACAGGTGGCAAACACTTAGGGATGTCGACTCTTTGGCGGCAAGTCCCCGAAAGACGCCGGGGTGTCAAAACACATGTCATTACTCATGCAATCATTTAATCCCTCAATTAAACCAATTAGGTGGCTCTCTTTGTGGCCCAAATCTCTTCCATCGATTTAGGGGGTGGGACAGCAACTGCCAGTCCTAGAGGGGGCGGAAGATCCTCTGTTCGCAGTACGCGAGCGTCAATTTAAGGGAGGGCTCGGCAACTTCCAGTCCTAGAGGGCGGCAAATGTTTTGTCCGCGACTGCAGCCCTTTGAAGTTAATGATGCGCGATATTTGAACACGTGTCTGATCGTTATCAAATTGATTGACGGGTTAGATCCCCTTTTCAACCCTTGTCAATCAACTTGATAGGTGATGAGCACTTAGAGATTCCGACGTTTTGGCGACAGGTTCTCGTAAAGGGGGCGGTGTCAAAAAACACGTGCAAACTAATACGGTCAATTGAACTAATTAGGCAGCTCCTTTATTATGCAAATGAATCTAAATCTGTGATACTATTTCTACTGCTGTAGACTACATTGTTGATTCTCTTCACCATGCGGTACGGTCCTTGCCATGGTTTGAAGAAGAGTTGGCACTTCTTTACATTCAGCTTCATGTTGGCTGCTTGCAGTCTCAGTAATACCTTGATCAGGTCTCCAGACAGTCTTCGAAGTTACTGCCAGTGACGTTGATTTCCAGGTATAGTAGGCAGGCGGCATAAGTCAACCCCCTCATTACTGATTCCATCAGGCGCTGGAAAGTGTATGGCGCGTTGCAGAGGCCGAAGGGCAAAACCGTAAACTGCCAAAGCCCTTGGCCTATCAAGAATGCAGTCTTCTCCTTGTTTCTGGGGTCCAGAGCTACTTGCCAGTATCTCGATTTCAGGTCCTATGTCGAGAACCACTGGGCAGCAGAAAGAGTGTCCAGGGTGTCGTTAATTCGAGGTAACGGAAAACAGTCTTTTCGGGTAACAGCATTCAACTTCCTATAGTCCATACAGAAGCGTAGCTCACCGTTCTTCTTCGCCAGAACTACAGGGAAGCATCAAGGACTCTCGGACTCTTGATAACCTCCTAGATCTCATGTCCTCCAGCATGTATGGTACCTCAGCTTGCTTCGCCAGAGGAACACGTCTTGGTGGTTGCCGGATAGGTCGGTCGTCTGGTGTCGAAGTGGTGGAGTACTTGTCGGTGCAGCGTAATCGCGTATCCTTGGCTGAAGTAAGACTGGTATTGCCTAAGTAGATTACGGACCCTCTCCAGTTGTGCTGCGATCAGATGATCGGTCGCCCTCTTCAGCAAGTCTTCCAGCCGGGGCACCAGATCTTGCGGCAGTGCTGGCTCCTCGGGCCCGTCGCACGGCGATTCACACGCAGCTGGTTCGCAATCCCCCAACTCTGTTCCGGTATGTATGTTCTGGTCGATGTCCGATGGATTCAGGAGTCTCACAGGCACTTCCTCTCGGCAAGACAACAATGTCCTGGCGACACATAATCCAACCAATGGTTCTTCCGGTCCTAAACCAGGTTCCTTGAGTGCTGGCCTTCACAACCACCTCGCTTCTTGCGGGCACTACCACATCCTCCGTCAGGATCACCCTGAAAATCCCAAGATGTTCGTTGGGGATCCGGAGCGTCGCCTCGTCTTTGCCGAATCGCAAGACACTTCTGCCGAGTCGACCGTCGCCTCGTGGCTCCTGAGAGTATCCACTTCCAGTATCACATCCTCAGCCACTCCCGCGACGAAAATCCACAGCCTTACGTTGCTCAGCCCCAGGATCAACTCCGGCAGGGCCGTCTCCATAGGCAAGGTAACACCCGATGCCGTCATTAGCTGGTAGGGCCGATTGGGTTACCTTTGCGGTAAGCCCTTCGCCATGTCAAGTGTGATTACGGTCACGGCTGCTCCGTTGTCCAGTATCCGTCACAGTTTCTCTTTTATCCAGCCGTCCGCGACGAGGCTGTCATCCATTCTTCTGCCCATGGCACGCAGCGTCAATCGAAGGGGTGGTGATGTGCCCCTCGCAACGCCGATACGTATGCGTTTCCCACCTGTTCGTCGGCTTGGTGTGGGCAGTCCTTCACTAGGTGTCCTGGCTGTCACACCCCCAACATATGCCACCTGAAGATTTTCGTTGACTTTCTTAGGTTGATCCTCTGTCACCGTCGTATCGAATGCTCCTGGTCTTCGAGGTAAGTGTAGCTGTTACTTTGGTCGCCTCCATCCTCAACGCGACCGTTAGTGCCTCGTAAATGGTCTTGTAGTTGCCGAGCAGCAGACGCTGTCGTATCTTGGCATCGCGCACCCCGTCGATAAAGGAGTGGGCAGCTTCCTGGAACATGTAACTGGACGGGAGGTTCAATTGCCAGTGCAAACTCCTGCTGCAGCTCCCCTGGCTGTTGCAGGCTTGATTTGAGCTGACTATGATAGACTGGCCACGCAATGGTTCCCAAACCGGTTTTTGAGGGCCTCCTAGATGCCTCCTGACACCACCGAAATCAAATCGCATGCAGAATCTCTGCTGCCCGTGCCTGCAGGCTGGCTATCAGCTGTGCAGCTTCCTCCTCTGCTGACCATCAGTTGTGGGTGGCAACGAATTGTTGATGGAAGACTTCTAAGGTTGACGTTCCATCGTATTTGGGTGGTTTGACATGCGCAGATGTTGTCGTGTCCTCGTGTCTTGACCTTCATGTTCTTAAGTCTCCTGTCAAGCATTCCTTCCACCATAGTGCTCATTTCCTTGGCGCTGCCTTCGACTCTTCCCTCCAAGATGCTAAGTTGTCCCCCAAAGTCCTCCAGGGCATTAACGCGTTGGCCAAGGCCTTTCACCATTCCACGTAGCTCTTCTACGTCTTTCTTCATGCCAGCCAATTGTTGATCAGTTTTCGTTGATAGCTCTTCCTTTATCTTGGACATTCCTGTCTTCATTTCTTGTCTTACACCCTTCATTTCTGTCTGTATCTTCTCCATTGTGGAATTCACTGTCGTTATTTCACTTCCCATCTTGTTCTTCGTCATTCTGGATTCCATTTTTGTCTCCATCTTCTCTATTCTGGATTTCATGGTCTTGCCATGACTTAATAATTTTTTTAAGTAGTTGCTCCATTGCTGGGTGTATATCTCACTTGTGACATGAATGTAACAAATGAGAACACTGGTTACTGCAAAACACACTTTATTTATCACTTAGGCACTCAGTGTAGCACCAACATTACACTTGAGTCACTTTAGGCACACACTTGGAACACAATGCAACTGACCATCGAATCAAATCACAACTGAACTTCTGAGTCATAACTCACAACTAAAATGCATTGTCCACTTTACTTGCCCACTTTTCACTTCATAACTTCTTGACTGACAGAACTCCTGAAGTGGCAAACTTATATAGTTTCCAAATACAAAGTGAAACTTTTGAGAAAGAGAGGCTACTAGAACATGCCGAAAGGGATGTTCTCAAACGGATAATAAGTGCACAATAACTCTTGTTCTGCACTAGCTATTTTTCTGTGCTGGCTATTGTTCCATCTGCTGGTCGAAGGCCCCATCAAGGTGCCGAACTGAGAGGCACTTGCAGGCAACCCACAGGTAGTCTTGTGCACTTGGTCACAGTATCTAGTATTTGAAAAATTGCTGCCAGTTCTAAAAATATGTAACAACTATGAACCAAGCCAAAATGTAATCTCCTCAAACAGCATAAACAAAACCAGAATTTTTTGGCTCTTAACAAGCAACTCCCGTTATAAATTAGCCAGCTGCTGCTTTGAGAGTTCTTTCCTCTAAGCTTTTTACTTCAGAAAAAAGTGTAGCTTTATTTCCTTGTCTTGGTTTAGCTTGTTTAACATGAGTAAACTAAAACAGCAGATGCATTTCCATTGCCATTAAGAGCATCTTATCCCTGTAAAAGTGTCATGAAATAAGAAGCAGTGAGAACCTAATTCTTTAGAAATAGTGAAAGATTTCAGCATTTAAACTTTAAATCGGTGGATAAGCAAGTAATAAGTTTGCTTGGATTAAGAACTTGGAAAGTAAAATTGAATGTAAACTTGTGTTTCATGTGCTTTTACCTTGAAAGAGTAAGGTAGAAAACTTTAAAGCTTATTAAAAATATTTTGTATTCAATGTATGCCATTTGCTGCTCAGAATGGCTTTGTAATACACATTTTTCATCAGGTATATCTGTTCCAAAGAAGTGCCATTACATTGCAGATTACACTGGCCGGCACCAAAATCCTCTTGTGGAAAGAAAAGGTTGTTATGGTTTTTGTGATGCTGAATCTGAAAACCAAATTGCTGTACCATGTACCATTTTTAAAACAGCCATAAATGAATATAAGTAAATTAAGATTTTGTCTGTACATTAGAAATTTTGGCCTGATAGTTTGCTTTTATCTGAGAATGGGTAAGTAATGATGAATGATAACATCATATGTAACTGTAAACAAATAAATATGCATTCCAATATGCATAAATAGAGCTAATTTCACTTTCATCACTAAAAAATAAAACCACTTACTTGCATGCAGAAAGAAACTACTATTGATGTCATGCAAAGTCTATCAAGCTTGTTACAAATAAATTAAGTGAAATAGTCAAATAACACTCGCATACTGGAAGCAGGAATGAGTAGCTGAGCTGAATTATTTCGGTTATGAATATTCTGATTAAAATTTAATGTGTTGTACATTTGAATCCCACTGCATAAACTTAGTAACTTGCATGTACATGTAATACACCTGCACTTTTGTCTGTTTTTATTTTAAACCCTAATAGTAATTTATCGCTATCTTAACAATAACACTATTTACAACTGAGCTGATAAGTGTTCCACTTCAATGAAAAACTTATTTTGTTGTCCTTTTTCTTTTATATAATTCTTCAGGTGTCTCGCACAAGAGTCCAGCAGTAGTCAGCTAACATGTTTACATTCCATTTCCCGCAGTATATCCTTTCCATTTCAGCTACATCTTGGTGAAATCTTTCACTCTGCTTATCGGAAACATCTCCCATATTTGCAGGGGAAAAGGTCCGAATGAGAACTTCAAAAATGCTGCTTCAGAGATATGTTACAGTCCATGTTACAAATTGAGACAAGTAAACACTCCACAATTTCGTCATAATTTTTAGATTTCTTGTTTCCCAGAAAGTTGCAACATACATTTTCAAATGCATTCTAGGCTCTTCTCGTGATTAAATTCCAGTTATCTTTGAATATGGGGTCCTGAAATAGTTGCTTTATTTGAGGTCAAACAAAAATGCCTTCTTATATTTTGGCCTCACTAATTCGTAGAAACTTTTCCTTTAGGTAAATGAATCCTGAACCTTCTTTATGCATTGCCTTCACAGATTGTTCTATTAAGCAGAGTTTAATGTGAATAGGAGGCAATATAATTTTTGCCCTGTTGACTAACACTTCATTTGCCACATTGTTTTGATCTAGAATGTTTTCTTCTCGGGGTGGCCATTTTTTCACAATATAGTGTTTGTCCCTCGTGCAACTGTCACACATGAAGCAGTTGAATTTTGTATACCCCTGTTGTAGCCCCTTCAGCAATGCTACAATTGAAATGTTACTACACATGCTACATTGATGGTCTTTGTAGTTTATTTTGTGTAAAAGATGTTGCATATTTGCATATGTTTCTTTCATGTTAACTGAATATGTGAGAAATATTGACGGATGTAGGTTACCATTATTTAGCAAAACCATGTTCAAACTAGTGTTAGATGTGTCAGTGAAGAGAGGCCACTGTTCAGGAACATAATCAAGTTGAAGTTCTCCATTGAACCATTAAGGTTTTTACAGTACACCAAATCACCTTCCACTGAAAAGTAGTTTGAAAGCATTGCCTCTTCCTATAAAAGGACATGTTCACATCATCCTGTAAAAGGTTCCACTGCTAAAGCCGATATGCTAATAACTGAGCTTTTGTTTTAGAGAGGTTTAAGCTTTGAACAAGGTCATTTAATTCAGCCTGAGAGATATGTAAGGATGCTTTTTGGCAGGATTGGAAAAATCTTGGTCTTCCCTCGTACTTGGACCAGCTTCTGGTGATGACTCTCCTCTAACTCTTATTCTGGCTCAGAATCTAGGATGTAGTTTTCAGGTGGTTCTGGCATAGGCATTGGCTCATCATGAGGAACAGGTCTTATTGCTGAAGGAATGTTGGGATACTGGATCTTGTGAGTATTTTTTTGGAGAAGCAAAATTTATTGATCATGTAAAAGTAACAATTTCCAAATGATTGCGAGGTTCACACCAGACCATTAGAAATATAAAAGCATTGTTTTGTGTGTACCTGTTAACCATCCAGTGAGACTTCTTGAACATGACCTACAGAAAATTTTGGTGACCAAAGTTTATCTTAGTCTCCTACCTTATAGCTAAAATAAAGTTTGTAAGCTTTTTTCTACAGTGGGTGACAGTGAGATTTTCTGGTTTTTAAATATTACTTCTTCACAAATGTAAACAAAATTTTAAAAACTGTTCTTATAAATGCACAACATAATTTACTTTAAAAGCATGTAGGAACTAATGCACTGAAAACAGGTATTTTCCACTGACGCATGCAAAAGAAGTTAAATAATGTATGAAAAAGTATTCCACAATAGAGAGTGTAGTTATACTTCTGACCATGTACAAGTATCATGTCTACTAAATTAATTTATCTAAAGACTGATGTGTTTGTTCCTTGCTTAGTAGACAGGAGTGCAGGGGCTGCTCCAGAAGGGAGTAGCAAGTTAGCCTACCCCCAGAAATATTGTAACCAGTGGTCCATTTAATAAACAAAGATATTTCTTTATAAAGATTCTCTTAGGAAGTACATGTTATCTGTAGGGGACCTGTATATCCATCTGTACAAGCCATGTTAGTGAAACCTCTGCTACTGGCAATAGGGAACCTCAAGCAGCAGGTGCGGAGGGGGAAATTTGAAGGTGTGCCTTCGTTAACACAAAGCTATATGACATTTATACATCTAGTGGAAATGACGTATAAACAGTAGCTCCATCCAAGACAGTGCTGGCATCTAACATGTTGTTGGAAGAATCTCAGTTGGAACAGCCACATGCAATGTGAGATTTTAGTGTATTATTGTGGAAACAGTACCAATAGCAGTTGCTAGCATTAGTGCAAAGAGAACGGACGTGCTTGGTGAACGCTCGTAAGTATGGTAAAATGGGTGTTGTGTTGCAGGTTTACCGGGTGCATATAGAGATTTTAATAGAAGAAGAATTAGGATTGGTGATATAGAAATTGGTATGCAAGTGCTAAATTTCTGGACTGTGACAGTGCTGGCAGTCCTATTAATAATTGGAGGTGTGAAACTTAATCCAGGACCAGCAATGGACGAGGTAAAAGCCATGTTTAAAGTCATACAAGATGACGTAAAGGAAATTAAATGTAATGAGAAGAGAACAGGCAGTGCAGAAGCAGTGATATTTTTTAACGCTCTAGGCTTAGCAGGCTTCCCTATTACCAGTAGCTTCAGTTTATGCCCTCCACTTGCATTCGATGCAGCAAGAACTGTTATCTTTTACATTTTTTGTAGCCCGGGGTAGCCTTTTCTTCTTTTGAGGCTAGAGTTTTAGATGGAAGCATGTTATAATTTAGTCCTGTTTCATCACAATTTTACATTTAATCAGGAGTAAGATTTTCTTCTTGTATAATTTTTCTTAATTTCTCACAAAATTGTGTAACAGTTTCAGAATCCGCAGAAAGCTTTTCACCACAAATTTCAAGCTGCCTTATGCTGTATCAATTCTTCCACCTATCCAACCATCCTGAACTAGTAGTAAAATCGTCCTCACCTTCCTGTAACTCATTCCTAAAAAATACAGTTTTTTTTTTTTGTTTTTTTTTTCTTGTTTTTTTTTTCTTTCTTTCTTTCTTGCTTTCAAAGCCTCCAGTTTCACATTCAACAGCACAAAATTTCTCTTACTCCTACCACCCATTGTAATGTATGAATTAAAACATTAACTCACAGTTACATATGTACATACGTACAACACTTTAAAATTAACGTGACACAGATGGGCTCACTACAGTACAGATATTACTACACAACCATTCACATACAACAACAGTCAGCCTATGTTGTAAAATTTGTATTTTTACTTAAGCGTATTTTAATCACCACTGTCGCTGAATAGACACAATAGGAATAACAATAAGGATGGTATGCACTGTACAACTGATTGTCAGTTGGTCCCAGTTAGTGAAGGATCGAGAAAGAAAGAGCAAGCGCACTCCTCGAAACCTAATGGTACCTGTCCATTACTAATAGGCCCAAGGTTATTTCTGTGCATTATGAACGAAAACCCTAAGTGGGACAGTTTTACCTGTATTGTATATGGGAAATTGAAATAAAGTTCAAAATGTAATACATTCGTAGGTGCGTAAAACATACATGCGGACAACATATAAAAACAGGATTTTTTCTAGTTTTATGTAAAATTTTAATATTCTTAAGACCAGCTCGAATTACACGGAACCTCAAAATACCGGGGCTCTACTGTATGTCACGATGAAATCACAAAATAGATAAAAGCTTCAGATTTCCTAGCTGTTATTGCAGATGAAAAAAGTAATGTATCTAACAAATTCCAATTGGTTCTAATATACAGATACATTCATAATAAGAGGCCTGTTGAAAGATTCTTGTACTTCAATGTTCCTCCTGGTCACAATGTTCCAAATCTGGTAGAATGTATTCTAAGTGAACTTCATCATCGTTTAGAAACCTGACCTAGAAAACTCATTGCTGAGACATGTGATGGTGCATCAGTTTTGAGTGTATCATCACCTGCGGTTTAAGTACTAGTGAAGGAACTTTTCACAGATGTGCAATATGTTCTCTGTTATGCACGTAAGCTCAATCTGATCATGCAAAATGCAGCATCAACTAATAGGAATGTGAGTGTTTTTTTCCAATCTTCAGGGTATTTGATAATTTTTATCCACATCATCACAGAGAAGAGCAGTTTTGGATGAAGTAGTTAAAATGACTTTAAAAATTAGTCCCAACCAGATGGAATTTTCAGTCTTGGAGGTGTCAACACAGTGTATGAGTACAGAAGTGAACTGATTAATTGTATGAGGGCAGTTCAAATTGAAACTGGTATAACACATACAGCTACCATCATACAAGCCTGTGGTTATGAGAAAATTCTCCAAAATGAAAAGTTCATGTTTTGGCTTTCATTTTTCCACCAAATAATGCCTCACGTTGACATTCTTTTTAAGCAGATGCAAAGAACATCTTGTGAGCCATCATATGCCCATAAACATATACAAGCATTTGAGCTTGTTATTTCAACATTAGCGAAAATATAAATGTTTCTAGTACACAGGAGACTGAAGCCAGAGGAACAAGAACAATTGATGATAGCATGGAAACCAGGAAACAGGAGACCAAAGAAATCTGTGACATAATAATACAACAAGGCAGAGCGCACTTTGAATTCAAAGGCCACCTTTCAGCAGATGTACTATTTTTACCTCACAAATTTTCAGAGTATCATGATTCTTTTCCTATAGATCACCTATAGGCAGTTTACAAGAACTACAATTTTATAGAGGTGAAGAAACTACAAACGAACTGATTGCAGTCTAGAAAGACAAGAATTTAGGAACAATACAGGTGCCCTATCTATGTTTGACTTCATTACTGAAAATAACTTAAATTAATCTTTCAGTGGATGTGTGAAACTACTTGAAATTGTGCTTACTATCTCTATGACCACATCCGAAGCAGAACACAGTTTCTATACTTTAAAGAGAATAAAAACATTTCAGCACAACACGACATAGGACAGACTCTCTGCCCTTGCCATGCTTTCAGTGGAATGAGATCTCATTATGTAGATACCTGATTTCAATCAAAGGGTGACTGAAAAATTTGCTACCAGATAGGATAGGTGAATAGGTTTTCTCTTCAAATAGGAGAGTTTATGTTTTTAAATAAAATCTCACAATTAATTTGAAAACTGTTTTGTATTTTACTTATTTTTACATTCTCAATTATGAGAATTCAGTGTAAGTGATCATCATTAATACATGCAACCCCAAGATATTTGCTCACTGACCACCATTGCAGGAGCGTCTGTTTATGGGACAAGATAACATGCATACTGTTTGTTATCAGACAGACTGCGGAGGGTCGTGCTTTCTAAGTTCCCTTTACAATGTCAAGATATTCATACAGGCCCCACTATGAAGCCTTTATAATTCTATCCAAGGAATAAATTTATTGGTGGCAATTATCATTTTTACATTAAAATGAAAATTACAGAGAAAAATTGCAAATAAAATTGACCAAAAATGCACTTTCTTTCCAATTTTGGAGGTAACTGCCCCAAAAATGGTACATGTTTGAGAAATCTGACCAGCATATTTGTATTCAGCAATGCCAAACACATAAGGTAAACAATTTTTTCCCAAAGAGGGATTTTTGAAATTGTTTTGCCAAGTGTTATAGAAATTGTTTCTATAATAAAAAGATACTGGAAAAAGGGAGGGGAAGGCAGGCTCACTAGAGACTCAATAAAATTGCTCCTCTAATGTGTTATCCTAGATATTGTTTCATAAAGGCTGAAAATGCCTTAACATGAAAAGTATCAGGACAGATTTTGTGTAAACCATACTAACAAATTGAAAATATTTCCAGACGTTTAGCACATGTTTCAATTGATTTAACTTCCAGTTACAGTACTTAGTGGTGGATAGTTCCATTTCAGAATACATTGTGTCAGACCCCTTCATTTAACCTCCTTATGTTTTGATGCACACTATGCTGTGCATATTTTCATATGATTGTTGCTGTTTAGGCAAGGGAAAGGAATGTTTAAGATAACAGTCACAAGGCAATAACGGTTATAGCATACGGCCTAAGACAAAATAAATGAGCAACAGCCAGAGAGGGTGTTTGATTCAGAAAATGTTGGAAGCATTCACTGATGGTGCTTTCATAATACATGCTTTAATACCACTCTGTATTCATTTCAAAGCTATAATAATAGTAATAATAATATTTATTCACCATAAGAATTCATACAGAATTGTACATGCTTTAATACCACCCTGTATTCATTTCAAAGCTATAATAATAGTAATAATAATATTTATTCACCATAAGAATTCATACAGAATTGTAGGTTTTGTCAAATTTAAAACTATATACATCTCTACAGATTTCACAAGCTTAATGATACAATATTACAATGATACAGTTGTACATCAAGGCAAATTCTGGTTTTGGTCTAAGTTGAATGGTGTCTACATTCTTAAATGAAGATCACTTCTTGTAGCTTCAACATACTGCCTCCTGTGAAAAGAAAGCAGAGGAGCACAGTATCTCCACAGCAGTAGTAAACCCATTTATATATCCACAATATTTGTTTCTATCTGGGAAAGCTGCTGCCACTTTTAGTCTTATTAAAACAATAGATATTAAATTCTTCAACTGTGTAGAACTGCTCTGAGTAGAAGACTTTATTTAATTCAGTTTTAAATTGTTTAGTTGGTGTTATGTTACTTAGATATGACTGTAAGATATATAATTTTAGACAATTATATTTGAAGGATCTTTTATACAATTTGGTATTATGTGTGCGTAGATGCAATTTAGTTTTATTTCGGGTATTATGTGCATGAAATTCCGCACTAATTCTAAACTCGTCAAGATTTGCCCATAGATGATTTAGAATTTTTTTAATATATACACAGGGCAACGTTAATATATTTAAATCCTTAAAATGTTTTCTACAGCTTTCTATTCTTGGGATACCAATCATGATTCTTAAAGTTCTCCTTTTAAGCTTGAAAATGCGATGACTGTTCACGGAATTTCCCCATAACATTATCCCATACAATATATGAGAATGGAAGTAGGCAAAATAACAACTTTTGAGTATGTCCAGAGTTACCCGTGTCTTCAGTTGATTCAAAACCTAGCAGGCCTTGCTTAGTTTTGTAGCCAACTTTCCAATGTGGCTATCCAATGAAGGGTTTGAGTCTATCCACAGCCCTAAAAATTTTGTTTCAGGTTCACTCTCTATCGTTCTAGACCCTAGTTTGATTCCTGGTGTGGTTGACATTTGTTTACTTTGTGTTACAGGTTTATTGCTACTGTTTTCTCTTCATTTATCAAAAGTTTATTTGTTCCAAAGAAGGATAATACAGCGCTTAGTACTGATGTTATTTTTGACTCTAGGTCTACATTCTCCTTCCCACTTATAAATATACTAATATTGTCTGCAAAAAGTGTTAATTTCACTTCAGTGATATCCTTTAGACACAGCGGTAGATCATTGATATATATTAAAAATAGAAGAGGGCCTAAAATTGACCCCTGCGGAACTCCTGATGTTACATTTCTTTTGTCCAAGTATGTTTTGGTAATTTTGTTATTCCTTAAATCTTTGAATTCAAGCTCAACCAGTTGCTCTCTGTCTTCTAGATAGGTTTTAAACCAGTTGTATGGAATGCCCCTTACCCCACAGTTCCATAGTTTACTTAGCAGTATGTTGTGATCTACCATATCAAATGCCTTGGATAGATCTAGAAACACTCCCACCCCTGCTTCGCTTCTATTTAGTATGTCATAAATGCTATCCACAAAGTTTATTACTGCTAGATTGGTGGACTTGTTTGCCTGAAAGCCATATTGACATTTAGTAATAATGTTGAATTTATTCAGGAATTTCACAAGTTGTTTACACACTACTTTTTCAAGCATTTTTGAAAATATTGAAATGAGAGCTATGGGTCTATAGTTGTTTACTTCATCCCTCTGTCCCTACTTGAAAATGGGTTTAATTTTGGCTACCTTAAGTTGCTTTGGGAATTCTGCACTTTCCAGTGATGTATTAACAATGTGGCAGAGGGGTTTAATTATGGACTTGCCACACTTTTTAATGATATAATTTGAACCCTCATCTAAAGCGCATGATTTTTTGCATTTTAGTTTTGTTATGTCTAGCAATTCATTCTCAGAAAGAGGACTTGGGTACAGAAATTTTTCATTAACCAATTTGTAATCATTTGTGTGTGGAAATGATGCATTCTTAAACTGTTGTACATTTTTGGTTATGGTTGTGAAGTATTTGTTAAATATGTGAGATACGTGCCTGGGCTCTGTGATATTTCCCTCTTTGTGCTTTAGGTTGAGGTTATTTAGGGTGAAATTATTTTTATTCGTTTCATTTTTTATCACTTCCCACATTGTTTTTGGTTTGTTTTCTGAGTTTATTATCTTTCTGTTATTTGACAGCTTTTAGACAGCTGTGATTACTTGTCTCTATATCTTTTTATACTTCTTGTAATACACTTGCAATTTCTCAGTTGCATTTCCCACTTTTTATCAGATTACCAAGAAGCTTTAGTTTACTTCGCGAAGTTCTTATTCCCTTAATTAACCATGTTGAAGGTTTTTCATTTACTTTTATTTGAACAGTGGGGAATGTAATATCATAATAATATTTGAATGTATTTATGAAGGAAACATGCTTAGCATTTAGTGTTGGTTCTTGATAAATTCCCTCCCAGTTTTCATTTTCAAACAAGTGGCAAAAGCAGTTTACATCATCATGTTTCTGCAGACAAATTTCTTTATATACAGTGCACTTTTTTTTTTCTTTTCTATTATGGGGATGCCAGTGGATTGAAATTGTTTGTGCAAAATGATCAGATAAATCGGTTTCTAATACTTTTACTTTATGATAAATAGTTCCTTCACTGATAGCTATTTGGTCCAGGATGCTTTTTGCTGCTTTAGTAACTCCAGTTGGTACATTAATGATTGCTTTCAATCCATAGATTTTGTGTGGTTACAAGCTTTGACTTTTCATTGTTATTTTTCAGAAAGTCAATACCAAGTACCCAAGTAAGATCACACTTTTTTGTAGTTTGTGAAAGTGGTCTAAGATGACCTCAAGCTTATTCAGCAGTATATTAGGGTCACTTTTCGGGTTTCTGTATATACAAATAATAGCAAGCTTGTTTTCAACTTCTATTATGCTAGCTTCAAAGTGTTCATCGATGTTCAGAGTTTCAAAGATTAAGACTGGCTTGGCTTTAATTCTGTTCTTTGTCATGATTAGGGATCCTGCATTTTTCTTTTGTTTCTACAATAACCATGTATAACATTAAATTCTTTAAATTTGAATTCAGGTAAATTATTACTAGTTAACCAGTGCTCAGTTAGACATAGAACATCTACATGTTTTAAATTACTTTTGAGCAGCTATGCAATAAGTAGCAAGATGCTTGTCAGTATAACTGTATGCATGGTAGCTGAGCAGTGAAACACATGTGTGTCATAATAGGAACAACCTGTGTTTGAATACTTGATGTATATGGTTTTTTTACTATTTAAATTTTAATTTGTTAAATATATGGCAGTGTCATGTATTTTGCATGCATAAGATATCTAATTAATTTTAAGACGTTCATTCATAAAAACACAAATTACTCTTTTGGTTTTCAAAATAAATGCCATATTAGTAAGAATTCTAAAGTGAAAAACTAAACCAAATATTTAATTGACTTAATATTGGATGCACAAACTCACTCTCTCATGCTTCAGTTATGAATGGTGCTGGCATGATCATGCGCATGCACCTCATAAGCTTTGGAGTTCTGTATGATATGTTAGCAATCATCCTGACTTTTGCTATGGTTGAGTGCACACATAAAGATGAAGCTTCAAGAACTTGTCCCCTTATGTTAGTGAACGTTGCTGCATACTGCATGTCTCAGGCTGCAAAACCACTTGGAAGTGCCTATATCTATGGCTACGCGGTGGGCATGGTTATCCAGGGAAGGGATTGTTTGCTGTCGCCCTGGATTGGGTCGAAAATGTTTGTCCACTCCTCAGCAGCATTCCACTTCTAGAAGAGGCAGACAACAATACCTTCCGGCATGTGCCCACAATTAGAAGTAATTATATTTTCCCTGGATTAAATTGCACAGCTTTGCATCGTTTGATTACAGTAGGGCTCTTTACTCATCAGTTTCTGAGACAAAAGAAGTGAGCAGACTCTTGTAGTGTATATTAGTTGAAGTCCAAATCGTTTCCACGGCTGGTTCATAATGGTGCCCCAGGATGTCTGCCTTTAGCTTCGTTCTATTGTCACTTTTCATATTGAGTCCCCAGCTACTGAATATGTGCTGATGGCTGAGTGGTTATAAGCAGGTATGTAGCAATGAGGCCTACTGAGGTTCCTATCCTGAGCATAATGTTTTTCTTTTTCTTTTGCAGAAAAATGCAATGTTTATTGCACATATTATAATATAATTTCCAATAGCTAAAGCCATTTGATTTCAAAGCATTTCAGTAGCTAAGTCAAAGCGTGAATTGATGTTGAACATTTTCAGTCACTGGTGATGATATATCTCTGCATTCTTTTCTCACACATAAAAACTGAAACAATCTTCTTTCCCTTTTCAAACTAAATACTAAATAAGTAAATATTATATTTCTAAATGATAAAGTGGATAAAAATAGAAATTAACTTAATATCGAGTGTATAAGCCCTCTGCTTCTATTACTGTCCTCATTCTACGGGGGCATGGATGATATCAAATGCTTAGCCAAATTTTCACGAGAGGATACTTCCTTCCAAGCATCCTGTATTTCATCCCACAAAACCTCTTTTGTCTTGCAGGCATTTTAACTCCAAAACTTTTCTCACCTCAAAATGAGAATTGGACTGTTTATGGCAAAAAAGGTTATTAAATGTAAAACTGATCAAAACATGTCGATGAATTGGTTGATAACAGGAAGTGTGATACTTATGCTCCTAGTGATTGGAGGAATTGAATTAAATCCAGGCCCAAAGAATTTGCAAGAAATGATGTAGGATCTCGTAGAAAAAATCAACAACATGAACGGAATGGAACAACCCATAAAAGATAATTTAAACAAAGTGCCTGAAGAAATAAAAGAAAATGTTAGTAAAGATGTGCAAGGAATAAATATAGAAGTTGATAGAATCGAAGAGAGAATGGAAAGAATAGATGAAAGGAGGAGGAGACTCAATTTGGTGTTCACAGGAGTTGAAGAAAGAAGGGCTATCTGGCCATATGAAGAAATAAGAAAAATTTTAACAAATAAACTAGAAATGGATCTGATAGGATGGGAGATTGTGGAAGCAAACAGAATGGGTAGGCAAGGCAGAAAAAGACCAATAATAGTACAATTTGCAACATCCAATATAATTTACGAAATTTTAAGGTCAAAAATGCTAAAAGGAAGCATTGTATATTTATAAACAAAGACTTGAATACAGCCCAGAGGGACCTCAAAAGAAGCCTAATACAGAAGATGAAGAAGGTAAGATCAGAAGGCAAACGAGCATTCATTCGAAACTTACGGCTTTGGATAGATGATGAAGATGTAACATATACCAGCAAAAAGGATCTATGGTGGAGAGAACCAGAATGGGAGGAAACAAGTCAGCAAAATAGCGGCGAACGAAGTAAATTAACAGCAGTGGCAACCAGCGGAAGTACAAAGTCCAGAACAGAGCTGAGAAAAGGAAAGAAGATTAGATCCAACACAAAAGGAAAATGACGTAAATGTAACAGGTGAAGGTACGTCACAACAAATGTATGAAGCAATAAAACACCGAGCCAGAGGGGAAGGAGAAGCCCAGTAACATCACGGCATACATCATCGCCAAAGAAGATGGTGTCACCGGGGAGAGAGGAAAGGGAAGCCGCACGTGTCCTTGCAGAGAAGGGGAAAGAGGCGTGGCCACAGTGTGTAGTGAGTAATGGTAAAAAGCATGTGGCAGGGAAGGGAAGTGGTGTGAATCACCGGAAAAGCATGGAGTATTCGGAGGAAGAGGGGGTGAAAATAGTATTGTGTCACCAGGGAAAGAGGAGAGGGAAGCCGTACGCGTCCTTGCGGACAAGAGGAGGCGTGGCAACAGTGTGCAGTGAGCAGTGCAAAAAAGCATATAGCGGGGAAGGGAAGGGGAGAGAATCGTTGGAAAAGTGGGGAGTATTCGGAGGAAGAAGGGGAAGAAATATATCAACACCACATGGAAGTATATTGGTGCTCCAGAAAGAAATGCAAAAGTCAGTGAAGGGAATCAAACTGAGAAGTAAAAAAACTTAAGAGAGGTTTACACCTTTCCATAATAGAATGGGATCACAATAGTGGCCAACAAGGAGATTGGGATTTTGGAATTGTGAAGGCCAAACCGCCTGCTTCACAATTCCATAATCTTGGATTGTATCATCTTTTAGAGAAAGACATATAAATGTTAAAGGATAAATATACAGACATAGAAATCACAATAATGGGGACTTTAACATAGAAATAGTGGAAAGAGATAAGCAGAGAAAGTAATTAAAATTATTAGAGAAAATAATGTGAGTAAAATATGGAAGGGTATAAAATCAATGTATCTAAAGAAAAAGAGATTAGGAGAAAAGAAAGTTCATGGTATGGAATGAATAGGAATAAATGGATATACATGGTTAAAAGAAGAAAATAATGTAAATGTAAATAAATATAAGAATTACTAATTGTATTAACATGTAATAGTAATCCGAGAAGGCATCGAATATGTAATAACTTAATGCTCAATAGATTAATATATTATTATTATTATTATTATTATTATTATTATTATTATTATTATTATAATCAAAGGAGGGGAGATGACTATAAAATGGCCAGGGCCAGAAGCAGTCACTCCGAATATGATTGTAATTATTTTGGCACTCAATAAATATTACATATATTACATATTTTCACCTCTGCCCACACATTTTCAATAGAATTCAAATCTGGTGAGCAAGGAGGCCAATCAATCACTGTGATATCTGGCCTTTGCAAGAACCAGTTTGAAACCTGCTGTATTGTGTGGACAGGGTGGTTATCCTGCTGGAATTCAATTATTCCATCAGGATTTCTAGTACTTCCATTATGTTTTTGAGGATATCTGTATACTGCTGGCTATTTAATGTGCCATCAAGCTTCCGCAACACACCTAATGTCTCAAGACATCCAGCCGCAACATGACAACAGATACGTGACCTTGGCAATCCATTTGTGCCATGTAATTTGCATCGTAACGTTTTCCTCTGGGGCGGTACACAACTACTTTTCCTCCCACTTGATAAACTCACCTCATCTGTGAATATAACACTATTACAGTTATGGCTGACATTTTCTTCTGCAAATGCAAGGTAACAATCTGTGATTTTCTGTAAGATCCTGCATCATAGCCGCTATAGAGCAGTCACTGTAGTCAAACAATACAAGGCTGCGTAGTTTGATTCATGGAAATTATGATTACTTCTAATTATAGACACATGCTGGAAGGTATTGTTGTCTGCCTCTTCTAGAAGTGCACTGTCCTGCTGAGGAGTGGACAAACGTTTTCGACCCAAACCAAGGCGATGACGAACAATTCCTTCCCTGGATAACCATGCCCACCTCGTAGCCATAGATATAGGCACTTCCAAGTGGTTTTGCAGCCTGAGACATACAGTATGCAGCAACATTCACTAACGTAAGGAGACATCTTCTTGAGGCTTCGTCTTTATGTGTAACTCAACCATAGCAAAAGTCAAGATGATTCCTAACATATCACGCAGAACTCCAAAGCTTATGAGGTGCATGCACATGATCATGCCAGCACCATTCATAATTGAAGAATGAGAGAGTGTGTTTGTGCATTCAATATTAAGTCAATTAAATATTTGGTTTAGTTTTTCACTTTAGAATTCTTACTAATGTGCCATTTATTTTTAAAACCAAAACAGTAATTTGTTTGTGTTTTTATGCATGAATGTCTTAAAATTAATAGATATCTTATGCATGCAAAATTCATGACATTGCCATATATTTAATAAATTAAAATTTAAACCCCAAAAAAAAGCATATACATCAAGTATTCTAACACAGGTTGTTCCTATTACAACACACATGTGCTTCACTGCTCAGCTACCATGCATACAGTTATACTGACAGGCATCTTGCTACTTATTGCATAACTTTGAAATGAACACAGGGTGCTATTAAAGCATGTATTATGAATGCACCATCAGCGAATGCTACCAACGTTTTCTGAATCAAACTCCCTCTCTGGTTGTTGCTCATTTATTTTGTCTTAGGCCATATGTTGTGACTGTTATTGCCTTGTGACTACTATCTTAAACATTTCTTTGCCTTGCCTATACAGCAACAATCATATGAAAATATGCACAGCATAGTGTGCATCAAAACATAAGGAGGTTAAATGAAGGGGTCTGATTCAATGTATTCTGAAATGGAACTATTCACCACCAAGTACTGTAACTAGAAGTTAAATCAGATTGAAACATGTGCTAAAAGTCTGGAAATATTTTCTTCAATTTGCTAGTATGGTTTACACAAAATCTGTTCTAATACTTTTCATGTTAAGGCATTTTCAGCCTTTATGAAATAATATCTAGGATAACACATTAGAGGAGCAATTTTATTGAGTCTCTAGTGAGTCTGCCTTCCCCTCCCTTTTTCCAGTATCTTTTTACTATAGAAACAACTTCTATAACACTTGGCAAAACAATTTCAAAAATCCCTCTGGGAAAAAATTGTTTACCTTATGTGTTTGGCATTGCTGAATACAAATATGCTGGTCATATTTCTCAAATATGTACCATTTTTGGGGCAGTTACCTCCAAAATTGGAAAGGAAGTGCATTTTTGGTCAATTTTATTAGCAATTTTTCTCTGTAATTTTCATTTTAATGTAAAAATGATATTTGCCACCAATAAATTTATTCCTTGGATAGAATTATAAAGGCTTCATAGTGGGGCCTGTATGAATATCTTGACATTGCAAAGGGAACTTAGAAAGCACGAGCCTCTGCAGTCTGTCTGATAACAAACAGTATGCATGTTATCTTGTCCCATAAACAGACGCTCCTGCAATGGTGGTCAGTGAGCAAATATCTTGTATTAATGATGATCACTTACACTGAATTCTCATAATTGAGAATGTAAAAATAAGTAAAATACAAAACAGTTTTCAAATTAACTGTGAGATTTTATTTAAAAACATAAACTCTCCTATTTGAAGAGAAAACCTATTCACCTATCCTATCTGGTAGCAAATTTTTCAGTCACCCTTTGATTGAAATCAGGTATCTACATAATGAGATCTCATTCCACTGAAAGCATGGCAAGGGCAGAGAGTCTGTCCTATGTCGTGTTGTGCTGAAATGTTTTTATTCTCTTTAAAGTAGAGAAACTGTGTTCTGCTTTGGATGTGGTCATAGAGATAGTAACCACAATTTCAAGTAGTTTCACACATCCACTGAAAGATTAATTTAAGTTATTTTCAGTAATGAAGTCAAACATAGATAGGGCACCTGTATTGTTCCTAAATTCTTGTCTTTCTACGCTGCAATCAGTTCGTTTGTAGTTTCTTCACCTCTATAAAATTGTAATTCTTGCAAACTGCCTATAGGTGATCTATGGGAAAAGAATCATGATACTCTGAAAATTTGTGAGGTAAAAATAGTACATCTGCTGAAAGGTGGCCTTTGAATTCAAAGTGCGCTCTGCCTTGTTGTATTATTATGTCACAGATTTCTTTGGTCTCCTGTTTCCTGGTTTCCATGCTGTCGTCAATTCTTCTTCTTCTTCTGGCTTCAGTCTCTTGTGTACCAGAAACATTTATATTTTTGCTAATGTTGAAATAACATGCTCAAATGCTTGTTTCTGTTTATGGGCATATGATGGCTCACAAGATGTTCTTTGCATCTGCTTAAAAAGAATGTCAACGTGAGACTTTATTTGGTGGAAAAATGAAAGCCAAAACATGAACTTTTCATTTTGGAGAATTTTCTCATAACCACAGGCTTGTATGATGGTAGCTGTATGCTTTATATCAGTTTCAATTTGAACTGCCCTCATACAATTAATCAGTTCACTTCTATACTCATAGACTTTGTTGACACTCCATGACTAATAATTCCATCTGGATGGGACTAATTTTGGAAGTCATTTTTTAACTACTTCATCCAAAACTGCTCTTCTATGTGGTAATGTGAAGAAAAATTAACAAATACCCTAATGGAAAAATCACACTCATATTCCTATTAGCTGATGCTGCATTTTGCATGATCAGATTGAGATGTTGTGCATAACTGCGAACATATTGTGCATCTGTGTAAAGCTCCTTCACTAGTGCTTGAACCCCAGGTGATGATACACTCATAAATGCACCATCACATGCCTGAGCAATGAGTTTTCTGGGTCAGGTTTCTAAATGACGAAGTTCACCTGTAATACATTCTGCCAGATTTGGAGCATCGTGGCCAGGAGGAACATTGAAGTCCAAGAATCTTTCAACAGGTCTATTATTATGAATGTATCTGTATATTACAACCAATTGGAATTTGTTAGATACATTACTTGGTTTCATCTGCAATAACAGCTAGGAAATCTGAAACTTCTATCTGTTTTGAGATTTCATCGTGACATACTTTAACATAACTTCCAGAAGCTCATTTTGGATTGTCTTGGATGTTCCTTTGGAAACTGGAATTTTCAAACTGAGTCTTCATAGCTTTGTCCAGTTCTGCACTGAAATTGATTAGGCCACAAAAAGATACCTGGATTTGAGGATGAATCTACTTCGTCATTACCTCTCTATGCTAATTTGAAATCCCTACAGAATCTGATGCAATTAATTATAATATTGAGGATTTATCTATTGTTGACAACAACTTTCTGGTTAATAACTTCAATATTTCTTCCATATGCACCATCTAGTCAAGCCGCAATGTTTACATTTCCCATAAGGGTCAAACCAAGTACATTTTTCACATGGGCTAATGATACTTCATGTTTTTTTAACTCTTTCGTTAAAGTTATGGACATAAGTCATACCTGTCTTGGTCCACACTTCTTCTCCACCGAATAGTACAAGGGAAAGCAAAATAGAGCATTTTTTATATCACAACTGGATAACCAATCATGTTTCTAAAACATACTAGTATTGAAAATTCTATTGAAGATCCTACCTTTGTATGAAACTGTTTGTGTAAACTTGATGGCAGGTGTTGGTCTTCCAAGCCTTTTTATTTCGATTTTCTCCTCTAATGACCTAGAGGAAAATGCTTGTTCTTGCAAATTACTTATAGAATTCGTCTCACTCACAATAAATTGTTATTATTGTTGTTGTTATGCTATTGCTACTGTTTGCACATTAATGCACTAAAATCTCACATTGACGTGGCTATTCCAACCGAAATTCTTCCAGTAACATGTTAGATGCCAGCACTGTCTGGGATGGAGCTACTGTTTATACATCATTTCCACTAGATGTATAAACGTTGTATAGCTTTGTGTTAATGAAGCCACACCTCCAAATTTCCCACTCCACGCCTGCCCCTTGAGGTTCCCTATTGCCAGTAGCAGAGGCTTCTCTAACATGGCTTGTACAGATGGATGTACAAGTCCCCTACAGATAACAAGTACTTCTTAAGATTTCTGGAGAATGTTTATAAAGAAATATCTTTGTTTATTAAATGGACCACTGGTTACAGTATTTCTGGGGGTAGCGTTAACTTGCTACTCCCTTCTGGAGCTGCCCCTGCACTCCTGTCTATCGAGCAAGGAACAAACCCTCAGTCTTTAGATAAATTAATTTAGTAGACATGATACTTGCACATGGTCAGAAGTATAACTTCATTCTCTATTGTAGAATACTTTTTCATACATTGTTTAACTTCTTTTGCATGCATCAGTGGAAAATACCTGTTTTCGGTGCATTAGTTTCCACAGTGCTTTTAAAGTAAATTATGTCTCGCATTTGTAAGAACAGTGTTAATTTTGTTACATTTGTGAAGAAGCAATATATAAAAATCAGAAAATCCCACTGTCACCCACTGTAGAAAAAAGCTTACAAACTTTATTTTAGCTATAAGGTAGTAGACCAAGATAAACTTTGGTCACCAAAATTTTCTGTATGTCATGTTAAAGAACTCTCACTGGATGGTTAACAGGTACACACAAAACAATGCTTTTATATTTCTGATGGTCTGGTGTGAATCTCGCAATCATTTGGAGATTGTTACTTTTGCATGGTCAATAAATTTGGCTTCTCCAAAAAAATAAACACAAGATCCAGTATCCCAACTTTCCTTTAGCAATAAAACCTGTTCCTCATGATGAGCCAATGCCTATGCCAGAACCACCTGAAAACTACATCCTAGATTCTGAGCCAGGACAAGAGTTAGAGGAGAGGCTATCACCAGAAGCTGGTCCAAGTACGAGGGAAGGCCAAGATTTTCCCAAGCCCACTAAAAAGCATCCTTACATTATCTCTCAGGCTGAATTAAATGACCTTGTTCAAGGCTTAAACCTCTCTAAAACAAAAGCTTTGCTCAGATTACATTGCTGCCTTGAAAAGATTTGTAACTTGAGGTACCTGACTCTAGGGTCATTGTCACTACGAGTGAAAAAGAAAACATTTGATACAAATAGGAATGCCATTTGGGCTCTATGGAAACATGACAATATAGCAGAAATGTTTTATGGAAAAGATATGAATATTTTAATAACCGGTAAAGAGAAAATGTAATATATACATCTATATGCAATTATTAATGAAATGTGCACTAACCCCTTGAATATGTATTTTTATGCACCATAAAACATTTCTAGTCGATTGCTCATATCATGAAACACATTTATCTCTTCCATGTATATGTTTAACTTTCAAGGGAAAAAATATGCAAATATGCAAGAATATGCCCTCTAGTGATGATATAATAACAGTAATGTGGAGAGGTGATTTTTTTCCCCCTGAAAACAGCAAATTTCTGCCTTTATGTTTATAAGCTGGTTGTGTTCAGTTTTGCTCACCTAATAAATAACTTGAACTGAGTCTTACCACATGACTTAGTGTGCTCCATAGGTTGATATGGATGATGAAGGCCCCAGTGTCACTGCTCCTGAAAATTTCTATTCGGAAAACAACTGAAACACTTTTATTTTGATTTGTATAGGATGTATTTAATTTGTTTTACTTACATCCTCAAAATCAATATTAGTAATACACTAGTGATTATATTTTAACTTAACTGGAATCTGGTTCATTGTGGGATTAGTCCCTCTGTAGAAAGCTGAAAAGCTTTTTCTCCCAAGTGTTTTAAACAAAATGTTTATTTCTTGTTGTGTTCCTGTCCATTTTCCTTTTTAGCCTGGTTTTCATATTGCTAACTTTTTTTAATGACTATTTTGCATCAGTTGGTGTGCTGAAATTAGCTTCAAATAAATTTATAACTTTCTGAGTTGCTTTATCTTTCCTTATTTTTGCCTCTAGAAGTTGGGATTTTTCTAGTATGGCAGGATACATATCTGAAGCCATAGCCAAAAACACCATTGTGCTTCAGCACATAACAAGCTTTCACCTGAATGCCATAAAGACATTTTAAATAAGACAAGTTAAACTTGCTCTATTACAACAAATGAAGCAAAAGGAAGTGCTAAGGCCTATAGAACAGCAAAATCACAGCCACACTTATTAGTCAATTGTTTCTGACAATACAGACGAAGTAGAGAACTAGAAGTTTGTGCTTTTGTTATAGAAGAAAAAGGTAGGAGGTAAACGTAGAGACTATTCATAGAATCTGAAGTCAAGGCTTTCACTTCTTCCTTTTGCTTGCAGTCAAATTCTCTGACTTCCACCTTCCAAGCTAGTGCTTTAGTTTTATTCATACAGTCCAAGGGCACATCTCCACGGTCAACACAAATTCTGTTGGTTTCCTTGCATATACCCCTTTTGCAGCATACCATACACTTTCAAAATGGATGCAAATTTTTTCCTGTAAATGGTGTCCTTTTAGGGAAGCATTTTTCTGCTAATAGAGAGTGGTGGGTTCTTTAGACTTTCCACCCCCTGTGTGCACAGGCCTCTGAATTTGGTAGCTTGCAATTAGGCTGCAAACAAATAAAATGCAGATTTCGAAATATGTCTTTTTTTGTGGATTTAGAGCTCTACAAATTACCAAGCAATGTTTATGGTGATGTCCAACATGTGAATAAGTAATTTTTTGTATGATTCTACCGTTTTTTGCGAGAGAACAAATTGTATGTTGCAAATAAATGTTTGTTTACATAACTTTAACTGCCCCACGTATGGGAGCCAATTTGCAATAGCAATTTTACGTGTTTATAGCACCACGTTGTGGAAGCCAATTTACGAGAGCAAATATGTGTTTACTTCACGCGAAGCCATCTTGTGTGACGTCATTCGTTGGTCTGGTCCATAGTTCCCTCTGGCGTAGCAATTTGTATCAGTTTTTGAAATAATTTATTTTAAATGTCCTCCGGCTAGCTGTTTGGGATCGAACATGTTTCTCTTGCAGGGTGTGAAGCGGAAAGGAATCTTTTGTCTAGAAATGATATTGACGAAGAAATTGGTTTTATAATCTTTATTGCAGAACACGTTCACGAACACTTTCACAGATTTATCTAGATAATCGCCATACTGAAACTGTTTGTAATAACTGCTTATCACTTTTAACTCACGTACTTCAACTTTATATATTCAACTGTATAATACTTTATAAGATTTCTCGTACTTCTGCTGCGCGTAACTTGACGAATTGAGAGACCGACATGAGAATCTTGTTGAACTGGGAGCTGACGTGTTATGTGTTGAGAATCTTGTTGAACATTGGGGGTGATGTATAATGTTTTGAGAATCTTGCCGAACTGGGGGCTGACGTGTTATGTGTTGAGAATCTTGTTGCACACTGGGGAACGCTCTCTTGAATCTACACTATTTATAGGCTTGCCTTAAGATACGCCTAAAGATTATAAATGAAATGCTATTGGCTAATAAAACGCGCCAACATTAGCGTCTATTTTACTATCCAATGAAAACCACTAATACATATTTCTTTTAAGGAACATTCTGGAAGCTTTTACCGAAAAGGCGCGAAACATTACGTAACTTCCTGGTTCCCGGTAACGATAAACAACTCACTCCACCGCTGCATTCTTGCGCCATTACTAACAGTTTCAGTAAAGCCTTATATTATTATTTACCAATAATAATTACAATTAATGAACCTCTGAAATCAATGTCACATAAAAATACATATTTATATTACAATTATTATTTACCTTTAAGTAATTTATGATACAAATTACCGTATCATATGCCCCACTAGAAACATAATTATAAACATTTATAACCTGTTTGGAAATTTTATAATTTTGTTTTTAGTCTCCTAAATCTTGTAACACACGCTATTACTTTCACTTAACACTTCACACGCATTTAGCACACGACATATGTTTTATCTCGCCACTACTTACTGGCTCTGGTTTAATTAATTTAGATATTAATCTGACATTACAATTTTTTTTTTTTTTTATAGCAAATACTTTACCCTAAATTATTTAATTAGTATTACAAAAAATGGTTTACTTTCTTATATTGTTACCAAAAATTTATCAATTCAAGAATTTTTTTGTAATTACTATACATATTTACCAAAATATTCACCCTCTACATATATTTACATCTCTTAAATCTAGACAATGTTTCACCTTTTCTGTTTTCTACATAAGTACTTTTTTTTAAATTATTCTTACCAATTTTTGTTATTTTGAATTTTATTTTAACAATACTCTTTGAATTGTATTTACGTACTTTTAATTTAATATCATATTAAGTTTCAATCTTTGCATTCTTAATTTTCAAATGTTGTTACAGTTACTAAAAATTTATTTATTTATTTATTTATTTATTTATTATTTTTTTTTTTTAAAACATTTCTCTCTTTTTTTTTTTTATAACTTATTTCTCTTTTCAAATGACATATATATTTAGTTAACCCTCTTACGTTCCAATACATTTCTCTGCAAGTCGTCTTCAACTATCCAGCATTTACTTTACATCTCACTGCTATTTACCCTCCTGGATCAAATTGTGTGTGGCTAAACATTACTCGTAGCCGTAACCTAACCTTCAAATTTTTATTCATGAATGACCTCTTGTATTCATATGACATTTCGTTCCCTGATAACATTTGAGAACAATCTACAGTTTCTTGAACAATACATCTTTTAACAACTGTCATTTTCAATTCATCTGCTATCTTTTTACTTTGAAAGTACTCTGACAAATCTGTACTAAACTGTACTGGACTGGAGTTTTCATTCTGAACATCTTGGTACAATTTATTTCTTTGCATTACTGTCTCATTCTGTATTTCTGATATTTCCCCTCTGAAATTAACCTGCGCCTCATTTACATCTACATTCCTAACCTCATTTATCTCTCTTAGTTCACTTGAAATACTACTCATTTGACTTCCTAACTCTGTACATTCTACATTAACCTCACTTTCTTTGTTACATATTTCCCTGCTCATGTCTAGCATTTTCTTTGAAATTTCTCCTATCTTACTTACTATTACTTCCTCATTTTTATCTCTCATTTCTGGCATACTACTATCTAGCTTCGTAACTTTCTTTTCACTTTCTTCACTGCTTTGATCTACTTTTTGCTCTAATATATCATTACTCCTACCAATATTTTCAATTGATTTCCTGTTTTGTTCAAAGCTTTTACCAATATCTTCCCTTAATTCCCTATAACTCTTTTGCATATCTTCCCTGTTTTGATCTATTTTCTTTTCTAATTTCTCATTATTCTTACAAATTTCTTCCCTTATACTCTGAGTTAATTTTTGTCCTAATTTCTCATAACTCTTTTGCATATCTTCCCTCATTTTCTCATTATTCTTTTGCATATCTTCCCTTAATTCCCTACTCATATTTCTCAGCATTTCCATCATCACAATAGTATCAAGATTAACATTTCTTGCTGTTCTATTCTCACTTTCTGCACTAACATTTCCTGCTGTTCTATTCTGACTTTGTTTACTAATATTTCCTCCCTCAACTACTACATTATTTAAGCTATTTTCTGTATCCTGTATTGAATTACAGCTAACTGTTACATTATCCCCCTCCATCATTGTTTCTTCAATATTATTAGTAGCCATTGTTTTTGTTTTCTAAAAAAAAATTACAATCACCTGACTTTGTGATGCTGTCTGTTGATGTAGCTTTGATGTCCAGCGTTCTGCCCCATTCTCCTATGTTTGTATGTCGCTTCTGCGTTGTATGATGATGAATCTACGTCGTTTCGATGTTTTTGCGTTGAATTCCCTGTTGCCTCGTAATCTTGGAATTACGATCGAAGTCTGTCGTCCCTGTTGTTTCTTGAATCTGGGTCTTGTAGATGATTTCACCGCTGCATTCCTCCTTTGGTCCTCTCAATTCTTCTTGGTTATTTCTGATCCTTTCCTGGTTACTCGAGTTCCTTTCCTGGTCGCTTTGCCCCACGTTGATGGCGCCAATTTGCGAGAGAACAAATTGTATGTTGCAAATAAATGTTTGTTTACATAACTTTAACTGCCCCACGTATGGGAGCCAATTTGCAATAGCAATTTTACGTGTTTATAGCACCACGTTGTGGAAGCCAATTTACGAGAGCAAATATGTGTTTACTTCACGCGAAGCCATCTTGTGTGACGTCATTCGTTGGTCTGGTCCATAGTTCCCTCTGGCGTAGCAATTTGTATCAGTTTTTGAAATAATTTATTTTAAATGTCCTCCGGCTAGCTGTTTGGGATCGAACATGTTTCTCTTGCAGGGTGTGAAGCGGAAAGGAATCTTTTGTCTAGAAATGATATTGACGAAGAAATTGGTTTTATAATCTTTATTGCAGAACACGTTCACGAACACTTTCACAGATTTATCTAGATAATCGCCATACTGAAACTGTTTGTAATAACTGCTTATCACTTTTAACTCACGTACTTCAACTTTATATATTCAACTGTATAATACTTTATAAGATTTCTCGTACTTCTGCTGCGCGTAACTTGACGAATTGAGAGACCGACATGAGAATCTTGTTGAACTGGGAGCTGACGTGTTATGTGTTGAGAATCTTGTTGAACACTGGGGGTGATGTATAATGTTTTGAGAATCTTGCCGAACTGGGGGCTGACGTGTTATGTGTTGAGAATCTTGTTGCACACTGGGGAACGCTCTCTTGAATCTACACTATTTATAGGCTTGCCTTAAGATACGCCTAAAGATTATAAATGAAATGCTATTGGCTAATAAAACGCGCCAACATTAGCGTCTATTTTACTATCCAATGAAAACCACTAATACATATTTCTTTTAAGGAACATTCTGGAAGCTTTTACCGAAAAGGCGCGAAACATTACGTAACTTCCTGGTTCCCGGTAACGATAAACAACTCACTCCACCGCTGCATTCTTGCGCCATTACTAACAGTTTCAGTAAAGCCTTATATTATTATTTACCAATAATAATTACAATTAATGAACCTCTGAAATCAATGTCACATAAAAATACATATTTATATTACAATTATTATTTACCTTTAAGTAATTTATGATACAAATTACCGTATCATTTTTCATAAAGAATGAAAATGGTTGTAATACCTGATCCACTAAATTGACACCATCCAATGCACATTGCATGATGATGATGATGATGATGATGATGATGATGATGATGATGTTGTTGTTGTTGATCTAATGTGCAGGATTTTGATCCATCAATTTTTCTCTTGCTAGCCAATATAAATTGTGTATCTTCCCATCTGGGACAGCTTTCCTCAATTCTGGGCATACTAATAGGTGTTCTCCATTTAAAATCTTGTCAGCATTGCAAATTTTACATGCTTTGTCATTCATAAAACCAAATTTATGTGGGTGTTCTGCCAGACAGTCATGTCTAGTGGCTAATCTGAAGTGAGCAACGACTTCTTTCCTTGGGACATTTTTTATTTTTTGTACCATTTATTTTATGTTGGAGTAATTTTTATTAGTAATTTCCTTTTGAATATTATATTGGTATTTTTGTTCTATATTAATTTTGACATTTTTTTTGTTTCATATCTAGTCCACAAGACTTTATAGGTTTTGAATATAACACTGCACCCTTTTTGGCCAGAAAGTCTGCGTCTTGTTGCCATTCACTCCCACATGTGCTGGTATCCATAGTAATATTATCTGTTGAAATTTTATTTATAGTAATCTATAATAAGATACATCCTTAATATTATAAGATTCATCTGGACTATCATATCGTTCTATTGCTTGAATGGCAGAAACTGAGTCTGTGAGAACAACTACTTTATTTTCTTTTATATCAGTCCTGCAGTATATCTGTTCTAATGCTCGTATTGCAACAACTTCATAATCAAAATTTGTGAATTGTCTAAGCAATGTAAAATAATGTGAAAAGTATTTACAATATATACCACCTCCCACATTATTTCTCAGTTTATCTGCAGAACCATCTGTATAAATTCTAAGCCACTCTGTTTCCGAGAATTGATTATGTAGATGTTCAAGTGTAGCAATTCTGCATACTTCTGGTGAGTCTTCTTGTTTATTTAGTTGTTCATCAGCTCTTTATCTGTTACTATCTTGATAAAATCCATTGGATGAGTTCTAGGAGGATGAGGAGTGCATTTTTCTGATAAATTTAGGTAATTATAATTCTTCTCTAAAAAAGATTTGTTTGTAATCTGTGTTTTTAGCTTGTATTCTCTAGGTAGTTGTTGAAACCATTGATGGTTTGCTTGGGTTAGTTTTTAATTTTACATATAATTGTGCAGCTTGTATTTCAATATTGGCTTGCATTGGGTTATTATTTGTTCCAGCAAAAAGTGCACCAACTGTCGTTGTTTTCACTGCTCCTGTTATCAATCTTAAACACTGATTTTGACATTTATCAATCATATTAATTTTATCGTCGGCTGCAGTTAATAGTAATTCACATCCATGTTTTAATACGGTTTTATGTAGCTGTTGTATGTTTTATTTAAAACTGTTATTGAACTGTCTGATTTAGATCCGGCTAATCTCTTCAAAATGTTACTTCTTTTAGTAGCCTTTTGCGTGACATTTTGTACATGGTCTTTCATTTTTAATTTTCTATCTAGTGCAATTCCTAGATATTTAATTTCTTCAGCATATTCTATTTGTTTCGCATTGATTTCAACTTTTAAGTTTTTTTCCCTGTTATGAAAATGTTTCATGGTGTAAACCTGATATTTAGTTTTTGCTACATTGATGGACATCTTATTTAGTTTTGCCCAATTAGTTAATTTGACTAAAACATTTTTTATTTTTCTTCTAATCTGGTATATACATTCTTGTCATTTTTTTCAGCCATCCATAGAACTACATCATGTGCATACATTGCAATGTTTATTCCGTTTTGTTTTATAAACTTTGGCATATCATTAATATATATATTAAATAATAATGGACTGGATACTGCACCCTGTGCTACTCCAGTTTTAAGGTGGGTGTATTTGGATAATGTGTTCTTCCATTTGAATCCATCTTTGTTGTAAAAATGTTTTATACCATCTAGTTATATTTTTTGGGCAGTTCATTTGTATTAGTTTTTTAATTAGCATCTCTTTCCATACAAGATCAAAAGCTGTTTGAAAATCTATAAATACTGCTGCTACTGAGATATTGTTGACTAGTTTACTTTTCACGTCTTCTATTAATCTAGATGTTTGGCAAACAGTTCAGTATTGTCTTCTAAATCCAGCCTGTTCATCTGCTAGTAGGTTATTTGTTTCTAGATAGTACATTAATTTATTGGTAACCATTTTATCAGCTATTTTTGCCGGGATTGAGGTCAATGATATGGGTCTATAAGTTTTTGTTTCATTTGTGGGCTTTCCTGGTTTCAAAATTGGGATTACTAGTGCTTTGTACCAGTTTGATGGCATATTCTCTTATTCGTATCATATTTTATTAATAATTTTTAACAATATCTTTTTAGCTCTTATTCCAAGATTTTTAATATACTCTGGGTGTATAAGACCTGATCCTGGTTATTTTTTGTTTTTAATGTCTTCATTGCCTGTTCTAATTCTTCCAATTGGCACTTTGAATCAAGAGGTACTGTTTGTATTCTTTTTATTTTTATGATATTAGATTTTTTTAACATTCTGTTATCTTTTACCAAATGTTTTTTTAGTATATTAACTTTCTTATAATGTTGATTAAATTCATTGGCTATATCTTTATTGTTGTATATGTTTTTGTTACCTTTTTTAATATATGTACTTTTGTTACTATTGGCATACTTTCCATTTATATTGTTAATATGCTTATATACTTTGGTGCTATTAGTTTTGTAATCCAGCCCAGATAAGAATTTATTATAACATTGACGTTTGGATACTATCAATTCTCTTCTATAAGTAGCATCTTTTTCTCTCCATTCTATTACATCTTCCTTATTTTTAGTGTTTTGTGCTAAATCTCTAGCACTATTTCTTTCAACTTTTAGTGTTTCCAATTTCTTGCTCCAAAAGGGTTTATATTTTTTAGGTTTGCCTCAAGGGATATTTTTCTTTGCTGATTTTAATATTATACTGTTAAATTCCTTAACCATTTCACCAGCATTCTTTGACAAGTCTAAGCCTTGTACTTCATTTTCTATACTTTTTTTATATTTACACCAATTAGCTTTTTTAAAATTCCAAGTATATTGTTTTTCAATATTTGGGCATTGTTTCTTAGTGTCAGTAATTGTAATTATGGCTCTATGTCCACTTTTCCCATCTTCAGAAACTAATTTTCTTGTATTGTTAATTTGGTCATCTAACACTATTGTAAGATCTGGGTTAGTACAGTTTCCTGTATAGTGTATGTATGTGTTAGGGTCTTGATATAGGCAGGCAGGCAGGCAGGCAGGCATATTTTGATATTTTATTTCACTTCGTTAGTTACATAAATTAATTCTCATATAAGTTCTATAATACATAATTTTATCTCTACACATTACCCTTTACATATCATTTTCACTAAGTTGCTGCATTACTAAGGGCCTGCAAACATCCAACACCATGGTTGTTGAGTCATTGGGTCCTATTTAATTTATGATTCAACAATCTACATTTTCTTTCTATTCCCTATTTCTAATTTTCTTCAACCATTTATTTCTCACTACACCTAAATATTTTCCTATTTCAAATAAACTTTCCTTGGATTCAACTCTTAACAACCTTTTACCTATAATTTCATTTGTTAATCTAGACCAATTGTTTCTTTGTAATTTTTTCCTCATATTCATTGTTACTTCACATTATAACATTAAATGCCAGTAATTATAAAATTTTCAATTACATAATGGGCATTTGCCTTCATTTTCACCTTCTCCTATGCCTTTTAACCTCACCACCCCTAACCTAGCCCATGCAAAGCCCTCTCTTGCTATTTTATTACAAACATCAACATAGTTTTCTCTTTCCCATGTCCTTTTAATCTCTTTATATATATATATATATGTAATGATCTTTTTGAATTAAAACTACCAATTATTTCCTGTCTTTCCATATCTTCAATCCTCAATCTAACTCTTTTCCAACATCCCTTCTACGTGATTGTCTATATTTCAAATATCCCCATACTCTATTTCATTGAGAATTGCTTCTAGGCGCTTACACCAAGTATCCTCTTTATTTAACTTGCGCTGAACCTCCAAACATTGTTTTAAAATATTATTATTCTCTGATTCCTCAATTCTCAAGCAATATTTCACTATTCTTTCAATAATTTTCGCCTTACTACCAAATCTCCCTAACTCCATTTGTGCAACCCCATTAGGTGAGGCTCTTGGTAGACCCAGAATTATTTTACAAAAGCTCCTATGCACTTTATTTACCTGTTCCCACCCCTCTTCAATACCCCAAATCTCTGCACCATACAGCATTTTTGCCTCAACTACTGCCCCATATACTCTTTCTATCCATTTTACGTGCATCCCAGGTATTTTATCTAAACATGCTGTAATAACTTTCATTGCCACTTTTCCTTTTGTTAAATCCTGTTTCTTTTGTTCTCCCCATCTACCGTTGCTACTTAGTCTTACTCCCAGATAATAAAAATTTCTGACAACCTCAATTTCCTTAACTTTCCAACTCCATTTTTCGTCCTTTCTCAACTTATTACCCTTTTTAAATACCATTATTTTTGTTTTTCTTGTATTAACCCCATGACTCCACTTATTACAAAAGCTCTCTATTGCTCCAATTACTTTGTTTAATCCCACAGTAGTTATTGATCCTGCAACCAAATCATCCGCGAATAGTAACCCTGGTATCTCCTCATTCCCAATTATTGGAGAGTGGCTATTTTCAAACTTAATTATCTCTAGAATATCGTCAATGAACAAATTAAATAATATAGGGCTTAACTTGCAGCCTTGCCTTAAACCTATACAATTTTTAATCTCCTTCGTCCTTACATTTTTATCAAATCTTATACAAAAATCGTTATTTTCATATATTGTTTGTATTGTTCTTATACACTTGTTACTCATTCTTTTCATATCCAATTTGGTCCATAAGGTTTCCCTATTTATTGTGTCGAAAGCTTTTTCTAAATCAACAAATAAGATATACAATCTTCCCCTTTTGTTTGATAAATATTTATTTACCATTGAAGATAATATAAAAATATTGTCTATTGCTCTCTTGTTTTTCCGAAATCCCACCTGTAGATTAGATACTTTTCCCTCTTGCTCCGCCCAACTTTGCACTCTTTCAGCCAAATCCCCTGTATAAACTTTACCTAACACTGATAACAAACTAATCCCCCTATAATTTTCTGGGTTATCCATTTCCCCTTTATTCTTAAATATTGGCACCACTATTGCTGTTTTCCAACTCCTAGGAACTTCCCCCCTTTAAAGATTGCATTTAATATCCTAACCAGCAATTCTAATCGATTTTCATTTAGACTCCAAGCTTTCCAAAACTCCCCTGGTATGCCATCAATACTGCATGCTTTGTCCCTTTTCAATCTATTAATTTGTTCCCTCACTTCCCCTACATCTATCGGCTTATCCAATTGCTCAACATAATTGTTATTTTCCATTACCCAAGTTGTTTGGTTATCATGTTGCCCTCCTAGCAAATTTTTAAAATACTTGAACCATTCTTCCGCACTTATATTATTTTTTCTTGCTCTAACCTTATACATTCTTTTCACCAACATCCATATTGTTTTGCTATCATTTGCTTTTGCTGCCTCATGTAACTTTATACTCATCTTCTCGGCCCATTCACTCCTTTTTACTTCCAACAAGTTTCTGTATCCCCATCTTGCAATCAAAAACTCCTCTCCTTCCTTTTGCCCTTCTTCCTGCCTCCACCTTTTTAGTTCCCATAAAACTCTTTGTTTTGCCCTCCTACATTCTTCATTGTACCATCCCTTCTGTTTCCTATCTATACAATCTTTCACTTTCATCCTTACACCTGCATATTTTACTAACATTTCTACCTTTAAAACTGCTTTGTCCGTTTTATTTTCTTTCAGCAGTTCTTCTACCTCTTTCTCCCTTATTACCCCTATGTCTGACCCTAATTCCTTCATAAAAACTTCTGCCTCCTCACCCCTCCATTTATATTTATCAATTTTAACTCCTCCTTTATGTTCTTGTTTTAGTTCATTCTTATATCTACTTATAAAACTTAGCCTCAATGGGAAATGATTACTAGAACATACTGTATTCAAGACTTCAAAATCTGCAATATTTATCTCTAAGACTATTGAGTATAACATATAGTCAACCACACTCTGACCATTATAATTGACAGGTAAATTCCCCCATTTCATCTTTCCCTTTTACCCCATTACACATCTCCATATTGAACTCCTCACAAAATTCCACCAGCTTTTTTCCTTCACCATTCATTACTTTATCTTTACTCATTCTTCTTAGCATCTCTTTTTCTCCCCCCATTAATTCATACTCAGGATCTATTAGCTTTATTTGACTTACTCCTACTCTGGCATTGAAATCACCCATTATCATAAAGCTACTGTCCAAATATCTGTTTGATAACTCCTCAATATCCTGTCCAATTAATTTGAATAAGTTTGGATTATAAAAATCGGAGGCACTTGGCGGGTTATGACCACTGCAAGACATATCTCTTTCTTCTCCCCTGTTACACTTAATACACACCACAACACCGAATTTTCTCCCAAATCTTTACACACTTTCACTTTGCATTTCAAATCTTTCCTAACAAATATCCCTAACCTACCTGACATTCGTCCTCTTAGGCTATTCTTTGTTCCACTTTTCCCATAGAATTCAAAGTCGCTTATTTCCACATGAAAGTCATTTGCCAACCAAGTATCTACTACCCCTATCACATCACCTAATCTTAAGATCTGCATTATTTCTCTATTCTTTAACTTTTCAAACAATCCTTGTACATTCCAGAATATAACCCCAATGCCTTTTGCTATACCGAACTCTTCCTCTCAAACCTGAATTGCTGTAATTTGGCCTTGCTCCTTGTCAATGGAAATCTGTCCACAAGTTTTTGGCCTTGCGTTCCCTTTTCCACCTGTATGATGCTTCCTGTTGGTGAAGAGAATATGTTGGGCTCTGTCTCGTCCATTTCACTTGGTCCCGTGACTATCTCCACTGGCAGCCTTTGTGAATCCTCTCTCAGCTGTTTTTCTAATCCATCTTGCTTGCCCGGTGATGTCATCAACTCCGTTCGCCTTGTATCTCCATCAAAGCTACTTTCCCCGCTCCTTTTCTTTTCCCTGGCTTCTTCTTCTTGTGCTCTGGTTCGTGAATTTTCTGAAGAATCACTCCAACTTATTTGGCGGATATCCTGTTTTCTATCATTGATCCAAAGATCTAATCCTCGTACATATGCCTTGTCTCCTCTAGCTCTAGCCTTTTTCATCTATTTTCCAAATATTATAACATTCATTCTACTCCTCCTTTCTTCAGCTCTCTCCAACCGTAACATTCGTGTATTACATTCTATAAATTCCTTATTTACCTCGTGCTCGAAACTCGCCCATGTTGATTTTATCGCATTGAATTGCTTTATTATTTTATCCTCAATTCTCTTCTCCATTCCTTTGAGGTTTGATATTTCTTCTGCGATACGTTTCAACATTTCCATAATTTGTTCCATTTCCGGTCCTGGGTTTAGTTCCACTCCTCCAATCACTAATATAACAATTATCACAAACACATATCACTACACCATTGCATTTAACTCTCCCAAACACTTTCTTCCCAAAGTACCTCCTCCACCATTAAATTGGCTCTATAAGCTTCCAACTGTACTTCCATTTTTTATCCGTGCTAGAGCTCGTCACACACGTCCGTCTCCTCTTGCTTCTCGGCAGCGACTCTGGGTCTTGATATATCAATTGTACCTGTTCAGTATTTATAAAGTCTTGTAGTATCTTCCCTTCTGAATCTACGTCTTTATATCCCCATTGTCTTGGGTGTGCATTAAAATCTCCTAAGATAAACGTTTTCTTTTGTGGTTCTATTATATCCATATTTAAATTCTGATTACCAGGTGGGCTGTAAACTGAATAAACAGTGTATTTTATATTACTTTTTTTTTATATACGGTTGTTTGTGTAATTTCTGATTTGTCTTGCTGGTTCATTTACTTAATTATATTAAATTTAGAACTTAATTCTGATTTGACTCCAACAATTATGCCACTAGCCACTTGTCTCCATTTATTAATATGTTAAAGATGATAATTTGTAAAATTACAGTACATGATGTCATTGTCATTACAATTTGCTTCTAAGATGCTGAAAACATCTATGTCATATTTTCTGATTGTTTCATCCACATACTGCCTTTTTGCTACATTTTTGATAAATCCACGGCGTTCCAGGTTAAATTACTAAAAAGTACTGTTTTCTGTTCTCTCTTCCTATATTTGTGCATTATATTGGCTGACTTCTGCACGATGTTGTAGCCTATTTAGCGTTACCCAGGGGACACCACAAGGAGGCAGGCTACTTTATCCCCCTTCATGCATAATATCAGGCTTGAAAGTTGTCATTTTGATTTTGGCATCTAGCTTTGTTGTATCATTTATCAACATTTCGGAACTGTAATTAGATAGAGCCATGATTACCCTTCTATTATGCCAAGCAGTGTAGGTTAAAGGTGGAAGCTGATGCACCTGCATTTCCCCTCTCTAGAACCTGTACATTTATACCCTTTGGCAATCCAATCCAATTTAAATATTCCAATGGTGTTCATTATTCTTTGATATAAAGCAATAAATAACATAGGGGAGCTGTACCAGTTATCATCTAGATATACAGCCCTACCCTAATCTAGAGCACAGGCTCCATGAGGTGCATGACTATGGAGTTACTTAACCCTAAGTCTTTTGCTCCTGTGTTGTCAGTCCCTTTGCCAATGGAGATACAGCTATTGTAGACATATCCTGATTTAGTTTCACAAAGATCAAAACTCTTTATGCTAAATCTGGCCCTTTTGCTTTTGATATATTGCTTCCAATACACGTGGTCCTTCCAAAGCATCAAGTCTTCATCAGCAGTGACCTTTTCACTAGGAATATAATTTTCTTTGAATTTTGAAATAAGATAATCAAAAATAGACCTAATTTTGTGTGATTTATCACATATTTTTTCTGTGCTGGTGAAATGAAGAAACCACAATATAGATGAAAACCTGTTATTTGACATGCATTTTCCAAAAACTATAGTTGATAGCATGTCATCTGTAGACCAGCACATATCTATTGTAGGTATGAGGTGTGATCAAAAAGTTTCTGGAATGGCTTCACAACAATTTTGCCATTGAGCTGTCCTTAATTCTTACCCAGACTTAACATGCAACTCTCCCTCCTGATAACAATGAAAGCTCATCTGACTTTCTGCGACCTTCTAGTGCAGAGGTAGAAGCTCTGAAGTGAATGCATGTTTTGCACCTACTGCGATTTTTCTGTCTAGCAGAAATACTAGATGACGAAGAACAAAGAACAAACACCAAATTTTGCCAGAAGCCTATGAAATGTTAAGAACAGCTTATGGGGAGGAAGTAATGGGCAAAACTCAAGCATAAATTTAAAAGTGGTGTGACATCAGTTAAGGATGTGGATTGTTCAGAGCAACCCTCATCCAGGTGAGGGAAATGGTATTAAATGATAGGTGTATTACAATAAGAGAAATTTCTGAATCATTAGGACTGTTTTGGAAGTGTTCAAGTGTGCATTTTAAAAGACAATTTGGACATGAGAAGAATTGCCACAAAGTTTGTGCCCTACCTTCTTTCAAGTGACCAAAGGAAAGCCATGTGATTGTCAGCACAGATCTTAAAGAACAGCTTCAAAATGACCCACAGTTTATGGAGAAAGTTATTAGTGGTGATGAAAATGGATTTATGGGTACGATTCAGAAACAAAGCAACATCTTCACAATGGAAGTGTCCTTCATCTCCATGCCCCAAAAAGGCCAGAGAAGTTCGTTCCAATGTGAAGTCATTGTTGATTGTTTTTTGACATTAAAGGAATTTTACATAAGGAATTTTACATAAGGAATTTGTGCGACAGGGTCTAGCAGTGAATCAAGTGTTCTACAAACAAGTGTTGCAAAGATTAAGGGAGAGTGTGCAGCACAAATGGCTGGAGAAATGGAGGACAAGTGACTGGTTCCTGCATACAAAGCCCTTTCTGTCTGCCAATTTTTGAATAAAAATAGGATGAATACTGTTCCCCATCCTGCCTATTCTCCAGATTTGGCTCCAATGGACCTTTTTGTTTTCCTGCAACTTAAAATGTGGCTCCAAGGACACCGTTTTGAGGACATTGATATTATCCATCATGAATCGTAGAAGGTTCTGAATGTGTTTAAAGATGACGACTTCCAGAGGTGCTTCCAGTAGTGGCAAAAGCACTGGGACAAGTGTATCAACTCCCAAGGAGACTACTTCGAGGATGACAGCACAGAATAGACAAATCAAAGCGTGCTGTGTTTATGGCCTCATTCTGGAATCTTTTTGATCACATCTTGTAATCTAACAATGTGCATGAGAAAAATCATGCCAAGTGGCCTGTAAATCTCATTCGGTGTTACATATGATCCCTTCTGAATTCTCCTTTTAGATCCCAATTATTCTTTTGAGGTCAGCTCTTTGTACAGCTTATGCTTATATGCATTTGTTTCAGTAACTGTGAGAGCTACTAAATCTGCAGTAAAAAGTTTGTGTAAATATAATTTGGTTTGCTATCACTTATGAGCTGGGTATGAGGCTGTACACACTAGGTTGTACTCTGTACTGTTGTGAAAAGAGAAGCTAATAATGCTAAAAATATATATCTACTGTACCTATTCCACCAGGTGTGCTTAAAAGCCATTTTTCTGAATTTGTGAAACATAACTGATATAGTAAAGCAAATATTAGAGCAATTTAATGTGTCAGCTACAAGTCTTTTAAGTAATGATATTCTTACCATAATGTAAGCTTTAGATGTCAAGAAATAACTAAAGATCTGGTTATCCAAGTGGTAAACAAAATGAAAAACTCTTCCAGTGTTGATGTTTATGGATTTGGTAATAGAATAATAAAATCTGTTGTTAGTTATATTGTGAAGCCACTTAACATGTGTATCAGCTTATGTTTATATACTGGTGTTTTCCTGAGGACTTCAAGGTTGCCAAGACCGTTCCCATATTTAAGAAGGTGATGTGAATAAACCAGATAATTACAGGCTATTGTATCTATTTTGGGCAAATTTTTTAGGCGTTTTACTCCATCAATTAAGACAATGTATTAGGGAAAACAACATTCTCAATTCATCACAATTTGGCCTTTCACCTGGTAGTACACATGGTACTGTACAAGATCTATTATGTGTTTTGTATAAAGCTTTTAAGGAGAAAGAAATTGCTCTTGTGTTGCTTTTTGATTTAAGTAAAGTTTTTGACTGCATTCCAAATGATTTATTATTAATGAAATTAGAGTATTGTGGAATAAGAAGCCATGAGTACACATTTTTTTATAATTATTTAATTGAACATAGCCATTCTGGTTTTGTAAATGGCTTAAGGGGCACAAATATTTGTGTAGATTTTGAGTACCTCAAGGAACTATGTTAGGACCTTTTATATTTCTTTTTATGATAAATGACTTGCAATGTAATGTACTTTTCAGATGATTCTATGTGCTGATGATTCTTCTTTTATTCTAACACATAATGAAATTACTGTTCTTATTGATAAGTGAAATTATATAATTTATGACACCACTAAATGGTTTTCTAACAAGTTTTTTTTAACTAACTCTGACAAAATGAAACAAATTATTTTAAGTCTTGAATAAAGCTCAGGTGATGTTGAAAATATTAATTAAAAGCTTTTAGGCATACTGCTAGATCCAGAATTGAATTGGAACTCATATGTTGAAAGGGTGTGTGAAAAGGTATCTTAAGTTGTATATTTATCCAGAACCATTTACAACAAAGTATTGCGCAACTATCTAAAGCAAATATACTTTGCATTGTTTGAAAGTGTTTTCAACTACAGGCCTCTGGTTAATATCCCATGCAAGCCACTTTTTAAGCAACAAAGAATATTAACAGTGTAAAATAAAATGGTTATTGTTATATGTCCACAGAATTGTGAATCAGATTACCTTGAATAGGCATGTGCATACCTTAAATACCAGAAATATTGACAAATTACATGTGCCATTCACTACACTGAAGGAAGTTAAAGATAGCTATATGGTAACCAGCATTATAGCTTACGATAAGCTGCCTTTCTATATGAGAGAACTGAATGTGGCACAGCTCAAGACCAAAGTAAAAAAGTGGTTGATTGAATATGACTTATAATGTGGATGAATTAATACTAACATCATATACTTTTATATTAGCTTTTATATGTATATATTATTTTGATTTAGACTATTGTACCAGTGCACTTAATGTCTGAATCAATAAAGAATTATTGAGATCCAGATCTGTTCCTGAATCAATAATACTTTCATGCTCTGTAACTCAATTCCCTCTGTTGGAAATGCCACTTTAACTTTACTCAATACACCTAAACTGCCTTTAGAAGTCAATATGATACTGTCCTATTCCTCTGTACCTGCATCACTACTTTGCAACCATGCCTTCTTCCCTCTCTCTGCTATGTCACACATCAGCTGTATTTTCTCTCTTCTTGGTGGTATCTCTTTGTTTCTGTTTCTCCTACATAACTCCTTCATGACATATGTTGCATCATCTTCCAAACCCTTTTCTGATGTAATCCTGTCTCTGCCCCAATCACATAAATGATGTATATTTCAACTATCCATCCTCTCCAACTGCTCTCTGACTGCTCTTTGGACTTCCTGCTGGATAGTTGTTGCCGCTGCCAATGCATCAAGCCAAATTATTTTCTTTTGCCACAATCTGTTGTCCCTTATTTTGCACAGCCACCATCTGCCCAGCAATCCACAAATGTAGATTATGAATGAATGCCCGCTTTCTCAATGATCTTGCCATCTTCAGTTGTTGAATTAAGTTCTTCTTATGTTCATTATTCCATTAGTTTTCTTCAAAACTTCATAAACAACTGCACAGATGTAAATCACTCAACCATCAGTCTTTTTCCCTTTAGTCTTCCCATACTGAAGGCTTTCCCAATCTTCAATCCTTTAGCACTAACCCGAGGCTTTCCCAATCTTCAACCCTTTAGCACTAACCCGAGTTTTCTTTTCAGAATCGAATTTCTTGTATAGTCCACACTCCACTCATTTCCTTGGCTCTTGAGATAACTAAGTTGAACCTATGATATTTCTCCTCCATACTTTCCATTCTTCTTTTAATGTTCTGTACTTCTGTTGTCACATCTTGCATATATTGCATCTTATTTCTTACTTAATTTCCATTAATATGCTTCTAACTTTGTTTATGTCATTTTCTCTTGTCCATGTTTACTCTAGACATCTATTCTAGAATGGCTTGATTCCCATTATCTCAGCTCCACCAATTATTATCAATAGCAGACCAGTAACACTAAGTAAAAGAAACATGTTTACTATCTCTTCTTCTGCTTGTTTCTTTTTAAATTCATTCCACGTTTTTCTATTAAGGGTCCCAATTCCTCCTCTATATACTTTAATCCTCACTTCCATGGTTTCTTATTCCCTTTTATTTTTAACTCCAGGAGCTATTTCACACACATCCTCTCTCTTCCACTTCTGGCTTAGCTCTCCATCCTTATTATAGGTATGTTATATGTTGTTGTTCTTCCATTCTGAAATTCCACCTTGTATTCGGAATGTAAATAATTTTCTGTCCATTTCTGCAATCTGTTGGCAAGGGTGCCAGTAAATACTTTCCCCACATTCAACAACAAAGTTATTATCTGTGAGCATTTTGATTATCCTCATTCTCCTTGCCTGTTTTCTATTGACAAATATGAGGTTTTCTCCAATACCCTGGAATATACCCTCCATTAATACTTGATTAATACTTGAACCCTCTTTTTGTGATTATACTACCCTATAAAAACTTAAAATGCTATGCTGTTGATCCCAAAATAATGTTTTTCTTTTGTTTGAATAATCATATCTTCATTTATTTAAGAGTACAATATTTCAATGAAATTACTAACTAGTTCATGACTAAGTCTATCTCAGCATTCTCCATCATATAAGATTCTAAACTAATTTAACCATTTCCTTTGTTCAATTTCTGACTTAAATAGATATCTTTTGTAGCGCTATTTTATTATTTTCTGTACTTCTCTTGACCTTTCACAACTAGTAATATAATTTGCATTTTATTTTCCTAAGATTCTTTCTTTTCCTGTAACAAATTGCTATAAATAAACCTCCTGTTAAATATCCCTTTTCTGAGTTTTCATCCTCTCCCTCCCTCCCTCCCCCTCTCTCTCTCTCTCTCTCTCTCTCTCTCTCTCTCTCTCTCTTTGTATGTTATTAAAATTTCTTTCACAATTCTTCTTTAGTTTTTCATGCATCATCAAATCAACTTCCCTTACCCTTGTGATTCATTTCTTCACCTACCCAGTTCATTAAAAATATTAAATATATTCATTTTATTCTGAAGAAATTAGAGGGTTACATGGAGGAATTCCACAACTCGACAGTAAGGAGTTTTATATACTTAACCTCCAGGATGCAGAGATGAATGGTAGGAGCTGCATGGGGGCTTTGCAACCAGGAGTGATTTGCTGTGATGTAGGTGACCAGTCCCTAACATTTCCAAAGTTTCCTAACCCCCTGAATGTGTTATAAACAAACCTCCTGTTAAATACCCCTTTTCTGAGTTTTCATACTCTCCCCCCCCCCTCTCTCTCTCTCTTTGTCATGTTATTAACATTTCTTTCACAATTCTTCAGTTTTTCATGCATCATCAGATAACTTCCTTTACCCTCTTGTTTCATTCCTTCACCAACCCAGTTCATTAAAAACATTAAATATATTCATTTTGTTCTGAAGAAATTAGAGGGTTTACGTGGAGGATTTCCCCAACTCGACAGCAAGAAGTTTTATGTACTTAACCTTCAGGAGGTAGAGATGAAAGGCAGGAGCTGCATGGGGGCTTTGCAACCAGGAGTGATTTGCTATGATGTAGGTGACCAGTCCCTAACATTTCCAAAGTTTCTTAACCCCCTGAACATCTAGGCTTGGGAGCTGCACAGGCATCACTGACAAGGGGGCAATGCAGCTCCAGGAGAGGTCAAGCTGGGGAAGAAGGGAAGATCTTCACAACTCCACATAACATCCTTACACAAACTGCAAATCACACCAGTTCTTAACAAAGTCTTATTAGGACCAGTACTATGGAAAGATTGAAACAACATTAAGGGAAGGAGAGAGAAAATTTTGAAAATTCCAACTCGGCATTCGAATGACAGATCGAAGAAAACCACTTAAAAACCCATGACAGGTTGGCTGGCATCAGGGATTGAGCCTAGGATACCCAAATGTGAGTCAGTGATGGTAGTGCTTGAGCTATCATGCATTGCATCCAGTAAAAAACCTTTCCTGGGTGAGATCTAATTCCATTGATTGCTAGAGTTGAATGAAAAGCTTGTAAGAATTTATTTCTCTTTATCTAACCTAACTTATACCTAGCATGTTCTAACATACGATGTGTGATCAGAAAGTTTCTGGAATGACGTCATAAATATTACACAGCAGTTTGTTTTGTCTAATCTGCATTGTCACCCTCGAAGTAGTCTCCTTGGGAGTTGATACACTTGTCTCAGTGCTTCTGCCACTGCTGGAAGCACCTCCTGAAGTCCTCTTCTTTCAACATGTTCAGAGCCTTCTGCGATTCGCGATGGATGACAACGGTGTCCTCAGAGCTACATTTTAAGTTGTGGGAAAATAAAAAAGTCTGCTGGTGCCAAATCTGGAGAATAGGTGGGATGGGGAACAGTATTCATCCTATTTTTATCCAAAAATTGGCGAACAGAAAGGGCTTTGAGTGCAGGCAGGAACCAGTCACCACTCCTCCATTTTTCCAGCCATTTGCATCGCACATTCTCCCTTAATCTTTGCAGCACTTGTTTGTAGAACACTTGATTCACTGTTTGACCCTGTGGCACAAATTCCTTATGTACAATGCTTTTAATGTCAAAAACACAATCATCATTGACTTCACTTTGGATCGAACTTGTCTGACCTTTGTCGGGCGTGGAGATGAAGGACTCTTCCATTGTGAAGATTGTTGCTTCATTTCTGGATCGTACCCATAAATCCATGTTTCATCACCAGTAATAATTTTCTCCATAAACTGTGGGTCATTTTGTAGCCGTTCTTTAAGATCTGTGCAGGCAATCACACGGCTTTCCCTTTGGTAATTTAAAAGCAGGCGGGGCACGAACTTGGCGGCAATTCTTCTCATGTCCAAATTGTCTTTCAAAATGCTTTGAACACTTCCAAAGGAGAGTCCTAATGAGTCAGAAAGTTCTCTTATTATAATGCACCTATCATTTAAGACCATTTCCCTCACCTGATTGATATTTTCATCAGTTTTACTGGCACAGGGTCGCCCCGAACGATCTGCATCTTTAACTGATGTCACACCACTTTTAAATTTCGAAAACCACTCAAATGCTTGAGTTTTGCCCATAACGTCCTCCTCATAAGCTGTTCTTAACATTTTATAGGCTTCTGTTGCAGTTTTACCGAGTTTAAAGCAAAATTTGATGTTTGTTCTTTGTTCTTCGTAATCTGACATTTTTGCTACGCGGAAAAATCGCAGCACATATAAAACACATGTTCACTTCAGAGCGTCTACCTTGTCACTGCATGGTCGCAGGAAGTCACGTCTCATTTTTATCGGGAAGGAACGCTGCATGTACAGTCTGGGTAAGAATTAAAGAAATCTCAGCATCAGCATTGTTGTGAAGCCATTCCGGAAACTTTTTGATTGCACCTCGTATTATTAATCTCCTTCACTGTTCTTTTACTGACAATATTTTCATTTCAATAATTGAAGGAGTATTAATTTCACTACTAGGACATAAATTTTCAATTCTAAAATTAATTACCAGACTGAATAGACTTATTATGCAAGGAACACATTTGATCACAGACCATTTGTCATATAATGTCAAAGTGATTTACGTCACAAGAGCCTGTAAATTTCCCAACCTTTGTAATCTTGCATTTATCTAAGGTTTAACCATTTGTTTAAACCACCTTGATTTAACCATTCATATAAAATAGGAGTATTACTTTTCCTAATTCGTAATGTTAAAATCCCCTAACATTGTAATTTCCTAATTTATGCATTTTTCCTTTAATTTAATATCATGCTATATGCTGGAGGACAGCAGTATTATGAAATTGTGAAGAAAGTTGCAGGTTTCATATCTTTAACTTCCTGATCCTCTTCTACTGCCCACATCACATCTTACATTTGCCTATATGTCCTTGACCAATGTTTTCAGTTTTCTTTCCTAATGAAGGAACATAGACATTTCCCCTTTTGGGCTTTCATCTCTCCTTTCCTATCAGAAAATTTAAAATCAATTACTGCTGTATTATCCTGTTTTAATAATGCTTTTGCTACTGTCAAATAATCTAACTTTGTGAGCAACTGATACAAGCTACAGTTTACACTGGTCAACATTGATTCTGCGGTATAAAGGAAAATATGTGACTTTAATGGAAATCAGTGCCCTGATTTAAAAAATGAAGTCCATTTTTGGCTATCACATCTAGTTTTTATGATATGTGCATATATGTCTATGGTGCTAAATTCATTGAGCTTATACAGCTTACTGCTACATTTCATTATGTTATTCTAAATCTGATGTTGATTTTCTTCTTAATTGGCCCACTTCCATCCTCCCATATCACTCAGATGTTTATGTTTATATTCCCAACAGTTATCAGTTTTGTTCTATGTGTCAGGTCTGTTTGTCTTGTGAGGTATTTATGTTTACATTTACAGCTATCATAGATCTCAACTTCAGTCGAGCTGAAAACTTGTGTTAATATGCACATTTGTCGTCTATATGTGTAGTGCTAAAATAAAAGTTCGAGTATGACTTCTACATTAGAATTATGCAGGAGACAGTGTCTACAAGGTCCTCAGAAGCTTTGTTACATTTGTGGGTGTTACATGTTTGATGGGAAGGTACGTAAAATAGACTAACAAAGAAGCTATATTAACTCATATTTCAAGGAGCAAGTTGGTGATCAGGATAAATCATTCGTGCCTCGTATTGCATGTAACAGTTGTTTTGAGGGACTACGTCATTGGTATGAAGGAAAATGGAAGGCAATGCTGTTTGCCAAACCAATGTTGTGGAGAGAGTAGCAGAATCACCATGATAGTTGTTACTTTTGCATGTGCAAAGTTGCTGGCTACAACAACAACAAAAAAAGGCAGGAATTAAATGTCCAAATCTGAACTCCACGGCCTATTCCTCAGGACTCGAACTACCCCCTACACCACCAGCAGACATCAATTTTAGTGAATCTGAAAGCAGCTGCATGACTTCCAGCAATGAGTTGGTTTCTGATCCAGAAGAATTTGACAATTCACCCCAACAGTTTAATCAATTTGAGTTAAATGATTAGTGAGGGATTTAGGCCTCACAAAACAAAAAAGTGAATTACTGGGCTCAAGACTACAGGAGAAGAATTTATCACCTGGCGTTACATTTTCGTGGTATAGGAATCGCAAACTACAGTTCCACAAGTACTATGCAGAAGACCAACTTGTGTTTTGTGTGGATGTGTGAAATCTTGTTCAACAGTTGGGCAGAAGCATATGAGCCAAGTAACTGGCATCTTTTTATTGATTCTTCGAAATGAAGTCTTAAGGCAGTGTTATTGCATAATGGCAACAAATTAGCTTCAATACCGCTAGCACATTCTGTGAGCCTAAGAGAGTCTTATGAAATTCTGAATTGTGTTCTTGAGAAAATCAAGTACCGCAAACATGGGTGGCAAATATGTGGTGACTTGAAGGTCATTGGTCTGTTATTAAGACAACAGGGGGGATACACAAAATTCTCTTGTTTTCTTTGCAAATGGGATAGCAGGGTGAGGGATAAACATTGGGAAAGTGACCAATGCCCTGAGAGGGAGCAACTAGAACCTGAATCAAAAAAAAATTTTACTAATGTGCTTCTTGTTGGTTGTCTACTCCCTCCATTACACATAAAACTTGGCATGATGAAACAATTCATGAAAGCACTTGACAAAAGTTGCCCTTGCTTCCAGTACTTATGCACAAACTTTCTGTCTTTGTCACAGGCTAAAATCAGAGAGGGATTATTTAATGGACCATAGATAAGTTAATTGATCAAAAATGTTAATTTTACCAGCTCTATGAATGAAAGTGAAAAAGAAACGTGGAATGGATTCAGAGAGGTGGTTAAGAAATTTCTGGGCAATGTGAAAGAACCTCAATACAAAGAAATTGTCAGAAATATGTTGGAAAATTTCAGACTGCTTGGCTGTAATATGAGTTTGAAGCTTCATTTCCTCAAATCACATCTTGACTACCACCCATTGAATTTAGGAGCTGTCAGTGAAGATCAAGGTGAAAGGTTTCGCCAGGATTTGAAAGATGTTGAACAATGTTATCAGGGACGTTGGGATGTACATATGATGGCCAATTACTGCTGGTGTCTTGCACGTGATGAATCTACCAGAGAACACTCGAGAAAATCACGTACACTGAAGTTCCATGGGAAAAGAAAATAGGGGTACACAAGATAACTAACATACCTTCTCAAGTTCAGGTATGCTTTCATGTTGTTGTTCTTCTTTATTTTCTTTAAAAGCTGTATACGAGTGTGTAATATTTTTGCAAATTTTATAATTATATTTTCATTGAACATTGTCATATTGGCAAAACAAGATGTGCTATGCAAAAATGGGATGCTTTTTTTAATTCTGCACACCGAAATCTGTAAAAATCACCGATTTTTAATCATATTGCAGAAAAAAAATAGTTTTCATTTGTAACCAAGTGTTATTAATTCCTTTTTAATGTATTAATAATAGTTTCAGAATCCAAATCTTCTCAGCCTTAATTTCTTCTGTTGTAAACTAGTTTTACTGCTAAATTGTTCAAGGATTTTCCTACTTCTTAAGTGAATCCACCTGGACTCTTGTTTACATTAACCTTCCTTACTAATATACTTCCCTGTTCTGAATGCACTATAGGTACTATTTCCTTCTTCACCTGTAATTGAAGAGTATTTTTTAAAAAACTGACATCTACATAATGTGTAGTTTTGAGATATTCAAATGTTTGTGCTTACACTTGAAACTTTTAAGAAATTTTATTTGCGTGTTTGTTATAAAAATGTATATGCTAACATCTTTAAGAACAATAATACGTGATGTAGAAGAAAATAATGCAACATAGTTTATTTCAGCTCAGAATATTCAAAGTTTTTGCAAAAACCAATATTTACAATGAACAATACTGGAACTGCAGATTTGACTTTTAATTGTTATATACTAAAGAGTATTTTGTGCAGTTGTTATAATTGTTACATATCTGGGCATACTTGCAGGCAATTACCCAATGCTTATGTTACTCCATACAGACATGCACCCCTTACACAGCAGTCTCTCTTTAGAAGTACAAAAGTTAAATATCCAGAAACATTTAACATTTAGTGTGAATACAAATAGCAGAGCGAGAAAGATACTTTAGAACAGAAATACTTTCAGTTAGAAAAATAAGAAACTTATTGTTCACTCCAACAATGCTGTGATAATCAAAAGCAAGAGCTTGTAGATGAAGCTTGTTTATTTATGAGTAGGATTTGAACCTTCATACATTGAACGAAAAGTTGCATTGATATGGGTTATAGGAAGTGGTGGGTGTGAGCTCGTTATGTGATGACAAGGAGGAGGTTAGGTATAATAGGGTGAGGATAAACGGGTTACATTGTGTATGTATAGTGTTGTATTAATTTTATTGGGTTGTGAACAAAAATAAGAGCGTATGGTATCATTCTCATAATTTACATATACATAAATGACCATTTGTGAATGTAAATCAGTTGCGATATTTTCCTTTTTATCTACATTCAATTTAGTTGTCACAGTGGTTGCAATGGGTAACAATATACATTTGCAATGTAGAAAATGTTGTTCTCCTTCTATCATCACATAAACAGGAGTCTGGTGCTGACAGCAGTAGAAGAAGCTTGTGTGGAGCGAGAGCTACCGCGACAATGGGTATGGACACAGAAGCATACAGAGCGCAGATAGGCAGCTTCGGAAGAAGGAAACTCATGAAAATGGGAAAGATAATGATAGCTTTCCAAGTATCGGTGGTGGCAGTAATCCTGATGCTGCTAGTAATTGATGGAGTGGAGATGAATCCAGGGCCGGTAGAAATGGACCAGCTAATGGAATCTCTAAAGGCACTTGGAAAAGAATTAGGCAAAAAAAGGAATGAAAATACAAGTGAGTTGAGGAGGTTATGAAGACGCAAAGAGAAGAGATGGAACAGCAGATAATGTATTGTAGGAGGAAAATTGAGGATACAAAGAAAAGATCGAAGCAGGACAGAGAACAAAGAAGTGTGTAATTTTCGGAGTGAGAGGAAAACAGAAGCTTAGAAGAAATAGTATACAAGATTATGGAAGAAGGGCTAGATATAAATATGTTTATTTGGAAGATAGAGGACATGTTCTGAATTGGAAAAGGAGGACGAAAACCTAGACCCATTGTTATAAAAACAACGAGAGTGGGAAAAAAGAGTGACATTTTTTAAGGAATGCCAGTAGGCTAAGAGGTACAAGAATTTTCATAGAACAAGACTACATGAGAGAGGAACAAATTCTGAAAAAAGAACTAATATCCAGGATGAAAGAAGCAAGAGGAGATGGGAGAAAGGTATTTTTGAAAGGATTAAAATTATTCGTGGAAGGCGAAAAATGGAGTATGAGCATATGGAGGAATCAACGAGAAAGAGTGTGCAAACATCAACAGAAGCACTGGCTCAGAGCACATTCAACTCGAACTGAGTGAGCAGCTGAGGTGGTAGCTTGGGGAAAGGAGGCGAAATTGTTGGATGAAACCTCAGATTTGGCAGGCACAGGAATCAGTCAGGGAAGAAGTGCAGAAAAAAACAGAGTGGAAGAACCAGCAGTGCGGGAGGGGGAGGAGGAGCTAACATTGGTGACAGCGATGAACAGGGAAGCGATGCAAGGAGGGCGAAGTGGGGAGGAGCCAAGAGGACAGAAGATGACCAGTGCAGTAAGAAATGTGTATGTGGGGGAGGGAGTGATGCAAGTGATGAATGGGGAATTATTAAGAGTGGAAAGTGTTAGCCAAGCAGAGGAAGTTGCAAGAAGGCGGGGGTTACAAATAATAGAGTTGAGGGAAGGGAGGGTAATGCCATAGAGGGAGGAAAGTGACGATCCGGTACCTAGAATTACTAGACTTAGAAAAAGCAACGGAGAAATATAAGTATCAGGATAAACCAAAGAACAAATAGGGAAAGGAGCTAAATTTGATGTTCTAGAACGTCGAAGGCATAAAGAGTAAGATATACAACCAGGAAATCCAAAATGTAATGAGATATATAGACATTGTAGGGGTGGTAGAGACTTGGTTGGGAGAAAAGGAAGAAATAGAGCTAAAGGATTACAAATTTATAAATAAAAGTGCCAGTAAAAAGCACGAGAAAGGAAGAGCTTCATTAGGAATTGGCATATTTGTTAGAAAAGACACGGCCATAAGTGTTGAAACAGAAGTGATAGAAAACAAGGTTAACAAGGTTCTATGGATGATAATAAAACAAGTAAATAGGATAACTGTAAATATTGGAATTGGTGTAGTAACATCAAACTTTTATGAGAATAAACCTGTATAAAACTATAGGTAGGACATGGAAGAAATTGGAATAAATGGCCAGACATAGAGTTTATTATAATGTGATACTTTAATGCAAGAATAGGGGGGGGGAACTGTAGATTACTAGGAAGTGCCATGATAGAGGAAGGAGAAAAAAACAAAGTAAGGGAAAGGAAAGGCAGGGATAGTGAAATAAATAAGGAAGGAAAAAAGTTATTAGAATTTTGTGAAATAAACAATCTATTAATATCTAATGGGTCAATAGAAGAGGACAAAGAAGGAGAATTTACATTTGCAAGTGCAAATGGGCAAAGTGTAATAGACTATGTGTTATGTAGTAAGGAATTAGAGGAGAAAATTAGGAAATTTAAAATCAGAAAGGAGATAGTGAATAGCAGCCATTTCCCTTTAACAATGGAACTAAAGGTAGGAGAACAGGAAGTAGTAGATAAAGGGGTAACAAAGATGACAAGATTAAAAACCTACAAATAGAAGGAGGTACTAGAAGGAAACTTCACAAAAGATTTAAATTCAAAGGTAAACAAATTATAAAATTTGGAATAAAGATGAACCTATATGAAGGAAAACAAAGAAAGTGTTAGAGTTAATGGAACTAATAGTAAAAAGAGCAGAGACAGATATGGAAATAAAACAGGGAAAGGTACAGAGAAATAAGAGATAGTATGATGAAGAGTGTAAAAATGCAAAAAAGGTTTTCAAAGAACTTATTAAATGGAGGGGATTGGAAAAAAATGACAACAGATAAAATTTGATGATTTACAAATGGGCATATAAATGCTTGTTAGAGACAAAGAAAAAAGAATGGCAAGAAAGTATGGAAAATAAACTAAAGGGGGCGATTGAAGAGAAAGATAGTAAAAATATATGGGAAATAGGAAGAAGGGTGAACAGGAAAGGAAGGGAAAAAAGCGAAATCACACCAACTGAATGGGTAGAATATGTTAAAAACCAGATTGGGGAAGGAGTAGACATAAGGTTAGAGCATAGAATGTTTGGACAAGAGGTGGTGATAAACGAAAAATTAGACAGAGAAATATCAACCCAGGAGGTATATTTACAACTAAGAAATACAAAGAAAAGGAAAGCGGTAGGAATAGATGGGGTACCAGATGAATTTTGGAGAAAATATGGTGAAACTCAAAAAGGATTACAATTAATGACAGAATTACTAAACAAAATAAAATTAAGAAATGACATACTGGAAAGCTGGAAATCATGTATGGTACCAATTTATAAAAGGAAGAGAGGAGTAAATAGGCCTGAGAACTATAGAGGAATAGGTCTACTATCTATATTAGGAAAGGTGTATACAGGAATTTTGGCAGACAGGCTAAGGGAATGGGTAGAAACTGAAAAAAAAAGATATCACAATTCCAGGCAGGTTTTAGGAAAGGAAGACAAACTATAGATAACATATTTATAATAATGGCTATAATAGATAAATATTTGAGTAGGAAAAGAGGAAGGGTATACATGTTTTTTGCTGACTTTGAAAAAGCTTTTGATAAAATAAATAGAGAAGCTCTGGAATATAAACTAAGGGAAAAGGGAGTAAGTAACAAGTTTATAAGAGAAATTAAGAAACTATATAAAGATGTAGAGTTTGGTATACGTGGTGAAAAAAGCAGCATCACAGAGACGATTCAACAAAAAATAGGATTAAGACAGGGATGTAAGCTGAGTCCATTATTATTTAACCTGTTCATAGACAATATATTAGAGTAAAAATAAGAAATCAGCATTGTCCAGTAATAAGATTCCAGGTTTATTATATGCAGACAACCTTATGGTGGCTGCTATATCTATAATAGGGTTACAAAAAGCAATAAATGAAATTCAAGAACTCTGTGAAAAATAAATATAAATAAATCTAAAGTGATAGTTTTTAAAAAATGAAATAAACTGAGGAAGGAAGAAAAATGGTTTCAAGGTGGTCAAATAATATGACTATTTATAAGTAAGGTTGAGTAATAGGGGAAATGGGGAGCACATGGCAGGAGGATGTTAGCTAAAGGGAAGGTAACTATGACAGGAATAAGAATATGCAAATATAAATTAGAGATGTCGACAAAATGGTTAGAGAGAATGTACGAGGCATTGTTAGAATAAAAAATGCTCTAACCAGTGGAAATATGGGGGGGGGGAGAATTAAGTAAGAAAATTGACCAAATGTATAGAATGTTTTGTAAAGAATTAATTGGACTACCAAGAGTAGCACCAGGCGAGGTTACATTAGTAGAACTAGGAGAAAAGGTATAATAGTAGAAAGAATTTTAAAATTTGGTTAGGATGTATGACAATGGAGGAAGGTGAAATCTTGAAGATATGCATGATTAAGCAAAAGGTTCTAATAAGCAAAAACAGCTGGTAGAAAGAAACTGAAAAAATAATGGAGTTAATTGGAATGGGGGATATATGGGTGCTAGAAGAAAGAAATGCAAACAGTTTTTGGAAAGTACTAAGAAACAGAATGGAAGATATAGAACAACAAGAGATATGGGAAAGCCTTGAAGATAAAAACCATTAAGCTTTTATAAGTTGATACAGAAGGGATGGGGAAGAGAGAGGTATGTTGATTGTTATAATAGACAAGAAAGGGAAGGTTTAGCATGGATGAGAACAGGATCAATGTATTTAAGAGGGATGAGAGGCAGTGGAAGAGGAATATGCAAGCTGTGTAGAAGAAGAGAAAGTACAGAACACTATATGATGGAATGTAAGGAAATAAGGAGCTGGAGGGAAAGAGTGTGGGAAAAGAAATGGGAAATAGGAAAATAGTAGCTATAAAGATGTTGACAGGGAAAGAAGAAAAGAAAATTAGTGGCATGAGGGAATTTTTAAGGAAGATAAAGGAAAAATGATCTAGAAAAGTAAGAGAGGCAAAGAAAGAAGGACCGCTCACTGAGCGATAAGTCCTGGGAGCCAAGCAATCTGAGTGGCTCAATAAGAAGACAAGCACCAGACAAATTGTACATAAGATGTAGGGGATGTAGGGGTACCAGAGAGATATATATTGTATAAATTGTAAACCAAATTGTAAAATAAATTGTACAATAAATTCATTCATTCACTTAAACAGAGCTTATATTTGGAAAAGCTTCTTTCTACATCAGTTGAGGTGATAGGTGCAAACTTAAAATACTTGAAATCTTTGTAATTATTATAAGTGTTTTGAGTTCTTTCATATTCTAGCAACGTATATCTCACATTACACAAAAATGCATATCCACTGTTATTCTGAAGAACTGTCTTGAATTTTGCTTTAATGTTCTCCGCAGATGGATTTTCAAGTACCTCACTTACTGTTATAAATTTTTTCGCTATCAGGTTGATGACATCACACATTTCTAAGTCAGAGGACTCCAGGAGTTTTATCGCTTTTGATAAAACAATGGGAGTTTTATCTTACGTATTGCAGGTCTTGAAATAGGTTATTTGAAATGAGAAATTGTGCTTTCGCAATCACAGTACTATCATTGGTATCCAATGCATTAATTATGTTTACAATGGTGTCATAATTGTTTGCATAATACAAGACCGCATCGAGCCAGGTACCCCATTGAGTTACGACAGGTAGAGGAGGTAAAGGAATTCATCTTAAGAAATCTCTGTATATGGAAGGTGCTTTTACCATTTTTTTTTTTTTCATTTTAGATACGAAACTGTCTACATAGTCAAAACAGAATCTGATTTCTTCTGCCACTATGCGTAGTCCATGGGCCAGACATGTTACATGAACCATTCCAAAATAGGACGTCTTAAGATGTTTTGTGGCTTTAACCCAATAAGTTAACCCATAGGCCTGTCACGAAAAGAAGCACGTTTTTGTGCATTATACCTTCTGGCCATGGAAGTGGCATGGCTATATTAAACAGATGTGTAATCGTTGAATGAGTGACTGATTCTAACAGCTCACATGTCAAAAGATGTTTTTTATTGGGATCCTCAGGAGATAGTATACCAATAATTACGTTTACTACAAATCTGTGTGACACATCTGTAGCTTCATCTATTAAAGCCCAAATCATGCTACCAGCAACATTTTGTCTATGGTATGTTATACCTGTTCATGGCAGTTAATTAAATAATGCTGAGAAGTATGATGTCTGAAGGAACTTTTTTGTGTGTATATCTTTCCAAAAAACCTTTGAAGTAAGTATTGTTCACTTTGTTAAGTGAAATATTAGATTTCATCACCATGTCATATAGATCTTTATAAAATTCAGATTGCCTACTTGACAGTATTTTGTCTCTTGGTTGCTATTTATTGGACAGAAGCTTACTGTGTTGAATGTGTTTTTGTACTATTGCAATGTCCTTGTATTACTGGTCTAACACTACATTTTATCTCTACTTTGCATAACTGACATGCAATCCTGTCACCATTTGCAGTAAAGTATTCACACCCAAATTCTTCTGCAAGTTCAGTAATATGTGAATATTTTGATTTTCATGTTGGAGGCATTTTAATAGTTTGTGTGGAACTAGTCAACACAGTGGAGAGAGAGACAATATGCACTGCAGGCACTGAGGGCCCAGTTGTATATTGCTGTGAGTATACCATGCAATGACTTAATGCTATATATATATGTCACAGGTATGTTGTGGCCGCCTTATTCCGTGACTGGTGTATCAAGGTTTGAACCTTACTAATGAGGCACCCAGAATAAGTCAAAATACTTATTTGGAAACATCTTTAAATCTATTTTTATTACAGCAAACTATGAGTACTATGCTCATTTCTTTGTTGTAGCCATTAGATTGGCATAAAATGTTTTGGCATCATTAGGAACTGAAAAGTACTGCATTAGTTTTTCAACATCCTGTTTCTTTTCTGACACATGATTCACTTTTTGGAAATTCATTGATTTCAGCAAACATTTTTGTCTTTAACACCTTGTTTTAGCTCCTCATGTTCAATGTCAATGATCCAAAATAACTAGATCCAAAAAGACACTTCACTTTCCTCTTCAACTTTTCCTATTTTAGTGTAAGAACCCTTGCTGCCAAAATCTGAAATGGCAATTTGGATCCCAATGCCAAACTTGAAGTCTTCTTAATATCCCATATTTTCCAGTCTTGACCAAGCACTTGAACCTTTACATGTTTCTTCAATATGAGACAGCTCCTTGGGCATTTTTCTCTTCTCTAAAGAATGCATCAGTGCTGCAAGCATTGTAGAATTCTTGTACTTAGTTGCACAGCAATCAAAAATCAGCAGAAGGTTTTACTTCCTCAAACCCTTCTCTATAAAATCATGTTCAAGGTGTCCAAAAAAATGAAGAACACCAGATGATACTTCATTTGCTCCTTGACCTGATTGTGTCTCTAACCACATATAGCAGCTAAAGATGTCTTCCAGATTTTAGTACTTTTATATATCATGACCGTTTTATTGTAGAGTCAAACCTGTCTGCTGTAGAACCATCTGTGACAGAAAGTGGCAGAATAGGTTGATTTTGCTGAATAACAAAACAGAATTTTATGGTATCATCGTCCTCAGTTTTTAGGAGTTCATAGAATTTATTAGCACTTTTAGTGAAGCTGTTTCTAACCATTAGTGGAGGTTTTCTCTTGTTCAGTGAGCAATGAATATTTCTTCTTTATATTCAATCTTTTACAGGTAAAGCATATGTCTTCATGCAGACTACCAAAGCCAAAGTTTAACATGGAATAGAAAATTGTTAAGTTGTACATTTGGTTAGAGCTATATATCTTACATCATAGGTACTGTAGTACAACATAATTATTACATCACTAACCTTTCAGGTCATTATGTGTCAGTCTCCCTGCTTCACACCTTACAGTTTTCATACTTGAAGTGGTTAGTTACTTATTGCACACCCTTGTTTGCATCCTATATCAGGTCTTACTTCTCTTCCCTTCAAAAACTGTGAGATTCTCATCTCATGTATTCTGTTCACACAATCATTACTTCTTGCCTTTCTGCCTCTCGTAATCTGCTTGATTGGGGTAGAATATTCATTCAGTGTGTCCACTGTATGTCTGTTATTAACAAGCTTTACTTGGTACCAGTGTTAAGTACAATGATTGTGAAAAACTGCACCAATCTTTTATTCACTGTGGATATTGGATGTTCTTAGAATGCCGTAATTGTAGATATTGTGTTTTGTGAAAAACCCTGTTTTCTATCACTTCTGAGTGCAACAGAAATTGGAGTATGGAAGAAGCATTATAACATTTGGAAAGGCAGCTACTTAAACTATATGAAACAACATACATGTTAATTTTGTCAAAACCTGCAGTTATCCGCTTTTTCAAAAGTGCTCCTCAATTACTCTGTAGCATTCACCCCACATCTAGTAGGCTTCAGTTTGGCTGCCAAACTTCATGTTGACTAGAACAGCCATTTATCCAGTGAAAATACTTTCCACGGTAATACAGACTTTGACATCATTTCTGACATAGACTTGGATGTCGTGAAAGGCAAAGAAGTACTCATCTGCTATGTGATTGCCCTGCTCTTGCGAATAAAAGAGCAAGTAGTTTTGGCAATCACTTTCCAAAGATAGATGAACTATCGAACGCCTCAGTTAGCAGTCTGGTTAAGTTCATAATGAGCAACAGACTACTTAACTGATGAAAGGGGGGGATGCGCAATAGATCTTTGAGGTCGCAGTGCTTGGGCATAAAACCCATCCCTTTTTAAACTAGAATCAGAACCACCACCACCTCCTCCTCCTCCTCTTCCTCTGCATGCTTGCTATAACATGCTATCAACTCCAGCTCCTACACACCTTTTTTCCTAAACAAGACTTCCATGACCATTTCAGCATAGTTCAGTCATTTTAATAAGTAGTTTCCTTCAGATTTATCATTGTTTTGGTACCAAATCCCTCTTGATGAACATACTCATTCCTTGCAGTAATTTTTATGTTTTCAGCATTTTTGTAACTATTTCTGAATAAATACATTTTATAGAATTGTATCTATATGGATGGTGTCTAATTAGCCAACCAACCATTTAAGTTATTTACATTTTTTCTATTAATATTATCTGCACAAGTTGCATAGGCTTAGCTTCCGCTCTTTAATGCAAACCAATGAATATAATCTCTACAGCTGTGCATCTTCTCTTTTATTCTGCCTACTCTTTGTTTCATCTTTTCATATTTTCACCAAAATATTGGAAAAATATGTACTACCCATAAGCAAATTGGTATATAATGGATGTAGTAGATATTGTGTTCAAGAAATTATGGCATTTCTGCAGTATTGGTAAGGAGGTCTGTAATCCTATGTTCTAGACTCTGATCAGTTTACAGCAACTAGCTCTTCACTGAATGAGACATTAATTATCACTTAATTAATCACTTCAGCATATTTACTCTGTTGCTTGGTGCTAAAGCACTTAGGAAAAGCAGTTTGTCTTGCAAGTTGTAATGCTCACATTGCTTGTCTGTTATACATATTTGATACCATTATTTAACCTAAGAAGAAGAAAGAAAAAAGAAAAAGAAAGAAAGAAAAGAAAAGAAAAAAGGAAGAAGGAAATTGGTATGTATCATAACATATACTGTTAAGCCCTATGCTTTGTTTACTAAACTGATAAGCAGGCATAGGAAATATAAGCAACTGGCTTCAAAAATTAAAAAGTAAATTGAGTTTTATTTATGGACGCTCCTTAACTACTATGGTCCTTAGTGTCCCATTCTATATTGGTCGTGAAAGACCAGTAATTTTGCTCAGGGGCCTCTTTATTGGGCTTGAGGTTCTTTTACATGTCGTAAATCTATGACACGGGACCACCAGCTTTACTTTCCTTCCAAAGGAAACCATGCTAAGGATTTTTATGCCCGATAAACTCCATCGTCCTCTGCCAGGTTTGAAACCGCAACCTGGGGAACTAGAGGCTAGCATGGTAACCACTACACCATGGAGGACAACAGCTGGCTTCAAGTTATCTACACTCAAACCATTATCAAATGTGATCAACAGCAGTCAAGGGTCACTAATGGTCAGATAAACGTGGTCTGGTAGTGCTGTCAGACTGCATAAGGGATTGCAGTAGTTTATAACCTGTGATGTCACTGTGCGAAGTGCAGTAAGAATTCAACTTCATTACCTTTCATCCTGGCTTTAATGCTTAAAAATTCCTATACCTACTGATAAGTATTGGTACTTTGTAGGTGTTTCCTAATTAATGATAGGGTGCATTTAAAGTAATTGCAATAGTTTGTTTTTCTATGTATCCCATTGAGAAATAATGCTCAGAGATATCAAACACGTTGAATTATACAACACCATTTAGTCACACATGACAAAATAAAAGATGTTAACTCATGTGTGAGATGAGTCAAAATGTTAAAACAGACTTCACCTACATGATGTAGATTAAAATATAAAGATGTTTTCAAGTTGACTTAACCTCATCTTCAGGGTCAATGTCATTCCCACCATATTCAGTTCATGGCTCAGGTTGGAAGATGATCCAGCTGCTATCTGGTGTATCTAGCATATACTTGGGTCATCTTCATCTGGATTGGAAATGGACTGCATGCCTTCTGTTGTATAGTTGGAGAACTATTTACTTTTTTACCTTGTCTCTTGTGAGCTGACTGGAAAAACTGCATTATGATGCCAGATGGTAGAACATCAAAATTCAAAATATTCTTAATGTTACTGCATATAAATATCTTCTCATATTCTTAATATTGCTACATACAAATATCTTCTGCCGGATGCCGGGTTTAGATAGTATTTGAATTGGTTTCAAAAGTTTAATTTCTTGACCTATCCCATGGTTTGTTGTCCAAAAATGGTTAGCAGCAGCAGATTATCAATTTGTTTTAACTTCATGTTTTTCTGAAGTTCACTCTTAATCAATTTTTGTTCCCATTTGTTCTATCAGTGTGTACCCCTTCACAATCCTTGCATAACAATCTGATAAATCCCTGATTTTTTCAAATTATCAACTGTCTTGCTTAATGATTTATTTAATAAATTCTTCAAGTTATAAATATTTTGAGGAGCTGATTGTTATTATTCTTAAATACTCATTCAAACATTTTAAATGTCTCTGGATGGTAAGTGAATTTTTATAAATAACAGTAGATTTATTTAAATTCTGTAGGGTACTAGCCTGTTGAATCCTTTTTTTGTTCTTATATTTCTTAATCACGTTCTTGATAATGACCAGTAGCATATTTGAAAGCAGATATTGATACTTTACAAGAATGATTGCAATGATAGAGTACTTCAACTTTTATAAAAAGATTATGTAGAAATTAAAAAAGATCCTCTTAATGCATGCATAATATCTGTCAACCAAGGATTATCAGATTCCAACTTCATAACATCAGATTTCAAACAACAGTTGAAGGTGAGCAATCCACTACTACCTAGGGTACGGGGGTGATTCAAATATAAAAGGTAATTGAACCAGTATACTGAGCAAGCAATTCCGAGCGGGATGTTGAATTGGGGGTTGAAGGTCAATGTGTTAGGGAGGGGAAACCAGCTTGGTTAGCTACTTCACTCTGTTCTGGCGTGAGTACAGCTACGAGTGAAAAAGAGGTTCTTTTGTCTGTTGCGCAATGCATTATTATAAAGTTTTTAGCCAGTGAAGGATTAAACCCTCTGAGGTTTTAACTCGCTTGAAGGCACAGTTTGGGGGCACTATACTGTCCCAGAACCAATTGTTTACTTGGGCCAGAGAATTTAAGGGCAACCGAGAAATTGTAGAAAATGAAGGTGAGGCTCGGCACCCAAGGTCAAGTCTCACAGATGACAACATCCATGCTGTTCAAGAGCTTATCGAAGGTGATCGCTGGTGCACTTTTGAAGAAATCGCATCAGAAGTTAGTATCAGCATTGGGAGTGCTCATACCATTATCAGCGAACATCTTGGCTTTATAAAAAGTAGTGCTGAATGGACACCGAAGTTGTTAAGTGAACAGCAAAAACAGTTCAGGTTGCAGATTTGTGAGTGTCTTCTGAATCTATTCTGGCAAGAAGGGGAGGATTTTTTGTGGTGCACATTGCATGTGATGAGACATGGGTCCATCATTACACTCCGGAATCCAAAATGGCAAGTAAGGAGTGGCAAAGAAATGATAAAGCCTGCCCAGAGAAGGCCAAAACCTGCCTCTCAGCCAGAAAAAGTTCTCGCGGTGGTGATTTTTTACTACAAAGGAATTTTACTCATTGATTTTCTTCATGATTGACATACAGTGAATGCGGCTTATTATTGCCAATTGTTAAAGTCAGCAAAAGCCACCTACTGAAACAAAGACGTCACATGCCCATCAGAGCTGTCATCCTTCTACATGACAACACTAAGCCTCACACTGCAAATTTGACGACGGGCACATTGAAGGACATGCATTGGGAAATCCTCAACCACCTTCCCTGATTATTTTTTGTTTGCACCCATTAAAGAAACGCTTGGAGGGCAGCGATTTGAAAACAATGAAGATGTTAAGGAGCATGTACACAACTGGTTTATAACACATCCTCAACTTTTTTTGAATAAGGAATGTTCAAGCTTCCAAATTGTTGGCAAAAGTGTGTAGAGCATGAAGAAGGCTATGTAGAGAAAAAGTGAAAGTGTCACTTGTGTATATGATTAATCAAAAAATGTATAAAAAAATACCATTTATATTTGAATCACCCTGGTATATTGCTTGCCAAAAATTCATGGCACTGATAACAGAATGTATCCTATCATTAATAATATAGGCACACCTAGTTACTGTTTATCAAAATGGTTGATAAAGTTTTCTACTTTAGACAGATTCAAAACTTTAAGCATAAAGTACTTGTTAGAGTTATTACATAAAATTAAAAAGCTGAATATCAGTGAAGAGGATTTACTTGTAGCATTTGACACATGGATGTTCCAACTGAAGGAATGTCTGATTCACTTAATGAATGTTTAATGTTAATTGCAATGGAAAACCATCAAATTCAAGTCTGATTGCTCTTACGTGCTGCAGCATTACTTACGGCTACTTTACCTTCAAGAATAAATTTTATAAACAGACACATGGTCTTGTTATGGGTAATCCCATATCTTCATTATTAGCAGACCTGTATATGAGTTTTTAGAAATCAAAATTACCACTGTGTATCCAACATTTTCAAAACCCAGTTTAGATATGTAGATGATGACTTTGCCATTATAACACAACATACTACGTAAACAGCTTTAAACACATTAAGTTCACGGGATATTACTATCAAATTCACAAAGGAAACAGAAAAAAATCACATGTTAACTTTTCTAGGTTTAAAAATATTATGCAAGAATAACAGTTTGAAATTTTGTATTTATTAGAAATCTACTCGTGTAGATAATTACATTAAAAAGAATAAATACAATCCAATATCTCAATCGCCTGCAGTGTTTCATAGTTTGATTCACAGATTAATGAAAATACTCTCACAACCAAAGAATTAACAAAGAACATATAATTAATGTTGCCATAAAAATGGTTTCAATTCACAACTTATAGAGAACATCATTAAGAAATATGAGAACAAATAAAGGATTCAAGAGGCTAGTACCCTACAGAATTTAAATAAATCTGCTGTTATAAAAAATTCACTTGCTATCCAGGGATATTTAAGTTGTTTGAATAAGTATTTAAAAATCATAATTCAGCTTGCTCCTCAAAATATTTATAGCTTGAAGGACTTATTAAATAAACCATTAAATAAGACAGTCAATAATTTGAAAAAATTCAGAATTTATCAGATTGTTTATAAGGATTGTGAAGGGGTATACATTGATAGAACATGATAAATCTGCTGTTGGTAACCATTTTTGGACAGCCAACCATGAGATAGATCAAGAAGTCAGACTTTTGAAACCAATTCAGACACCATCTGAACTTGACATCTGGAAGAAAGTATTTATATGCAGTAATATGAAGAATATTTTGAATGTTGACACTCCACCATTTGACATCATCATGCAGTTTGTATAATCAGCTCACAAGAGACAGGTTAAAGAAGCAAATACTTCTCCAACTAAACAACAGAAGAGGTGCAGTCCATTTCCAATCCAGAAAGAAGAAGATGATAACCAAAGTATATGCTAGATACACTAAATGGCAGCTGGACCACCTTCAACTGGGTCATGAACCAAACATGGTGGGGATGACAGTGAACTCCTGGCTGAGGATGAGGTGAAGTCACCTAGAAAACATTTACATGTTTTAATCTATATCATGTAAGTGAGATCTGTTTTAACATTTTGACTCATCTCACATAACATGCAAATAACTTCACTGTATATAGTACTTCTTTTTATAATAAATTTAACTCATACCCACTCTTTCTAAATCTATCAGCAGTTGCACCACTACACATTCAAGGGACATTCAAGTCATATAGAGCATTAAATTACTCAATATTATTATAGTAAACAGATAATACATGTGTATAATATATATTAATTCCATTGCACAATTCAGTAACAGGCATGGTGTCATGTTAAACTATTAACATCGGGCAATTAAAGAATATAATATGGAAAAACAACCACCATTGCCACTATTATGTACAACTCAAGTAAATATATGAGTACATGTATAAACATAATGCACCCATCACTCATCAACACTTATGCCATGATATGGTTAAGGGATAATATCATACAACCAAAGAAAATAGGATGTCACAGAAAACTTTCTTCACTTGAAGTAGATATGACAAAGTAGGAATGACAAATGAGATTAATGTGAGAATAAAGGATAACTGTATCCTCTCAGAGGTTGTAGATTGATTAAAAACCACAAATTAACATTATAACACATTTATTCACAATCACTGGTGAACATTATAATAACCATTACAAAATATGACAGCATGCTTGCTCGGCAACCGACATGGTCCTGGTGCTTTCTCTCACATACACACCAGCGTCTCAGTACCGTACACCTTCACATCTCTATGTATAGATGTCGCTAGTTTCTCTGTAACATTAATTTACCTATATTCCAACACACTTAAATTCATATTACAGTCCAAAATTTACTATTATCAATTACTTTAAATTTAACATATTTCTAAACTTTTCAAATTTTTTCATCCTAAAGACTTAGTAAAAATATCTGCAATGTTTTCTTCAGAATTCACTTTCACAATATCAATTTCACCATTAATACAACTTTCATTTACAAAGTGGTAATGAGTTTCTATATACTTTGATTTCTTCATAAAATTACAAACTTTGCTATAACTATCGCACCAGAATTATCTTCATAAATTTTAATAGGATAAAAAATTTCCATATTAAAATCAAGCAAAATATCTTTTACAACCTTTAATTCACTCACACACTCAGATAATGTTACGTATTCAGCTGATGTGGAGGACTTTGTTACACTGTTCTGTTTCTTTGATTTCCAATAAATTACATTTCCATTAATTTAATTACATAACCAGTTGTTGATTTTCTATCAATAATATTGCCTGCCCAATCAGTGTCTACATAGTAATCTAAAATTTCAGAATTTTTATTCTCATTAAAAGTTAACTTTAAGTCTTTGGTTAAGGCTAAGTACTTTAAAACTTTCAAAGCATACTTATAATGACTACTACCATAGCAATTCTGAAATCTACTCAAATAATTTATGCTGAAGCTTATATCAGATCTTGTTCCTGAACTAATGTACAAAAGAGCTCCAATTGAATTTCTATATTTGATTTCATCACTTGCTGATTGCGCAGGTTCTAACTTCAAATTTTGTTCCATAGGAGTGGCATACAAATTAGAATTTGCAATATCATACTTCTTTTCTAATGACAAGATATAATTCCTTTGATCCAGGGCATTTTTCCTTGATTACAGCTTATGATTAATATTAATACCTAATAGGTTTTTATTTTACCCAAATCTTTCATATGAAATCTTTCAAGTAATGAATTTTTAACAAAATTTAGCTTTGCACCATCTTTACAACATATAAGTAGATCCTCTACAAATTAAATAAACATTGTTTTCATTCTCCTTGTCATTTAATATATATGTATAAACAGCAATCATTTTCACTTCTTTCAAAGCCTAAACTTCTCAAATAAGTATCAAAGCATTCTTATCAAGCTCTTTGGCTTCCTCTCAAACCGTAAATGCTTTGTTCAATTTTAGTACTCTATCTGTACCATCCTCATAACCTTGTGGCTGTTTTACATAAACTCCTGATTTAACTTTACCATTCAAAAAGGCTGTCTCTATGTCCATTTGTTCAATATTTAAACCATTTTGACAACAATATGCCATTAAAATTTTTAAAGTTTGCATTCTTGCCACCAGAGAGTAAATGTCATCAATTAAACCATTCTGTTGAATCCTCTTACTACTAATCTAGCTTTATAGATATCATCAGTCTTTTTTGTATAGACTCATTTTACATCTAAAATCTTTTTGCCATTTGGTTCATTTACAAACATCCAAGTTTTGTTTTTATTTAAACAACTCATTTCTTTATCCATTGCATTTCCCCATTTTTCAGAATCATTATTATTAATAGCATCATTATAAGAAATAGGATTTTCAGCATCAACTTAATTTGCATAAACAACATTAATATGTGCAAAATCATCATTAAATCTCGCAGGCTTCCTTTTTTGCCTGGTTGATCTTCTCAACCCTAATTCTTCATTTTCATCATTTAAATTCCCATCACTATTATTGTGTTCATTTTCATAATTTTCATTTTCACTTTCTATTTTATCATGAGCCCCTCTTGACTCATCTTTAAAGCCTATATAATTTGTGCCATCTTCAATTATATCTACATGTCTTGCTACAACTACTCTGTTATTAATCAAAACTCTATAACCAACATTTTCATGCCCTAACAAAATACCTAAATCTGCTTTTCTGTCCCATTTTGAATTTCTCCTCTGTTCAGGCACTCTGACAAATACTTTACTTCCATAAATTCTTAAATGTCCTATATTAGGTTTCTTTCTGAACACTATTTCATAGGATGTTTTGTCCTTTACTACCATATTAGCAATAGTTCTGTTCTTTAAATAAGCTTCTGTTTTAACTATTTCAGGCCAGAACCTTTTATCTGCTTTAGCTTCTGCCAATAAACATCTAGACGTATCCATAATGTCTGGATTGTATTTTTCTGGTGTGCCATTTAAGTCATGTACATGTGGTGGACAAGCTTCAATAGATATACCCTTTTCCCTAGCAAAATTATATGTGTCTCTCTTTATGTACTCCTTACCATTATCACACCTCAATCTTTTTACCCTTTTTCCTGTCTCACTTTCAATTAAATTTACATAGTCAACAAAACAATTATATACTTCACTTTTTGATTTGATAAGATAAACCTTAGCTACTGTAATCATCAATAAAGTTAAAAATTTCCCATTTAAGCCAGTAGTTTTATGTGGTCCATTCAAATCAGTATGTACTATCTCTAATATTTCCTTTGCTCTTGTTCTTTAATTTTTAAATGACAAATTAACATTTTATTTTCCAAGCATATCTCACACCTAGTATAATCAGACTCCAATTCTTTTGGCAAACCTTCAAGCATTTACTTGTCACACATTGTTTTCAAATAATTAAAATTTACATGCTCCAGTGTACTATGTAATTTTTCTTTTTCAGGTAATTTACCATTTGGTATCAAATTTGATTCACATACTATAATTTCATTTGTCTTGTGATACAAATCATTATTTTTAATAGCCAAAGCAACTAAATCTCCATTTGGATCATAAACTTTTGACATATTTCTTACCAACACAATTTTATAAAGTTTAGTTACTTTTCCATAACTTATTAAATTTCTGTCCATATCTTTGACATAAAGAACGTTTTTCATTTTATTTACTTTACTTTCACCATAAACATTAAACTTAAGCAAAATACTTCCCACTTTCGTTACTGTTAAGGAATGACCATCTCCGATTTTTACATTTATCGGTTCTTTAAGTTCCACAAATTCATAAAAATATTTATCATCATTCACAATATGTTCAGAGTAACCTATCTACCTTACTTCAACATTCAGTTTTCCTAAACCGGCCCTAGCCTCAATTTCCATATTAAAATTACTCGCTTAACCATCATTTTGCTGTCCTTCTTGTCCTTGATTTTGTTGCCAACCACCACCTCAACTCCAACCTCGACTAGCTCCCCGGTCACCACGATGTTGCCAGTGTTGGTAATGTTGCTTATGCCTGACTCCTTGTGTTGTGCGCCGCCTCTGGATTTCCACAAATTTTCACTTGGCCTCATGCTCGTACATTGCGCCTTAAAATGTCCAAACTTGCCACACTTGAAGCATGCTTTATCCTTTTTTCTTTCATTCCTAAATGCACTCGAACTGTTTCTGCTTTCTTCTTCTTTTTCTTTTAATTCAACCATTTTTATTTTACTTTTCACATATTCAACAGTCTGATCACTTTCTTTCAACACATCAACTAATTCACCATTGTAACTTAACGAACTTGGAAGTATTTTAATCGTGTAACTTAATTTTTCCTTTTCACTAACATTTGAACCTGTACTTCTCAAATCATTAATTAACTTTTCAAACTCAGTAAAAAGAGCACTTGAATCTTCAAAGCACTTCAACTTCAACAATTTATCTCTTAAGCATATTTGCAGTGCAGTAGATTCCTTTTAAATACATTTTGTCGAACTTTTTCATAATTTCATGTGCCATCTCTTTGTCTTTTACGAACTGTAGCTGATCATTTGAAATACCCTATATATGACATTTACAGCTTTCAAATCTTTTTCTGTCCAATCAGGCTCTTTATCTGTCATCACTTTTTCTCTCGTTGCTACTTCGTCACATTTCTTTAGCTTTAAAATCATTGTGATTCTCCTTTCCCAGCATTCATAGTCCTTGCTGTCAAAAACAGGAATTTTAACTTCATCTGCCATCTTGGCTACTTTTCCTTTCCTTATGATTTTCTTTAAAATTACACCATTTTAAAATAACTGTGTCCATTATTTTTCTTGCAATAGCTTGTATCAAAAGTTTCACTTTTTTCTCAGCACTTTCACGAGCAGCAACTATTTAACACTTGCACATGTTTTGCTATCCACACGGCACTCAAAAGCCCACGTGGAGATAAGTAGAAAAAAGATGATAAGCCAGGCATGTCCGCTACCATGTGAGAATAGAGGATAACTATATCCTCTCAGAGGTTGTAGATCGATCAAGAACCACAAATTAACATTATAGCACATTTATTCACAATCATTGGTGAACATTATAATAACCATTACAAAATATGACAGAGTGCTTGCTTAGCAACTGACATGTTCCTGGTGCTTTCTCTCACATACACACAAGTCTCACTACCATACACCTTCACATCTCTATGTATAGGTGTCATTAGTTTCTCTGTAACATGAATTTACCTATATTCCAACAATTAAGGGACACGGATTTATAGAATGATGAAATGTGATATAAATACTGAAATAATGTGAATAACCCTGCATAGGATGGAAGGAATCTCTTCTAACAAGCTTCAAGAGGCTCAGCTGTTCCAGCTAAGATTTTTATGTAAGGAACTAGATGCTTGCAAGAGCGCAACAAATAAGCACTTTGGAGTGCAGGGCTTCCGATATTTTCTCATGTATCATCCCTTAAACTCAGGTCTACTTCTGCTCACTATACTTCACCTAGCCAATTTACTCGGTCATAGTGAGTGCTCAGGTTCTATTTTAGGCAAGGTAATATGGCATGTGTGGTTGCAATCATGCACAGTATTGTGGAATGAATAATGCATATATAGAATATTAAGAGTTCCTTGCAGGTCTAGTGTAAGTAGTCCTCGATAGTGCAGTGGTTAATATTTCTGCCTGGTGCATTGATGATCAGAGTTCACTTCCTAGAAAGTGAAGAAGTTTACAAAGAAAAACAATTTTACTCATACAGTAGATATGTGCATAATAGGAAAATCCATTTTAGGAAGATTCTTAATATTTGTTTCATTAAAGTTTGCCCCCTATCTAAAAGTAATTTTCCAAAAATTGTGGTTTTATTTGCATATGGAAAGTATACATGAGAGATTGTAGCTAAAGTCTGAATGTAAATGCAAGTATCTCATTACTGTATGATTGGGAAAAGATGTCAGTTATGCTATCCCAGCCACTCATGCTCTGTGATCAAATGTTTGCTGTGCTAATGTTGTCATGTTTTATGAGAGTTTCTTTGCTGTAGAGCAAAAGTTCCTGAATGCATTATGAAAACAGTATGTTATGATTTTGAGCAAAACTGCCATTTAGAAAATGTGCAAAGCAAAAAGTCTAAAGTCACTCATAGTAGACAATTACTTTTCTTTCATTTCATTGCACTGATTAACAATTTTTTAAAATTAATTTAAAAATCATGTTAAAGCCCAAAATCTAAAGATAATTTAGGATATTAAACTTTTAAACACAAAAACAAAACACCTACCACTGTGTAGAGGTAATTCTTCACATAAGAGGAAGAGAAAAATCAGCTTTGAAAGTGTATTATGAATTTCAGTGTTTTTTGAGGATGTAGTGGGCCTAGGGCTTAAACTGTGAAGTCAAGAAGGATTATAATGATTATGTTAACATACCTATTTAAAAATAATTTTGGAAAACCTGTTTCAGCCAAAAATCAGAAAAGTTATATTTTTTGTAATATTTACAAATTAACTTAGTTTCAAACAAATCTAAATTTACAGTGTAGACTTCACATGTTTTACTGATATCTGACTATCAGAATGCTGGAAAATGCAGTGATAAGAATTCTGGATTCAGTTTGGGTTTTAAATGTTACTTAAAATTCATTTAATTTTACTGAGTTTGATTGATTTCATCACTTTTTTATCTTCTTCAAAATCAGTTTTTCAGTCTTTGATAATAAAAACGTTTTATGCTGCAAGTGTTACCTAAGTCATCATCCTCAATGTGGCTTAATTTTAATAACCTAATTAAGCTAAATCATTACAAAAATAAAATATTCTTTGTATTGTAAATTACGGATATGGCTGCTTGTTATTTTTAAGTAAATTAAGAGAATCCTGCTTTATTACAGCACATTTTTTAAATGCATTGCTTAGATCTCTGTTACATTTGAATCAGTAACTTGAATTCCCATAGTGATATTTAACTCACCTGCTTTTGTCATAACACTGGCTGATAAAAAGTGAAAGGAGCAGGTGCCATCACGTTCCCTGCTCTCAAGTCATGTGGTGCAGAACCATGCTTGCATCAAATCTGCAAACAGATTATAGTCTCTCACTCTCATGGAAAAATTATACATCCCAGTGGAGTTTTATTTGATGTTTGCTCTATTTTTGCTAATACTCATTATTATTGACATTAAACACTCAAATCATACGTAATCCTGTAATGTGTAATATAATATTTTATACTAGAAAATTGTTGCGATTTGAATAATTTTATAACTGGAAGTTATTTCCAGGCTGTTTTGCCGTGGTCTTCTGGAGATAGATGTTCCAGACTGTAGGTTTAAGTGGAGCTGACCTACAGTCTGGTTCTGCTACGTGGTTGACACCTTCGTTATATGGTCCCACAGAAAGGAAGCCCTTCAGGACTTCCTCCTACACATCAACATCAATCCCTGCATCCAGTTTACCATGGAGGAAGAAAAGGATGGGCAGCTGGCATTCCTGGACATTTTGGTCAGCAAAAAAGCAGACGCTACTCTTGGGCACACTGTCTACTGCAAGCCCACTCACACTGACCGCTATCTGAACAAAGACTCAAACCATCATCCCAGACAAAAACGGGCCTAGATCAAAACTCTTGTAAATCACGCTTCTCGCATTTGTGAACCACAATTGTTGCAATAAGATCTTTGTCACCTGGAACGAGCATTATTATCAAATGGTTATTCAACCTGAGAAGTAAAAGCAGCTTGCCGCCCCGCCAGACTTCATCCTGCCACTCAGAAGATAGATCAACCGATAAGCTAGGGCACAGTCTTTTTGCCATACGTCAAAAATGTCACTGACCGCATTGAGCACATACTGCAACGACATAATGTCAAAACTATTTTCAAGCCTACCAAACAATTAAACAATGTACTACAATCGGCTAAGGATCCTCGGGAACCTCTGTCACCAGCTGGTGTACACCATATTCTTGTGGATTGGTTTACATTGGAACCACACAGTGCAGTGTCAACACTAGACTTACCAAACACGAAAGAAGCTGCCACTTGGGCCAAACAGAAAAGTCTGCAGTTGCCGAACACACCATTGAAGCGGAGGGCGAACACATTATTAAGTTCCAGGACACCATCATTCTTTCATCCATGACACATTACCATGCCCGACTACAGCGTGAAGCTATCAAAATATATAAGCATCCTAAAAATTTTAATAAGAAAGAGGAGGCTCTAAAGCTCGACAATAACTGGCATCCAGTCATTCAAGGCAAGAAACGTCATATAGCACGAAAAAACAAAGCGAGCGAATCGGAAGGTAGCAACACCTTTGAGGCAGCTGGGCCCCTCCCACCAGCCGACCAGCACCCAACCCAGACCAATCAGCAGAGAGCCCTCTTAGTATAAATATAGCAGCATGAACAACAACTTTCGATAAATCTTCCACCAGCGGTGCACTAGGGCCGTTGCACCCTGACCTGCAGTCGTTGAGGAACTCACTGCTACCTCCTTTCACCCCCACAACCTTAGTCTCAACCACCATCCTGCAAAAACCTTATCCTATCTACAAGTGGTTAAACCCTAACAAGGGTAGATACACTTCACAGCACACCTTCGGGCTGCCCTCAGCCTGCATTTCAGATGCAGCGCAACCTTCTCCAAGAAGACTTTGACAGTGTCACTGAAGATGTCTACTGTAGTTGTAGATGAAACATCTGGAACATCTATCTCCAGCAAGCGACGGCAAAACAGCCCGGAAATAACTTCCAGTTATACTGACTCCGTCCGTGAAAGCCTACGTTCTCTCATGACTTGAATAATTTTATTTAAAGCATTTTTCTGTAAAAAATCTACCAATGCTTTTATAGCTTCAGAGAAAAAATAAAATAAATGTAATCCTGTAGAACTGGAAATAAAATATAATAAAATAAAAATTATCATATTAAATCACTTCACACAACCTTTAATTGCAGATGGAAATGTTTGCAATAGTTGTTAGTACTTGTAGAACTCAACAAAATGCACCCGCCACCCCAATGCTGAAATGATAAACTGTGGTTCATCAATAAGGTTTAATTCCTGAAAATCATCCGTACCTGTTTCTGTTGCATCACCTGATTTTGTAGAGTAATGTCAAAAATATTACTGTTAATAGTAGAAAATGTGATGCTTCTATTCATCAGCATTGAATATAAAAGTTTTCTATAGCAAAAGCAACATTGTTCTAAAAATGCTCCACAGATTAGAAACCCAGCAGGATGAAGAAATCATAAAAGTATACACAGAGGAAAGGAAAAGCTACAAAAAAACTGATAAAAGAAAAGAAAAAGGAATGCAAAGAAAGAGAAGCAAAAAGAGAAGCTGATAAAGCAATAAAAGACCCGTACATCGCCCTAAGACCAAGAAGGCTGACCTATGCTCAAAATATAGACATGAAGAAATGGGAGGACCATTTCAGTAAGATACTCAACAAACAAAGAGTACAAATGCCTCCCAAAAAAGAGAAACAGTCCCAAGCAATAATAAAAGAGACTACCTGGGAATCCCTATATGAAGCAGACATAAAAGCGCCATAATAACACTGAAGAAACAGAAAGCAGCTGGCTCCAACGTCTACAATGAACACATACAAGACACAGCAGAGGCTCTCCAACACATATGGATCAAACTATTGAACAAATGCTTAGAAATTGGAAGAATTCTGAACCAATGGAGACTCTCGATAATAAAAGTCCTCTACAGACGAAGAGGAGATCCAAAAGACACAGTTAAGTATAGTGGAAGTACTCTTAACTGGCCTTGGATCAATCGCCCATTGGATTAAACAGCCGCCTGTACAATTAACAGTTTTCACCGGCTATTAACTAGTCATATGCAGCAGTTAACATTGAATGTCACAATATGTGTGTACATCTGCATATCTTGCACTCAAGACTTCAGTTTTGATTTACATACTATATATACAGTACATTATAACCTGTCTTTTGTGGAGTGGGAAATAATATTGTAGTATTATTCTGTGGTTTGAAGTGACTTTTTATAAAGTGAATATAATGGTAAATTTCCTATGGCATTTCTGCTTACTATCCAAGTGTTTTTTAAGGTGAGTGTTTATTTTAATTTTACTGTAGACTACCTGGTGCTGTATTTTATTGTTTCAGATGAGTGGCACTAAATGCAAACATGTAGTACTGGTCATGGAAATGAAATTGAATGCCTTAGACAGAATTGATAAAGGTGAACCTGTAAAACAAATCTGTAGGCAAAAGCACTGTCAATGGCTGGTGGCAAAATAGGAAGAGTATTCAAGACTTTCGTACTCAAATTGAATCAAACAAGGCACTTTCCAGTCGCTGCACGCCTTATACTACATTAATGAAATCATGGAGGAAGCTTTGGCCAGACATCGAAAAAATTGTGGAAGACCTCCAATATGACGATTCATCTGTGTCAAACAAATCGGTGGCTGAAAACAAACGTTTCAGCTCTGCTAGCTGACCTAAAGCTACTGCCAGAATGTGAATAACTTGAAGAAAATGATGTGGAGGAATTGTTACAAGATGACAGCCAGTTACAGAACAAGATTCTTACAGATAAAGAAATTGTAAATGCAGTTTTACACACTGAAGAAAACTGTGAAGAGGATGTGGAATGCAATGGGAATGAAGATATGACTGTAGAAAAAGTTAGGCATGTTGAAACTAAAGAAGTGCCGGAAGTTTAATGCATTACATCGAACAACAAGAGGAAGCGTCTGCAGTTGATGTCGCGTTTATGAAGAAATGGTGTGATTATGCTTTCAACAAGTCTCTTCATAATAAAAGGCAAAAGAAGATCATGGATTTTATTTAGTTATGTACAAGTTCAATTTTTTCTGTGCAATTATGAATAATGTTTATTTCAAATTAGCACTGAAGTGAGTAATATTTACAGTCGCTATGCACACTTAATTCTCTATAGCATATTGTGTATGCACAGTGCTTGTACATAATGTGTTTATGTACCACTGTTTTCTTCATAAATAACAATTGCATCAAACAGGCAGGTATGCAAAAAATGTTTATTTTATTATTACAGTAGTATTTATCAAAGTTATTTCCTTGTACTGGCTTTGAAACACCCATAAATCAGATTATCTGGCCATTTGCTTATTTGGTCAGGGATTCAGTCCCATGCAGGCTGGTTAAGAGAGCTTCTACTGTACAGATCCCTAGAGAACACCCAGTTCAAAATCTTCTCAAAAATAATAAACACAAAAAATAAAAGATTGCATAGACAGCCACCTCCCAGAACCGCACAAATGGGTTTCAGATCTGGAAGATCAACACTGACAGCAATCCAGCTACTTTCTAAACATTATTGACGATGTGCTACAGAAAAAGCAAATGTTTCACACAGTATTCATAGATTTCACCAAAGTCTTCGATCTACTGGAAAGAGACCTCATAGCCCAAAAACCGGAAAACACAGTGGGGAAAAATAGCACATGGACAAGGATAATCAGGTCAATCCTCGAATACAATGTAATAACAGTATCAGACAACCTATCTATTTCAAACCCTATAATGCAATTGAACAGAGTTCTGCAGGGAGACCCAATGAGCCTATGCTTTCTCGCCACTGAAGAAGTTCTACAAATCCCAGAAAAAGAAGAAGACATACTCATATATGTATATGCAGATGATTTAGCCATAGGATCAACATACTTACAGGAGCTGCAGGAAACTATAGAGAAAACAGACAAATGGTGCAGTAAACGCAGTTTATACGTAAACATATCAAAGACAGAAATGATGATTTTCAGAAATGGGAACAAAGCACCTGCAAATGTTGAAATCAACATCAGAGGACAAGAACTAAAAATTTTGTCAGAATATAAATACCTAGGGGTGACAATGCAACCAACAGCCAAATGTTTCAAAAACATGTAACACAGCGAGCACCCAAGCAGTAATGGCAATGTTGGACTTAAAAAACATACAGCTACTCAGTTTAGAAACAGCCCTGAACTTACTCAAAGCCAAAATCATGCCAATCCTGTCCTACGAGATAGAGGTTATATGGAACCAACTCACAGAAAGCAACCTAGAGACACTAGGAAAGGTAAAGTCAATGTATCTAAAAAAAAAAAAAAAACTGGGACTGTCAAAAACAGCTAGATCAGGACTAGTATATATCTTAGCAAGGGAGACATTTCTAATTGAAGACCTCAAATTTTGATATATGTTGCAACACACCAGAGCTTTTGAAAACTGAGGACTATGGACAATAAACAAGCAAAAGTATGGCTGGGTTCTACAGCACCGAAGCAATGATGAACCGAGCATGGATGGCACCAAACTACAAACTATGAACTGTGCCATGTTGTGACTTGATTGTCTACTCATGGCTTCCATCATCTAATTTGTAAAAACAAGAACTATCATGACCAACTCCAGCATGTGTATGTGAATTCTGTAGTAAAGTCTGTGAACGATACCACATAGAACTATGCACGAAAAGACCGAGATCAATAAGTGAATATGCAAACATGTGAAAGTGTTATATGTAACACAACTACACATGGCTATTTGGTTACAATTATTAATATTATATAAAAGATTCCTACTTTTGAATGAAATATCCTAAAATTTAACTGTGAACATAAGTTACATCACCTTCCCCTCACTCCAAAGAAAAGGCCCACAGTATTTATCACTTCATAAACCATTGAAGTGCAATTGCAG